>VCHN02000014.1:10881104-12360732 GCA_007115665.2 Sequoiadendron giganteum
ACCCTTCAACCCTAATCCTGAGCCCTATGCACCTCTTAATCCTCAATCCTCAATGTCAACCCTCGAAGCTCTTCAGCCTAATCCTCTGCCCCCATACCTATTAATCCCCTCAGCCCTCAACTTTTCAGCCTCAACCCTTCAACCCTAGTCCTTCCCCTATACCCTCTTAATCACTCCAACCTCAACCCTCAGCCCTTAAAACCTAATCCCTGCAACCCTATACCCTCTGTCCTCAACCCTCAACCCTCAACCCTTAAACCCTAATCCCTAAACCCCTATACCCTCTTAATCCATCAACCCTCAACCCTTCAACCCTAATCCCTAAACCCCTATACCTTCTTAATCCCTCAACCCTCGACGTTCAACCCTCAACCCTTCAACCCTAATCCCTCTACCCCTATACCCCATTGATCCCTCAACCCTCAATGCTCAACCCTCAACCCTTCAACCCTAATCCCTCTACCCCTATACCCTCTTAATCCCTGAACCCTGAACCCTGAACCCTTAAACCCTAATCCCTCAACCCCTATACCCTCTTTATCCCTCAACCCTCAACCCAATACTCTCTACCCTAAATCATATTCCCTCAACCCTAATCACTCAGCCCTTATACCGTGAAATCCAAGAAATATCTCTACCCTAATCCCTAAACCCTCAACCCTTAATCTCTCAACCCCTATAACCTCTACCCTATATATTGGACCCTCAACCCTAATCCCTCGACCCTATACCTTAAACCCTCAATATTCAACCCTCAACCCTTAAAACCTCTACCCTCTACCCTCTACCATTTACCCTATACATTAAAAACTCAACCCTCAATTCTCAACCCTCAACCCTCAATCCTTAGACCCTAAACCCTCTACCCCTTACATTGGACCCTGAACCTAATAATTCAACCATATAACCTCAAACCTATACCCTAAACCCTCTACCCTCAACCAAGTAAACCCTTAACCCTAAACCCTTAACCCCAAACCATTCAACCCTAAACCCTTAAACCTTCTACCCTATACCCTCAACCAAATACCCTCTACCATCAACCCTATTCCCTCAACCCTCAAACCTTAAACCCTAATACCCTAGAAACCATCAACCTTATAGGTCCTCCACCCTAATCCCTCAACCTCTATCACTTTCTCCCTATCTATACATCTCACCTCTCCCTCCTTCCCTCCCTCCTACCTTCTCTAATTGTCTCTATCTACCATCTACCTCTTTCTACTTACCTCTCGTTCAATCAATCCCTACCACCCTCTCTCGCTCCCTCTATCCATCTCTCTTTATGTCCCTCCCACTCTATCCCACTCTCTCCTCCCACTACCTCTCTCTCCCTCTCTCTCATGTCTCTCCCTCTCACCCCCTCTCTCTCTCAAGTCTCTCCCTCTGGAAACCTACCTAGGTAACTCTCTCTTTGTCTCTCTCCCCTCTCTCTATCTATCCCTCCAACCCTACCTAGATAAATCCCTCTCACTCCACCCCCCTCTTTCTCTACCTCTATCAGGTCACTCCCTCCCACACCCTCTCCCTCTCTTAATTCTCTCACTCACACTCCCTCTCTCCCACTCCCTCTCTCTCCCACTCCCTCTCTCTCCTACTCCCTCTCACCCCCCTCACACTCTCAAGTCTCTCTATTTGGCACCCTACCTACATAACTCTCTCTTTCTCTCTATCTGTCTCTCTCCCCCCTCTCTCTCTCCCTCTCCCTCAATTATCTCTCTCCCACCCCCCCTCTTTCTCTCTCTCCCTCCCTCTATCCCTCCCACCCTACCTAGCTAAGTCCCTCTCACTCCAACCCTTTCTCTCCCACTCCCTCTCTCTTAAACTCTTACTTTTACCCCCTCTCCATCTCTCTAGGCTCTCTCTCTCTAAATTCTCCCTTCGTCTAAAGACATACATAAATGGATACATACAAGCATAATACATATGTACATATAATCTTACATCCATACAAGCATACATACATACATATGTAGATACAATCTAACATACATATAGGCATACATACAATATATATGCATTGATACATACATACATGACATACAAGCATACATGTACATACAAACATACAAATATATCAGCATACATTCAATATATTGGGATTTAACATAAAGGAAGACATAACGCGAGTGTGTTATAATGCGCTCGCGTTATGTCTTAGTTCACATGTTTGCCGCAAAAGAAAAAACCATGTGAAAAGTGAGATATAACGTGAGCGCATTATAACGCGCTCACGTTATATCTTGCTTTGGGAATTATCGAGCCTTAGGCTTGGTATTTTCCTTGGAATACCAACCCAAAGGCTTGGAGGGCATTCCCAATGACCAGAGACATGTTTTTAAAAAAACTACCATATTTCTCATAATTGAGTTCATGCTCACCGTCAGAATTGCACATGGTTCAATATCAAAAAAATCGAACACATGGATGATGTCGGGTTCTCTCTTAGCTATCCAACAATGTAATTTTTTTCACTTTCTGAAAATGTTAAGACTTTCATCCATATTTTATTTTATCTGTATGTATTTTTTTTCCAAAAAGTAGTGTTTGGTATTTTTTTCGTTATAAATTAACCGTTCATTGATTTTTCAAATAAATTACATTTTTAGAGACTAGACTCCATTCTACAAATTTAAAAAATAAAATAAAAATAAAATCAATTAGTTTCCAAAATTGGTAGGGGTAGCACGGCCAAAATTATGTTTTTCAAGAAATGTCCACTTCAAAAATTAGTAAAAAGTCAAATATTCATTAAAAAATTATCAGAAAAATTGTGCATCAACTACATACTGCTAGCTAACTTCTAACCATTGCGATTTTAAAAATACTAAAAAAAACTTCACCGTACGAGGGTCGTACAAGAGTTGCTATGTTATGTTTTTCTAACAAAAACAACACCAATTTGTGTACGTCCATCGTTTGGACCCCTTAATCTCAACCATTTTCAAAATAAATTAGTATTTTAGAAAGTAGACTCAGAGCACTTGAATCCTTCTTTTTGTTCCATCTCAAAATTTTGAGTGTAAGTATCCTAAATTTCACGTCCAAGGTCAGTATTTCCTTATTTCAGAAAAAAGTTGTCCACTTAAGTCCCCTTTTTGGGAACCATCTTGGTGCACTTAACCTGCTCTAAAGACAGGAAAAAGACTAAATCGATGATCTAACCATGAATCAACTCTCTAATGTAATGCATATGAATCTCTATGTGTTTGGTTTACTGATATTGAACTAGATTCTTGCATATTTGAATAGTGCTTTGGTTGTCACAATAGATGATTACAGGATGCATGAAAGGAGTACTAGAAATTCATAAAGAATAACTTGAAGCCATATAGCCTTAGTAGTTGAGTTAACAACCCCCTTGAACTCTACCTATCTGAATGATAGAGCAATAACATTTTGCTTCTTGCTAGACCAATTGATAGGACCTGAACCAAGTGAAAAGTTGTAACCTAAAGTGGACTTACAATTCACAATGTTACCAACCCAATTTGAATCTATATAACCAAGCAAGTCAAGTGATGAACCAACTCTACAGTGAATCCCAAACCCAAGAGTACCATGAAGATAGTGAAGGATCCTCTTAGCTTCTTTCCAATGCAGCTCATGAGGTTTTTGCATGAATCTCAAAACCATGCCTACTACATAGGCAATGCCTGGCCTAGTACGAGTCAAGTATATAATACTACCAACAAGTTGTTGATACAATATCGCATCAACCAATGGTGTAGAAAAATAAGTCTCAAGTTTGACTCCAAAAATAAAGGGAGTTAGAGATGGTTTGCAAGGATGACTATGAAACCATGCAAGTAGATCAAGAGTATACTTGGGTTGTGCAAGAGTAATCCCTGAAGTTGATTGTAAAATCTCAATACCAAGGAAGTAGTGCAATAAACCCAAGTCTATCATGTCAAATCTATCCTGAAGTGATGTCTTCACTATTGCAATGGCAAATGAAGTACTCTCGATAATCAAAAGATCATCAACCTATAAAACCAATATCAAAAGTGAATCATCCTATTGCAATAGATACACATTAGGATTGGAATGACATCTAATAAAACCTAAAGATAGGAGGTAGGAATCCATTTTTGTCATACCAAGCTCTAGGATATTTTTTGAGGCCATAGAGAGATTTCCTAAGTATACAAACTAAGAGTGAATCCTGAACAAACCCTGGTGGTTGTTCCATGTAGATTTCCTCCTCAAGGTGTGCATGAAGAAATGCACTCTTCATATCCATCTGATGTACATACCATCCATGTGATGTGACTATAGAAAGTGTGAGTCTAATGGAAGTCATCTTATCAGTTTGTGCAAAGGATTTTGTATAGCCAATTCCCACAACTTGTGAAAAACCTTTGCCTACCAATTGTTCTTTGTACTTATCAATTGACCCATCTACAAAAAAAATAGTTCAATATATCCAGCTACATTGAACTATCTTGCTTCCCTTATGAAGTGAATTCAAATCCCAAGTGTGATTTCTAATCAAGGAATCATATTACTCATCCATAGAAATATCCCACTCTGGTATGCCTAATGCCTCTCTGAATGTATGTGGATTAGAAACTGAAGCAAAGAAGGCAAGTGGCCCCCCTGAAAATCTACTTGAATCAATCTATCATCTACTGAATCATGTACCCCTATATCTTCCCTATGAGATGTGGGCAAGTCAAGTGTAGAAATATCAACTTCTAATGCAATCCCTAAACTAGATGAAGATGAACCCTCATCACTGTCGTCACTGTGAGAACTAGAAGAAGAAGATACTACACAAGGAATCTCCTGAGAATGATCTGAATCATCAATATTGTAATCAAGATCTGAAGAGTCCACAATATGTTGAGAAGTGTCAAGTATAGATTCAAGAGATTTTTCTTGAAACTTAACACTTCTCTCAATAAAAAACTCATGTGTGGCAGGGTGGAGTAGGTGATAGCCTTTTACACCATCTAGATATCCCACAAATATGCAAGGTTTGGATTGTGAATCCATAGACTTTCTTTTCTCTTTTGGAATGTGTGTCATGACATGAGAGCCAAAAACTCTAAAATGATCAACTACTGGTTTCCATCCTTTCCAAGCTTCAAAGGGAGTGATACCCTTTAAGGCTTTATGTGGAACTGTATTCTGTATGTAACATGCACAATTGACTACTTTTGCCCAATATGATGGTGCGAGGCCCTTAGAGTGAATCATACAATTAGCCATCTCTTTTAAAGGTCTATTTTTTCGTTATGCAACATTGTTTTGTTGTGGGCTATAAGGAACTGTGCATTGTAGATC
Source organism: Sequoiadendron giganteum (assembly GCA_007115665.2). Taxonomy (NCBI): domain Eukaryota; kingdom Viridiplantae; phylum Streptophyta; class Pinopsida; order Cupressales; family Cupressaceae; genus Sequoiadendron; species Sequoiadendron giganteum. The sequence goes on from VCHN02000014.1 coordinate 10,886,394, forward strand.
TATCCCTTCTGTTATACAAAACTGCTCAAAACTATTGTTGACATATTCTCTCCCATTATCTATTCAAAGAACCTTGATGAATTTCCCTGATTATTTTTTGACAAGAGCTTTGAAATCTTGAAAAGACTCAAAAACTTCTGATTTTTGTCTAAGAAAGTAGACCCATGTAAAATGTGAGAAATCATCAATCAAGGTGAGAACATATCTATCCTTTGTAAAATATGGATGGGGAAAATCCCTTGAAACATCACTATGAACAAGTTCTAAGACTTGTGTTTCCCTCCATACCTTTGTCAAATTTTTCTTCTAGATGCTTTCCAAGTGCACAACCCTCACAAATCCCTTTACAAAATATAACCTTAGGTAATCCCTTAACCATATTTTGTTGACATAGTTGTTCAAGATAGTGGTAGTTAAGATGGCCAAACCGTTCATGCCATAGTTTGCTAACTTCATCTGAATGAGTTAGTAGTTCTTTTGGAGTAATATATGTGGAAAAATTGAAGAAGTTATATAATCTGGATTGGTGATTTTCCTCCCCTATTTCTACCAAATTTTTTCTTTGTAATTCTATTATCTCAATTGAATCTAGAGAGAAGTGTACTATCATTCCCTTCCCTAAATGAGTTATTTGATACACTATTCAAGGAGATTAGTTGAGAGTGAAGGTATACTTCGAACATTTGCAAATGTTCCTCCTTCAACTTCAACAAACCCTATCCATTTTACCAATGCTGGAGTATCATCACCTAAGGTGATTGTGGACATACTTGATGGCTCTAAGCATGAAAAAATAACTTATGAAGAACCCATATGGTGTGAAGCACCAAAGTCTATAATCCATTATGTAGATAAAGATGCTTTAGAAACTAAGGCTTTTCCTTTGATTTTTGTTTTTCCTTAGTATTATCTTGATTTGATGAAGATGCCTTGATAGAATTAGGTAGCCCTATATTATTCTTTTTGAGAATTTTTTGTAGAACTTCAATTTTTTTCTTCATGCATTGATGTTCATGATGTCCAAGATTTTTACAAAAGGCACATTTAACTCTCTTTTTACCTTGAGAGTCCTTTTTGGAGTTGTCGATTTTTCTGTTTACATTTAGATTATGGTTATCATTATAAAAAATTCTTTAGAAAATTCTCCTCTAGACAAGCACATTAAGGCCAAAAATGTTCCAAGACATGATCTTCATGAGGAAATTTTAGATCTCTTAGTACCCACAAAGATGTCTTCTAAATTAAATTAGTTTTATATTGTCACATCAACCATCACTAAGTTATGAAGAAAGACATGCAATTTTTAATATATATATATATATAATTTTGTTGGGAAACATGTTTAATTTTAATGTCAAGAGGTATTTTATAATGGTAGCAAGAGGTGAAGTGTGGCATGCATAATTTTGTTGAGAAACATATTTAATTAATGTCAAGAGGAATTTTACAATGGGAACAAGGGGTGAACTGTGGCATGAACATGCTAACAAAAACTCTTATCATTTCCTTTAAATTTGACATCTATTTACATGTCAAAATATTAAATTTAATAATAGACATAACATTTTCAAAATAAGTGACATAAAATTTATGAAGAATATATAGTAAATAAAATAGTTCTAAATTAATATCTCTTGATAGTTTTCAGATAAATGTATTTAAGATATTTATAATAATTATAATGAAAATAATATAACAATTAGTTTAAAATATAAAAAATAATTTTGTTCAAAATAAAATTAAATAGAAGATTGTTGTTGCCTAATGCAATTGAAAATAGAAAATGGTAGGGTAATTTGGGAGAATATTTATTGGTTGAGACTACCTATTTTGCATTCCATTTCAACTTATAGGAGTTGAGAGAGAGTTGGCCTTGCTGCCCACTTACTAGATAACAACTATCATATAATATCAATGATTCCACAAAAGCATGTGTAATGAGTTCAAAAATAAATTTATTTTTGAAGTTTCAGAAGAAAAGACTAAACAAAAGAGGTTGAGATACAAATTTCAAGACTGGACTATGGTAGAGACTACCAAGGTAGAAAAATGTTGTATTCCCTATCAATCCTTTTGCCAAAAAATTAATAAAATGGCCATTCAAGTACTAGTTGATAATCTAGCTATTCCACAACCCTCAAGTACCAAAACTTGCAGAGTATAAAGAGAAGGAGATGGAGAACTCTGAGGAGGAGAAAGTCAGTCAACCCTTTCAATATGATTACAAGAATGGAGGCAACTTGGGGCAACTACCTACTCCTCCCCCTATGGAGGAGGAGGTGCACACAACCATTGCAGTCTATCAAGAGGCAGAAGAGATGGAAACCTCTAATAACTTGGGCCAACTACTATCACCCTTTCTAAAGCAGGCCAAGGTGCAGACCACTATGACCTTCCTACAAAAGAAAAAAGAGCATCACATTTGAGTAGCCAACCTTATGTTTAGAAGTGGAGGGGTTTTATTTTCCCTCATCTCCTATGTTATCATGGCTTCTGATGATCAGATATATGATTATCTCTCTGACAAAGATTTTAAACTATACATGAGTTTTTCACTGTATGATTCATCATTGGGATTATACTCTATAATCTATCATGAGAATATAGATAACAAATAATTTATCAGAACACATTTTGTGATCCATCATCAGAATATAAATATTAGATATTTTATTAGAAACTCACAAACATTTTTTTCAGAAACTTCAAATATTTTAAGCTTTTTTGGATGGAGAATAAGTTATTGACATCCTCTCTACAATTTGAAACAGGTACTATCTAGACATAGCCATATTAGCATTTGTCTAGTTGGTTTTTCAGCTTGGGAAAGGGATATATGATACATTCTTCATGTAAGGAAATTAGAGTAGCAGAAACAATTTCCTAGGCCAATCTTGAGAAGAGCTATTATGCAAAACTTATAAAACTTGATCAAATAGTTACAAGAATTCCAGCAACACATTCATAATAAGAAAATAAACAATTAAAACAAACACCAGATATACATGGGGAAAACCATTTTGGGTGAAAAACCCCACACTCCAAAGCCTGCTTAATGTATTTCAAATCCAACAACAAGATTACATATACTTGCAGAGGAAGTCTTTTACAAGAGTATAATCAGTAAACAATTCTAAAAGAATTTTGGTAGCATTCTAGTAGCATAATGGTACATGCAAACTCACTACATAAACTACTCCTCAAGCCTTCAATTTATAGACTTTTGGCTATACAAGAAACCACCAGTGGTTTACAAAACCATGTGCTTAGCTTCTCCACCAAGATTCTAGTCTAAAAATAAGCTCTCACATCCAAAATGAAAACCCCTATTTTTTACCCTTATAGATTTCATAAAATCTATCACATAATCTCTATAAATAACCCTTCCATGATATACTATCACATGGCATTATATGACAACTAATAAACCAATTTTCAATGCATCAACAATGTGTAACAACTATAGAGAATATTAAATAAAAATAACTATTACGGGAAATATGCAATAAGGTTGAGGCACCTCATTTCCCAACATTCTCCCACTTGCCGAATACCTTCTAGGGCCAAGGGAAACATACCATCATGGATCAACTGCTAGGGGCCGAAAGGCCCGTAGACTTAGAACACCACTTGGATTTTATTGTGCTCATGGGCTTAGTTAATGTATCTGCAACATTCGCCACTATTTCTACCTTTTCTAGCTTCACCCTGCCATCCTCAACCATATCTCTCACAAAGTGATACTGAACATCAATGTGTTTGGTCCTAGCATGAAAATTCAGGGCACCCTATTTAATTTCAATATCCGAACACAAACGCTTTAGCCAAATATCTTCTTTACAGGCATGAGTAGATGCCATATACTTTGCTTCAGTAATGGAAAAAGTGACCACAACCTATCACTTGCTCATCCAACTGATTGCACCACTATTAAGAGTAAACATATATGCACTGGTGGACCTTCTGCTATCAATATCACCAGCCCAATCTGAATCCACAAAACCATGAATACTTAGGGAATGTTGATCTCCTATGCCATGAAAACATATAGAGTACTTTGTTGTACCCCGCGAATATCTGAAGAACCTCTTAATTGCATCCTAATGCACTATTCCATGACTAGACATAAAATGAGAAAGAACTCCCACTGCTTGGGCAATGTTTGGTCTTGTACAAACCATAAAATACATTAAGCTTCCAACTGCACTTTGGTAAGGCACTCTACTCATGTATTCCATCTCTGATGAGGATGTAGGACATTATGAAATAGAGAGCTTAATTCCCAATGTAGCAGGAAGACAAAGTGGTTTACAATCTTACATGTTGAACCTTTGTAAAACAGAACAAACATACTTACTCTAGCTAAGCCATAGATTTTTGTTCTCATGATCTCTTCTAATCTCCATCCCAAGTATGTGTTTTTCTGCACCAAGATCTTTCATTTCAAATTTCACAAAGAGCTGAGATTTCAATTCTGCAATCAAACCTTTTTATTTCCCAATAAAAAACATGTCATCAACATATAAAGAAATTACCAAGAAACAATCGCCATTAGATTTAAAATATATACATTGATTAGATTTAGACCACACAAATCCCAAACTCAACACATATGTATCAAAATTTTGGTACCACATCCTAGGAATTTGTTTAAGGCCATACAAATATTTCTTTAACTTAAAAAATAAATTTCTTTTACCTTTTACCATGTAGTGCTATGGTTGTGTCATATAAATTTCTCCCTCCAAATCATCATGAAGGAATGTAGTTTTCACATCTATTTGTTCCACCTCTAGATCATAATTTGTTGTAATAGATAATAAAAGATAAATGGATGTCATTTTAGAAACATGAGAAAAGATCTCACCGTAATCAATACCCTCAACCTGAGAGTATCCCTTTCTTAACCAACCATGCCTTATACTTTTCAAAATTTGCATATGAACCAATCTTTTTCTTAAACACCCATTTACATCCAATAGGTTTCTGACCTTCAGGAAATGGTACAAGGTCAAACCATTTATCATTCCTTTTAAGAGTTGCCATCTCTTCATCCATGGCTATTTTCCAGGACTCTGCATCATTCATACCCAAAGCCTTTTGCACAGGTCTCGGTTCATCAATGTTAGTACTCAAAGCAAATATACATTTCCAATCATCAAGTGAATACACATACCTTTGAGGTGGTTGCCTTTGCCTTGTAGACCTCCAAACAAGTTGAGGTGGAGATTCTTCCACTTCTTCCTCCTCTTCTAAGGATTCAGATCTTGATGAGCTCTCCTCAACTTATTTTCTATTTTGGGCTCTCGATTCAAATTCCTCAAGCGTAGAAGGAATTTGAACCACATCCCTTTTCTATTCAATTTCTTTATGTTTTTCTGGCTGAAAATTAACAAGAGAAGATTTAGAATCTCTAAAAATAACACTTCTGGAATAAATTACCTTTTGTATAGTAGGGTCCCAAAGCTTGTATCCCTTGACACCATAGATGTAGCTAATGAAGATACATTTGACAGCCTTAGAATCCAAATTTTTTCTCCTCTCCTTAGGAACATGTGCATATGCCTCACAACAAAAAACTCTCAGATGTCTAAGTGAAGGTTTTTTCCTCGACTATGCCTCCATTGGCGTTTTATCAACAAGCGCTGGTGCAGGAGATCTATTTATCAAATAACGTGCAGTGGCAACAACTTCAACCCAAAATTTTTTTGCTATACCAACTCCACTTAGCATGCTCCTAGCCTTCTCCATCAACTTTTTGTTCATTCTTTGTGCAACTCCATTCTACTACAGAGAATATAGAGTTGTCTTTTTTATTTTAATCCCGCAATCTATATAGAATTTGTCAAAGTCTGTAGAACAATAATCACCACCATTGTCAGTCCTCAAAAAATTAATTTTCTTTCCAGTCTAAGTTTCTACCATAGCCTTGAACTCCTTAAAATGATTGAAAACTTCATATTTACTCTTTAAAAAATACACCCATGTCCTCCTACTGAAATCATCAATAAAAGTAACATAATAAACTTATTTACCAATAGAAGAAACATCAACAAGACCAAATACATTAGAATGAATCAGTTCCAAGATACATAAAGACTTATGAGAAGACGAGTAAAATTGAACGTGGCTCTATTTTCCATAAATACAATGTTCACAAAAATCAAACTCTAGATTGCAATCATTCAACCCCTGAATGAGGTTCTTATTTTTCAAGGATTTTAAACCCTTCTCTCCAATGTGGCCAAGCTGTTGGTGCCATAACATGGTCTTCTCTACAGATAACATTGATTTGGTAGACATAGCACCCTTGGGTACCTAGAAGCCACGACCATCCATAGAAGATGAAACCATCTCCTTTTTCAGTGAAGTAGCTTTTGGCTTAATCATATAAGAAGTGTTATTGCATTCAACTATGAATGCATCAAGCTAGTACAATGTACCCAATCTACTTCCTCTCACTATCACCATAACACCTCTCACCATTTTCACACCTACTTCAAAAAATTGTACATGCACACCCACATCTATTAGCTTGCTAACATATAATAAATTTCGTGTTAGTCTTGGGATATGAAAGACACCATCAAATAGTCTAACTCTACCATCAGTAAAATTCACATGAATACTACCACAACCACCAATATCAAGGAAAGAATCATCGCCCAAATACACCTTACCACCATCATAGTTTTCATACTTACTAAACCAAATTTTGTTAGGAGTCATGTGGAAAGATGCAACTGAGTCTATCAACCATACATTATCACCGACACTAGTGGACAAGGCTGCAGTAAAGGCATCTCCATCTTCTTTTTCAGACTCAAAATCAGAATCTTGCTTCTTCTTCTTCTTCTTTTTCTTCTCTTCTTTACAGTCCTTTTGGAAGTGTTTGAGTTTTCCACAGTTCCAGCATATTACCTTGGACTTACCAGGAGATTTTGACCTCCCCTTATTTTTGGACTTGGAATGACCACACTACTTCTCATATTTGCCTCATTCTTTTTGTCTTCCTTGAACACTCAAAGCCTCTTTGGTATTCAGAGAGACCTTCCTTCTCATCTCTTCAAAGAGTAGAGAACCAACAACATCCTTCATCTTCAATATAATAGAAGTGCTGCCAATGGCCATGACTAGACTGTCCCATGAGTCTGACATTGAACACAACAAAGTTTAGCACCTTTCTTCTTCATCCATCTTAACCCCAACTGAGGTCAACTGAGTCACCAACATATTGAATGTTTCCATATGCTCATAAATTCATCCACCTTCTTCCATTCTCAAGGAATACAACTTCTTCCTCAAGGAAATATTATTTACTAGAGATTTGGCTTGGTATATCTCACCCAAATTTTTCCAAATATCCTTTGAAGTGGTTTCTTCATGGAAATTTATCGGGATTGAATCTATAAGACATAGTCTAATGAGACCTTTATATTTTCTATCCATTACATCATATTTTGTAGCCAAAATTGCATCCATAGGCCTCTAGACATTTGCATCCACTACATCCCATAGATCTCGTTCAATCAACATACATTCCATCTTCAACTTCCACATTTCAAAGTTCATACCATAAAACTTTTCTACCTCAATCCTCCCAGATATGCTCGCCATTCAAAAAAATATCTGCAACAAGATCACAAAGTATCCTCTGCACAATCTCCCACTCAAACCTTGATTAGCCCAAAAAACCCAACAAACCGACAACTTAACCCAAAGGTGATCAGGCTCTGATACCACTTGTAAGGAAATTAGAGTAGCAGAAACAATTTCCTATGCCAATCTTGAGAAGAGATATTATGCAAAATCTATAAAACTTGATCAAACAGTTACAAAAATTTCAGCAACACATTCATAACAAGAAACTAAACAATTAACACAAACACCAGATATACGTGGGGAAAACCATTTCAAGTGAAAAAACCCACACTCCAAAACCTGCTCAATGTATTTCAAATCCAACAACAAGATTACATACACTTGCAGAGCAAGTCTTTTATATGAGTATAATTAGTAAACAAATTTGAATGAATTCTGGAAACATTCTAGTAGCATAACAGTACTTGCAAAATCACTACATAAACTACTCTCAAGCCTTCAATTTATAGACTTCTGGCTATACAAGAAACCACCAACAGTTTACAAAACCATGTGCTTAGCTTCTCCACCAAGATTCCAGTCTAAAAATAAGCTCTCACGTCCAAAAATGAAAACCCCTATTTTTGACCCTTATAGATGTCATAAAATTTGTCATATAATCTCTAAAAATAGCCCTTCCATGTGATATAATATCACATGGGCATCTTATGACAACTAATAAACTAATTTTCAATGCACCGATAGTGTGTAAAAACTGTAGAAAATATTAAATAAAAATAACTATTACGGGAAATATGCAGCAAGGTTGAGACACCTCATTTCCCAACACTTCATACCTGACCTATTTCCAAATGTCATCTTCTCTTACATAGATCTCATCGGCGATCAAGTGAGACTGAGGGCTGCACAAGGAATAGTTAGGTAGGCTTTTTGTTTGTTGTTTTTTATAGATGGATGATGAAATTGAGAAATGGTGCTTGCAATCATTGGCCTACTTACTCATATCTTCCTCTTTGACGATGGCATTGCTAACGAAGTTACTGGGTCACACGAGATTTACGAATCTGGCAGACGTGTCTTCTCTTCTCTTTGCTTTTGCCCTTGCTAGATGCATCCACTAGTGATAAACATATTCTTAGTCTTCCTCTTCACGGTCGTTGCTTACCTTTGTTGTAATGTCATTCCTTCCCAAGTTTACTGCTACAAATTTATTTAGCGAAGATTTCTCTATGACATCGGTAGGAATAGACACTACAAATCATGTCATGACATAATTAAGAATTATGGTTCTTATTGTTGAGTGCTTCTGGCTTAGATTGTGTAGTAATTTTTTGTATCAACGTTTCAAATCACACTTTGTGATTCATCATCTTCATGGATTGTGGAAATCTATTATCTTTAATTATGATTCTTATTTTATTTAAGATTCCAAATGCTCCATGATATAATTTTAGATGAATGTGAAATCTACGTTAGGGTAGGAGAAAAAGTAATTTAGGATTGTAAGGAAATCAAGGCTATCATTTTTATGATTTCTTGAGTCTCTTGAAATCAATAATTTTCTCATAATATAGATTATCAATTGATTTTTGAATTATTCTTTTTTCTAGTGTAGAAAGGTATTTTTTAGTTTTCCTTACTTATGTCATGATGATTTTAATTACATGATATTATTTTTTAATTTTAAATATTAAGTTGAGATTTTTTTAGTTCATATATATTATATGATCCAAAGACAATAAATTTAGACTCAAATAAATCGAAAATTGATAAATTTGAGATTAAATTTAAAATCTACATCCACTTAATCACATTTTATTAACTTAAATTAAAATTTATTTTATTATTTCCATTAAAGAAAACCCTACTAGAAATTAACTTAAGAGCTCGAAAAGACCGTAGCTCCATGAGGAATCAAAGAAATATATTTTTAATGCATTAGTGAAAGTGACTTCATAGTTGTAATATAATTGTATCGTCATCCCAAAGGACCTAGAGCACTTATAATTACCAACTAAAGATGAATCTAAAAATTGGGCTCACATCCAAATTTGAGAGTCTAGAGAACTTGAAACCTTTACAAAGTTTGATTGATAATGATTTTGGCCTTTAGTAAAAGGCATGCCTAAATTTATTTAAAGTATTAGTAGACACCAAATTTCTAATTATAAGTTTGGTTTAGTGATATGTGCTAAAAATTTAAAATTCAAGTTCAAATAACATTGAGTTTAAATAATTCATGATTTTTTTAATGATGTGTCAATTAATTCTACATTTATGAATTAAATCTATTACAAAATATTGTGATCTTTGTGAATTAAAATTTTATTGACTAGATTATAAAATTGAAGATATTTTCACAATTATTCTTGAAATACAAGTACCCGAGTTCTTCAATTTAAAAAGATTGTATAAGTAAAAGGACTAAAACATACATTTAATCAGTTATATATATAGATGGCATTGGTTTTTAATTCATGCATCCTCCATTGCTGACATCTACCTGCCACTATCATGCATTGTCAACTACCGCCTCCATCAAACTCTAATTCTACTATTTGATGGGATTTGTAATTAATGACAAGCGGCAAAGACAAAGTAAATAATTTTTTGGGCATATTAATAATCATGGTAAAAATTAAATATGAGGAGTTGTGAATGAAACTGTGAAGCACGAGCCTACCCAACCAAAAAATAAATCACATTTTAATTTATCATTTTCTGTATTTGTAGCTTCAAGACTGTTATCCCTTAATCATCCACAAAATTTGTAGGACTTTCTATTCTTCCCAAAAAACAATCCCTGTTTTTAATTTACTTGTCAAGTGGGGGCTATTTTGTCAACACACAGAAAAAGCAATAGAATCAAAATTGTATGATATATATTTTGCTACGTATATACCTAATGCTATTTAAAACTTTTCAGTATTACAACTCAGATCATTTATAGTTTACAAGAGTTTTAGATGCACCACTAGTCAATACCTTAGATTAATCCGTGAAAACTACACACAACTCCTTCAGGTTGTCATGAATCTCCCAATACCAACTTCTATGTGAATGCTCCAATACGGTTGAAATTATGTGATTTTTCGTGGATAAAATGGTGATCGCTCGAATAGAACTGATTTCATTTTCTACCAAATGCATTGATTTTGATCAACAATGGGAAATTTAGGCGTGAATTTAAGTAGTTGGTGAAATTTACTGCTATGTGTGAGAATATGTGGAACAACTAATAAGTTAAACTAACACACCAATGAAACATTAAATCAAAGGAAACTAATTAAAAGTAAAAAAAACTCTGAACAACAACTCCTTCAAAAGCGTTCCATTGTCTTCTATCTCCAAGGATTTGTTGTAAGTTGTTGGCTCTCAGTTGGTGTATGCAACAACTTTGGTAGAATGACAACTTAGAGAATGAGTTTATGCAACATGCATGTCCATTGCTAAATGATTTAAGCTATGATATGAATTTAAAATGCTATGAACTTGAAATTCTATGCTAAAATGTTGATTTCGAATGCAACTATAGTAACTGCACTAAATTCACAAAATCTAGTATGAAATCTACTCACTAAAGGGTTGTATTGATAGATTTTTGGAGGCAAGAATCTAGTTGGCAAAGATCAACGGTCAAATTCGAACTTGTCAAGATGAACGGTGAGATATTCTGGAGGTTGAGAGAAATGTGGAAGGTTGAGAGAAAGGTGGAAGAATGTTTTCAACCCACAAAACCATCCTCATTAAAAAATGGAGACAAACTGCTATTTCTCATTTCATTTATGAAAGTTGGTTGAAAGTTGAGGATAAATTCCCAATTAAATAAATAAATTTATTTAATTTCATGTGACATGGATTTTAGAAGCTTCCATAATTAAATAATTAATATTTAATTATGTGAGGGATGAAAAAGATGTGTAATTAAATATTTATAATATTTAATTTGAATGCGAGATGAAGAAAGTGTTTGGAGGAATATTCCATTATTTGATTTTAAACATTCAAACTTAGAATAATATGATAATTAAAATAAATTATGAAATTTATTTTATTTAATTAAGAAGAAGATAGCAATAATTAAAAAACTTATTTATTTAATTAAACTAGAAGAATTAGAAAAATGAACGATATAAATAAATATTAAATTTATTTATATGTAGATGACTTTTAGAATATTAATTAAATAATTCATATTTAATTAATTAACAGGTTTTGCAATGACCATTTTTAGATGTATACATTTTTCCCCTCTTTGAAGTGATGTGTTTTACGCATTGCTTCAAAGAAAAATTCAGATTTCAAAAATTTTCCCTTGACTTTGAAAAATTGACTGATGATGCTATATGCCCCCTCGGGAGATAAATCACGTTGATGAATGATATTGATAATGATTCGAAGATTTGAAATGATTTTGAAGGATATTCATCGATTTATCTTCTGAAATAGAGCTCTATATGGTAAAAATAAAAATAACCTTACCTTATTTACCCCCTTAAAAGGTGGAAAAGGTAAAAAGTCATTGTCATTTGAACAGTAGCCTTTTGTGATTTTCAGAGCTCTGAGAGAGAATTCCGAGATGTCAATCCACTATGAGCACCACCAATTCAAGCGAGCATGCCTTCCTTAGAGACCAACAACTTACGGACCTCCGGTAAGATTGCACGATCCTCCTTTGTGAATTTTATTTTTGAATTTTGCATGGATTTTTTTATTTTTCAAAATTTTGTTTTAGTGCATAGGATTTTTATTTAGCACATGCAAGCCATAGATTAGCACATAAATTAGGTAGATTAGTGCATCGATGAAACAGACTAGCACATAGATGACAATTTTAGCACATAGACTAGAATAACGCATAGGATAGATAGATTCACGCATAGGTGAAAACCGCGAGCATGTGATTCTCGATTAGCACATAGGCTAGATAATTTAGTGCATACTTTAATAGAATAGTGTATTGAAATTTTAGTGCTTTGGTTCTCTCTTTTAGCGCATCCATGGATAAAGTAGCGCATTCAAAAATTTAGTGTATTGAAAGATTGTTTTACCGTATCCATGAATTTTTGCTAAATTTGAAATTTTGAGATTGATTTGATGTTTGCTTGATGATTGATGTTGTATTAGACAACTGATTTGATGATTTTGAGTAGCATCAAGGATAGATTAACTTGATTTCAATAATGATCTGATAAAATTTTCTTCGTGCTTGAAAACAAATAGTAAGATGTTGATTCTGATAAATTTGCTTTCTGAATTGAAAAACAAATAGTATAGATGTTGATTTTGATAAATTTGCTTTCTGAATTGAAAAAAAAATAGTATATATGTTGATTTTGAGTCGATTGGCTGCTAAATTTGTTTCCATGCTTGATGAAAAATAAATAGTAGTGATAGATTTTCCTATTTGATATGATTATATGATTTCCTGATTGATTGACGTTCCTTGCCGATGATTTGATTTGATTGCTAAATTGATGTTATAGGAGGATTTTAAAATCCTCCAGATCAGAGAGAGGTTTCCTCGTACATGGGAGATGATTCCCAGATTGACCCAACCAGAGATTGGGTTCCCTCCTCAAGATCCCTCGGTACAGGGTCAATAGGGCATTGTTGACTGTGTTAGCCAAGAGATGGCATAGTGAGCATAATAATTTTCACTTGCCAACTGGAGAGATCATTGTTACACTAGAGGATGTGTACAGGATTTTAGGCATCCTTGTGGTTGGTGCACTTGTGATCTATGATCACAAGGAGATTGGAGGTACAGATTATTTGAGAGGAGTCTTCCAAGATCCACATGCTAGTGGTTATGATATTTCTTGGAGAGCTATGGTAGAGGCTTATGCCCCACTTCCGTCAACACTGGTAGGTTTCATTGGTGGCTTCCTTTGTCATGATCATAGGTCAAAGGGACTATCAGTAGGTTGGGGTCAGATATTGAAGGACATGATCCTTCATCAAACTAGATATGCATGGGGATCTTGCATGCTTGCCCATCTATACTACGATCTTTATCAAGTGGTATATACAGATGGGAAGAGTATATCTTTTGGAGTTACACTACTACAGATCTGGGCATGGGAGCACATTGCCATTACCCACCCTATTGTATGGAGAGATCATTTGCTCAACCATCCATATGTGTATGCATATACAGGTCCCCTTATTCAACCTATGCTGGGAAAATTAGAGTATTGGTTGCGTGTGCTAGATGACATGGATACAATCATCTGGAGACCATATGTTGACTGCAAGGCATGGGATGAGGATGACACAAACTTCCCTACTATGGCATCACTAGATACTTGTTTGATCATACCCCATTTATCATTGAGCGATTTTTTATTATGAGGGTACTCAGACAGTATGGGCGAGTTCAGATGATGTCGCAGGGTGTGGCTCACTATGCTAGACGTCGGGAGGATGTTGCATAGTGGGGTCCCTTCATCACACTTGAGGCAGCTAGAGTAGTGTACACTGAGCTATAGCCATAGTTTTGGGATCCATCCAAAGGTGATAGATGCACATATAACTGATGATTATGCTGCATATTTTTATACTCATCCATTCCCTAGATTGACCAGTCCAGATGAGCCTGCCCCACTATTAGGTGAACCAATTTTATTGTGGGCACGACACTAGCCATAGGCACAGGCAAAGCAACCACATGGAGGAGAGGAGGATATAGGTGGGGTGGCCATGGATGTTGACAAGGAGGAGGATGATGATGATAGGGATGATAGAGGTGGTGGAGGGAGAGTGTTCTTCAATGTACACTTTAGGACTAGGCCTCGTACAACTAGAGTGGTGGAATAGCCAAGTACTTCAACACCACACATTACTATTAGGGCTCCATCATAGGGATAGATTGACACACTTTAGGCATAGGTCTAGGCTCTTCAGAGCCATCTAGCACAGGCACAAGCCACCATCAACGAGCTACAGATACAGATAACACAACCATCTATTCCTGACCCACAGATAGCCCAGCTTACTGCAGAGTGGGATAGTTTCAGAGAGTGGTGTGTACAGGCAGAGGGGTAGCAGAGAGACTCTTGAGATCAGTTGAGAGTACCTCCATTGGAGAGGTTATTGCAGAGGGACTGGAGACTACCCGCTAGATGGAGTATTACAGGATGAGATACTTTGAGGAAGTACCCTTGAGCGGAGGATAGCCTATATGCAGTCAGGCACCCGATCACATACCCACTCACACAGTCATACTAGGAGTGCCACTAGGAGTGTTCCATAACTTGTCAGATGAGAGATAGGTGCTTCAGGTAGCAAAGATCCAGAGAGACCTATCACCTCTGGAGGCAGCAATAGTCATTATCCCCATCTAGATACCCCTCAGTGATGATTATGTATACACCCCTTTTATTGTACTTTATACATCTTGTTCAAAAGTTTGATATCCTTGTACCCATGGACATTTATTTTTGATGAGATTATGATATGCAGTGGTGATTTTTGATATGCATGTATCTTTGATGATTTTATGATGAATGGTTATGTATACATTTTCATCTATATGTTATGTTGTTTATGATCATGCATGTTTATGGATGGTGATATGATAATGGATGCATACAATATGAATTATGATGATGATTTATGGTTGGATGAACTTACAAATGAAATGATTTTCTAGAGTTTAATATGATGATGCAATGTGAATGATTTGACGGTTCTACATGATGTATGGAGTATGTATGTAATGAATGCAATGGATGCGCTTTTCTTTTCCTCAATTTATGATTATGCAAATGATGTTTGATGTAAATTGATTATGAAAATCATATATGAAATAATATGAAAATGAGGTGAAAATTTGACATAACAATGATGAGATGAATGATTAAAATAATAATAAATGATGATGAAAATGATATGTAAAAATGATATGAAATGATGTATATGTCAATACTAATATGAAAATGATATGATGCAAATGTTACCATGAAAATGAATGGTAACTAATAATGATAATGTTGATAACAATAATGAAAATGATATGAAATTCAATAAATGGAAATGTACGATGTAATTGATGTGAAAATGATCATGATAACCTAAATGATATAAAATGTGAATGATATGATGAAATATGAAAATGATAATGAAATGAGATGTAATAAATGTCCAAGTGTACTCAATCAATTTCTTAGAAAGAGATATGTATTTTTTCCAACCTCCAAAAATCTTTCATACAACCATAGAAACAAAAATGAATGCAATCTAAATGAATCATGCAATCCTAAAATGCCAAATGAACCATTTCATTATTGTCATTCTGTAAAGCAATTTTGTACTTAATTTTCATCATTGAGCCTTTTGATATGTTGAAAGTTAGTACAAGCATCAACGAGGATGTTAGCACCAATGATGAGCTAAGTACAACTTTCATGATGTTTGATATAGCAAGTTAATACCAGCATCGAGGTATAATTAAACCAAGATGACTTGAGTATTGTTTGCATAAACAAACAAAAGTTAACCATTTTCTTATGCAAACCCCAAAATGTCACTATGTCTCGTGGAAAACTTGCACAATACTAGTGATTAGCTTACAGACAACAATCAAAGAAAAATCATATTCCTTCCTTGTGATTCTAGTTTAGTACATCATTGAACCACTCCAGAGATATGATGCCATCAAATGTCAAAACAACAATTCAACTTATACTTTAAGTTTTTCATTCATTTTAATCTAGATTAAGATCATCCAATTTGTTCAGTCTCATGTCTGCCAGTTGTTTTGACCCAGTTTGATTGGACATTTTGTTTGTTGTTCTAATATTCTGATACTTGACACATGTTGTCGTTTGTCTACCAAAAAGGTTCAAAAGTTGACTGCCCCCAATGACCTCGCACTCTGACTCCCGGTAAGACACAACCTAATGCTAAGGATAACACTAATCATTAAGCCATGATGAATGTTTGTCATTTCAAGGAAATGTTGGGCACATGATGCGGATATGATGGCTAGGCATGCTTGTGATGCCGATGAAAAATAGATATGAATAATGTAGAATGTATCTTAATAGATGGGAGAGCCAACCAAATCACAAATAGTGCTTGTTTGCCAAAATTTCACTATTTTTTTTTATTGCACTTTTTCTAATTTTATGATTTTTTTGTTGTTACCAAGATGCCTGTTTGCCAGGTTTTCATCAAGGCAATGATTTTTTTCTTTTTGATTTTTCTATTTTTTTGTATTTTGCTCTTTTTGATTTTTTTGATTTTTTTATGAATTTGTTTTTTGATGTTTTTCAAACATAGAACTTCTTTAGGTGGATGTTGTTGGTTGGATCTTCAAGCAAGTCCCCTTCTAGAATTGATAACTAATATGCACCTAATCCATATGCTGCAATATTGACGAATGGACCCAACCAATTGGGCTCGAACTTCCCTTCTTTTCTCGATCTTGCTGATTACAAGGGTTTTCTTTGAGGACTAAGTCACCTACTTGAAAAGTTCATGGTTTGAATCTATGATTGTAATTGCAGGACATAACTTGTTGATATCCCTTTAAATGATTAGCTTCACTTTGTCGCCGCTCATCAAGCAGTTCCAGCTCTTGCAGTCTTGATACTCTGTAATCCTCATCATTTATGAGCCCCTTCAATGATACCTGAAGTGAGGGAATCTCAACTTCTAATGGAAAAATGGCTTCTTATCCATAAACCAAAGCATACGGGGTGGCGCTTGTTGGCGTACGAATGCTGATTTTGTATGCCCACAAAGCTGGATTTAATTTGACATTCCAATCACAGCCGACAACATTCACTGTTTTCTTCAGAATCTTCAAAATTGTTTTGTTTGAAGCCTCTTCTTGGCCATTTCCCTGTGGATGATAAGGCATAGAGAACCTTTGTTGGATGTGAAATATTTCACAGAGTTCATCAACATCTTGATTTGTAAAAGTTCTTCCATTATCTGTGATAATAGAGTTGGGAATGCCATACCGACATATGATATAGTTCGAAATGAAGGATGAAATTTATTTTTCAGTAGTAGTCGTTAAAGGAACAACCTCAATCCACTTAGTAAAGCACTCAGTGGTCATGATAATGAACTTGTGTCTGTTTGATGATGATGGGTGT
The DNA here is from genome assembly GCA_007115665.2 of Sequoiadendron giganteum. Taxonomy (NCBI): domain Eukaryota; kingdom Viridiplantae; phylum Streptophyta; class Pinopsida; order Cupressales; family Cupressaceae; genus Sequoiadendron; species Sequoiadendron giganteum. Next base: position 10,904,105 of record VCHN02000014.1, read on the forward strand.
ATCTTGTCGACTAGATCCAATCCCCACTAAGTGAAAGGCCATGTTGTGGTGAAGAGCTACAATTCCTGAGCAGGAGCGTGAATGAGATTCCCATGAATCTGACATTTTGAATTTTTTTTCACAAAGATGAATGGTTTTTTTTCCATGGTCGGCCAATAGTAATCCATTCTAATAAGTCTCTTAGCCAAGGTTAGTCCACTTGAATGAGTCCCACAAATACCACCATGAACCTCTTGTAAGACCTTCTCTGATTCATCGCATTTGAGACATCAAAGGAGGGTACCATCAAGACCACGCCAATATAAGATGTCAACAATTAGGGTGTAATGAGAATATTGGCGTATGAAATTCCTTTTTCTATTTCCTAGACAAATCTAGGGGGAAAATGGTATCTTTTAGATAAGCATAGATTTGGCCATACAAGGGAGAATCAGAACCGGTTAAGTGACAAATGATTTGGTTTTTTGGATTATCATAAGCAAGAGAAAACAATTGTTCCACCAGGAAATCATATCGTGCTTGGTTCTCTAACAATTGGAGTAGTTATGCAATTGTAGCCATGTCATCTATAGCCTTATTGTCAATACGTGGAATTTGTGTGAACTTGATATCAACAAAGTATTTCTTGAAATCGTCCACCATGTTTTTGTAAGGCTTTAACTTGTCATCTTTAGTTTGATATTCATCATTTATCTGATTTATGACAAGTTTTGAATCACCAAAAACTTGTAGTTCCGTGATTCTCCAGTCTAGTGCAATTCTCATTCCAATTAATAGTGATTCATACTTAGCTATGTTATTTGTACAAGGAAACATCAGTCGATAAGATTTTGGAATTGTATGTCCTTGAGGTGTGATGAAAATAATTCCTTCCCCTAAGCCATGTTGAGTGTAGGAGCGATAAAAATAAAGTGTCCATGACTGTTTAGTGGTTGCTATGAAAACATCAGCGTCAGGAAAATCAATGTGTATTGGATGTTCTACTTGCATTGGTGCCTCTACCAACTTATCTGCTATGACCTATCCTTTGATGGACTTTCGATCCACATAATGAATGTCAAACTAACTTAGGATCATGACCCATTTAGCCAATCTACCGGTTAGGTTGCCTTACTTAGAAGATATTTTAAAGGATCAATCTTAGCCACAAGTTTTATTGTATGAGCTAGCATATAGTGTCATAACTTTTCAAAAGTAAACACTACTACCAAACAAGATTTTTCAATGAAAGTGTAATTTAGCTCATGGCTTGTCAATGTTCTATTGACATACTATATTGCTCACTCCTTTCATGTTTTGTCTTCCTATGCCAATAATGCTCCTTAGGACACTTATGTGGCAAAAATATACAATATGAGTGGTTCACCTTGCATTGGTGGAATCAACATTGGTGGACTCATTAGATAATGCTTTATCCGATTAAATGTTGCTTCACACCTATCTTCTAATTTATATGGAACATTCTTATGTAAGAGATGAGTGGATGGTAAACTCTTATCTGTTAGTTGTGAAATGAATCTCCTAATGGATTGCAAATGTCCTTGTAATGAGCATAGTTGACTAATGTTCCTTGGTGGTGGCATATCAAGGATTGCTTTTAACTTAGCCGGACCCACCTCAATTCCCTTTTCTGACACAATATAACCTAGAAGCTTTCCATATTTCACCCCAAAGATGCATTTCTTAGGATTAAGTCTGACTTTAAATATTTCCATTCTGACAATTTTTTTAGATAAGATAGCTAAATGTCCTTCCCTTGTGTTCGATTTGGCTAAGAGATCATCTACATAATCCTCCATGAATGTGTGCATCATGTCATGAAAAATTGTAGTCATTGCCCGTTGGTATGTAGCTCCTACATTTTTGAGTCCAAACAACTTTACGTTTCAACAATATGTACCCTATTGACATGTGAACGTTGTTTTATCTTGATCTTCAGGTGCAATCTTTATCTGGTTATATCTAGAAAATCCATCCATTAGTGAATACATAGCATGTCCAATAGTCAAATCTACAATCATATCTATGTTTGGCAGAGGGAAATCGTCTTTTGGGCATGCTTTATTTAAATCCCTGAAATCTGTACAAATTTTGATTCATCCATCTGGCTTTGATATAGGTACAATATTGGAGATCCATTCTACATAGTCTATAGACTGAATGAATCCTACATCTAAAAGTTTCTTTAACTCCTCTTTGACTAGTAATGCAACATGTGGGTTCATTTTTCTGAGTTTTTGCTTCACAAGTTTTGCCCTTGACATGATAGATAAATGATGCATGATGAGATTTGGATCTAATCTTGGCATATCTGCGTATGACGATGGAAAATTGATTCAATTTCCCCTTAGGAATTCTGTGAATTTTGGGATCTCTTCCTCCATCAAGGATGCAACAAGTTGCAAGACTTTGGGTTGTTCTACAGTACCTATATTAAGTGCCTCTATTGGTTTTATCAAAATAGAAGATCTTTCTTGATAGTGCTTAGGAAGAGTGTCAAGTTTCCCATATTACAGTGCCTTTGAAAGGTTTTCACTGTCGGATACACTCTTTATTTTTCTCTTTTCATGATCTAATACTACCTTTGTTAGGTTTTCACCATTAGATCCTTCTTTTATATTGTTAATTTTGTAGTTGAGAAACTTGGCACTTTCCTGTCTGAGACTTTGATCCTATGATTCGCTGGTGGAACTTGTTTCTGAGTTGGATGAACAAAGAAAGTTTGCAATGGTTTCATCATCGAGAAAAGTTGGGATATCAATTGGTGCAATATTTTCCCAATTAATGAGTTTGGGATGGACTAAGGTAAATGGATCATTAGGTTGGATAAGGTCACTGGCGGTTAAGGTCATGATACTATTATCATTTTCTCTATGGGGAAGATCTATGATGGTATCCTCTTGTCAATTATATGTATCATTTTGAATCGAATCATCATCACTTGAGTCATGGTCGCTTTGTAGGACGTAATCAAGTGGAGGCCTTGAGCTTTCCCCTTGTACGAGCGTGGGTGTATATTTTTGTACAATGTCCACCTATTTGTCCCTCTAAAATTTATCATAAGAAATGGTGTCCCATTCATATTCATTGGAGTCAGTGTCAAAATTGTTTTCTTGTATTCTAAGAATCGTTTCAACTAACTACTCATTGGATTTTCTTTGTATTGTTTCTTCCTTTGCATCTTCACCATATCCTAACCCAATTTTATCTTTTGGGTGCATTGTTTTTAGTTAGATAGGTTCAACAATACCTTCTTTTATCTTGCCTATAGGGCCATTTCCTTCATAACCCATTTGTTGCATTATTGTATAACCCTTTCCATATTGCTCAATGGGTAACTTGACATGTTGGACCAATTCATCTTCATCTCTATAGAGCCAATCAAGGATAGCCCTATCTTCTATTTCACTTTCTTGTGTATCTGCCTTGATAAATCTTCCATCAAACTTGGTGATGGGAATTGAAGCTTGTGTTCCTGATGCTAAAGTTGTTGTAGCCTATTGTATGGATGTTGACGGTTGACCATGGGATCTTGGAGACACAGGTAGATTAGAGAGACATAAAGAATATTCTCCCACCCCATTATCTTTTAATTTTAGCTTGGTGAAATTATTCCTTATCATTTCCCTTGCTTGTTCACTATGTTTAGAAGTAGAAATGGCCAAAGCCTCTCTATTATGGGGGAAATGTTTTTCCTGAGTTGCTCTAAGGTTAGAACAAGTCTGACTGCTAATATGGTATGTTGGTATTGTTACTTCTTGTTTGTCATATGGAAACTTCAAGCATTGATGATAAGTGGACGAAACTTCTTGCATATCATGGATCCATGGGTGACCCAAGAGTATGTTATAGGATAAATCCCGATCTTGAACTTGGAAAAAGGTATTCTTCACAATAGGTCCCACTCTAATTGGTAGCATGATGAGGCCTTTGGAAGCTCTTTCCTCATCATCGTATGCTTTGATTGTAATTTTCCTTCGTGGATCTATAGATTCTTTTGAATATCCCAAAGCAAGGACCAATTTTAAAGTACAAATATTTAATTCGGCTCCCCCATCTATTAAAACACATTTGATTTAGGCTTTATGAACCATGACCTCTAGATAAAGCGATGAATTATGGGGATGGGTCATGGAGGAATCATCCTTTTCAGCAAAGGATAAAAATGTGGGTGAGGACAAGTGTCCCACCATGGCTTGAAATTTATTGATATCCAAATCAAGAGACAGATTTGTGTCAATGAGTGCCTTTTCCAGAATGTCCTTATGTGCTGGCGATACTTTGAGAAACTCCAAGATAGAAATTTGGGCCAATTATTTTCACAGTTGATCGACCAAATTGTACTAAATTCGAGGGGGAATCATCGCCTTAGATGAACTTCCTTTTACAATGATTTTGGCATGTCCCCTTGTTGTAGCATTAACTCTCGATATTCTTGCTTTCCTTTGATCCTGATAGCATTGACTTGTTGATCGTTGGTGTAAATATGATTGATGATGGTATCATAGACATGATTCACATTCTTGCCTTTGTCACCCAAAAATTCCCCTTTTTAATAATTGGGGAGAGGATCCTTGAATTCCTAATGATCATCATTGGCATTATTTCCCTCAACTGTTATGGTACGGTTGCCAATCAAATCCTGAATGAGATTCTTTAACCCTTGGCAATTACTTATCTTATGACCTTTGCATCTATGATAATCACAATAGTATGAGTCATTCCATGATGGTGGTTTAACTCAAGGATCATAATCTCTTTGTGGTGGAAATGTGATAGCATTTTGATCAAATAGTTCTTTAAGAATTGATTCCAAAGATTGGCCCAAGGGAGTAAAACTCCGTCGATACGAGAAAAATTGAGATTTGGGCGCATTTGAATTTTGATTATTGCCAAGATTATTACTGCAATTGTTGGTCACATTTCCTTGGTTGGAATTATTGCTTTGGTTACTAGAATTTACAACATTATTGGTGCGTTGGACACTTGATACATTAAGAATGGTAGGCTTCACATTCACATTGTTAGCATCTACCACCCCATCATTCACAACATTTTTATTTCGAGTCCAAAATCATGACTTGTCGTTATTGTTGCTATTGTTGTTGTTGTTATTGTATGAATTTGGACTTTCTTTGTCAAGCTTTAAAACTCCACGCTTGACCAAGGCTCCTTCAATGGTGATTGCATTTTTAATAAATTTTTCAAACAATTGAGGATAATGAAGATTTAGCCTATAACTCATCTCTTGATTCAGACTGTCGATAAAGATTTTCATCTTTTCCTTTTCAGGAATAGGATGGGAATATCTTGCAAACAACCTTCTCCACCTTTGTCAGAATGTGGTGAAGGGTTCCCCAATCTTTTGTTTTACTCTACATAAATCAAGCATTGCTATTTGATGTATATTATAGGAGTATTGTGATATGAACTTATTTATTAACTCCTCAAATGTTCTGATGGGGGGAGTGATCTTGGAAAGCCACTCCATGGATTGTCCACCCAGACTTCGTGGAAACTATCACATTAGGTAAGTATCTTCATGAGCGAATTCTATGCTCATATTTTAGAAATCCCTCACATGATCAATGGGATGGGTATGTGCAGGATCATCATGGAAAAAAAAGGGCCTTAAGTGGCAATGAAAATTCAAAAAAATTAGAGTTAGGCAACTTGATGTAAAAATTTGAATATGTTATCTATATTATTTAAAAAATATGTAAAAATAGAATCTGTGGAAAATTGAATGTAGTTTCTAAACTACTAGGTTATTTTTTGTAAAAATAAAATCAATTTGGTGAAAAATTGAAATTTCAATGTAGTAGTACTTAAATTTCAGGGAAAAAATAAGAAGTAGGTGTTTGTCTAACCACCCTAACCATAATAAAATGATAATTTTTTTTTATAAGATTTTAGATATAAGTAGAGGACTCATGTCCAGATGTGATGCATATTTTTTTGTAATTTTTTTTCAAGTAAATAATTAATTATGAATTTTTTATTACAACTTAAAAAAAATATAAAAACTCATATGTCTGACCACCTTAACTTAGTCAAAACTTCATGAAATTCATTTTTTTTAAAATTCTATAGTATGCCAAGTGGAATGTGACACATGTTTTGGATTCAAAAAATGTGATACTATTTGAAAGCTATAGATGTTTTTCTATCAGGCTATCAATCAAGACTTTAGTCATAATTCTAATAGAAAATGAATAATAATTATTTATTAGATTCAAAGTAAAGTATAATTTATATTGATAGAAAGAAGAGAAGCTCCTTTACAAACCATTTTTGTTTCATCAATTTTGGGTAAAATAAAAGTCATCAGCCACATGGGTGAAGTCTGGAAAAGAAAGGTAAGTTGTTAAACACATTTTTCGTGTTGACTTCTTAGGATTGGCAGGTTCGAACCAAATTCCAAAGCAAGCCCGAGCCTAATCCCTAGGCATTAAATTTTGTGTCATCATATTGGATATCCGATTTGAATCCAATATCTGATATGTTCTAGATATGATTTTTAAAATATTTATACAATTTTTAATATATGATTTCAAAAATGCAAAAAAGTTTATAATTTAATAAATATATAATATACAATATAGTTTATAATGTAATATATAATATAAAATCTATGATAATCTCTTACCGAATTATGTATTTAATATATAGTATATTATATTATTATGTATAATATTTAAATATTATTTAAATATTTTAGTTAATCTATTAATATTTAAATACATATATTTATATTACTAATATATAAAATATTTAAATATTATCTCTTTCCCTCTCTCTCTCCCAAGTCTCTCACTCAATCACTCCTATCTCTCTCCCCTCTACCCTCTCTCTCCCTCTCCATCTCTCCCTCTCCCTCTCTCCCTCAACCCTAAACCCTCTCTCTATCTCCTTCTCCTTCTCTCTCTCTCTCTATCCCTCTCCCTCTCCCTCTCTCCCTCTCTCAATCTCCCACTCTCCCTCTCCCTCAACCCTAAACCCTCTCCCTCTCCCTCCCACTCTCCCTCTCCCTCCATCTCCTCAACCCTAAACCCTCTCCTCCTCCCTCTCCCCCTCTCTCTCTCCCTCTCCCCTAGATCTCCCACCTCCCTCCCCATTCCTCCCTCCCCCTCAGCCCCAACTCCTCTCTCTCTCTCTCCCTCCTCTCCTCAGATCTACCTCACTCCTCTATCTCCCACCTCCCTCTCCCCTCAACCCTAACCTCTCCATCTCCCTCAGAGCCTCCCTCCCTCCCCTCAACCCCAAACCCCATCCTCTCCCTCTCCATCTCCCTCCCCTCCCTCCCTCCCCACCTCCACTCTCCCCACCCCCTCACCATCCCTCCCTTTGCCTCTCTCTCTCCCCACTCCTCCCTCCCTCTCCTTACAACTCCCCCCCCTCCCTCCCTTCTCCCCTCAACCCTAACCCTCTCTCCCTCCCACCTCCCTCCCTCCCTCCTTGTTCCCTCCCTAATCTTCAAACCTCCCCATCCCTCCCCCACCTCCCACCCTCCCACCTCCCTCCCTACCCTCCCCCTCAAACCCAAACCCTCCCCCACCCACCATCCCTCCCCCTCCCTCCATCTTTTCCCCTCTCTACCCCTCTCCCTCCCCGCCCCTCTCCCTCTCCCTCTCCCTCTCTACCCCTCTCTCTACCTCCCTCCCCCTCCCCCTCTCTTTCCCTCTCTCTCCTCCCTCCCCCTCTCCTCTCCCTCCCCCTGTCTTTCCCTCCTTCCCTCCCTATTTCTCCCTATCTCCCTCCTTCCCCCCTCCACATCCTCCTCTTTATCATCCCCCTAAACCCTTCCTCCCTCCCTCCTCCCTCCCTCCCTCCCTCCCCATCACCCCACCTCCCCACCCTCCCCCATCCCCCCCTCCCCATCCCCCCCTCCCTCCCCCTCTCCCTCCCACCTCCCTCCCTCAACCTCCCACCTCCTCCTCCCCTTAACCCCAAACCCCTCCCCTCTCCCCCTCTCCTCCACCTCCCTCCCTCCCTCCCTCAACCCTCTCCCTCCCTCTCTCTCCCTCCCTCTCTCTCTCCCTCCCACTCTCCCTCCTTCTCTCTCCCTCTCTCCCACTCTCTACCATTAACCCTTAGGTCTATGTGGGAACAAATGGGATATCTGATTTGTAAAACTCTAATGTGTAGAGCTAAAATCTTACCATTTCAAAAAAATTTAAAATATTTTCCAAATTATATATCCGATTATATCGGATATCGAATTTGTGGGCCATAGAAAAACCCCATGTGGGTCATTTTTGTGCATTCCAATGGACCCTACATTCTATTTGTAGCACTTTGCAGACGAAAAACATGCGGTTTCATACAGGAAGAGACAAAGATCAATTTTTGGAGCATCTTGTACTCAAATTTGTCATAAGGAATGATTTTTTAGCATCTTTTATGAGCTATAATGGGGACCAACAGTCATCAAAAGCAAAAACGTAAGAGAAAGCTTACAAAAGAACAAATTGAAGAATATAGACAAAGAGATAGAGAAGGTCATAAGAAGAAAAGACAAGGTATGTTAAATATTGGTGAACCTGAGCCCTATGGTCTTTCAAGTGAAGAGGAAATTGAATATGTTCAAGGTGAAAATGTAGAACATGATATTGAAATTGGGAATGAAAATGTTCAAATTGATATTGAAAATGTTTAAGGTGAAAATCTTGGAATTGAAGATGTTGAACATGATATTCAAATTGGGAATGAAAATATTGAAATTGATAATGAAAATGTTCAAGGTGAAAATGTTGAAATTGAAGATGTTGAACATGATATTGAAATTGGGAATGAAAATATTCAAATTGATATTGAAAATTTTCAAGGTGAAAATGTTGGAAATGAAGATGTTGAACATAATATTGAAGCAAGTGTAAAATATGTTTCACTAGATTACATGAGAAATGAAGAACCTTGTGTGGAAGAAAAACATATTCCAAATTCAAGACCTTCAAGGACCCCTAAATGGTTAGTTGAAATTGATGATAACATTATAAACAATTTTGAAGGCAAGAGGTCAACACGAACTGTTTGGTTGTGGGCTAGAAGACTTTTCAACCAATATTTTAGCGATAAGAAATTGACTGAACAATGCAAATTTTTTGTACAATTGCTAAAGCTGCAAAAGATGAGACCTTTCCTAGACAAATTGAAGATTCGTGCGAACAAGAAGACCGAAAAAAAATCTATTATTCTCAAAAATCTTTTTAATGCTCTCAAGTCTATTGGAAAAAATAACAAGGAAAAAGATAAGAGAGTTTCTTGGAGAGTCATTACAAGTGCCGTAGTAAGCCATCAATTGAAAAAGGATCGCTTTATGAGACAAAATTGTATTGATTTTGACATAAATCGTAAAACTTTACATAGAGCACTTGTAAGAAGAGAAAGAATAGATGATCCTCTTCAAAATGATACATGGGATTTTTCCGGGAGGCTTCCACATGTTGATAAGAAGCTAACCGATAATGTAATGTAGGTAATTCATCATTTTTGGCATGATAACTCTAGAGTATCAACCAATGCAAAGGATGTTTTAAAGTTAAGAATTGGCAATCAAGACTGTACACTGCATCCTAAACATTTCTTAAAATCAAGCCAAACAATGTTGTTCAACAAATTTATTGAAACACATCCAAATATGGAAATCTCGCAAAGGAATTTTGAAGGTTTGAAGCCATTTTATTGTGTGCCTCTTAAGATTTGTAATACTTGTTGTTGCTAATACCATGTGGAGTTTTCAATGTACCATGAACTATTATGCTATATTTGTTCTACTTTGCATACTAATGAAATGTTGTAGGAGTGTGGTGCAATGCATCTTCCAAAATCATCAAGGGACTTGCTAGATCTATTTTTATGTTCTAGAGATGATGGTTCCTTTTTCTATAGAAATGATTGTTTAAATGCGAATTTCTCACAATGTGGTGGCTTGTCAAAGTTTTCTCAATGTTTTCATGAGGGTTCCAAACATGAATTTGGAAAGAATCTTGTTGATAAAAAGAGATATGAGATAGTCAAATATACTTTGCAGAGTGGGGGTGAAGGTTCTAGATGCGAGTTGGTTACAAAAGAATGTAGTGTTGCTGATTTTATTTCAGATTTTAAGGAAAATATTTTCTACAAGTATGCAAGGCATAGTCATAGGTCTTAGTGGTTGGATCAACAATTGAAGATATGTAAGTACTCTTTTCTGATTGGCACTATTATATCCATGATTGATTTTGTAGAAAACTACACATTGCAACCACAAAATGAGATACAATCTCAGTATTTCAGTTCCATTCAGATTGTTATTTTTGTCCACATAACATTTAGACATGCACCTAATAGTATAGAGGAGGATCGAAAGATAATCAGAGAGTATCATTTTTATATGAGTGATGATAGATCTCACTCGTCTGAGTATGTCCAACATTGTTTTGAGAATTTTTTTGAGTTCTTGCAAGAGCATGATATAACACTGGGCCAACATCTCATTTGGTCAGATAACTGCACAAATCAATTCAAGAATGCTCGTATGTTTTATTGGTTCGGTAGAATTCATGTAGAGAGGGGCGTACCTAATATTTGGAGTTTTTGAAAGCTGGGCATGGGAAAGGGGAGCATGATGGAGCAGGTGCATGTGTAAAGAGAGCTCTATTTAAGGAGCAATTGAATATTTTAGGAGAAAAATTCAGTGATGTACGTTCTATTTGCTGATTGGTGTAGTTCAACATTGTCATAGGGAGGGACACTTGATTCAATAGTGTGCAAATTATTTTGGTTGGTTGAGGAGGGTATAGTGGGAGGAAAAGTGGATTTTCATACAATCAAATATTCTTCAAAGATGCATTTGTTTTGAAGCTCAGATGCAAGCACATGGACCATTTGGACATGACAGTTAGCTTGTTTTTGTTAGAGTTGTATTCAATGTGAGTGGGTGGATACATGGGTTCCACAGTATCTAAATCCTTTATCTCAAACTATATCCATGACAAATGACACAATGGAAAGTTCACTTGATTACGATAGGCTTTCAGATTTACTACAACCAAGACATGTTTTTGTTGTTGTTGTTACACCGCAGGGGAATGAAGAGATATCAAAATATTGGTCGGCTTGATGTGTGCAGGTAAATCACAAGCTAACACAATTGATGGAAGATGATGATGGGTTCATGTATCCTATAGGTTTAGTTGTGGTTGCAGGAACTTGGTTGCGAACATGATTAAAAAGAATGGCATACCTGCATTTGAAGACTATGAGAAACACAAAACCATTCTCATGTATTCACACCTTGTTATGGCAACAAATGTTAAGTTGTTGAAGCATCATGCCAAACCAAAGACAAAACAACTATGTACACTTAGTAATGTTGATCATGAAGCAATATTGGATACTCTTAAGCAAAGAGATGACCCTTTAGGCACACTTGAATAGCATATTCAAGAATAGAAGGTACAATGTTTTGGTTCATTATGCTTAAGTTCATTAGTGTTCTTTATTTAATATTGATATTTTGTATATTATTGCAATGAAGGTGTCTTTAATAGTGATATTTTGTATGTACTTTTGGGATATTTTTGGCATGATTGATCATGGACCTGTTGCAACAATAGCCACCTTTGATCCTTTTAGAGAGGTACATGAAAGATTACAATAATATAGATTGGTTATTCAAAGCGTCTTTTATAGTTTGCATTACCATCTCATCATCAATTAAGTCATTTAGAATTATAGAGTTTGGTTATTCTAAGCATCTTTTATAGTTTGCATTACCAATTCATCATCATTCAAGTTGTTTAGATTAATATAGATTTGTTAGTCTAAGCATCTTTTTTGTTTTGAAAATATAGATTTATCACTTGAAAACTTTTGTGATATTCCTGGCACGATTGATCATGGATCTGCTTCAACAATAAGAAACTCTAATCCTTTCAGAGAGGTATGCAACATATTACAATAATATAGATTGGTTATTCTAAGCATCTTTTCTATTGTATGTAGTTTAATTGTTACCTTGATGGTTTGTATAGGTGCTTGTCACTCCAAAACATCAACATACTACTCTTGTGGAAGACTATTCCCTGAATGTCTCCAATAGGAAAATTTTGTAAAATTTGAATTTTAAAATGTGAAACAATGTAAAAAGGTCATAACTGTGTATAGGCATAATCTATATCCAGTGATGTTTTTTGAAATATGGGTCAAATATTTGGCATTGTATAAAGGGTATGTTTAAAATGTAAAGAGATTTTTGTACTTAATCAAGCTACAACCAGAGGTTTTCTTCCTGGTTCTTTCCTGTCAGTATGCTTGTTTGAACCAAGTTTTGTAATATCTCCTATTTATATATAATAAATTACAGTGGCTTGCCACTTTTTCCAAAAACAAAAATGTAAAAAGTTCATGTGAAGGTCATTTCCCATGTGATTTATTCTTTGATCTAGCAAAGTACAAACAAGGTATTTGGGTGTGCATGATGTTCAATTTGATTGGGTAAGATTTTTCTAATGCAAGAGCTAGGTGGATTTAAACAACACAATTACAATTAAAGATGATTTAAACTCCAATTTGATCGTCAAAACCAAACTTGGGTGCAACTTCACTCCCCAAACCTTGCCACACCCTATAAAATCATCAAAAATGTTTATTAGGACTTGTAGAAGCTTGATCCAACCTTAAATATTTTTGCCCCCACATTTCATAGACATTAGCATGTTGTAACCACCATCTTTCACCTAATTTCACTCATTTTTGCTATGCATGGAAACTCACCAACTACAAACCTTTCTAGCTCTTTAAACCCACATATTCACCTTATATAGTCCTAATAACATCTACCATGCCCATACCATCGAGCTACAAATAGTACAATAGATTTATGGCCTTTTAGCACTTTGGACTCTTAAGGGAAATCGCTGGTCCAATGTAAGTCAAAGTGATTCAGTGTATTTGGGTGCAAAAGAGGAACATACCTAGCATAAACGTACCCATACAGACGTGTTGGAATATTCCATTTGGTCGTATGAGTTGGAGAATGAAAGTTGCACCTCTTTGCAACTTTACATTGCTTGCATTTGACAACTTTTCCCTCAACTAAAAAATCATCACCATGGGAAAATGCCTCCGAGATAGAAAAAACCAAGAGAGGTTATTATAGATGGTCCCAACATGATCCCATATCCTTAGATAGAGAGTCTATAATCATCATGGTTTTTGATAAATAGCCCTTCGAAGATTTCTACCTTTTAGCACTTTGGACTCTTAAGGGAAATCGTCGATCTAATGTAGCTTGGAGTGATTTGACATATTTGGGTGGAAAAGAGGACCATACCTAGTGTAAACATACCCATCTAGACATGTTGGAACAGTTCGTTTGGTCGTATGAGTTGGAGAATGAAAGTTGCACCACTTTGCCACTTTACATTGCTTGCATTTGGCAACTTTTCCCTCAACTGAAAACTCATCACCATGGGAAAACACCTCCGAGATAGAAAAAACTGAGAGTTTTATTGTAGATGGTCCCAACATGATCCCATATCCTCAAATGGAGAGTCTATAAACGTCACAGTTTCCAATAAATATCCCTTCAAAGATTGCTGTTTTTTAGCACTTTGGACTCTTAAGGGAAATTGTTGGTCCAATGTAGTTCAGAGTGATTCAACATATTTGGGTGAAAAAGAGGACCATAAATAGCATAAACGTACCCATTTAGATGTGTTGGAACAGTCTATTTGGTCGTATGAGTTGGAGAATGAAAGTTACACCACTTTGCAACTTTACACTGCTTGCATTTGGCAACTTTTCTCACAACTGAAAAATCATCACCACGGGAAAACGGCTCCGAGATAGAAAAAACCAAGAGTGTTTATTGTAGATGGTCCCAACACAATGGCATATCCTCAAATGGAGAGTCTATAAGCATCATGGTTTCTGAGAAATAGCCCTTCAAAGATTGCTGTCTTTTAGCACTTTGGACTCTTAATGGAAATCGTCGGTCCAATGTAGCTTAGAGTGATTCAGTGTATTTGGGTGCAAAAGAGGACCATACATAGTGTAAAAATACCTATACGGATGTGTTGGAACAGTTTGTTTGGTCATATGAGTTAGAGAATGAAAGTTGCACCACTTTGCAACTTTACATTGCTTGCATTTGACAACTTTTCCCTCAACTAAAAACTCATCACCACGGGAAAATGCATCCGAGATAGAAAAAATTGAGAAAGGTTATTGTAGATGGTTCCAACACAATCCTATATCCTCAAATGGAGAGTTTGTAAGCATCACGGTTTCTGAGAAATAGCCCTTGAAAGATTGTTTCCTTTTAGCACTTTGGACTCTTAAGGGAAATTGTTAGTCCAATGTAGCTCGAAGTGATTCGACGTATTTGGGTTCAAAAGAGGACCATACCTAGCCTAAAAGTACTCATCCAAACATGTTGGAATAGTCCGTTTGGTTGTATGAGTTGGAGAATAAAAGTTGCACCACTTTGCAACTTTATACTGCTTGCATTTGGCAACTTTTCCCTCAACTAAAACCTCATCACCATGGGAAAATGCCTCCGCGATAGATAAAACTGAGAGAGGTTATTGTAGATGGTCCCAACATAATCCCATATCCCCAAATGGAGTGTCTATAAGCATCATGGTTTTTGAGAAATAGCCCTTCAAAGATTGTTGCCTTTTAGCACTTTGGACTCTTAAGGGAAATCGTCGGTCCAATGTAGCTCAAAGTGATTCGGTGTATTTGGGTGCAAAAGAGGACCATACCTAGCATAAACGTACCCATACAGACGTGTTAGAACAGTCTGTTTGATCGTATGAGTTGGAGAATGAAAGTTGCACCACTTTGCAACTTTACACTGCTTGCATTTGGCAACTTTTACCTCAACTAAAAAATCATCACCACGGGAAAACGCCTCCGAGATAGAAAAAACCAAGAGAGGTTATTGTAGATGGTCCCAAAATGATCCCATATCCTCAGATGGAGAGTCTATAAGTATCACGGTTTCTAAGAAATATCCTTTCAAATATTGCTTCTTTTTAGTAATTTGGACTCTTAAGGGAAATCGTCGATCCAATGTAGCTTGGAGTGATTCAGCGTATTTGGGTGCAAAAGAGGACCATACCTAGCATAAACATGCCCATAAGGATGTGTTGGAATAGTGTGTTTGGTCGTATGAGTTGGAGAATGAAAGTTGCACCACTTCGCAACTTTACACTGCTTGCATTTGACAACTTTTCCCTCAACTGAAAACTCATCACCACAGGAAAACGCCTCCGAGATAGAAAAATTTGAGAGAGGTTATTGTATATGGTCCCAACACAATCCCATATCCTTAGACAAAGAGTCTATAAGAATCATGGGTTCTGAGAAATATCCCTTCAAAGATTGTTGCATTTTAGCACTTTGGACTCTTAAGAGATTTCGTTGATTGAACGTAGTTCGGATTGCTTCGGTCTGTTTGGGTGAAAAAGGGAACCATACCTAACCTAAACATACCCCTTTGAATGTGATGGAATAGTTGGTTTGGTCATACAAGTTGTAGAACAAAATTTATTGATGCCCTTACAAGTAGTTTTCAGCCTCCAATCGAACTCCAACGTTGTTTTTTGTGCGAAAAAAAGCCATGAGACCATAGCTTATTGCGAAAAATTAGTCAAACACCTTTATTTCAACCCTACCACAACTTCTAGACTCCTATCTTGCACTTCCCTTTACAATTTTAATAATTTTCCTTCAAAAGACTATATGGCAATTTTGACAATTTTGAAGTAAGAATGCATTTTTGGCATATTGGACCCCTAGACTCAAAAATTCAACTTAATACACCTTAAATGGTCTTCATTGACCTTATTTAGCATAAATATATCACACCTAACCTCTCAATCTATCAAACTTCAAATGTGTAATCTTGCAAATAGTAGATTAGGTGGGAAACTAGAGAGGAAGAGTTGATGGTGAGTGGTCTAGTGAAGGCTAGAGAAGAAGAGTTTGAGGAATATGGTGTTAGGACAGGGGATTGTCCTTGGTTTTCATATTTGGTTGTGTGGGAGATGTATGCTACTATGGGGATAGTTCTAACCATAAATAACCTAAGAAAGATTGTGAAGATAAGAGTTGAAGCGCATAGATACATGTCTAGTTGGCAAAAGCTTTTGGAAGAGCATGAAATAGAGATACTAATGTATGGATGTTTAGCTTTGCGTACTTAATTTTTGTGTGCAAGTGTCAAAGCTTGGGAAGCACCATTTGTAGGTGTCAATGAAGACAAATAGCAGCAAGAAGATCCATTTGAGAAGGATCAAGCATGGCAAGACCAAGACAACGCAAAGCATGAAGGGTACAAAATCCCTCGGATGAAGATTTTCATGCAAGTGACTTGGAGTGGGTATGAAGGGATTGTGAAGAAGATAGGAGTAGACCTATGGAGTGATTTATGGGGCATAAATCTTTTGTACCCGGGGAGTATGGTGCAGGAGCACCTAAAACATGTAAGATTTCATGAATTGACAAGGCCATTCCTCCTTCTATATAGGTTGTACCTTAGAGGAATGGGCATGAATTAGATAGGGGTAGGTGTAGGAACCAGTTTTTAGGGGTGATAAAGTGATTAGAGTGGTCTGAGAAGACTACCTTATTAAGAAACACATATTTTGTGCCTTTTGAGTAAGGCTAGAGAGTGAGTTTTTGAGAAGTTAAATAAAAATAGGTCGAAACTTGTTGGAAACTATTGGAATAGGTGTATTTAATGGTGTTTAAGAGGTCTAAGTGATTAAGAGTAACCCAAAAATATTAAAAGTGTGAAACCCTAGTTGGAAGGGGCAAAAACAAGGGAAAATTGGTGATTTTACAAAGAAAGTGTAAGCCAAATTATGGGGCAGCATAATACAATGATGTTTTAAGTTTAAGCAGAATAAATTAAGAGGGAATGAAGTGGTTTCAGGATTGAGTGAGGTCAGAGCATACAAGTTCCAATAAGCCCTACCAACAAGCCAGTGAATTGTTTGATAAAAAGCTTTGGTAGACATGTATGAAAAATGTGGTAGCATAGACAAGGCAGTGGACTATTTGAAAAAAAGCCTCAAAGAAATGTGGTATCATAGAATTGCATGACAAGCAAATGCAATTGACAGCTGCTCCTTGTTTTTAGGTATGCAATGTGAAGTAATTGCATAACTGCTTAAGTTGACTTTGTAAAAACTATATTGAAATTGAAATTTTTTCATCTATCAACATCTGGGTAAGTGCACCAAGATGGTTCCCAAAAAGGGGACTTAAGTGGACAACTTTTTTTCTAAAATAAGGAAATACTAACCTTGGACGTGAAATTAAGGATAGTTACTCTCAAAATTTTGAGATGGAACAAAAACAAGGATCGAAGTGCTCCGAGTCTACTTTCTAAACTACTAATTTATTTTTAAAATGGTTGAGATTAAGGGGTTCAAAAGAGGGATGCACACAAATTGGTGTTGTTTTTGTTAGAAAAATATAATATAGCAACTCTTGTACGACCCTCGTACAGTGAAATTTTTTTAGTATTTTTAAAATCGCAATGGTCAGAAGTTAGCTAACACTATGTAGTTGATGCATGATTTTTCTGATAATTTTTTAATGAATATTTGATTTTTTACTAATTTTCGAAGTGGACACTTCCTAAAAAATAGAATTTTGGCCATGCTACCCCTACAAATTTTGGAAACTAATTGAATTTAAAAAAAAAAAATTGTAGAATGGAGTCTAGTTTCTAAAAATGTAATTTATTTGAAAATTCAATGAACGGTTAATTTATAATGAAAAAAATACCAAACACTACTATTTGGAAAAAAAAAGATATACAAATAAAAGAAATTATGGATGAAAGGCTTAACATTTTTAGAAAGTGAAAAAAATTACATCCTTGGATAGCTAAGAGAGAACCAAACATTACCCATGTGTTCAATTTTTTTGATATTGAACTACGTGCAATCCTGACGGTGAACACAAACTCGATTATGTGAAATATGGTAGAGTTTTTAAAAACATGTCTCTAGGCATTGGGAATGCCTTCCAAGCCTTTGGGTTGGTATTCCAAGGCAAATACCAATCCTAAGGCTCGGGAATTCTCAAAGAAAGATATAACATGAGTGTGCTTGTGTTATATCTCAGTTTTGACATGGTTTTTGCTTCTACGGGAAAAATGTCAACTAAGACATAATGTGAGTGTGTTATAACACGCTCGTATTATGTCCTCCTTTATTTTAAATTCCAATATATTGAATGTATGTTGATATATTTGTATGTTTGTATGTACATGTATGCTTGTATGTCATGTATGTATGTACGTATGCTTGTATGTATCAATGCATATATATTATATGTATGGCTCTATATATGTAAGATTGTATCTACACATGTATGTATGTATGCTTGTATGGATGTAGGATTATATGTACATATTTACTATGCTTGTATGTATGTATTTATGTATGTCTTTGGAGGGAGGGAAAATTTAGAGAGAGAGTCTAGAGAGGGGGTGGAAGTGAGAGTTTAAGAGAGAGGGAGTGGGAGAGAAGGGGTTGGAGTGAGAGGGACTTATCTAGGTAGGGTGGGAGGAATAGAGGGAGGGAGAGAGAGAAAGGGCGGGTGGGAGAGAGATAATTGAGAGAGAGGGAGAGAGATGGAGAGAAAGAGAGATTTATGTAGGTATGGTGCCAAAGGGAGAGACTTGAGAGTCTGAGGGGGGTAAGAGGGAGAGACTTGAGAGATAGGTAGTGAGAGGGAGTGTGAGAGAGAGGGAGTGGGAGAGAGAGGGAGTGTGAGTGAGAGACCTAAGAGAGGGAGATGGTGTGGGAGGGGGTGACCTGATAGAGGTAGAGAAAGAGGGGGTGGAGTGAAAGGGACTTATCTAGGTAGGGTGGGAGGGATAGATAGAGAGAGGGGAGAGAGATGGAGAGAGAGTTACCTAGGTAGGTTTCTAGAGGGAGAGACCTGAGAGAGAGAGAGGGGGTGGGAGGGAGAGACATGAGAGAAAGGGAGAGAGAGTGAGTGAGAGTGGGATAGAGTGCGAGGGACATAGAGAGATATGGATAGAGGGAGTGAGAGAGGGTGCTAGGGATTGATTGAACGAGAGGTACATAGAAAGAGGGAGATGATAGATAGAGACAATTAGAGAGGGTAGGAGGGAGGGAGGGAGGGAGAGGTGAGATGTATAGATAAAGAGAAAGTGATAGGGTTTGAGGGTATAGGGTTGAGGGATTAGGGTGGAGGACCTATAGGGTTGATGGTTTCTAGGGAATTAGGGTTTAAGGTTTGAGGGTTGAGGGAATAGGGTCGATGGTAGAGGGTATTTGGTTGAGGGTATAGGGTAGAAGGTTTAAGGGTTTAGGGTTAAGGGTTTACTTGGTTGAGGGTAGAGGGTCTAGGGTATAGGTTTGAGGGTATATGGTTGAAGGATTAGGTTCAGGGTCCAATGTAAGGGGTAGAGAGTTTAGGGTTTAAGGATTGAGGGTTGAGGGTTGAAGATTGAGGGTGTAAGGTTGAGGGTTGAGGGTCCAATATATAGTGTAGAGGTTATAGGGGTTGAGAGATTAAGGGTTGAGGGTTTATGGATTAGGGTAGAGATTTTTCTTGGATTTAACAGTGTAAGGGTAGAGGGTTGAGGGTAGAGGGTAGAGGGTTTAAGAGTTTAGGGTTTAAGGGTTGAGAGTTGAGATTCGAGGGTTTAGGGTTGAGTGTTTAAGGGTTTAAGGGTTGATGGTTTAAGGGTCAAGAGGGTTGAGGGATTAGGATAGAGATTTTACTAAGTGGGTTTAAGGGTTGGGGGATTAGGGTAGAGGGTAGAGGGTAGAGGACTAATGGTAGAGGGTAGAGGGTTTACAAGTTCGGGTTTAAGGGTTTGGGGTTTAGGGTTGAGGGATTAAGAGGTTATAGGTTAGAGGGTATAGGGTTTGATGGATTAGGGTTTAAGGGTTGAGTGTTGAATGATTACTAGGGTATAGGGGTTGAGGGATTAGGGTTTAAGGGTTGAGGGTTGAGGGTTGAGGGATTAAGAGGGTATAGGGGTTGAGGGATTAGGGTTTAAGGGTTGAGGGTTGAGGGTTGAGGGTTGAGGGTTGAGAGATTAAGAGGGTTGAGGGTTGATGGATTAGGGTTTAAGGTTTGAGGGTTGAGATTAAGAGGGGTATAGGGGTTGAGGGATTATGGTTTAAGGGTTGAGGGTTGAGGGTTGAGGGTTGAGGAGTTAAGAGGGTATAGAGGTTGAGGGATTAGGGTTTAAGGGTTGAGGGTTGACGGTTCAGGGTTGAGGGATTAAGAGGGTATAGGGATTTAGGGATTAGGGTTTAAGAGGTTGAGGGTTGACAGTTGAGGGATTAAGAGGGTATAGAAGTTGAGGGATTAGGGTTTAAGGGTTGAGGGATTAAGAGGGTATAGGGGTCGAGGGATTAGGGTTTAAGGGTTGAGGATTGAGGATTCAGGGATTACAAGGGTATAGGGGTTGAGGGATTAGGGTTTAAGGGTTGAGAGTTGACGGTTGAGGGATTAAGAGGCTATAAGGGTTGAGGGATTTGGGTTGAAGGGATGAGGGTTGAGGGTTGAGGGATTAAGAAGGTATAGGGGTATCCATCTCTCCCACTATCTCCATCTACCCTCTATCTCTTAACCATTTAAATCCTTAACTCTTAACCCTCTACCCTCTATCTCTCTCCTAGTTCATCTCTCCCTCCCTCTATATCTCAATCTCTCCCACTATCTCTTTCTCCCCCTCCCTCGCCATCCCTCTCTCCCTCTCTCCCTCTCTCTCCCTCTTTCTCTCCCACTCTCTCTTTCTACCACTCTCCCCCTCTATCCCTCCCACTCTATCTTTGTCCCACTCTCCCCTTGTCCCACTCTCCCACTCTCTCCCACTCTCTCTTTCTCCCCCTCTCCCCCTCTCTCCCTCCCTCTCTATCTCCATCTCTCCCACTATCTCTTTCTACACATCTCCCTTTCCCTCCCTCTATCCATCTTTCTCTCCCACTCCCTCTCCCTCCCTCTCTCCCTCTTTCTCTCCCACTCTCCCCTCTCTCTCTCTCCTCTATCTTTCTCCCACTCTCCCCTTATCCCACTCTCCCCCACTCTCTCCCACTCTATCTTTCTCCCACTCTCACCCTCTCTCCCTCCCTCTCTATCTCCCACTCTATCCCACTCTCTCTGTCTCCCACCTCCCTCTCTCCCTCCCTCTCTCTATCTCCATTCTCCCACTATCTCTTTTATCCCTCTCCCTCTCCCCTCCCTCCCTCTCCCTCCCTCCCTCTCTCCCTCTCTCTCCCTCTTTCTCTCCCACTGTCTCTTTCTCTCCCACTGTCTCTTTCTCCCACTCTCCCCCTCTCTCCCTCCCTCTCTATCTCCATCTCTCCCACTATCTCTTTCTCCCCCTCTCCCTCCCCATCCCTCCCTCCCTCCCTCTTTCTCTCACACTCTCTCTTTCTCTCCCACTCTCTCTCTACCTCTCTCTCTCTCTCTCTCACACACACACACAAAATCACCTCTATCTCCTCTACTATAAGGATACAGGGGAGATATATAGAATTAGGATAGAGGGTATAGAAAAAGAGGGAGAAAATAAATATATTAAGAAAACCATATTTCATATAACGTGTGTGCATTTTGAATAAGTAGAGATGTCACCATTTTAGGAAGAAATAACGTGCTCGTGTTATAATGAGAGCACGTTGTTTATTCCACTAAAAATGGTAAAAAATATCAATATACCTGTGATGTCAAGGCCCAAAGTATGTATATTCTCTTGGTTTTGCACGTGCTCTGACAAAAAATAGATTTTTGATGATGTTGTGAAGTGTGAAAGCATGTTTTTCACATTCCACCATATTTTCCATGATCTTTCTACCACCTTTGCATGAAATAGCAGAATTTCCACGTTGAAAGACATATTCAAGTTTGAATTCCATTGAAAACTGATATACAATTGAAGTTTGTAGGGGAACAATATTTTTAACAAGTCAAATTGTTGTGGAGTTTGAAGAAAGAAGAAGCTAAGGCTACATAATTGGGTTGAACTCCTCCATTTGAAAGTCTAGATTTTTAGGTATGTGAAGTCTTTACACATTTTCTTTCATTCTATTATGGCTTTCTTTCATTTTTGTTTGTCATTATAACCTTGCATTGTCAATGCACATTTTCAATTACACAATTATATACACTTTCCAATTACCATTTTAAACTTGATGCAGAGCATCTACTAGGATCCACAAATCATCAAGGGTACTTCTGACCCTAACTTAAATTGAAGAAGATCAACGAACAAACTCAATCATCTTTTCATCAAAATCCTTCAATTTCACTTGATTTCATATTTCCACAAAACATTAGAACTTGGTTTCAACTCTTTGTCAGACTCAAAAATAGATTAAAAATCATAAAATTGATTGTAACATAGCATAAAGCTAGTTAGAAACTCATAACCATTCAATGCGTTCATTATTCACTAATTCAAGAACTCAATGTTGCAACTTACATGGAAAAATAACAACAAATCATGGAAGGTAACTACCAACCTTTATCCAGACATCTAAGACACTATAATAAGCATGATATTGATTTAAATAAACCAAATACACATTCCAAATATCTCACCAAAATTCATCCTTTGAGCATGCTTCCCCTAGCAGTATTCGAAACCCGTGGTGTAGGGGCACCTACAACCATGTTTCAAAATCTACTTTGGTGACAATATGTATTAAGGTATTTAGGTGAGTTCAATAGTTTTTAGATGCTTTGTCATAGATTTTATTGAAAATAAGGTCTAAATAGACCAATCTTTCATGTATTTAGGGATTTTGTGAGTTTGGTGATCAAATGTGCAAGTATGCACTCTTGCTTCAGAAAATTGTCAATTTTGCCATATAATCTTTGAAGGAAAATTATTCAAATTGTAAATGGAAGTGAAAGAAAAGAGTCTATAAGTTCTATTAGGGATGAAATAAAGGTTTTTGAGTGGTATTAGGTGTCTTGGACAACAAAGTTGCATAATGTTGCTTATTTAGCAAAAGTTGTCAATGTAAGCAATTTTTAAGACAAATGAAGGTCTTGGTAGTCAACATGTGGTTATAGGTTGGTTATGGATGTGGATAACTTGGAGAAGGTAATAAAATTTTATTTAAAAACTTGGTATGGCATCATTCAAGAGGTTGGTGGAGTTTGAATAAGAAAGAAACTTGCATTTACACTTTTTTCTAAAGATCTTAATGCTTTTTCTATGTTTACAGACCCTGTATGGGTTGTATAGGATTAGTAATGGTGTGAAATTTATATTATTCCATAATTAAATGTTCCTAATTTCATTTGGCTCCCTTTGAAGAGGTTTTCATAGAACTTTGTGCTTGGAATTCATAAATTTCTAGAAACCGGGTTCTTGGACAGTCAAGGGTTTGAGGGCAATTTAATGTCTTAGATGGAATATCACCTATTTTTCTCTCTATGAATTAATGGATTGAACATTTAGGATGTACTTAGGATGTTCTTAGGATTAGAGAAGAAATTTTTTAAAGTTTCCTGATGAATGATGCTGGTTTAAGGGGAAATACCCTATTTTCTCATAGAAAACAATGGTGTAGACCTAAGAAAGAGGGGTGTAGCATTTCCAGAGGGTAGATGAGGGTTCATTAAGATTGGGGGGATCTATACAAAGGTTTTTGGGTAGTTGGTTTTAATTGGGAAGTTCTATAAGGTAAAGTTTCAGTAAGGAGGCCTAAAAACCCTTGTTTCCTAGGTTCTAGAGAGGGTTTTGAAATTTGTTAATGGAATGAGTACTTGGGGTCCTCGAACCTTGATAATTGTTATTTTTGAAACCTAATACAAGACTTTTTTTGGTCATGGAGGCCTGGTGGTGGGTTCTTGAGGGGGTCCCTTTGTAAAATTGGCTAATTTGGGCCCTAAAACAATGAAATTTGTCATTTTGAGGAAAGTGTCTTAAAAGAGTAATATGTGGATTTTTTATATGTCTCATACCACTAAAATGGATATATAGATCAATCATTTTTTTGACAGGTGTTTTGGGAGGTTTGTGAGAAAAATCCCTAAAATTGGTTTGTGAAGTCTATAAGCCAATGTCGAGTCAAAAGTGGCTTTTAGAAGAGTTTGTTTGGTATTATTTTTGTAGGTGGTTGAATTTCAAGATGCTGACATATTGAAGGTGTTGAAACTCTTTTCCTACATCCAATTTCAATTTGGATTCATAATGAAGAGTCATGGTTGATAGGTAACCCTGTTGTCCTGTTG
Organism: Sequoiadendron giganteum; assembly: GCA_007115665.2. Lineage (NCBI taxonomy): Eukaryota > Viridiplantae > Streptophyta > Pinopsida > Cupressales > Cupressaceae > Sequoiadendron > Sequoiadendron giganteum. The sequence goes on from VCHN02000014.1 coordinate 10,928,348, forward strand.
AGTCAATTGAAGGTTGATGTCTTGGTTGGCATGTTTTAGGGAAGCTATGTCAATTTGTATCTTGGGTTCCCACCACTTTGCATCAACCTGGTTCTAGGCACACAACATACATAAGAACCAGGGGTGACTTCTTTGGACTATGTTTGACTTCCAATTAGCCTACCTAGCAAAAGGCTTCCCAATTACTCCAAATTTGCAAATGAAGTACCTTTTACAGGTGAGGTTTCCACTCAAACATAGAGAATAGTCAATTTTCATGATGCCAAACCACCAATTTCATGATTAATTTTCCCACATAAGGTCATTACCCTACTGTCCCAAGAAACCCTCCAAAACACAAGCACAAATAAGGGTTTTCAAGGATTTCACAACTCTGAGCCTCTCCCATTCCCTTCCAAGGGCCCAAAAACCTTCCAATACCTCTTCATAAACTTATCAAACTCTCACAATGCAATTACACTCATTATTTTTTAGAATCACCATCATGGTCATTCACTTTCACATAGAAATGTGCTCTGGCCAGCCTAGTGCATCACTCCATCGACCAAAAGCATGCTCTTTGAGACTCCCAAACACATTTGACATGTATATTATTATGTTACACACCAATCCACCAAGTTATAGATCCATCAAAGTGGGTGGATTGGTGAAAATCAATACATTATAGCCTCAAACCCTTACACTATCAAAATAGGGCAGACTTGGAGAAACGACTAAAAATCTCTTCTAAAATGGTATTAAGACACCAAACCTTATTCAAGTGAAGATAAATTCATGCATAAATTATTTTCCAAACCTTCAAGGAATCACAACCTTGTACGCGTCCGTACATAGAGAAAGAACACATGAAAACATAGGAAAATCATAAAAAATCAGATAATTCCTTTATTTTATTTGATTCAAATCTTGAAGAGCAGCCTCCATTCGAGAATTTACATGATATTTACCTTATTTCCCTTCAAAATCAACTCCCCCAATGTATCTAACTATTTTTTTAACTTCTTAACTAACTTATCTCTTCACAACTTTGCCAAAAAATGCAATTTTTTGCAAATGTCAAGCCAAATCTTTCCCCTAAACACCTAGAATGACTCAAAAGAACTAAATACATATTAAGAGTGGTATCATAGACCTTATTTAACATAGATAATTATCTTAAACTCAAAAAAAACAAGAACCTTACTTGTACCCATCTTCACATGCACCAAAAACCCTCCTTTTTACCCAAGAAACTAGTGGTTTATTGAAAAACACTCATCCAACCCATTTACAGTCTTATGAATACAGGTGGTGGCATGTCATATAGGATGATTGTAAGTATTGTTTAAATGAAGCCTTTAATGACATATATTTTTCAATTAACTTGAATGGATACATTTTTTAGGAACTAATATTTGTCTCACTACCAGGGTACAAATATAATTATCCGCCATGCCGAAGAAAAAGACAAAGAGGAAACTAACAGATGAAGAGAACGAAACCTTCAAATAAAAGGAGAGAGTTTGGGTGGAATCATATCGTGAAAATAAGAAATTGGAAACGATTGACAAAAACAAGCCAATTGAAGATGAACCTCAACCGTCAAAAAGAGAATGGGAATTGGCAGCACAAAAGGCACGAATGCAAAAACATTGTCATAAGAGAGATTCAAATACCGTAGTTGGAGACACACCCTCTACGACAAGTGAATATGAAGGGACACCATTAAGCACAAGAGAATATTGAGGGACACCATCTAGCACAAGTGAATATGGACGAACACCATCTAGTGCAAGTGAATATGGAGGGACACCATCTACCGCAAGTGAATATTTTTTGACACCATCCAATACGTCTCAAGTTGAGAGTACATCATCACTTGGATTTGACAAAGAAGGTATGCCATCATCCCCATGTGAACCTCAAGGTATGTCTTCTTCTCCACTCTCAATCGAAGGTACACAATCTAGCCCACCTCAATTAAATATTGATGAAATTCCTAATGTTGAGATGTATGTACCTAGGAGAACACCACCTATAATTTTGCGTAGAAAGCCAAAGTATTTGATTGATATTGATGATGAGATTTTTCAGCACATGGAAGGTAATATTTCAACACACACTTGTAGAAGATATGCTAATAAGATTTGGGAACAATTCTTTGAAAGGCTAAATGAGACTGCAAGATGTCAACTATTTGTTGAAATGATGTGGGGTGTAAAGTATAGGAACATCATGAAGAATCTTGGGTTGAGAACATCAAATGCATTGAGTGAAGACACTATTGTGAAAAATCTAATGGATTCTTCTAAGAGTGTGGGTAAGACCTCACACTCAAAGGATAGTAATGTCACCTGATGTGTCATTACTTCAACTTTGGTAAGTTTTGAAATAAAGAGATCTCTTCTCATTAGAAAGACGAGTGAACAAAAGGGAATTAGTAGAAAAACTTTATCAAGATCCATTCAAAGGCAACAAAGAATTGAGGGCAATGATTCAAATGAATTATGGGCATTCTCGGGGAGACTGCCACAAAAAGATAAAGAAGTTGTTGAAGCCTTGAGAACACTAATTGAAGAGTATTAGAAGAATAACACAAGTCCTCTCTGAATCAAAGGGATGTAGTAAGAAGGAGAATCGGTAGTCACAATCATGAGCCACATCCAAAGCATTTTTTGGATATGACTCAAACCCAATCTTTTCAAAATTTTGAAAATGATTATCCTGAAATTAGTATTTCTTAAAGATTTTTTGAAATGCTTAAACATTTTTATGTCAAGATAAATCACACACGCACTACTTGTTGTTGTAGACTACATATTGAATTTTCTAACCATTATGATGTTTATCATTCTATATGTTTAGATTTGCATACTAATGATGTTTTGCAGGATTGTGGCATAGAAGCCACACCAAAATCTTCAAGAGATTTCTTATCAAAAAATTTATGTGAAATAGAGGATGCCTAGATATTCTATAGGACATGCTTGGATGGTTCATGGGAGCATTGTGGTGGCTTCCTGCGTATGCCAATATGTCAACATATGGAAAGCACAGATGAGGTGGGACAAAAACTAGTAGAGTTCGGGAAGTATAAAACAATGGCATATGCTACAAAAGATGGGTCTCAAGCAAAAAGGTGTGATTTGGTTATTGAGAAGATTTCAGTGTACCAATTTATGTCCATGTTTCGTGACAATATATTGTTTGAGTATGCAACGCATACCCATAGAGCTTGATGGTTGGACACACAATTCAAGCTATGCAAGGACACCTTTCCAGTTGGAAGAATAGTATCAGTGGTTGAATTTGTGGAGAAATACACTCTACAACCACAATGTGAGGTGCAGTCATAGTATTACGACTCCACATAGGTTTTGATATTTGTGCATTTAGAATTCATTCATGCATTTGATAGTACACGTGACCAAAGGAAGGTATTGAGGGAGTACCACTTTTACATTAGTGATGATCGCACACATTCTCTAGAGTTCGTGCAAGGTTTCTTCCAGATGTTCTACAGTGATTTGGCTCAGAGGGGCATAAAATACGACTGACATATAATATGGTCTGATAACTGTGCAACACAGTTCAAGAACTCGGACATGTTCTATTGGTTGTGCAAGATGTATTTCATTACAGGTGTTCAACATATGTGGAACTTTTGTGAGGCCGTACATGGAAAGGGGGAGCATGATGGTGCAGGAGCATGCATGAAAAGAGCATTAGCATGAGAAGAGTTAAAGTATAAAGATAGTGCAAAGTTGATAGATGCATCATCAATCATCAAGTGATGTAATGCTTTGATGGGTCTAGGTAATGAAGGTACGTCTTTAGTTCATAGATTTTTTTGGTTGATGGATGATACTAACATCGCACCATATGAAGATTGTTTTACACTAACAGGATCGAGTGAGGTACACTCTTTCCTTAGCTGAAATGTAGGTTCATGGAGTATCAATACATGAAAGATGTTATTCTTTTGTTCTTCATGTACAATGCAAGCCTGGAATGATTGTGAGTCAGGGAAGTGGGTTGACAAATGGTTGACAAGTTATCTTAGCCCACTTCACATGTATCACCCTCTGATGGCATTGGAATTGATATAGATGGAATCATCGATCGACTTTGACCACGTATCAGATCTAGTTCAACTAGGTAATATATCTACTTGCTTAGTTGTTGAAATGGGTTGACAAATGGTTGACAAGTTATCTTAGCCCACTTCACATGTATCACCCTCTGATGGCATTGGAATTGATATAGATGGAATCATCGATCGACTTTGACCACGTATCAAATCTAGTTCAACTAGGTAATATATCTACTTGCTTAGTTGTTGAAATTCCATATTGTTATCTTACTTTGTACTATATTGGTAATGTTGACAAATTTCAAGAGATTTTCTGCACATATCAATGTAGGTCATGTTTATGCAGTTATTGTAGATGAAGACAATTAAGAGGGAACAAACTATTACTTGTGTTGTTGTGTTGAGGCCAAAAAGAATTGGAGGCCCTAGTTATAGATGGAGAAAACATTGAATACTCTATAGGCCCAATTGTGGTTCCTGCAACATGGCTTAAAAGGTACCCACACTCGAGTGTTAAACATTGGCTATTTCAAGACTTTGACATGCATCATAAGATTCTTCATTACTCAAACCTTGTCATGGCATACAATGTTCGTTTGATCAAATATGGGGGTAGACCTCTGAACAAGACCTTGTGGAAGGTCTATGAGTCTGACCATGAGGCAATACTTGACACAATAAAGAGTAGAGCAGACCCAGATGGTTCCTTGGATTAATTTGTAAGTATATGCACATTGGGTTCTTATTAATTTATACTTGTATGCAAATTAATTTTTTTGATGCCAATGCTATCATCTTCTTTTATTTTGTGTATTTGTAAGTAACATACTAAACAGTGATTGGTGTCCCCTTGAAAAAATGCAGATATATGAGCCATCCAAGATAATGTCAGCCAAAAAAGCAATGCAACATCCTTATTTTGATGATCTTGACAAATCTCAAACATGATTTTAAGCCATTAGAAAAGTGTGTGCAAAGCTTGGTGAGGGAATTTCAAGTTATTCATTTGAAGTTAACCTTATCATGAGCAACTATGATGTAGATATTACAAGAGCATATGAAATTTCAACGTACTCTATTCATGAGAGGTGTTGTGTGCAATAGGTATGTTGGAATTCCTAGTGAGGATGTATGACTAGGAGTGACTAAGTTGTGAGACCTACATGCCTATCTGTAAGTGCCTTCCATCTATTTTTATTTCATTTCCATTTTGGATGCTCTTTCTTTTTATCTTTTACTTTGCATATTTCTAAGTAAACTACTAAAAATTGATTGATCTCTCATTGCAAAAAATGTTGATTTATGAGCCATCAAAGAGAATCTCAATGAAAAAAGAAATGCAACATCCTTATTTTGATGATCTTGAAAAATCTCAATTTTGATTTCAAGCCATTATAAAAGAGTGTGTGAAGCTTAGCGAGGGAATCTCAAGTTACTCAATTGAAGTTAACCTCATAATGAGCACCTATGATGTAAACATTTAAAGAGAATCTCGAATGTATGAGTGACATTGTAAAAGATATGTGAGAATGAAGTACCTAAGGCATTGTAATGAGATTTACTTACATAATGAGATTTACTCAAATATTGTAATTTTGGAGTTCATGTTTGGTGCAGTAGCACCTTGTTCTATAAATGCCTTCAATAGGAAAATTTGCAAAATTTGAATTTTGAAATGTAAACAATGTGAAAAAGGTCATGTAAAGGTCATATGTAATGTATTCAAAGTCTCAAAGAGGTCATTAGGTGATTAGAGAAGTGATATAAAGCATGTACGGTCGAGAAAAACAAAGATCTTTTGTATTCTTCAATATTTACAATCAATAAAGTCCCTATTTTAGTGATTTTATGAGTTTTTCTAGTTTTTCATTAACTTGTATGTCTTGTACAGTAGTTTAAGGACTTGAATCTTATTTTTTAAGGTAGAATAGAGAAGTATCTTTCATTTGAATCTATTTAGGAGGGTATCCATTGAGTTTATCATTAGTTTGAACTGATTTTTCTCAACTCGGTATGTAAACCAATAATGACTACTCCACCAAATTTGATAGTTTAGATCAGTGTCATGTAAGTTAGTATTAGGATGTTTTAGGTGTGTATGTGTTTATTTGTGCAGGGGAATTCAAGAAACAAAGGTGGAGTTGTTGCTAAAGGGTTTTATGATGAATTTTCAAGTGAAAAGAGTGGCTCCAAGTGGTGTTTTGAGGAAATCTTCTCAAATGACTTCAAAAACAAATGACTGATCTAGATAGCTATTATTGAGTTACAACACATACTTCAAAATCAATAGTGACTATCTTGGAACATGTGCATAAAAAATGACCTTCTTCACTGTCCTCATTAGGCTAACTAGGCCTAATTTACAAAGGAGCATACCTTTAAACATTCAAGAACCCCCTTAACTTATTGGGGCAGAAATTATCATGTATCCAAATCCTCAGATCTGCAATTTTTCTTAGGAAAAACTCACTCCACCATGCCAAACCAAAACCATTTTATGCTAGTATAAAGAGGGTTTATTGAGAGGAATGGTTCCACACCTTACCAAACAAATACACCACCTCAGACCTTCTTAAAATCACCCGCACAAACTCAAAAGACAAACACCCAACATTTACATGCAATATTTTATCAAACCCTAGGGTGAAACCTCATTTTTCATGCCCTTTTCCATCAAAATCTACAGGGGCAGCAACACAAACCCCATAAAACTTATTCCATTTCACTTCTAAATTTATTGTCTAATCCTACATGATCACGTTGGGCCTCTCTAGAAAAACCTCTCTCAGTTTTGGCTATCTCAGAGTGGTTTTCCCATGGCGACGAATTTTCACTTAATGGAAAAAGTGTCAAATTCAAGCTGTGCAAAGTTGCAAAGTGGTGCAACTTTCATTCTGGAACTTGTGTGACTAAAATAACTGCTCCAACATGTTTGGATAGGTATGCTTACACTAGGCATGGTCTTGTTTTGCACTGAAACACGCAGAATCGCTCTGAGCTATGTTCCACCGGATCGATCCCTTAAGGGTCCAAAGTGCAAAATGGCTGCAAACTTCAACATGCTATTAATCAGATACCATGACACTTAGAAAATTATTGTTTGATCCTATAGGATTGTGTTGGGCCTTTCTACAAAAACCTCTCTCAGTTTTGGCTATCTCAGAGTGGTTTTCTGGTGGCGGCGGATTTCACTTGATGGAAAAAACATCAAATGAAATAGTGCAAAGTTGCAAAGTGGTGCAACTTTTGTTCTGCAACTTGTATGACCAAGTAGACTTCTCCAATGCATCTAAATATGTATTTTTATGCTAGGCATGGTCCTCTTTCACACTGAAACACGTGAAATCGCTCTGAGCTACGTTCCACCAGATCAATCCCTTAAGGGTCCAAAGTGCAAAATGGCTACAAACTTCATCATGCTATTACTCGGATACCGTGATTCTTAGAAATTTCTCATCTGACCCTACAGGATTGCATTGGGCCCCTCTACAAAAACCTCTCTTGGTTTCAGCTATCTTGGAGTGGTTTTCCCGTGGCGGCGGATTTTCAGTTGATGGAAAAAGTGTCAAATTCAAGTTGTGCAAAGTTGCAAAGTGGTGCAACTTTTGCTCTGCAACTCGTGTGACCAAGAGAAATGTTCCAACACATCTTAAAAATATGTTTACACTAGGCATGGTCCTCTTTCGCATTGAAACACACGGAATCGCTTCGAGCTACGTTCCACCAGATCGATCCCTTAAGGGTCCAAAGTGCAAAATGGCTGCAAACTTCATCGTGCTATTACTCAGATACTGTGATGCTTATAAATTTTTCGTATGACCCTATAGGATTGCATTGGGCCCCTCTACAAAAACCTCTCTTGGTTTCAGCTATCTTGGAGTTGTTTTCTCGTGGTGGGAGATTTTCACTTGATGTAAAAAGTGTCAAATTCAAGCTATGCAAAGTTGCAAAGTGGTGCAACTTTTGCTCTGCAACTTGTGTGACCAAGAAAATTGTTCCAATGCATCTGAATAGATATTTTTATGCTAGGAATGGTCCTCTTTCACACTGAAACACACGGAATCGCTCCAAGCTATGTTCCACCGGATCGATCCCTTAAGGGTCCAAAGTGCAAAATGGCTGCAAACTTCAGCATGCTATTACTTAGATACCAGGATGCTTAGAAACTTCTCATCTGATCCTATATGATTGCATTGGGCCCCTCTACAAAAACCTCTCTCGATTTTGGCTATCTCGGAGTGGTTTTCCTATGGCGGCAAATTTTTACTTGATGTAAAAAGTGTCAAATTCAAGTTGTGCAAAAATGCAAAGTGGTGCAACTTTCGCTCTACAACTAGTGTGACCAAACTAACTACTCCAATGCATTCAAATAGGTATTTTTACGCTAGGAATGGTCTTTTTTCACACCGAAACACGCGGAATCGCTCTGATCTACATTCCACCGGATCGATCCCTTAAGGGTCCAAAGTGCAAAATGGCTTCAAAATTCAACATGTTATTACTCAGATACCATGATGCTTAGAAACTTCTCCACTAATCCTACAGAATCATGTTGAGACTTTCTACAAAAACCTCTCTCGATTTTGGCTATCTCGGAGTGGTTTTTTGGTAGTAGGGGATTTTTACTTGATGGAAAAAACATCAAATGCAAGCAGTGCAAAGTTGCAAAGTGGTACAACTTTCGTTCTACAACTTGTGTGACCAAGTGAACTGTTCCAACACATCTGAATAGGTATGTTTATTCTATTCATGGTCCTCTTTTGCACTGAAACATGTGGAATCGCTCTAAGCTATGTTCCACCGGATCGATCCCTTAAGGGTCCAAAGTGCAAAATGGCTACAAAATTCATCATGCTATTACTTAGATACTATGATGCTTAGAAATTTTTTGTTTGGCCCTACAAGATTGTGTTGGGCCCCTCTACAAAAACCTCTCTCGGTTTTGGCTATCTTGGAGTGGTTTTCCTGTGGCGGCAGATTTTCACTTGATGGAGAAAGTGTCAAATTCAAGCTGTGCAAAGTTGCTAAGTGGTGCAACTTTTTCTATGCAACTCGTGTGACCAAGTAGACTATTCCAATGCATTTGAATAGGTATTTTTATGCTAGGCATGGTCCTCTTTCACACCAAAACATGCAGAATCACTCTGAGCTATGTTCCACTGGATCGATCCCTTAAGGGTCCAAAGTGCAAAATGGCTGCAAACTTCATCATGCTATTACTTGGATACCATGATACTTAGTAACTTCTCGTCTGATCCTAAAAGATTGTGTTGGGCCCCTCTACAAAAACCTCTCTCGGTTTTGGCTATCTTGGAGTGGTTTTTCCGTGGTGGCGGATTTTCACTTGATGAAAAAAGTGTCAAATTCAAGTTGTGCAAAGTTACAAAGTGGTGCAACTTTTGATTTGCAATTCGTGTGACCAAAATAACTGCTCCAACATGTCCCAATAGGTAGGTTTATGCTAGGATGGTCCTCTTTTGCACCCAAACACGTAGAATTGATCTGACTTGCATTCAACCAGCTTGATCCCTTATGACGACATGCAAAACATTGGAAAAACGAAACATACAAATGATAGTTGAGAAGTCTGAGTATTCCACATAAAAAGCGCATGATCATTGGTGCAAAGCAGCTTGTTCCTCCATTTGATGTAGAAGGTCTAGTTCAGTGGTTTTAGTGATTACCTGATGGTCAATAGGTTGGTCAATAGGTTTTTGTGGGTATTTTGAGCATGCTTTGTCTTGAATAAGGTCAATTAAGACCATTAGGTATGTTTTAGGGTGACTTTTGGGTCTAGTGATAAAAATTGTGAAAATTTCAATCTTTCACTAGAAGTTATCTTTGTAACCTTTGAAGGAAAATTTGTGAATTTGTATATGATTGTGAAAGAATGGAGTTTTTTTGATGTAATAAGGCTATTTGTAAGCCATTTGTGTGGGTTTAGAGGTCATTATATGTACTCATTAGGTTGGAGGGGTCCAAAGTTACAAATTTGTAAGTTGCTTAAAGCAACAAATTTGAAATGCAATGGTTACTTATTTTGAAAGTTGGTTTTTAGTTAGTTGAGGGTGTGGATCAGTTAGAGAAGGGTGTAAGACTCTATGTAAATACTTGAGAGGCTCGAATGGAGGTTGTTGATGAAATTTTGGAGAAGATCTAATAAGAATTATTCACACTGTTCTCTGTTTTTTAGATTTTTGACACAAACTTGTTGATCCCATACTTGGTATGACCTCCAACTTTCTTGTACGGTCCCAAGGCTGACATGGATTGAAAGAGGGATGAATTGGATTTCTTTTGGTGGTGGTTTGATGAAAAACCACGAAGGAATAAGAGAGTTATTATCATTGAGTCAAGTGAATGTTGGAGTCTTAGTGGGCATATTTGAGAGAATTTGTGTCAAATCACAACTTGGTTGAGCCACTCTACATCACCAATGGTGCTTTGCAATTCAAAGAGTGATTTAGAGCATGTTTCTTTGTTAAATAGACCTATTCGGGGGTCTAGGACAATGTTGAGTCCATTTCTTATTTGTATTATAAATTATAACTTGATTTCTCCCAAGTCCATTTCCTATACAAGAAATAATATTGCAAAAAGTTGACATATAAATATTTCGATAGTGACACATCAAGAACATATTGGAATTTTTTTATGAATCATTTCATGGAATGCCAATTGTAAATGTGTTTTTTTCTTTTAGATAAAGTTTTTTAGCATCAATCAATTAATATTCAAGACAAACCATGAAGGACAACAATGATCAATGCTAGGGCTAACCAATTAATAATTATACACGTGAATAAGTCAAGCATGTACATGTCAATAAGGGAAGCACAAGTACTCAAAAACACGTAAGCCTCAAAAAGTATACACATGAATACATAGTATACATAAATTAATACAAAGTATATGCATGAATACAAGGTACACGCATGAAAAAACATAAGCCACAAAGTATACATTCGAACACACATAAGTCACAAAGTATACATGTAAGTTGTAAAGTATACACTTGAATACACATAACTCATATCTATTGAACCATCAATTTAAAATGCAAATATGGACACCATTGATAAAAGATATTTGTATTAACCATATAGCCATGTAGGCATACATCAATATATGTCGATATAAGTATAAAATATATGCACAAAATAGCCATATAGGCTTACGAGAATCCCATATAGCCATACAATGTCAAATATATCCAATGAAAAATAAGTACAAAACTGCCATGTAGGCATACAACAAAGGGCTCTGGAATCAAAATTCATTGCTCTCCATGCCCTGGAAATAAATTCTTTCCCTTTCCTTTTCAATCAGATGGTGATAAGTCTATCACTCATTTTTGTTGTGCTTGAGGAGTGCTCTTGCTGCTCCTCCTAGGGTTTAGTTCATGGTGAAGTTTTAACTATTACAATAAGAAGTAAAGACATTAATATATAGAAATTACATTATAAAAAATGATATATTTGAAAAAATAATCACTTACCGCCATCTCATGATCTCTCTCCATGAGGGGAATATTCTCATGCCCATGCTCAAGCGTGCTCAAGCCCTGTATAAACTATACAAATAGAAATTAAACTATGTGAATCAATAATGGTTTGATTTTTCACTAACATCTATAACAACAAATGTAAGTTGAAATTTACTAATTTTCCTCATACCTCCTATTAGAGCCATCGAGGATTGTATAGTAGATGACACACTAATCTCCATTTCCCTCGTCACATTCAGAGGTGTTTCGGCTTGCAACATCTAAAAATAAAACAATAAATTATTCAACATAATCAACGATGTGCATATAAACTACACAAATCTATTAAGTACTTGATTCATTAGTTAAAATATTTATTCTATTACCTCCGTGTAGGTTTGAGTAAACCCACCGCCACTGGGAAGTGTTCCATCAAAACCTCCAATATTAGATTGTTCAACATCTAAAATCGCATATTAAATTACCATTCGTAAAACAATGCTATTAACATGCAATAGATTTATAATTGTTTACTAGTTACATACCCCAATGATAGGTGTACTAAAAAAATAAGTAGGTGGGGGGTTGGTGTATCCAGTCTCAACACTATGACCCTGCAATTTTATTAAAATCATAAAAAAAATTTAGTTAATCTTGCATTTCAAAATCAAAATTTAATAAATTCAATTCAATTAACATGCACTAACTTTTACCTGACTATCAATGACATATGCCTCATGCAAAATGTCAACTACCCTCTCCATCTCCATAGTTGCAAATGGATCCTATGTACTAGTCTCCTGAGTGTTGATGGGGTCATATGAACAAGTACCCCCGCAAGATTGACACACATGTGTTAAAAGGCCACCACTCGAAGACTCCCTTGGATGGCATTATAGAATAGGGATAGTATGATGGATGATAGTCTGGGTCAAAGTGTTGATCACCTACAATTTCTCTACGTCAACACTTTCCTTCGCGATAGAAGATATAATAATGTGCTCACAAGGTGGCCTAGCGAGAGCTCATCTACCTTTCCGTGTAGGATCCGGCTATGCACTGGGTCTATCCTGAGCTGACCCCCCACCTCTCCCTTGGAAATCCCTCATATCAAAATAATTTAGGATTTTTTTCAATATGAACTCACTGTATAGTTTCCTAAGGAAATATTGCAGGACCTTGCAATTTTTGCACGATGGGTAATCGAAGACCATGTACCACCTATCATAAAACTGGTCCCTAATCTATTGGTGGTGGAACCAATGGATAGGAAACCTCTTCACATTGAGGGTAAGATTTTGATTTATGCATGGGTCGGTGAATAATGAGCACAAATCACCTTTTGTAATTTTTAAATCCTCTACATCTTTGTATGATAGTTTATTTGCATAATAATCCCTAGCCGCTTGCCTCCTATCTTGCCATCCAATTATTTGTTTGCTAATTGAATCTACATTTTTTAACATATCTTTCAATGAATTTGCTAGGGTCATTCTTTCTGTGGTTGAACCATTTGGATCACTCAACCTACTGATCAAATCCTCAATTTGCTTTTTGTTGTTCTTAATTTCACTCATTAAATTTTGTTGAGTGCTAGGAGGGGGTTGAGTGATTGGTGGAGGATGTTGTTGTTGTGGTTGATTTTGATTTTGAGGATTTGGTTGGTCTTCCTATTGAGGATCTTGAGGGTTTGCAGGTTGATTTGCATCTCTTAAAAATAACAAATATATATCAAATTCAACCTAAAACTAACAAATTCAACCTAAAACTAAAAAATTCAACCTAAAACTAACTAATTCAAAACAAAAACCACATAAACCTTACCTCTCACACCTCCCCCTTGTCGTGGCACCATTGTTGTGAAGAAATAGAAATTGTTGGTGAAGAAATTTGTTGAATTTATCTTCCTAGAATGCGAGCGCAAAAATATGGGGGTTTTGGCTGTGGCTAGAAGAAAAAAATAGTCGAAATAAGAATGACAGGTTGTCTCCTTTTTTCTTGCTTTTAACAAGCAATAACACGAGTGCGTTATGACTTTTCAAAAGTTTTTTTGAAAGGTTTCCACAAAATGGCTACCCATTTCCATGCACCCGCCCATCTAGTTGTTAGTTATGCAATCTGAAGTAATGCTTTGAGTTTGAAAGATGTGCAATGCAATGTAATCAATGATATAAATATAAAATACATAATATAACTATTCTTTTTTATGCTATTGTACATTGATATTTAAACATTGCTCAAGATAAAATTTTCAAAGAGTTTAATCATGCACATGAGGAACAAATTAAATTTCGATTGTCAACTTCTATATATCAAATTATCCAATAATCAAGTGTATGTCCATATACAAAAATGGCATCGACGCCAACTCAAACAAAGTTTTACAAAATGTGGCATATGCCATCTCAATATCTATTCAAAATTTACATGCCAAAATATCTATCTCATCCTAAACTACTGGTGGATCATCAAAATGGAGCCTCTTTGAAGCACTCGTTGGCTTTGAAGGTAGCTACACAAGAAAAATTCAAACCACAATTGAGATTAGTTATACTATATAATTTAAAATCAAATAATTAACATAAAAATCAATATACATGGAATTTTAATTGAACTCTAAAATTAAAATCTTGATTACCTGAAATGTACGTCTCTTCAAAGGGCCAGGAGTCCTAAAATATACCAAACCAACTTTTAAAATGCCAATCTATATATGTGAACAAAAACATAAAATTGATCCAAGTTAGCACACGATTATTGGTAATAGGAACATATTTACCAAACACAAAATAAAATAAACACATACCTCTTTAGGTTGATCTTTTTCTTTATCTCCTTGAGGTATTTCAACACCAACTCCTTGAGGTGTTCCAATACCTACTCCTTTAGGTGTTGTGTCACTTGTCAACAACAATGTATAGCTCATAATTGCCTATACATAAAAATGACAAGTACATATGAAACTACCAATCTATGTTGATGCATGTATAATCAGTACAAGATCTTAAAAATCTTAATTCACTCCAATTTGAGTTCAATTACCTTCCCCTTATCTAAATTTGTGCCTCCATAGTCTAGACAAGGCTGCACCTCACTCACACTAGGTATTTCCTACAAGAGGAAAATAAGATAAACATATAAGTTATTTTATAATTTCATTAATGCCAATTCAAATGACAAGCAAGTATATAATAAAAAATGTAAATGAGTGAGTGCAAAAATATATACTATGTGCATGTCGAGACCAAATTAAATGGCCCTAAGGGTGCTCTCAGTCACTCGTGTGAGCTCCTCCTCAGACATCAACTGTTAAATAGACCATGTAAATAAATATTAGTACTTGATACTATCTCTTATTAATATTCATTTAAAAACAAATGCAAGTTATGAATTTATAACATAAATCTTACCAGTGTCACTATTCTAACATCCCCTTCTCTAGCAGGAGAGGACTCTATAGGGTGTGCTCCACTCCCCTGCGACTGATCTATAATGTCCAAATCATGGAGGTCATAATCAGAAGTGTCCAAGGGATGCTCAACAAGTTGTACAAGAGGACCCAAGAATATTTGGTGGCACATAGTGCAATTATGTGGACCTGAGGAGGATGACGTAGTAGCACTCGAGCCTTCGCCAACATCACCAAAATGTGGTTGAGCAACTGTAGAAGCATGCAAAACCAAATGACCACTCAAAGAGTGAATAGCCTGAATAGTCTATGTGGCTGCATCCTGAATAATCTCTAGAGGTGGTAGAGGAAGGGGAGGAGGGGGAACATATGGGCTCAAGACTACTCTAACTACCCCTGGTCTATCTTGGGGCATACCTCCACTGACACCCTGGAAGGGTTTAATTTCAAAGTAATTAACATGATTCCCTAACACAAACTCAACATATAATATTTTAATATAGTAAAATGGTATATCAGAATTGTTGTTTGGTGGTTTATCAAAAACCATACACCAACGATCCCAAAAGTTATCTACAATGTCCCTATTCGTGCACCATTTTATAAAAAGTTTTGGTTTATTAACATTCACTGGCAAACTGATGCGGGGCTTAACAAATAAAGAGGCTATTTGGGCTTTGGTTATTTGGAGATCTTTCACATCATCGTAAGACAATCCACATGCATAATATTCCCTCATGTCTTCTCACCATGAATTAAGGCATTATGTTGGGTGGAGAGGGTTTCTATGTTTTAAATTATTTCATTCAATATGTTTTTCATATCGTTCAATCAAGGGATTGTCTTATAAACTTCACAAATGCCCCTCAATTGCCCCAATTTTTCACCAATTAAGTCTTCAATTGGTGGCTATGGAGGTGGTGGAGCATTTGGCATTTGTGCATTTTTGTTTTTACCCATAATACCTGATTAAAGTTAAAAACTAATTAATCTAATTGAAATTACACAATATAAATGAAATTATTGTAAAAAAAACCTAGTTTTTAATAAAAATCCCAAAAAAAACCCACTTTTTCACAAAAATCCATTAAAAACTCTAGTTTTTGATAAAAATACATCAACACTAGTTTTTAATCAAAATCCATTTAAAAACATTATTTTTTAATAAAAATTCATTGCAAACTCTAGTTTTTAATAAAAATCAATAAAAAACCCTACTTTTGAAAAAAATTCATAAAAACTACTTAAAATTATAAGAATCTAATTAAAAAATTGATTATAACAGTAAAAAAACCAAAAACTTACCTTTCAAATCAAATATCTGGTGAAAACGGATATCGATTTTTGACTTCTCCTTGTGCGCCCATGTTCAAAATGTGTGAAATGACTTTAACATCTTGCTATTTTTTATTTATATAGTTTGCTCAAATCGGATATCCGATTTGTAAAAATAGGTTTGGGCATTGCTTTGGAGCAATTTACTGACACCCGAGCCTAGAAAAAGTCAACTCGACATTTCCGCATTTTTGAGTCGATCCAAAACGTAATTTTTTTCCCATTGCCACTTTTTGGCCCATCATGATCTTGCACATACCCGGATCTGTTTTCCCATTATACCTATCAAACTTTGGGATCTCACAATGTTTTGGAAAATGAATCATGCTAAGACTCCTGCCAAATGGATATGGGAAAATATCTTCCAAAACATATTTCTTTGTTGTACCCCCTAGTATTTCCTTTATTTTCCCTTGTAATGCTCTTATTTTTTGAGTAAGAGCACTAAAATCATTAAGGGGGGCCTCATGATCTTCTCTAATCCCTTCCGTGTCAAAATCAACAAGTAACTTAGCTCCTTGATTGGCCAATGAAAGGAAATATATATTTTTTTTTCGTTCCAAAACTCTATCCATGAGAGTATGGAATGGAGGATCTTGTTTTGCTTCTTGAAGCATTTCTTCTGTTATCTCATCATTATTCAGATTATTCCCAGTGCAAAGTCTGCAAAAAGGATTTTCTTCCTTATCACCACTATTGCTTTTATCACCCATGTTTCTTAATGTACTTTCCCTTTCGTCTCCTTCTATGTGCTTTCGAGATCTTGTGACAACAGGCATAAGATTTTTCCCAATTTCAACTAACCTTGATCAAAAGATGAAATAATGCAATTTTGATGGATATCCAAGTCAGAATAGAATGAAGATTCTATTGATATGACCTATGAAATTTATAATATTTATCTCGTGATTCCTTGGTTGAAAGGTTGATGATCCTATTGTGGGAATTAAACTAAAAATAAAAAATAAAGATGATGTTGCACTTTGTGAGGTTTATCGTAGTTTTGTAAAAATAATGATTTTTGATAAATGCCTAATGCTCCTAAGCTCTCTATTGCAGAACTTGATTGGGACAAATAGAGTACAAAATTGTCAGTTGGGAGATAAAAGAGGAATGAATAGGCTGACTGTGATTATACCTTTGAGAAAGAGCTCCTCTTTGAAAGAAATCTCATGAATATAATGGTTCTAAGGTAAAATTTTCAGTAAAACCTCTAACAAAGTTGTGATATCGATGAATAAAATTTATGTGTTCAAGCAAAACTTTTCAACTTTGGTATAAAATATTTCTCCTTTTCAATAGCTTCTTATAACTGAGAGACTTCTTTGGCTTCCTAATCTTCTTCTCTAGGGGCTTCTTAGCAAAAGTTGCAAACTTCCAGACCCTGAGCATAGAAAAAGACTAGACTAAACGACAGATTTTTGGGTCTCAGAAAATTACCCAAGTTCAGAACACAGATGCGCTAAACTATCCAATCTTTGCGGTGGACTGTTGCAGGTATGCGCTAAAATAGAGCACATATGCGCTAAAAAAGAGCATGAATGCACTGAAACATAGCACATATGCACTAAAACCGAGCATAAATGCACCAAAACAAAGCCCATATACGCCAAAACAGAGCACATATGCATTGAAATAGAGCACAAATGCCGAAAATAGACCAGGGATGCACTAAACTATCCAATTACTACACTGAGATAGACATGTTTTGACAGTTTGATGTTTTTGGATGATCTTTATCTAATTTAAATTTGGAAGAACACAACATACAGTAGAAAACAATTATTTTGTAAATCTTAAAAATTTAAACAAAGAGTGTATGTTCTTGAGATTTTCATGGGTATTGAAAAAAAAAGGACTTCAGATAGACTCACTCTTATTTGTCAAAAAGGTCATCATAGCAACCACAACCCACATCTTAAAATTGTGTCGACTCACACAGCCGTGTCACCCCCTAAAGGGCGCTCGTGGTTTTGTCTTTTCCAGGTGTGTACTCAAGGTTATATTTCTCAATCCTTTGAGCAAAAAATCTGTGGCAATTATATGGTGAGTGTCTTGAGGGTAGATTCTTCCCTCCCCTTGCATTGTGATTATTATGATGTTTGGATACTGACACAGTTGGCTTTCTACACTATGGTTCATAGTAAAGGTATCCATTCGGCGTGACAATAGATAAACTCCCTCAAGAGACCTCCCAATCTTTAGAAAAAATATTTTGGGGATGGTTATTTTGCTCACTTCCATTGAATATGGGTTTCCCCAAAATTCACTTTTGATTAGAGTGGGTCAAAAAACCTGGCTTTGGTTGTTCCCACTTAGGTTGTTCCCATAGGGTGAGTACTTTTTCCCACTATGGCAGGCCTTCTAAAGGATTTAATAAAACATGAAATGCATAAAATGAAAAAGGTAAGTCTAGTGTTTTGGTCACCCAGTAAAGGGGAGAGCATAAACCTATTACCCAACAATCACAACAAACAAATGGTTCAGTTTTAAATCTAAATGACAATTTTCTACACTAAGTGAAGATGTTGCCTCACAACAAGCATTGGATTCATTTTAACCAAGATAACATAATTTTTGGTGACTATCCTAGGATTGATTAATTTTAGATTTAAGTGTCTATCCTAGGATTGCTTCATTTTTACTTAAGGCAGAAAAGAAAAATCTTTGTTCGCGGATGGCGTCAGAATCATGATTTATTTTTACACTCCTTGTATGCGCTAAAAGAACTAGTAAATGTGCTAAAACAGTTAGCAAATGTGCTAAAGGAACAAACAAGGATGCACTAAAACAGTTAGTAAATGTGCTAAAGGAACTAGCAAATGTGCTTAAACAGGTCGTCGAAGCGCTAAAACATACCTCGTATGCGCTAAAACGTAGCTTGTATGCACTAAACCGCGGCTCATATGCACTAAACTATAGCTCTAGTCCATCACCTATTAGAAAATCTGCAATAAAAGGATTAAAAACAGGGCAAGGCCCCATGGTGGGCACCAAAAATGTGTGAGAAAATGTGGAACAACTAATTCATTAAACTAACACACCAATGAAACATTAAATCAAAGGAAACTAATTAAAATTAAAACAAACTCTAAACAGAAGATCCTTCAAAAGCATTCCATTGTCCTCTATCTCCAAGGATCTGTTGTAAGTTGTTGGCTCTCAGTTGGTGTATGTAGTAGCTTTGGCAGAATGACAACTTAGAGAATGAGTTTATGCAACATGCATGTCCATTGCTAAAATATTTAAGCTTTGATATGAATTTAAAATGCTATGAACTTGATTTATGCTATGTTAAAATGTTGATTTTGAATGCAACTATAGTAACTATGCTAAATTCACAAAATCTAGGATGAAATCTATTCACTAAAGGGTTGTATTTATAGATTTTTGGAGGAAAGAATCTAGTTGGCAAAGATCAATGGTCAAATTCGAACCTTTCAAGATGAACGGTGAGAGATTTTGGAGGTTGATAGAAATGTGGAAGGTTGAGAGAAAGGTGGAAGAATGTTTTCAACCCACAAAACCATCCTCATTCAAAAATGGAGACAAATTGCCATTTATCATTTCATTTATGAAAGTTGGTTGAAAATTGAGGATAAATTCTCAATTAAATAAATAAATTTATTTAATTTCATGTGACATGGATTTTAGAAGCTTGCATAATTAAATAATTAATATTTAATTATGTGAGGGATGAAAAAGGTGTGTAATTAAATATTTACAATATTTAATTTGAATGTGAGATGAAGAAAGTGTTTGGAGGAATATTCCATTATTTGATTTTAAACATTCAAACTTAGAATAATATGATAATTAAAATAAATTATGAGATATATTTTATTTAATTAAGAAGAAGATAGCAATAATTAAATAAACTTATTTATTTAATTAAACTAGAAGAATTAGAAAAATGAACGATATAAATAAATAATTGAATTTATTTATATGTAGATGAATTTTAGAATCTTAATTAAATAATTCATATTTAATTAATTAACAGGTTTTGCAATGACCCTTTTTAGATGTATACAACTACACAACCCACTAGAAAATCTACAAATTTAATTGGATGGGATCTATCATTAAATTCAAAGCTATCACTAGATAGAATGATAGTTTGAAGACCATGGTGGTTGATTTGACAAGCACGACACTGGCAAGAGGTATGTCATGAAGGGGCATCAGTCTATTCAAATGCATTATGTATGATGTGGTAGGAATCCATGCCCCGATGCATTCTAGGGTTCGATAGCCAACGTCACCCTGGTGCATTCCTAGGGCTGGATAGATGTTGCCTAACTAAACAACTATTGTATCTATGCACCTTTCTAAACCTCCATGATATAAAAAATCATTCCAACACAAAATTTTGACATTTAACTATTGAACTAGATGTTGTTTAATATGCATAGCTAGTAAAAATAGCATTTGAAGCTCCCATCGACCATGTTGGAAGTCAAAGCCTCCTATGTGCTCGTTTATGGGGTTTTTTGGTATTACAGTATTGAACATCAAACTATGGATGACAAATTTTCCACTTATTGATGCCACAATAATATTATCATACCTATGTTGTGCTTAAACTATGTTGATAGTGACTTAAAACTACTTTGAAATAACACCACTAATATGCACCTAGACAGTTTAATCTAGGCATGAAGCAACTATAGCCTTCAATTCAATGCCTTAACTATGTTCTTGGAAAATTTAAATGAAAATAAGTCTTTCTCTTAAATGAACACAATAGTCAAACAAAATTAATTCATTCCTCATAGACAAAGCATTACATATAAAAATAAAATTGTTGATAGTTAGGAGTCATGTTGAATCATCATAAGATCAATCATTGAGTAAAGAGGACCACCACACAAAAAAGGAATAGTTTAATATTTTGAATTTATATATAGATAGTCATAAAAATCCTCAATTTTAATCAAAGAATCTTAATTATCAAATTTGCATATAGTTTTGGATGATTCAAGTAGCTCTTGGAAAATTGGAGCTTATCTATTCTAAGATTTCAAATAAGAGATGATCACTTTAGTGGTATTAAGTTCATATTTTTAGTTATCCTTGAAATAAGAGTTAGTGAATTAACATTTTAGGGTGAAAATTATATATCCATACTAAAATATCAATTATATTTTTGTCTATTTTGAGTGGTTTCACAATGTTGCTTGTGTTTACTCAAA
Organism: Sequoiadendron giganteum; assembly: GCA_007115665.2. NCBI lineage: Eukaryota > Viridiplantae > Streptophyta > Pinopsida > Cupressales > Cupressaceae > Sequoiadendron > Sequoiadendron giganteum. Next base: position 10,949,845 of record VCHN02000014.1, read on the forward strand.
AGTAACATTATGGACCATAACCCACAATTTTCATGGAATTACTATGTTTTTTAATCATTACATATGACCTTTGATCCACAAGTTTTCACTTACATATAGATTCTATAGTTGATATTGGAGTTGCTAGTAGTATACCAAATTTTCATGGTGTTAAATATGTCACTCTCTAGTTGGTTAAGCTTAAATAGTATCATACATTGGGACATGATCAATTTCTACGCACAGGTTCAAGGATCATTTTCACATCTTTAACTTTAGAAATATGATGTTTTTTTTAGTTAAACATTAGTATCATACATGGGGACATGATCAATTTCTACAAGGGGAGAAACCACCTCTAATTTTTAAAATATACTCATTGCTTTTTCATGGTGTGAAAATGGTTGTATCATTTTAGAATACTATAGTGTTTCTTGAGCTTAAATAGTATGAATTCATGGAATTCTAGAAGGGCTAGTTGTAACTATGATAATTTAGACATTAAAAAAATTGAAAAATAGTACTAGTTGATTAGTGTCTAGTTAAATCCACCATTATTGATTTTCATTGTTTTTGTAAACATACAAATAAAAACCATGTTCGTTCACACAAAGATGAATATTATATAACTCATCTTAGAGTGGGTCTTACATAATATATATAGTAAACCTTTGGGTCATAATTAAACTTCTCGTATCTGAAATTTCTAGACTAATCATGATCATGTGCTAGAGATGTGAGATCACAATGAATTCCTTGGTGGGTTCTTGATTGTGTGATCTATTATGTATTGGATTTTGTGAATTTAATAGATTGAACATGAAATTTGTAAGAATTAAATAATGCTTTCAATATCTAACTTAGTATTAATGATTGTATATTTTATAATATTAAATTATGGCTCATATTTCAACATAGAATTTGTTTATATAGTTGTAAAATCCCACTTTAGTGATTTCCCCCTTCTTTATAAAACCCTCTTCATAAGATAAATGATATGATAGTTCACTTTAGAACTAATTATGGGAATAATAGTTAAGCTTGACTCTTTCCTTTAAGAGGTTTGTGGTGATCTACCCACCCTTATACATATGTGTAGCAACATTGTTATTACAAGAATTTAAGATGTTCCTACATAATTTTTTTGAAATTAGATAAGTAGGGGAAGGGCCATAATCCCTTACAAACTGAAAAATAGATCCAAACAGCTTAGCAAAATAGACTGGCCAAACAAAGCCAACTAGAGAGAAACAAACAGTGTGAAATTGTTCAAGAAACAACACTTGAACCAAGTAAATCCTTTGAGGGTGTGTTAAACAAAACCATGATATTTTTATAAAAATGTTTCTTCTTTTGTGAACCATTGTCCAAGGAGAATCATAAATTGATATCAGGAAATTTTGATCAGAAGGGGAAGACTCCCCCCTAAAGTAGCAGACTAGAGGAACAACTGATACATCAGGTAAGGCATGTGAAACCAAGCCCAAAGAAAGAGGATTTACTATAGAATTTTCCAAAAAATGGACCTCAGGGAAGGAAACACAAACATCATTAGGGACAATGAAATCCAAAGGCCGCACAATAGTATCCACAGAAGGAGAAGCAACCACCTCAATTGAATCAGGTGGAGCTGAGTAAACCTACACTTGAGGAGCAACATCTGTCACAACACTCATATTAAGCCTCACAAAAGGAGAAGCAGGCCTAGATTCATCATTAGAAGAAGAGGTAGAGTCAACAATAGTGTGAACTATTACGTGTTCATGGAGTGAATTCTTCCACTAGGTAGAGGAATAAATAAAGCGGGAGCCTCTAGAGCAATAACAAGTCAAGTGGACAACAAAAAAATAGTGTCTGCAACGAAAAGGAAGACCCTCATATTCCACAAGCTATGACCAAGATCAACCATTAATCTACAACACAACCTCAGCAGGTAAAGCCTTCGATAGATCAACCTCCACCACAATCCTAGCAAAGGAAGTATGAGTAAATTTTTTGGGAGACATCCACTTTCAAAAATCTCCCAATAGCATTACCAATGCCCTCAAAGGTAGAAGAAAACCAAAAATGTAAGGGAAGATAGGGAAGTATTACCAAACATGCATCACATCCAAAGGTTCTTTCAATGGGTTAAAAGAAAGAACCCAAGGCCTAAAGGAAAGGAGATGAAAATACCAAACCCACAGATTGTGATCTAAAACAGATTGTCTATCCTCAGGAGAAATAAAACCCACAACAAAAAACCTCATGTAGAAGGGTAAATCTCCATCGATCCATCAACCAAAGGAGATCAATGGTTGGTGATTCAAAGGTGCAAATCAGGCAGAGAAGACCACAAGTAGAAAAATCTACAAATAAGAGTAATTTTTGAATAGAAATCAATATTATCAGCAACTTCCTTACCAAAAGAAACAACAAGAGCAACCACAACATAACCCATAGGCTGCACAACACCCACTTTAGGTCTCTTATAATTCATGGGATGAAGCCACAATAGTGGTTTACAATTCCAATCGGGAAGGAAAACTCACAAAAAATGACCCCATGCCAAAAAATATGATTTTGTGGGTTCGTACAAACCTATGGGTTCGCTTGAACCAGGGTTCGAGTGAATCCATTCCCTAGTTTCCTACCCAAAAACCAAATAAAAATGCATTATGTAAGGTTCGAGCGAACCCCCCTTATCCCTCATTCTCCCCCTCAAACACAAAAAAAACATAAATTTTTTCACTTCAAAGCTTGATTTGAACATGAAAATGGAAGAGACTTCACAAACCCAACTGGAACCAGGTAGTCCTTAGAATGAGCTATCCAACAAATATAATTTTGATATGTTTTAGTTTTATTATGTATTTGTATTTTTAGTTTTATTAAATATAGGTTTTTCACCGAAAATGAAGGTCTTTGTTCTGCACATGTGGAAAAATAGTAGATTATCAAAAAAAATTTTAAAAATATGAGTGCACTAGATATTGAAGTCCTTGATCCAACAATTTTTTTTTGAATTTTGATATATACAAAAAAAATTAAGCGTTATACAGTCGCGCTATGTCTGAATTGTAATTGGTTTGACTTTGAAACTTGATAAGAGAAAACATATTCAATAAAAAACTATCTAACCAAGTGGAAGCACTAGTTATTGGAGTTGCAAATCTAAATTCTGAAAAATTAGAATTTTATCCTTCATGGACAAAAATTTATGTGTTATACGGTGTGGGTCACTTTTTTAAAATGCTATTTTCTAAAGAAAAAAAACCAGTTTTTGTGGGAGATGGAAAAAGAAGTGCAATCTGATTCCAAAAATTTTGAAAAAAAATATTTTTAGAATCTACAGACAAAATGTAACGAGACTCTATCTTGCATCATCTTCAAATTCCTCATAGTTTAGCCGCTATAGGTGCTCGAATGTGAAGATTTAGTTAAAAATAATAATTTCAGTGTCCAGTTTGGCCAAAAATTGTAAACCAGTATTGTGGGATCACCCCAAAACATTAGTGTAAGGAAAAGGGCAAGTAGACTGCCCCTCACAAGATGGGAAAAACCCAAGATCACCCTCAGAAGCGTCGACAACCGTTCCAACCATAGGAGGTTAGGAAGATGCATCATCCCCAACACCCACAATGAGATCCACCACAAGCTCAACCCCAGGGGGAGACATGGATGACGCCACAGAGATCATGCCAAGACAGGAGAAATAGGGGTGGCCAGGAGAGGATGTGGCTACAAAGTGGTTCAAATTCACACCTGGGTGGGAGAAACTAGAGTAAGTGGGAGAGGGCACGGCCATAACAAGCAACTTTTTTTGTTCCTATGTATAATGTTTCATGACAAGCAAGTCTTCAAATTTACATAATCCAATTGTCAAGTAGTATCTTAATATATCATTTCCCACTTAATATAGCCTTGAATGAGTCTCCTCCCATGGAACATGGGCCTTGATGTGTCAAAATAATAAGGGATGGGCTACCTATAGATATCAAGTGCATTCTAGTTTTCTTTTAGATGGGTGCACTCTGGTTACACTAAATGAAGGATTAGTTTTAATATTTCTCTATGAAGTTTTCTATGCATATTAATAATTTACAATTGTTATATTCATGTTAAGGTTCCTAGAGATATTACCATGTATTATAACATTGTACTTTATTATTGGACTTGATCAACCCAATAACTTTGTACATGTGTCTTATAAACTATTGTATTTATTTTCATTCAATTATAATTGACATATAGAAAAGAGGATGCTCATGTAGTCTAGAATGCATGATTATCATCTTAGAATATATTTTGAATATATCAATTATATAGTTCAAGGATGAGTGACTACATAGTATGGGATATGCATGTCATTTCACTAGGTATATATTAATTCAACACATGATAATAATTTTGTAAATTTAATGTTGAAGTTACATGTAAATGATTAAAATATCTAGATTAAAGAAAATTGGTTACATGAGAGAAAATCGATAACGTGAAATATATGTGAGTAAACACATAAAATACCATTAGTTTATTGGATTGTAAATTCCTAATATGTATGTATATATAACTCTAGTCATTGGAAAAAAATGATTTTCTTGTAATTACTTGTTAACTTAAAATACAATTAAAAAAGGGAGATATCTACAAATTAAGAGAAGAAAAGGATATAGATGAAGTAACTAGAGAGAAACAACCAGTCAAAATAACAGATAGTGTGAAATTATTCAAGAAACAACACTTGAACCAAGTAAAGCCTCTGAGGGTGTGTTAAATGAAACCGTGATCTTTTTATAAAAATGTTTCTTCTTTCTCTGAACCATTGTCCAAGAATAATCAAAAACTGATATCAAGAAATTTTGATCAGAAGGGGAAGACTGCCCCTAAAGTAGCAAACTAGAGGAACAACTGATACATCAGGTAAGGCATGTGAAACAAAGCCCAAAGCAAGTGGATTTACTATAGAATTTTCCAAAATATGGACCTCAAGGGAGGCAACACAAACATCATTAGGGACAACCAAATCCAAAGGCTGCACAATAGCATCCACAGAAGGAGCAACAACCACCTCAATCGAATCAGGTGGAGCCGAGTAAACCTACACTTGAGGAGCAACATCCATCACAACACTCATATTAAGCCTCACAGAAGGAGAAGCAAGCCTAGATTCATCATTAGAAGAAGAGGTAGAGTCAACAATACGGAAAATTGTCAAGTGTTCACATAGTTAATTCTTCCACTAGGTAGAGGAAGAAATAAAGTGGAAGCCTCTAGAGCAATCACGAGTCAAGTGGCCAACAAAAAAATAGTGTATGCAACGGAAAGGAAGACCCTCATAGTACACAAGCTAAGACCAAGATCAACCATTAATCTACAAAACAACCTCACCAAGTAAAGCCTTCGATAGATCAACCTCCACCAGAATCCTAGCAAAGTATGAGTAAAATTTTTGGAAGCCATATCCACTTTCATAAATCTCCCAATAGCATTACCAATGCCCTCAAAGGCAGAAGAATAGTAAAACTGTAAGGGAAGATAGGGAAGTCTTACCAAACAAGCATCACATCCAAAGGTTGTTTCAATGGGTTAAAAGAAAGAACCCAAGGCCTAAAGGAAAGCAGATGAGAATCCCAAACCCACAGATCGTGATTTAAAATAGATTGTCTATCCTCAAGAGAACTAAAACCCACAACAAAAAACCTCATGTAGAAGGGTAAATCTCCATTGCTCCATCAACCAAAGGAGACCAATGGTTGCTGATTCAAAGGTGCAAATCAGGCAGAGAAGGCCACAAGCGGAAAAATCTACAAATAAGAGTATTTTTTGAATAAAAATCAATATTATCAACAAATTCCTTACCAAAAGAAACAACAGGAGGAACCACAACACAACCCATAGGCTACACAACACCCTCTTTAGGTATTTTAGACTTCACGGGGTGAAGCAACAATAGTGGTTTACAATTCTAGTGAGCAAGGAAAACTCACAAAAAATGACCCCATGCCAAAAAATGTGATTTTGGGGGTTCGTACGAACCTATGGCTTCGCTCAAACCAGGGTTTGAGTGAACCCATTCCCTAGTTTACCACCTAAAAACCAAATAAAAATGAATTACGTGAGGTGGTTCGAGCAAACCCCCCTTATCCCTCATTCTCCCCTTCAAAAACAAAAAAACTAAATTTTTTCACTTCGAATCTCGATTTGAACATGAAAATGGTGGAGAATTCACAAACCCAACTGGAATCAAGTAGTCCTCAGAATGAGCTATCCAACAAATATAATTTTGATATGTTTTGGTTTTATTATGTATTTGTTTTTTTAGTTTTATTAAATATAGGTTTTTCCCTGAAAATGAAGGTCTTTATTCTGCACATGTGGAAAAATAGAAAATTATCAATTTTTTTTTTGAAAAATATGAGTGCACCAGATATTGAAGTCCTTGATCCAACAAAAAAAAATAATTTCGATATATACAAAAAAAGTTAAGCATTATACGGTCACACTATGTCTGAATTGTAATTGGTTTGACTTTGAAACTTGATAAGAGAAAAAATATTCAATAATAAAATATCTAACCAAGTGGAAGCACTATATATTGGAGTTACAAATCTAAATTCAAAAGAATTAGAATTTTATCCTTCATGGAAAAAAAGTTATGTGTTATACGGTTTGCGTCACTTTTTAAAATGCTATTTTTTGAAGAAAAAAACCAATTTTCGTGGGGAAGTGCAATCTGATTCCAAAAATTTTGAAAAAAATATTTTTAGAATCTACAAACAAAATGTGACGAGACTCTAGTTTGCATCATCTTCAAATTCCTCACAGTTTAGCCGCTATAGGTGCCTGAATGTGAAGATTTAGTTAAAAATAATAATTTTAGTGTCCAGTTTGGCCAAAAATTGTAAACTACTATTGTGGGATCACCCCACGGCATCAGTTCGTAAGGCAAAGAGTGAGCAGAATGCCCCTCACAAGATGGTAAAAACCCAAGATCACCCTCAGAAGCGCCGACAACTTTTCCAACCATAGGAGGTTAGGAAGACGCATCATCCCCAACACCCACAATGAGATCCACCACGAGCTCAACCCCAGGGGGAGACAAGGATGGCGCCAAGACAGGAGAAATAGGGGTGGCCAGGAGAGGATGCGGCTACAAAGTGGTTCAAATTCACACCTACATGAGAGAAATTGGAGTAAGCGGGAGAGGACACAACCATAACAAGCAACTTTTTTTGTTCCTATGTATAATGTTTCATGACAAGCAAGTCTTCAAATTTACATAATCCAATTGTCAAGTAGTATCTTAATATATCGTTTCCCACTTAATATAGCCTTGAATGAGTCTCCTCCCATGGAACATGGGCCTTGATGTGTCAAAATAATAAGGGATGGGCTACCTATAGATATCAAGTGCATTCTAGTTTTCTTCTAGATGGGTGCACTCTGGTTACACTAAATGAAGGATTAGTTCTAATATTTCTCTATGAAGTTTTCTATGCATATTAATAATTTACTATTGTTATATTCATGTTAAGGTTCCTAGAGATATTACCATGTATTATTCTATTGTACTTTGTTATTGGACTTGATCAACCCAATAACTTTGTACATGTGTCTTATAAACTATTGTATTTATTTTCATTCAATTATACTTGCCATACATAAAAGAGGATACTCATGTAGTCTGGAATGCATGATTATCATCTTAGAATATATTTTGAATATATCAATTATATAGTTCAAGGATGAGTGACTACTTAGTATGGGATATGTATGTTATTTCACTAGGCATATGTTAATTCAACACATCATAATAATTTTGTAAATTTAATGTTGAAGTTACATGTAAGTGATTAAAATATCTATATTAAAGAAAATTGGTTACATGAGAGAAAATCGATAACGTGAAATATATGTGAGTAAACACATAAAATACCATTAGTTTATTGGATTGTAAATTCCTAATATGTATGTATGTATAACTCTAGTCATTGGAAAAAAATGATTTTCTTGTAATTACTTGTTAACTTAAAATACAATTGAAAAAGGGAGATATCTACAAATTAAGAGAAGAAAAGGATATAGATGAAGTAAATATATATATATATATATAATATTATGAAGAATAGTTATATTCAATATCAGTTTGTTCAATTATTGATTATATGTTTTTTGAGTTGTGATTTAGATGCATCTCATGTGCTACTAAGGACAACAACTAATTTACAAGGGGAGAATTGTTATGTGAGTTTTTCCTCCAAGAGAAGAGAAAGTTATGAAATAACCCTTTAAAATTAAAAAGAGAGAAAAAATAAAGGATATTATGATCCTTTGTTTAAAAGAGATATTAATAAATCATATGTGTAAAAACTCTCTTAAAAACGTGGAAGAATAATTATTCATTTAAATAATTATTTAATGCAACCTTTGTGAAAGGGTGTGATGGTTTGGAAACCACTCCCTAAGGCTTATATAAGCATTCATGTGATACTTTGAAAGTAGGACGAGAAAGAGGAAATAATCACGCATTGTATATTGTGGGAATATGATTCTAGATTAGGAGGCTATGAGCAAGATGGAGAAGGGGGCACATCTTATGTGTGTGTCCAACCTAGGGTATAGAGGTGCACTCAGGATGGTCCTATCCAACGCATGGTTTTTCTCATGAGTTTTGAGCATTGTTCCAAAGGAACCAACACTCATGTAGAGTGAAAAAGTACGTGTATTCATCCTAGATTACTCACAGATGGAGGAGGCTGAACTAGGGTCCATTCTAGCAATCATTGGGATTATTTGGACATTTCAAAAAGATAAGTATTTATTAATGCATGATTAATTATCTAAGAAATAAAACTATTTAAATGTTTTTGCATTTACTATGTAGTGAAGTGCAATGAATCATTTATTCATGATGCAATTTAGTGTAATTGAATGCAATTGTTGAATTATTTATTATATTTAATTTAATTTCAAAACTATTGAATCTGGGAATTAAATATTATATTAATTTTTTGCATAGAAATTATTGGGGAATTAGCTAGGTCACAATGAAGGAGACTCCGTTACGAGTATAATTTAAGACTACATGGATTCTATCAAAGGGGATTTGATGTAAGGGGGTCTTATATATCCCTTTTCAATTAAAACCATTTATTTGGAACCCCTCAAGGCTTAAATCATGAAATTTTCTAAAAAAATATGTGATTTCAGGCAAAAATCAAGAAGTCCCAAAAGTGGGATTCATTATTGTGGAAATCACCAGGCAATAAAAGTACAAAGTTGTGTCACACTTTCAGCCAACTTATCAACACAAGTGAATTATAGTATTTATAACTAAAAATCAATTTTGGTCAGAAATATGATCTAGTAAGATTCATTTTTTATAAGTTAAATATGTCCACAACTTTTCCAACTAAAATTGTTGGCTAAATGCATATGTAGCACCATACTATGAGGCCAATTTACTAAAAAAATGAAATTATTTCAAAAACTTAATGTTTCAACAACTCTTACTCATACAAATAACTGTTTTTTTTTTAAATGCAAAAATACACTTTTTTAGATCCATAAGTGTAGTTTTTAAATATATATTTGTTTTAATAGTTCAACTATTATTTTTTTTTCTTTTTCTAAAAGTAGGTTATCATCACAAAAATATTAGGTTGATTACCTTGACAAGAAAAATACTAAAACTTATTTTAAAAAATTAAAAAAATGTGATGCCTTAGATAAAAGAACCTAGATTAAGATAGTATAATTTGTTTTCAATTTTAGATAAATATTTAATATAAAAGTTGATGTCGAGTGGAAACATACTTATTTTAAGTCATGTCCCCGAAATAACAAAACCATAAAGACCAAGTGTTAAAATACAAATCAATTAATAAATAAAATAAATAGCAATATTAATATTAAATATAAAATAAATGTGTATCATATCAATATAAAAATATAAGAATATGAAATAACAAATATAATAATAATATATAGGCAAATTATTGTTATTACATTCTAGTATTAAATAACTTAGTATCAAAAATAATAATAAATAAATATTATAATCATTACACATCAAAGATTGTAATACATTAGAATAAAATAATAATAAGATATTAGCAAATTGTTTTATTATTATACTTTAATGTTAAAATATGTTCAATAAAATATAAAATAAATAGAAATCTGAAATATCATAATTATAGTAATAATATAGTATTTTAAAAATAGATATTATTGTGATAATAAAGGCAACAATTAAATCTAACAAAGGAATGTATTTTATGAAAAGTCACCTCTTTCACCAAACAATACATTCCCCCCATGAGTCACCTACCTTGAATGGTATAAATAGAAGGAAGGAAACTAAGGAAGGGGAAAAAAACATGGAGAAATAGGATTTGCAATTTAGAACAGCAGCAACAATTATTGTTACGCATTGGAATATAGAGCCATTTAATATATATATTATTTAATAGGCATGCAAGTATATATGCATAGATATAGATAAATTTTATAATGAATAATATGCAATGAATAAAGAATATATATGAATAAGGAAAGAATAATTATATAAATATATATATATATATATATGAATACTAATGGATATAAATAAAAGAATAATTATATATATGTATAAATACATATACATGATTATGCAATAATGATACTTATAAGTTATGATGACTCTTTAATATAAACATAAGTAGATTATGTATATTTATGAATTGTCCTCATCCTATGATCAATTTAGTACAAGGTTGAAGGAAGCGAGTAAGGAAACATGGAGAGATATAGCAACTCAGGTGATGTACTCACTTAGCAATAATATTTAGCATATTTTGAATATAAGAAATAGATATTTCTAATTTGATTATTGGTGTAATGCTTTCTTTAGTATTATCATGATGATAATGATGTTGATATTAACGTAAAGAATTAGTAATAAATGCAAATGTATTTGATTGCTAAAAGATTGTCTTCTCTGTGTTTGTAAGCCTACTAGGGTGGAAGGGCCTGAGACAGGTGGTGCCTAAAAACCCCACTTAACAATCCGCTACGGCCATGGAGGGGTGGGGGTTCCACTTAACAATCTGCTGCGACCATGGAGGGGTGGTAGGCCTGGAACCCCTTATAAGCTCCGTTGGCTTCCCCCAGTAGGTTGAGTGTCTTTCGAGGTGATGGCACAGGTAGAGAAATCAGGTACAAGTGTTTCCTCTAAGCACGCCACTCCGAGACGTTCATGTCGCTCGGGGCCAAGGGGTGGGTTGTCCTGATAGGACGCTTGTGCTCTTCGGCTTAGATGGATAGCTTTGGGCGGCTCTACCCATGCCACTCCTCATATGTCTTAATTATTGATTTGTGATTATATTTATATTTGGATATCTAGATATTAATGCTAACATATATATGTACATGTGGAAATATTAAATGCAGACTTCAATCCAAGATTACTTAGTCAAAGAGAGCATTCATTTGAAAAAGAAGAAACCCTAAACCTGATCAACAAATGAATTCTAGGGAAAAGTCGGGTAAGGGACATTACATTTTAATACACACACATTTAAATATTTATTAAAGTTGCAAAAAAATATATCAATGCCCTAAAGTTTCAAGTTATAAATATACATAAAAATTTGAAAGAAAAAAAATTACTATATAAATCTTGACATCTCATGTAACGTCGTTTTGCAGCATTTTATCAACAACTAAATTATAGTGTTAATTTATAAAAGACTATATTCAAATAATTTTTTAATTTTGTCAAAAAAATATAAACATAAAATATACTAAAAAATAAACATTTTATTAGTTTGCATCATTTCAAAATTCAAAACATATATGCCTCTTTCTATTGATTCAAGTTTAAAATTTAGATCAATGTTGGTCAGTTCCTTTGTAAAAGTGTGACACAACTTTGTACCTTTACAGTACATTTTACCTCACAAAATACAAAGAGGATAGTTAGATTATATTTTAAATCAATGATGACAACTAAATTATATTATAGAGTCTACCCCTTAAATTCGTCAATTACTTCCACCTTTAGACCCCTACTTTTCTATAAGAATTTTTTTTTAATAGAATGATTTGCCATCATAATTAATGTGTTTTCCTATTTTTTTCAAGATTCGCCAAGATTTTTTATAAAATTTAGTGATGTAAAAAATCATCAATAAATTTTTTTTTTTTTTTAAATGGAAAGATTCTCCAATAGAATTTTTTTTCTAAAAAATGAAAGATTCATCAAGATTTTATATATTTTTTTGAGGGGGGTTTCTTAAATTTATCAATGTTACTTATACTCCTAAGATTACTATTGTATATGTCTAAGGATTCTACAACATGGCGATTAAGAGATAAGGAGATATAATATCACATTTGTAAAATCCTTGAGAAGAAATGAAGAAACCTATGGAGAGCCAATAAGAAATTTAATTTAGAAGCTAGATGAGAGGTAATTAATTTTGAACCATTCCCTCAAATAATTTCCAAAGCTACATTTCTATAAGAAACTCCAATTTACTCCATCACAAGCATTACCAATGTTGAGCTTGATCATCAAAATTTTCAACTTATAGTATTGGAGGGGATGAAAAATCTTGTGAGTTGTAACAATGTTGAATTAGTGATACATTTCCCTCTAATAACCTCCCCTTGCTAGATTTATAAATAATAGAGGGTAGGATTTTTTAAATTTAATTAGCTATCACCTTGGAAATGATCTTATAATCCATATTGCATAAAGAGTTACGATGAAAGTGCTTAAGATTTTTAGACTCATTGAACTCAAGAATAAGATATAGAAGTTATATATTAAGAGGTTTAATAAGGTGAGAAATACTGTATTCTTGTATCTTGAAAAATCTAATAATAGGTGAAAAAAGAAGATCAAGCAACCATTAAGGCCTTGGGTTTTATGTCCATTCATATCAAAAGAGAAACTCATATCTCTTTAGAGATATATGCACTATCAAGGTCACATTTTTCTCACCTAAAAAGCACAAGGATGTTGGCTAGGAAGAAATTTTCCTTCTATTCTCTTGGAGCATCATCTTTAGAATTGATTCCCAAAAGGAGACAAGAAATGTTTTCATCTGCAAATGGTCTTTTGAAGTTACCTGACCACAAGACATATCCATTTAATTATATAATTTCTTAATCTTCCCATTTTTCAAGACACTTTGTAGAATTTGGTTTTACAAACCCCTTCCTTTAGCCATTTGATTATAGATGTTTCTCTCCTATATATTTCTCATCTATAATAAGTATATCATCAAACTTAAAATCTAACTTATTTTATTCTAGTATGAGTGATTCATGGTTCCCTTGAGAGTAAGATATTCTAAAATCCTTCCATTCAACTTTTCAAATTTTCCTTCAAGTGCAAAAGATTATTTCACATGTTAGAATTTTATTTCTTAATTATATTTTTTAGGTTCTCACATATATGAAAGAATAAAACAAATTTGTGTCATACCTCTTAGTAAGGGTGATCTAAGACTCTTTAATTATCCTCTCTAAATTAGGATATTTTATATGGTCATCTCAATTCTCAATATAACTATTATTGGAAATTGATCCCCCTCATATCTAGGGAATTAGGTAAGTATTCTTACTTGACTTCTAACAAAATTTCAAAAATTAAGCATACAATATGGTCATCCCAATTAATGAATGCATGGTTTTTATTGAAGCAATAAATATTACAAAATTCTTCTTTCCTTTGGTTGGATCAAGTAAATAATTCATAAAGTACTTTAACATCCCAAGGACTGGTATTCTCAGTGAAAAGGAGGAAAAAATCATTTCCTTAGAATATTGAGTTCAACATTTTTTTCAAAGGAATCAAGACATGCAAAGTCTTCCAACACAAGCCATTTGAAAACCTCTTAAGAATGTATCAAATAAAATATGCTTCCAAATTTTTAAGATTATCAAGGTCAATTTAAAATGTATACATATTAACCAAAAGGCAATCCATGTTTAATTGTCTACAACTATCATGTAAATCCATCTAGTAGTCATTACTTAGGATTTCCAAAACTTCTACCACTTGAGGGTTCCACAACATTGTGAAAGTCCTCGAGGAAAATTTTACCTTAATGCCCCTTTATCCACTTTCCCTCATAAGATAATTTTATGAGAATTTAATTGATGATTTACAATTTTAGTTTGATGCAACAAAACAACATTTAGATTATGATTATAAAAAATTCATTAGAAGATTCTCCTCTAGACAAGCACATTAAGGCCTCAAATGTTCCAAGACAAGATCTTCATGAGGAAGGCTTAGATCTCTTAATACCCACAAAGATGTCTTCTAACTTAAATTGGTTATATATTCACATCAACCATCACTAAGTTATGAAGAAAGTCATGTTTATTGAAATACATATTTTTTAATTTATTTTGATAAAATGATATCAAGAGGCATTCTACAATAGAAGCAATGGGTGAAATGTGGAATGAACATGTTAACAAAAACTTTTACCATTTCCCTTAAATTTGACAACTATTTAGATGTCAAAACAAACATAATATTTCCAAAATAAGTGACATAAAATTTATGAAGAATATATCAATAAATAAAATATTTTTAAGTAAATAAAATAATTCTAAATTGATATCTCTTGATATTTTTCAATTTAAGATGTATATAATAGTTATTACAATTGAAAAGATAGAATGGTGAAGTAATTTGGGAGAATGCTCACCTCAAGAATATTTTGCATTCCTTTTCAACTTCTAGGAATTGAGAGAGAGTTGGCCTTGCTTCCCACTTCATAGATAAAAAAATATCGTATAATATGAATGATTCCACGAAACATATGTATTGAGTTCAAAAATGGATCTTATTTTTAAAGTTTCAGCAGAAAAGCTGAACAAAAGAGGTTGAGATAATGACGAAGACTGCCAAGGTAGAAAAATTTCTCATGCCCTATCGATCCTTCCGCCTACAATTTAATAAAATGGCCATTCAAGTACTAGTTGATAATCTAGCTATTCCACAACCCTCAAGTACCAAAACCCGCTGGAAAGTGGTGGGGGAGATAGCAGAGGATAAAGAGGAGGAGATGGAGAATTATGACAAGGAGGAAGTCAGTAAACCTTCGATATGATTACAAGAATGAAGGCAACTTGGAGCAGCTAGATGCTCCTCCCCAAATGGAGGCGGAGGTGCACACAACCATTGCAGTCTATCAAGAGGCAGAAGAGATGGACACCTCTAATAACTTGGACCAACAACTATCACCCCTTCTGAAGCAGGCCAAGGTGCAGACCACCATGACCTTCCTACAGCAGCAAAAAGAGCATCGCATTCGAGTAGCCAACCTTGTGCTCAGAAGTGCAGGGGTTCTATTCTCCCTCATCTCCTTTGTTATCATGGCCTCTAATGATCAGAAATATGATTATCTATCATACAAAGATTTTGAAGTATACAAGTATAGTATAATTTGAAAGGTGTTTTGATTTGGCTGCATGATTTTTTTCATCAACATTTCAAATCACATTGTATAACCTATCTTTTGGATCACACTATGATCCATCATTAATCATCATTTAAATCACATTCTGTGATCCATCATCAAAATACTGAAGGGGAAGAGACACAGAATAAAACTAATATACAAAAAATTGTTATACTATATTCATAATATTCTTAACACAAAACAGCAGAATATTTGCTTCTTCAGAGCAATGCTAATATTAAACTTTTGTCACTTAAATTTACAAACATACCAGTATATATCAAAGTTTATGGCCACAAAAATTAATACAACATTAAAGGCAAATTAAATAAGCCATCAAAATCACGTCCCAAACATATTAAACATAGTCCTTAGGATTTAAATATTCATCCTTTTGACATAGCTGTCTGCCAGCAAGGATCTTACAAGAACATCGCCACCAGAAGAATCAATTCGCGCTACCACCAAGGAGAGAGAAATCATTCATGGTATTGCGGTGAACATCGCTCCACCGCGAGGAGCAAGGAGGTAGACCGTAGGCCGCGGTAACCATGGTCTAGTGGTTAGCAAACAGTTAGCACATGGGGTAGAAGAAGACACCGCGCCACCATGGGCGGTCAGTAAGGTAACCGCGGGACGACGGTAACAACGATCCAGTGGTTAACCGCTCCACCACAGGCAATAGGCGGTTAGGCCACAGTAACACGGGAGACAGAGTGTGAGGCAACCACGAGACCACAGATAACAGGAAGGTGGGCCGCGGTATTGTGGTGGACACCGCGGTACCGCGAGTAGTGAAGGTTGAAGGCGTGGTTGCATGGTAAGAGTTGTTGGGGACCGCCTGGGATGACTAGAATGCTGGCATGGGAGTTGGGTGAATTCCCAACACTCCTCCTTGAACACAACTCACGCCATTTTTAATTCCAAGTCGCTCTCTCTGAAAATTAAAACTCTCTTTGCTCAGTACCTTTGTAAATATGTCTGCAGCCTGTTCCTTTGACTTGCAGAAAACTAAAGAAATCTCTCCATTGCTGATTAACTCCCGGATGAAATGATAATGGGTATCTATGTGTTTTCTGCATTTGTGAAACACTGGATTCTTTGATAGAGAAATGGCTGAATTGTTGTCACGAAAAATCTTTGTTTCTTCTAACTGCTCATGCTGAATCTCTTTCAAAATTCTTCTCATCCACACAGCCTAGCAAGATGCACTTGTTGCAGTGACATATTCAGCTTCAGTTGATGACAAAATAACTATTGGCTGCTCCTTTGAAGCCCATGAAACAATTCATGTGCCAAAGTGAAAAATGTAACCAGATGTGCTCTTCCTGTCATCTATGCTTCCAACACAATCACTGTCAATAAAACCAATTAATTTGAATTCATCTGATCTGGAGTATTGTATGCCATAATTTTTTGTTCTATTTATGTATCTTAAAATTCACTTCCCATCCTTCCAATGTGTGTCCTTTGGTGTTTCCATAAATCTGAAAATTAAACTAGCTAAATACATGGTGTCTGGTCTTGTGGTTGTTAAATACATCAGGCTTCCAACAAGCTATTTGTACAAAGTTGAATTCACATTTGAACCTTTATCTTCTTTGCTCAGCTTCAGACCAATCACCATTGGAGTAGGAGCAAATTTACAATTTAACATATGAAATCTTTTTAAAACATCTTTAGCATACTTTGCCTGGGAAATAAAAATTTCATTTTCATCTTGATTTACCTCAATGCCTAAAATATATTTCATCAGACCCAAGTCTGTCATTTCAAACTCCTTCATCATTGCTCCTTTAAACAATTCAACTGTCAGATCTCCAGTGAATATTAAATCATTTACATAAAAGCATATGATCAGAATTTTAGCATCTTCATTCATTTTAGTGTATAGTGTTGGTTCACTGCTGCATCTAATAAAACCATTATGTGTGAAATAACTATCTATTCTGTTATACCAAGCTCTTGGGGCTTGTTTCAGAGCATACAACACTTTCTTTAGCTTGTAGACTTTATCTTCTTGTCCCAATAATTCATATCCAGGTGGCTATTCAATAAATACATCCTCTTCAAGATATCCATTGAGAAATGTTGATTTCACATCCATTTGGTGAACTAACCATCTGTTTTGTGCTGCTATAGCCAATATCATTCTGACTATATCAAGTCGAGCTACAGGTGCAAAAGTTTATGTATAATCAATTCCAGGTTGTTGTGCATAACCTTTTACAACTAGTCTTGCTTTGTGCTTCTACACTTCTCCATTTGCATTCAATTTTGTTTTATAAATCCATTTGACTCCAATTACATCTTTTTCTTTTGGAAGACTTTGCAACTCCCATGTCTGATTGTTTTCAATTGAATCAATCTCTTCATCCATTGCTATTACCCACTTATCTTCCTTAATTGCATCTTCATAATGGATTGGATCTTTAGCTTGAGAATAAAATAAAAATAGTATAAATTGTTGTGAATTATTCTCACCTTCATTCTGATTGTAAATGTCACTTATATTTCTAATTTTTTGTCTCCTCATGCTTGCCAAAGTTGGGTTTGATAGATCACTTGAATCTGCAGAATCTGGACTTGAAGGTCCTACGCCATAAGTTCTTGTTGTAGTTTGTGTC
Organism: Sequoiadendron giganteum; assembly: GCA_007115665.2. Classification (NCBI taxonomy): domain Eukaryota; kingdom Viridiplantae; phylum Streptophyta; class Pinopsida; order Cupressales; family Cupressaceae; genus Sequoiadendron; species Sequoiadendron giganteum. The sequence goes on from VCHN02000014.1 coordinate 10,967,906, forward strand.
TGTAGTCCTCTTGTTGCTGCTCTTACATTGCTTGATGGTGTCACTTGTTGACCACTTGCTTGAGCTTGAACTGGTACAACAGTAGGAACGTTTGCTGGTAAAAAAATTTCATTTTCCTCTTGAGGGATATTGACAGTTACATTGACTGTACTCTCTCTACTTCCATCCCATGCTTCATCTTCAAAAAATTGAACATCTCTGTTGATTATGACTTTCTTAGTTGTTGGATTAAAAATATTATATGCTTTGGATTCATCACTATAACCAACAAATATACATTTCTCTCCTTTATTGTCAAGCTTTCTTCTCAACTCATCAGGTACATGTGCATATGAAACACATCCAAAAACTCTCATGTGAGATACACTATGCTTTTTACTAGTCCATGCTTCTTCAAGGATGATATTCATGACACTTTTCGTTGGGCATCTATTCATTATGTATGTTGCACAAGATACAACTTCAGCCCAAAATTCATTTGTCAAATGCTTGGCTTTCAACATACTTCTAGCCATCTCCATTATAGTTCTATTTTCCTCTCAGCTACCCCATTTTGTTGAGGTGTGTATCTAGTTGTGAACTGTTTGTGAATACCATGATCTTTGCAGAAATTTAAAAACTCTCTTGAAACATAAATTCTCCTCCTCTATCTGTTCTCAACACTCTGATAAAATGATCACACTATTTTTTAGCAAGTGATTTAAAGTGATGGAAGAATTCAAACACTTCACTCTTGTGCTTTAAGAAATAAACCCACGTCTTCCTTGAATAATCATCTATAAAAGTCAGAAAATAAAAACTACCACCTATTGAAGGTGTCTGCATTGGACCACAAAAATCTGAATGAACAATTTCTAAAGGGGATTTTTCTCTTGTTGATTTCCCTATTGGGAATAACTCTCTATGTTGCTTTCCTAGTATGCACCCTTCACAAAATCTCTCAGGTTTTTCAATTAAAGGTATTCCCTTAACCATAATCTTCTTATGAAGCAAATTCAAATGACCAAATCTTAAATGCCACAGCCAGTTTTCATCTTTTACTTCTCCTTGAAAGACAGACTGAGTAACAGTTGATACCTCTTGTGCTTGTGCATAGTTTGTGCTTAAATCTGGCTGAATTCTTAAACAAAACATTCTTTTGTTTGTCATCTTAATCTTAGCAATTAACTGACTACTTGGGTATTTGTCTAAAATTGTGCACAAATCATTTTTTAAAGTTACTCTATAACCCTTTTGAACTAACTGTCCTACACTCATCAAATTGTGTTTCAGACCTGGCACAAAATACACATCTGAGATATATTTTTTCTCCCCCTACTTGGTTAGAATATTAACATTTCCTTTTCCTTTGATTGACACTTTGTTGTCATTACCCAAGGTGACATTAGACTTAATATTCTCATCTAGACTTGTGAATAACTCTAAATTTTCTATCATGTGATTACTATAGCCTGAGTCTAAGAACCAAACTTCTTTTTCACTAGCTTGTGCTACATTACATGCCAGAAACATTGTGCTCTTATCTGGTCTTTGTTCTTGACTCTCTTTAGTAAAATTTGCATTTTTTCTACCCGTATCATACTGTTTCTTCCTACACTCATTCATATAATGTCCAATTTTTTTACAATAATGGCATTGGACCTAAGATTTTTCATACCTTTGACCTTGAGGATAATTCTAAGATGAGTTTTGGTTGCTGCCTTTTTCACTTGAATTTGATGGGTTGTTTCTTCCACCTCTGTTGAAACCTCTTCCTCTTTCTCTGAAATTTGTTCTACCTCTGCCTCTTCCTTGGTTAATTGAAGCTTGTGACTTGAATGCATGCTCCAATGACATACTAGTTGTTCTGTTGAGCCTGTGCTCATGATAAATTAGTGAAGCATAAAGCTCATCAATTGAATACTGGGTGAGGTCCTTTGTCTCCTCTATAGTTACTACAATTGGCTCAAATCTTGTAGGTAAGCACCTCAAAATCTTCTCTACCACTTTGACATCTTCTAGTGTCTCACCATGTGTTCTTATTTGATTCACCAGTCCCATAATCTGGGTGAAGTATGAATCTACAGACTCATTATCCTTCATAAACAAAGTCTCAAACTCTCTTCTCAGTATTTGTAACTTAGCAGTTTTAACTTTCTCCATTCCTTGGTAGGAAATTTGCAAAATGTCCCATGCTTGCTTGGACCTGGTTGTAGCTGAAATTATTGGAAAGATACTCTCATGTACTCCTTGTAGAATGAAAAAGTGAGCTTTTGAGTTCTTCTTGTTGTCTTTCAGTAAGTCTTTCTCTTCTTGTGTCAAGGTATTGTATGTTGTTGCATCTACCGGTTTTGGAAACCCATTTTCTACAAACTCCCATAAGTCTTTTGAACAAAAAAAGGCTCTCATGGTGATTGACCAATAATCATAATTCTTGCCATTCAACTGAGGGATTTGGGGATTACTCAATCTTGTGCTTGCAACCATTCCTTTTAGACACTCTAAAACACTCTACAGATAACCTTAAGCTCTGATACCACGCGAAGGGGAAGAGATAGAGAATAAAACTAATCCACATAAAATTTGTTATATTATATTCATAATATTCTTAACACAGAACAAAAAAAAAATTGCTTCTTCAGAGCAATGCTAATATTAAAATTTTGTCACTTAGATTTACAAACATACTAGTATATATCAAAGTTTACGGCCACAAAAATTAATACAACATTAAAGGAAAATTAAATAAGCCATCAAAATCACGTCCCAAACATATTAAACATAGTCCTTAGGATTTAAATATTCGTCCTTTTGACATAGTTGTCCGCCAACAAGGATCCCACAAAAAATGTCGCTGCCAAAAGAATCAACTCGCGCTACTACCGAGGAGAGAAAAAGCATTCATGGTATCACGGTGAATACCACTCCACTGTGAGGAGCAAGGAGGTAGACCATGGGCTCATGGTAACCATAGTCTGGTGGTTAGAAGATAGTTAGCGCACGGGGTAGAAGAAGACACTGCACCACCATGGGCAGTCAGTAAGGTAACCGTGGGACGATGGTAACAACGATCCAGCGGTTAACTGCTCCACCGCATGCAATAGGTGGTTAGGCCACAGTAATGTGGGAGACAGAGTGTGAGGCAATCACGAGACCATAGATAGTAGGAAGGTGGGCCGTAGTATTGCGGTGGACACCTTGGTACCATGAGCAGTGAAGGTTGAAGGCGCGATTGTGTGGTAAGAGCTATTGGAGACCACTTGGGGTGACTTGAATGCTGGCGTGGGAGTTGGGTGAATTCCCAACAAATACAGATAATAGATATGTTATTAAAACTCACAGACAATTTATATAGAGACTCCAAATAGTGTTGTTTACAACAATGCACCCTGACCCTCTCTTTAAGCTCTTTTTGGGGCATCAGACAAATTCATTATGTACACAATTCACCACCAACAATTCATTGTCAAGACATTCATCGTGTACACAATTCACCACCAACAATTCATCGTCGTGATATATTCCCCGTGCATACCTTTTTTATGCGTTCAACAAAATCTCTGTACTTTTTCTTTTTTGAGTGTTTTTGGCCTCTTAAATATTAAAAAATGTATATGTGGTGAATATACCTCGACGATGAATTGCTGACGGTGAATTGTTGAGAATGAATTACTAATGGTGAATTTTTTTAGATGAAAAATAATTTATTGACATTCTCTACAATTTTCAACAGGCCTGGACATAGCCATAATAGCGTTTGTCTACTTGGTTTTTCAGCTTGGGAAAGGGATATATGATACATTCTCCATACCTGACCTATTTCCAAATGTTGTCTTCTCTTACATAGATCTCATCAGCAATCAGGTGAGGCTGAGGGCTTCACAAGAAATAGTTAGGTAGGCTTTTTGTTTGTTGTTTTTTATAGATGGGTGATGAAATAGAGAAACAATACGTGCAGTCATTGGCCTACTTACTCATGTCTTCTTCTTCGACGGAGACATCTCTAACGAAGTTACTGGGTCATACGAGATTTATGAATCTAGCAGTCATGTCTTTGATTATGAGTTTCATTGCATTTGCATTGGTGGCAATTTCTTCTCTGTTGTCTGCTTTTGCGCTTGCTAGACGCATTCGCTCTTGATAAACCTATCCATTCCCTCGTATTCTTAGACTTCCTCTTCATGGTCGTTACTTACCTTTGTTATAATGTCATTCCTTCCCAGTTTTACTGCTGCAAATTTATGGAGCGAAGATTGCTATGTGACGTTGGCAGGGAAGAGACATTACAGATCAAGTGAAGACATAATTAAGAATTTTTTAATATGTGTAATATATTTTTAGTTGATAGGCTATATACAGTGTGAGATTTGAGATTGAAACAAGTCTTAACATCTACAAATCATTGTTGAGTAATTGGAAAACAAGTTTCAACTGTCATTTAACGGTAAATCATCTATCGGTATAATGGTAAAAGCCTACAAAATCTCACTTATCACATAAAAGCGAGATAGATATTGATTTGACAATTAAATGGGAACATTCTATTTCTATTTGTAGTGTTTTTTGTCAAACTGATGGAAACTTTCTTATTTCATATCCATTTCTTTATGTTTTAAATCTATACACAAATATTTCATAATGAGATAACACTTAATTTATTTAAGGAAAAAATTTAAATTTGTCAAAGTTTATTTCATTCCATTATTTAGCACATATTATTAGTTGTTTAATCCAACCACACAACGAGAATTTGCAATGCATCCAAGCACAAACATATACTCTCTAACATATTAACATGCATATAGTTTTCTATCGGCTTGAACCTCCTTTAAGTATAACTGCTAGTCATTAGATGGACCATTTTATTTAAGATTCCAGATGTTCTACAATATAATTTTAGATCAATGTGAAATCTAGGTTAGGGTAGGAGAAAAAGTTAAACCCAAGGGTTGTTAAAGGACTAACATATTCAAAATATCTAAAATTAGAAAATATATACTAATGTGAAGAAGATAACACATGATATTAAAAGATTTAAGATTAATTTTAATTACATTTAGAATGTAATTGTTGAGATTAAAATAAAATATTAAGGTTTAAGCAATTGAAATATATTTTTATTTCTTTTAAAAGAATAAAGATTTTAATTTTTTAGCATGCTATTTTTTTTATTTCTTTGATTAATTGATACACTCTAATCTATGATTCAAAACAAAGATTTAGCTGGGAACAAATATGATGTTTAAATAGAGATGCTTTGAGAATTTTTGTTATTAGATTAGAATCATGCTCACAAATTGATATTGGGACTAGATTGTCCATGTGGCCTAGACTGACTAGTGTGGTTTTTTCCTCTATTGTTGTTGACATTTGGGATTTGTTTACCTACATCTATTCTCACATCTCAAAAAAGAGTGGTGTTGAAAAGTACCCTTTGAGACCAACAATAGACATAGGAAAGACTATTTTTTCTTGATAGTAATCAAGCTTCATTATGATTTAGAAAGATTAAAAATATATGCCAATAGAATTAAAAAATGTTGATGCATTAAAGGTTAATGTAATCACAAGTTGATCTAAGACAAAGACTAATGAAGTCCTCAATTGATATAAGACTGAGATGATGTAACTCTAAATGAAATACAATAAATGTAGATACTTTGTGATATGAATTGATAATTCCAAATGGCTTAGGATGTTATCCTTAAACACAAGGCCTAAACACAACACAATATTTGATATGCAAGTGACAAGACAATGGTCGTATTTTGAGAAAGCTAGTATTGCAAGTGAGCTATATGGAATTCAAATGGTTAATATTAGGCTATGGTGTGAGCTCATCTAAGGGAGAATAATAAGGGCTTGGTCTAGTCCAATAAGGAAAAATTGTATGGAAATAGACCAATCCTTACTATTGTATTATTGTTCATACAACACATCTTGATTTATAAAGAAAATCAAAGCTATCTTTTTGTGATTTCTTGAGCCTCTTGAAATGAATGATTTTATCATAATATAGATTATCCATTGGTTTTTGAATTATTCTTGTTTCTAGATCTTTTTCCTAGTTTATAAAAGTATTTTTTAATTTTCTTTATTTTTGATAACGTAAGCAGGGTTTTGAAAGGACCAAGATCCTTGTACAATGTTAGGAAAAGGACACTTCCAAACACCAAAGTGTAGCACAAATTTTGGCACCTTAATGCTTTCTTACGCTTCTAGGGTTTTTCACCTGAAAGGAGAAAGATGGGCCAAAATGCTAATGTTACATTCAAGATTATTTGCTAATGGGGGTATGAATGTGTCTAAATATAATGTCCAAGTGCAATAAACTGAAAGAAAGATGACTTATTGATGCTAAATCTAAAGAATGTGAAATGTTGCAAAACACAATGTTGTATGCAAACCTTTACAAAATGACCTAAAATGTAAACTTTAATCAAAACATAAAGTTGGAAATGAAAGAGGTGCACCTGGAAATGTATTGCAAAATTGAAGGAGCTCTGAAATTCTAAAAATAGTGATTTTTATGTTTGGTGGGACACTTGTGCCAAGCTGGGTGACCTAGTCCTTTTTCAAGATGATTTCATAAAACTGCTTTGGGGCCTATTTCAGCCAAATGGGTATCCAGATCAATAGAAATATCTGAAAAATGGGCACAGAGGGACTAGTTCTCCACAACTTGTGGGAGATTCCCTTTTTCCTTTTCTAAAAATCTGAAGATGGAAACAAGAGCTTTTGATCTGCACTTTCTATTCCTCCAAGTGTTTGGACCAAAAACTTTGATTTTCGGCCTGTAGGTGTATTTTTGTGGATGTTTTACCCTAGTTGACAAGGAGATGCCCTAACAAGTCTTCAACCCATCCTTGAATGATTTCCAAACCTGCAAAATACCTAAATTTGTAAACACACATAAAGAAGGAAGAATAAATGTTGATTGTTAGAGTATAGGGGTTTACCTTGGTCAAAACCCTTTGTAGATAATAAAATCAAATGATGAAATAAGATAAGGAAACATGAAATATGAAATAGTAGATTTAGTACCTTGTCATGGAGATAGATCTTGAGTTGCTACAACAATCCAACCCTTGAATTCTTCAACAAAGGATGTCTTGATGACCTAGGATGCAAACCCTAGCTTGCTTGAGAAGAATGGTGGATGAGAGTTGTGTGAGTGAGAAAGAGTTGTGAAAAATGAGTGTTTCTAATGAATAATTAGGGTTTTTAGGCTTACTTATAAGCAATCCAGCTAAAAACATCTGTTATTTGATCCTCAAGGCCGACATGAAGGAGCAATAAACTAAAACCCTAACTTTTCCCGCTCAAAACCCCAAAAATAGTGCCAATGGGACTAGGTCACCACCTTGGGTGACCTAGTCCACCTAGACATGACTAATTCACCCAGATGAGCCACCTAGTCCCACAAGGGCCCTTTTGCCAGTTGGATTGTTTAAGAGCAAATAAATCAGGTTTATATGATGATTTTATCAAATATTTGATCAAATTAAGCCTTGGGATGCATAATAAGGGGTCATAGGGACCTATTAGTGATGATGAAAAGGGTAAAAAGAGGTCCAAAATCCATAGGCAAAAGTCCAAATGAGTGAAAAGTTTCAAAGGCTACACTTTTTGGTGACACATAAAGTATCAAACTTTTGCAATGAAATAGAGAAACAACACCAATGGAAACACCATAGTAACACAACAAAAAACAAAACAACACTTGATTACCAGATAACCAAGAGTGACAGAACACTCAAAACCAATAGCAATCCTAAGTCAAAGCCAAAGAAACATTTAAAAGTTTACAAGGCTGAGCAAAGAGAGAAAGAAATCCTCAAACAACACCAATCAGACCAAGAAGCCTTCTCAAGACATACAACCTGCAATAGTTGAACCACAACAAACTATCTACTCAATACAGAGCCGCAACAAAGAGGGCAACCAAAGCTCCCTTCAAGAATAATTAAATTTACCAAACTCCCTACCTCGATAAGAGAGAACCAAAGGAAAAAAAAAAGATAGAGCACAAATTTGAACAAAGAGAAGCATCTACCATCTTGTGGCACCAACCCACCTAGTAAACGAACTCAGGCTCCACCTCAAAAGGAGAGAGATCCCCTCTATAGGAGTGGATAAAATGAAAACCATCCAAACCAAATCCACCACTCTCCTACACACACAAGCTCCACCTCAATAAGAACTCATAAGAGAGGAAAAATATTTCTACCATCACAATACCCTCCATCTCCACCTCAAAAGGAGAGGGCTCTCCCTCAATAGAAGAAAAATCTACCTCAAAAGAAGCCAACTGTAAACATGGAAAAAACTAGTGACACTAGAAAGGAAAGACATTACATCTGTTGGAATAACAAGCACTTGAAACATGATACAAGAAGAAAAAATCAACCCATCCAACAACTTAAAGATGCTGGATGGTGTGGTTGTGTTGTTGATATGTGGTTTTCATTGATGTCAACACTATTAGCATTGATGATTTTGAAGGCTATAAATGTTGAGGATACTGAGAAAATTAGAATAAATATGTTGCAAGCAATTTGTGAAGCTACGATGATCAGAATGGTGGAAAGTTCTATAAGTTGTTAATTAGAAGTTGCGCATTAAAGGGTTTGTTGATGAGCCTATCTAGTATGTTGTCCAGAATTTTCAGAGGTGTGCATCAAGATTAGAGAAAGTTATGAGTTTTCAAGTTCCTACAGTTACTCTATTACTATAGCAAGTGTTTCTGGAAGAAGAGAATTCAATTATGGTAAATTAAGTTGTTGTGTATGCTCTTGTGATGATTAGTGATGTTTCTATATCATGCTCTATCATTATGGTATGTCTGCATTGATCGGTGTGCTCATGATCAAAGATTTTCCTTTGTGTGTTCGAGTTTTTCATGTTCTTGGTCGACATGATGGTGGTAGTGTTGGATTATGGCTTGCAAGTGTTGTCATTGATGGTAACCTAAGTCATACATCCGGTCTACAATATAGTTTTGGTTTACACTAGGAGAACAGAGTGAAGAACATGACATCCGATTAAAGGCAATGATATCGATCCAATCACCTCATCGGACTATTATTTTGAGTGTGGATCTTTGAGGAAGGTTTGTTGATGTTTTTATTACATTATTCAAGAGATATGTTGATGTGCATTCACTAGTATTAAATCTAAGAGATCTAGTGCACAAATCTTTTGGTTATTTGTGATAGCAAGCCGACTTGTCAAATATAGTAATCGCGGATGTATAAGGAGCAATTAATTAAAGTTTTTCATGCACGATTATGTTTGTTTGGGTCCTCTTTATGTCTTAACTAACTTTAGAGGATGCACATAAAGATTTATTTAAGGATCTAGCCGACAGTTGAAAATCACTTAATGGTTTTTGAAGCCGACATATGATTGATCAAATCCTTGATAGCGGATATATATATGAGATTGGTTTTATCATTTTGTGGCAGTGAAATAGTGGTGGTAGTGAAATAGTGGTGGCAATGAAATAGTGGTGGTATTGAAATAGTGGTGGCAATGAAATAGTGGTGGTAGTGAAATAGTGGTGGTAGTGAAATAGTGATGGTAGCAAACATAGCAAATGTATGGTGCGAAATTCAGAAGAGTAATAGTATGAATGTCTATGTGTGATGCAAAGAGTAGAAAAGTCCAGAGTAGAGTAGAGTGAAGTGCTAAATGAGAAAAGGGATCCAGAATCTAATCTATGAGCTTCATTAGAAATGTAACATAGCATGAATAGATGCTACTATCTCAGTTCATCCTTCAGATGGTTTTAACCTAAAATTTTGTAAGGAAGTGAGCCTTTCCTTTTGAGCAGTGAGCCCTAGGAAGTGTGCCTGAATGCAAGTGCATTCTCTTTTGTAAAACTTTTATTTGAGTACTCAAATTATGGATTAACCTCCATCATGGTTTTTCCCTAATAGGGTTTCCACACAAATATCCTTGTGTTATGGTGTTATGAATGTTTTCTTTGAATGTTTGCATCTTTCTTTTAATGTAATGTTAGAATGGTTTAAGTATCTCATCAATAAAGCTAAGATTTGTTGAGCACTGATTCACCCCCACTCTCAGTGTTCCCTTGAGTCCAACAATTGGTATCAGAGCATCTGGTTCCTCAAAAGAATTTTAGAAGCTTGAGGTGGATCTTCGAATGTGATGGACTCTGGTAGTCTTCAACAATAGCTTTTGGTGGCACTTGATGACCTTGACCAGTCTAAAGAAGAAGCTCAGGAATTGAAAGAAAGTCTTAGGGATGCTGAGAAATTCATTCAGACATTGAAGGGTCAGATTGCAAAATCCAAGGAGAAGAGAAATGATCTATGTGACCAAATACAACAATAAGAGAGTGAAAACATGGATGATGCTCACCTGAATTAGACTTTGAAGGAAATAACTGAAGAATGTGAAAAGCTTGCCAGAAACAATGCTACTCTAAAACATGAAATGAAATCTATGGTGATGAAGCTAACTAAAGAGATTGAAGAAAGGAAGAAGAATGAGGAGAATCTAGCTCAGTCCTTAAAAGAGAAATTTGATGAACACAAAAGAAAAAATGAATAATTCACTCTGTTGGAAAGAGAATTGCAATGATTCAGAAATAATGAAGAAGAACTTGGTAAACAGATTGTTATTCTCAGAAATGAACTTACTACTACAAATGAATACAAGGAAAAGTTTAAGATCAGTTCAGTGAAGCTTGATGAGGTAACTCAAGGACAAAAGAGTGGAAATGATAAGAGAGGTCTTGGATATGAAAAAGGAGAAAGTTCCAGAATCAGACAAAAGAATTTCAAACAAAGAAGCTAGATGAACAAAGGTGGAAGGTATCCGGTAAGTCAATCTAATGCTCAAAAATTTAATGGATACTATTTTTCTTGTAATAAATTTGGCGATATGGCTACTCAGTGTAGAAGTAATATGAAATCAAGAGATTCATTATTTTTTGGTTAGTGTTTCAAATGCAAAAAGTTTGGTCATAAATCAATTGAATACATAAAATTGTCAAACTACTCTGTCAATAGAAAGAATGTTAAATGTTACACATGTGGAAGATTTGGACATATTGTTAATCAATGTGAATTAAGAAGAAATCAATGGAATGATTGGTCTGGACAAGGAAGTACTGTGTGCTACAATTGCAATAAATATGGTCACATTGCAAGATTCTACAGAAACAAAAATGTGGATAGAAGAGGTTTGGTATACAGAGGTAGAAACACACAGAAAGATGACAAAGGAAAAGAAAAAGTGACTACATATGAGATAAGAGATCATATGAAGAATACATGGGCAAGGAAGAATGAGTATGATGCTGGAAATGGTTCTACACCGGAACCTGCTTCCAGTAATTGATTTCAGGGCACTGGCCTAGGGGGATTTTTTCAAGAAAATATTTCCTCTTCTATCCGTAGATGGTACCAGAATGCAAAGAATCATCAAAAAGGTGTATCAATGATATGCATAGGTTTTTGAGAACTTTCACAAGAAAATTCAAAGAATTCATAGGTCTGCAAAAGAATTTTTCTCTCATTGTCTGAGAAAACAAAGCACCTGGAAAACTTAGAGAAAATGCATTTATTACACATGTGCAAGCTATAAAATTCAAGTTGAAACCATCATTTGTCACTTTGCATCGAAGGAGAAAAGAAGGAGAGCACTCAGTAGCATAATTTTGAAGCAGAGAAGTTGTTTCACTGATGAAACTCAAAATCTATCAAGTATTTTAGTTGTTTTCAAAATTTTCACACAATTTGGTGTGTGGTTGTTAAAGGTAAGTTCAAAAGGAAAATGGAACAAATCAAAGGGTCAATCATTTTGGATGAATACAATAGTGGAAATATTAGGTCCATAAGGAATTTGTTGTTACCCAACAAATTGAAGCAATTGAGAGAAGCCAAACATATGAATTTGGATATTTGGAGGGTGAACCCACAAAAGTGGTTTACAATTCGAATGAGAAAGGAAAACTTCCAAAAAATGCCCCCACTAAAAAAAAATCGTTTTGAGGGGTTTGAGCGAACCCAAAAGGGGTTCGATCGAACCCCTTTGAATGTGGAAACATGCATTTTCCATTATGGAAGGGGGTTTGATCGAACTATTTAGGTTCACTCGAACCCCCCTTTTCCCATCTTCCCACTCACTCTCACAAAAAACTTCCAGATTTTTTCCCTTCGAAGCACAGATTGAGGATGAAAATGGAGGAGACTTCACAGACCCAACTGGAAGATGGTAGTCCTCAGAAACAATGAATATAATTTTAATATGTTTTGGTTTTATTATGTATGTGTTTTTTTAGTTTTATTAAACATAGGTTTTTCACCGAAAATTAAGCTCTTTGTTTTGCACATGTGGAAAATTAGAAAATTATCAAAATATATTTTTTTGAAATATGTTCATGTTGGGTATTGATGTCCTTGATACATTAAAAAAATAAAATTGAATTTTGATACATACAGAAAAAGTTATGTTGTATACAGTCCGCCTATGTCCGAATTGCAATTGGTTTGACTTTGAAACTTGATTAAGGGAAAAATATTCAATAAAAAACTATGAGACCAAATGAAAGTGCTAGATATCATAGTTAAAAATCCAAATTCCAAAAATTTATAATTTTACCCTTCATACAAAAAAATTTATGTTGTATATGATGAGAGTCACTTTTTAAAAATGTTGTTTTCTAAAAAGAAAAACTAGTTTTCGTGGGAGATGGAAAAACAAGTGCAATATAATTCCAAAAATTTTGAAAAAATATTTTTAGAATCTACAGACAAAATTTGATGAGACTCTAGTTTGGCTAATCTTCAAATTCCTCATGGTTTAGCCGCTATAGGTGCCCGAATGTGAAGATTTAGTTAAAAATAATAATTTCAGCGTCTAGTTTGGCCAAAAATTGTAAACCACTATTGTGGGATCATCCTAGAATGAGTTTCTGTACTTCGAGAACACGAAACTCATTAAATTCATCTTGAGAAGATTGCATGATGAGATTTTAACTTTGGACAAAACCTACATCATTTCGAAGAAATTAATTGATAATTTGACTGGATTATGCAAAGTCAGAGATATACCAAGGAAGAAATCCATCCGGAACAAAGAAGTTCAAACCCTAATTGGAATATTTGGAGATCAAAGGGAACTGATAATTGCAACAATCAAGAATCATGTTACAAAGTATATTTCCCATGAAATTTCATATAAATTCTTTTTCAAAAACCGAGAAGGAGTGACTTCGGCTGGCGCAGTCTATATTTCTCACAACTTGATAATTGAAGGTCAGGACTTCGACCTATGTGGATTGATAGAGGATCGGTTAATGTAGAATGTGCAACTAAAAAAGAGATAGGCTACCCCTTCAGGTTTGGTACTCTGATTATATGTTTAGTAATGTATTTCTTGAATTATTTTCCAAAGATCAACAATGTGGTGTGGAAAGCAAACAAACTAGTATGCAAAGAAGTATACTCATATTCTAGGAGTTTAGCTTATTGGAATCAAGAATTTGAAAATTTCTGTAAGAATGTGGTTGGAAAGTGTGGCTTAGTTAATATTTCCCTTCTGGTAAGAACAATTGAAGTTGGTTACTCTTCTGGTGGCATAGAAAGAAGGTAGAAAAGAGAAAGAGAAATTATTGAATACAACCCTCTAGAATACAAAATTCCTAGAATTGAGGGAAAAGGAAAAGAAAAGAAAATTATGGATATTCCAGATGAAGAATTTGATGAAGAAACTAAGAATCCATAGAGAAATGAACAAGAACCAAAAAAATTTGGTGAGGAAGAAGATGACCTAACAAAGGAAATGCTACAACAGTTTATTTAGGAAGAAGGTGGAATGCAAAAAATCGCTAAGTTATGGTCTGTCAGACCATCATATTATCAAGATATGATTCTGAGTGTACTAAATGCTCATATTGAGCACTTTAAGATCAAAATGGAAAGTTTGCATAACATTCTACTTGAAGAAATGATTGAATGTAGTAAAGAAACAATGAACCTTTAAGATAAAGACAAAGAAGAAGGTGAAGTTATTTCTCATTTGAAGGAGCAGTTTAGACTATCACTTACCAAACTGAAGAATAAAATGAATGAGTTGAGGCAATGCATCAATGCAGCTAATAACATCTACAACTATTGCATCTGTTGGTCCCATGCTGTTAGTAATTACAAAGAGAAATTGGAGTAGATTGAAACAGAGTTGAATGGCATTGGAAAAAGCTTTGAGATGTTGCAGGATCAGGATGGCACCATCAGGAAACGAATTTGGGAGCTACAGTCTAAACACACCAAAGTTCAATCCTCCAAGAACACACTTGTGGATACTTTTTGGAAGGTGAAGGATCAAACCGAATGCATATTAGAGCAGATGGTGGAGATACTAAGGAAAGGTGAAAAAATGGAGGAAGCAATTACAATTCTAGAATCTTTAACTGAAATCATCAAGAAAACATCCAAGAACAACACCTTGATCATTATCATTAGGATCACAATAGATGCTTGGAATAATTTCCTTCTGAAAATGAAGAAAAATCATAAGATAATTTTCTAAAGTAATAGTTTCTTGTTTCCAAAACTAATTCAAATTTTTGGAGTTTTAGTCAAAGGGGGAGAATTGTCGGCATATATGTTTTGAATTTTTGGATATTTTGAACACATGTTTTGTCTTTTTTGCATATGGTTTCTATTCTTTTTCATTGATGTCAAAGGGGGAGAGAGTGCATTAAAAAATGTCTCATCAATCTTAGGGGGAGTTGTGTTTTGAAATCTTTTGAAACAGAGGGAGAGAGAGAGCAGTTTGGCAGCATAATTATAATGATTCTGACACTTAGTCATTTTTCACTAAGTGTTGCCATCAATTCCAAAGAGGGAGATTGTCGGCATATGGCTTGTAAGTGTTGTCATTGATTGAAACCTAAATCATACATTTTCTCTACAGTATAGTTTTAGTTTACACTAGTAGAACAAAGTGAAGAACAGGACATCCGGTTAAAGGCAATTTTATCGATCCAATCACCTCACTGGACTATTATTTTGAGTTGTGGATCTCTAAGGAAGGTTTGTTGATGTTTGTATTACATTATTCAAGAGATATGTTGATGCACATTCACTGGTATGTGATCTAAGAGATTCGGTGCACAAATCTTTTGGTTATCTGTGATAGCAAGCTGACTTGTCAAATATAATAATCGTGAATGTATAAGGAGCAATTAATTAAATGTTTTCATGCTCAATTATGTTTTTTTGGGTCATCTCTATGTCTTAAGTGACTTTGGAGGATGTGTATACAGATTTATTTAAGGATCTAGCTAATAGTTGAAAAGCACTTAATGGTTTTTGAAGCCGACATATAATTGATCAAATATTTGATAGCAGATATATATATGAGATCAGTCTTATAATTATTTGGTAGTGAAATAGTGGTGGTAGCGAACATAGTGAATGTATGGTGTGAAATTCAGCAGAGTAATAGTGTGAATTTGTCTATGCATGATGTGAAGAGCAGAAAAGTGTAGAGTAGAGTAGAGAGAAGTGATGAATCATAAAAGGGATCCAAAATCTAATCTATGAGCTTCATTAGAACTGTAACCTGACATGAATAGATTCTATTATCTTAGTTCATCCTTCAGATGGTTTTAATCTAAAATTTTGTAAGGCACTGAGCCTTTCCTTTTAAGCGGTGAGCTGTAGGAAGTGTGCTTGAATGCAAGTGCATTCTCTTTTGTAAATTTTTTATTTGAGTACTTAAATTGTGGATTAACCTCCACTGTGGTTTTTTCCCTAACAAGGTTTCCACACAAAACTCCTTGTGTTATGGTTTTATGAATGTTTCCTTTGAATTTTTGCATCTTTCTTTTAATGTAATGTTAGAATGGTTTAAGTATCTCATCAATAAAGAAAAGATTTGTTGAACACTGATTCACCCCTCCCTCTCAATGTTCCCTTAAGTCCAATAGGTAGTGTGTTGCGGATCCTTGTGGATTAATCTTTTAATGTTTTGGATTTTCGAGGATGTTTATTTAGGAATTCTTTATGATGTGAAAAACTTAGGTTGGTGCACATTGAGATTTGTTCATGAATAGGGCCAACAGTTTGTAATTCATTTATTATTTATTTGTGGCCACCAAAGTTATTGATGTAAATTTATGTAGCGGATATATAAGAGCAATTGTTTCTTCATTTTTAAGTGTGTGGTGTATGCTCGGTGAATGTATGTGAAGTGTGTGCAAGATATGTGTGAATAAAGATCAAATCATTTGATTTCAGAGCAGAGTGTGAAGAAGATTGAGCGAAGTGTGAAGAAGTATTTTTGTACTTAACCATAGCTGTCATCAAGGTTTTGTAGAAGCTAATTTCTCAGTTCAACCTCATCAAATGGATTTAATCTAATTGTTTTATGTAAGGAAGTGAGCCTTCCCTTTGAGAAGTGAGCTCTAAGCAATTTTCCTGAATGCATGTGCATTCCTTATTCATTTTTCATTATACTTCTAGTAGGGCATAATCTTGTGGACTAACATCCACCATGGTTTTTCCCCTAACAGGGTTTCCACATATAAAATCTTGGTGTTCATGTTTTTCTGATTTGTTTTTTATTCATGCTTTCACTGTTAATTATCAGATCTGAGATTAAAGGTTGATAAAGGTTAAATAATTTTAAATTTTGTAACAATTGATTCACCCCCCCTCTCAGTTGTTTATCCTTGTTTTGCCAACAATTGGTATCAAAGAAGGTTCCTCTGAAGAATTTTAATAGCTTGAGGTGATCCGAGATGGAATCATACAAGAAGGATAGTCCCAAATTCAATGGTACAAACTACTCTTTGTGGAAGGTCAGAATGGAGTATCATTTGAAGTGCATTGGTGAACCTTTCTAGAAGATTACAAAGAATAGATATAATATTCCTTAGAATGGTCCCTCTACTCCTGATGAGATCAAAGAAGTTGAAACTATTATCAGGGCTATAGAAGCATTACTAAGTGCTTTGACAAATTCAGAGATGAAAAATGTGATAGTTCTGAAGACAACACATGAGATCCAGAAGAAATTGGAAACATTGTATGAAGGAGAAGCACAAGTGAATATTGCTAAGCTGACAAGTCTAAAAGGAAAGTGGGAGAACTTGAAGATGAGTGAATTTGAAAACATTTTTGCCTTCATGCAGAAGGTAAATGAGTTAGTGATGGGTATTAGATGTGCTAGTGGAGTCATGGATGAAGATGAGATTGTGGCTAAAGTGCTTAGATTAGTGCCTACTTCTTACAAAATGAAAGCTCATGCTATTGAAGAACTCAAGATAGTAAAAAATGTGACAAGAGACATGTTGATTGGTAAACTAGCTACCTTTGAGTTGATTTAATTTGGTGAGTCTACTCCTAAGACAAAATCTGCATTTAAAGTTACTGTATCCAAAAAAAGCCAATAGAGATATGATCTGAGAGAAAGTTCTAGAAAAAAAATCAAATATGAAGATGAGATGAAAAAAATTGAAGATGAAGAAAGAGAGCTAGAAGAGTTGGAAGCATTGATTGTGAAAAGAGAAGCAAGAGGACATGGTAAGTATAAAGGAAAGCTACCTATTAAATGTTTCTCTTGTAGTAAGATAGGTCATTTTGCATCAAGGTGTCCTGAAAGAGTTTCTAAGTACAAAACAAACAAGTCTATATTTTAAAAGAAATTTTATTATGTTGAAGAAGGTGTTATTGATCATGAATCTGATAAAGAAGTTGGAAATGAAGATGGATGGGTATTCATTTCTATCAAGGAAAATGGTACGGTGTCCACTGAATTTTCTAATGATAAGAATATAGAGAAAGCTCTTGCAACCAGAATTGATGAAAAGGATGAGTGGGTGATTGACAATGGATTCTCACATCATATTGCTGGTGACAAAAGAAAGTTTCTAAGATTGGAGAAGTATGATGGTGGTGTTGTAATATTTGGAGATAACAATGCTGGTGTGATTTGTGGCAGAGGCACTATTTCTCTTGGTGGTAAATATAATACTGATGATGTCCTTTATGTTGAAGGATTGAAACATAATGTGTTGAGTGTTGGACAAATGGTAGATAAGGGATACAATCTTCAGTTCAAAGATGGTAAGTACAGGATATTGGGAAGTTCTAGAAATATAATTGCTTCAAGTACAAAGACAAGAGGTAATATTTTTCACTTAAGTGCTTCTAGTGAAAGTTGTTTAATTTCTCAAGTTGATGTAAGTTGGTTATGGCATAGGACGCTGTGACATGTGAATTTTTATAACATTTTCAAAGTAAGCTCCACTCAAGCAGCCAAAGATCTACCTAAGTTAGTGAAGCCTACTAACACTATATGCAAGGAATGTCAGATGGGAAAGCATACAAGAATTTCTTTTTAGAGCAAACAACATCATTCTAATGGGTATTGGACCTGGTACATATTGATCTATGTGGCCCATCCATAATTAGAAGTCTACAAGGAGAAAGGTACTTTATGTTGATTATTGATGATTACTCTAGGATGATATGGGTTGCTTTCTTGAGAGAAAAATATGAAGCACTAGAAAAGTTCAAATGTTTCAAAGCTATGGCAGAAAATGAGATAGGTTTGAAAGTCAAATTCTTAAGATCAGACAGAGGTGGCAAATTCACTCCCTAGGAGTTCAATTCATTTTGTGAAGAGCATGTAATCAAGACAGTTATCTACTCCCCGAACCCCTCAACAGAACAGATTTGTTGAAAGAAAAAATAGAACAATTGTAGATACTGCTAGAACTATGATGTTGGAAGGTAATGTTCCTCATATCTACTGGAGAGAAGTTGTAAGCACTGTTGTATACAGTATCAACTAGGTAAATGTAAATGGTAATTTTGGTAAGACTCCTTTTGAGTTGTGGTTTGGTTATAAGCCTACTATTAAATATTTCAAAATCTTTGGAAGTAGATGTTTTATCAAGAGAGATGAAGATATTGGCAAGTTTGATGCTAGAAGTGATGAAGGAATCTTTTTGGGTTACTCTACTAAGAGAAAATCTTACTAGTGCTACAATAGAATATTGAAGAAAATGGTTGAAAGTGAAAATGTCAAAGTTGATGAAGACACTGTTAGATCATCCAGATATTGTGGATATGATTCAGATGATAAACAAGATAGTACAAATAATGGAAAGAATGTGTAGACATAGAATCAAGTTCAAATTATTCTGGTGAATCAAGAGAATCATGAAGGAGAAGCTAGTGGAAGTGTAGAAGAGATAACAAAAGAACCAAAATTTAGAGAGAATCCCAAAGTCCCAAGGTATGTTAAGCTAAATCATTTTGAAAATCAGATCATAGGAGATAAGAAAAAAGGTGTACAGACTAGAAGAAGAATTGTAGAAGATTATTTCCTAATTTCCAAGACTGAACCGAGCAATGTCAATGAAGCATGTAAAGATGAATATTGGATGGAAGCAATGAAGGAAGAACTGATGCAGATAGAGAAAAATGATACATGAATTCTTGTTCCCAGATATTAGGATAAAAATGTGATTGGAACCAAATGGGTCTTTCAGAATAAGTTGAATGAACAAGGTGAAGTGGTGAGAAATAAAGCAAGACTGGTATGTAAAGGATACTCACATATGGAAGGTATTGATTTGTAAGAAATGTCTTCCCCTGCTGCTAGAATTGAAGCTGTAAGGTTATTTCTTTCTTATGCTACCCTCAAGAATTAAAAAGTCTATCAAATGGATGTGAAGTTAGCATTTCTGAATGGTGAGTTAGAAGAAGAATTTTGTGTTGAGCAAATGGATGGATTTCAATTAATTGATGAAAAAGATATGGTTTTTCGGTTGAAGAAAGCACTATATGGACGCAAACAAGCCCCTAAATCCTGGTATGCTAGATTCGATAAATAATTGTTGATGCTTGGATTCAATAAAGGTATTGCTAATAGCAATCTGTATTTCAAGATGGATTGGGATAAAGAGTTGATTATTGAAGTTTTTGTTGATGACATCATTTTTGAAGGAGATGATGATTTATGCATGAAGTTTGCTGATGAAATGAAAAGTGAGTTTGAGATGTCAATGATTGGAGAGCTGAAATTATTTTTAGGATTGCAAATTACTTAGTTAGAGGATGAAATCTTTATATCTTAGTCCAAATATGTAAGAGAGTTGCTAAAAAGGTTTGGCATGGAAGACTCAAAACCAGTTGGTACACCCATGGTAACCAGATGCAAGTTAACACAGAATGATGATTCTCCTAAGGCTAATCAAATAAGGTACAGGTCAATGATCGACGAATTTCTCTATTTGAATAAGACCAGACTAGACATTATGGATGTTGTGTGTATGGTTGCTAGATATCAAGTTGATCCAAAGGAATCGCATGTGATTGCAATAAAGAGAATTTTCAGATACTTGAAAGGAACAGTTGATTTTGGTCTTTGGTATCCTAAGGATGATGATCTTACTCTTAATACCTTTACAAATATAGATTGGGAAGGCAATGTGGATGAAAAGAAAAGTAAAAGTGGTGGTGCATTATTCTTGGGGAAGAAGTTGGTGTCTTGGCTAATTAAAAAGCATAATTCCATTTCCTTATCTACTACTGAGACATAATGCATTGATGCTGCAAACAACTGTACTCAAGTAATGTGGATGAAACAGATGTTGAGAGATATCAGAATTGAGTATGATGAGCCTATTGCTATATTTTGTGATAACTCAAGGGCCATAAACATTTCTAAGAATCTGGTGTTACATTCAAAGACAAAACATATATCTCTCAAGTATCACTTTTTGAGAGACAAAGTGAGTGATAAAGAAGTCAGATTGGAATATGTTCCCACTAAGGAACAAATTTCAGATATATTCACTAAACCATTGCCTAAGGATACTTTTGAGCATCTCAGAAGTAAGTTAGGGGCCATTTCCCCTCCTAATCTGAACTAAGATGCAAATATTTGCATCAATTTGTGCACTCATAGTCAGATCTTGTTTCAGATTGATGTTGTGGTGAATGTTACTCAAGGGGAGTAGTCAGATGATTCAAATATGCGGTTCAGAGCCTGTGTACCTTTTCCATTGATGTCAAAGGGGGAGAAGAGCAATGTGAAAAACCTTTGAGGAAGAAAAGGGGAGAAGAGTAATATAAGAGTGAGAAGAATAGTTTGAGAAGAGTTAGTTGAGTTGATGGTATTTTTCACATCATGTGTTGCCATCAAAGCCAAAGGGGGATATTGTTGGATGTTTTGGTTGTGTTACTAATATGTGGTTGTCATTGATGTCAACACTATTAGCATTGATGATTATGAAGGTTGTATATGTCGAGGATATTGAGAAAATTAGAATAAATATGTTGCAGGCAGTCTGTGAAGCTATGATGATTAGAATGGTGGAAAGTTCTGTAAGTGTTAATCAGAAGTTGGGCATTAAAGGGTTTGTTGTTGAGCCTATCTAGTATTTTTTTGGAAGTTTTAGAGCTGCGCATCAAGATTAGAGAAAGTTATGAGATTTTGAGTTCCTACAATTACTCTTTTATTGTAGTAGGTGTTTCTAAAAGAACATAATGCAATTCTAGTAAATTAAGTTGTTGTGTATTCTCTTGTGATGATCAGTGATGTTTCTAGATCATTCTCTATCATTATGGTACATCTGCATTGATCGGTGTGCTCGTGATCGAATATTTTCCTTTATGTGTTCGAGTTTTTCATGTTCTTGGCTGACATGATGGTGGTAGCGTGTTGCAAATCCTTGTGGATTAATATTTTAATGTTTGGCATGTTCAAGGATGTTGATTTAGGTCTTCTTTATGATGTTGATTTAGGTCTTCTTTATGATGTTTCTAGATCATTCTCTATCATTATGGTACATCTGCATTGATCGGTGTGCTCGTGATCGAATATTTTCCTTTATGTGTTCGAGTTTTTCATGTTCTTGGCTGACATGATGGTGGTAGCGTGTTGCAGATCCTTGTGGATTAATATTTTAATGTTTGGCATGTTCAAGGATGTTGATTTAGGTCTTCTTTATAGTGTGTAATTCATTTATTATTTATTTGTGGCCAAAAAAGTTGTTGATGTGAATTCATGTAGTGGATATATAAGAGTGATTTTTTCTTCTTTTTGAAGTGTGTGGTGCATTCTCGATGAATGTATGTGAAGTTTGTGCAAGATATGTGTGAATAAAGATCAGATCATTTGATTTCATAGCAAAGTGTGAAGAATATTGAGCGAAGTGTGAAGAAGTATTTTGCTTAACCGAAACTGTCATCAAGCTTTTGTAGAAGCTAATTTATCAGTTCAACCTCATCAGATGGATTTAATCTGATTGTTTTATGTAAAGTAGTGAGCCTTACCTTTAAGTAGTGAGCTCTAGGTAGTGTTCCTGAATGCATGTGCATTCCTTATTTATTTTTCATTATACTTCTAACAGGGTATAACCTTGTGGACTAACATCCACCGTAGGTTTTCCCCTAACAGGGTTTCCACATATAGCATCTTGGTGTTCATGTGCTTTTGATGTGTTGTTGATTCTTGCTTGCACTGTTAATTATCAAATCTAAGATTAAAGGTTGATAAAGGTTAAATAAGTTTAAATTTTGTAACAAATAATTCACCCACCCCTCTCAGTTGTTTATCCTTGTTTTTCCAACAAAAGAAACCAACCAGATGATCCAACCAAACAAGGCCCAAAGAAAACACCACAAAGAAACCAACAAGCTTCAACTAAATCACAATTTCAAGAGACCACGGGTCCCCACCAAACCCCACAAAAGGGGAAGAATCAGAGGTTAGCAATGGGACCCTGAAAGCTTCCACACATAGAGTAGAGCACACCGACAGAACATGAAGCACCCTGCCCCAATAGAAACCCATGAAAGGCATAAGGCCAATGAACTATCCCCAACCACTAGAACAAAACCCACACAAAAGAGGAGACAAGAGGCAATGAATGTCACCTTCACCCCCACCGAGCACAAATTCAACACACAACAACACAAATATTGCACAAAAAGACCCGGTCCCCATGACCAAGCCAACAACACTAGAATGCAACAAAGTGGAAAAAAGAAAAACCCGAACCAAGGCACATTGAGAGCCAACACGGGTGCTCAAAGAAGAGGAAACCACATGAAGGAGAGCCACAACCCAACTATAAGCTCCCAACGGAGGGAAAAAATCAAGGACCAAATCCTTCACTCAAAAGGAAAAGCTACAAAGAAATGACAAACATAGGAGAATCACCCACAACAACCACCAAGGTGACACCATCAAGCACGTGACCTCTCAACACTAAATCCTTTACTTATGTCATCATGATTTTAATTATGATATTATTTTTTTATTTGAAATATTAAATAAATTGATTTTTTTTAGTTCATGTATGTCATGTGATACAAAGAAAATAAATTTAGACCCAAATAAATCAAAAACTTATAAATTTGAAAGTATATTTAAATTTAAAATTTTGAAATCTACATCCACTTAATCATATTTTATTTACTTAAATTAAAATTTAATTTATTATTTTTATTAAAGAAACCCTACTAGAAGTGAGCTTGAGATCTCGAAAAGAACCTAGTTCCATGAGGAATCAAAGAAATATATTTTTAATGTAATAGTGAAAGTGACTTCATATTTATAATATAATTTATTATCATCCCAAAGGGCCTAGAGCACTTATAATTACCAACTAAAGCTGAATTTCAAAAATGGGCTCACATCCAAATTTGAGAGTGTAGACAACTCAAAACCTTTATAAAGTTTGATTATGTAAGAGAGGGGGACCACCCATGTCAAGGCTCAGGGTCGTCGAGAGCCAAGAGTGGAGGGCTGCCCTAACTTACCTCACTCTAAAGGGGTGTTTTGAAATAAGGGACAAAAATGATGAGGACTATAAGGTTCTTCAACCACTCTGCAAACCTAAGATCTAATTTGGGGCTAGGCAAGCCAATTTTTGAGTTCAACACTCTATCTTAGGTAGCTCTTTGCCTGAGGATGAAAGTGCATTTATGGGATGATAGTGTAGTGCGCTAGCGTCTCTCAGGTGTGTTGATGTTCGTATGATCAGAGGACCAAAAAGATAGTACAAACTGTTAGAAAACTAGCTAACGACCTAGCTAATGACTTCGAAAGGAACAAAATAGAATTATAAAGTAGTAGAGATAAAAGTGGATATGATAAAGCAAATAGATGAGAGATAGAGTGATGAAGATAATCTCATCGAGGCACCAGTTCACCAGCCAGCTCCGAAAGAACACCCACCTACACACAGGAAAGAGGGGAAATGTGTTGGGGCTGTATAGGGGTCTACCTTAATCAGACCCCTATTTTGGTGTTTCCACCTCCATGAACAACCGGATAGCAACAAGAGGGAAATGCATGATAAAGAAGTAAAGAAATAAAGTACACAAATAACACTACAAAATATGAAATAGCTACTCAATCAAATCTTAAAGGAGAGGAGTGAAACATTACCACCTCCACCAAGAGCTCACTAGCCAACGGAGGAGAAAGAAGGCTTGAACAATCACCATAGCCTTGACTTCGATGAAGGGAGGTGTTGCAAAACCTCAATCCCACACTGCAATGGCTTGCTTCACACTTGCTTTACGGAGTTGGTGGAGTGTTGTTGCTGCAATGGAGTGTTGAAGTGTTGCTTGAGAGCGACGAAAGTGTTGTAGTTTGCAAAGAGATTGTTGGAGAATGGATAGAAGGGTCGATTGAATGAAGAGTGGATGAATTTCAAGAAGAAGAGGGAGAATCTATCATTTTTGAGGTCGATTGGTCAAATAGGGACATTACAAATTGACCCCAATCGAAAGTGTAATGCCTCTCCAACTTTAGATGCAGGAATCTATTAGGGACATAAGTATGCCACACAGACATCTGCACATCATGCGCACATCGCCGAAAAATATTCTTCTACCAACATAAAGGAAAAATTCCAAGTGGAAGGCAAGCGACCAGTTGATGTGGAATTTCACCTTTAGATTTGGTTTTCTAAGGTGAGGATATGTAAAAGGTGAATTTGTGTGAGGGGTGCAAATTCACTCGTATACGTTTTTCCCCCACTTTAAAGAGCACGAATGTTGTTGAGTGCTTTGATATAGAGTAGATCGAAGAGCGAGTAGGGTTAGAAATGTATACTTGAACCGTCAAGGAAGAAGACCACGATCTGGTGAGCTAGAAAGTGTAGGGTAGAACAAAGGACTCCATAGCCTCGCAGAACTATGAAGTTGCACAAGGTACACTAAAGGTCCTCGGACCAATGATGGAAAAATCCCACAAGATGAAAGTGTCTTATAGACCTGCAGACCAATTCTTGATGGGGTTTTTTGCACTTTCTCAACATAAGCAACACACAAGTATGCTACCTCTCTTGAAAGATAACTCCCTATAAATAAGTTGCAGAAAATTATCCCAAAGTCTCTCGGGTGTTAGGTCATGATTTGCAAAAACAACTCAGTTGATTGATGTGATTTGTTGGTAATCACAAAGGATATTTATGGTTCACTAAGTTGGAATGAATTGGATCTTCGAGTGGAGTTTCCTATGATTCTAAAAATGAATTGTAGTTGTTGCAAGTTCGAAACAACAGTCTAAAACTCCATACTCAATGATGGAACCCCTAAAAATTTCTTGGTTCTATCATGCAAAATTGTGAAAAGTCTAGTTTGGTCCTTTGTGCCTGATTTAAGGTCATGTTCCTATCATTGTAACAGGGTTTTATATTTGTAAAACTTTGAAAATTTAGCCTAAAAACCCTTGGTCATTTTAATTTTATATTGACATGTCTTTCCCGTTCTTGGTCACTTAATTTTCCACTTGTGCTATCGTAGTCATTGATTTACCAACCGCTAATCTTAGGTTGATGGTCGCCTTATGTCTTTCCTGGTATTAATAATTGAAGGCTTAATCTAAAGAAAATTTAAATCCCAAGCCTTTGTTATGGGTCATTACCTCATTCACCTAGTCATGTCCCCTTTTATGAATAAATTTCGTGCATGTGCAGATTTTAAGCTTTGTATGGGTCGTCTGATCAATGGAATCAATCTTGGTCATTCCCCATATGCCCGTATTGGTTTATTACTTCTTATTTTATTCATACGAGTTGGCGGGCTTCAGCGACATGTCTTGTATAATGGTGGACCTAGTCTCCTTGGTAAGGATGACTAGTGCATTTCAAGGAGGATCGATGGTTGATGAACTAAAGACATGGCCATATCTGTGCTGCTCCCCGTGAGACCTTCTTGTTTTATTTTACATTATTTCAATGGCATGGGCTAGCGAGCGATGGCCACGTGGTACTTTCTAAGGGTGAATTTGTTCCTTCATAGGGCGATAGATGTTGTTCGAGGAGTGATCAATGGTATACAGTGCAACACAAGTTCTCATTTGGGATTTTCCCCATGCCCCCATTCATCTACAGTTTTATGAAGGGAAAGTCTTATGGGCCAGTGGGCGATGTGACACTTGTCGGTTCGTGAGGACTGATTGGCTTTGAAGATGGATTTTTGTTTTGAAGGGATTATTTTTGACGGTTGATGACTGGTGATGAGGTTGAATATTAGCCACTCCCAACCATCCCATGTGGGCCCCGCATGTGTTATGTATCTTTTAATGGGAAAGCGGGCATATGCCATGTGGACTTTCTAAAAGGGCTCGACTAGTTTCTAATGAAGATGGAATGCTTCCAAATTTTGCCAAAGGGATACTATTTATAAACTTTGCTATTTTTAGCTTTGTTCTTTAAAGTGCATGCTTGAGATCTCGGTCATCAATTTTGTCAGCCTTTGATACGTGTGAAATGGGTGGTAATAAAGCATGGCAGTGTACGAATCGATATCTTGAGATCAGATATGGGCCAATCCCTATTATTTTTGACAAGGAGAAACACAAGTAAAATGTTTCCTACGGACGAACGAGTAATTATGGCAAGAGGGTTTTAATTGATGCTAAGTACTGAATAGATGTTTATCTACTCAAGGATTTTCTATTTTAAAAGGGGCATTAAAGCACAAGTAAAACTCAATTATAAATGGTTGCATAGTAATCTATGTGTTGATGCAATTTTAAATCATGATCAACGGTCGAGATTAAAGGGACCAAGGTAGATTATTGTTAGCCTGTGCACGCAAGCTCTCTTTAAAGAATGAATGGTTGGCACACTTGCATGGATCATTATAAGAGGGACCAAATTCCACATTTCCCATTCAAAATTTTCATTGAGTTGAGTCTAAAAACAAAATTGGTAGATGTCTTATGAGAGGATGAATAAGTCTGGGGAGTCTATTAGGCCAGTTTGGAGGTCTAGGAGACTAAGTTTGCTCGAGTCTGAGAAGAGTACTCACATGGATGAAGTTGATATGCAAGGAGCTCTTGATACACCAAAGGATAGAAGAGGACACATAAAATTTAATAAGTGTGGTGTTAGGAGTAGTTACTGCCTAAGGAACCGAATAATTTCAGCAAAATCAGTCAAGTTCAAAGGTAAGGAGTTGGTGGAATATGAAAAGAAGACAAAGAAAATGTGCAAGTATCATAAGGCTTATCTAGGGAGGCTTAGTTATTCCAGTGAGTTTTCTTATAGCCCTTTAGAAAATGAGGGTGACACTAACTCGGAGGGTGATTATTATCCCCTCTCTCTAGTACCATTTGATGATTCTAATGAGCTAGTGGTGATGGCTCCTCCAATTCCACCATGAGCAAGGCATGGGCTAGTATCCTCTGAGGCTAATGACTCAAAGTGATTATTGTGTCCCATTTTATTTTTTTGATGACATCATATCCCTTTTGTCAGGATTGTCCTATTCAGCGTTCATGTGATTTCTTATTTCTAGTGCTGATGTGGAAATTTTTTAGGCTAGTGTATAGGAGGTGTCGGACTTCCTAGCACTAGGTTATGCACATTTTTTTGCTGGAGTTGTGAGTGGAGAATATTCTTTGGTCGAAAAGGATGAGGATGTTGCTGCTACAACCGACTCTACCTCTTGAGGAGCTGGCGGGTCTACATGTGAAGGATGTGGAATGATGTCTTTTACTCTTCCATTTTCCTCAATGATGGCATGTAATCGACTGGGGATGTCTCAAAATTTGGTGTAGATGATCTCAAAATGAAATGAAATGTAAATGTAATTGAGCCTAATGCTTGTTGCTCCCTTGTTCTATAAAATGGATTTTTGGGCTCATTACAAGGGTTAGACTTTTGAGTATCAATAGGGTTGAGGGTGAATGCTTATCTCAGAAAAGGTATCTTGAATAGGATAAGGGTAAATAGGTTGGTAAATGGTTTTGGGGAATGATGTTCTATATGTAATAGTCTTAAATTAGTTCTATATAAACTATTGATGTAGAAACAAATCTTTGTCTGGAAATAAACACTCTCCTATGTATATTTCTTACAAGTTATGAATGAAAATGCTAATGATGCTTTCATTTATCTTCAAATGGTTATGTTTGAATGTAGTATCATGTTCTCAACTTTAACTCAAGGAGTTGATTAAAATTCTTGAAGAGGGTATAAACTTTGCACAAAATTGCTTAGGATTGATAAGTACTGAATGTTTCTTTTAGGCATTTTTGAGTTTTCATAGCCAACAAAGTAGTATGAGGGTATTTCATCTACTTATAGAATTGAGTAGTTTGTGTATTACATATCCTTGCATATTTGACTCTGTTTCTCCAATTATTTAGGCACTGACTGATTTATCACAGAAATCTAGAATGAAAAATGAGAATGTAGCACACCTAGCCTTGAACTTGAAATAAGAACAACACTCATTTAAGATCCATGTTTAATGAATTGTGTGTGGGATGGAAATACTTTGATTCATAGTAAATGAATAGTCATTCACTTAAAAGATATGCCAAATCTTCAGTGGGATGGTTTTATTTGCACTCAACTATGAATCGATCTGTTATTAATTTGATATATCTCATGATGATGTAATTTGGGATTACCCTCCCTAGTTTAATAGAGCCAAAAGTGGAGTAAGGATCACAAAATCCTAAGCTCGTTGTGTTGGCCACTAACCTTACAATTTCTTCATTATAAGAGTTGGAAACTTTTTAGATAATTGTTAGGTTCTATTGGAAAAATCACCAATAGAAATGGTGACTTTGTTGGGGACAACTTTGAATTCTCCAGCTACAAACTATGAATTATAGAGTCGGGAATTTGGTGAATCTGAAAAGTTGGTTCAGATATTAAAATTTTAAACCTAGAAAAGAGTTTTTTGTAGCATAAGCTCAAAGAATTTGTATGACTTTATTATGGAGGAAGACCTAGAAAGAAATTCATACTTAAAGGAACTTCATAATGCTTGATGTTCATTCCTCTGTGAAGAGTGGTGGCAACTCTATCTCAAGAACTTGATGAAAATGTGAAGAATATTTCAAATATACAAAGACTTCCAGATAGGAAGAAGAATCTAAAGTAGTTGCAACATATGCAAGTATTCTCTATATTTTGGTTTTTAAAAAGGCATAAATCTATATATGAAAACCATATTTAAAATTATTGAAAAAATTTGAGTCCCTATTAAGTGAAAATAAGCACTAAAGAAAAGGGAATAGTGGATATTGGCTTACATACTTCTGTATTATTATCTTGCAACCTATATTGTGAAGTGAAGTATGTAGTATTTTTGAAGAAACTCATTTAGAATGTCTTAAGCAAGTTGAGATAAAATAATGCATTCTTAAGGCTTAAGATCATGTTGTAAAAGAAGTTTGAGTTACCCTATGTAACTACAAGGTTGATAGGAAAGGTTTATGAAAATGTATTATCAAGCTATGCATCCTAATGTGCAACCCTTGTCATGTAATAAAAGAAGTTTGAGTTACCCTATGTAACTACAAGGTTGATAGGAAAGGTTTATGAAAATGTATTATCAAGCTATGCATCCTAATGTGCAACCCTTGTCATGTAATAAAAGAAATTTCAGCACTCAAAGACATAGAGAAATAAATTTTAATGGTATTAATGGTTACCCAAATTTTATTCCATCTGACATCAGAGATAAGCTACCAAATTTCAATGGTACAAAGTGTGAATCCACTAGTAAGCATTTGCAGAAATTCAATAATTTAATGGATGACTTTGAGATAGACCATGAGGATGTAATCATGAGGTTGTTTGTGCAGTCTCTAAAAGGAGATTCAAGAAATTGGTTCTCTGATTTACCAACATGCTCTATCTACTCTTGGGATGAGTTCAAAGTAGTATTCATAGAACAATTTGGTGAAAGGGCCAGTGCTAGTTCTTTGCTCAATATTGATGAGTTCTCTTGTTATAGTAGTGATGATGGCTTTGAGTATGGTCAATTCTCTATTGATTGTGATTGTCCTCATGAGGAAGAGATAGAATCATTTACTATAGAAAAGAAATATGTTGATAATGATGAGACTCTGAGTAATAGGATGCTACCAATTTCGGTTGATAGTGTTATGGAGTTGGAAGAGACTTTTGACCATGTTATCTTAGGTTATGTGGATATGACAGAAATTTCAAATATGTGTATTGAACAATCAGAGGATAAAATGAAAGATAATATTGGTTGCTATGAGTTCAGGAATGATTGTGATTATGCCAATTAGGAGGACAATTATTACAATAATTATAAATGTAATGATGATTTGAAGGATTTGGACCCTCTTGCTGAGGAGGTTGATGCTCTTATATCAAAAATAAATATAATAAAAAACCATTGTTTGATGAGCCTCCAATTTCATCAATTGGTAAAAATGGTGATTCTTATTGGTAGAGGGATAATCTGCTCTTTTTTGATAATTCTAATGATGTATGTCACACATGGTTAGAAAGTGGTCTTGAACAAACAAAGGAGCACATTGATGAACTCCTCAAGGGAATTTCCTATGACTATTTTACATTTGAAATAGGTGTTGCAAGAAAGATTGAATATCATGAAGCCAACTACTTGGAGGAGTTTGAATATTTTCAGTTTCCAATTCAATTGGAAGGTATTTTTATGAAGAATTACAATGAAATGAATAGCAAGAAATGTTATTTACAATATGGACATTTTTCATATGATGAATATAACCCATATGTGTCATGTAGTGATGAAAGCTTGCATTTTATAACTGATTATACAAGGAAGAATGACAAAGATTATACTGGCAGTGGTATGCTTATAGAAGTTGTGAGAAATGTCAGTAATAGTGTTGGTAACCAGATAGGTCTCAGTGGTGATAAAATTTTACTTATAAGAGGAAGGTTGTACTTATTGCAGTGGTATGGCAGAGGTACATATGGATTGAAGGAAATATGTTCCTTAAATAGGTTAGTTTTTGATAGGGGTAGGAATGGGCCCTAAGTTTTGGTGGCCAAGTGCCACTAGTAGGGAGATGAAGCCTAGATTATATTGAAGGATGCAATGTAAAATCTGCATCTCACAAGAAGGTTTCTGGCAGGATGGAGATTGGATCTCCTGTTCTTGGTCTTTTGGGCCTCTGTATGATTTTGTAAATAGTTTATTTATTTACGTTTTCTTTCCTGTTTGTTTTGTTTTTTCCTTTTGTGCCTAGTCTAATTCACCCATTGATTCTAGGGTCTCACTATGCCTATGAGAGGCATGTGTCCCCAACAGGAGCCATTGATGGAACCCCTAAACATTTCTTGGTTCTATCATGAAAAATTGTGAAAATTATGGTTTGGTCCTTTGTGCCTAATTTAAGGTCATGTTCCTATCATTGTGACAGGGTTTTATATTTGTAAAAATTTCAAAATTTAGCCTAAAAACCCTTGGTCATTTTAATTTTACATTGACCTGTCTTTCCCATTCCCGATCACTTAAGTTTTCACTTATGCCATCGTAGTCATTGATTTACCGGCTCCTAATCTTAGGTTGACGGTCGCCTTATGTCTTTTCTTGAATTAATAATTGAAGGCTTAATCTAAAGAAAATTTTAAATCCTAAGCCTTTGTTATGGGTCATTACCTCATTCACCTAGTCATGTCCCCTTTTATGAATAAATTTTGTGGCATGTGAAGATTTTAAGCTTCATATGGACCGTCTGATCGATGGAATCAATCTTGGTCGTACCCTATATGCCCATGCTAGTTTATTACTTCTTATTTTATTCATATGAGCTGGCGAGCTTCAGCCACGTGTCTGATATAATTGTGGACCCGGTCTCCTTGGTAAGGATGATTGGTGCATTTCAAGGAGGATCGACGGTTGATGAACTGAAGATGTGGCCATATTTGTGCCATTCCTCATGAGCCCATCTTGCTTTATTTTACATTATTTTAATGGCGCGGGCTAGTGGGCAATGGCCACATGGTACTTTCTAAGGGTAAATTTATTCCTTCACAAGGTGGTAGATGTTGTTTGAGGAGTGATCAATGGTATATAGTGTAACACGTGTTCTCATTTGGGCTTTTCCTTGCACCCTTGTTCATTTTTAGTTGTATGAAGGGATAGTCTTACAGGCTAGCAGGTGATGTGACACATGTTGGCTCATGAGGACTGATTGGATTTGAAGATGGAGTTTTGTTTTGAAGGGATTGTTTTTGACGGTCGATGATTGGTGATGAGGCTAAATCTTAGCCACTCCCTGCCATCCCGTGTGGTCCTTGCCTATGTTCTATATCTTTTAATGGGAAAGAATGCATATACCATGTGGACTTTCTAAAAGGGCTTGACTGGTTTCTAATGAATATGGAATGCTTCAAAATTTTGCCAAAGGGATACTATTTATAAACTATGTTATTTTTAGCTTTGTTCTTTAAAGTGAATGCTTGAGATCTCGACCGTCAAATTTTTCAACCTTTGATACGTGTGAAATGGGTGTAATAAATCATAGCAGTGTACAAACCGATATCTTGAGATCGGATCTGGATCAATCCCTGCTATTTTTGACAAGGAGAAACACAAGTAAAATGTTTCCTACTAGAGAGTGGGTAATAATGGCAAGAGGGTTTTAATTGATGTTGAGTATTGAATAGATGTTTATCTACTTAGGGCGTTTCTATTTTAAAAGGGGCATTAAAGAACAAGTAAAACTCAATTATAAATGGTTGCATGGTAATTTACCCATTGATGCAATTTTAAATCATGATCGATAGTCAAGATTAAAGGGACCAAGGTAGACTATTGTTAGCCCATGCACACAAGCTTTCTTTAAAGAATGAATGGTTGGCACACTTGCATGGCTCATTATAAGAGGGACCAATTGCCACATTTCTCATTTAGAAGTTGTATTGAGTTGAGTCTGAAAACAAAATTGGTAGATTTCTTCTGAGAGGATGAATAAGTCTAGGGAGTCTATTAGGCCAGTCCAGAGGTCTAGGAGACTAAGTTTTCTCTAGTCTGAGAAGAGTAACCAGATGGATGAATTTGATATGTAGGGAACTCTTGATACACGAAAGGATAGAAGAGGACATAGAAAATTTAAGAAGTGTGGTGTTAGGAGCAATTACCACCTAAGGAACTAAACAATTTCAGAAAAATCAGTCAAGTTCAAAGGCAAGGAGTTGGTGGAATATGAAAAGAATACAAAGAAAAGATGCAAGTATCGTAATGTTTATCCGGGAGGCTCAGTTATTCCAGTGAGTTTTTTGATAGCCCTTTAGACAATGAGGGTGACACTAACTCAGAGGGTGATTATTATCCCCTCTCTGGTACCATCTGATGATTTTGATGAGGTGGTGGTGATGACTCCTCTAGTTCCACCATGAGCAAGGCGTGGGCTAGTATCCTCTAAGGCTAATGACTTAGAGTCACTACTATATTTGACTCCAATTTACGATGAAAGTTTTTTGGAATATCGACAATCTATTGTCAGAATACCGATGAATCATTGAAATAATTTTCGCCGCTCAATTTTCATTGCTTTCCTGACTAGCTTTAAAATGTAAAAATCATGACTCAAGTTCATCAGAATATTGACGAAAATTTCATCGATCTAGCGACGAACAGTAGCCAGAACACAAGTGGCATGCCTTTTCCAAAGCGTCAGATCAACAATAGAAGTTCATCGCAATTATGATGAAATTTTCAACGTATTGCAAATATCAGTGAGAGATGAAGACTATTACAATGATCAAAATTGATTGAAAAGATATATCAGGAGGACTGGCCTGTGGTCTCAGTGATAAAGTTTCATCGACGAGATACTCATCTTTTCTCATCGATGAAGCACAAGGGAAGCATATCAGCAAGACATATACCATCGAAGTAAGTTTTGAATGTCTACCCAACCCGCTATGTCATGCCAATAAGATTACATCAGCAAGAGTCTTGGTGACATACTTGAGATCGAAAGAACAATAGCAATAGTTCATCCAAATTGCGATGAAATAGGCAAGTCATTACAATGAAAGTTTCATCGAATGTATTGCAAATTTGTTAGATGCTTTTGGAGGTTCGTCGAAAATTTGACGAAATAATGCAATTTAAAAAAAAAACTATTCGTTCAAATGTAGGCATATCGGTGAAAGATCAAGACTATTACATCGATCAAAATTTCTTGAGAAGATATATTGGGAGGACTGGCATGTGGTCTCAGTGATGAAGATTCATCGGTAAGATACTCATCTTGTCTCATCAATGAAGCACAACGAAATAATTTCAACATGACATATACCATCGAAGTAAGTTCTGAATGTCTACCCGACCCACTATGTCACACCGATAAGATTGCATTGGTAGGAGTCTTGGCGACATACTTGAGATTGAAAGAATAATCATCAGGGAGACTCACCACATTGGGGAAATTGTAGAATATCCTCGCGATACATGATCTCTTGTCAATGAAAATACAAATGGATTGAAATCATTATCAGGGTGACTCTAGGTGATATTTAAAAGTAGTAGGAGGCTCCAAAGTGCATCCATAGGGATAATGATAGGACATAAGGACAGTTCAATCAAAGAGATAAATTTGATGTGCCAAGACCATGAGCATTTAAAAGGGGTAGTAAAAGGCAAGATGGATTGTCATCAATGCTCAGATATAAAGGAAAGATTGGAAGACTTCATTATGAAAATTTAGATCAGAATATGCATAACCCTTTTTTGACAAATGCAATGACATTAGTGTCAAGAGTTATGAGGCCATTCAAATTTTCATTTCAATAAAT
Source organism: Sequoiadendron giganteum (assembly GCA_007115665.2). Lineage (NCBI taxonomy): Eukaryota > Viridiplantae > Streptophyta > Pinopsida > Cupressales > Cupressaceae > Sequoiadendron > Sequoiadendron giganteum. Next base: position 11,002,971 of record VCHN02000014.1, read on the forward strand.
TATTGTATGCATTGAGTAAGTGTTTACAAGGTAGAAAAAGGATAGTCATATGACTGTTTAAAATATCAAACAACATGTCAGTTTTTGTGTTTAATTAGGCTTATAGAGGCAGGGATTTATCATTTTTTGCATACATCTACAGTCCAAGGTCTAGGTTTGCATTATTTGGTTTCTATGTATGAGAAATGAGCAATGAATAATTATAGAATATGGAGGCTATGGATGATATTATGATGGCCACATTTTATTTTGATTATCAACAATTGGAGAAAAATATAAAACATATGATGAGTAATGAGATCAAGGGGACTGGGATAGTGAATGACGAATCATAGATGTTAAGACAAAAAATATTCACCATAGAGCACATGAAGAATAGACTTTATGATGCTATAGGAAGGTTTAATATCATAAAGAATGTATTCTCAAATTTTAAAATATAGTCATACCAATGTGTAAGGACAATCACTTCAGCAATGAAAGATATAAGGACATGTGCTAGAGGAATGATAGCTAAATAGTGGATTGATCATAGAGATGGTAACCCTTAAAAGTATAATGTTGTGTTGACATAAAAGCAAGAGAAGAAGGTTACTATCAAGTGAAGTACAATTGCATGGCTGCCATTAACAGTACAATCAGATCCATTAGTGATAGTGAAAAGGTTTTGACAGTAGTCTTGATGAATATCACAGTGCCCTTTACTTCATATCAAAATGACAAACTATACTAAGGTAGTGGTATGAAACTTTGTTGAAGATAATCAAGTACGATGAAGAGGGAAATCAATATATAATGATTGTCTGAGGAATATGATAGATAAGTCTGGAGGCCAAAGTCAAGCCAAATGAACAATATTAAATAAGCTCTGAAGACAAATTTTGATAATGGAAAGCAGAAAGCACAATATTCAGAGGACAATGTAGGACTCAAAGTTGGATAGATAGTATAAGTTTGTGAGAGTTCCTTCGAGAGTGTAATGGTGATGAGGTATTGAAGGCTAAAGTTGCTGCAAATGTACACAGATTTACTAAATGAAATCTCAATTGCTTTGTTTCCCATTCGCATGGTCAAGGAAGTGCTAACACAATAACACACAGTTCATCATGGGAATTACAAAGAGGTTGAAGACACCATTGCAAAAAATCAGAGGTATGATAGAATAGTGAAGTAACATAAATTTGTGAAAGAGAAGATTGAGACATTCATATGAAGGACAACCATCAAACAAAGGTTTTAATCAAGACATAGTCATCCTTTGATAAGTTGAAAGAAAGTCATGAATATAAGAAGACAGATTGCAAGATAGTCATATACATTGTAAAGGACAATGAATAAGGTTTTAAATTATTACTCAAAGAGAAACTAGTAACCTAATCCTAATATCTAAACTCCATTGCATAAAATTTTATTGAAAAAGGAAAGTGGTGCAAGAGCCCCTACACCTTGTGAAGTATAAGTTGATAGCTAGGTGTGTCTTGTGTTCATTTATGCTTAATAAGGTCTAAAGGACCAGTCATAATGTAATTTGAAAAGGTTTTGAATCATTTAGTTGAATTTGTCAGTTTGATTCATAATGCAAAAACCATGTGAAATCATGAGTTTTAAGGGATATGGGGAGTAGGGTCTTATTCCATGTTAAATAAGGTCTCAATGAGCATTTTAAATGTATTGGAGGGCTTAATAGGTCAGTTAGGTGGTATTTGCAAAATCAAGTTGATCAAGTTGTAATGGGATAGTGATTAAGAGCAAAATTGGCAAAAATTGTCATCTTAGACTCTAACAAAGGGTGGTTATGGTAGTTGGTCAGTTCAAGGGGTTATTTGAAGGTGGTAACATGATATATTGTGATAATATCTCGAAGAGAGGCTGTTGGAGAAGTTTGGAATGAGTTTCTAATAAGAAGTTTGCTGTTTTTTTGTGTTTTCCATTAAGAAATTGCTGATCCCGTGCATTGTACGACCTGTACATATTTTTTTACAATACAAACCTATTATGGTTGGATATATAATTGAATAAAATTTCTTTTGGCATTGGAATGGTGTGATTTCATTGAGAATTGAGTGAGATGTCCCCATTTTACTACCGGGTGGTCTCAAATCCCATGTTTTTCCTATTTTCCTGAACTTTGCAAGCATTGTACGGATCTGTACCACCACCATATGATCTGAGACTTATATGATCTTGTAGGGGAATGAAATAGCTTTCATCTAAATCCAATTAGAGGTTCTAATATTGAGTTTTGAGAGAGATCTCTTCATTTTTCTGGGACTGCCTGTTTCTAACTAATTTGAGGGTTTGATTGGTGTAAAAAATGATGTTCTAGTCATTCCACTTGCTGTCCAGCCCTGTAACTCAGTGGAATGACTTGTTTCATGGAATTTTAGATGTACCAATGGTTTGGGAGGCATAAAATACAAGTTGTATGGTTTTAGGGGGATGCCCTAGGGTGTTTTCATGAGTTTTCCAAGTGAAATTGAGGAACTAAAGTAAGGTTTTGGAAAAATATGATTGGAACTCTATATGTGATAGTGTTTTGAGTTTTTGCAGGTCATTTTATGAAGGTCTAATACAGTGGAATGTTATGATGAGTCTTGGAACCCATATTTCCAATAAACCCTCATGAATTGTGCCTAAAACAAGGTTTTTCAAGTTTGGCATGTATTTGTCCGTACCAATGGAATAATTTTGTGATTTTGGAGGTTTGAAGGTATATGAATTGCTTCCCCAAGGTTTCATTGTACTTTGATAGGTTTAAAGGCATGTTGCTTTGGAAAATAGGTCCAATTGTGAAGCCTGAAACTGGGTGGGTGTGCTGAAAGTTCTCATTGGTCCAAAAGAGTGACCCTTTATTTTCATGTATGTTGTGTAACCCTGAAAAGGGTATCTTAATCCATGTTTTAATTGTCAGGTGTTTTGGAAAGGTTGAGTGAAAATTGGCCTAAACCAGTTTTGAAGTGCTACAAGGGTAGATTGATGTGTAGGTTGCTGAATGGAGAACCTTGGGTGATTAGACTTTGAAATTGTGTAGAAATATTTGTGTTGACATAGGAAAGGAGATTAGCACCCCACCTCTGCATCAAAAAGTGTTGTATAGCTGAATACAAAAAACTCATCTTACAAATTTGCACAACAAGCACAACCTACGAACTGGATTCTAATTTTCTAAAAAAGAAAAAATCAAACTAGTGAATATTAAACTACACATTAGAATCTAATTTTGTGGAAAATGAGAAATTTGGTGAGAAAAAGTACCTGCAGTGCATCTTGGATACTTAGCTAGTGTACTAAAAAATAGGAATGCAAATCCAAAATTATTCACTCTGGAAATTCAATAGAAAAATACATAATGTTATCCTAGATACTTAGCTCTTAGATAGTCAATAAAACAATATGAGCATGATTATGAATAGTTTTACTTGGTCCCACTCTTAATCTCCATGTTTGAAAGCCTTCTCTTTAAGACCCCATGAATCCACTTTGATCCATTATTGCCAAAAGAGATATTAATGTGTAAACAAGGAGCCACATTTAGACAAACTGGTTGTTGATTTCTTCTAAGAAATTTAGAGACTACAAAAAGAAGATACCTGGTGGGGATCATGTGGGCTTCCTAGAGAAAGCACTACAATATGGCCTCAAGCAGCAATGAAAAAATTTGGATTAGCTTCATAGTAAATCCTAACAACATGACATTGAGGCTCCTCTTCATTAAGTTGATGGTATGAAGAACTAGATCCATATCATCCTTGAGATACATATCATATTGAATAGAAAAACACAATGACACAAGCAATCTGAATTGTGAGATAAAGCCTCCAAACCCTCTATGGAAACATGACTTTTACCAAATAATAAAATTTTAAATTTAAGTAATACCCAAGAAAAATAATTCCATACAATGCATCTACACATGAAACTTACAGATGGGACTGATCTTCCACTTCTGACTCTCCTTCTTATTCTATTTAAAGAGGACAACCTCTACCCCTTGATTCAACTATGTAAGTTTAGCATTAACAAATAAAAATATTTTTAGCACAAGAAACAATCCTCACCCATCTAAACAAGCACCTATAAGACAAGCCCAAAAATCTAAGTTTATCACAATCAAGTAAAGATTAAATCCTTATAATCAATCATAGTAACTCGAAAGTATTAATTGGGTCGGTAAGAAGAATCAAATAATTAGGGTTGGGCACTATATAAACCACTACTATCACAACTATTGAAACATGCTCAGGTACTAGGTCCTCTCCCCTAGATTAAATTAAGGAAAATAGTATTGTAAAAACAATATGTATAGAATAATATGAATGTAAATGAAAATGGATATTAGCAAAACATAAATGTAAATAAAAGTAGTGTGAGCAGAAAATGAATTTAAATTGGTCTTGAACAGATAAAATCATACCCAATTAGCATTAAGTTATATTGACCTTGTACTCATTGCCATTGCCAATCTTGAAGGTTACTTTGATGCCTTATGCAAAAACTCTTTGGCCATGAGGCAAGAGAAGGTGGGAAAACCAAGTGTATATTGATGATTTCTTGACAATCAAAAAGAAACAAGCAACCAATCAACCCTATTAGAACAAAATAATCTTATGAATTGATTTTATTTGTTTTACTGGCTAATGGATAGTGGACCTAGTTCTCTTGAACTAAGATACTACTAAGATGTGTTGACTGGTGATTTTAGACTACCGATATTCTGCTTCAATCTCTATAAGTTACTTTTGTCTTAAATATATTCAAGATAACTCTAGAAAAAAATTCCCTGATCTCTTAGAAATTATGCAGACTATTTTGTTAATACTTCTCCATTTTGATATTTTCTTTCAAAAATTCATAGAAAGATATGTAATGCCATATTTGAAACTTGCATATTTTAATTTTACTAGTTTTGTAATTATAGGATATGATTCCAACAATTGTGAAACACATTAGCAATATGCTAGATGAATGAAGTAAACTATGCAATTGGCAAGTGTAAAGCCAAATTCCTTAACCCTTTCTAGCATCCTTCTTGCCTGTTTTAAAACATGTGCTTTCGAACAGGGCATGAAAATCCATCTAAGTATAATGAAAAGGATATTTTTTCAGATATTATATTACAGTAAGTTGAATGAATGTAAGTAGAGAAATTTTTACATACCTGTAGATGGTACAAAATTTCATGGTTAAGTGGAAGCCTCCCATCAACAACAAGATCCAAATATCCGTGTATCTATCTCAATCAAGCCTCAAAACCCTTCACAACTGCCAAATTTTCCACTATCCTGTTATGCACAAAAGTCAAATTTTAGAGACCACTAAAAACAAAAGAAATCAAGTTTTGAAACCAAATCCACACACAACACAATGTTCATAGTGAAAAGTTAGCACTTTTTTTCATCTTTGCATATTGGTTTTATGCTTCAAATGATGTATTTCTTATATTGAAAATTGCATTACCTTATTGAGCTTCTCCTTGTTTTGAGAATAGTTTAATATTCTCTACTTAATAGGGCCAACCACGTGAAGGTGGAAGCTCATTTGGCCCCTCCACCCCCTCAAATATCACTCTCAATTCCCCATACCCGATCATATAACATTAATTATTCATTCATCCATTAATAACATATAACATTCATTCATTAACATATAACATTCATTTTTTTAGTTTTTACATATTATCAAAAATATGGTTGTCATAATATGATTACAATCACTTTTTTTTTGTTTCTTTTTTGCAGCTAAAAAAATCTAAAGTGGAGTATCATTTTCTAAATCATCTATCACCCCTTCAGTTGTTTTGAGCTCTGCTCATGATCTTAATGTATGCCTAGTCGTGTACTCACAATGTGGATGCCACTGCAAGGGGGGGTCTATTGCAATAGCAAAGAAATGTTAAATTGATATGTTTTATTATTATTGTTACAAGTAGTTCATTAATTAAAAGAACATTAGAGTGGTGCTCTTTACCTAATGGGGCCACATCATGTTCCTAATCTTGTCTTATAGCCTCATGCTCAACATGATGAACACCCTCTAAATCTTGATCTGGAGTTGAAACATGAAAGGTTACATTAATTAATACACCAATTGCAATTAAATATGTTTAAAAGAACATTAGAGTGGTCCTCTTTACCTGATGGAGCCACATCGTGTTCCTGATCTTGTCTAGTCTAATTATGCTCAACATGTTGATCACGCTCTACATGCTCTAAAGTAGAAACATGAAAGGTTACATTAATTAATATACCAAATGCAATTAAAGATGTTTAATTGTATTAATCCATACTGCATTTTGTATAGCACATGAATACATCTAGTACCAGGATGCACACCATGGCCTTCATCTATAGGTTGTGCTCCACCCTCACCAAGCTGTATTCCAATGTCATGTGTAGTATTATTATTGCTTATCTGTTTAAAACAAAGAGGCACATTATTACTTTATGGTGGAAATTATTATTGAATAGATTGCACAAGTATTCAATTTTAAATAAACTTTATTGAATTTATTTACCTGCGTGTTGGATGCAATGGAAGATTGTGTTTTCCCAATCAAGACTCTTAAGTGTTCAACCAGGGCTCCATAGCCTTGCTGGAAGAAAATATTTAGGTCCTCTTCTATGGGCACTTTGTTGAATTCAAAGCCCTGCATTTTTGCATAAGATCATGAATTTTGCTTCTATGGTGTGATAAAACCAAAATTGTTTTCAATTTATTATTTGGATGCAATATTTCATTTATTGATACTTACAATTCATGCGGCTAATTTCATATAACCACCAGAGCCAAGTTTGTGCTGCCCATTTTTTTCCAGTCTTTCCTTTGTTTCCTTCGATGTGTCGAGTAGCCTATGAAAAAATTGAAATACATTAGATTATGTAAAAATAAAGAGTAATCAGTAGATAATTACATTGTTGATAGTATCACACACCTTCCTTGGCCTGGTGGTGTCTTTCCTTTTTCCTTTTCAGCCTTCTCCTTTCCATCCGACACCAAGTCCTTCCACTCCCTCTCTGAAATCATGGGGGGATGCTCGTACTTTTTGTTCTTATCTAAATGTGACTTATATTGGTCCCTCACATACTTTAGATAGGTACCGTATTTCTTAAGGACCTTGGTTCGATTGAATGTTTTATCACCGAACAACACAACTAAATGGTTAATGAGCTCATCTTCTAAATCTTGATTTTGGGCATTCCACCATGTACGTATGGTGGGCCTGAAGAGTTCCAATGTAATATCACTTAGATGTTTATAAAAACCATCATTTCTTGCAAAATGATCATGGGATCATTAGTCTATAAAGAGTGATCAATAAGTAAATTTCAATTGGATTATATATAATAATAATTAAAACATTTTAAAGTACTTGGGACCTTCTCTATCTTTATGCGAACGAAATCCTCGGCCACCACAAATATGACCGATAATGTTCCCATACTAGTAATACAGGAAGATCCAGGAAATGTTGCTAAAACATCACCAGTACTAGTAGCCTCTGCATCCCCAAGTACATGTCCTAACACATGTTCTGGCATGTGTTCATTGCCAGAGGGTGCAATACCAGATGTCTGCATGGTATGTGTTGCTGACATTTCAGTTGACAATATAGACACAGATGATGGGGTCGAATGATGTGATGTATGCACAGGAAGATTAGGATTAACACTTGTACCAACCCCTACTCCTTGGGCAACACTTGCAATACCCTGATCATGGACAATAGCATCATGAGGACGCAAATAATCCTATAAAAATAACACATATTTTAGTTCATGACATAAAAGAGTACAAAATATAAACCATGAATGAACTTATGTTATAATTAAAGATCTCATGACAACTTACTTGCAATTTATGTGCTCTCTCAGTCAATATTTTAACCCTTTCTCTTATCTCATCTATTTGAGGCACTATGAATACCAACTTAAGGATTTCTTCATTGCATTTTTTTGGGCCTTCCTCATCATATCCACAGGGTTTGTGAAAAATGCAATGTCATCATCCCATAATTGTGACTACACCTCCATATGGATGCTCTCCTCTACTGTTGGTGCCTTTCCCTGATCAACTGATTGCAACAAGAATATTAAAAACATTATCAAAATTAACCCAATAAACTCATGAAAAAAACATAATAATAAATTTTTTTTGCTCGTATCTAATTTGTACAATTATAATGAGGTAAACATGTCGCGTAGAAGCACCTGAAGATGGATCACGATCTGTGCTCTAGGCCAAAGCCTTCCCCATATGATCAATGTCCCGCTGTGACAAAAATTAAATATTAAAAAACATTACCAAAATGAAACCAACAGACTTACGAAAAAAAATATAATAATAAAATGGTATATTGGAGTCATTAATTGGAGGTTGCGTAAAATGGTATATAGTACATACCACCCCCATAGTAACTTTTTTTTTATCTAAGCGATTCAAATTGTAATCGATTAGCAACTCTTCCCCTACAGTTATTGATTTTATCGCACATACGAATACATGGTTTCCCTCTCACACCTTGAATATGCAATTGGGTTGCTTATTTGTTGACCCAGGTCATGTACTATTTATAAACCCTGCAATATTCTCTTATGCTTTTGGTCTTCTGTCAATGTACCTAGCCACTCCTTTATTTTGATCCTTATCTTTTAGCTGTATATAATTTTCTAACAGTGCATACCTATGCATACTTCATGTATATCGAACCAACTGCATCCAATCTTTGTAAATGTAATAGGGTCCAACATACTCCATCAATTTAGTAACTTTTTCGTAACAGACCTTTATGCCTTCCATGTAAAATAGGCCCAAACCATGTAATGACGATGATGCTATGTGATATATCCTCTCGTTGACACAAAAATTAGTGTTTATTGGAGGAAGTTCCTTGGGTACCCATTATTTTCATAGATGTTTGTACCTCAAGGGCACCTCAATGTCGCCTATGTTCTCATCATCATAAGAACATGACCCCCCTTCAACAAGAAAAAATTCCATGCGTTTATGGAATTTTCTTCTAATCTTTTGACCTCTAGTTGATCTCCCTCTTTTAGACCTACAGCATGTCTTGCTTTCCTCTTCTCTTCTTGAATTACCCTCACTTGAAGAAGAAAGATATGAAAAATACCTATTTGGTGGTACCTGCACTCATAAGGATGTTGGATGAAGTTTTTTCATGGTGATGTGATCCCAAGGTGACATTATGATTAATCTATCATTTCATCGCTAGAATTTGATAGGTTATAAGGTAATCAAATCTTGATAGATTGCAAGTTATTGTTACTACCATCCAAATGTGTCCATCACAAATCAAATCTACTTAACGTTTTAACTCCAAAACTTTGTAACAAGTGTTAAATGTGACTATGGTTCACTATTTACACAACCAAGGCCTCAAATGTATTCTCTAATTGTAATCAAATGACTTTTTCTCTTCATTCAAGTAAATAAACTTGAAGGGAAACACCACCAATTGGTTTATTGGACACCTACATGACTAAAAATAGCAGAAAATTTACATTTAATTTCCATATGTCTAAGTGGTTAATGGGGAGGGAGTGTGTACTAGGCCTGGTAAAGTCATCAGAAATTTATGTTTTGGTAATAAAAATTATTTAAGTCATCTTAAATCTTCCTATGTCTAATTGCCAGGAGACTTTTGGTATGATTTAAGGTAGGATGAGTGGTCGCATCAATGTTCTAGTTCTCTATGAAAAGGTTTCAACATCTTCAAATAGTTAAATTTAGTGTTCATTGTCATTTGAAACAACATTTTGATTATGTATGATGGTAGGATTTGATAACTTAAAAGAATTCGCTACCCAACAAACTTAAAGTTAAAAGAAACTTTTTCAGGTTAAGGGGTTGGCACTTTCTTTCATCTTTGCATATTGGTTTGATGCTTCAAATGATGAATTTATTATCCCAATTATATCATATTGTATTCCCATCCCATTGCAATTGTTGGAGGAGTTGATACCAAAATTTCATATCAAATACCACGTTCTTGAAGCAATTTTTTGTGTTTTTACTATTTTTCTGAAGTTCTTTTGTGTTGTATGGATCCGTACAAGCTTGAAATGCTCCAAGATCATTGGTGTAGATAAATATATGTGTTTCCTTTCATTTTCATTTGTTTTGAAGTGCTCAATCACTGTTTTGTGGGAGAAAACAATCAAATACAAGGACTGCCTTGTTTTGCCTATGTAAGGGTTTGAGGGCTAAATAGAAATGACATCCACCAATCAACCCACTATCTTGGAATTGTAACTCGGTGGATTGGTGTGAAACATGGTATTATAGAGGTTCATTGCATTTAGGGGTCTGTTAAAGCAAGAAACTTGGCATTGAATTGATGCCCTAGGGCTGACAGGGGAAATTTTCTTGTGAATTTGTGGTTGTTAAGTCAAGGTTTATCAATTTGATGGATATCTTGGTAGAGTCATGGTGACACTATTTAATGGTCCAATCTCTACTTCAAAACAAAAATATCTCTAACAACTCTAAGAGCTATAATGGGATGGTATTAAAGGAAACTTCATATAAAGGATCTTCTAATGAAGGACCTTTGAATTAAGGTCTTCATTTGAAGGTCCTTCATGGAAAGGTTCCTTTTATAAAGAATTTTGGACATGAAATATTTAAAATAAAAAATACCTTCATTTGAAAGTCTTTACATGGCATCATTTTTGAATGAAGGTTCTTCATTCAAAGGTCATGACGACATCACCTTCAAATGAATTTTCTTCATTCAACTAGTATTTTGTAATTTTGAATGTGTGATAATAATTTAGGGTTAAAAATAAATCCATTTTAGCCTTTTATAAATGAAAGGACATTTGATGCAATCATATTCCTTTTCAAACTTTTAACTTAATAGTAAGGGAATCATGAGTAGTTTGTTGGGTCCATTCAACAATATTCGATGCAAGGATTCAATTTTCTAGAATGTATCTACTATCAAGAAAGCCAATTTGTTTACCTATATGACTATATCTCAAGCAATAAGTTTCATTGTGATGGAAATGATATTGAAAAATATTTTGTAATCTAGGTGTGGAGAAGCATAATTGGCCACCATCCTAGGAAATATTCTTCATTCTCACTTTTAGGTGTTAAAATTTAGCAATACCTTGATTGATGAAAGATCCCAAAGAGCCTTTCTCCATGGTATCCAAGTACACATTGCAGCGGTATTCTCTTATACGGTTGGACATGATTTAAAGAACTTAGATAAGAATTATTAATTTAACCTAAGGTTTTCTCATAATGCCATCATTGGAAAAGTATGATCAAATTCTTCTATTATGAAGAATTGTTCTATGTGCCTCTAGTAATCACTATAAATGTTTGTAAGGATAAAATGACTAATTGATTAGGTAGGAGAGAATCAAATTTAATTTCTTCAAAGATTATATTCCTCTATTCATAATTTTTAAGAGTTGTGTGTGGAGGAGGCTATCACTACCAGGAAGGGAGGAGACCTTTCCTTACATATGTTTGTGGTGGAGGTATTAAAGAAGAATTGTATGCCTCTATTTACATTCATTAGATCTAGCTTAGCTTAGCATATACTTAGGATCCTTTGCCCCTATAAACTTCCATTTGTTTGATTTTATGTTATGTAAGCGTAATTCCATGCTATGTTGAAATATAAGAGGTGAAGGAGGCCAAAAGGAAATAACCCCTTTTTAGTTGTACCTTGAATTTTTTTCTTATTGTTTTATTTTTTTAGCAACTTTGTGGACATAAGATTTGAGGTAGGTCATACAACAAAGAATAACATGTTCCCACCAACAACCAAGATGTGGATAGATTATAGGAGTTTTTCCAAGACCTGAGGTTGGTCGACAAAAATGTGAAAGAATAAGCTATTTTTTTTTTGTCTTATCTTATACCATTTTATGAGAATGGGGGTGCTAATTAACGAGAAGATATTTGGAAACTAGGCATGAAAATTTCAGGTTAAAGAGAATGGGGGTGCCAAACTTACAATACTAATTGTCCCTTGGTCATCGATTTTCCCTAAGTGCCCTCAACCTCATCCTCAGCATTGGTATTGACCTTGTTTTCACTCCTCCATACTTTTCCTCAGTGCTGGTATTGACCTTGTTTTCACTCCTTCAAACTCTTCATCGGCACTAGTGTTGACCTTGTTTTAACTCCAAACTCTTCCTCGACACTGGTATTGACCTTGTTTTCACTCCTCCAAACTCTTCCCCAGTGCTAGTATTGACCTTTCACTTCTCCAATTTGATGAGCTACGACCCGGTTTCGTTAGGTTTTAGAGTATGTTAATTAAATTTAAAATTATGGCACCATTTAGAGTAGTGAATATAAAGCAAGCCAAGCCTACTATAGTCATGAGGAAAATAATAAAACTCCTAGGATACTTTGTGAAACCATTTTCCTTGGTTAAAGGGAGGCCATAAAATATACCTTTTGAATTTTTCAATCTTCAAATATGAGGATTTGCATGGTTCTTAGCAAGATGAGTAATGGAAATGTGTGCAACAAGAATTTTTTAACACACATGGAATCTCCTTGCCAAATAAAGGGGCTTCATAATTTAATATGATAATTTTTCTCTGCTCTAAAAATGATATGTTTCCTTAAATATGAAGGAGAAGCCTAAAAGGAAAAAGAGATTCTTAGGAATCTCAACAGTTCCTTATGATCAACCCCCTTCTATCCACAGGAATTGAACCAATTGGGCTTGGCTAAGGATTTCCTATAACATTGAGTTTTATGCCACTATATATTTGACCTTAAAGCAATCTAGAAAATATCTAGGCATTGAATATCCTAAATAATTTCATGTATGTCCTCCAAGAGAGTGAGAAAGGATTCATTAGAAAAATGACCATTGAATAGTTGGGCTATAGAGTTAGGAAAAGTAGCACCTTTAATAAGGTTCCATGAAATACTATTAGCCAAAATATATCCAAGGGCTTCCATAAAAAACACATATAAAGTACGAGCTAAGGGGAAAACATGAAAAATTGAACGAAAACACCCAAAATCCTCAAATTTATGTCCATTCATGGTAATACAAGTATAACCTTCATAACTATTTTTTTTTTAAAGTAAAAAAATTGAGGAACAAATCCTATATGACATAACTAGTCCAATTCAACACCAGACCTATAGCAAGAGATTAATGCAATTACCACAAGTTATAAGTAGAAGTAAACTTCCATTTTCAAGTACTGATGCTAGTATGAAATTGTGACTAGCTAAATGGAAAGAAAAATAGAAAATTGTAACCAACATTTAAGTGGAAAGAATTAAAAGTAACCACACTTTTTGCATGGTTGAACCAATTTAAAAATTCAGCCAAAGGTGATAGTAAGAAAAATAAAATGCACCTATATGAAATATTTAGTCTAAGAGCCAAATTTGGATGGCAAAGTTAGTAAGAAGTAGTGTTGAAAGTGGACAATTAATCATGAAATCATGGCTAATAGAGCATACAAAATATATTGGAAAATTCAAGAGAACTTATATCTACACATAAAAACACTCAAAACAATAATTATATCATACAATTCATTTGGGAATATATTACAATATGGCTTTTACAAAGCCTTTCAAATATACCTTCCCATTTGAACTACTATCTTACAAGAATATAACTAATTATTTAATAAATTAAAAAAACAAGTTAGTAAGGTGAATTTAGTAATGTTAATCTTAATATTCCAACCCCCTCCCTTAAGTTTTACATTCCACACAACAAAACATGTTGATTGAAACAAACAAATATATATAGGTTACGCTAACATCATTTGATTTTTCTTTAAGTTCCCCCTCAAGAACATCATTGGATCGAGCTATACAAATCCACATTGTGTGATCCTTTTTCTTACAATAATAACATTCATTTTTATTTTTTAATTATTATTACCTCATGAGTATAATACATTCTCATGTTGAGAATCAACTTTTAAATCTTTTCCATTGTTCTTTTTTCTTCTCCTAATAGGGCCAAAATCACATCTTCTTGTGTTTGAGAAGTTATTGGACTAAGCATAAAAAAAACATTGTTGTATTTTCAAACTATTTAATAAAATATCCTTAGCATCTTCATCATCTAATAGAGACTTGACTTCTACCAATTGTCTAATGAGGGATCTCAAATTTCCTATGATGATTTATCTAAATCTGTATAATAAAATTTAATGTCAGAAAGGGAAAGACCAATAATATATTTGACTTTATCATTTGTTCTATGTCATTCCAATAATTCATTTGCATTTGTAGGTGGTGTTTTGTTCCCATGCATGATTCTCTATTATTCATTTATTGCATTTGCATTTTTGTTTTCCAAGTATGAAATTTAAAACATTTTTTTTTGTTTAAAAGAATCTTTATCTTAAAAATATGAACTAAAAATATTTCAAAAGTTTAATGTCAACCTTATCACTCTAAACATTACAACTTAAACATCCCTTTCAAACCTTGTAACCAGTTTTGAACCACTCTCCAATTAATTTTTCCTCATCACAAACATTGACACCATTTTACTATTCTAAACAACTTATTGAATCCTCTTATGCATCAAACTTATTTAATTGTTTCAAAAAAAACAAAAAATTAAATTTGAAAATATGACTTTTCAAACTTCACACTTCCTTCTTATTATTACCAAATGCCATTATTTTAAATGAAAAACACATGAATGTTATAAATGCATTATTTTTATAAGGAAACAAACCATATATCTCTTTTTAATGACCAACTTAAAGAATATTGCAAATAGAAACTTGGTTGTTGTATAGAACATTGAAAAATTGATAACAAGAATAAAAAAACTACTACAAAGACCTAGGATAGGCTAGAGGCCCACAGTATAACACTCATCACAAAGCAAATAGCCTTTACAGTGATTTTGCACTCGTTGATTCCCTAAAGAAAACCTTATCTTGAGTATAATCCATCATAGTCACATATGATCACATCATTCTTGACCATTTGATATCATGAAAAACCTCCAAAATATAGTATTCAAATAACCCATATCATCGGCAAGACAAGTTCCATCGGGGTGAAATGAAAAGGTCATACCAAGCATATAGGTCTCATCGATGAAGTTACATTGGCAAGAAACCTCTCTTGTCTCACTGATCAAAGCACAAGGAGTTGTATCGGCTAGACCAACGCCATCAGATTAAGATCCCTGAGTTAGACCGAGTGCATTTGTCTCGCCGATGAAATATCATTGCCGAAACACTCATCTTGTCTTGCCGACAAAATAAAGAAACATACTATTGCCAAGACAAAAGCTATCAGAATGAGTTCAAAATGTCCTCTCGACCCACTATGTCATGCCGATAAGATTACATCGACAAGAGTCTTGGCGACATACTTGAGATCGAAGGAATACTCATTGAGGAGACTTATAACATCGACAAAATTACTGAATGTCTTAGTGATACACCATGTCTTGCCGATGAAGACACAAACAAATCAAGATAGTCATCAGGGTGACTCTTGGCGACATTTATATGAATCAAATGGATAGATTATGTGATATCGGTGTAATGTCTCTTCGACAAAAAGAATGTTTAATGAACATTAGTCAAGCCTAAATAAAAGGATCGCCCAAAGTTTCAATTTTCTTGCCGATAGAACATTTGATGTGCCAATGGGTAAATTTGAAGATCAACTACACTCATGTTCAAAGCTAGGACATTAATGGCAGTATTACTACCAAATGTGTCGATGATTTCCTGAATTGAGAAAAGTAATTGAAGGAAAATTTTGCAAAGTTAGTAGCATAGGAACGAATGAAGGGCCAAAGGATCTTGCGGTCAAAGAATTATAAATAAACTTGTAATTTCCCTACAATTAAATTTCTGGTTTTGTGATTCTTAAAATGGAAAGCACTAGCTCAGGAAAAGAAAAAGGTAGGAAACAGAGTGAGAGTAATAACCCTAGAGTAAAAAAGCAAAAAATTGAAGCAGAGAAGGAACTAGGGGTAGCTGAGAGGAAGTTAAACCAGGACTTAATTGATCAATTGCCCTACTCAAGACCTAAGGCCATGTGATCTGCACAACTTAGGGTAGAAGTGGAAAAGTTAGAGGATAAATGCAAGCATATACAAGACATATGGACCCCAATTAGGGGATATGATTTTTTTATTTTTCATTACCAACAAAGGAA
Source organism: Sequoiadendron giganteum (assembly GCA_007115665.2). Classification (NCBI taxonomy): domain Eukaryota; kingdom Viridiplantae; phylum Streptophyta; class Pinopsida; order Cupressales; family Cupressaceae; genus Sequoiadendron; species Sequoiadendron giganteum. Next base: position 11,019,135 of record VCHN02000014.1, read on the forward strand.
TTGATATGAACCAGTGTGCAATCCTTGGAAGTTAAACCTAGGGAAACCAGTCTACCCCAATGTATTTGTAAATGTAGAATTGGTGAAGATTCTAGCTGCCTATTATAATCCAAAATATAAAGCTATTTTTGATCCATCAGGAAAACCGTTTATACATGTATGTGAAGCTGCCATCTGTGAGGGTTTTAATCTAGAGGGAGTGTGTGGTGAAAAAATTGTACCTAAACAGCAGAAAAAGGAATTATGGAGGATTGATACTTTGTAAAAGGGTTGGAGGTTGCCACTACATAGGTCTAAGAAAGATGGTGTTTCAGTTCCACTGAATGACAATGATGGTCCCTTATTCCATGTTTTTTTTTTTGAACCCTACATGAGGTCCACATATTTTTCAATGTGTTAAGTGTTGGGAATGGAGGCCACTGAGCACATGTCAATTGTACCCATGGTAATTGCAGTGGACATCCAATTTCACAATTCAAGGTTTTTTTATTATGCTTCACACATCTTTAAATTACTTGATTCAGGACTGATGGCATTAAAAAGTGGAGCTCCTATCTTGCACTTGGATGCTTATTCAATTCTAATGCATATGATACTTTATTATGGACAAGAATTGCAGATGCGGCCTGAAAAATTGAGGGTTGTACAATTTGATAAGGAAGGAAGGTTATTACTAGTACAACTTTGGACTGCCACCTGGGATTGCAGATTTGCTAATTCTTGTTATCTACATTTTGAAGAGTTTTTTGTGAAACCACTATACAAATTTTACAATCATCATTGTGAATACTCATTGTCTGATGAAATAAAAAGTTTTTTAAGGCCTAAGGATTTCGATGGACCTATCAACCACAATTGCGGAGACTGGTACTATCTAGAAGATGCGACCATTATAAGAGTATATGGATTTGGAGATGGACCCTTCATTCTTCCCAAGACGGTGCTTGATAGGATTGCATATTTGGAGATTGCTAGGAAATTGGAATTTTTAGATGATGTGAATCTAAGTTCTTTCGGAAAGCAGGCATTTATGCCTAGTACATTATGCTTCAATGATTTCACTATATTAGCAATGGATGGATATGACATGGTTCTCAACAAATTGCTGCAATATAACATGAAGAAGGTTCCACCACGAAAAGGATTTGATCCAGAAGGGCATATTTATTTTGCCAAAAATAAAATGAACTTGGGAGGATACAATCACATACCCTATCTATATGATGACTTGATCAAGAATTTGGAAGTAGAGGAAGCATAAAAAGTTGTTGATGAGTATAATAGGGGATTGCAAGATACAAAACTATTATCTTATGATGAAGAGGCATCTAGTGATGGTAGGCCTAGCAGTACAATTGATAAAATTTCCAAATTGAGAACTCAAGGCTACAAGTATGTTCCTAGGGAACCAGATGTTGAAGAGAGTGTAGATACTAACACAAGGCAGATAGCATATAAATCATTTGTGGTTGATGATGAATTCATTAAAACCTCAGAATTTAGAACCTTTTTGTGCAAATTAAAAGGAAAATCAATAAGGGAATCAGCAGAGAATATTACACCAAGTAATGAGGAACAACTATTGAATAACTTAAAATCAAGTGTGGAAGAAGAAATGAAGAGCATGACCCCTGAGAAAGGAAGGAAATTATTAGAAGATGCAGGTGTCATGATCTTTCCTGGGTTGGATTTAAACTATACTTTATTTTTTGATAGTTTTCTGAAGAATAGTAATGCCACACATAAACTCACTCCTAAGGGGGTAACGAAGATTTATGTACGATCTAAGTATAACCCAGATGAGGGATCACTTATGATATGGGCCCCTGTATCCTCCACACACAAAATCTATTGTAATCAATATTGAAAAGGATTTTGGACATGTAATGATGTTAAAATTTGGTGAGGTTGATCCAATAGCTACAGCAGGAATTGGCATTAATGTGGCCAAATTAAATAAAGCCCAAATCCAAAAGCTAATCAAGGAAAAATAAATGTATAAGATTAATAACAAGAGACTACTCAAACAAAATGATTACTTGAAGGACATGATGGGAATCACGCTAGGATCCACAAAGCAATTGACTCATGGTGAAAGATCCTAGGCAAGAGACCAGTGGGAAGAATCAAATATGTACTCATAAGGTAAATGTGATGCACTGACTGCAATAATTATGAAGAAGTAGACCAATTTAATGACTTGGTTGAGTAAGCTCTAGGGAACACATTCACACAATTTTACTGCACTACAAGAACATAAGAGGATAGATGGCAGGATCCGAGAGAAGTTCCAAGAAATAAACCAAAGGGATGCTCCTGATAACATAGCTATTGATACTAGAAACCATTTTATGGAAAAACATAAAGACTTCCATGATGAATTGCAAGGTGATGAGCAGGGGATGATCAATGTCACAAAAAAGGGAGTACCAATGTTGGTAGAAGATGGAGGGGAACTAAAGGGAAAATATAGATGGATCAAGGAATGTGAGATGATGATGCAAACAATTCTAGAGATAACCACAAGAAATGATTTAACAATGGACAAAGCATGTGAATAGAATGAAAAGATGTTTGAAATGGAGATAGCCATAAGGAATGCGCTGGAGGATGTTGATACACATGACTGGCTAGCTTACCAAGATTATCTGTCAAACATCTATTTATGGCTTATTAGACCATAATTTCTAGTTTGTTATTGTTGTTAAGCAAAAGACATTTCTAAAAGGACACGCCCTTTCACAATTTTGATATATTTATATCTCTTTCATAATGTAAAACAAATATAGGTAGATAGGAGAAAGATACAGTAGGTAGTTTGTAATGAAACTTTCCTTTAAAAGACTCAGATGCATGTATGAATTTCGATGAATTTAATGAAGATGTCTGAACTTGTGGCTTAATCTCGGTATCAGTTGTTTGTGGAATTATACAGTTATCTGGTTGTCTCCATTTTGATGCTTTTTTGTTGTTTAAATTGATATATCAAGCATATATTCAATTTACCGCTACACATTTGTTGTATTTGTGTGATGTGATTGTTTGGTTCTTTCAAGTAAATATTAAACCCTTCTAGTCAATCACAGTAACTAAAGAGTATTAATTGGATCAATAAGAAGAATCACATAACTAGGATTGTAATTCTATCTCAAGTAGAGTTTTTCAGTCATTTACTTGCACGTTTATACAAGTTATAAACTACATATGTGTGCCAAATAGTTTGAATTATTGCCATCATAGATTACACTTTTCTAGATCTTCATTAGACTCCATACACCCAACAAGGCACTGGTCTCACGCTTTCATCTTTTAGTTTATCCATTTTATTTCTTACATCTATTAACTAAACATATTCTAATATTACACATACACTTTATTAGGATTATATCTATTCATTGTAATATTTCCATTGTGAATAGATTGATGTAAACAAAATCTAGTTTCAATGCCAAATGTAGCAATTGTTTTGTTGCTTTTGTCAAGTTTCATTAACCGAGCTATTTAGTGGGATGAATAAAGTTGTGTTATGACCCTTGGTCTCTTTAAAATAATTAGACAATATTAGGGAGATCAGGAAGGGGAGAAAACTAAACTTCTTCAAAATAGGGGTAGTTGTGGGTTTGTTGGTTTTCTTTGTATACTATATACTAGTTCCTCTAGGATAAATAAGTCACTGTAGAAATGAAATATGTTTGATTATCTACCTAATATTTCTTTGTGTTTTTGAAATGGAAGAGATCTACAACTCTATAGAAATTGCTATATGCTAATGGCCAAATTATTAGACTATTTAGATCATTTTAATTGACTACTACATAATAGTTTATGTGTTGAAAGAATTGTTTCCATTATTTATAGTTTTTAAATTGGAATACAAATCATATTTAATTTCACACCAATATACTTATTTCATAAAGATATTTGTTTGATTTTTCCTTGCTATTTTCATCTTAAAATTTTAAAAAATATATTCTATAATATAGAATTATTTTCAAATTGGGACAAAAAGGATTCTGAGAGATATATTTAATCATAAATTTTACAATCATAAATATCATTTAATTTGTATGTTGTAACTTCAGTACTTTTAGTTAAAATAAAAATAACTTAAAGTGATATATACATATAGTTAAATTGGCAAAGTTGTTTTTTCATTTTATTTTTTACATCTGTTAATTGAACATATTCTGATATTACACATATACTTTATTAGGATTATATTTGTTCACTATAAGATTGACATTGTGAATATATTGTTGTAAACAAAATCACATCACTTTAGTCTGCTCAGTTCGCAAAGGTAGACCCACCTAGGTTTGGCAGCACCTAAAGAGAAGAAGGTTCAAATCATTTGGCCTTATTTGTTACCCTAAAACATATCAAGACCTTGGAAACCTCTTGAGATATTATTACCTTCATTTTTGAGAGATAACAGCCTCCAAACCTCCAAATCCACAAACAAATTCCACTTATATAGCCAAATTCTTGCCAAACCCAAAAACCCTTGTTTTAGACCAAAATCATGAGGGTGTATTGAATATCCTACTTCCACAACCTCCCAGACCTCAAAACCAACTCAGAAACAACACATTAGGTCTATACATGGATAAAAATTTATAAAATCAGATCTCCCATACATATTTTGTTGAAACCTAGGCTTGAACGTCTCATTTCACATGCTTTTCTTCACAAAAATATTGAGGACAACAGCTATACCTTCTTTATTTATCATCCTACGCCCTATTCATGCATCCTACAATTAAAATAGTATCCATGGGGCCTCTTACACAAGCTACAATAATCACAAAAAGTGTAAGAGCCCCTTTATATCATGTTTGGACTACAAAACCCTCAAAAATAGGGTAACTAGGTGTATGCAAAGAAATGAAGCTTTCTAACTCAAATCAATGCCTTAAGCCCTCAAATCAGATTCAAATTAAATCTAACACATATATTCATGACATGGAATTAATTTCACATCAAAATATGGCTGTATGTGACTGTACAGTGCTGCAAAACAGGAAAAATACAGAAATTTTGAAGAAAAACACAAATTTTGGAATGTCAAGAGCTTGTATTTTAAATCCTTAACCATCAACAACCTTTATAATGATCAATTTATGCCTTTTAAATGAATTTACACCTCAACCACTGAACAACCACCTCTACAACTGACTTTTTAATCTTTTATGATCACATGAAACATAAAACACACTAATTTCAAGGTTGTTAACATCACTATTGAAATGTTTTAATTTTTTGACCTTTCAAATGTATTGAAACTACTAGAACACCTCTAAGACCATGCTAGTGGCTTGATAATAGCCTTATTATTGATAGGACACTAACCTTGCACTGTCTTACATGTAAATTCTCCATTTTTCCTTAAAAAGGCTACAAAACTCTTTAGTGCAAGACTTAAACTCATAACTCAAAACTTCACCTAGAACATGACTAATGGTCTTGAGTGACCTTATTCACAATAAAAAATTCTTGAAATTCCTAAACCAACCTATTGACCTTCCTAATTATCATCACATGATTAAGCATAGAAGATGAGGTGTAGGTGCTCCTGCACCACTACCCCATCCAAAATTTGCTCACATTATACAAAGCCACAATGTTCATCCAAGATAAGCCAATCAAATCCTACCTTATGTGTCCTAGTAATCAAATTGGAGATGATCCTAAAAATGAGATTGTGAAGGGTGATTGGTCTAAAAAATCTAAATGACTTTGCAATTATTTCACTACTACGATCAATGTGTCATCTTTCATGAAATTTCCCAAAACACTATTCATTATGATCATATGGAAATTTCTAGGAGAGCTACAATAGTTGTAACATCATGAATTACAATTAAACATTAAAAATTACATCATGAGTTAATTATGTAATGGAATAAAAATTAAAAACATCATGAATTAATTATGTAACCACATAAGTCAAATATAATTCTATCAAGAAATTAATATCAAATAGATAATACAATTGCATAAGTCATACATTTCAATGTCATTAATATTATTCTTCATCCAAATCTTTGTCTGTATCATCCGATGCAGATTCAACATTGTAAGGATTGGTCATATCATCATCATCATCATTGATATTAGTTTCGATAATGTCATCATCCACACGGATATCATCTTCATGAACATTAACTCCTACATCATCACGATCTAGTTCCTCCTCTTTGACATCTTCATTAGACACATAATCAACTAACTATTGATCCTGATCATCATCTACATCATTTTCTAGTTCTTCGGTATCTTCTTCTTCCACCACATTAAACTTTACCGGCCTTCCTCTTGGATCATGTCTAACAACATATAATCAACCCGGTTTACCTGGAACCTCTGAGTAAAATACCTGCTCACATTTGCTTGGAAGAACATAGGGCTCATTTCCAGCTCACTCGAAATACCTTGTATTAACCATGGTAAATCCATTATCATGTTCAATAACAGTTCTCTCAAGATCATTTTCATTCAATCGTAGCCTGTACCGTAGGACAAAGAACAAAACTAATTTGAAGGACTTAAAGTCACACTCAAGTAAATCATCCAAAATCCCATACTATTGATTTTTTGAGACTTTTGGATGTATGTTGCTTCTAGATGAAACATTAGTCACCTGAAAGACTACAATTATCCTAGAATCACAAGTTTTCTTCATGTCATCCAACTTTTTGATTTGAAATTTATGACCATTGCACCACATAGCCTTGTGGTGTTTCACCTGCAATTTGTCAAACATGTAAAAATTATTGCAATATCATCAGTTGATAAACATATTTATTCTTGGCCAAATGTATGCAAAGAAAAAAATCCCAACATATATATACATCAATATAATTGAAAATAATTAAATAATATGGGTGATTAATATATTTATACGTACCTTTTTATCTCTTAAACCATATGCTAAATCAATTTCCCTTAGTGTAACATTGGAATCTCCATTATGATGAGCTTCTTTAACCAATGAAGCCACACCTTCCCATGTTAACACATGACCAGATTGTTGACATTGTTTAATCCATACCATCATCCAATCAAGATTGTTTGCAACGAACAAATGTAGTGCATCCCACTCTTGATCAAATATATCAAAAAAAATTAAAATTCATAAATGACGTATAATTAGTTAATTACCACAGTATATGACCTTAATTTATAATTGATGTATATTGAAAATTAATAATTAAATAAGTACAATATACATAAAAACCAAATGTAAAATGTATTATAATTAATCTCCATGACCATCTTATAATTATCTATCACTTTCCTCAATCTACCTTTCCCCATCAGGTACTCCCCTTCAAATTTGTTAATGGAGTTGGGATCCCAAATGCGATCTACATGGATCTTTGTTGTAAACTTAGGAAGATATTAAGTAATGTACACCATGGTTCGGTATACCATATATCCCTCCACCATAGAACCCTCAAGATGTTCTTTTTGTCTAACCAAAGCTTTTAAAAATTTCAAGTGCCTCTCAACCATCTGCATTGACCTTGTGTATACAGGTCCACACAATTGAATCTCCTCAAGGTGTATCAGGTAGTGTTCTTGTGCATTGAAAAATGTCGAAGCTAGACACTTTTGCATTTCACACATTAGACAAGGAATTTTTATCTTCCAATAATTTATATCTTCTTTATGGATTCCTTTAGATGACAACCATCTACAAGTGATTCAAGGCACAAATATATTAATGAGATTTAACAAAAATATACAATATATTACATAACAAGTAAAACAAATGGAAATTATATGATCTATACAATGAATTGAACAAATATCGCTACTTACCTCATGTATTTTCCAAGATCATATATAACTTGCTTGACATTGTTGTTGAAGTTGTCTGGGAGAGATAGAGGTAGAACGTACTGCAACAATTATAAAATAATCTTTTCATTATTTTTCCAAAAGTAGTAAACATAATACAATGAAAAGTATATGTAGTATACAAAAATATATATAATATACCAGAATAATTACTTTAATGAAGGTATGTCAATCATGCATTTTCATCCTTGACCCAAATTCACCTTTCTTTGTTATGATATTGTTTATGTTCGCAGCAAATCTTGTGGGAAATCAAATTTTTCGTATGACTTCTTTTATAGCATTGCTTTGTTGCTCTGTTAATAACCAAGGAAGGACACTTATATTAATTTGGTCTCCATAGCTATTTAATTGAATGATATTTTTAATTGCATGATTGGCTTCCTGAATGTCACTACAAATTTTGACAATTTTTTCTTTGTCATGCCTTCCATCCAATATTTTCCATAACGTTTCTATTATATTATTTCTGATATGCATTGTATCAAACAAATGCACAATTTGTAGCTGCTCATAGTAGGGAAACCTATTAAATTGTCTGGGATAACTTTTTAGTCCATGTGGAAGCCGACCATTAATGCCTTGATGACCTTCATGAAGCATATAAGTTAAACAAATTAACAACGACAATCATTGTCAATTACAGCATGAGTAAACACAACACAATATAAAAATATAAATTCAAAACATATCATATATGATAGATAAACAATTTGATCTAATGTATAACCTTGATGATTAATTCTATTATATTCCAACTTCTATAGGCGAGGTGTCATTCTTCATGGTTTTGATTTAGTCTCTTATTTCCCATTGAAAATATGTTTTTCAGTAGTTCAATACTTATGATTTTTATGGAGGAAGTGCATATACTCATAAAACACCTGCTTTCCTAAACTTGTTGAACGACGAGATTTCATCTTTGGACCACAAATTGGACATGCAAATTTTCCCTTTGTTTGAAGACTTGCAAATCATATATAATTGGATTAAATATGTCAATTTTTATAATTATATATAATGAATAGATTATATAAAAAACATGCATGATATATACTTCATAAAATTAAATATTGTTAAAGTCATGCAGTTGAACATTATAACATACCACAAAAATGTGTTAGCCTTGGGGCATCATGAATTATCCATACAAGCATTGCATGGAATTGAAATTATCTTTGTCCTATTGGTCTAGATACATCATACATAGTGACGGAATTCCATAACTTTAGTAACTCGTCGATAAGAGGCTCGATATATACATTCATATTTTTAACTTGGTACTTACCTAGTTGAATGGACATAAACATTACATAATCATTATAACCATTTTACTACAATATATAGATTAATGTACATGACTATTAAATGCAAAATATAAGTCATTATACAAAAAATAAGACAAATGAGATGCTACTACATAAAAGAAAATTGATGTAAAAAAATACCTGGAACAATCATTTACAACATTATGTGCTCCCTCTTTATTGACATCCGTGGATGAATGTTATTGTTGATAACAAAAACAGGCCACACCGAGTAAATAGATCTCAACTCTCCAAATGGATTGACACCGTCCACTGCCAATGAAAGCTTGAGATTACGAGGTTCTTCTTTAAAGTGTGGCCATCTTTCCTCCATGTCCCTAAATGCAGAACCATCCATAGGCATTCAAAGAATTTCATCTTCACTTCTATTCCATGCATGGTAATCCATAAATTGCCCTAAGCTTTCACACCTAAATAATTGTTGCATACGTGGAATAATGGGAATATAACGAAGAACCTTGCGAGGCACCTTTTTTGTTAGTTGATTTGTTTGATATCTACTGATATAACATTTCAAGAATTATGTTGCAAATTCATGTTTTTTATGATATATAATATGATCATTGGTACATGCATCTATTGCTTGATACTCCATTCCAATATTTTTCATAATGCCAGATAAATCTTGGTATGAACGAGGTAAAATATTTGATGGTGGTAACAAAATTTTACCAATCAATCTACAACAAAAAATAATTTGTTAATATAAAAAATATTATTGGTACATATTTCATCCTTTATTTACTAGTGATGAACTAAAAACAATTAAAATAGATTAAAAAAATATGGCATATATGACATACCTTAACATCCATGAGATTGCTATGTTGGAAAAACCATTCATAACCTTCAAGTTCACTAGCAATAATACAATAGAGAGAAGATTTGTTTGGGATTCTTCATAAAGGGGCCTGTATGCCTTCTCCAATATAGGTAAATCATGAACATCATCAAATTCATCTCGATTACATGATCAATTGTGCCACTAAATGTGTCATGGATCAATGTATTTGTACCATCATCTTCAACTATGTTTTCTGGTGCATGATCATCTTCTTCCATAGGACCATTAAATTCATCTTTGATATTCATAGCTCCATGTTCCCTTGCTTGCAAAACCACATTCTTCGGGTCGTGATAATCCATATCATGTGCCCTAGGGCACCCCACCTTTATAATAATGATAGACACAAATAAACCATGATCATAATCAAGGTATTATATATATATATAATGTTAAAACAATATAAACATTTACAAATTCAATCAATATAAACACATATAATGAACAAATTACCAATGGACGATAATCATGCCCCCTTCAACATGACCATGTTGCCTACAATGTTTCTCAGCTATTGTGATTAAAAGTCTTCTCATCTTTAAGCCCTTGCAATTATTGCAAGGACAATAACATTTCCCATCACCCTTTATTTTCAATCTAGCCCACAATCTATCAAGTGACTCTTCATTTTGTTCTGGACTAATATTATCTGACATGATTTTTTTTTACCAAGCTTGACTATTTAGATCTTCAAAAAATATCAAACTCACACTCTAATAATTTTTAATCATAGACAGGTAACAAAATCTAATAATTATGATATTTTACACCAAAAAAATTTGGCATGCAACCACCCCTACAAAAGAGAAGATAGTATGAAGTTAATGATCCCAAAAAATACTTTAAAATGCTAATTCCATAAATTATTAAATTTTGATTTTACTATGATTTCCAATTGATAGACTCCTAAAATCAAAATATTGAACTCGCACATTAAAATATGGAAATGAAATTCTGAAAATGCACAAGTCTAAAAATGAAATCTGATGAGATGTTGCTTTAAAATATGATTTTCAAACCTAGAAGTAGAAATATGACTTCACAAATGAATTTTGGAAATAAAATAGTATGGCATAATAAATATTTTCATTTGAAGTGGACCATCCTATTATATGCCTTGATAAAGTTAAAATATCTATGAATTTTATCTACAATATAGCCTGCATAGTCATCAGTCTTATTCACATCCCTACTTTGGATATCAATAGGCAACACCATTAGATGGCCTCCTTGAAAGTTCAATCCATTAAGGGAATAATGAAAGGGTCTTCCTTAATGATTACATCCATCTGACAAAAATTAGTGTATGGTTGAATAAGATTGATATCATTTTGAAAGACTAAAATTATTGTTGAGACTGATCCTAACATATTTATGTTGAATACAATACACACAGAAAATCTTGTATAGACCTTCACTTCCACACTCTTGAATTTATTTTTTTGTAAGGACAACACTTCATTTGCCTAGTTTTGTAGGTTAAGCTAAATCTTGTTCTCACAAGCAACTTCAAATGTGTCATACACTTCCATCTACTTATGAAAAAAGCCTCTATCTAAATTGACTTCATCATTACAATAGTGCTTCAAAATATCATAGGGCCATTCTCTGGTTTTATATGTCAAATCTATTTCCATTTGTATTGAATTTTCTTCCATCCATGTAATTCATGTCTTTGGTCACAATTTTTATTCTAGAATCGATATACAACTTCCTCCCTCCTATTGACATAGAATCGGTATGGAATACTATCTTGACTTTTAAGATAAATATTAAAAATTGGTTAGAGCTTATACTATGCAAAGGAGAATAAGAATAAACCATAACCTTATCAGCAATTGAAATAGATAAGGGGTCACTCTATTCCACACATATTCACATAGACAATGAACATGATATTTGGGGTTCCTACTCTTACTATTTTTCTATTTATTTATATAATAATAAGGTTACACTACAATAATTTTTTTCTCTTATTATCTACTCTAAATCCTATTTCCTCTTATACATTCAATCATACTAGTATTGTGCTTCCTATAAGAACATTATGTCATGGCTGAATGAAAACAATGTTCAATGCCATGAGGCCCAAATGATATTCATGCATTGGTCTTGAAATGTCATCAAATTGAGACTAGTCATTGTTATATAGTATCAAAGTTTCATTGATACTATTGGCCAATAGGATTTCTCATTTGAATTGATTAAATATTGATAATCTATATATTCATAGGGTCCAATCATTATGTTTAACAGTCTATTGGCTAGTTTATTGTCCAATGCTATTTGCAAAATAAAATATAGTAAAATATAAAACAGTGATCTTTTCTATCTAATCCATTGTAAACAATAAAGACTGTAGAAATTTCCTTCTAATTTGAGTGTTGGAAGCCTTTATTATTTACAATGGAGTAGATAGAAAAGATCAATTTTTTATATTTTAATATAATTTATTTTTCATTGTATTTGATCAACAAATATAGTTTGATGATGATTCTTTGACTAGTGCTACAATATTAGTATCTCGGGGTATTATATATGCAAATATAAACTAAATTTGTATGATGCTTGATGTTATACCCATGTCCACTAGTTATCACCATAATTGTTATTATTATGTATATGCAATATAGGGATACTATAGAGGTAAGGAGCAATGAGCAAAGATAAAAGATTTAAGGAAATGGAATTCAAAGAAAGGCATGACACTTTACTATAGATTCCCAAAAGGAGATCATAGTCATGACTATTGAAATAAAAAATGATTATTCCATGTCATAACCATGAAGGGGGCATTGAGATTAATAATAGCAGTGATAGGGTAGTATGACGAACTTTAAAAGATACATAAAGAAAAGTAACTAACCAGTCAAGAGGGCTTTTAAAACATCATAAATCTTGTCAAGGGTTCATTTTCTTCATAGCAGTATGGTAAAATAATAAATATTTCCATCTCACAAAGTTTCAAAAGAGGACAACCTACAAGTGTATTAAGGAGTGCATGGACAATATCTCAAGGAGCTACCACAATTAATTTCTTCAAGTGTTATGCAAGGCCATTGAAATCAAATGAATAAACTCATGCATAACCTAAAAGACAAAGGATAGTCAAGTTGCTAGAGGGTAGGTATCACAAAGGATATCGGATGACTTTCAATAGAGATGTGATGAATTTTTACATTTTTTGCTTTATTTTTCTTAATAAGGTCAAATACTTTCTTTTAGTGTCGGAATCTACCACATAGAGATTAAATATGCTTACTCTCAAATAAAGTTGAATTATATAAACAATAGTCAGATGCCTCCCTTAACATAAAGGACAATCTAAAGTACTAAGGAATTTTATATCCTTTATAAGAGATTGCTTTTAACCAGTTAAAAACTTGAGAGGGTAATACACAGGTTGCATGGAAAGTTAAACATTTATCATAAGTAGCTCAATCCAAAAGGAAAAAATTAAGCATGGAGAAGCATGAGTAGGTTGACTAGCTTCACTAAAAGCACAAGTTATTTTTTATAAAATCTTACCTAGATATTACTTGATAATGTAAGGAGTGGTATTTTCCACTTAGTTTCATATGGTGGCATATCTACACACAAATCACCAAATTGTCAAATAACTAAATAAATTGTATTACTTAATAAAGTTGTTACAACATATCATTCATGTCAAAATCAACTCTTCTTACCACAAAAATTTTGGTTTCCAATTCGATAGGTTCATCTTTTGATTCTTGTACCAACTTCTGAAGGAATTTGGCAGATTATACTTCTACATGAGGAGACAATTTCATCTTGTAAACTATTCCAAAGTACAAAACAAATAGAAATCAAATAATCTACATGATAGTTATAGCTTGCTAGATGTTTGGCAACATCTAAAAAGTTTAAGTGAACTGAGAAAAATAGAGAGGCCTTGACCTTCATTTTTTAAGTTTTTAGTTTGTTGCTCTAAATATCTCACAATGTTTACAAATTGATTGCTTTCTTTCTTTCTTGTTCAAATAAATAAAAATAGATACATTTGTATAGAGTCAAGATGAATTCAAGAACTTCTAGTAACAAATATAACATAACTACTTTTATACGACACTGGAATCTAAGCTCTAAAATCTATTTCTGAAACATGGCAAAGGAAAAAATACATCTTTATGAAGTAGTCTTCAAAAATATCATAGCTAAATGGCTCTAACTATCCACTATCAAACATTCCCAATTCTTTGTTCAACCCTCTAGGCCTAAATCTTGACAATTATTTCACTCTGTAGCTATCCCTATGCCTTTGATATTATCTAGTTATGGATCCCAAATCTATTGAAAATTGATCATTAGGGTTAAAATTGAAACCTTGCAAATATAATCTTTGTCCAAATCCATCAAAAAATTTCCATCAATTATAAACAATTCCCTTAAAAATAATTTGTGAAGTCAGGTCTAAAATTTGGAAATGAAATTTTGAAAATGCACAAGACTAAAAATGAAATATGATGAGATGTTGCTTTAAAATATGATTTTTAAACCCGGAAGTACAAATCTAACTTCACAAATGAATTCTGGAAAAATACAATGACTACCCTCAACCTGGCAATATCTTTTTGAGTTTTTTCTGATTTTTCCCAAGAAAATCATCGAGCAAAACATTGTCGCAATAAATAGTCGAGCTCATTTTTATTTATGTCGGCCACAATTTAACTTTGCAAGTTTGTCAAAATTTTGGCAAAAAATCTTCGTCAAAACTTCAATGCAAAATAAGGTTCATCGAAATTCTGATGAACGTCGGGGATAAAATTTTAAAAAATGAAAATTTCGCACAAGTACCCGATGATACATCTGATTATATAGCTTTCGTAAAAAAAAATTGTTGAATTTTGCAATCAAATGAGTTAGTGAGTGATGATTGTGTCCCATTTTTATTTTCGATGACACCATATCCCTTTTGTCAGGATTTCCCTATTCAATGTTCATGTGATTTCTTTTTTCTAGTGTTGATGTGGAATTTTTTTGGGTTGGTGTATAGAGAGGTGTTGGACTTCCTAGCACTAGGTTATGTGAATGTTTTTGTTGGGGTTGCAAGTGGAGAATATTCTTTGGTCGACAAAGACAAGGATGTTGCTGCTACAACTGGCTCTGCCTCTTGAGGAGCTAGTGGGTCTACATGTGAAGGCTGTGGAATGATGTCTTTTACTCTTCCATTTTCCTCAATGATGGCATGTAACCGACTAGGGATGTCTCAAAATTTGGTGCAAGTGATCTCAAAATGAAATGAAATGTAAATTTAATTGAGCCTGATGCTTGTCGCTCCCTTGTTCTATAAAAGGGATTTCTAGGCTCATTACAAGGGTTAGAATTTTGAGTATCAATAGGGTTTTGGGTGAATGCTTATATCAAAAAAGGAATCTTGAATAGGATAAGGGTAAATAGGCTGGTAAATGGTTGTGGGGAATGATGTTATATATGTAACAATCTTAAATTAGTTCTATATAAACTACTGATGTAGAAACGAATCTTTGTCTGGAAAAAAACACTCTCCTATGTATATTTCCTACAAGTTATGAATGAAAATTCTAATGGTGTTGTCATTTATCTTCAAATGGTTATGTTTGAATGTACTATCCTATTCTCATCTTTAACTCAAGGAGTTGATTAAAATTCTTGAAGAGGGTATAAAATTTGCATGAAATTTCTTAGGATTGATAAGTAGTGAATGTTTCTTTTAGGCATTTTTGAGTTTTCATAGCTTTCAAAGCAATATGAGGTTAGTTCATCTACTTCTATAATTGATTAGTTTGTGTATTACAGATCCCTGCATATTTGACTTTGTTGCTGCAATTGTTTAGGCACTAGCTGATTTATCACATAAATCTAGCATGAAAAATGAGAATGTAGCACACCTAGCCTTGAACTTGAAATAAGAACAACACTCATTTAAGATCCATCTTTAATGAATTGTGTGTGGGATGGAAATACTCTGATTCATAGCAAATGAATAGTCATTCACTTAAAAGATATTCCAAATCTTCAGTGGGATGGGTTTATTTGCACTCAACTATGAATCAATCTATTATTAATTTAATATATCTCATGATGATGTAATTTGGGATTACCCTCCCTAGCAAAAAGTGAAGGAGTAAGGATCAAAAAATCCTAAGCTCGTTATGTTGGCCACTAACCTTACAATTTCTTCATTATAAGAGCTAGCAACTTTTTAGAGAATTGTTAGGTTCTGCTGGAAAAATCACCAACACTCAACATCAGATTTGGCTTTACAATGATGTTGGAACATTACTTTAACTTCTTCTTGAAATAAAATTCAAAAGGGAAAAGGGATAGGAGAGTTCCTAGATTTGCAACTAATGATGAACAGTGATAATGGAGGGTGCTATAGTGGATTTCCTTCCCAAAACTAAGTTCCACTTAACCAAAATACCAAACAGTCTCATGAAACTAGTGCTATCTTCTAAGGTCTACATATTTTCAGTTGTTCATTCACCATAAAGCATGAATAAAAGATGAAGTTTAAGTGCATCAATGGATCAATTTTCGAACTAGCTTTACACTATTTTTCATCATCAATAAACAACAAAAAGCACGAACATGGAAGGGCATCAACACCATAATATCCTTCACTATCAACATGCAGCATGAACTAAAAGCTAAAAGTAACTTGAAACTCTAAGAACAACAAAGTAAATCTATCTAGATATATTAATTTTTAGAAGATGAATCATGCAACATGTGAGAAACACAAGCATCCACCAAAACAATGAAATTCTATTGAAATTTTTGCAGCATGTCTTGACAACAACTCAACTCTCTCTTTGAAAATGAGAGGGGGCCCCTATTTATAGTTTTCAAAAAGTGAAATGAATGGCTAGGATTTACTTTCATTGTGTGGCTAAGATTCATTTTACATTAGGGTTTCACCTACCCCCAAATATATAGGAATATAAAATGCATCCTTTGTCTTATTCCTATTTTATCTTGTAGTGGTTGTCATTGTAGTAGTTTTGTCTTCTAATGATTGCCTTCCTTTTCAGCTACATTGTCAAGAATCCATCATCAATCACTGGCTTCCCTACATTCTTTTGAAGAGTGGCATACTCCACAAATTTTCTAATTAAAGCTTGAAGCTTATCCCACTCCATAATGTTGGATTGATGGATTTGAAAGGATAACTTCTTGAATCTTCGAGTGATTTGTTCCCAATGTTTGGTGCATCTGGGCATGGCCTTGACTACCTATTTGGATTGTGTGAATGCCCTCATAGAAAATTCCATGAAATATTATGTAAGTGCATATGTTGCCCCTTGATCCATCTTCTTATGGAAGTATGGCTTGATATTCTCCAGATCCAATTCTGGGGTAGGCATGTCATAATCTATCATCATTTTTAGGTAGTCTTCACTGTCTGTTCTATGCTCCACAACCCATTCGAGGTTAGTTCAACTTCATGTAACACTCTCTCTCGGACATATTTTCTATGATCCAAGCCCATTTTCCAGGTTTCCACCAACCAATGATCATCTTTAATGAGCTTTAACTCCTTTTCCTGCATCTGTTCAAGCATATTCGAAATGGCATCGAGCTTAGGATAGGTAATATGGTAGAGCTCGGTGAACCTATGACATGTCCTTTGTGTTGCCTCTAGCTGCTTTTTTAGATCTTAGAACCTATTGAGCATTCTAGCAGCATGGCGTATGCCCATGTCACCATTATACACCACTCATTGGAACCATTTTTTGTATCCTTGGTCCAGTTTTTCATTTTCTCCATACAGGTGAGTTCTTCTTGGGAGAGAAGAGGAGGCGTGAATGATGTAGTGGGAGCCTCTTCCTCCAAGGATGTATATTGCTAAATATAGGTGGTGAGATCCACCACTTATGCTTTTAGTTCTTCTTTGGTGGACTAGTCCTTGTTCATTTGTTGCACAATTGTCACCACCAACCCTTGGAGTTCATTGATATTTTGTTCTCTAGTGGTTAGGCCTAAGCCGATGGTAGAGACGTTGTAACTAACACCAACCTCTTTGTCTATCATTGGGGTGGTGATTTGCATTGTTCTTGATCCAGACACATCAATGGTGATGTGAGAGTGGATCCTTGGCTTTTTTTCTTTCTTCATCCTTGTCTATGCTCGGGCCAATATTTCGAGTCTGGCCTTAGGATCAATGATTGTTGGAAGCCTTCTTTTGAATTTGATTCTGAGCTAATAAGGCATTGTGACTTCTAATTTAGGTGATTCATGATCACCTTCCTCCTCTTGTTGAGGATGTTTCTCTTCATGTCCTGGGGCTTCTTGATCTACTTTCTCTTCTTCATCAAATTCCTTGATTTGTATAGCCTTTTCTTTTTCCACCACAGTGGAGGCTATGTTTTTTGGGGTGATATCTTCTTCCAACAGCACTTTTTTTCTTGTTTTGGCTCATGTTCGAGGTGCTCAGGCTCAGGATTCTTCTTTGGTGTCTCTTTTGATTCTCCTTTTTTAGCTTCTTTCTCTCCTTCTTCCTTTTTAGAAGGCATCTCTTTTTCTCGAACGAGGCCCCTATCTTAGCTAATTAGCGAAGGATCTCCTACGTTCACTTTAGTCTCACTTTTTCTTCAGAGTGAAGCTCCTCAAATTTAATCTCTTCAACTGTCCTTGAGTTGCTAGGATAATTCCTCTTCCAACTCTTGGTCGAAGGTCTCCACTATGTACTTTATGCTGAGGTCCTTAGCATCCTCCGACGACGATTGCGACTCTTCTTCATCGATCACTACTTTTTCAAGATTAATTGTTAACCCACCCTTTGGGTGCTCAAAGTAAGGGTCTTTAGGTTCCTCCATTATTCCTTTACCAGCCTCCTTCTAGCATTTCTCCATTTCTTCTGATATTCACTTTGTTGCCTCCATCTTCAGTGGCTCTGTAGGTGGTAGAGGAATGGGAAAACTAGTGGCAATTTAGGCCATCAGGGCCTAAATAGTGGGATTCATGATTACCCCTGAGATCTTAGAAGGTACACCCTGCATATATTTTTCAAATGCTTCTGGTAAGGTGAGTTGGTGAATAGTAATAGTGGTTGCAGGCATTGGAGCAGAGAGAATAGGAAGTGGAGGAGGCATCGAGGAGGTTGATGGTGGGGATGTTGTAGTGGAGGAAGAGTCCAACACCATCACCAGAGCTATTGGAGGAGTGGAAGAGAGGTGGACTGAGATTTCCATGATAGGAAAAGGTGAAACAAGGAATGTCTGGGATGCAAGAGGCAGAGGAGTGGCAACAACGGTAGCAGTGACAGGAGTGGAGGTGGCTGGTGGTTCAATTTTTTCTTCTCCCTCATGTTGAGGATCCTCCTTGATTGTTGGCATTTCAGATGTGAATCCTCCTATTTTCTTTTCTTTCTTAGAAGGCTCTCCCTCTGTGGCCTTGTGTGTATACACCTTATGCTAGGGATGGCATTTAGGCACATCCTTTCTTTTCTTTGATCTTGTTGTCGAAGGGGACTTTGGTGTTTCTTCAGTGGAGGTAGTAGCATACCCACTGTCAATTTCTCTCTTGAGCTCATCCTCGAGCTCACCATATGTTATTGTTGCACCTTGTACTTTGAGTTGAGCAACTTGGGCATCAACCCACCACCTAGTTCTATCTACCACTGACTACATTATTGTGTTGAGGTCATGGACCTCTTCTTCATTCCAGTTTATCAACGATAGTGGAAAATTGGCCACAACATCAAATCTTCCATTGATAAGTGATCTTCCTCTTCGACAACCTAGTCAGGCAAAGGAAACAAGTTAATTAACTTCACAAACTAAGTCATCATGTGCATATAGTTCCTCATCTACACTTCCTCATCATCTTGAAAATTGGCCCTGAATTCTTCAAGGTGTGGCCAATGGGAATATTGCTTTCCCACCTACTTCTTTAATTGCCCGTATGGATCAATTCTTGGTTGAGCGATGTGGAGCACTAGATTATACTCCACTATCTCCTTTTCTGAGTAGTCACCGCATTGGGCTGTGGGACAAGAATACATTCCTTGTCTAAAAGTTAGGGGATACGGGACCATCGCTCTATGTTTATCTCTCAACAAGGCATGAGCATTCTGAAATTGCCGAGCAACCTCCAGTAGAATCATTCGGTCATTGGGGTAGTGTGGCAGCCTATAAGGCTTATCATAGAAACCTTCCACCGTTATGCATGTGAACTTTGGGAAATGTATGAATAGGTACCCAAATCTCTGGATGAATGCTCTAGCACTATGCGAGACTCTTCTCTTGAAGTCCCCTCCAAGAAGTCTAATAATATGCCCAATAAATGCATCATTCACCCTCCAATAATCTTTCTTAAAGTTCTTGTATTGAAACTAAGGGTGTCTATCATAAACCTTAAGATCTCTTCTCAGATCTGGATTAGGTGCCACAGAAAGGCCTTTGTATGGGAATGACTTAACTAGCATATACACCAGGTAGGAGGTCATATAAAATTGGGAGGTCTTCTTTATAGCCATCAACTAGCTATGAATGTTTTCATTGATAATATTGGCCCAATGGAACTTGGTTTTACCTTGGATGATCTCCTCAATAAAGTAAAACATCAACTCCTGAAAGAAGGCAATAGTGGGGAGGCCCATTACCCTACTAAGTATGGTTACCAAGTCATGGTATTCCTCATGGAAGTCACTTCTATATAATTCTTGTGGCACTTTGGTTGCACTGCCCCTCCTATCCTTCAACCAATGCTAGTTGATTAGCTTCTTGCAACCCAAGGGGTCTACCTTCCACATGTTTTCAGTATATCCTTTCTCTATTTCCTCCATATTATCAAACATAGGGATATGGAAGATCTAGCCTATGGACCTAGCATACAAATCTACTAACACTCTTCCATCATGGTCAATAATCTTCCTGTTGCTATGGTAACATTCCCTGCACGCCATTACCAGCTCTAGAGCAACGAGTGCAGGAGGGAATTCAGTCGCTTTGGCAAGGCCACTTCTTCTGATTTTTAAGGCATTCTCTATTCTTGGGTTCAGTATTACCCTCTATCTGAATTCATCAATTTCTACATGTCCAAGGTTGGAGTCTGATATGGTGCCCTAATCGGAAGTGATCTTGGAGGTGATTTCCACCCTGTGGAACTGATACCTCATTTGATCTTTTTCTTCTTTTCCCCTGGGAACTTTGGAAAGATTCTTTCATTTTTCCTTTTCCATAGACTTCTCTGATGGTCCCACAATAGATTCCATAAATCTTGTACAAAGGGATATAATAAGCACATTCATAAAATCAAAGAAGCATTAGCTAGATCCTGCAAAATAGGGGTTAGATTCAACAATTCATGTTCAAAAGATCATAGAATACATTAATATTTAACATAATTCATCATTTGAGGCTTGCTTGGATCAATTACTGGAATGTGAGCCCAGGGATGCAGGTTTCCCTAGGCTGGAAATTGTCTAGATTTTTTAGGAGTAGGACAATGCAAAGGGCATGGCAACCCACATACGACCACCCACACTCAAAGTTCTGCATTGGAGGCTTGGTGTTTAAACTCTTCAAGGAGGCACTTGGTATGTTGGAAAATTAGTCATGAGGTCTCCTGAATCATCTAATTGGTCATTTTTCTCATGTGGGTTGAGGGTATGCAGAAGCAGGAAGCACCATGGACATTTGGAGCTCTTTTGTTAAGAAACAATGGTCAGGAGGCAAAAACCCACATGCGACGTTCCACCATGTAGGACGTGCGAGAATCTTGGATGGTTTAGGCACCATCCCTTCAGTTTAGTCATTTCAATTTATGCGGGTAGAGATCACTAGAAGGCTGTCGAGAGATGGTTGTTTTGGAATCGGTGAAGAGAACACAATGACCCATAGATGGACACCCGCACAGGCGGGTCTGCAAGAGGTTTTTGCATGGATTATTTTTCTTGGAAAGGCTCGAGCAGCAAAGGAGTGCGCGAAATCCACCATGCAGGAGGAAGCAATGGCATGGCTATTCATTGAATGACGTCCTCATGGCAGTGGGCCATAGGCGGTGCCCCGTAAGGAAAGGCCCGGAATACATTATACTTGGTTATTTTAGCATCAAAGACTTGCAAGGAAATTGGGTGGTCGGAGTCCGCATAGTGGACTGACATGAGTCCTTGGTAGTTTTATTGATGGTGAAGGTGACGAGGCGGTTCAATAATGGACCCCCGTGAAGCCTAGTCCTCAAGAATTTAGACTTGGTATTTTGTTTGTGTGAACCTTTGGATGGTGGGGAGGAGCACGAGGTCCATAGTGTGAGAGGGCACAAAGACTTCGCCACTTTGTGGGAAGAATTGAGATGGTGGAAAGGAGAAGATGGAAATCTGTAGGGAATGGCCCATGTTAGACTTGATGACACTGGATTCATCGGGACCCGTGAGGCAAGAAGAGGGAGTAGGATAGTTTTTTTTAAAACGGCGGCAAGGAGGGTGTTGCTTGCATGCAACGAACTGTGAAAGTGGACTCACAAGGGCTTTGAGGTCTAATGGTTTTTGTTAAGAGTTTCATGCCTTAGATTTTACCAAGGTGGCGAAAAGGTATCATCTATCTGCAAGTAGAATTTGGCAAGAGCGGACCTGCGAGGCCATGAAGCTTTGAGTTTTTTATTTAAGTTTTTATTGCTTCCAATGGTGGCGACAAGGATGCAGGCTGCTAGGGCTCAATGAATACTCTGGACTTTGACAAATTCTAACTTTGGTTGGTGAAAATGATAGGTCATCTTGGCTATTTATAGGAAATTTTGTATTAATGACCCACATTTAATGCTCGTACAATGGCAGGCGAGGTAGCTAGGTGCATGTTTCAAAAGAACAAAGGTGGGAAAGTCGGGGTCTGCAAGGCAGATGGAACTCCAACCATGACTATTTGGCAGTCAAAGAAAGGGGCGGACATGGAGGATGCGGTACCCACCATGTGAGAGGATGTCCTATATTGGTTGTTGATGAAATGGTGAAGGCAAGGAAGCGATGCACAAAGGGAAGCCCAAAAGGGTGAACCCACAAGATGTGATGGACGCCAACTTTGAAAGACTAAGGGAAACTTGGTAGGGGAACCCCGCAAAAGCCAAGGACTTAGGAATTTTTGGGAGGTGAATTTTGGTCAACTAAGGATGGGGATGTTTAGGTTCCTTGACCACTTAGCTCAAAATTTTAGGGCCACACAAAATGAGGCGAAGGAAAAATCGACCTGACAGAAGAAGGTAACCCTCAAGATCTCTCACATGAAGGAAACCCAAAAAGTAAGTTTCTCACAAGCCCACAGACTTGCAAGGAGGCAACCTATAAGATCTCTCACATGAAAGAAGCCAAAAAATTAAGCGTCTTATAGGCTCACAGACTTGCAAGAAGGTATCCTTCAAGATCTCTCACATGAAGGAAACCTAGATGAAAGCACCTTACAAGCCTGATGACCTAAAAAAAGGTATCCTTCAAGATCTCTCACATGAAGGAAACCTAGATGAAAGTGCTTTACAGGCCCACAGACCTACAAGGAGGTGTTCCCCAAGATCTCTCACATGGAGGAAACCTGAAGGAAAGAGCACCTTATAGATTCGTAGACCTGAAAGGAGGCATCCCCCAAGATCTCTCGCATGGAGGAAACTTAAAGGAAAGGGACTCTGCAGAGTCAAATTTGGAAAGAGGCTTTATAGGCACACTTGCAAATTGACATGTTTACCCACAAATAAAGCATGTCAAGAATAAAGCAGCCACATGGGTAGTCAAGCGGACAGTCATGCAAACCATCGATAAGTTATGAAGCTTTCAAAGGGCGGTCCACTCAAGGGACACACTATTTGAAAGTGCAAGAAAGATGTTCCTTCTCAAATTGATTCATCATCAAGGAATCCTTTCAAAAGATGTTCACTTCATCAAAGAATTTGAAAGGAATAAAGTTTCCCCTCACAAAGAGAAGGTAAAAGTTGCTTCCACTTCAGATGAAATTTCTCAAGTTCATTCTTTATAAACCCATGATGAAGGAAACATGTTTTGTTAAGGTTCCAAGTCGAGAATGTGATTTTTCAAAAAGGTTTGTAAAGATTCTTGAGAAAAGATTTGTTGGCAATGAATACATTTCTTGAAAATTGAACTGTTACAGAAAGGCGTTGTCACGCATGAGAGGGAAAAATCAACCAAAGAAGAGAGAAGGATAAAAATAGTGAAAGGGAGAGAAAGAAAATTAACAAATACAAGACACAAGGGTGATCTAATATTTTGAGGTCAAAGTTGCTCATAAATATATGTATATAAGTATAATAGTAGTATATAAATGAACTGTCATCAACCCCCTACTATATTAGACCATTTGAGGAATGAACAAGAAGACAAAGGAAAAATTAAAAAATTGGGTCAACATGGAAGGGGAGCCTAAATGCCCCCAATGCTTTGCATCATCCCCAATTTGTCAAAATTCAAACACGAACATGGAAGAATGATGATAAAAATAGAAGAAGGATTACAACACAAAAATCACGCATGTATCCAAGCACCAACAAGGGTGACAAGGTTCATCTAGGAAAATATAGAACAATCATGGGGGAACACATCACATCACAACACACACATTTATTCTAAAGATAAAGAAGGGGCCTCCCCCTAGCATTGATCGACCAAGAGTTCATCCTCTTCCCACTCTAGGTCATCGTAGGGGCAAGGAGGACGAGCATGTAGTGGAAGAATGCTAAGGGGAGGAGCTTCCAACCATCCCACAACAAGGGCTAAGGAAGAAGCCCACACAAGGTCTTCTCTGCTAAGCTCTTGTAGAGCTAGGGTCAACGACTTTGAAAAAAATGCTAACAAGGCCAAAACTTCTTCCAGAGAGTTAAACATGCACCTTATCGGAGTGCCATGTTGTACCTCAACGGATGGAGAGGGTTGTGCCCAAAATTCTATGAGCCTTAGTAGAATGACTGTCAATTTTTAAGCAAGCCCTATATGAAACAACATAAGGCAAGGGAGGGTATCTCGCTTTTGGTGTTAGGCGCCCTTTCTTATACTTCTGATATGTCTAGTACAAGAGGTCCTTCCTAAGAAGAAGAGGACCAATAGGTGTAGGCAAAAACTGATCTAAGGAGTAGCTATCATGCACAACTAGTGGTTTATAACCAGTCTCGTGAATCACTACATGCACCAACCCCCAATGAATGAACTTCAAGCATTTGTGCACAACTGAGGGAATTGCATTCATAGCTACTAACCAAGGGATACCTAGCTTCACTCTGAAGAGTTCAAACCCTGGGATTATGTCAAATATTAGGTTCACAGACTTAGGTCCGACAAGGACTAATAGCATGATACTACCCAAGGGAGGTAAGAAAAGCCCATTGTGTGTACGGATGGTGCTCATAGGTGCATTGTAATCCATATTTGTGCAATAAGGTAAATAAAATAATCTCCTTGGTTATGATATTCACCTAAGATGTTGGATCAACAAGAACACTTGCTACAATGATCCCATTGATCTGCATAGGGATATATAGAGGAGATGGTTCTCTATTGAAGCCCATCAAAAAATCCTGCGAGGTGAAGGTTATACCTAGGCCACCACTCATAGGGTGCTCAGAGGGGATAGGTTGATGCAAAAACGAGGCCATCACATGCACTAAATGATACTCTCACAAAGTCCCCCAGAGGTTGTAAAATAGAATAGTGACCCACTTAAGGTTTCATTGCGCAACACTTGTGGAACCTTCCAACTACACCTAATAGGGGTAGCAGGTTGGGTTGCAAGGTGAATTCCTTGCAACACTCACACCTACAACACTCTTAGAATACAAGGAAAGTAACTTTCAGTGCTACAAAATGGAACCAAAATGGTTCACGTCGGGTTCCCCAAAAATGTAAGAGAGGGGGCCAACCACGTCAAGGCTCAAGGTCATGAAGAGCCAAGAGAGGAGGGCTGCCCTAACTTACCTCACTCTCAAGGGGTTTTTTGAAATAAGGGACAAGAATGATAAGGACTATAACATCCTTCAACCACTCTGTAGACTCAAGATCTAATTTGGGGCTAGGCAATCCAATTTTCAAGTTCAACACTGTATCTCAGGTAGCTCTCTACCAGAGGATGAAAGTGTGGTTCTAGGATAGCAGCATGGCGTGCTAGCATCTCTCAGGTGTGTTGGCATTCGTATTATCGAAGGACCAAAAAGACAATATGAACTATCATAAAACTAGCTGATAGCCTAGCTAATGACTTCTAAAGTAATAAAAAAAAATTATAAAGTAGGAAAGATACAAGCAGATATGATAAAGAAAATAAATGAGAGCTAGAGTGATGAAGATAATCTCACTGAGGCACCAATTCACTAGCTAGCTCCAAAAGCGCACCCACATGCACACAAGAAAGAGGGGTAATGTGTTGGGGTTGTATAGGGGTCTACCTCAGTTAGACCCCTTGTTTTGGTGTTTCCACCTCCACGAACAGCTAGATAGCAACAAGAGGGAAATGTATGATAAATAAGTAAAGAAAGAAATTACACAAATAACACTACAAAATAATAAATAGATACTCCACCAAATCGTAAAGGAGAGGAGTGAATTGTTACCACCTCCACCAAGAGCTCACTAGTCAATGGAGGAGAAAGAAGGCTTGAACAATCACCATAACCTTGACTACAATGAAGGGAGGTGTTGCAAAACCTCAAGCCCATGCTACAATGGCTTGCTTCACACTTGATTTACAGACTTGACAAAGCGATGTTGCTGCAATGGAGTGTTGAAGTGTTTCTTGAGAGTGAAGAAAGTGTTGTAGCTTACAAAGAGATTGTTGGAAAATGGATAGAAGGGTCCCATTGAATGAAGAGTGGATGAATTTCAAGAAGAAGAGGGAGAATCTATTGTTTTCAGGGTCGGTTGGTTGAAGAGTGACATTACATATCAGACCCAATCAAAAGTGTAATGCCTCTACCAACTTCAAATGTAGGAATTTGTTAGGGATGTAAGCACGTTGCACGGATGTCTGTGCGCTATACGTGTGTCCCCGACAAATATTATTCTACCGACATAAAGGACAAATGCCAAGTGGAAGGAATGTGTCCAACTGATGTGGAATTTCACCTTTGGATTTGGTTTTCTAAGGTGAGGATATGTAAAAGAGGAATTTGCATGAGGGCTGCAAATTCACTCCTATACAGATTGATAATGATGTTGGCCTCTAGTAAAATGCATGTCTATATTTATTGAAAAGTATTAGTAGACACCAAATTTCATATATAAAGGAATTAATTATAAGTTTGGTTTAGCGAGATGTGCTAAAAGTTTAAAATTCAAGCTCAAAAAACATTAGAGTTTAGAAATCTTGGGAAAGGTATGTAATATATTTTTCAGATATGAATGAGTATGGTGGTGTTTTTATTAATGTTGTCATTGATGTCAACACAATATAGGTTGTTGCAGTGAAAGGAAACAAGTGATTGCAGGTGGTACATGCATAGTTGAGATACTGTAGAGATGTTGTGAGTACATGGAGCTATTTTTAAGGTGTTTTAGGTGTGCTGATATGATGATTTACCAAGTGATTTTGAGAAAATTAATAAATAGTGAAGACATGTAAAGCTCAAAAAACTCACATACCAAATAAAATATTTCCATGTACAATGCACATTCCAAATAAGGGGAAAGAGATAACATGCATAACATTAAATATCCATAAATTCTCAAAGGCAACTTCATTAATGAGTTACAAATTACATACACCAAAAGGGTGTTACAATTCATCTATTTCAATGATACATTAACAAGTTTACATTAGTAGTTACATCCATGAAGTAAAGTTACATTTTAAAAATTGGCTATACAAGCCATACAAAAATAATACATGAAGTACATCCATAACATAAATAACCTCTTATTCTCATCCGCCATGACACCACTAGTCTTCTTGTGCTGAGGCCAAGAGTGCGGTTAAGGCACCTTTTCCACCCAACCACGAAGCACATGACTTCCCCGAGTTTCTTCCTAAATCGAAGAAATCCTCGACCCTGCACGAGGAGCCTAGCAACCTGGAACAATAAAATAGGAGGGATCTCTCAATGCATGTTCGATGCCTATATGCATTCTTATACTAGAACAACATATTTATTGCATGTAAGATGTCGCAGAGACATATATAACATAAAATTCTAGGATTTTTATCCATCTATTTCACTGGTACATTGCTTGGCCAAGCATTCAAATATAAATGGTAGTTTAAGAAAAGGTTAATTACCATCTTTGGGAGCCCACATTCGGCATCTTGTCCTGGAAGTTTCTCACAAAGGTGTAAATAATGCATATTTTCACATAATTTGCATAAAGTTCAAACATTTACACATTCAAGCATTATTTCTAAAAAACTCTTTATATTTTCCAAGTTCGCTATTAGCCTTCATAATAAATTCATTCACAAAAAAAGTCTACCTATGGTTTTTACATTTCACATTTGACTCAATTTAATCAATCTTTTAACATTCCAATGGTTAATAGAATCTTCATGCATATGTGTACTTTTCTATTCACTAACATAGTATTCAATACTCCATTTGTAATTTAAATGATGTAATCTAAAAGAAATAATAGGTTTGCATATATTTGAAAGAAGAACTTCCAATCAGCAACATATATACTTATATATTGAAAAGTAACAACTTGCTTATTCACCAATACACATGTGTGTGTGTGTGTGTGTATATATATATTGTGTGTGTGAATATGTGTACTAATTAAAAGGATAAACAAACACACCAATGCGACATTATATTGAATAAATTAAAGTTAAAAGATAAACAAACTCCCAACATAGCAGCTTCTTCAAAGACATCCCATTGTCCTCTATCTCTAAGGATTCGATGTAAGTTGTTGGCTCTTAGTTGGTTTAAGCAACAACTTGTAGAATGACAACTTAGAGAACAAGATTATGCAACATACATTTCTATTTATAAATGATAAGATATGATTAAGCTAAGATGTGAAACTAAAATGCTATAAAAGATAAGATGCTATGCTTAAGAAAACAAGATTGCTAAATGTTGGATAAATGCAACTATAATGCTCACTCTATATTCGTTAGATCTCAGATCCTTTTCAAAGTACAAAGAGGTTGTATTTATAGAGTTTTTAGAGGCAAAATCCTAGTTGGCAAAGATCAACGGTTGAAATCAAGCATGTCAAGATGAACAGTGAGAGATTTGGAAGTTGAGAAAAAGATAGGAAATTTTTCCTCCTACACAACCTTTTCCATTCAAAAATGAAGGAAAGTTGTCATTTATGCATTTTAGTTATGAGGAGTCAGTTGGTAGTTGAGGATAAATCCATAATTAAATAATTAAGTTATTTAATTATTTATGACAATGAATTTAGAAGTTTCCATAACTAGCATACCTATATTAATTATTAATATATGTAAAACACGTCGAGAGTTATCTTTATCGAGATTTTTTTTGTCTAGAGGAAAAAAGCTTACATTTTCATGAATATGAATTTGAGAAGAAATCCATTTGATTTCATAATTGTTTTTGTCATTATTTATTTCAATCCCCATATATAAGGGTACACATTCAAATTTGAAATTATACCAACTTGTATATAACAACAATTAACAAAGAACAATAAATTTACAATCAGAAATTTTCATCAATCATTCGATTTAGTATTGACAGCACCAAAAAACAATATCACGTCAAAATGGTATTCACTAACTTAGATATATCCATTGGTTCTTTTTTGAAATGTTTGAATACATTGTTAACATTATATACATTCAAGCATTTGAATGTCATGAAACCTATAGCTTTGCAATTGAATTTGATAAAGCTTTGCTCTCAGATGAATAATCAAACTTTGTTGTTTTTATGACTATGCATTTAATCCTTTGTTCATCATTATAAGTCTCTCTTTTCACTTGTATTTTAAATATGTATCTATTGAATAGGACCTTTTGTATAATGTGTGCAAACTTAACATCATCTTGCTCTTCATACTTAAAAATGTTCAATTCTTTTGTTGTAACACCCATAATTTCTTCTGCAACTTCTTCAAAAGGAGTAATCCAAGTGAATGAAGTATGGTCTTGCACTATGCATTGAAGTGTATATTTATAATCACATTCAGGGAAAGTTTTATCACATCTTCCACAATACCCCTAACCATTTTCATTAGTGTTGACCTTCTTTTTGTAGTGCCTATCTCCAATTTTCAAGGGGCAAGCTATATAACAAAAATTGTCTACCTTAATGAAAGATAAGGTAGCTTTTATCACTATCCAATAAGGTTTACCAAAGTTTCCAACATTGTGATCCTGTATTTGTGAGATATTTAAAAAAAAAAAATCTTCTATTGCAGATGAGATTTCCTTTGTAATAGAATGAGGATGGAGATTATTCCCTTCTATATCAAACTACAATCTAAATTGGTGTGAGTCAGGGAGATTTGGATTTATATGGATTTGGGTTGTAGTAATTGTTCCCACAGATTTTCCACCAAAATCACTAATTCGTGTAGTCTTTATAGAAAGAATGGGAGAAGTTCCAACATTGCACATTTCTTGGAGTTGTTGACCTTCCTTATTGTAGAAATCACCCCACAATATTAATTCCACCATACAACCTAACATGTATTTTAGTCGAAGGGTTCTTTTTTGAACTTGTGTGGAATTTTTCTTGAATATTGTGTTTGGTGTGTCAGTTGAGAGAACAACACCAATGATATCAACCAAAGAATTGTTTTTCATGTTCTCAATTTCTCTTATCGATGTAAAATGGAATTTTTGTTTTCGTATACAACTATACTCCTCCAAACACAACTCAACAATCGAATTTGTTTCTAAGAATATTTCCCATTCATTTTTTAATTGGTTGAAATTCTTTTGTGTAGGTTTGAGTCTCCCTTTTGAGATGAGAAACACTTTCCCAATTTCTATGCATTCATAAAACTTTTTTGCAACTGCATTAAAACATTTTAATCTTATTTAAATATAATTTGACTCAACCAAGTCAACATTAAACACTTGGCCATCTCCTTTTGCATTGTTAAAATAACAAAGTTGACCCTTTCTAGTGACTCTTGCCTTTATTGGCCATCTATTCTGGTATGGATTGAGTGTTGCAATAGGAATGGTTCTTGTCTGAGGTTCACTTTTTGCAACAATTGGGTGCTTATATGGATTGCAGGTTGGATCCATTCCTACATCATTATCATAAAAGCAAAATCATATTCAATGGATTTTGAACAGGGAAAAAGAAATGGTAGAGTAATTGGAAACATTGATAATTTGTTAAATTTTTCATATAATAGACGAATTGAATATAGCAGAAAACTAAATAGCATACACATATATTACATTTTTGAATTTGAGACTCATGGAATTAACATTGAATAAAATATGCATGTTACATCAATAGCTTTCGAACAGGGCAAAAGAAATGGAAGAGTAATTGGAAACATTGATAATTTGTTGAATTTTTCATATGAGAGACAAATTGAATATAGGAGAAAACTAAATATCATACACATATATTACATTTTGGAATTTTAAACTCATGGAATTAACATTGAAGAAAGTATGCATGTTACATCAAGTATCTTCTAATATTTTCAATCTGTTTTCCTCAGCCTTTCTCTTGGCAAGTTGTCTACCATTTTTCATTTTTTCATAACGGTCATATGTGAACAATGACATAATTCTTAAGCCTTCGATGCATTTTACATGGGATATAGCTAAAAATTTCAATCTTGTTCTTTCTCTTGGTCCTATATCAATAGTAGCTTTTGATAGAGTCAAACCCTGTGATTTGTGAATTGTCAATGCCCAAGCCAATCTTAATGGAATTTGGCTTGTCCTACCCCTTTATATTGTTGCAATTGGAATTGTCTTTGGTTTACGATCATCAAATGGTATTTCTGAATACCTGTCAAATGCAACCATTACATATGTTGGTGGTTCTGGTGGACCGATTCCAGGTTTGTATACAATGTTTTGTATATATCCTAAAGCTCTTGAGAATTCTTCTTGTACATTGCTACTTCCTGATTTTATTGAAACACTATGTGCAATAGGATGTTTCAATGAGTATAACATTTTCTTGTTATGGTTATTAACATTTTCATTTGTGGAGAATAAATGCACACCACTGTCGAACTCGTGATTTTTTGTTGCATCTAATGTATGAGTGGTTCTTGTCATAAGCAATTTCCAATCATCTATTGTGGGGTTTGCAACTCTCAAATTTGTCAAAATTTGATGAAATCTTTTTTGATGGATGTTTTGTCCATCTTGTCTGAATATTTTATCCAGAGTAACCACAATTTTGAATTCTTCCCATAGCAACTTAGCTCGTGTGTTGCTGTCATAAGCTGGTCTATCATTAACAGGAGGTAACTGACCCAAATCTCCAACAAAAATGATAGATATGTCAAATAGAAATTTGATAACAATTATTGTGAGTACTATAGAACTTTATAGTTATATAATTGTCATTTAAATGAATTTTTTGTATAACCATATAAAATAATTAATTTGAATAATCAAATTGATATTTACCTCCAAAGTTACAATTTGCATTTTGTGGGAATGCTTGTCAAAGCCAAGAATCAACTTTTTGTACCAATTTTTGACCAATGAAGCTCATTTCATCAATTAGAATGTACTTGATGTTTTCTATTTCTTCTTGAAAACTTGTGAGCCTCACTCCTTCCAATTGAGAAAAATCTTTGATTAGGATTCAGAGTTTTGAATGAATGGTGGATGCTCTTATGTTGAATATTGCAACTCCAGTTGGTGCCAGTAATAGAAGAGGAGAAGGACTAGGATATGATACATTTTTAAGATCTTGACTAATAGCACCAATTAGATATGACTTTCTTGTCCCTGTTGTTCCTTGAATTATCATCAACAAGGGCGATGCATTTTGATTATTATGGTAGTGTGTCATGATTATGTTGAGTTCCTTCTTTTGTTTGTCACTAAGGGTTGTGTAGTCCATAAGTTATGGTATTTTGTCATGTATGAGACATCCATGTTCTTTCATGTCACTGATGAAGTTCATTGCTTGATTCGTATAGATTTCACCACGATATTAAATACACCAATATTTTTGTCTCTCAAAACCTCTCCTTCCCAACATATCTATTTCAGAAACTTGTATATTTTGACCATGATTTAGTCCAGATAGTATTTCTCATTCATGCTTGGTAGTATTTATTTGAAGAGCATCATTGTCTTCAATTTCAGTATTAGTGGTGTTTTCGTCATGTTGTTCAATTGCTATTCATTCCACGTGCCAAGGGTTATAATGGAATGACTCCCAAATT
Source organism: Sequoiadendron giganteum (assembly GCA_007115665.2). Lineage (NCBI taxonomy): Eukaryota > Viridiplantae > Streptophyta > Pinopsida > Cupressales > Cupressaceae > Sequoiadendron > Sequoiadendron giganteum. Next base: position 11,052,451 of record VCHN02000014.1, read on the forward strand.
TTTCTGATTGATTCATCATCATGACCAATATCTCTATCAACATCACGAAAAGGTTTGTACAACAATAATTATGAATAACAAAAATCAATCCATTTATTTGACTCATGTGGAGGAATGGATAAAAACTTAGGACGAACTCTAACAATCAATGCCTTTTTTCTTGGCTCCCATTTGTTATCTTTCCTACTTTTAGGATTATATATCCATGATCTGGCTACATCAATTATTGTAACACCTTCCATAGACAAAGGCCTTAGTTTATATCCTTGGATGAAAGATGTGTGTTCTTCATTATTTTGTTCATCATTTACACTTACGGGTTGGAACACCTGATGTGACACATTTAGATTGATAAACCTCCTACTTCTCTCTACCAATGGAAGTTCAAGTAGCATGTGGCGTGCCTCTTGAGCTCCAATGTCTCTTTCTATGACATTCTCGGTCAAAAGTCTTCTATATGCTTTTGCAGCCAAATCATCTAGATTTTCCATGTTTTCAAGTCGCATTAACATCTGTTGGTATGTTTCTAAACTTTTTAATGCTTTTGTTTTATACTTTGCAATATATTTGATTACACCATGTTTGGAAAGAACGGGTTTCCAATCTATATTTTCTCTCCACAATTGCAATATGTAATGATTATGTAAGTTTACTTTGTCATCATTCCTCGGTGCCTCAATTTTTTTGTCACTTATTTTTGTGTCTTCATATAATTTGGATCCCTCCAAATTTAATGGCCAAGGAGCTTTATACCTATTATGAATAGGAAAACATAATGTATTTTCATAGTTTAGAATCATATGACAGTTGATTTGCATACAAGTATTTTAACTTATGGAAATTGTTACCTGCAAACCATTATTCCTCCTTTTTTCATAGGCATGCACCCTCCCTATAGACTATGTGTATCTCTACAGAATTTAGTAGCTCTTCATAGTCATGGTCAACATTGATCTCTGCAAGTTGTCTTGTATTTTTCAGACATGGATGTTGAGGAAAATTTTGGAATGCCTACAATTGTATAGACAAATAAATTGATTAGTGATGTGTTAAACTAAAAGTCATCTATGAAATATATGATATGCATATGCTTTTCAGTTTTGAACATGCCTAGATGTTTTTCTGATGTCGATCTTGTCTAGGATTTCATGCTTGAACAATAGAATGGAAATACCTTTCTGCACTTTTTCGTTGCTCTTGATTTGACCAATCCAAGTCATCCATATTCGCTGCATTGTGTATCCAAATGAATCCATGCACATGTGGTGAGCCCCTATGTTGCCACTCATATCTAAACCAAAAATCTTGAATTTTCATTCCTTTTTCTAGTATTTATGTTCTAAATATGGAATTTCTTAAATGCATGTACTTTGTGAATATATGAGGATAGTCAATACATTTTGTTTTCTCCATATTTGAGCCTCTCATGGCATAGTTGGCGATGTTCTTGGCATTAGTGCATGCAAATTAGGCCAATATAGATCTGTTGCACTCAAAGTGAAAAATATTGTAGGAGAGCCTATTTGATGAAGCATGTTAATCAATTTTGCATGACATTGTGTCCAATATGATCGTGTACCCCTCAATGTTGTTCCAAATCACATTAACCTGTCAGCTAGATGGGATTGTGGCATGTTTTCGATATGTTGACGGAACTCGTTGATGGTGATTGACATGTCTTGAAAGCTTCTTTCGGAAAATAAAGCTAAAGAATATTGTGCACAACGTCTCATTATCATGTTCATCATAAAATATTGAAATCTTGGATGCCGATCAAAATGATGGTCCCTATAGCACAATAAATGCTTAACAAATTCATGCAGATGCACTCTTCTCATTAGTGGTTCTAACCAATCACATTTACCATCAGGGAACAATGTTGGGAATGCCATATCAAGTAATCTTGGAGTGACATATTCATTGATAGGAGATGAACCTATTTGTGGCCAATCAATCAATGTTGCTAAATTTGTTGCAGGGTTATTAACCCATGCCTAAATCAATTCAATTTCTCTTTGAGCATTAGGTGGTCTAGAAGCCATTGATGTAGTGTGCTCAATTATATTTCCTTGATCCATGTCCATGATTGGACCCACAAATACAATTTCATTTGAATCAGAATCAAATCCCATATGCACTGTTTGTAATTTGTTGCATATATTTTCATCATAATTTCCTATGAGATCATTGAGAACATTTTCATTGATTCTGACATTTGAATAAAACTTGGCATGGTCTACTTTGTATTTTAATGCTTTATACACACGATCCCTATTCACTGTGAATTTATAATTTGTTCCACGTTGATCTCTTCTTCGAACAATGATGATTGGCAACTCTCTTATTGAACGTGGCAAAACATTTGCAACATATTCCACATTTTGTGGAAAACTTATTGTGTGTCCTTTGTATTTATACTGACCACTGACTACATGGGTAACTTGTAATATTGGACTAACATGTGCAATCAACATTTCTTCTACTTGAGTTAATTTTGCAATCTCTTCTGGTTGTGGCCCAAGTTCCATATTATTTGAAGTTGAAAATATATGGTTCCCTTTCTCTTGTCGACATCTATTAAAAAATGCACCTTGAGAGGTGTGAAATACTTTCATTCCTAGGTAGCATTCTTGACAAATATAGTGCATGCCTAGTGTTGTCAAGTTATCTAATTGATGTCAAAATTGTGCTTGATTTTTTTTTAAATCATCGTGAAACATTCCATTTGGGTTTTGTATGTTTCCTTGTAGACCTACATTTCTCTCATCTTGTACTGTGATTTCTACCCTTTGTATAACATAGCTTTCTCTGTCAACTTCATTGTGTCTTTTTCTCTATTCTTCCCTTTCAACATCTATTATGTGTTCTCGTCATTATTTTCTATATTCTCTTTGATATTGTTTTCTTTGCTCCTCTAATTCAAAATTCAATCTTGGTCACACCATATCTAGAAAATCATCGAAGTTGGATTTGTAAAATTGATGTTTTTCAATGGTTAATCTACTTTTCTTTTAAATGAATTTCATTTAATATCAAAGAATATTGTAATCACAAGGTTCTAAATAGAATAAAAATTTACATGACTATTACATAAGAAGTATAGGTGAAGCATACTTAGATGAAGAGATTTCATCACAAAGAAGAAAAAAATGAAAGCATTATTGTGTTTTAGAAATTGGTCCTTGAATAAATGGACTCATTATTGTGATTTTGTGACTATTTATATATCAAGTAGGTCATGTACATCCAAAATACCTGAACAGTCTTTTGCAAAAGTTGATATTAAATTCTATATGAAAATATTGTTCATCAGACTAAGTGAATCATGGTTGCCACCTACATACAACACGTATGAACAATTTTTTTACAGAATAGATAGGAAAGTCTACATCAAAATGTTGTTCATAAGAGTGACCCAACCATTGAACAACCCTCTAGATGCTTGACATGTGTGTACCCTAATTATGATACAAGTACCAAATAAATTTTTCAATAGAGCTTTTTGCAACTCTTGGTTCCTCGTATTTCTCAACATAATAAAGTTCTCTTAAAAAACCAGAGAATCCTACAAATTTCTTGCATGTTAGATGTAATTTGAGGGAAATTTCTTCCATATCATCAATATCTTGTCGTTCTATTCCACTTGCAAGCAATGCAGCATCATGGAGTTCTCTAATGATTTATTTTGAGTGGTCTTCAATTGACGTGTACAACTTGTCTATCGGACTTGGCACATGTGTGTTTGAATTTCTTGATTCCTCATGGGCTTCTAGTTGTTCAATTGTTGGTTCATGAGAAGGAGATTCATTGTGGGTAGCCATTATCTAAAAAATAAACGAAACTCATAAATAAGTAATAGGTTATCAAGATATGAATGATTCTAAGTTGTAGGATTTTTTCGTATGATTTTCAATTGAATTTTCAAAACTTAGAAGACTACAAAGAGAAGTGTAAGAAATCTGTTGGTATAAAATTTCTTTTAATGTAGGAGGTGGGTTTGTTATAGATAGAGATCATAGCAATGGTACTAATGTTCAAAAAGCTTCATAAGATCATTAATAGTCATAGTAATTTTGAACATAATTGCAATGTAAAAACTTTTGCTAGCAATATTTAATAAATAGTAAACTTTAGCGTCACAGGAGTACATGTCCATTTTGTAAAAAACTTGTTCATAAGAGTGACCCAACCATTGAACAACCCTCTATATGCTTCATATGTGCCTACCCTAATTATGATAAAAGTACAAAATAAATTCATCAATAAAGTTTTTTGCAACTCTTGGTTCCTTGTATTGCTCAAAATAATAAAGTTCTCTTAAAAAACCAGAGAACCCTACAACTTTCTTGCATGTTGCATTTAATTTACGGAAAATGTCTTCCATGTCATTACTCTCTTGTCATTATATTGCACATGCAAGCAGTGCAACATCATGGAGTTTTCTAATGATTTGTTTTGAGTGTTCTTCAATTGACGTGTACAACTTGTCTATTGGACTTGGCACACGGGTGTTTGAATTTGTTGACTCCTCATGGGCCTCTAGCTGGTGGACTGATGGTTTGTTGGAAGGAGATTCGTTGTGGGTAGCCATTATCTAGAAAGTAAATGAAACTCATAAATAAGTAACAGGTTATAAAGATAGGTATGATTGTTAGTTGTAGAATCTTACATATATAATTTTCAATAGAATTTTCAAAGCTAACAAGACTATGTAAAGAGAAGTGTAAGAAAGTTTTTGGTATCAAATTTCTTTTAATGTAGGGGTTTGGTGAGTTATCGATAGAGATAGTAGTAGTGGTACTAATGTTATGAAAGCTTCATAAGCTAATTAATAATCATAGAAATTTTGCACAGGATTGCAATGTCAACATAGTTCTACCACTTAAATTGCAATCTATAAGTATTTTTGAACACAAGATGAATTCCATATACACAAAAGTGTTCATTTCAATAACCTTTGAATAATTTTGTATTTATTTGTAATGCCCTACCACGCAACCCTGGAGGAAGTTGCATTTAACTACTTAAATAGAATAGTTTTTTTTTTTAAAGTATAATTAATAAGCAAGTTCGTTAACTAATGCCAACAACCTCTAAGGTTACAAGACAGAGGTTATATAGAACCTCAACAAAAGAAACATGATTTAAACCCTATCATTTAAATACTAAATAAATTAAGCACATACATTCCAATATGATAATTACATCAAGCATAAGAGATAATCATCAATTATATTAATCCATAAATTAATCCATAAGGTTACAACACTCATTCCCCGAATGAGGCAAGCCATCAAAAATATTACAATTACAACATTCCACCTTGATAACAAAGAGGGGTAAAATAATACAAGATAACTTAAATGAAATAAAGCAAGAATTGATACCAACGAGCTCTCCAACTGAAAGTCATGTCCACACAAACATGAAGAAGAACCCAACGGATTTAGGTTGCTTGCCACCCAACCAAGTGGAACCCAAAGGCCCACCCCCCGTGCTAGGAGATAGTAACCAAGAATCCTAGCCAAGACCATCTACCTCTAGACACAGGCTAACATAAATTGAACCAAATTGAAACAACTAAACACATGAACAACACAAGAACATCAAAAGCTCACACATGAACAACTCAAGTACAATTCAGATACCATGCAAGTACATCACAAGTACAACTCTACAAGGTCACATTGTTTCTAGAAATAAAGCAGGACAAGTATGTTAAAGGAACCATACACACTAATAATGGAACACCAACCATGGTCACATCAGGTATGTTTCAGAAACCATACCCACAATAAACAAGAACCAACTGTTGTCTTAGATAGAGTGTCATCACACAACTTGTCGTGGGTTATCCTTGGAAATCTTCATAAGCTCTGGCCCCCACAAGAAATGGTTATCCTAGTGACCTTTAATGAATCTCGGCCCCCACACTCACTCATGCGGAGCCAAATACCTTTCATACAGACAAGATAGATGAGCTTGCCATTACAAGCCTTCCCATCTCATCCCAAGTCTAAACGAGCACTTGAGTCTATGAGTGAGTCATTAAAATCTTGATTAGTGTGAGGTTAGTCCTAAGCTTATAAGTATTGTTTTAGTTATCACTTGATTAAATAACTTACAACGAGTTATCCTGACACCACTTCATGTGCTAGCCCCCATTACAAGCCACTCTTCTACTTGACAATGACATACCAAACAAACATCTATGGTACAAGGTGCAACATACAAGCTAGCACATCTACTCCTTTCTCAGGAGGCGACGAAGATAAAACCATCTCCAAAAACTGGAGACAACAACAATAACAAAATGGCTCCTAACCGCTCCTAACAAGGAGGCACACATTACAAAATCCACTCCTTTCTCAGGAGGTGACAAAGATAAAACCATCTCCAAACACTGGAGGTAACAACAATAACAAGACCGCTCCTAACCACTCCTGACAAGGAAGCACACCTCACAAATGACAACCCTCACCAATGGCAGACCATCTGGAAGACTTACAAATTTACCACACATTTAACCCACTTCCCAAGATGACAATCATAAGAGACAAGCAGTTTAATCAGAATTAACTCTACTTTGGATTTCCTAAATCCACGTCTTTTAGTAAAGCTCGATAGATTATTTCCATACTAACACTAATTCAATAATGTCTCTTACATACATAAGCATAATTTAAATCAAAATTACATCCTTTAAATGTTTCCAATATTTATAAATTAAACACTTATTTCAATTATTCAGAAAATGACATTTAAAAATGAATAAACGTTTCCTCTACTTGGCGTATTCATTTCCAAGATAATTTAACATAACTTTATATAAAACAAATCATTTCACATCAAATATAATATTTCATCCGATATATTATTCTAAATTACGATCAATAGTTTGATTGAGGGTGTAACATTTCCATCTTCACAATCACATTTAAATCATGCAATTAATTTAAACCAATATTTAATTCCCTCGATTGAACTTAAAACATGCCTTCGAATATATACATCATTTTATTAAACAAATACACAAAACATATATGTTATTACTTAATATTATATTAATATAATATAAAATACTTACGTATTTTAATATTAAGTTAATATAATATAAAATAACAAAAATATATATATATATATATATATCTATACATAGTACATAATATTATATTAATATAATATAAAATACATACGTATCTTAATATTAAATTAATATAATATTAAATAATGAAAATATAATTATTTCTTTTTTTTTTGAAAGGGCCCTACTAAACCCTCGGGCCGTGCGCTTTTGACCTACGGCTAGCCATAGGTTTCCATACTGCAGGGGCGACGTGTTTTCTTTTGGTCAGGCAGTGGCTGAACCAAGTGGCGACGGCGGCGCGATTTATAGGCAAGCGAAGGAACCAAGGTTAGCACAGGGTGGAAGAGGGGGATGCTGGTAGAGGATGCAAGGTGTGGCGGAGGCACCGCTGCGAGCGGAAAATGGAGGGGAAGGCACGGCACGGGCGGCACTAGCAACGTCGGCCACCCACCGTGGTGGCGTGGCCTGCACAGCCCGCGCGGCCACAGGGACGAGAGGGGAAGCGATGGCGTCGGGGGCGGGTGGGGAGTATGCTAGGCGCGGCTCCCTCCACCTGCTTCCCATGGGACGTGCGGTGGGGGTTGAGCCCCCAGGCCCCCAAATTTTTATTTTTTCTTATTTTAATTTTATTTTCTAAACCTGCAAAATCCGAATTTTTAAAAAAAAATAATAAACCTCAATAAAAATAGACAAAAAAAACTTTAAAATATATAAATATATATGCATATTCACATATGTATATGTATTATATATTTTAAAAGGGGATTTTTAAAACATATTGGGAAAAACCCACATCAAAATAGCCATTTTTATTCAAGAACGCATTTTTTTGAAGCAATGCATTCCCAAACAGAAATTTTAAAAACAACATATTTAAATCTATCAATCCTTTCAAAATCAAAATTAATTTAATAACATGAACTTGGTTAACTAGTGTTTGAGATGACCCAGACGAAGCTCAACTCCTTCCTCTGATTCCCTCCTCAAATCAGCAAATTTCACAACTCCAATACAAAACCCACAAAATTGAAATATTCTTCCTCTCACAAATTCCAACTTTTCTCCAAACTCCAAGATCCAAAAGAATTGAAAACCAAATTCAACCATAAGGATGAAAAACCCTAAAAAATCCAACAACCCCCCTCATAAATTCTTCAAAACAGAAAATAAGATAAATATCTAATTTCTTTAATTTTTTTTTGAATTCAAACTTCAATTTGACTTTTAACTTATTTTCCTATTTTTCAATTTCAACAAATATGCAATAATCTCCAAAATGAATTTGCTTAACTCAAATTAATTAATTTAATTAATTCAATAAAATAAATCTAATCCAAGATTAAATTATTTTATTAATTAAATTAAATTAACTTAATAACTTTAAATAACATTTTCCACATAATAACCAATTAATTCAATCAACAACTTAAATACTAAAACCCATTTAATTCCTTTTTCCAACTTGCAATTAAACAACGAAGACAGGACACAAAATTCAAAGCAACCCATCCCAACAAACAACTGATGACATACAAGGACTAGGGTGATGACTTGGCGCAGAAACCTAGCCACTATCTCCCAATCGAATACCGTTGGGTATTGAACACGCTCTCACCTGTGGAACCAGGTGGAGTCGATGTCCTGTACCTATCAACCTGCAAATCAAGTAACCACAACATATAATATATCCAACATAAAATACACACCGTGAAGAGGAAATCACAGGATCGTAGGGCACTCACAAGTGAGTGATATGATACTGTCCCCTTCACCAATACACTACAAATAACTGACAATCTAACATGTTAGTATAATCCAAAACATAAACATCTTTAATTCGAATATCCATAAATGCTAATTAAAACATGTCATAAAGATACATCATATTAAAATACCAATACATCAAAATATAACATTAACGTTGCTTTATAGATAGCAATCAAATACAGCCGAGTACCATAGTCAAGGTACTAACAAAAAATTACAACATAAGAAAGGTATCTAAATATCCAAAAATACATCAAAGCAACATAACAACACAAGGACATACTATCCAACTAGAAGGCAAAACGGAGGGGTATTACATCCTCCCTCCCTAGGGTTAGGCTTACTCTTGGAAGCCTAAAAACACGTAGGGATATAAAACCCTCAACCAAACTGCAACTAAACCAAAACCTCAACCCCCTACGGGTGAGTGTGCTGCACTGAGCGACCAACTCCAGAAGCGTTCAGTCATGGACAAACTCTAGCAAGGTGGCCCTATTGGCCACAAGAGTAACACCCCGTGTTACCACCAATCCCTCTACCTCCTAAAGGTACAATAGACTGCTGCCCACTACCCCTACCTGCCACAAACTGAGAGCCCTGGGTTGGCTGTTCCTGATGATTGTGCTGGTTGCGCCACCAACTCCGGTTCCTTCTAAGAGAAGAACCACCAACACCCTGATGAAACTGAGCATCCTTACACTTCCCAAGTGTACTCTGCTACTGTTGACCACTCTGAGATGGTCTTCATTGAGATCGAGAAGGTGTACCTCCCCGAGGCGGACCTCCTCGAGCACTAGCCCCTACTACTAAACCACTACCATACTACACCTTAGTGTGGTCTCCTAGTGTCCTAGCCAAGTTTGCTACCAATAAAGCCATCTGGCTCAAGGTGTGATACTCATTGCCTCGATGGTGATGCCAGTGGTCGGATAAGAAATGACCTCTAAACCGCTCTAGGAAGGTCTCCCATGACACTGAGTGAATATCAGTATGGAGGCTCTGCTCCTCTAGACTCCACCATGTGGACGCGAGTCCTCGAAGATGTACAATAGCACACCATGCTTTGGTATTACTACCATATGGGTGCAAAGAAAAATATCGATCGAGGTCAATGAGCCAAGTTTCAGCCCCTAAGTGACCTCTGGCTCCATCAAATAAAGGTGGGCATGCCCCGAGCAAATCCATCATGTGCACTGAGTCTACTACCTTTGCCTGTGCCAGAACTACTCTCTCACTAGGATTTCCCTATGCATCAACCTCCCTCAGACCAAGGAGTTCCAAAGCATCCTCAAGCACTTTGCGCATAGCCTCAATCTCTGTTGGATTCAGCTGATGATCACCAATCCCTAGGGCATTATGCGATGCCCGGTGTTCCTCCTGAATTGGCATAACTAATACTCAAGGAGGAGAGTCATGCTGACTCCCACCATGATCGCCCACACGGCCAAGAACACACCCTCTACCTCTTCCACATCTGGGAGGCATAATCCTGCATAGACACTTCAAGGTATTAGGCAGGGTACACAACTTAAAACCTACACAACTGAAAGCTTAATGGTCCCAACATAATCCTAGAGTACCCAGTGTTTAAACCTAGGCTTTGATACCATGTGTAACACCTCGCCACGCAACCCTAGAGGAAGTTGCATTTAACTACTTAAACAGAATAATTTTTTTTTTAAAAGTATAATTAATAAGAAAGTTCGTTAACTAATGCCAACAACCTCTAAGGTTACGAGATAGAGGTTATATAGAACCTCAACAAAAGAAACATGATTTAAACCCTGTCATTTAATTACTAAATAAATTAAGCACATACATTCCAATAAGATAATTACATCAAGCATAAGAGATAATTATCAATTACATTAATCCATAAATTAAGCCATAAGGTTACAACACTCATTCCCCGAATGAGGCAGGCCATCAAAAATATTACAATTACAACATTCCACCTCGATAACAAAGAGGGGTAAAATAATACAAGATAACTAAAATGAAATAAAGCAAGAACTGATACCAACGAGCTCTCCAACTGGAAGTCTCGTCCACACAAACATGAAGAAGAACCCAACGGATTTAGATGCACGCCACCCAACCAAGTGGAACCCAAAGGCCCACCCCCCATGCTAGGAGATAGTAACCAGGAATCCTAGCCAAGACCATCTACCTCTAGACACAGACTAACATAAACTGAACAAAATTGAAACAACCAAACACATGAACAACACAAGAACATCAAAAGCTCACACATGAACAACTCAAGTACAACTTAGATACCATGCAAGTACATCACAAGTACAACTCTACAAGGTCACATTGTTTCCAAAAATAAAGCAGGACAAGTATGTTAAAGGAACCATACACACTAATAATGGAACACCAACCATGGTCACATCAGGTATGTTTCGGAAACCATACCCACAATAAATAAGAACCAACTATTTTCTTAGATAGAGTATCATCACACAGCTCGTCATGGGTTATCCTTGGGAATCTTCATAGGCTTCAGCCCCCACAAGAAAAGGTTAGCTTGGTGACCTTTACCGAATCCCGACCCCCACACTCACTCATGCGGAGCCAAATACCTTTTGTACAGACAAGATAGATGAGCTTGCCATCACAAGCCTTCCCATCTCATCCCAAGTCTAAACAAGCACTTAAGTCTATGAGTGAGGCATTAAAATCTTGATTAGTGTGAGGTTAGTCCTAAGCTTCTAAGTATTGTTTTAGTTATCACTTGATTAAATAACTTACAATGAGTTATCCTGGCACCACTTCGTGTGGTGTCCCCCATTACAAGCCACTCTTCTACTTGACAACGACATACCAAACAAACATCTATGGTACAAGGTGCAACATACAAGCTAACACGTCTACTCCTTTCTTAGGAGGTGACAAAGATAAAACCATCTCCAAACACTGGAGATAAAAACAATAACAAAATGGCTCCTGACCGATCTTGACCGCTCCTGACAAGGAGGCACACATTACAAAATCCACTCCTTTCTTAGGAGGTGACAAAGATAAAACCATCTCCAAACACTGGAGGTAACAACAATAACAAGACTGCTCCCGACCGCTCCTGACAAGGAAGCACACCTCACAAATGACAACCCTTAGTAACGACATACCATCTAGAAGACTTACAAATTTACCACACATTTAACCTACTTCCCAAGACGGCAATCATAAGAGACAAGCAGTTTAATCAAAATTAACTCTACTTTGGATTTCCTAAATCCACGTCTTTTAGTAAAGCTCGATAGATTATTTCCATACTAGCACTAATTCAATAATGTCTGTTTCAGAAATAAGCATAATTTAAATCAAAATTACATCCTTTAAATGTTTCCAATATTTATAAATTAAACACTTATTTCAATTATTTAGAAATGACATTTAAAAACGAATAAATGTTTCCTCTACTTGGCATATTCATTTCCAAGATAATTTAACATAACTTTATATAAAACAAATCATTTAACATCAAATATAATATTTCATCCAATATATTATTCTAAATTACGATCAATAGTTTGATTGAGGGTGTAACATTTCCATCTTCACAATCACATTTAAATCATGCGATTAATTTAAACCAATATTTAATTCCCTCGATTGAACTTAAAACATGCCTTTGAATATAGACATCATTTTATTAAACAAATACACAAAACATATATGTTATTACTTAATATTATATTAATATAATATAAAATACTTACGTATTTTAATATTAAGTTAATATAATATAAAATAACAAATATATATATATATATATATATATATATATATATATATATATCTATACATTGTACATAATATTATATTAATATAATATAAAATACATGCGTATCTTAATATTAAATTAATATAATATTAAATAATGAAAATATAATTATTTCTTTTTTTTTGAAAGGGCCCCACTAAACCCTCGAGCCGTGCGCTTTTGACCTAAGGTTGGCTACGGATTTTCTTGTGGCCGCAGGTTTCCATACTGTAGGGGTGGCACATTTTCTTTTGGCCAGGCGGCAGCCGAACCAAGTGGCAGTAGTGACGTGATTTACAGGTGGGCGGAGGAACCAAGGTTAGCACAGGGCAGAAGAGGGGGACGCCGGTGGAGGATGCAAGGTGCGGCGGAGGCACCGCTGTGAGTGGCAGACGGAGGGGAAGGCACGGCATGAGCGACGCTGGCAGCATTGGCCACCCACCGTGGTGGCGCGGCCTGCACAGCCCGCGGGGGCACAGGGAGGAGAGGGGAAGCGGTGGTGTCGGGGGCGGGTGGTGAGTGCGCTGGGTGCGGCTCCCTCCACGTGCCTCCCATGGGAGGTGCAGTGGGGGTTGAGCCCCCAGCCCCCCAAATTTTTATTTTTATATTTTATATTTTTATTTTCTAAACCTGCAAAATTCGAATTTAAAAAAAATAATAATAAAACCAGGGTTTAAAATAAAACCAGTTATATTTTAAAAGGGGATTTTTAAAACATATTAGGAAAAACCCACATCAAAATAGTCATTTTTATTCAAGAACGCCATTTTTTTGAAGCAATGCATTCCCAAACAAAAATTTTAAAAACAAAATATTTAAATCTATCAATCCTTTCAAAATCAAAATTAATTTAATAACATGAACTTGGTTAACTAGTGTTTGAGATGACCCAGACGAAGCTCAACTCCTTCCTCTGATTCCCTCCTCATATTAGCAAATTTCACAACTCCAATACAAAACCCACAAAATTGAAATATTCTTCCTCTCACAAATTCCAACTTTTCTCCAAACTCCAAGATCCAAAAAAATTGAAAACCAAATTCAACCATAAGGATGAAAAACCCTAAAAAATCCAACAACCCCCCTCATAAATTCTTCAAAACAGAAAATAAGATAAATATCTAATTTCTTTAATTTTTTTTTGAATTCAAACTTCAATTTGACTTTTAACTTATTTTTCTTATTTTTCAATTTCAACAAATATGCAATAATTTCCAAAATGAATTTGCTTAACTCAAATTAATTAATTTAATTAATTCAATAAAATAAATCTAATCCAAGATTAAATTATTTTATTAATTAAATTAAATAACATTTTCCACATAATAACCAATTAACTCAATCAACAACTTAAATACTAAAACCCATTTAATTCCTTTTTCCAACTTGCAATTAAACAATGAAGAGAGGGCACAAAATTCAAAGCAACCCATCCTGACAAACAACTGACGACATACAAGGACTAGGGTGACGACTTGGCACAGAAACCTAGCTACTATCTCCCAATCGAATACCGTTGGGTATTGAACACGCTCTCACCTGTGGAACCAGGTGGAGTCGATGTCTTGTACCTATCAACCTGCAAATCAAGTAACCACAACATATAATATATCCAACATAAAATACACACCGTGAAGAGGAAATCACGGGATTGTAGGGCACTCGCAAGTGAGTGATACGATACCATCCCCTTCACCAATACACTGCAAATAATTGACAATCTAACATGCTAGTATAATCCAAAACATAAACATCTTTAATTCGAATATCCATAAATGCTAATTAAAACATGTCATAAAGATACATCATATTAAAATACCAATACATCAAAATATAACATTAAGGTCGCTTTATAGATAGTGATCAAATACAGTCGAGTACCATAGTTAAGGTACTAACAAAAAATTACAACATAAAAAAGGTATCTGAATATCCAGAAATACATCAAAGCAGGATAACAACACAAGGACATACTGTCCAACCAGAAGGAAAAACGGAGGGGTATTACATTATTTGCCACATCAAGGCATACATTACATAGATAAATTAGGTTTCACTTATTCAAGGTGCAAGAGGAGTATAATACTTGGACTCATAAGAAGTTATCACAATTATTTCGAGGGGAGGTTGCACTGGTAGTTGCTCCTCATTATTTTTTTGTTTCTTAGGAGGATTATTAGAACTATTTTCACTTGTTACATGATGGTTAGGGGGTAAATTATTGTCCAAATCTTCTTCAATAGAAGTTGTTCCTTTCTTTGACCATTTAATTTATGCCCTAACATCCTGAATTCTCTCCATTGCATGAGCGAAGGTCTCATCATCCTTGAGCCAGCCTTCGCCTTCTACGTTCATTCCTTCTATGGTTCTAGTCAATGCAACTCACTCCTTTTTGCATTGTAAGTGACAAGCGTTTCCAACTATGGACTTACTTGTGATCTGCTTCAAGTGCACCATGTCTAGCATAGAAAGGTTCACGTTAGTTGCACAAGCATAATTCTATATCTGCATACTGGACTCACAGGCCCTAGCATGCAACATGGGGTGTGTAGGTTATATAGCACATGTCACAACCACATTATATAATGTGGTTGTCAGTAGAATACGAGGAAGACCCAAAATAAAGATGAAAAAAACTTATGAAAACAATTAAAGAAACCAAGCAGGCTTTGAAAAAGTAAATTTTCTTACAAAAATGGAATTTTTCAAATTGCACATTTACAAGGAAAAGCAGTAAACCAAAAAAAAATTGAATTGGTTTATTGTCTAATGTTAAGGGGTGTCTTTATGGTTTAATGAAACTAATATTCTAACCCTACTATAACCCTAAGCCTAACACCAACCTTGAACCTCATATTGACCCCAAGATTCATCTTAGAACCCTAATTGAACCCTAATTTGAATTGACCCCAATTGAGTTTTAATCTTAGCCTTAAATCTAATGCTAATTAGAATTCTAACCCTATCCCTAATTCTAACTCTATTCATGCTTATAAGTTTAATAGTAACCTTAATTCTAATGACGAGCCTAATTCTAACCCATAACCATAATCATAACCCAATTATACTCATAATCCTAACTAACTCATAATCATAATCATAATAGTAAATAATAATGTTATATAATTGTTTTTTCATATGATAAACTTATGTGTAAATGTAATTCTTAATCATATTTTATTTTTTAAAGATAGATATATGGATTTATGTAATTAAAACCAACTACTCTGACACTTTAGTGACTACCCTAATAGACATATGTGCAAAATTTGGAAACATAAAGAAATATTTTGAATTGTTTGACAAAATGTACTACCCAAGTAATTAAATCTTTGAAATCTAACATTTAAATGTACATAATATACATTTTCCTTGGGTTAGTGACTATAACATCTTAAAAATAAGGTACAAATACCTAAAAGTACATAAAATATTCTTATTTTTGAAAGTGAAATGTTATAGTCAACTTATGGTGATTCAAGAAACAGAGTGGCTGATTGTATTTTAGAAAAGAAATGTAGGGACAAAGTATTATGGAATGAAATCATTAAAGGATACCAAATGCAGAGTGTTTTTTAAGAAAATGAAATTTGAATGTCTTCGGTGAACAAGGGTTATCACATGCAATTAGAAATGCCACTTAAGGAGGTGAATAGGGGTTATCACAGAAGTAAGGAATCTCATGCAAGCATGGTTGTACAATGTGAAAAGTGATACAAGATTAGGGAATATGAGAAGACATTCCAGGTACAACGACGGCTCCTCAAGAATGATCAACACATATCCAAAAGATAAAGGCGAACTTCAATGCAATACAAAATGACCAGATAAGGTGGATCAAAACAATAAAAATAACCATCTGGTTACCTAACGATTGTGTCAATACAGCATTTAGACTTCCCACCTTATGTGGATTGATTCAGACAAATCTAGAAATACATAAAAAGTGAAATCCACAAAATGATAACTATCACATCAAGAAAAAGAGATAAGTGATGTTTGTTAATAGATCGTTGATAGAGCGCATGCAATGAAAAGATATGCATGCGATTTCAAGCAATGTGTAATAGGTAAAGGGCGATTCAACACATGTTGATATCAAACTTAATACAAAGAGTAACTTATTTAAATTGAAGATGATTATCAGGTAAAGAGTAGATATACAACGAGTGAAAATTAACTAATAGACTTCACATAAATTTTCCCATTAGAGTTTCTCTTTTAGGAATTCGGTTTGTGCAATCAGAAAATTATCAACAGAATTTAAAGATTAAAGAACGTTGCAAGTATACAAGAGTTCACTTTATCAATGTAAAAACACGTCTAAGAAGTGAATAAGGAAGCATGAAGAAGTGAATAAGGAAGCATGCAGCTCACAACTCATCATTCTTGACTTCCAAGAGAATGAACTAACACTTAGATTCACAGACCATGTCAATCCCGTGACATAGCAAGAGTTAAGTACTTCTAATTCAAGAAACAGGCTAATAGCAGAAAGCAAGGCTCAAACAAATGTTGCAGAGCCTACCTATAAGATTCAATAGGACCTTACACAATCTAATTCCTCCAAACCAATCTAGAGGTATTAAATGAAAAACAAATCTTTGAAGTTGCCATCAGATTTTCTCTTTTAAGAATCCAGTTTGTGCAGCCAGACCAAGAGCATTCAGAAAAGTATCAACAAAATTTAAAGATTAAAGAACGTTGCAAGTATACAAGAGTTCACTTTATCAATGTAAAAACACATCTACGAAGTGAATAAGGAAGCACACAGCTCATAAATCACAATTCTTGACTTCACCAAATACAAGCCATTGAATTTAACAGATAGACTCCACTATATTTGTGCCAAACTTAATATTGAACAAAAGAGATAGCTAGCAAAATCCAAGAGCTTTATAGTAAAACATGCTTGAATTAAATTATGAAGTTTGAAAGGGTTGGATATGAACAACTGAAGAGGGTACGCCTAGCAATTCCTTGGCTCAGTCAAATCCTATTGAAGATGTCTCCACTACTATTCCTATAAATGTTATTCGAGTATCCAAGAAGGTTGATCTATTTTCATAATACAATTATTCTCCTCACAATTCAAATTCCCAAATCTATTATTTTATTGTTCTTAGCCACACACCGGCTACATCTTCTACTCTCAGCTCAAATTGATTAATCTTCTCCTCTCAAAAAATCTTGTACCTTCCAGCAAAACCAATGTTTCTTCTCCTTTCTTCAACACCACCGAATGAAAGATTTTCTTTTTGAAAACTCAAAAAATGGTTGGGTATGGGGTGGTTACGATAACCATCTCCCGTGAATCTCATATTTTCTTTTCCAAAACTAAAAAAATGGTTGGGTACTGGTGGTTAGGATAACCATCTCCCGTGAATTTTGGTAATCAATTGTCAATGTAGCACATACTTCCACCTGCATGTAAATATTACATATTATAGTATTATTTATATATTACATATTATAAAGTATTATTTATATATTATAAAGTATTATTTGCATTAACTTCTCGATACTCTTGCTTTCCTTTGACTTTGATGGTGTTGAATTGTTAGTCATTAGTGTAGATATGATTGATGGTGGTGTCATAGCCATGATTTACATTTTTTCCTTTTCCACCTGAAGATTACCCTTTTTGATAATTGTGGAGAGGATCCTTGAATTCTTGATTATCTTCATTGGCATTATGTCCCTCAACAATTATGGTGCGATTGTTGATCAAATCCTATACCAAATTCTTCAAACCTTGGCGATTATTCATCCTATGACCTTTAAATCTATGGTAATCACAATAATACGAGTCATTCCATGATGGCAGTTTAACTCACAACTCATAATCTCTCTATGGTGGCAATGTGATGGTATTTTGATTCAAAATCTCTTTGATAATTGATTCAAGAGACTGGCAAAAGGGAGTAAAAATCCGTCGATTTGAGAAAAATTGTGATCTAGGTGGATTTGAACTTTGATTGCTATAGAGATTATTATCACGATTATTGGCCATATTTCCTTGGTTGGCGTTGTTTCCTTGATTGGAATTGTTATTTCCTTGGTTATTATAATTTCCATGATTATTGTTGTTACGTTGAACACCTGATACATTAGGAATGGTTGACTTTGTATTCACGTTGTTGGCATCTACCACCCCATCATTTACAACATTCTTATTTCTATTCCAGAATCATGATTTATCATTGTTGTTATTGTTTTTGTTGTTTTTGTTGTTGTTATACAAATTTGGACCATCTTTGTCAAGCTTTAGGACTCCTCTCTTGACCAAGTCTCCTTTGATGGTGATTGTGTTTTCAATCAATTTCTCAAATGATTGAGCATAATGAAGATTGAGCCTATAACTCACTTGATTTAGACTTTCAATAAAGATTTCCATCTTTTCCTTTTCAGGAACAAGAAGGGAATATCTTGCAAATAACCTTCTCCATATTTGCAGGCATGTGATGAAGGGTTCCCTAGTCTTTTGCTTCACTTTCACAAATCAAGAATGGTTATTTGATGTTGTATATTATAGGAGTATTGAGATATGAATTTATTGATTAACTCCTCAAATTTTTTGATGGAGGGAGTGATTTTGGAAAGCCGCTCCATGGATTGTCCACCTAGACTTCATGGAAACAATCACATTAGGTATGTATCTTCACAAGCAAACTCTAGGCTCATATTTTGAAATTCTCTCACATGATCAGTTGGATCTATTTTTCCATTATATCTATCAAATTTTGGAATCTCACAATGCTTTGGAAAAAGGAATCATGTTAAGATTACTGTCAAATGGATATGGGCAGATATCTTCCAAAACATATTTCTTGGTTCTTCCCCCTTGTGTCTCCTTAATTTATCCTTGTAGTGATATTATTTCCTAAGTACGAGCACTAAAATTATTTTAAATGGTTTTAGGATCTTCTCTAATTTTCTCAGTATCAAAACCAGAGGGTAGCTTAGCTCCTTGGTTTTCTAACAAGAGAAAGTATATTTCTTTATTCCTCTCTAAAATCTTGTCCAAGAGAGTATGAAATTGTGGATCCTATTATGCTTCTTGAAGCATTTCCTCCGTTACTTCAACATTATTTAAATTTCTCCCAACCCGAAGTTTGTGAAAAGGATTTTCTTCCCTATCACCCATGTTGCAAAGTGGGTTTTCCCTTTCATCTTCTTCTATGTGCTTTCGAGATCTCGTGACAATAGGCATAAGCTTATACCAAATTTTTACTAACTTTGATAACAAATGAGAGAGTGCAATTTGTTGGATATCTTAGTCAGAATAGAATGAGGTTTCTATTGATATGACTAGAGAAATTTCTAATTTTTAGTTTGTGATTCCCTTGTTGAAAGGATGATGATCCTATTATGGGAATTAAACTAGAAATAAAAAAAAGGATGTGATGATGCACTGTGCAATGTTTTGATCTTACTTTGAGAAAATAAGAAATATGAAAAAGCCTAATGCTGCCAATTTCTCTATTGCAACACTTGATTGGGATGATTGGAATACTGAATTGCAGGTTGTAGGATGAAAGAGGGATGAATGGGTTGACTACGATTATGCCTCTATGAAAGAGCTCTTCATTGAAAGAAATCTTGTGAAGATAATGGCTCTAAATAATAATCGTCATTAAAACCCCTAGTAAAGTCATGATATCGATGAATGAAAGTTTGATGCTCAAGCAAAAAATTTCGACTTTGTTAGAAAAATCATCTCCTTTTTAATAGCTTCTTGTAACTAAGGGACCTTTTTGGCTTCGTGATCCTTTTCTCAAGGGATTTCTTAACAAAGGTTGCAAATTTCCATACCCTGAGCATAGAAAAAGACTAGACTTGATGACAGAATGGGAAAGAAAATCTCTTTTGACTCAGAATAAAGATGCACTACTATGTTCAATGGATGTGCTAAACTTTTTTATGAATCTGCTAAAAGATCAGATCAATGTTCTGGAATGTTGCACGGATGCACTGAAAAAGAACATAGATGTGCTATAACAGAGCATAAATGCGCTGAAACAAAGCAAGGATGGGCTAAAACAGAGCATGGATGCACTGAAATAGAGCAGGGATGCACTGAAATATCTAGTCAATGTGCTGAGGCAAACATGTTTTGATAGTTTTCTGGATTGGATGATCTTTATCTTATTTAATATTTGAAAAACACGGCATACGATAGAAAGCAGTTGTTTTTAAATTCCTAAAATCTAACAATGAGTGTATGTTCTTTAAAATTTCCACAAGCATTGAACAAAAATAACATTTCAGATAGACTCACTCTTAATTGTCAAAAAGGTCATCATAATAATCACAACCCACATCTTAGAATTGCGTCGACTCACACAACCATTTCACCCCCTAAAGGACGCTCGTGTTTTTGTCTTTTCCAGGTGTGTACTCAAAGTTAGATTTCTCAATCCCTTGAGCAAACAGTCTGTGGTAATTATATGGTGAGTGTCTTGGGGGAAGATTCTTCCCTCCCCTTGCAATGTGAGTATTACAATGCTTGGTTACTAACATGGTTGGCTTCTACACTAAGGTTCATAGTAAGTATTTCCATTAAGTGTCACAAATGATATACTCCCTCAAGAGACCTTCCAACCTTTAGAAAAAAGGCTTTGGGGATGGTTATCTTCCACACTACTCTTGAGTGGATTTTCATCAACAACTCGCTTTTGATTATAGTGGGTTGGAATCCTTGACTTTAGGGGTTCCCACTTAGGTCGTTCCTCTTGACTAAGTACTTTTTCCCACAAGAGCAGGCCTGCTAAGGGTTTTAGTAAAGCATGAAATACATGAAATGAAAAGACGAGTTTGGTGTTTTGATCACCAAGTTAAGGGGAGAGCATAGGCCTATCACCTAACAATCAGAACAAATAATTTTGTTCAATTTTAATCCCAAATGTCAAATTTTCTAAGCTAAGTGAAGATGTTGCTTCACAAAAGACATGGGATTTATTTTAACCAAGATAAATCAATTGTTTGGTGACTACCCTAGGATTGGTTTGTTTTAGATTTAAATATCTACCCTAAGATTGCTTCATTTTAATCTTATGCAGAAAGTATTAATCTCTATCCACGAATGCGTTAGAATCAAGATTCAAATTTATAGTCCCTTGGATGCGCTAGAAGAACACATAAATGTGCTAAAACAAAGCATAAATGCACTAAAATAAATTTAGGGATGCACTAAAAAAGAGTGTAAATGAGCTAAAAGAACCAAGATATTTACTAAGACAGAGTGGCAATGCACTAAAATAGTCCTTGTATGTGCTAAAATTTTCTAGGGATGCGCTAAAACGCGTCTTGTATGTGCTAAACCGTGAGTCCAGTCTGGAACTTGTCAGAAAACCTGCAATAAAAAAATTTAAAATGGGGCAAGGGTCCCACAATGGGTGCCAAAAATGTGTGTATGAATATGTGTACTAATTAAAAGGATAAAAAAACACACCAATGCGATATTATATTGAATAAATTAAAGTTAAAAGATAAACAAACTCCCAACACAACAGCTTCTTCAAAGACGTCCCATTGTCCTCTATCTCTAAGGATTCAATGTAGGTTGTTGGCTCTCAATTGGTTTAAGCAGTAGCTTGGTAGAATGACAACTTAGAGAACGAGATTATGCAACATGTATTTCTATTGCTAAATGATAAGATATGATTAAGCTAAAATATGAAACTAAAATGCTATAAAAGATAATATGCTATGCTTAAGAAAACAAGATTGCTAAATGTTGGATAAATGCAACTATAATGCTCACGCTATATTTGCTAGATCTCAGATCCTTTTCAAAGTACAAAGAGGTTGTATTTATAGAGTTTTTGGAGGCAAAACCCTAGTTGGAAAAGATCAACAGTTGAAATCAAGCTTGTCAAGATGAATAGTGAGAGATTTAGAAGTTGAGAAAAAGATGGGAAATGTTTCCTCCTACATGACCTTTTTTTTCCATTCAAAAATGAAGGAAAGTTCCCATTTTTCCGTTTTAGTTATGAGGAGTTAGTTGGTAGTTGAGGATAAATCCATAATTAAATAATTAAGTTATTTAATTATTTATGACAATGAATTTAGAAGTTTCCCTAGTTAAATAATTAATATTTAATTATGTGTGAGAGATGAAAAAGGATTTTAATTAAATATTTAAAATATTTAATTATGTGTGAAGTGAGGAAAGTATTTTAATTAAATATTTATAATATTTAATTAAATGTGAAGTGAAGAATTAGAAATAATGGATTTGGAAGAATATTGATTTATTTGAATTTAAAATCCAAACTTATGATAATTAATATAAATAAATTATAGAATTTATTTAATTAATTAAGAGGAAGATGGAAAATGATAATAATTAGATAAAATTATTTATTTAATTAAATTATACGAATTAGAAAGTGAACGATATAAATAAATAATTAAATTTATTTATATGTAGATGACTTTAGAAGATTAATTAAATAATTCATATTTAATTAATTATCAAGCTTGATTTAATGTGACCATTTTTAGATGGATACATTTTGCCCCTCTTTGAAGTGATTTGTTTTACACATTGCTTCAAAGAAAAATTCAGATAATCAAAATTTTGCCCCTGACTTTGAAAAATTGACTGATGATGCTATATGCCCCCTTGGGAGATAAATCCTAAGTTTTGAAGATGTTGATAATGATTTGAAGATTTTGAGAGATTTGAAGTTGTTTTGTCGATTTATCTCCCGAAATAGCATTCCGCGTGATGAAAAATGAAAATAACTCAACCTTATTTACACCCTTAAAAGGTTGAAAAAGGTAAAATTCATTGTCATTTGAACAATTGCATTTGGTGAAACAGATCTCTGTGAGAGAAGAAATCAAGATGTCGATCCATTACGAGCGCCACAAATTCAAGCGGGTTCGATGACATTAGTGACCAGCAGCATATGGACCTCCGGTAAGATCATACAACCCCTCTGTGAATTTTGGATGAATTTCGCATGAATTTTTGAATTTTTTTGAAATTTGAAATTCTGCTTTAGCGCATAGGAATGTGTTTTAGCACATGCGAGTCATCTTTTAACGCATCAGATAGGTAGGATAGTGCATCTAAGTTAGCACATCCAAGCCACAGACTAGCACATTTAGTTGTTAGATTAGCACATCAGCCAAATTAGCGCATAGGTGTGATAGATTAGCTCATAGGTAGAATCTCACGCCTAGGATGCTCAATTAGTGCATAGATTGAGGGCTTAGCCCATTTTCTAGATTAGTGCATAGGTTTGAACGTTTAGCACATCCACCTGATAGAATATTGCATATGATGAATTAGTGCATCTACCCTCTATTTTAGCGCATCCATGGATAAACTAGCACATTTACTGATTTAGCGCATAGATAGTATGTTTTAGCGCATCATGGATTTTAGCTGATTTTGAATTTTTGAAGAACAATTGATGATTGCTTGATGTTTTTTGCTATATTAGATGACTGATTTGATGAATTTGAGTAGCATCAAGGATAGATTGATGTGATTTTGATACTGATCTGATAAATTTGTTCTCATGTTTGAAAACAAATAGTAAAATGATGTTGATTCTGATAAATTTGCTTTCTGAAATGAAAAACAAATAGTAAAGATGCTGATGTGAGCCAATTGGTTGTTAAATTTGTCTTCATGCTTGATGAAAAAAAAATAGTAGATATGATAAATTTGTCTTCCTTCTTGAAGAAAAAATAGTAATGATAGTTTGATATATTGTTGATGGTGATTTGATTTTGATGATTCTAATAAATTTGCTTTCATGTTTGATGAAAAACAAATAGTAATGATGATATGATTTGACATGATTGTTTGATTGATTGATATGGATATGATGTATAGGAGGATTTTAAAATCCTCCAAATCAAAGAGAGGTTTCCCCACACATGGGAGATGATTCTCGGATTGCCCCAGTTAGAGGTTGGGGTTATTGCCAAATGTGGTTTGGGTTCACTTATGAGGATCTCACAGTATAGGGTCAACAAGGCACTGTTGACTACTTTAGCTGAGCAATGGCATAGTGAGCATAATACTTTTCACTTTCCCACTGGAGAGATCACCATTACACCTTGTCTATAGGATATTAGGGATCCTCGTAGTAGGTGATATTGTGGTCTATGACCACAAGGAGATTGGGGGTATTGAGGCACTACAAAGAGTATTTTAGGATCCGTGCATTTACGGATTTGAGATCTCTTGGAGGGAGATGGTCGAGGGTTATGCCCCACTGCCTTCAATTTTTGGCTGGTCTCATTGGTGGTTTCTTATGTCCCGACCGCAAGTCAAAGGGATTGTCGGTCAGTTGGGGTTGAGTACTGGAGGACATGATCCTTCATCAGACTAGATATGCCTGGGGTTCTTGTATGTTGGCCCATCTATACTATGATCTTCATTATGTGGTATATATAGATGGGAAGAGTATATCTTCTAGGGTCACACTGCTTTAGATTTGGGCGTGGGAGCATATCGCTATCACCCACCCTTTTGTAGGGAGATATCATCCCATCGGTCATCCTTACATTTATGCTTACACATGTCTACTTGTCCAGCCTAAGCTAGGCAAGTTAGAGTACTGGAGGAGACTTTTGGACGATATGGATACAATGATCTGGAGGCCTTATGTTGATTGTGAGGCCTGGGATGAGGATGAGATGGAGCTGTCGTATTATGGCATATCTAGGTATCTAATTAGGTGAACCCCTTTCATTATTGAGCAATTTTTGGTTATGAGGGTTCTAAGATAGTTTGGCAGAGTTCAGGTCATTCCATAGGGTGTTTCCCATTATGCTAGATGATGGGAGGATGTGGTAGAGTGGGGGCCATTTATCCCCTATGAGGTAGCCACGGTAGAGTATCTAGGCCTACAACCAAATTTTTGGGATTACAGGCCGGATATCATAGATGCACAAATGATTGAGGAGTATGCAACATACTTCCACATGCATCCATTCCCAAGGTTGACTAGTCCAGATGAGCCTGCCCTATTATTAGATGGACCATCATTATAGCGGGCATGGCGATAGCCATAGGCACAAGCAGAGCAGCCTGTCGGAGGAGGAGGAGAGGATGTGGGTGGTGATGTAGCCATGGACATTGACTAGGAGGAGGTGGAGGAGAGAAACAATGATGATGATGGGGATGACGAGGGTGGTGGGGAGAGATTATTTTTTGATGTCTCATTTAGTACCAGGCCCAAAATAGTGAGATTAGTGGAGCAGCTGGTTGTAGGCTCTTCACATATTACCATCAGGGCGCCATCACGAGAGCAGTAGAGATAGATCGATACCTTGCAGACATAGGTGCAGGCTCTTTAGAGCCAGCTAGCACAAGCTCATACCACCATTGCACATTTATAGGCATAGATGGCACAACCACCACCCCTAGACCCACAGATAGCCCATATGATGGCCGAGATGGATAGCTTCATACAATGGTGCCTACAAGCGAAGGGGATAGTAGAGAGGTTGTTGAGATCAATGCAGGGTACCTCTATCGGAGAGGTTGTCGCAGAGGGACTAGAGACTTCCAAAGAGTGTGAGTTCT
Source organism: Sequoiadendron giganteum (assembly GCA_007115665.2). Lineage (NCBI taxonomy): Eukaryota > Viridiplantae > Streptophyta > Pinopsida > Cupressales > Cupressaceae > Sequoiadendron > Sequoiadendron giganteum. Next base: position 11,078,635 of record VCHN02000014.1, read on the forward strand.
ACCAAAAGAGATATCATGAGGCAGTGCCTCCTGAGCAGAGGGTAGCCTAAACCCAGTCAGGCACCAGGTCTCGCACCCACACACGTAGTCACACCAGGAGTGCTACCAGAAGTGTTGGTTAGCCTATTAGATGGGAGATAGGGGGCACCAGCAGTGGAGATCCAGCGAGACCTACCACCTCCGGTAGAATTAACATTCATGGCCCCCACACAAATGCTCCTCAGTGATGATTCTATATACACCATGTTTATCACATTTTATGTATCTCTTCCAAACATTTGATATCATTGTACGCTTGGACATTTATTTTGATGAGATTATATATGATATGTGGTGGTGGTTTTGATATGCATGTGTTTTATGTATGCATTTTTATTCTATATGTCATGTTTGCTTATGATTATGCATGTTTATGGGTAATGATTTTTGCATGATGCTATCTCTCTTATGATTGTGATGATGTTTATGTACATGATATGAATGATGATGATGTTTATGAATTTGGTATGCTTTATGATTGATGAATATGCAACATATATTATGATGGATGATGAAAATGAAATGTGAAGGATTTTATGATGTATGATTTATGAAAAAATGCATTGATTATGGATGCAAAATGATGAAATGGATGCAAGGGATTCATTTTATTCTTTTTGATGTACGTTTATGAAATTGATGTAATGATATCGACATATTAATTGCAAAATGAAAATGATAATGAAAATTCCATGTTAATGATAATGAATGATAAATGATGTGAAAATATGATATGATAGGCTAAATGATATGAAATGATGAGATAATATGATAATGAAATGATTATGAAAAATGGTGATATGCAAATGATAATGATAATTTAGTGAGATGAATGTGAAAATGTATGATATGATATGCTAATATTATAATGAAGTGATAAGAGTAATATGAAAGATGCGATAAAATGATGTGACAGTATGAGAATGAATAATGATAATGATAATGAATCATGATATGAATATGAAAAATGGATGATGAATGAATAAAAAAATGATATGAAAATATGTGCAAAATGATATGAATCTATTGGGAAAAACATGATAATGATAATGACTTGATATGCAAAGATGTGAAAATGACATGAGAAAATGATAATATGCAAATGATAATGCAAGAATGGAATGAAAAATGATATGAAACTAATAATGAAAATGATAACTCAAATGATAATGCAAGATAAAAATGAAATGAATGATTGATAAAAATGATATGAAAATGATATGAAGTGAAAATGATGTAACAATGAAATGCAAACGATGATATGAAAAGTGATATGCAACTACTAATGATAATGAAAACATGATTTTTGCTAATGTCCAAGTGTACTCAATCTTTGTTTCCAAAAGAGATATGTATCTTTGCCAACCTCCAAAAACCTTTTATACAACCGTGAAATGAATGCAATCTATATGAATCATGCAATCCTAACCATGCAAAATGAACTACTCCCTATTGTCATTTTGTGAACCAATTTTATGCTTGATTATCATCATTGAGCCTTTTGATATGTTGAAAGTTAGTACAAGCATCATAGGGTAGATTTTCCTTAATAATGACCTAAGTACAACTTTCATGATGTTCAATATAGCAAGTTAATGCAAGCATCGAGGTATAATTGAACCGAGCTGACCCGAGTATTGCTTGTGTAAACAAACAGAAGTTAATCCTTTTCCTATGAAAATATCGAAATGTCATCAATGATACTTTTGTAAACCATGTCTCGCTAAAAATTTACACAGTAATAATGATTAACTTATAGACAACAAACAAAGAAAAATCATACTCCTTCCTTATGACTCTAGTTCAGTACATCATTGAGTCACTCTAGAGATATGATGTCATCAAATCTCAAAACAATAGTTCGACTTATGTTTTAAGTGTTCCAATCATTTTATTCAAATTAGGATAATCCAATTTGTGTCAGTTAATGCGTGACATGTCTGATAGCTACTTTGACCAGGCTTGATTGGATATTTGATTGTTGATTTGATATTCTGATACTTGACACATGTTGTTGTTTGTCTACCAAAAAGTTCAAAAGTTGATTGCCCCCAGTGAGTTTTCACTTTGACTCCTAATAATACACAACCTACTGCTAGGAATATAAACAACAATCATCAAGCCATGATGAAATCCTTGTTGTTTCAAGGAAATGGTGTGCGCATGATGCGGATGTGATGGCCAGTTATGGATTCGATAAAAATGGTTATGAATGAACGATGCAGGATGTAACCTAATAGATGGAAGAGCCAACTAAATCACAAACAGTGCTTGTTTTCTAGGTTTTCACCATTTGTTTTTATTGTACTTTTTCAGATTTTGTGATTTTTTTGTTGTTACCAAGATGCTGATTTGCCAGGTTTTCATCAAGGCAACGATTTTTTTTCATTTTTTTGTATTTTCTCTTTTTTTATTTTCTTGTATGTCAAAAGGATGCCTATTTTTTAGGTTTTCACCCTAATGACGATTTTTTTGGGACATTTTTTGATTTTTATGGATTTTTTCATGACCTTTTATGCTGTTTTTGGTATTTTTCCAGGGCTTTTTATACTGTTTTTGGTATTTTCCAAGACTTTTTATACTATTTTTTTTTGTATTTTTCAAACATAGAACTTCTGCATATGGATGTTGTTGGTTGGATCTTCAAGCAGGTCCCCTTCTGGCATAGATAGCTAATATCCCCCCAAACCATATGTTGTAATGATGATGAATGGACCCAGCCAATTGGGTTTGAACTTTCCTTTCTTTTCCCAATCTTGTTGGTTGTGAGGGTTTTCTTTGAGGGCCAAGTCACCCACTTGAAATTTGTGTGGTATGAATTTATGATTGTAGTTTCGGGACATAATTTTTTGATAACCCTTCAAATGATTGGCTTCATTTTCTCATCTCTCATCAAGTAACTCCAATTCTTGCAGTCTTGAAACTTTGTAATCCTCATCAGTTATGAGTCCCTTCAGCGAGACTTGAAGCAAGGGAATATCAACTTCTAGTGGCAATATTTCTTCTACTCCAAAGACCAAGGCGTATGGGGTGGCACCTATCGGCATGCAAATGTTGGTTTTGTATGCCCACAAAGCTAAATTTAACTTCACATGCCAATCACGGTTGGCATCATTTGTCGTCTTCTTTAGGATCTTCGGAATTGTCTTGTTTGAAGCTTCTTCTCGGCCATTCCCTTGTGGATAATAAGGTGTAGAGAATCTGTGTTGGATGTGAAATCTTTCACAAAGTTTGTCAACATCTTGATTTTTAAAAGGTCGCCCATTATCCATGAGAATGGAGCTGGGAATGCCATACTGACATATGATATAGTTTAGATTGAAAGATGATATTTTTTTGTCAGTGACTATTTTTAAGGGAACAACTTCAATCCATTTGGTGAAATACTCGATGGTTGTGATTATGAACTTATGTCCATTTGATGAAGATGGGTGAATTTTTCCAACCAGATCTAGTCCCCATTGAGCGAAAGGCCATGTTGTAGTGAAGGGTTGTAGCTCATGAGCAGGAGTATGGATGAGATTTCCATGAATCTGAAATTTTAGACATTTCTTCACAAATATGAATGATTGCTTTTCCATGGTTGGCCAATAGTAACCCATTCTAGCAAGTTTCTTAGCCAAGGTTAGTTCACTTGAATGAGTCCCACAAATACCACCATGAACCTCTTGTAAGGCCTTTTCAGATTCATCACATTCAAGACATCTAAGGAGGGTACCATCAAGACCATGTCAATATAAGATATCAGTGATTAGGGTATAGCAAGAAGATTGTCATATGAAATTTATTTTCTGATTCTAGGACAAATCTAGAGGTAAGATAATATCTTTTAGATAGGAATATATTTTTTCGTAGTATAAGAGGGAATTAGAACCAGTCAGATGAAAAATGACTTGGGTTTCAGAATTGTCATAGGCAAGGCAAAATAGTTGTTCCACCAGGAATTCGTATAGAGCTTGGTTCTCTAATAATTGCAATAATGACGCAATTGTAGCCTTGGCATCCACAACTTTGTTGTCAATCCACAAAATTTGTCTGAACTTGATCCCAACAAAATACTTCTTGAAGTCATCTATCATGTTTTTGTAAGGAATCAACTTGTCATCTTTAGTCTGATAGTCATCATTTATTTGATTAATGACAAGTTGTGAGTCACCAAAAACTTGTAGCTCAGTGATCTTCCAGTCCAATGCTATTCTCATTCCAATGATTAGTGCTTCATACTCGGCTATGTTATTTTTACAAGAAAACATCAACCGATAAGACTTTGGAATGGTATGTCGCTAAGGTGTGACAAAAAGAATTCCTACCCCCAAGCCATGTTGTGTGTAGGACCCTTCAAAATAAAGTGTCCATGATTGCTTAGTTGCTATGAACACATCTACATCCGGAAATTTGATGTGCATTGGATGGTCTATTTGTAGAGATGCCTCCACCAACTGGTCCACTATGACCTACCCTTTAATTTCCTTTTAATCCACATAGTGAATGTCAAACTCACTTAGGATCATTACCCATTTAGCTAGTCTGCCTGTTAAGGTTTCTTTGCTCAAAAGATACTTTAAGGGATTGATTTTAGCCACAAGTTTGACTGCATGAGCTAACATTTAGTGCCAAACATTTTGGGAAGCAAACACTACTACCAAAAAATCCTTTTGTATGAAAGTGTAATATAGCTCATGGCTTGTCAATGTCCTGTTGATGTAATATATTGCTTGCTCTTTTCCTATTTTATCCTCTTGTGCCAATAATGCCCCAAAGGATACTTCTATGGAAGAAATGTATAGTATGAGTGGTTATCCTTGTATTGGTGGGATCAATATGAGTGGGCTCATTAGATAATGCTTGATCTGGTTGAATGTTGTTTCACACTTGTCTTCCCATTTGAAGGGGACATTTTTATGTAAGATATGTGTGAACAACAAACTCTTGTCTGCCAGTTGTGCGATGAATCTCCTGATGGATTGTAATCATCCTTGTAATGATTGTATTTGACCGATGTTCCTTGGTGGTGGCATCTCTAGGATGGCCTAGACCTTCACTAGATCTACTTTGATTCCTTTTTTTGATACAATATAACCTAGGAGCTTTCTAGATTTTACCCCAAAGACACATTTCTTGGGATTGAGTCTGACCTTAAATTTTCCATTTTGAAAAAAATCTTAGATAAGATATCTAGATGTCCCTCCCTTGTGTTTTATTTTTCTAAGAGATCATCTATATAATCTTCCATGAATATGTGCATCATGTCATGAAAAATTATGGTCATTGCTCGTTGATATGTAGCTCCTGCATTTTTTAGGTCAAACAAAATTACATTCCAACGATATGTACCCTAGGGACATGTGAATACGGTCTTATCTTGATCTTCAAGTGAGATTTTTATTTGATTATACCTGAAAAATCCATCCATCAATGAATACATAGCATGCCCAGCTCTCAAATCCATAATCATGTCAATGTTCGGTAGAGGGAAATCATCTTTTGGACACGCTTTATTTAGATCCCTAAAATCTGTATAGATTTTGATTCGTCCATCTAGCTTTGACACAGTTACAATGTTGGAGATCCATTCTACATAGTCGATAGACTGAATGAATCCTACATCCAACAACTTCTTTAATTTCTCTTTGACTAGCAATGCAACATGTGGGTGCATCTTTTTGAGCTTTTATTTCACAGGTTTTGCCCCTGGCATGATGGACAAATGGTGCATAATAATATTTGGGTCCAATCCAAGCATATATGTGTATGACCATGTGAAGTTGATTTGATTATTCTTTAGGAATTTTGTGAATTTTGGGACTTCTTCCTCTATCAGTGATGTAGCAAGTTGCAGGATCTTCAGTTGTTCCACAGTGCCTATATTGATTGCTTATGTAGGTTCTATCAAAATAGAAGATATTTCCTAATAGTGCTCAGGGAGAGTGTCAACTTTCCCATCTTCTAGTGCCATTGAAAGGTTTTCACCTTCAGATATGCTCTTTATTTTTCTCTTTTCATGATCTAATACTGCCATTTTTAGGTTTTCACCATTAGATCTATCTTTTATATTGTTAATTTTGTAGCTGAAAAACATGGCTCTCTTCTGACGGAGATTTTGATCATGTGATTCTCTGGTGGAACCTGTTTCTGGGTTGGACAAACAAAGAAAATTTACAATGGTTTCATCATGGGGGACGGTTGGGATATCAATTGGTTCAATTTTTTCCCAATCAATGAGGTTGAGATAGACCAAGGGCAAGGAATCGTCTAGCTATGTAAGGTCACTAGTTGTTAAGGTCATGACATGGTTATCATTCTCGCTATGGGGAAGATCTATGATGGTATCCTCCTGTTGATTATCCATCTCGCTTTAAATCGAATCATCATCACTTGAGTCATGATCACTTTGAAGTACATAGTCAAGTGGAGGCCTTGAGCTTTCCCCTTATGAGAGCATGGGTGTGTATTTTTGTATAACATCCACCTATTTGTCTCTCCAAAATTCATCATTATAAATGGTATCCCATTCATACTCATTGGAATCAACGTCAAAATTGTAATGCAATCTCATAATTGTCTCAGATATTTCTTTATTAGATTTATTTTGAACCACTTCTTTTGCATCTTCACCATATCCAATTCCGGTTTTATCTTTTGGATGTGTTGTTTTCAGTCGGATAGGTTCAACAATTCCTTATTTTCTCTTGCCTATGGGGCCAGTTCCTTCATAACCCATTCATTGCATTATTGTATAACCCTTCCCATATTGCTCAGTAGGTAATTTGACATGCTGGATAGATTCATCTTCATCTTTATAAAGCCAATCGAGAATAGCTCTATCTTCAGCTTCATTTTCTTGAGTGCTTGCCTTGATGAATCTTCCATTAAATTTGGTGATGGAAATTGAAGCTCGTGTTCCTAATGTGGAAGTTGTTGTAGCTTGATGTGTGGAGGTTGCAGGCTAACCATGTGACCTTGGAGAGACAGGTAGGTTAGACAGACATAGTGAATATTCTCCCACCCCATTATCCTTTAAGTGTAGCTTTGTGTCGAAATTATTTATCAATTCCCTTGTTTGATCATTGTGTTTAGAAGCAGAAACTGCCAGAGCCTCTCTATTATGTGGTACAAAGGTGTCCTGAGTTTCTCTAAGGTTAGAACAAATCTAACTGTTGTTATGGTCCACTGGTATGGTTATTTCTTGTCTATCATATGGAAATTTTAGACATTGATGATAAGTTGACAGAACCGCTTGCATCTCATGGATCCATGGGTGACCCAAAAGTATGTTATAAGATAAGTCTTGATCTAGAACCTGACAAAAAGTGTTATTTACAGCAGGTCCCATTCTGATAGGTAGCATGATGAGGTCTTTAGAAGATCATTCCTCATCATCATATCCTTTGATTGTTATTTTTCTCCTCAAATCAATAGACTCTTTAGAATACCCTAAGTCAAGAACCGATTTTAAAGTACAAATATTTAGACCGACTCCCCCATCCATTAAGACACATCTAATTTGGGTTTTATGAACCAAGACCTCTAGATAAAGTGATGAATTATGGGGATGAGTCATAGAGGCATCATCCTTCTCAAAAAAGGATAGGCATGTGGGTGAGGAAAAGTGTCCCACCATGGCTTGAAATTTGTCGATATCCAAATCAGGAGATATGGTTGTGTCCATGAGGGCCTTCTCCAGAATTTTTTTGTGTGCCAGAAATATTTTAAGATGCTCCAAGATAGAAATTTGAGCCAATGTCTTTTGAAGTTGATTGACTAAATTGTACTGCCTTGGAGGGGGGACAATTGATTTGGATGAACTTCCTTTTACAACAATTTTGGCATGTCCCCTTGTTGTTGTATTAACTTCTTGATACTCTTGCTTTCCTTTGACTTTGATGGTGTTGACTTGTTGGTCATCAGTGTAGATATGATTGATGGTGGTGTCATAGCCATGATTTTCATTTTTGCCAATGTCACCTGAAGATTCCCCTTTTTCATAATTGGGGAGAAAATCCTTGAATGCCTGATAATCTTCATTCGCATTATGTCCCTCAACAATTATGGTGCGATTGTCGATCAAATCCTATACCAAATTCTTCAAACCTTGGAAATTATTCATCCTATGACCTTTACATCTATGGTAATCACAATAATACGAGTCATTCCATGATGGTGGTTTAACTCATGACTCATAATCTCTCTATGGTGGCAACGTGATGGTGTTTTGATTCAAAATCTCTTTGAGAATTGATTCAAGAGACTGGCCCAAGGGAGTAAAACTCCGTCGATTTGAGAAAAACTGTGATCTGGGTGGATTTGAATTTTGATTGCTGCCAAGATTATTATCATGATTATTTTCCATATTTCCTTGGTTGGTATTGTTTCCCTGATTGGAATTGTTATTTCCTTGGTTATTAGAATTTCCACGATTATTGTTGTTGTGTTGAACACCTGATACATTGAGAATGGTTGGCTTTGCATTCACGTTGTTGGCATCTACCACCCCATCATTTACAACATTCTTATTTTTAGTCCAGAATCATGATTTATCATTGTTATTGTTGTTGTTGTTGTTGTTGTTGTTGTTGATGTTATACGAATTTGGACCATCTTTGTCAAGCTTTAGGACTCCTCTCTTGACCAAGGCTCCTTCGATGGTGATTGTGTTTTCAATCAATTTCTAAAATGATTGAGGACAATGAAGATTGAGCCTATAACTCATCTCTTGATTTAGACTTTCAATAAAGATTTCCATCTTTTCCTTTTTAGGAACAAGACGGGAATATCTTGCAAATAACCTTCTCCATCTTTGTAGGAATGTGATGAAGGGTTCCCCAGTCTTTTGCTTCACTTTACACAAATCAAGTATGGTTATTTGATGTTGTATATTATAGGAGTATTGAGATATGAATTTATTGATTAACTCCTCAAACATTTTGATGGGGGGAGTGATTTTGGAAAGCCACTCCATGGATTGTCCACCTAGACTCTGTGGAAACAATCACATCAGGTATGTATCTTCATCAGAAAACTCTAGGCTCATATATTGAAAGTCTCTCACATGATCAATGGGATCCATTTTTCCATTGTATCTATCAAATTTTGGGATCTCACAATGCTTTGGAAAAGGAATCATGTTGAGATTACTATCAAATGGATATGGGCAGATATCTTCCAAAACATATTTCTTGGTTCTTCCCCCTTGTATCTCCTTAATTTGTCCTTGTAGTGCTCTTATTTTCTAAGTAAGAGCACTAAAATAATTTAAAGGGGTTTCAGGATCTTCTCTAATTTTCTCAGTATCAAAATCAAAGGGTAGCTTAGCTCCTTGGTTTGCTAACAAGAGAAAGTATATTTCTTTATTCCTCTCTAAAATCTTGTCCAAAAGAGTATGAAATTATGGATCCTATTCTGCTTCTTGAAGTATTTCCTCCGTTACTTCATCATTATTTGAATTATTCCCAATGTGAAGTTTGTGAAAAGGATTTTCTTCCCTATCACCCTGTTGCAAAGTGGGTTTTCCCTTTCGTCTTCTTCTATGTGCTTTCGAGATCTTGTGACAACAGGCATAAGCTTATACCAATTTTTTAATAACTTTGATCACAAATGAGAGAGTGCAATTTGTTGGATATCTTAGTCATAACAGAATGAGGATTCTATTCATATGACTAGAGAAATTTCTAATTTTTAGTTCGTGATTCCCTTGTTGAAAGGATGATGATCCTATTATGGGAATTAAACTAGAAATAAAAAAGGGATGTGATGATGCACTTTGCGATGTTTTGATCTTAGTTTTAGAAAATAAGGAATTTGAAAAAGCCTAATGCTTCCAAGTTCTCTATTGTAACACTTGATCGGGATGATTGGAATACTGAATGGGTTGACTACTATTATGCCTCTGTGAAAGAGCTCTTCGTTGAAATAAATCTTGTGAAGATAATGGCTCTAAAGAAAAATCGTCAGTAAAGCCTCTAGTAAAGTCATGATATCGATGAATGAAAGTTTGATGCTCAAGAAAAACTTTTCGACTTTGGTATAAAAATCATCTCTTTTTTAACAGCTTCTTGTAACTAAGGGACCTTTTTGGCTTTGTGATCCTTTTCTCAAGGGATTTATTAACAAAGGTTGCAGATTTCCATACCCTTAGCATAGAAAAAGACCAAACTTGATGGCAGAATGCGTAAGAAAATCTCTTTTGACTTAGAAAATAGATGTGCTACTATGTTCAATGGATGCGCTGAATTTTTTTATGATTGCGCTAAAAGATCATATCAATGCATTGGACTGTTGCATGGATGTGCTATAATAGAACATAAATGCACTAACACAGTGCAGGGATGTATTGAAATAGAGCAGGGATGCACTGGAACAGAGTAGGGATGCACTGAAACAAAGCAGGGATGCACTAAAATAGAGCAGGGATGCGCTAAAATATCTAGTCAATGTGTTGAGATAGACATGTTTTGACATTCTTTTGGATTGGATGATCTTTATCTGATTTAATATTTGAAAAATATGGCATACGGTAGAAAACAGTTGTTTTTAAAGTCCTAAAATCTAACAATGAGTGTATGTTCTTCGAAAATTCCACAAGCATTGAACAAAACAAACATTTTAGATAGACTCACTCTTAATTTTCAAAAATTTCATCATAATAATCACAACGCACATCTTAGAATTGCGTTGACTCACACAGCCATTTCACCCCTAAAGGACGCTCGTGTTTTTGTCTTTTCTAGGTGTGTACTCAAAGTTAGATTTCTCGATCCCTTGAGTAAATGGTCTGTGGTAATTATATGGTGAGTGTCTTGGGGGAAGATTCTTCCCTCCCCTTGCAATGTGAGTATTAAAATGCTTGGTTACTGACACGGTTGGCTTCTACACTAAGGTTCGTAGTAAGTGTTTCCATTCAGTGTGGCAAATGATATACTCCCTCAGGAGACCTTCCAACCTTTAGAAAAAAGGCTTTGGGGATGGTTGTCTTGCACACTACTGTTGATTGGATTTTCATCAATAATTATCTTTTGATTATAGTGGGTTGGAATCCTTGGCTTCAGGGGTTCCCACTTAGGTCGTTCCTCTTGGGTGAGTACTTTTTCCCACAAGAGCAGGCCTGCTAAGGGTTTTAGTAAAGCATGAAATACATGAAATGAAAAGATGAGTTTGGCATTTTTATCACCAAGTTAAGGGGAGAGCATCGGCCTATCACCTGACAATCACAACAAATAATTTTGTTCAATTTTAATCCCAAATGACAAATTTTCTAAGCTAAGTGAAGATGTTGCTTCACAAAAGACTTGGGATTTATTTTAACCGAGATAAATCAATTGTTTGGTGACTACCCTAGGATTGATTTGTTTCAAATTTAAATATCTACCCTAGGATTGCTTCATTTTAATCTTATGTAGAAAGTATTAATCTCTATCTACGAACCCGTCGGAATCAGGATTCAAATTTACAGTCCCTTAGATGCGCTAGAAGAACACATAAATGTGCTAAAACAGAGCATAAATGCGCTAAAATAAATTTAGGGATGCGCTAAAATGGAGCATAAATGAGCTAAAAGAACCAAGATATAAACTAAGACAGAGTGGCAATGCACTAAAACAGTCCTCGTATGTGCTAAAATTTTCTAGGGATGCACTAAGATGCGTCTCGTATGTGCTAAACTATGAGTCCATTCTGGAACCTGTCAGAAAACCTGCAATAAAAAAATAAAAAATGGGGCAAGGGTCCCATGGTGGGTGCCAGAAATGTGTGTGTGACTATGTGTACTAATTAAAAGGATAAAAAAACACACCAATGCGACATTATATTGAATAAATTAAAGTTAAAAGATAAACAAACTCCCAACACAACAGCTTCTTCAAAGAAGTCCCATTGTCCTCTATCTCTAAGGATTCAATGTAATTTGTTGGCTCTCAATTGGTTTAAGCAATAGCTTGGTAGAATGACAACTTAGAGAACGAAATTATGGAACATGTATTTCTATTGCTAAATGATAAGATATGATTAAGCTAAGATGTGAAACTAAAATGCTATAAAAGATAATATGCTATGCTTAAGAAAACAAGATTGCTAAATGTTGGATAAATGCAACTATATAATGCTCACGCTATATACGCTAGATCTTGGATCCTTTTCAAAGTACAAAGAGGTTATATTTATAAAGTTTTTTGAGGCAAAAGCCTAGTTGGCAAAGATCAACGGTTGAAATCAAGCCCGTCAAGATGAATGGTGAGAGATTTAGAAGTTGAGAAAAAGATGGAAGCTAGAGAAAAAGATGGGAAATGTTTCCTCCTACACGACCTTTTCCATTCAAAAATGAAAGAAAGTTGTCATTTGTCCATTTTAGTTATGAGGAGTTAGTTGGTAGTTGAGGATAAATCCATAATTAAATAATTAAGTTATTTAATTATTTATGACAATGAATTTAGAAGTTTCCATAGTTAAATAATTAATATTTAATTATGTGTGAGAGATGAAAAAGGATTATAATTGAATATTTAAAATATTTAATTATGTGTGAAGTGAGGAAAGTGTTTTAATTAAATATTTATAATATTTAGTTAAATGTGAAGTGAAGAATTAGAAATAATGGATTTGGAAGAATATTGATTTATTTGAATTTAAAATCCAAACTTATGATAATTAATATAAATAAATTATAGAATTTATTTAATTAATTAAGAGGAAGATGGAAAATGGTAATAATTAATTAAACTTATTTATTTAATTAAATTAGAAGAATTAGAAAGTGAATGATATAAATAAATAATTAAATTTATTTATATGTAGATGAATTTAGAAGATTAATTAAATAATTCATATTTAAATAATTATCAAGCTTGATTTAATGTGACCATTTTTAGATGTTTATATATATATATATATATATATATATATATATATATATATATATATATATATATATATATATATATATATATATATATATATATATATATATATATATATATATATATTATATATTATATATTTATATTTATTATATATATATATATATATATATATATATATATATACATTTACATATTTATTCAATTTTTCAGAAACAAATCATTCTAATACTGAAATATGTCAATTTAAAACAGAATATTAACATTCCAAATCAGATTTTAATGTTTATTCTTTTTGAATTTTAACACTTGCTCTAGAATTTAGATTGTATTTGTATTCATTTTTATATATTTATATATATGCATATATATATATTTATATATATATAATTAGATATACAAAAATTTACATTTTCAGCTGAAGTAATTTACATTCTATCATATTTTAACGAAATGATAAATACATTTAGTTAAATATTTGTATATATATACTTTCAGGAAATTCCATTTACAATGAAATAATATATACAACTACAGCCAGAGATATATATATTTATTCTTTTAAATTCTAATTTTACAAATATCTACTCATACAAATGTGTATGTATGTCTACTTTCTAGAAATTGCAGAAACAAACGAATTTATATATATACATCTCGAGTTATAAAATTCATAGCATGTTATTTTATACCCAAATCTATTCACCAACAAGCACCATTATATATATATATATATATATATATATTGATAATAAAATGATAAATATAGAAAAATAACACTAGGTGACTTTAAAAAATAAAGGCTAGTGAAGTTTTGTTTAGGGTCAGCATGGGGAGAAAGGTCGATGGCCTTCCCCATGGGGGACACTTCCTATGGAAGGCAACACCCTCTCCACAAGTTGTGGCCTATGGAGGGGCGGCTGCCTCCACCAGCATCCTCCCATATGGTAGGTGTTGGTAAGGGGGGTTTAAAGCCTTCCCCCAATACTTTTATAATGAAAACCTGTTTAGATGATAAAGCCTCTGATTCCACATTAAGAAATTCGGAAATATTTTCAAAAAAACCATAATATTATATACCCATTCAAGGGAATGCTTAAAACCAATAGTATTAAATATAAATATATGTACAAATATACACACACATGATAATATGATTGCAAAAATAGAAATCAAACAACATTTCATTCAATCTTTGGAAATAAGTTTATATTCTAAAAGGGGGTTTTAGTTTGTAGCAGATTGGTAGTATACTATGCTCATATATTTATATATATACAGATGTATATATATGTATATTTTATATAAAGAATAAGAAAATTATAGACTTGTACCATTTTGATACAGAATTTCATACAAAAACTTACACATTTGAATACTAAATGAATTCAATAGATAGGGCAATTGGGGTTTTAGAAGAAGAAGTTTAATCTTTCCACAAACAATCATTTATCTACACATTTGAAATTGAAAGCATTGGAGAAGAATTTGGAGACCTAAAATTCGATTTCAGTTGATTTCCTTCTTCTTAATGTTGTTCCTCTTTCTCCCTCCATTCTTGTTTTTTGTTGTGATTTCCCCCAAAGCCTACTTCCTAGTGCTCATTTGCAGTTTTTTTTTTTTTTTGCAAAGAAAACAAGAAAGATTATGAAAACAATTGTGTCCTTTTGTTATTGATTTTTCCTCTTTTTAAAGATTTTTCCCCCAAATTTTCCACTAACATAATCTTTAAATAAAACAAGATTTATTTTCTTGCGTAATATTTATCCTCAATAAATGGTAAAGAATACCATTTTTAATTGCAAATTAAATATTTATTCCAAATAAATAATAAAGACATATCATTTAATTATGAATAAAATAATTATTCTGAATAAAAAATCATTATCCTTTATTTACAAAAATGAAATCTATAATTAAATTATAATTAATTCCTTTTGTTTCATTGCACTTTTATTTCACTACGAATTAATTTAATTAAACATTTTAAAATTTGAACAATAAAATAGTCAACTAAATTAAATTTTAAATGCATCTACATGATTCTAAGTGCTCATGTGTGTGCAAGAGAACCGTTCCTCCTTTACCCTACCAAGAAGCTAACCTCCTCTACCTTAGCCACACCTTTGGTCTTCAACAACCTACAACTCAAATAACCGCAGGCACCCATTAATAGATTAGTATCCAAGTAAAGTATAAATCAAAGCAAATTATAATTCATTAATCAAAATAATACTATTCTATTTTGCACCACTTTTGAAATAAAACTGAATTCAATACATTTTGACTTTTCCAAAATTAAAGCAATCATTTTCTTATTTCATCTCTCAAAACACTATATTATTTATCATTTATTCTACCACACACATTTAGTCATTTATCAAATCCACATAAAGCAAAAACATGTAGCATCAAAGTTTGAGACTTGACATCCTTCCCCACTTAGAAGAGACATTGTCTTGATGTCTTATTACAAACATCCACACAACAGAGTCTTAAACATTCAATGTATCATAAGCCATAATATGTAGGAAATAAAAAGTATGCTAGAATCTCAAATGTGGAAAAGATATAACAATATCCACTGCATTCTCCCAGGTGGCACTTTTCACCAAATATCAGTCCCACTGGACCCTATACTACACAATAATGTGGTTCTACAACTTAACGATGTGCCTCTCCAAAATCTTGGTGGGATCCACTAGCACCACCCTTAGTTTTTTAAATTACAAAGTATGGCAATCATGCACACCACATTCATGACCTACATCTTCTTATATTTATGCATATAACAACACATGGTACAACTTCCATCCAATTACATCCCAGTGACATATGGCTCATTTTCCAAAGCATAAGATAATGACATCACAACATTCAAGCATAAGAAATTAATCACACTTTTGGTTCCCACAAGATGAGACCTAAATCATAGTCCATCATAGAGGCATACAAACATAAATCAAGTATCACAATTTTGACAACACACAACATATTCTCAAAAGATCAAACCTCCTAACCAACACTAGGTTGAGGACTCAAAACAATAAACAAATCTCCAATGGTGCACCAACTAGGTCAAAACCAACCACCATGCACATAAATCATAGTCCATCATAGAGGCATACAAACATAAATCAAATATCACAATTTTGACAACACACAACATATTCTCAAAAGATCAAACCTCCTAACCAACACTAGGTTGAGGACTCAAAACAATAAACAAATCTCCAATGGTGCACCAACTAGGTCAAAACCAACCATCATGCACATAAATCATAGTCCATCATAGAGGCATACAAACATAAATCAAATATCACAATTTTGACAACACACAACATATTCTCAAAAGATCAAACCTCCTAACCAACACTAGGTTGAGGACTCAAAATAATAAACAAATCTCCAATGGTGCACCAACTAGGTCAAAACCAACCATCATGCATATACACTTGTACCTTCTATGTACTTCTCTCATTCCTATCATTATCCACGTCTATTTCTTCATCTATCACACTATTTCTTATTCATGTTCCATTGCCTCATTTCAAACTTGAATTACAGTCTATATACCTTCTTGTTTAGAATCATAATCTCTTTTAGTCATCTCTTTCAAGTATCCTCCCATCCATTCTTCCATCTGACTATAATATATTTTCCTCAATCAATATATACTCATCTTTCTTTATCCTTCTAATTGTACTTCCATTACCAACTATTGGTTTTCTCTAGCTTAAATTACCATCCAATAAATTCCCTTATCCCTTTGTAGTTATGCTACCCTTTTCTTCAACTTCTAGCATTATTATCTCAACCATTTTAGTCTTTTCATTCCCCTTTTCAACTTCATGCTACTACAACATTCCACATCCTATCCTTCATACAGACATGAGGAATTTATCTCATATTCCCTTATCCATTCTAAAGTATCTACTTCTATTTAGCAATTCACGTTCCCAATATTTTACCTTTTTCACAACTTGCAACATCCACCTTCTCATACATTCTTGACTATCATTCCAAGTACAACCCAACAAGTCAATTTTCAACTACCATTACTGCCTTTGCGACATCCTATCTTACTACACACTACCATTTTACATTTTTACCAAAACTGAACTCTAATCCATTTCCTTCCCATTACAATTCTTGCATTATTTGAATCTTGTTACCTTATCCTCCTATTAATACACTAACACCTGACACTCTTTTATCTCGCATCTGACTTATATTCACACAAGTTCTTATTTCCTTTTCTTTCTCAACTAACATTCTTTCTACCATTACCTACTATTTCCTCATATACAAAACGAGTTCTCACATATCACATGGACATATATACAATTAGGAAACAACAACTAAGAATTTATTCAAATTCCATTTCACATCCTTTTTACTATTTGGACATGAGGACTTCTCTAATAATAATCAACAAGATACTCACATCCATTAATCCATAGAACCACTAGCTATTCTATAACTTTCTTGACATTTCACGCAATAATCACTTGCATCTAACAATGAATCAAGGAATTTCAATCTTCATAATTCTAAAGCATACACACTAAGAACTAGTACATTCTTTGTATTCTACTCCCTCATACAATCTACCAGAGGTCCATCATGGACATGATAGAGAATATAACATGAAACTTGACCAACAGTTAAAAACACTCAAGCATAGCCATCATTAAGAAAGTGAATCAAAACCAACGAAAAGAAAAATTATATTTCAACAATAAAGCATAAAATGCAAGCAATTTCAACAATAATTTACACATGACCATGAAGGTCACAAGATCAATAAGTATCAAAAATTTGACGGCTATACTTGATCATAAACACAAATAAAAATTCAATGTTGGCCTTGACAACATTAGTAAATAAATCAAAGTCAATAAAAAAAAGAATAAGCTATCAAATTTCACAAGTTACATAACACATGTACTATGTGACTAACTCTAGTCACAAGAGAGTGAGTACAATACTAATCTATACCTAGATTTCCAAAATTTGAGGTAAGTATGAGAACACATTCAATCATGGAAAACAATGAGTCATCTAGGACTCCAATACACAAAACAAGAGATCCCTTCTACTTAACCAAACCGACATCACCGAAGATGCCATACAAAAAAAGTTGCATCGCATTAAGGGAAATCACAATCACCATGCAATGACACACATAGTCATACACTAGCAAACATCCTCAACCTAAGATATCTAAACACCTCTCTCTCACAACAAAGAGAGATTACCAATTCCCACTTACAGGGATACACCACTCATATGGATAATGCATTATTGTGACACTCACACAATAATTACATAAAGTTATCATTTGTACAAGGTATGTATACAATCTCTAACATAGTATGGAAACAAACTTGAGTGCATTACTCGCACCAAATATAAAAAAATCATAAGTGTATTACTCGCATAATATATGCAAAGTTCCTAACTCACATGATGCATTACTCACACAAAGTGCATAATTTTAAATATTATTAATAATCTAGCATATATGACTCATAAGGTTCCATAATAACAATAACTCTTGCCTTGTCAATAAGGCCAATCATGATAACTTATCCCTTTTGTAGTAAACTCATTAACCCTTTATTTCCTCAGAGAGATCTCTTTCTCACAATATTTCTCTATTCCTACATCACCACTTCATGGGTTGTCACCATGTCTTAGCTATCTTGGCTTCGGTATATACATCAAATTATCTCACATTCTATTTTAAAGAACCAATCTCTAATCCTTGTTTTAACCATTATATCATTCTTATTAGGGATTCTTATGAACACGCAACTAGAGCAAGGAGTACTCTCAACTAATATAGTCATACAATTTCTACTCTTCTTCTTGGTTCCTAATTGAACCATCAAATAATCATCGAGATTCCATCCCATCAAAGGAATCTTCAACCCATAATAAGTTGCCAAATCACTCAATGCACCTAGAACTTTAGGTCATCAAATAGGTTCACATTGCCTCCTATAGCATAGAGGACTCAAGGCCTAGGTGTTGAACCTAGGGCTCTAATACCAAAATGTAAAGCTTGAAAAACTCACATACCAAATAAAATATTTCCAAGTGTAATGCACATTCCAAATAAGGGAAAAGAGATAACATGTATAACATTAAATATCCATAAATTCTCAAAGGCAAGTTCATTAATGAATTACAAATTACACACACCAAAAGGGTGTTACAATTCATCTATTTCAATGATACATTAACAAGTTTACATCAGTAATTACATCCATGAAGTAAAGTTACATTTTACAAATTGGCTATACAAGCCATACAGAAATAATATATGAAGTGCATCCATAACATAAAGAACCTCTAATCCTCATCTTCCATGACATGACTGGTCTTCTTGTGTTGAGGCCAAGAGTGCATTTAAGGCACCTTTTTCGCCCACCCACAAATCACATGACTTCCCCAGGTTTCTTCCTAACTCGAAGAAATCCCCGACCTTGCACGAGGAGCCTAGCAACCTGGAACAATAAAGTAGGAGAGAACTCTCAATGCATGTCTGATGCCTATATGCATTCCTATACTAGAACAACATATTTCTTGCATGCAAGATGTGGTAGAGACATATATAACATAAAATTCTAGGCTTTTTATCCATCTATTTCATTGGTACATTGCTTGGCCAAGCATTCAAATATAAATGGTAGTTTAAGAAAATGTTAACTACCATCTCTGAGAGTCCACATTCTGCATCATGTCCCAGAATTTTCTCATAAAGGTGTAAATAATGCATATTTTCACATAAGTTGCATACAGTTCAAACATTTACACACTCAAGCATTCTTTCTTAAAAACACCTTATATTTTCCAAGTTCACTATTAGGTTTCATAAGAAATATATTCACAAGAAATAAGTTCTACCTCTAGTTTTTACATTTCACGTTTGACTCGGTTTAATCAGTCTTTTAACATTCCAATGGTTAATAGAAACTTCATGCATATGTGGACTTTTCTATTCACTAACAAAGTATTCAATACTCCATTTGTAATTTAAATGATGCAATTTAAAAGAAATAATAGGTTTGCATAAATTTGAAAGAAGAACTTCCAACCAGCAACTTATATACTTATATATTGAATAGTAACAACTTTCTCATTCACCAATACACGTATATATATATATATATATATATATATATATATATATATATTTACATATTTATTCAATCATTCAAATTATTCATAAACAAATCATTTTAATACTGAAATATGTCAATTTGAAACATAACATTAATCACTCCAAATCAGATTTTAATGTCTATTTTTTTTCGAATGTTAACACTTGCTCTAATTCGAGGATTGTATTTGTATTCGTTTATATATATTTATATATGTATATATATAATTAGATATACAAAAATTTACATATTCAGCTGAAGTAGCTTACATTCTGTCATATTTTAACGGAATGATAAATACATTTAGTTAAATATTTGTATATATATATAATTTCAGGAAATTACATTTACAATGAAATAATATATACAACTACAACCAAAGATTTATATATTTATTCTTTTAAATTCTAATTTTGCAAATATCTGCTCATACAAATGTGTATGTATGTATACTTTCTAGAAATTGCATAAACAAACAAATTTATATAAATACATCTCCAGTTATAAAATTCATAGTGCCTCATGTTATTTTATACCCAAATGTATTCACCAACAAGCACCTTTGTATATATATATGTATGCTATTGATAATAAAATGATAAATACAAAAAAATGGTGCCAAGCGACTTAAAAAAATAAAGGATATTGAAGTTTTGTTTAGGGCCAACATGGGGAGAAAGGCCAATGGAAGGCAACGCCCTATCCACAAGCCGCAACCTATGGAGGGGCGGCTACCTGTACCGACAACCTCCCATATAGTAGGCATTGGTAGGGGGGTTTAAAGCCTTCCCCCAATACGTTTATAATGGAAACCCCTTTAGATGATAAAGCCTGTGATTCCACAGAAAGAATTTCAAAAATATTTTCAAAACAAACATAATATTATATACCCATTCAGGGGAATGCTTAAAACCAATAGTATTAAATATAAATGTATGTACAAATATGCATACACATGCTAATATTGGTTGCAAAAAATGGAAATCAAACAACATTTCATTCATTCTTTGGAAATAAGTTTATATTCTAAAAGGGGGTTTCAGTTTGCAGTAGATTGGCAGTATACTATGCCCATATATTTATATATATACATATGTATATATATGTATATTTTATAAAAATAATATGCAAATCACAAACTTGTTCAGTTTTGATATAGAATTTCATACAAAAACTTACACATTTGAATACTAATTGAATTCAACAGATATGACAATTGGGGTTTCAAAAGAAGAAGTTCAGTCTTTCCACAAACAATCATTTATCTACACATTTGAAATTGAAAGCATTGGAGAAGAATTTCGACACCTGGAATTCGCTTTCAGTTGATTTCCTTCTTCTTAATGTTGTTCCTCTTTATCCCCCCAAAGCCTACTTCCTGGTGCTCATTTTTAGTTATGTTTTTGTAAAGAAAATAAGAAAGATTATGAAAACAATTGTGTCCTTTCGTTATTGATTTTTCCTCTTTTTAAAGATTTTTCCCCCAAATTTTCCAATAACCTAATCTTAAAATAAAACAAGATTTATTTTCTTGCATAATATTTATCCTCAGTAAATGGTAAAGAATACCATTTTTAATTGTAAATTAAATATTTATTCCAAATAAATAATAAAGAAATATCATTTAATTGTGAATAAAATAATTATTCTAAATAACAAAGAATTGTCCTTTATTTGCAAAAATGAAATCTATAATTAATTCCTTTTGTTTCGTTGCAATTTTATTTTCACTAAAAATTAATTTAATTAAACATTTTAAAATTTGTACAATAAAATAGTCAACTAAATTTAATATTAAATGCATCTACATGATTCTAATTGCTCGTGTGTGTGCGAGAGAATCGTTCCTCCTTTACCCTGTCAAGAAGCTAACCTGCTCTACCTTAGCCACACCCTTAGTGTTCGACAACCTGTAGCTCAAATAACCTCAAGCACCCATTAATAGATTAGTATCCAAGTAAAGTATAAATCAAAGCATTATAATTCATTAATCTAAATAACATTATTCTGTTTTGCATCACTTTCAAAATAAAACTGAATTCAATACATTTCAACTTTTCCAAAATTAAAACAATCATTTTCTTATTTTATCTCTCAAACCACTATATTATTTATCATTTATTCTACCACACATTCAGTTATATATCAAATCCACATAAAGCAAAAACATGTAACATCAAAATTTGAGACATGACAAGATAGAATTGTGTGTGTGTTCATAATGTGCTCTAGTATGTGCTCCACATTTCTTCTATGTTGATCCTATTGTTGTGTGGATCTTTATTGGTTTTTAAGGGCATCCTTAGGTGATATATCCTAGATTATAGCTTTTGGTTTGATGAAGAGTGAAAGTTAAGTTCATCGGTTATGAATTGATCTGGCAGAGTTGTTTTTCTATGGACTAGGAGAAATGTATCTTCTTTGTATTCCTTCATTGGTTTGTCTCAGGTCTTGTAGATCTGTAATAAGGCTTGTAATGGTGTTATTTGTGTTCTATCAAAGGTGTTTGTGGTTTGGTACTCCAGAAGACCAGTTTTAGAGTTACTATGTGTGTTTGTACAGTCTGAATGGACTGATGGAAAGTTCTTTGTATGAAGGTTGTTGCAGTAGTTGTGGATGAATCTCAAGGTATCTAAGATGTGTTCCAGTGTATGATGAAGCATGTTATGTGTTCCACATGTTATCTTATTGTTACAAATGTGTGTACTTCAAATCTCATTGGTTTTTTCATTAGGTTTGGCCGACCTGGTATTTACATGTCATGTGAAGGATAAGTATCAATTAAGGAAGCGTGTGATTGATCCAACATGTTGTTTTGGGTCCTGGTTAAGTGTTGGTTTGGTTTGATCTCATTCTCATCCACCGTGGAAATGTTGAGTTGTCAGCCTTATTTGAATTTGTAAGATGAAGAGTGTATAGCCAACCTTCCAAAAATTTTCTAAGATTGAAGATGGTATAAATACAAGACAAGATGTTAAGGATTCTATGCCACAAGTGTGAGAAGCAAGGTAGATGTGAGAGATTTTGTGAAAGTGAACTAAGGCAGTGAGAACTTCAATGTGTTAGACTCCTAAAAGCAATGAACTGATGGTGTCTACAATTATTTGATCAAGGTTACGAATGTGTGCAAGTTGTTGTGGTGGATCTTTAGCTGCATTAAGATAATGTTCTTTGTGTAACATTCTTCTTTCTATCTTTCTTTATCTATAGGCAATGAGCCTCCCATTTGGAGAGTTTCCTATCCAGACAGTGAGTCCTATTGTGGGCAGTGAGCCTCCCATTTTGAGAGTGAGTCCTATCCAGACAATGAGTCCTATCTTGGGTAGTGAGCCCCCCATTTGGAGAGTGAATCCCATCCAGATAGTGATTCCTATCTTGGGCAGTGAGCCTCTTTGTAAAAAATTTTTCAATTACTCTTATATTGTGAGTCAATCCTCACTGTGGTTTTCCCGTATTGGGTTTTCCACATAAATCTGGCATTTCTTGTGTTTTCTTTCTGTTATTTTCACTTCATGCTCATACTTAATAACATATTATAGGCAATGTGGAGTTTTTTAAAATCCATGGTGAATGTGATTAGATACAACTGATTCACCCCCCGTCTGAGTTGTCTTGTTCATTTCAACAATTGGTATCAAAGCTTTGGTTCCTTGAAGAAGAGCTTTACCGCTTGAGGTAGATTTTATGGTGCACAAATTAACAATCCCTATGTTTGATGGATCTAACTATAGTTTTTGGAAAGTGCAGATGAGAGGTTACTTGATCTCTCTTGGCTATAAGACTTGGAAAGCGGTTAAGACAAAATATGTTGAGCCAGTAAGTGGTCCTTTTGTAGATGATATTTCTGCCTATGAAGAAAATGAAAAAGCAAGGTATGCAATCTATAGTGCTATCTAAGACTAAGTTAACAAAATTTATTTCAGTAGGCACTACTTATGAAGTTTGGGAAAAGTTGAAAGATATCTATGAAGGAAATGGTAGAGCCAAATTATCAAAGAAGTTAACAACTAAGCACAGATATGAGAACTTGAAAATGGAAGAAGGTGAGGACATTGCAAGCTACTTTCAAAGGGTTGGCATTGCAATATATGAAGTCAAAAATCAAGGAGGTACTCTGACTGATGAAGATGTAATGGAGAAAATTATAATGACCCTACCAAAGAGCTATAATGACAAGGTATCAACCATTGAGGAATTTTATGATCCAAATAAATTCACTAAAGAATAGCTATTTGGCGCCTTGATCATATTTGAAATGAGGAAATTTGGAAAAGAAAATGAGAAATCAAAAATAGCCTTCAAAGCCACAAAGTTAGAAGATGATCCAGATAGTGAAGGTTCAGAGGATTTGGAAGAAAATTTTACAAGGAAACTGAAGAAAGGTACTGGCAAGTACAAAATTATTATAGACATGGAAAATATACAATTCGATCTAGCACGCTTGATCCTAACTACTATCATCATTTCATCTTGAATCATACTCTCATCTTATCATTACCTTTCATCCCTTAATTAAATAAATCATTATTTATTTGATTAGGTCTTTCTCCTCTGTTGATTAAATTAATCAATTTAATTTGATTAACATTATATCTTTGTTCATTTAAATAATTAATTTTATTTAAATCGAGTCTCTAAAGTCTTCTTATTAAATTGAATAAATTAAACCTTATTTAATTTAATCTAACATTATCCTCTTTAGTTAAATAAATCAAATCATTTATTTAATTAAAATATTTCTTCTCAATTCTTGACCTAAATTAACTCATAAATTCAAGTCAAAATTGTCACATCTCCTAATCTCCCATTAAATTAATTAAAATTTGGTTAATTTAATCCTAATCTATGTCCCATCCTCTAGCTTTTACCACTTTCACAATAAATCAATTACTTTGATTTATTAAATTGCCTATTTTCCCTCACATGGCATAAAAGGGGAATATTCCCTCAAATTTGAATTCAAAATTCAAGTAGGCTTGGTCCTTCCAATAAGGCATTCAATGCCTCTTACATGTCCTTGGCCTTGAGCCAAGTGACATTAACTCCATTTCCTTCTCCCTCCAACATGTCACATTCAAATTTCAAATTTGAATCCAATAGCATTTATCATGCACATTGACCAAAATGTGCTCATTCCTCAACCATTCACATCCTGACAAGTGGCACTTGGCCATTAGGTGTTGAATGATCCCACATTGCTCAATTCCACTCTCTCTTCCATTTTGGAAATCTATAAATGAGAGACTCTTCCTCTCATTCTAACATCCACACATCATCAACATTGCAACAAAAGAGTTGGGAAAGGGCCAATTTCAACACATCAATTGGCACCAATTCCCCCATGGGATCAAGAGTTTGCTTTGTTTAAATAGATTTGATTTAGTTTCTTGCATTGTTCTTCATTTTCTTTCTATTTATAATTTGTAAATGGATTTCATGGGGAATCCTTGTTTTTATCTTGCATATTGATCTAATAATATATTTGTTTGTTGTATTTGTGCAGGTACAAAACCAGGGTTCACAATTATGTTACCTTTTAAATGTTTTAGTTGTGTAAATATTGGTCACTAT
Source organism: Sequoiadendron giganteum (assembly GCA_007115665.2). Classification (NCBI taxonomy): domain Eukaryota; kingdom Viridiplantae; phylum Streptophyta; class Pinopsida; order Cupressales; family Cupressaceae; genus Sequoiadendron; species Sequoiadendron giganteum. The sequence goes on from VCHN02000014.1 coordinate 11,104,265, forward strand.
GCTTAAAGATATCCAAATAGAGCCATACACAAGAAGAGAAAAGACAATAAAGATAAAAAGTTCAAGAAATTATACTATGTTAGAGAAGATTTTATAACTTATGATGATGAATCTGATTTTGAGGGTGATAAAGATGAATGCATGTTTCTAGCCTTACAGAATAAATCAGTGTTTACTAACCATGGGAGATGTGCAATGGAATGTGTTATGGAAAACAAGAAGGAAGAGATGGAAATTACTCTGGTTTCTTTCTTTCATGCTAGACAAGACAAAGACTATTGGTTAATTGACAGTGGCTGCTCAAATCATATGACTAGAGACAAAAGTAAGTTTACTAAACTTGAAAAGTATGATGGAGGATTAGTCATGTTTGGAGATGATTTTGGTGCAAAGATTGTTGGAAAAGGAACAATTAGTTTTGATGGAAAAAACAATATAGATGATGTCTATTATGTTAAGGGCTTAAGGCATAATCTCTTGAGTTTTGGACAAATGTGTAGCAAAGAATTTAAGCTTGTGTTTCGGGATAATACTTGTGAGATCAAAAAAGGGTCTGGAACTGTGGTAGCTGCATGAAGAAGAACATATGGAAAAATTTATCAGCTTAAGGGTGTTGATGGTCAGTGTTTTGTGTCTCAAGTTAATGAAAGTTGGCTATGGAACTGGAGGATGGGACATGTAAAATTTGACAACCTAATCTAGATTAGTTCAAAAGAAGTTTTTAGGGATCTGCCAAAAATCACAAAGCCTACCTATGTTGTTTGTAGAAGTTGTCAGTTGGGAATATAAATAGGTTGCAGCTTTAAAGGAAAAGAACAATCAACTACCAAAATGTTAGAATTGATTCATACAGACCTTTGTGGTCCTACAAGAACAAGAAGTCTTAATGGTGATAGGTATTGTATGCTTTTCATTAATGATTATTCTAGAATGAAATGGGTTACTTTTCTTAGGGAGAAAGCTCAAGCTCTAAATAGATTCAAGATGTTCAATGCTATGGTAGATAATGAAGTGAATCTGAAAATAAAATGTTTAAGGTCTGACAGAGGTAGAGAATTCACCTCCAATGAGTTTAATATGTTTTGTGAAGAGCATGGTATAAAGAGGCATCTCCCTACTCCTAGAACTCCTCAGCAGAATGGAGTTGTTGAGAGGAAGAACCAGACAGTTCAAGAAGCTACAAGGAACATGATGAGTGAGTAAAATGTTCCTAAGGTATATTGGAGAGAAGCAATTCACATTATTGTCTATATTCTTAACAGAGTTCAGATCAAAAGCAACAGCACAAAGACTCCTTATGAACTGTGGTATGGAAAAATTCCTACTGTTAAGTACTTTAAGGTGTTTGGAAGTAAATTTTATACTGTTAAGAACTGTTGATGGTGAAAATGACACAAACAACATTAAAATAGAATATTTCTACTCTATTTCTCCTGAAAAAGAAAGACAACATATAGTAGCCTAACTCCCAAGGTCCTGGTAGTTGGTTCTCAACTGTCTGGTGTCACTCAATCGGTTCATGCAACTTTAATATTCAAGGGGCCTATGCTGGTAACAAAAGATTCAAGCTATGACTCATTTTATCAAACTGTTTCAGTAAATCAATGGGGTTTTCAAATAAAAGAAAAAAGATAGATCAAAGGGGTAAACCAGTAAGTATGAATCAAATTTATCTAATATCTGAACATATACTTTCAACAATGAATGTTTTCTAACATATCACAAAAACCAAAGCATGACACAACCTATAGAATAACTGTACTATTGCTTGCATCTCAAGTGCTTAATTCAATTCCACTATTCGCATACCACAATTATTTTTAAGATTTCAAAACAACACACATTCATTCATCATCAAAATTATAAATCAACAGACTTTAAATAGCTTCAATTCAATGACAATCTAACAAGATAATCTTTAAACTTGGTTTCTTCTAATGACTTTCATCACATAAGAAACTATCATGCTTCAACACAATCACTGGCATTCAGATAGATTATAACTTATCAGCCTTATCAAGTAAAACAACTCCATGCTAACTCCATATTGCGTAAAACTTGTAATTCTATTAACTATAAAAGATCAAGTACAAAGCATCTTTGTGAATCACTACAAAATTCTATCTTCTAAACTCAGGTAATCCAATCATATTCTCAATTAGCTGACCTTTACAATATGATATCCATCAGGTATTTATAGATATACAAAAGTTCAAACTCTACTTCTAATTTAGGTTATCCACCTTTTTAGGAACTAGACTCTCTTGGAAACTCAGATCAATTTGATCTTGAGTTCTTACATTTAAACATTCAATCTTAACTAAAAATAGAAGATAGAAGAGAAGAAGAAATCATGCGCTCAAAAAGTTGGCAGTGCTGCATGCAACATGCAAAGAAGGAGAACATCATGCATGCAGTGACTCATGCATGCGAAGCTGGATCCGCCATAAACTCATCATAGCTGGTGAATACTTGCTCTAATGTATCCATCTTTGGCCCATCAATCCAGTTATCCTCAAACCTGATTCTATCCAATTCTGCTGCAGCAAATTCCCTCATACTTTTTATTTTTATTAATTCTCTCCCAGCAGCTTTTATCTCTTCTTTGACTTCTACCAGTAGATCTATTATTAACTCTTCACCATCATCTTCCTTTTGCATGAGTCCTTTGAATCTTTCATCCCATTTCTCTTTTACTTGAGTCAAAGGCATGCCCTCCTTTGAAAATGCATTCACATCTACAATTATAGCAATGACTGCTTCTAGTTCTTCTAATTGCTCAGTCAAGTTATTAGCAATTTCTTGAATCTCATCTTTGTGTTTACACAAAAAGTCAGTCCTAAACCGGAGTATGCGAGAAGTTTTCTCCACAAAATCCCTATTATCTTCCTCAAGGATGGATTGTTCTAGAAGAGTTGTTATAGGTAATGCACTTACTCTTTCCAACTTTTGACTATATTCTTTGTATTCCTCTGCTTGCTTTTCCGATGCCTCAATGTATTCATACATTTCTTTTACTAACCCTTTGGTGTCCTTGTAGGCTTCAAACCCTTTCACTAAAACCTCCCCTACCTTTTGGTTCAATTTGTCTATCCACTTGTCTACCATCTCCACCTTTCCTCTAACCTGCACCAAATCATCTACCTCCTTTTTGCTTAACAAAATAGGAGTCTCAATGGTTGCTACCTGTTGTGACCTTGGAGAGGAGACACTCTTCAAGAATGAATGCAACTGATCTAATTGAGCTTTAATCCCATCCTTCTTTTGCTTGTCCTTGATCATTCTTGATTTGGTCGTTGAAGCTACCACATCAATCAAACTCATTTGCTGATTTCTAGTGGGTCTTCCCAAATTGACCATACTCAGCTGATAATCTGTTAACTGCATATCCCCTACCTCCTTTTCAGTCATAGGCATGGCACATTCAACAACAATTTCCCCTTTTTCTGTGAGTCGGGTAGAATGTAGAATTTTAGCCTTCTTCTTAGGCCTTTCCTGCTCAATCCCCTTCATCATATCCTCCCAATTAAGAGGTTGTGGAGGTGTTCTTTCCCTTTCTGCAGGTCCAATTTCAGCCAAGTAGGAGCACTTGGAGCAGTAGTCATCATGGAAGAGGAAGCAACAACCGTAGAAAGTGGTTGAACATTTTCCTAAGGTTGAGAATCAACCCTTGCTTTCTCTTGTTGTTCCTATAGTATATGCATCTGCACCAACTTCTCAGCCTCCTCTCTATCCCTTTGATCTTTCTTTTCTTCCTCTTCTTTCCTCTTACTCTCTTCTTCCAACCAATCTCTCTCTATCTTTTCTTTTCCCAACTCTTCCTTCTCTAGAGCTTCCTTTTCAAGTTTCTCTTTTTCCAAAGCCTCTAGTCTTTCTTTTTCTAATCTCTCCACTTCTAAGGCCTTAAGTTTTTCTGCCTTTGCCTTTTCTTCTTCTGCTTGTTGTTTCTTTACTAGCTCTTTGGCTTCCCTTTTCTTTCTTAAACTTTCTTCCTCTTCTTCTTTATGGCAAGCCTCTTCTGCAAGTTTTAGTTTGGCAAGCAAGATTTCCTTTTCTCTCTGGTTCCTTGCCTTCTCTTCCTCAAGATCATGAATCTTCTGTATCAGCTCCAACTTGTCATTCTCTCCTTTAACTTTAAGCTCATGTTCTTGCTGCATTCTTTGTTTTTCTTCTTCATCAATTGCTTCCATAGCTTTACTTTGTTTTTCCTCTAATTGTTTATGATGAAGTAGAGTATCGACTTGTACCTTAGCATCCATTTATTTTTGCTTCTCCATTGCAGACATTGTAGACTTTCTCTTTTCCTCTTCAAACATCATCCATTGCTCTTCTTGTGTTAAAATCTGCTCCATATTCTCCTCTAAAGGCATGTTTTCTTGCAAATCCTTTTTTGATAGAGTTTCATCTGAATCTGTCTCAACTTCCAGAATTTCCTCCTCCACTCCTTTTCCCTTGTCAGCTTCAGCCATGCTATGAAGAATTCCTTCTTGAATTTCTTTACTCTTCTTCCTTGTAATTGGGACTTGGCTGGATGATTCACCTAATGTAGGTGTTGAAGCAGCAGATCCTACTGGAACATCTCCTTCTTGTGTTTCCTCTCCATCATCTACTACCTCAAGTTCTATTTCTTCAATATCCAAAGGAAAGAATTCTAATGGATCTTTGGGAGGTGTCTTTCTCTTAATTCTCTTGTATCCTTTACCCTTTTTAAGAACTGGTCCTTGAGAATCTTGAGTTCTTAGCACTAACCATTGCACACTTCTATCCAACACTATCCTTCCAATCTTCTTAATATCAATTGTTTCCTCAACATCCCAATCAATTGGATCCAGGCTCTTGGTGCCGATGTTCAACATTTCATAGGATGGATCCAACACCATTCCATCATCCACCAAGGTGTTAGGAATGTTTTCTTTAACACCTAATTCTGCCATGAGTGCAACCGACAATCTTTCATAGTTCTTCTTTCTCAAATCATACTCATCCTGCCAATCACTCCAAAAGTCTTCTAACAAATTGAAATGTCTAGTGAACACTGAAGGTAATAAAGCATACATCTTCTTCTTTGGATCAAAATACTTACGAGTTGTATACAATCCCAATTTCAACTGTATCAACTCATTACAAACCACCTTTGCTCCCTTCAAGTGGTGACAGCTATATTCACCCAATTTCATGGGAAATTTATGACATCTAGTTTTATGCTTAATCCCAAACCTAGCATTAACTCCAATAGCTTGATATACAAACTCCATTAAAACTATTATGTTACTACAGCACCTTGGAAGTAAATGTGGATCGCCTTCAAAACCAAATAACTTGAAGTATGTAAATTTGGGGTATTGGATATACCAACATCCCCATTCAGCAATGAAAGCCATAGCTTCTTGGCTTAACCTGTATCTTGCATCTCCATTCAATTGGTTGATGATCACATATAAAAATGCATCATTGACTCTTCTGAAATGAGTCTCAGCAACTTGAAGAGACAACTGATCATAGTGTTCCCATACCTTCTTTTGTCCATCCAAGGCTCCCATTACACCCACTCTATTCAAACCTGGAAAAACACCCACTCTTGCTATTGCATAAACAATGTAAGAGGTCATAAAGAAGCACTTGGTTTCTCTGATCCTTGTTAACTGATCATGTATGGCATCAGAGACAATCATTGACCAATAAAACTATTGTTCACCTTTCAAGATGGTCTGAATAAAAGGAAACATCCACTCCTTGAAGTAAAATGCATCCCTCTTCCCAAACACCCTAGACAACATTACGATCAACCTCGATATCTCTTCATAGAAATCTGCCCTCTTTGGCTAGTCTGCAAGCTTGGATAGAGATTCCTTTTCTGTCATCAGCCACTTCTTGTTCAAATGAGATTTATTTGATTGCTTATACTTATTGTAATTCTCCAAGGCTTCTGCCTCATTCAATTGCACTAAATTCTTTGGATCTGGAATATTAAATATACCTTGAAATGCTTGAGGAGTAAGATTAATAATCACATTGTCTTGTGAATCCATGCATAATCTGGTAGTAGGATTGTAAGTACTAGCTACTGTCATTATTAACTCTAGGCACTGGAAAAATATAGGAAATAAAGTAATATGAGCTAACCCAGACCTGACAATTCTTTCCATAGTCAGTGTAATATCCTTGTCAAATGCTTCTGAATACCACTCCTCAAAATTGTATTGACCTAAATTGGTATCAGTGATATCTGACCAATCTGATTCCACCTTGCTCATCTTCACGACCAGACTCCCATGATTATACCTCAAGGTATAAGGCAGTTGTTCTGGCTTTAACTTCTTTGGTTTTGATGTTGCCTTTGATGTTTCTGCAAGCTGGTTTCTCCGAGTAGCTTCCCCTGATGTTCCTAACATCATTCAACTTTCCTGCAAGCAAACCTCTAATTAGATCCTTAGATATAAAACATGCTTTTAAAAAAACCATACCTTTGATATGTGCACCGGAAGTGGAACCAGGCAGAAACATAACCTAAATAGTCTCTTTTACCACACTGTCGGACTCGGAGCAAAAACCAATATAGATTCTTCACTAATAATAAATGGGCTCGAAGTCAGAATCAGAAAGAGAATCGGAACCGGGACCAGAATGAAAAAGGGATTTGATTTTCTTTAGATTTTCAGATTTTCATTTTCTATTTCCACTCCACCTCCACTTCTGTCTAGGTTATCGTCATTTTCTAAAGAATACTTCCATTGTACGCAGAGCTAGACACGGGATGGGAACGGAATCGGTAACTTTTGTAAAAATAGAATTTTCAAGTTCATAATCAATTCCGATCCCATCTCCACTTAGATTGACCATGACATCATCATTTAGCTGACAACTCCATGATTAAAACCTAGGTCATTTAAAATGAAAAAATGAGCTTAACACTACATTCATATGACCATGGGGAACGACTGTATATCTTTTAGGGCATCATATTCTAACTGATTGATAGACACAAAACCCTAATCTAACAAACCTGATAAAACTAGGGCACGGGTTTTAAACCTTGCCATTTACCAAAATGAAACGCAATAAAGCCCTAAGTAAAAAAATGATGAATCAATTTACCCTAACTCACTGTAGAACTATAATCTACCTCACTGTAGATCCTTAACCTTAATCAACACTACTTAAACCCTCGATTTAAACCAACCTACTATAAATCAAAAATGGCCCGACGTGATCACGACTAAATCGTGAAAGCGACCACACCCAAAACAGAAAGAATCGAACACAATAATAAAAGAAACTTGAAACAAGGAAACAAACAAAACAACCAAATAAAACAAAGAAATAAACAAACCAATCATACCAAGAATCATGAATTCGTTGAAAGCGAAATGATTGAAAGCACAAGCAGATATAAAGCAAAACACAACAAACACGACAGTAAATAAATGAAGCTGAAGAACAATAAGAAACCCTACCTCAAAATGCAAAAGAACTTGAGCTAACCTTCAAACATATTCACACGCAACAATCTTCTCCTCCTTCAATCAATTTGCTCAAACGAACTCCACTGCTACTCTTTCGTGTTCTTCAATCTTAATAATAATGATAATGACCTGTTTAATCCTTAAATGAAGGTAAAAGCGAGGATTTCAACCTACCCGAGCAGCTGTCATTAATGCATTAACACGTAGTTAAGGCGGAGTCAGAACTGAAAGTGAACGAGCACTTCTCTACAGTGTAACTTCAGTCAAAAAGTCAATGACCCAAAAGCAGCGGGGGCGGAACTAAAATGGAAACTGCTTTGAAAGTTTAAGAAATTCCCAAAGTGAATTACCATTTTGGTTCCGAGTCTGCCAACTAAACATAAAGTAAAAATATACACAAAAAGTAAACCAAAAGATCGATATAATAAAACAAACAAAAACAACCAGACTAAAACCAAAAGCCAAAATAGCGGAGGCAGGGGTGGAATGGAATATGATTTTGGAACTTTCGATAAAAAACAACTTAGCACCCACTGCAGGTCCAGGTCCACTAAAGACAAAACAAAAGATATAAAATAAAAGACTGTCGGGATGGAAACCAAAACAAGTTTCAAAAGAACTTTCAGAACCTGATTCAGTTCTGGTTCCGCTTCTGATAGAGAAAACAAAAAACAAACAAAGTGTTAGAAGCAAAATGACTCCAAACTTTGTTTAAACAACAACAAAGGGGACCCCTTTTGACCAAGGCAAAAGATGGGGTGGTTATGCAAGGCATAACAAGAACCTAAAATAGTGTGTGAAGCATGCAAAGATGAAAATTTGGTTAGACCCATGAAAGAGGAATTACATCAGATAGAGAAAAATAAGACATGGGAATTGGTTCCTAGACCGGTAAATAAAAATATAATTGGTATAGAATGGGTATTCAGGAATAATCTGAATCATAATGGTGAAGTAGTAAGAAAAAAATCAAGGCTTGTGTGCAAAGGTTATTCATAGGTTGAAGGAATAGACTTTGAGGAGACATTTTCCCTAGTGGAAAGAATGGAGGCTATTCGGATGTTTTTGGCATTTTCTAATCACAAAGACTTCAAGGTATACCAGATAGATGTCAATTTTGCATTCCTGAATGGAGAATTGGAAGAAGAGGTCTACATAGAACAATCAGAGGGATTTTAGTTATCAAATCAACTGGACATGGTTTGTATGTTGAAAAAGGCACCATATTGACTTAAATAGGCTCCCAAAGCATGGTATGCAAGGTTGGAAAGTTATTTGAGTTAGAAAAGGTTCAACAAAGGCTCCGTAGACAATAATCTTTATTTCAAGATTGAAGGAAAAGAAAATTTGATCGTAGTAGAGTATGTTGATGATATTATCTTTGGAGGAAATGAGGGTATGTGCAAGAAATTTATAGAGGAAATGCAAAAAGAGTTTGAAATGTCCATGATTGGTGAGTTAAATTTCTTCCTTGGACTTCAAGTGAACCAAACTGATAAGGGCATATTCATTTCATAGTCAAAGTGTGTTAGATAATTACTAAAGAAGTTTGGAATGGATGACTCCAAACCGGTCTATACCACTATGGTGACTGGATGCAAACTAAGTAAGGATGATGAATCTCCTAAAGTTGATCAAAGCAAGTATAGATCTATGATTCGTGGACTACTATATCTTACTGCTACTAGACCAGATATCATGCATGTAATATGTTTGGTTGCCAAATTTCAAGAATAACCCAAAGAAACAAATGTTATAGTTGTGAAAAGGATATTCAGATATCTAAAAGGGACTTTAGATTGTGGTTTGTGGTATCCTAAGGATACTGATTTTACTTTAAGTGCTTACACTGATACAAATTGGGCTAGTTGTGTAGATGAGCGGAAGAGTACAAGTGGTGGTGCATTCTATCTTAGATGTAGGTTGGTTTCATGGCTAAGCAAGAAACAGGATTTGTTTTATTTATCCACTACAGAGGTTGAGTACATAGCAGCATCTTGCTACACACAGGTACTATGGATGAAGCAAACATTAAAGGATATAGGAGTGATGTGTGATGAGCCTATCCCTATCTTATGTGATAATACAAGTGAAGTAAATATTTCAAAGAATTTGATAATGCATTCAAGGAAAAATCATATATCTATCAGATATCATTTCTTAAGAGAGAAGGTATTGGAGAATGAAGTCAGGTTTGAATATGTGCCTACAAAGGATCAAATTTCTGATATATTTACTAGGGCTCTTCCTAAGGATAATTTTGAGTATCTTTGGGAGAAGTTGGGGGTTACTGCCCCTCCTTCTTTGAACTAGGTGCACATAGTGGTGCATCAATCCAGTGGATCTACAGGTTCATCATTTGTCTGGACTAATGACTGGGGTCTACTCTTGAGGGGGAGTAGGAAGTATCATTGTTGTTGTATGATATGTGTGTTTTCATGGGTTCAGTCCTAAGGGGGAGTGATCAGAATTATATATGGTTAAAGAATTATGTAAAAAAAAATGGCGTTGATGTTAAAGGGGGGAGAGAGTCATGTGAAAAAGAATAGTGAAAGAAGAAGGAATTTTTTGATTAAAAGGGAAAAAAAAGTTTTGAAGGGACCCTGAAACCCTTTACAATAATAGACACAAAATTTTGCACAAAAGGATATTCAAAAGAACCACCAGCAATAACCCAGCAGCCAAAAAACACCACAAAGCGGGTGCTAATCTAAAAATAAGACATGAAGTTGCCATCAGCACCCAACAACCAGAAAACAACAAAATAACCTAACAGATACCTACACCTAGTAGGAAACAAAAAGCAACAAAGGAAAAGACTAGTTCAAGCCACTCAGAGTATTGGCCACCTCCATCTGTTAGTTCCTATGCTTTTCAACCATATCCAATAGTGCCTTCTTCTCAACATCAAATGTCAGCATCAATTTTTTTCTTCCACTCAGTCGATCCTTTAACCACAAGTCCATTTTCATCATCCTTAGCAGCTTTCTTACCTTTTCCCTTTGTCGTGTATTCTTTCTCCATAAGCTCAGAGAAATAAACCTAATCCTCTCTGAGCTCACTGATTTTTTTCTGAAAAGGACTTCCAAACAGTCTGTGTTGTTCTTTACAAAGATATATGACACACCTACAGAAGTTTTTTGATATTCGTATTTATATCTAAAACCTTGGCTTCTAGAGCAGACAATATTTATTTACAAAGAGACTTAAAGTCATGATAGGACCCTTCAAGGTCCACCATTATATCTATAAGAATGTCTGGCACTGAACCTTCTAGAACATTCTTAAGATTTTCCTTTAAACCTCTAATTTTAATGTTAATCTTATTGAACTCTTGCAGAGACCATTTCACTAACTTAAAGGTACCCATTGACTCGTGCTCTGGCCATATCCAAAAAATTATACATGGAGGTAGCATCATCATCAAGATAAGAAAATCCTTAGATAGAGGATCTACCTTCAAAGGCTCTTGTTTGGCTTCTTTCTTTTCTACATCCTCCTCCTCCCTGCTCCTATTCTCCTTCTCATCCTCCTCCTTCAGCAAGTCCTATGGAAGAGAATCCACAATGGTCACCATATTATCACTAGAATTCTTGTTCTCACTAGCCTCATTGGGGTCCTTGGTCAAAAACTCTAAGGCCTTGCTCTTCAGGTTAGAAATATGTGTTGAAATACTCCTCGGTTTGTCGATCACACCTGCCTCTTTGTCCTGTATCCCCAACTCACCGCTAGCATCAACAACATCTTTACCAACAACCACTTCCATAGACTTGGGAGAGGGATAATTTGGCCCCACATCTATGTAATCACTCCCAGAAAGGGCAATTCTTTTAGCTAGCCTATTACTCTTAGCACCAACCACCTTCCTTTTCTTTGAAGGTGTAGCCACAGTGGTAGGAGAAATATCCTACTCTTCTTCATTCCATTCCTTCTCCTTTGAAGAGAACTCTTCCCCCAACAACCCAAACTCATCACTTAAAGTCTTCTCCTTACCCTTGATGGCAGGAGCAGGGAGAAGAGTTTTGGCATGTTTCATAATTAGTAAAATAAGCCCTTCATGGAGGATGGGGGCCTTCCTATTCTTTAGGTGTGCATACACTGAAACCTCCAAAGAAGATAATAGAAAGAAAGGAAAAGAAATGAACATACCATGTATTAAATTATTGAGAAGAGTAAAATGATGACCAAGATGGCCTTAAATCTCCCTTCCAGTGTCACATACAGCATCAGCACCTCAGCAACACTTGCCCAAATTTTTTTGAGGGAAGTTCTCTCGTAACCTCATCTCTCTAGTTTAATTAAATGCTTCCTCTCATCATCTTTAAAAAATTGAGTCATCACCTCTTCGTTTCTCTTTTTATCCTTGAAGAAACTTCATCCAATTATCAGCATCCTAGTAATTGTGGTGACCAAATCCTTATTCACCTCCACTTCTAGACATTTAACCCTAAGCTTTCAATTGTGCTAGAAAGAAACAAATTCCGCTAAGGCATTAGGGTCATGCCCATGCAATCTCTCCAAAAATGGAGTAACATTACCATGGCACATGATATTCTAGAGTGTCTCCTTTCGCCAAATGTCCCCACAAGAATGTGGCTCGATTCTTCTCCTTTCACCACCCATGTCAACCAACACATGACACACAATCCTTGCAAAAATTACACAACTGAAGGCCATAAAGCAACACCATAAATGTCACAACACCTCAGCCCACACCATCATTCCTCAATAAACTCCTAGATTCCTTGGGAAGATTCAAGCCATCCTCCCACAAATGAGATTCATTTAAACTAACAACCTCATTGGCAAAAAAATCCACTGAGTTATCTTCTCAATAAATGTGAGAGATACGAGTCTCATCAAAATATTTTAGCTTCATTATTGTATCCTTAATGAGCTGGTTGAAACTCTAATTCAAATTATGAGTGCCACATAGATAGTTAATAATGTTCATAGAATCTCCTTCCACCCATAATTTGGAGTAGCCTTTGTTGATAGCATACTTAACACTTATGAATGCAGCCTCCACCTTTGCATGATAATTGTTCTGAGTTCCCAATGGGAGTTCCAAAAAGGAGTGTTGTGTATGTTGCCTTTGATGGTTTTTCACATCATGTGTTGCCATCAATGACAAAGGGGGGATTGTTGCAAGTATGAATGAGTATGGTGGTGTTGTCATTAATGGTTTCATTGATGTCAACACAGTATAAGTTGTTGCAATGAAAGGAAACAAGTGATTGCAGGTCGTGCATATATAGTTGAGATACTATAGAGATGTTGTGATTATATGGAGCTATCTTTATGGTGTTGCAGGTGTGTTGATATGATGAGTACCAAGTTCTTTTGAGAAAATTAATAAATATGAAGATATAATTGTGTATGTTTAGAATGTGTTCCAGTATGTGCTCTACATTTCTTTTGTGTTGATCCTATACTTGTGTGTATTTGTAGTGTTGTTTAAGGGCATCCTTGGGTGATATATCCTAGATTATAGCTTCTAGTTTGATGAAAAGTGAAATTTGAGTTCACCGGTTTGTGAACTGGAAGAGTTGTTTGTCTATGGACTAGGAGAAATGTATCTACTCCACAGTCCTTCGCTGGTTTGTCTCAGGTCTTGCAGATCTAGAGGAAGTCTTGTAATGGTGTTATTTGTGTTCTATAAAAGTTTTTCATGGTTTGGTGCTTTGGAAGACTAGTTTCAGAGTTACTATGTGTGTCTGTGCAGTTCAGATGGACTGATGGAAAGTGTTCTTTGTATGAAGGTTGTTGCAGTAGCTACGGATGAATCTAAAGGAATCTAAGATGTGTTTCAGTGTATGATGAAGCATGTTATCTTCTTGTTATGGATGCATGTACTTCAAATTTCATTAGTGTTTTCATTAGGTTTGGCCAACCTAGTGTTTACACGTCATGTGGAGGATAAGTATCAATTAAGGAAGCGTGTGATTGATCCAACATGTTGTTTTGGGTCCTAGTTAAGTGTTGGTTTGGTCTACTCTCATTCTCATCCACCGCAGGAATGTTGAGTTTTTGACCTAATTTGAATTTGTAAAATGAAGAGTGTGTAGCCGACCTTGGAGAAAGTTTCTAAGATTGAAGATGGTATAAATACAAGACAAGATGTTAGGGATTTTATTCCACAAGTGTGAGAAGCAAGGTAGATGCGAGAGCTTTTGTGAAAGTAAACTGAGGTAGTGATAACTTCAATTTTTTAGACTCCTGAAAGCAGTGAGTTGATGGTGTCTACAATTCTTTGGTTGCGGATGTGTGCAAGTTGTCAAGGTGGATCTACTGTTGCATTGAGATAATGTTCTATGTGTAACATTCTTCTTTATATCTTTCTTTATCTGTAGGTAGTGAGCCTCCCATTTGGAGAGTGATTCCTATCTAAATAGTGAGTCCTATCTTGGGTAGTGAGCCCTTTGGCAGTGAGCCTCTTTGTAAACGGTTTTGCAATTACTCTTATATTGTGAGTTAATCCTCACCATGGTTTTTCCCTTATTGGGTTTTCCACATAAATCGGGTGCTTCTTGTGTTTTCTTTTTGTTATCTGCACTTCATGCTCATACTTAATAACATATTATAGTGAATGTGGAATTGTTTAAAATTTGTGGTGAATGTGATTAGATACAACTAATTCACACCCCTTCTCAGTTGTCTTGTTCATTTCAACAATATATGTGCATAATTTTAAAAACATTATGTATTATAATAGGCATTGAATCTTAGTCAAATCAATAAGTGACTTGGAAGTGCAATACTCTAAAGTATGTGGGTAAGTGCACCAAGATGGTTCCCAAAAAGGGGACTTAAGTGGACACCTTTTTCTTAAATAAGGAAATACTGACCTTGGACATGAAATTGAGGATAGTTACACTCAAAATTTTGAGATGGAACAAAAACAAGGATCGAAGTGATCTGAGTCTACTTTCTAAACTACTAATTTACTTTTAAAATGGTTGAGATTAAGGGGTTCAAATGAGGGACGTACACAAATTTCTGTTGTTTTTGTCAGAAAAACATAACATAGCAACTCTTGTATGACCCTAGCATGGTGTATTTTTTTTTAGTATTTTTAAAATCACTACGGTAAGAAGTTAGCTAATAGTATGTAGTTAATGCACGGTTTTTCTAATAACTTTTTAATGAATATTTGATTTTTTACTAATTTTCGAAGTGGACATGTCTTGAGAATTTTGGTCGTGCTACCCCTACAAATTTTGGAAAATAATTGATTTTTTATTTTAATTTGTAGAATGGAGTCTAGTTTCTAAAAATGTAATTTATTTGAAATTTTGATGAGTGGTTAATTTATAACGAAAAAACACCAAACACTACTTTTTGGCAAAAAAGAGACAAACAAAAGAGACAATGTAACATTACCCAGATGTTTGATTTTTTTGATATTGAACCACGTGCAATTGTGATGGTGAGCTCGAACTTGATTATGTGAAATATTGTAGAATTTGCAAAAACACGTCTTTGGTCATTGGGAATGCCCTCCAATCCTTCGAACTAATATTCCAAGGCAAATACCAATCCTAAGGCTTGGGGATTCCCAAAGCAAGATATAACGCGAACGCGTTATAATGCACTCACGTTATATATTAGTTTTGACATGGTTTTTTGCTTCTGCGGGAAACATGTCAACCAAGACATAACACGAGCCTATTATAATGCACTCGCGTTATGTCTTCCTTTATGTTAAATGTCACTCTATTGAATGTATGCTGATATATTTGTATGTTTGTATGTATGCATGCTTGTATGTATGTATGTATGTATGTATGTATGTATGCATGTATGTAATAATGCATGTATATTGCATGTATGCCTATATGTATATAAGATTGTATCGGCACATGTATGTATGTATGCTTGTATGGATGTAGGATTGTATGTACATATGTATTATGCATGTATGTATATAAGTATGTATGTATTTACATATGTCTTTAGAGGGAGGGAGAATTTTAAGAGATTCTAGAGAGAGGGAGAGGAGGTGGAAGTGAGAGTTTAAGAAAGAGGGAGTGGTAGAGAAGGGGTTGGAGTGAGAGGGACTTAGCTAGGTAGGGTGGAAGAGAGAGAGAGAGGGGGGTGGGAGAGATAGAATTGAGAGAGAGTGAGAGAGAGAGACAAAGGGGGGAGAAAGAGATGGAGAGAAAGAGAGAGTTATGCAGGTAGGGTTCCAAAGGGAGAGACTTGAGAGTGTGAGGGGGGGTGAGAGGGAGAGACTTGAGAGATAGGTAGTGAGAGGGAGTGAGAAAGAGAGGGAGTGTGAGTGAGAGACCTAAGAGAGGGAGAGGGTGTGGGAGGGAGTGACCTGATAGAGGTAGAGAAAGAGGGGGTGGAGTGAGAGGGACTTATCTAGGTAGGGTGGGAGGGATAGAGAGAGAGAGGGGAGAGAGAGATTTACCTAGGTAGGTTGCGAGAGGGAGAGACCTGAGAGAGAGAGGGCATGGGAGGGAGAGACATGAGAGATATGGAGAGAGAGGGAGTGGGAGAGAGTGGGAGGGACATAGAGAGAGATGGATAGAGGGAGTGGGAGAGGGTGGAAGGGATTGATTTAACGAGAGGTACGTAGAAAGAGGGAGAGGGTAGATAGAAACAATTAGAGAGGGTAGGACAGAGGGAGGGAGGGAGAGGTGATATTTATAGATAGAGAGAAAGTGATAGGGGTTGAGGGTATAGGGTTGAGGGATTAGGGTGGAGGACCTATAGGTTTGATGGTTTCTAGGGTATTAGGGTTTAAGGGTTGAGAGTTAAGGGATTAGGGTTGATGGTAGAGGGTATTAGGTTTAGGGTATAAGGTAGAAGGTTTAAGGGTTTAGGGTTAAGGGTATAGGTTTGAGGGTATATGGTTGAAGTATTAGGTTGAGGGTCCAATGTAAAGGGTAGAGGGTATAGGGGTTGAGGGTTTAGGGTTTAGGGTTTAAGGATTGAGGGTTGAGGGATTAAGGGTTGAGGATTGAGAATTGAGGGTTTAGGGTTTAATGTATAGGGTAGAGGGTAGAGGGTGGATGGTTTAAGGGTTGAGGGTTGAAGGTTGAGGGTTGAGGGTTTAAGGTTGAGAGTAAAGGATTAAGGGTATAGGGTATAGGGTCGAGGGATTAGGGTTGAGGGTCCAATGTATAGGGTAGAGGTTATAGGGGTTGAAGGATTAGGTTTTAAGGGTTGAGGGTTGAGGATAGAGGGTTGAGGGTTTAAGGATTGAGGGATTAAGGGTTCAGGGTTTAGGGATTAGGGTAGAGATTTTTCTTGGATTTAAGGGTGTAAGGGTTAAGGGATTAGGGTTGATGGATTATGGTTTAGGGTAGAGGGTTGAGGATTGAGGGTTGAGGTTTGAGGGTAGAGGGTAGAGTGTTTAAGCATTTAGGGTTTAAGGGTTGAGGGTTTAGGGTTTAGGGTTGAGTGTTTAAGGGTTTAAGGGTTTAGGATTTAGGGTTTAGGGTTGATGGATTAGGGTAGAGAGGAAGGGATGGATGGATAGAGAGAAGGAGAGAAGAGTAGGGAGGCACATAGATATATGAGGGTTGAGGATCCAATGTATAGGGTAAAGGTATGAGAATAGAGGGTAGAGGGTTGAAGACCTATAGGGTTGAGGGATCAAGGTATCGGGTTGAGGGTATAGGGTTGAGGGATTAGGGTTGAGGGTACATATGGTTGAAGGATTGGGGTTAAGAGTCCAATGTGTAGGGTAGAGGGTATCGAGGTTGAGGTTTTAGGGTCTTAGGGTTGAGTATTGAGGAATTAAGTGTTGAGGGTTGAGAATTGAGGGTTAGGTGTTTAATGTATAGGGTAGAGGGTTTAAGGTTGAGGGTGGACAATTGAGGGTATAGGGTTGGGGGGATTAGGGTTGAGGGTCCAATGTATATGGTAGTGGGTACAGGGGTTGAGAGTTTACTAAGTGGGTTTAAGGGTTGAGGGATTAGGGTTGAGGGTAGATGGTAGAGGTTTTAAGGGTTTAGGGTTTAAGCGTTGAGGGTTTAGGGTTTAGGGTTGAGTTTTAAGGGTTTATAGGGTAGATGGTATAATTTTAAGGGTTTAAGGAGGGTTGAGGATTGAGGGTATAGGGTTGATGGATTAGGGTTGAGGGTCCAATGTATAAGGTAGAGGGTATAGGGGTTGAGGGATTAGCGTTTAAGGGTTAAGGGATTAAGGATCAAGAGAGTTGATGGATTAGGGTAGAGAGTTTTCTAAGTGGGTTTCAGGGTTTAAGGGTTGGGTGATTAGGGTTGAGGATAGAGGGTAGAGGATTGCGGGTAGAGGGTAGAGCGTTTAAGGGTTTAGGGTTTAAGGGTTGAGGGTTTAGGGTTGAGTGTTTAATGGTTTATAGGGTAGAGGGTAGAGGGTAGAGGGTTTAAGGTTGAGGGTAGAGGATTGAGGGTATAGGGTTAGGGGATTAGAGCTGAGAGTCCAATGTATAGGGTAGAGGGTATAGGATTTGAGGGAATAGGGTTTAACGGTTGAGGGATTAAGGGTCAAGAGGGTGGAGGGATTAGGGTAGAGATTTTACTAAGTGGGTTTAAGGGTTAGGGGTTGGGGGATTAGGTTTGAGGGTAGAGGGTTAGAGGATTGAGGGTAGAGGGTAGAGGGTAGAGGGTAGAGGGTAGAGGGTAGAGGGTAGAGGGTAGAGGGTTTAAGGGTTTAGGGTTTAAGGGTTGAGGGTTTAGGGTTTAGGGTTTAGGGTTTAGGGTTTTATAGGGTTGAGGGTTTGAGGGTTGAGGGTTTAAGGTTGAAGGTATAGGATTGAGGGTATAGAGTTAGGGGATTAGGTTTGAGGGTCCAATGTATACAGTAGAGGGTATAGGGGTTGAGGGAATAGGGTTTAAGGGTTGAGGAATTAAGAGGATATAGGGGTTAAGGGATTAGGGTTTAAGGATTGAGGGTTGAGGGTTGAGGGATTAAGAGGGTATAGGGGTTGAGGGATTAGGGTTTAAGGGTTGAGTGTATAGGGGTTGAGGGATTAGGGTTTAAGGGTTGAGGGTTGAGAGTTGAGGGATTAAAAGGGTATAAGGGTTTCGGGTTTCGGGTTTAAGGGTTTTGGGTTGAGGTTTGAGGGATTAAGAGGGTATAGGGGTTGAGGGATTAGGGTTTAAGGGTAGACGGTTGAGGGTTGAGGGATTAAGAGGGTATAAGGGTTGAGGGATTAAGGTTTAAGGGTTGAGTGTTAAAGGTTGAGGGATTAAGAGGGTATAAAGGTTTAGGAATTAGGGTTTAAGGGTTGAGGGTTGAGGGTTGAGGGTTGAGGGATTAAGAAGATATAGGGGTTGAGGGATTAGGGTTTAAGGATTGAGGATTGAGGGTTGAGGGTTGAGGGATTAAAAGGGTATAGGGGTTACGGTCTTAGGTTTAATAGTTGAGGGTTGAGGGTTGATGGTTGAGGGATTAAGAAGGTATAAGGGTTGAGAGATTAGGTTTTAAGGGTTGAGGGTTGAGGGTTGAGGTATTAAGAGGTTATAGGGGCTTAGGGATTAGGGTTTAAGGGTTGAGGGTTGAGGGATTAAGAGGGTATAAGGGTTGAGGGATTAGGTTTTAAGGGTTGAGGGTTGAGGGTGGAGGGATTAAGAAGGTATAGGGGTCGAGGGATTAGGGTTGAAGGGTTGAAGGTTGAGGGTTGAAGGATTAAGAGGGTATAAGGGTTGAGAGATTAGGGTTTAAGGGTTGAGGGTTGAGGGTTGAAGGATTAAGAGGGTATAGGGGTTGAGGGATTATGGTTTTAGGGTTGAGGGTTGAGGGTTGAGTGATTAAGAGGGTGTAGGGGTTGAGGGATTAGGGTTTAAGGGTTGAGGGTTGATGGATTAAGATGGTATAAGGGTTTAGGGATAAGGGTTTAAAGGTTAAGGGTTGAGGGTTGATGGATTAAGAGGGTATAAGGGTTCAGGGATTAGGGTTTAAGGGTTGAGGGTTGAGGGATTAAGAGGGTATAGTGGTTGAGGATTAGGGTTTAAGGGTTGAGGGTTGAGGGATTAAGAGGGTGTAGGGGTTGAGGGATTACGGTTGAGGGATTAAGATGGTATAAGGGTAGAGGGATTAGGTTTTAAGGGTTTAACGTTTAGAGTTCAGGGATTAAGAGGGTATAGGGGTTGAGGGATTAGAGTTTAAGGGTTGAGGTTTGTGGGTTGAGGGATTAAGAGGTTTTAGGGATTAGGGTTTAAGGGTTGAGGGTTGAGGGATTAAGAGGTATGAGGGTTGAGGGATTAGGGTTTAGGGGTTAAGGGTTAAGGGATTAAGATGGTATATGGGTTGAAAGAATAGGGTTTAAGGGTTGACAGTTGAGGGTTGAGGGATTAAGGTTTAAGGGTTTAGGGTTTAGGGATTAAGAGGGTGTAGGGGTTGAGGGATTAGGATTTAAGGGTTGAGGGTTGATGGATTAAGAGGGTATAGGGTTGAGGGATTATGGTTTAAGTGTTGAGGGTTGAGGTTGAGGGATTAAGAGGGTATAGGGGTTGAGGGATTAGGGTTTAAGGGTTGAGGGTTGAGGGATTAAGAGGTTATAGGGGTTGAGGGATTAGGGTTTAAGGATTGAGGGTTGAGGGTGTAGGGATTAAGAGGGTATAATCATTGAGGGATTATGGTTTAATGGTTGAGGGTTGAGGGATTAAGAGGGTATATGGGTTGAGGGATTAGGGTTTAAGGGTTGAGAGTTAAGGGTTGATGGATTAAGAGGGTATAGGGGTTGAGGGATTAGGGTTTAAGGGTTGAGTGTTGAGGGATTAAGAGGGTATAGGATTTGAGGGTTAAAGGATTGAGGGTTTAGGGTTTAGGGTTGAGTGTTTAAGTGTTTATAGGGTATAGGGTAGAGGTTTTAAGTGTTGATACTCTCCCTCCTACCCCCTCTCTCTTAGGTCTCTCTCTCTCTCACTCCTATCTCTCTCCCCTCTATCCTTAACCCTTAACCCTTTAAACCCTTAACTCTTAACCCTCTACCCTCTATCTCTCTCCCACTCCCTCTCTCTCTCTCAAATATCTTCCTCCTACCCCCTCTCCCTCTTTCTCCCCCTCTCTCACTCTCTCCAACTCTCCCTCTCCCCCCCACTCTCCCACTCTCTCTTTCTCCCAATCTCCCTCTTTCTCCCTCCCTCTTTATCTCCATTTCTCCCCTCTCTCTCTCCCTCTATCCCACTCTTTCTTTCTCCCACTCTCTCTCTCAACCCTACACCCTCTACCCTTAAACTGTAAACCCTTAACCCTCTACCCTCTATCTCTCTCCCACTCCCTCTCTCTCTCAAATCTCTCCCTCCTACCCCCTCTTGCTCTCTTAGGTCTCTCTCTCATTGTTCAATCAATCTCACTCTCTCTTTCTCCCACTCTCCCTCTCCCTCCCTCTCTCCCTCTCTCTCCCTTTTTCTACCCCTCTCTCACTCTCTCCCACTCTCCCTCTCCCTCTCCCTCCCACTCTCCCACTCTCTATTTCTCTCTCTATCTTCATCTCTCCCACTCTCTCTCTCTCTCTCTCCCTCTATCCCACTCTCTCCCTCTCCCTCTCTCTCTCCCTCTATCCCACTCTCTCTCTCTCAATCCTACACCCTCTACCCTTAAATTGTAAACCCTTAACCCTAAGCCCTTAAACCCTAAAACCCTCAACCCCCTCCCTCTCTACTATATATCTCTCCCCTCCCTCCCTCTCTCTCTCTCTCTCTCTCTCTCTCTCTCTCTCTCTCTCACACACACACACACACACACACACACACACTCACCTCTATCTCCTCTACTATAAGGGTAGAGGCTATAGACAAAGAGAGAGAAAATAAATCTATTAAAAATATAATCTTTCACATAATGTGAGCACAATTTGAAGAAGTAGAGATATGACCGTTTTAGCAAGAAATAATGCACTCACGTTATAACACAAGTGTGTTTTGTCTTGCAATAAAAATCATAAAAAAATCAATATACACATGATCTCAAGGCCCAGATTTTGCATATTCTCCTGGTTTTGTGCATGTGACAATAAAAAGACGCTTTGTGATGATGTTGTGAAGTGTGCATGCATGTTTTTCACATTCCACCACCTTTTTCTTGATCTTTCCACCACCTTTCTCTTGATATTCCCTGCAACTTTGCATGAAATACCAGAGTTTTCATATTGAAAGGAATATAATATCAATTCAAGTCTAAATTCTATTCAAAAGTGATATACAATTGAAGTTTGGAGGGGAACAAGCTTTTGAAAAAGTCAAATTGTTGAGGAGTTTGAAGAAAGAAGAATCAAAGGCTACATAATTGGGTTGAACTCCTCCATTTGAAGCTTTGTTTTTTTAGGTATGTGAAGTCGTTACACATTTTCTTTTAGTCTATTATGGCTTGCTTTCATTTTTGTTATTTTGCATATTCCATGTTGATCATTGTTTGTTTGTCATTATAACCTTAGGTTGTCAATGCACATTTTAAATTACACAATTATATACACTTGCCAATTACATTTTTAAACCTAATGCAGAGCATCTACTAAGATCCACAAATCATCAAGGGTACTTATGACCCTAACTTAAATTGGAGAAGATCAACCAACAAACTCAGTCATCTTTTCATCAAAATCCTTCAATTTCACTTGATTTCATATTTCCACAAAACATTAGAACTTGGATCCAACTCTTTTTTAGACTCAAAAATAGATTAACCATCATAAAATTGATTGTAACATAGCATAAACCTGATTAGAAACTCATAACCATTCAATTCCTTCATGATTCACTAATTCACTCTTCAATGCAACTTACATGGAAAAATAATAACAAATCATGGATTCTTGATACCAAACTTTGTCCAAACATCCAAGACATTTTAATCAGCATGTTATTGATTGGAATAAACCAAATACACATTCACAAACCACAGATCCATCAGTCTCTTTAATTCTTGCAGTTATAACATCATTTTGCACAAGGATTCAACTTTGCTCAAAAACAACAAATTCCACAAGTTAGCCTTTCTAACCTCTACCAAGCATTGAGACATATTTTCCAACATCTTTTAAATAGTTTCCAAACATAAAAAATCAACCTTTTCACTGTTTTATCATATTCACTCCTTGTAGCAAACTATCCACCATATTACAAGAAGGTCACCAAACTCTTAAATCAAGTGATCCATCTTTAGTCATTTTGTATCTTTAAAACCTAAAGGCACAATCTGAATCCCATTTTGACATACATTCGCATACCTTAATGTCAGTTGAACTTTTTTTGAAACAAACATCAAAAAACTTGACTGAATGTTGGAATAAGCCTTAAATTAGGCCAAATTTACTAATGAAGTATCCTAAAATCGCCACCAAAACACCTAATAACTCCAAATAGTCTTTATCCAAGTCAGAAAACACCATATTCAACCAATTTTAGGAATGGAAAGGCTCAAATAAATGTTGTTCAACAAAACCCTTACTTTATGCTCCCAAACAAGCTTTCCAAATGAGGGTTTATTAGAAAAGCTTACTCCAAACCTTCACATGCTCTGCCACTACTTGAAACATGTTTATAAATGTTTACCCATGCTTTAGGAACAAAATTATAGTCTCATTGAATGCTCTTTCCTCAATCACCAACTTGTAAGCATCCATTTTCATTAGAAAACTTTTGTATTTCTTGAGAGAACGGCAACCAAACAATGGATTCTTATTTTCCCCTACACAAAAAAACATGCACACAAGGTACATAGCCTAAAAATAACCTACTTCACTAAACTACAAACCCTAGATCGTGGAGTAATCATAATGAACCTTCTTAGACTCTCAAACCCCCTAGTGCACCAAAACCACATCTCTTTGAGGCATTCTGTTATTTAACAATTGACCTACATTATGTATTGATGTAACCAGGTGAGGTCTTGTAACACAAATCAACACAAAATCCTTGTAGCATAGATAACTCACTCAACCAAGTATATCTTTTAGAGAAGGTCTTCTTAGGCCAAGACCTAGCCCTTCTCAAAGTCCCAATAGGGCACATGATAACATATCAACAAGCCACAATAGGCTTCTTTGTTACAACTTCATCAAAACTGGATTTCTACACCAACTAGGCCTCAAATTAGGCCTCTTTTACAAAGGACCTTATCTTAAATCCTTTTCCAAAACACCAAACTAAATTGGTAAGTAGTCTATATGTTATCAAACCAAGGATTCCACAATTGTTTTTTAGAAAATCACTCACCAAAGTGTCAAATCACAAAACCCTCCTTTTTACCCAAGAAACTAGGGGTTTATTGAAAAACACTCATCCAACCCTCACAAAATCTTATGAATACTTCAAACAAGTCTAAAATGGCCTGAAAAAACTCAATTCAATAAGAAACCATGCTGCCCCAACACAAAACATACTTTAACATATCAAAACCACTTGAAATCTCATGGAAAACTCAAAATTTCACTCTATGGCTTCATGCCTAACACCCTTTTAGACCTCCCCTACACAAAAATAGCATTCTCTCACCTATTTATTGATGATGTAGACCCATTCCACAAATTACAGTAATCATAGTGAGTGGAATGGGAAAATTTGCATTCAATGGTGCTCCTGCACCATGTATGCTTCCACATTTTGTATACACATATATATGACATAAGTTTTAAGGAAGTAAAATAAAAAAACGTTTCTCAATCCTTTATTATGGATGTGCATACCACATGGCTTGTCCATGCTTCCATTTTGATCCTATCTTGCAATCATGGCATGCCACATTACCACATCTCTTTAAGGCATTCCATTGAAAAAAATCACGTGACCTTTGTCTATGCTAGAAATACTCTTGTACAAGATGATTGTAAGTATTCTTTATGAAGCCTTGAATGACATATATTTTGATTTATTTTAATGGATACATTTTTGAGGAACTAATATTCATCTCATTACCATTCTACAAGTAAAATTATCTACCATGTCGAAGAAACGAACAAGGAAGAAACTAACAGATGAAGAGTACAAAACCTTCAAACAAAAGGAGAGAGATCGGGTGGCGGAATATCGTGAAAAGAAGAAATTGGAAACGATTGATGAAAGCAAGCCAATTGAAGAGGAACCTCAACCATCAAAAAGAGAAAAGGAATTGCAGCACAAAAGGAACGGATGTGAAAGCATCGTGGTAAGACAGATTTGGATAACATGGAGGGACACCATCTACCACAAGTGAATATGGAGGAAAACCATCTACCACAAGTTAATATGGACAGACACCATCTACCACAAGTGAATATGGAGGGATACCATCTACCGCAAGTGAATATTGTTGGACACCATCCAACACATCTCAAATGGAGAGTACATCATCAATCAGATTTGATGAAGAAGGTATGCCATCATCCCCACATGAACCTCAAGGTATGTCTTCTAATCCACCCTCGATCGAAGGTACACAATCTATCCCATCTCAATTAAATATTGATGAAATTCCTAATGTTGGGAAGTATGTACCTAGGATAACACCACCTAGAATATTTCGTAGAAAGCCAAAGTATTTGATTAATATTGATGAGGATATTTTGCAGCACATGGAAGGTAAGATTTCAACAAGCACTTGTAGAAGATATGCGGATAAGATTTGGAAATTCTTGTTTGAAAGGCTAAATGAGACCGCAAGATGTCAACTATTTGTTGAAATGATGCGGGGTGTAAAGTATAGAAACATCATGAAGGCTCTTGGGTTGAGAACATCGAATGCATCAAGTGAAAACGCTATTATTAAGAATCTAATGGATGCTTATGAGAGTGTGGGTAAGACCTCATGCTCAAAGGATAGTAATGTCACATAATGTGTCATAACATAAACTTTGGTAAGTTTTCAAACAAAGAGAGCTTGTCTCATTAAAAATATGAGTGAAAAAATGAGAATTAGTAGAAAAACTTTATCAAGAGTCATTCAAAGGTGGCAAAGAATTGAGGCCACCAATTTAAATGAATTATGGACATTCTCGAGGAGACTGCCAAAAAAAGATAAAGAAGTTGTTGAAGCCTTGAGAAAACTAATTGAAGAGTATTGGAAGAATAACACAAGGCCATTTCTGAATCAAATAGATGTGGTAAGAAGGAGAATCAATAGTCAGAACTATGCACCACATCCAAATCATTTTTTAGATATGACTCAAACCCAATTTTTTCATAAATTTCAAAATGATTATCCTTAAATTAGTATTTGTCAATTTTTTTTGAAATGCTTAAACCTTTTTATGTCAAGATAAATCACACACACACTACTTTTTGTAGACAACATATTGAATTTTCTAACCATTATGGATTTTATCATTCTATATGTTTAGATTTGCATACTAACAATGTTTTGTAGGATTGTAGCATAGAAGCCCCACCAAAATCTTCAAGAGAGTTCTTATCAAAAAAATTATGTGAAATAGAGGACGGCCAAATATTCTGCAAGACAACATGCTTGGATGGTTCATGCAAGCATTGTGGTGGCTTCTAGTGTATGCCAATATGTCAACATATGGAAAGCACAGAGGAGGTGGGACAAAAACTAGTAGAGTTCAGGAAGTATAAAATAGTGGCATATGCTACAAAAGATGGGTCTCAAGCAAAAAGGTGTGATTTGGTTATTGAGAATATTTTAGTGTATTAGTTTATGTCCATGTTTCATGACAATATACTATATGAGTATGCAATGCATACCCATAGAGCCTGATGGTTGGACACACAGTTCAAGTTATGCAAGGTCACCTTTCTAGTTGGTAGCATAGTATCAGTGGTTTACTTTGTAGAGAACTACACTCTATAGCTACAACATGAGGTGCAATCACAGTATTACAACTCCACACAGGTTTTGATATTTGTGCACATAGCATTCATTCATGCATTTGATAGTATAGAGGACCAAAGGAAGGTATTGAGGGAGTACCACTTTTACATTAGTGATGATCACACACATTATCTAAATTTTGTGCAAGGTTGCTTCCAGATGTTCTACAGTCATTTGGCTCAGAGGGGCATAGCATATGGTCGGCATATAATATGATCGGACAACTATGAAGCACAGTTCAAGAACTCATGCATGTTCTACTGGTTGTGCAAGATGCATGTCATTATAGGTGTTCAATGTATGTGGAAATTTTGTTAGGCTAGGCATGGAAAGGGGGAGCATGATGGTGCAAGAGCATGCGTGAAAAGAGCATTATCATGAGAAGAGTTAAAGCATAAAGATAGTGCAAAGTTGATAGATGCAAGATCAATTGTGGAGTGGTGTAATGCTTTGATGAGTCCAGGTAATCAAGGTATGTCTTCAGTTCATAGATATATTTGGTTGATGGATGACACTAACATTGCACCATATGAGGACTATTGTACACTAACAAGATCGAGTGAGCTACACTCTTTCCTTAGCTCAAATGCAGGTTCATGGAGTATCGATACACAGAAGATTGCATGATTGTTTTCTTCATGTACAATGCAAGATTGGAATGATTGTGAGTCAGGGGAGTGGATTGACAAGTTATCTTAGCCCACTTCACATATATCACCCTCCAACTGCATTGGAACTGACACAAATGGAATCTTCGGTCGACTTTGACCATGTATCAAATCTAGTTCAATTAGGTGATATATCTACTTGCTTAGTTGTTGAAATTCCATATTGTTATCTTACTTTGTAGTGCATTCATAATGTTGACTAATTTCAAGAGATTAGTTGCACATATCAATGTAGGGAATGTTTATGTAGTTATTGCAGATGAAGAGAATGAAGAGGGAAAGGACTATTACTTGTGTCATTGTGTTGAGCTAAAAAATAAATTGGAGGCCCTAGTTTTAGATGGAGAAAACATCAAATACCCTACAGGCTTAGTTGTGGTTACTAGAACGTGGCTTAGAAGGTTCCCACATAAGGGTGTTAAACATTGGTTGTTTCAGGACTTTCACATGCATTGTAAGATTCTTCATTACTCAAACCTTGTTGTGGCATCCAATGTTCGTTTGACCAAATATGGGGGTAGACCTTTGAACAAGACCTTGTGGAAGGTTTGTGAGTCTAACCATCAAGAAATACTTTACACAATAAAGAGTAGAGCATACCTGGATGGTTCATTGGATTAATTTGAAAGTATATGCACATTGGTTTTTATTAATTTTATACTTGTATGCACATTAATTTTTTTGATGCCAATGCTATTATATTCTTTTACTTTTCCTATTTGTAAGTAACCTGCTAAACATTGATTAGTGTCCCCTTGCAAAAAATGCAGATTTATGAGCCATCCCAAAGAATCTCAGCTAGAAAAGCAATGCAACATCCTTATTTTGATGAACTTGACAAATCTCAATTATGATTTTAAGCCATTACAAAAGTGTGTGTGAAGCTTGGTGAGGGAATTTCAAGTTATTCATTTGAAGTTAACCTTATCATGAGAACCTATGATGTAGACATTATAAGAGCATCTCAAATTTCAATATATTCTATTCATGAGAGGTGTTGTGTGCAATAGGTACCTTGAAACTTCCAGTGAAGATGTATGACCGGGAGGTACTAAGTTGAGAGAATTCCATGCCTATTTGTAAGTGCCTTCCATCTATTTTCATTTCATTTCCATTTTGGATGTTCTTTCTTTTTCTTCTTTTACTTTGTGTATCTGTAAGTAAACTACTAAAATTTGATTGGTCTCTCCTTGCAAAAAAAATTGATTTATGAGCCATCAAAGAGAATCTCATCCAAAAAAAAAATGCAACATCCTTATTTTGATGATCTTGAGAAATCTCAATTCTGATTTGAAGCCATTATAAAAGAGCATGTGAAGCTTTGTGAGGGAATCTCAAGTTACTCATTTGAAGTTAACCTCATAATGAGCACCTATGATGTAGACATTATAAGAGAATATTGAATGTATGAGTGACATTGTAAAATATCTCTGAGAACAGAATACTTAAGGCATTGTAATGAGATTCACTTGTAATGAGATTTACTGAAATAATAAAATTTGGTGCAAGGGAAACAAGGTTATTGAGCAAATTTGGTTCATGGAAGTCTTAAGTTAGTTTTGTGTTTTGAGTTTTGTTAATTGAATAAGGTCATATTAGACCAATTTATAATTTAATAAGTCATGTTAGTTGGTTTTGGGGTCATTTTGGAGTTCATGTTGCATATTTGTCAAAATGATGTAAAATTAAAAAAATTGAAAAGTTGTCAATGTGAAAAAAGTGCAAAAAAAGGAAAATTGAAGTGATTCTGATAGGAAGTGATTATGATAGCAATACAAGTAAATCAACTCACTTCCACAATATAAAAGGATTCCAACCTCCTTCCTTCCCTCAAAACTCAATCTTGGCTTATTTTCAACTTTGCACCTAGTCACTCTTGTAGGTCTACAGACCTATTTTTCCCACCTTAACTCTCAGAATTCCATAACAACCTCTGCAAAAAACCACCATTTTAGGCACCCTTTTAATCCTTCTTCAACATACATTAAACCCTCATAAGACTCTTTTGGATCAACTTTCATAAAACAAGGAACCCCCTTAATTATTCCTATCACATGCAAACCACCAATGGGCATCATTAACCAATCTACCTAACCACAAATTCCTCCACTTTTAGGGTGTCATAAGCCCTCTAACATAACAAACCCAAAAACCCTCTTCACTCACAACTTAGGCAAGGGTTTATTAACATACAGACCGACCCTCTTAAGACACCTCAGTAAAATAGAGTACCTAAAAGATTCTCTTAAAACAGGGTATACAGACCGACCCTCGGTAATTGGCTTCTAAAATGCACAAAATCACTTCAAATCCAACCAAACCAAAACTAAAATGGATTTAAGTCTACTTCCCACCTTTTATCGAAAAGAGACCACAATCACTCTAAGCTACGCTCAACCAACTCGATCCCTTAAGGGTTCAAAGTGCAAAAGGGCAGCAATATTTGATGGGGTATTACTCAGAAATTGTGGTGCTTACGAAATATTTTTCTAAACCTACAAGATCATGTTGGGCCCCTCTACAATAACCTCTCTCAGTTTTTGTTATCTCGCAGTGGTTTTCCCGTGGTGTCCAGTTTTCACTTGATGAAAAAAGTGTCAAATGCAAGCAATGCAAAGTTGCAAAATGGTGCAACTTTCATTCTGCAGCTCATGTAACCAAATGGATTGTTCCAACGCATCCGAATATTTATTTTTACACTAGGCATGGTCCTCTTTCACACCCAAACATGCAGAATTGCTTTAAGCTACGTTCAACCAGATTGATTCTCTAAGGATCCAAAGTGCAAAATGGCTGCAAAATTCAACATAATGTTACTCAAATACCATGATGCTTAGAAAATTATCATCTGATCCTATGGGATTGCATTGGGCCCCTCTATAATAACCTCTTTCAGTTTTTGTTATCTCGAAGGCATTTTCCTATGGTGGCAAATTTTCACTTGGGGAAAAAAGTTGTCAAATGCAAGTAGTTGAGAGTTGCAAAGTGGTGCAACTTTCATTCTGCAACTCGTGTGAACAAACAGACTATTCCAATGCATCTTAATAGGTATTTTTAAGCTAGGCATGGTCCTCTTTCACACCCAAACACACAGAATCACTCTGAGCTACGTTCAACCAAATCGATCCCTTAAGGGTCCAAAGTGCAAAATGGTTATAAACTTCAACATGTTGCTACTCAGATACCGTGATGCTTGGGCCCCTCTACAATAACCTCTCTCGATTTTTCTACCTCGAAGGAATTTTCTCGTGGTGGAAAGTTTTCACTTGGGGAAAAAGTTATCAAATGCAAGTAATTGAAAGTTGCAAAGTAGTGCAAATTTTGTTCTGCAAATCGTGTGACCAAAAGGACTATTCCAACATTTCTAAATAGGTATTTTTATTCTAAGAATGGTCATCTTTCACACCCAAACACGCGAAATCGCTCCAAGCTACGTTCAACCGGATCGATCCCTTAAGGGTCCAACGTGCAAAATGGCTGTAAATTTTAGCATATTGTTACTCGAATACCATGATGCTTAGAAACTTCTTGTCTGATCCTATGGGATCACATTGGACCCCTCTATAATAACTTCTCTCAGTTTTTTCTATTTCAGAGCCATTTTCTCGTGGTGGCGAGTTTTCACTTGGGGAAAAAGTTGTCAAATGCAAGTAATTGAAAGTTGCAAAGTGGTGCAATTTTTATTCTGCCACTTGTGTGACCAAACATACTATTCCAACATTTCTAAATAGGTATTTTTACATTAGGCATGGTCCTCTTTTGCACCGAAATACACAGAATCGCTCTGAGCTATGTTCAACCGAATCGATCCCTTAAGGGTCCAAAGTGCAAACTGGTTGTAAACTTCAGCATGTTGTTACTCAGATACCATGATGCTTAGAAACTTATCATCTGATCCTATCAGATCGTGTTGGGCTTCTCTACAATAACCTCTCTCAATTTTTTCTATCTCAAAGGAATTTTCCCATGGTGGCGATTTTACACTTGGGGAAAAAGTTGTCAAATACAAGTAGTTGAAAGTTGCAAAGTGGTGTAACTTTTATTTTACAGCTTGTGTGACCAAAAAAAATGTTCCAACGCATCCAAATAAGTATTTTTACGCTAGGAATGGTCCTCTTTTGCACCCAAACACATCGAATCGCTCTGAGCTACGTTCAACCGGATCGATCCCTCAAGAGTCCAAAGTGCAAAATGGTTGTAAACTTCAACATGATGTTACTTAGATACCGTGACACTTAGAAACTTATTGTCTAATATTATGGGATCACATTGGGCCCCTCTATAATAACCTCTCTCGATTTTTTCTATCTCAGAGGCATTTTCCCATGGCAAAGAGTTTTCACTTGGGGAAAAAGTTGTGAAATGCAAGTAGTTGAAAGTTGCAAAGTGGTGCAACTTTCAATTTGTAGTTTGTGTGACCAAATGCATTGTTCCAATGCATCTAAATAGGTATTTTTATGCTATTAGTGGTCCTCTTTCACACCCAAACACGCGAAATCGCTTTGAGCTACGTTCAACCGGATCGATCCCTTAAAGGTTCAAAGTGAAAAATAGTTGTAAACTTCAACATGTTATTACTCGGATATCATGATGCTTAAAAAATTCTCATATGATCTTATAGAATCATGCTGGGTCCCTCTACAATAACCTCTCTCGGTTTTTTCTATATCAAAGGCATTTTCTTATGGTGGCGAATTTTCACTTTGGGAAAAAGTTGTCAAATGTAAGTAGTTGACAAGTGCAAAGTGTTGCAACTTTCGTTCTGCAACTCGTGTGACCAAACGAAATATTCCAATGCATCTGAATGGGTACATTTACGCTATACATGGTCCTCTTTCACACCCAAACATGTAGAATCGCTCTGAGCTACATTCAACTGGATCGATCCCTAAAGGGTCCAAAGTGCAAAAAGAAAGCAATATTTGAAGGGTTATTACTCATAAACCATGATGCTTATGAACTCTTCGTCTAAACCTACAGGATCACGTTGGGCCCCTCTACAATAATCTCTCTCGGTTTTCATTATCTCAGAGTCATTTTCCTGTGGTGTCCAATTTTCACTTGATGGAAAAAGTGTCAAAGGCAAGCAGTGTAAAGTTGCAAAGTGGTGCAACTTTCATTTTGCAATTTGTGTGACCAAATAAATTTCTCCAACATGTCCCAATAGGTATGTTTATGCTAGGTATGGTCCTCTTTCACACCCAAACACACGAAATTTCTTTGAGCTACATTCAATAGGCTTAATCCCTTATGATGGCATGGAAAACAATTGAAAAGAAAAACATACACAACGGTTGAGAAGTCTGAGTTTTCCACAAAAAAAGCGTAGGATCATTGGAAACTCTAGGTTAGTGGTTTTTGAAGAGTTTGAAGGAGAATATCAATCAAATATCTCTATTTCTTTATTATTTTTTATGTATTTTCTTCATTTCCAGCCTATGTACGGGTCTGTACAGTAGGATTTTTCTCTAAGATTATCTAAATATGTTGTAGAATGGTTTTAGCTTTGATTAGAATCCATTCTTATGGAATTATATTAAGTTCCAAGCAACTTAGAATTAGATTTCTGAAACAGGTCTTAACTTGTTCATGCAAGGGTTTAAGTGTAATATGTTGAAATAGGCCATTCCACCTATTGTTTAGGTTGTGTCTTAGTGGAATGGGCCTGATGTAAGTAGAATAGGAAATAGGTATAAGAAAATATCATTGGTAAAGGCATTGGAAGAGATTACTAACATTGCCCCTGTTGAAAATTTAGAATTTAGGCCTTAAAAGCAAGGCTAGAAGAGGTGAAAAGAAGAAATTGCTTGAGAATAAGTTAGAATAGGTTGGAAATAGAGTGATTTTGTGGAGTTTGATGTGTTCAAAAGGTCTGCAAGCATAGGGGAGGTCAAAATTATGTTATGGCATGATGCCCTAGTTGGGAAAAGAGAGGTTTTCAATGAAAAAGAGAGGTTTGAGGGAGTAAAAGTTGGTAAAGTTAGGGGGAAGCATAATTTGGTGGTCAATTAAGTGTGTGCGGGAAGAATGAAGAGTGTTGGAAGATTTTTTGAGGTTGTATGAGGTTTGAGTTCGGGTTTGGGGGTTCAATTTGCCAGTTCGGCCAAAACATTTGGAGGGGGGTTTGGTTCGTTTTGGGTTTGTTAGTACAAAAAACATGTAAAATATATATATATACAACCTAGAAGCATGAATTAGGATTAGAATATCACATAATGTCATATAAACAATAAAACCACCATAAACTTGAATATCATTTAAAACATGCATGATAAATATTCATCATTGAAACTTGAATTGTGGTAGCTTGATATACACAATCTATTGATGTCAGGGTTCAATTTGTATGATTTTGAAAAAAGAAGCCAACTAAGTAGAGTTATTAGATGTGATATAAGAGGGATTTGTTGCACATTGGTCTCATTCTTCTCAAGAGATCACCAGGGAATGAACTACCCTTATACACCTCAAATTGAATAGTTCAATGGAATCGTAAATATAAATGTGAGAGTAGGTTCGGGATACAACAGAATAAGAATCCTGGATTCCACTATTCTGGCTAAAGAGCTCTCAGCCAAAAGATGTTAGTGTAGTTCAAGGAAGTTAGCATCACGCATTTTCATCTGAAAGACGCGTTGGCATCCTAAGTCATGGAGAACTTCGAAGCTCAGGTAGATAGAATAGGGTCTTATTTCTTGGCTCAAATCAGGGGACTTGAAGAATCAAACAATTAGTAGAAAGTTAAGAACTAAAGGAGAATACAAGAGAACTTGAAATGAGGTCACCTTCATGCGTTTGGGTTTCTAGTGCAAGCTTCCTTTCATAACCTGCACACAAAAGATCAAGGGGAAAAGGTTGGGGTTGTATAGGGACCTGTCTCAGTTAGACCCCCGTATTGGTGTTCCCACCTCCATGGACAACCAGGTTTGGTACAGAGTGTAAAGGAAATAAAAAAGTAAGTGGTGAAAACAAAACCTACTTCGGAGTAGAGCCTGCACCACAAATTATTAAATGAGCTAGTAGGAAAGAGTTATAAGGAGAGAGAGCATTACCCACGAGTCAAGAACCTCTTCTAGAGCACACGGGCACACTGCAATGTGCTTGCTTGGGAGCTGGTAACTGCTAGAGAGATGGTGGCTACTGGAGAGCTAGTAGCTACTGGAGGGACCTTAGTCCAGCATAACTTCACTAGTAAAAGTGCTACTATTCAAGGGTAGAGTTTCTCCAAGACTAGAGAAAGTGGTGAGAAATGCTTGAATTCATGACTTCCAACCCCAAAATGAGGGCCAAAAAGAGTTTTTAATGCATGCAAGGGTGGCACAGAGCCACTTCACTTGAGACCTAACTGACATTACATGTGTCACAAGGTTCAAGGTTCTAGATTTATCGTTACAAACTCAAAAAACCACCAAGACACTAGCATGCCACCTGGACGTCCACGCGCCGCTAGGCATCCAGAGCCTAGATTTTTGGGAAACACCTTGTCAAGCTTCTGTCGTTTCGTCATGTGTTCGGATGGAGTCAGAATTATGAAATTTTGCCTCATGGGACTTTATCATTAATTGTCTTAAGGTGTCATAAATGCTAGCCAAGATGCAAAAATGCGAAATTGCCCCTAGGTGCAATTATGCGACATTACATTTTTCCCCCACTTTAGTGGGCTCATTTTTGGAAAAAATCAGCCTTGCTAAAGTAGAGAAGGAAAATCTCACCCA
The DNA here is from genome assembly GCA_007115665.2 of Sequoiadendron giganteum. Classification (NCBI taxonomy): domain Eukaryota; kingdom Viridiplantae; phylum Streptophyta; class Pinopsida; order Cupressales; family Cupressaceae; genus Sequoiadendron; species Sequoiadendron giganteum. Next base: position 11,138,855 of record VCHN02000014.1, read on the forward strand.
AATTCTAAATTTTACAGAAATGCGTGTAAGAATGATGGATCACAAAGGTCACCAAGGTCGAGCCAAATGGTACCAAGGATTCCCCCAGCTTCCAAGCTCAACAATCAGCAACACAACGATCATAAAAGCCCATTCAAAACTGTATCCTGCAAAACAAAAAAATTGAGTCAGTTTCGAAAAAGTAGAAGAAAACTACCATGGATACAAGAATGATCAATAAAAAAGGCATTGATTTGGAGGAGAAAAAAATGATCAAGAGCTGACTATATGCCCCCTCCTAAACTTTCCCCTAGCATGGTGGGGTGAAGTCAGCAGAAACTGGGGGGCCATGACCTCTAGGAAAAATGGGCCCCGCGGGGCCTATATATACCTAGGTGGGCCCCTAGAAGGGTCAATTTCACCATTCACTACGAGAAGATTATTGACTTTTGTGAGAGAAAATTCAGCAAAATGTCAAGCAAGAGAGAGTATGAGGCATCAAGGCTAGATTAGTTACGTGATGACATCATCACGGGCTACGAGGTCGACCAGGTAGGCTTCTTAGTCCCGATCTTTGTGTCGTTTTGCTCATTTTTTTAGGTTTTTCATGCTTCGAGGTGTGCAAGCGTTTGAAATGTGCGCCTGTGTCCTATTTCGGTTCTTTCATTTGGGACATGCGCTGGCATCTCAGATCTATGTTGGCATCCTCCGGGCAACTATGGTGGATCTAGGATGCAAGCGCATCGCATAGATGTCTACGCGGCGTGCATGTGTCCTTTTGCATAGTTTTTCATTATGATTAGGTTTCTGACTAAAAACCTTTTTAATTTTTTGCAGAATTATCCAGAGATCCCAAAGCATCCCAAAGGGTGAGCATTCTACCTCATCCATGAGCAGAGAGACCGATTATCCCCAAATGAGGTCACACATTTGGAGCGAGTCAGTCTTTGGCATGTGTTCATTATCCTAGAGATGAGGTATCATGACAGGATGCTCACCACTCTAATGGAGCGATGGGATGCCACTACCTCCTCTTTCTATCTACCATGCAGGGAGATGACTATTACCCTGGAGGATGTTTATCAGATCCACGGGCTTCCCATCCGTGGACGGTGGGTGGCTCTAGATGACACCTGGTTAGCGCGAGAGCATAGTGAGGGTGTTCACTACTTCATAGGGAAGACCGATGGTGGCGACGACACTAGTCACAGATATATTCATTGGTATGACCATGCGAGAATGATAGCATCGCTGCTACGTTGGGTGATGGTGGTGACCATTGCTTGCAGGATCACCATAGACGGGCAAGGCTCGCATCTGCATAGGGGCCTCATTTTGATTGTCAGCGAGATGGTTGAGTATAAAACTATTTTTTCCTAGGGACACAGTAGGCTAGCACACCTCTACCAGGAGTTGGGATGATACATTCATTATGAGTACCGTAGCCTCACAATGTGCACACTTTTGCAGTGTGGGAATTCTCCCATATTATGTGCACTCGGCCAGTCAGTTTTCCCCAGTGATGGTTGTATGATGTCCCGATGGCCCACTGGTATGATATGACAGGCCAGTGGTACATCGGAGACCTACAGTTTTGGAGGCTACAGTTTGACACGGTCACTATGGGAGACGTTCACTAGAGACTTCATTGCTATTTCAAGTGGGTTGATGACAATAGGTTCCTCTAGAACCTACAGCGGGACCATTTTTTAGTGGGTCACCATGATTTTATCATTGTACCATATTCCTGGAGTCGAGTCATGTGGTAGCATGGCCATATTCAGACCATACCACCCGATGTGCCCATGTACACTAGGGCACACCGCAGTGCAGCGAGGTTTGGTGACCGCCCTCACCCTTCCATCACAGACATCATCTTTTCAAATGATGATGAGAATGATCATGATCTACTAGCTATGGAAATGGTGGATAATGTTAGGGTGGCAGCTAACTTTACTGATGGTGGGAGAGGCATCGTCCTACTCCCATCTTCGGCGAGGGTGCTCCAAGAGGGGACCCGGGCCCACAAGAGGAGGAGCCCTAGTAGCCTTCATAGGGCAGGAGGAGAGCCTGCCAACAAGGTAGAGCAAAGGAGGAGGAGGAGGATGCGACACCCGTGAGGCCACGACGATGGAGGAGATCAGCTCCCCCCTTTGCTACTCATGTTTCATCAGCGCCACCAACCTCCACTATTCTAGTGGAAGCAACACTAGCATCTTCTGGGACGGCCACCGATACCGACAGCGTAGGTCCTGGTGTCAATCCTCACCCTGATCCCACATGGAAATCAGGGGATCCAGGTATACATAGTGCATTATTGTTACTTTCCTTCTTTCTATATTTATGCTTAAGCTTTTTTATTTACACACATGCCATGTGATACTAATCCCCTTCTCTCTCTTTTTGGTTGCAGAGGATGTATAGGGATGGACTGAGTTTATCACTCAGTGTGTTTTAGAGGTGGCCCCTAGTGTACTGATCTAGGGGACGGTCCTAGATGTTTATCGACTTGTTTCAGTGGGGAGGCATGCCCCCACTTTTGAGCTGGTGGCATGTCTATGGATCACATACGAGGAGCAGAGTGTGAAGGTGGTGTAGCTGACTATGGAGCTAACATCTACCAGGGGTCAGCGAGATCAGCTTTTGGGGGAGCTACGGACGGTGCTCGTCGAGCGAGATGCAACAATGACGAGGGTTGATGTCGCTGAGGTGGCAAGTGGAACCCTTTAGAGCCACATTGATGAGCTTGATGCACAACCGGCAGTTGTGATCCCAACAGATGTTTAGCGTTTGCAGCAGGAGTTGATCCAGGCGAGGATGGATATTTGTTCATTGTAGGGGGAGCTTAGAGGGATACAGGTGGGCCTATCAGCATCACGTTCACATCGTTCCTAATCATAGACCACCATGCAGCCTCCTCTCAGAGTACCAAAGTGGCCACCAAAGCTAGAGAGCTCAGGGAGCCACATGCCCTAGGGATACGACCCCTATTTTGTATATCATTTTTGTAGTCAGATGTAGATATACATACATACTTGTAGATCTTTTGTATAGACACATATTCAATAGCCACTCATTTTTTATAGTAGTGGCATGATACATGTATATGACATTTGATTCATACATTGGACATATATATATACATCGATTTCAGTATCATGGCTTTTCCTATGTGTATGCTTTCCATTTCATTTATGCTCATGCTATGGATGGTTTTTTCTTATATGGATGTATGTTTTCATTAGATTCTAATCATGATTTCGATTTAACACGTTTATCCACATGTTAATTAAATGTTATGATGATCTAATAATGTGATGTGATGTATGGATGTTTATCATAGTGAGACACACATATGTATGTTTTTATATGCACACACACATGGTCATATCATAATCATAAAAAATTTCATGATGTGAATATGGGTAAGTGTTAATATATGCAGTACTACTACCCTTTAGGGAGAACACCGCATATTAGGACACTATGCATAGTATCGACGAAGATGCATCACAATAACAGGTTATTTTAAAGGTGTTCCATCCATACATGATAACCCATAGGCAATTGAACTGTATACAAAAACCACGGTATAAGGACCTAACCAGTTAGGACTAAATTTCCCTTTCTGGTCAGGTAGAGCATTCACATTCTATTGATTTTCATATAGAACCAGGTCTCCTATCTTAAAGGTCCTAGGAAGCATGCCCTAATTATATTATTTAGATAGCGACCACTCATAAGCTTTAAGGTGTTCGAGGGCCTATAAACGGCACTCATCAAGCATCTCAAGCTTATGCAAGCGGTTAACCCAATAGGTTTCATCATCAATCACCCCCTAAGGGAAACCCCATAAAGATGGGATTTCCAACTCTAAAGGCATGCTAGCTTTGATGCCATACACGAGCTTATAAGGCATCATTCATGTCATCATGTGAACACTCATGCGATAATCCCACAAAGCATAGGTTAACTGAATGTGCCAATCCTTACTGTGTTTATTAACTGTCTTACAAAGAATTAGCTCAAGCGTTTTGTTAGAAGTTTCTGCTTGGCCATTGGATTGCAGATAATACGATGTATAAAATCTATGTTGTATGTGAAATTTTTCTAGGAACTACACTTCCTTGTTTTTAAATGGTGTACCACTGTCAGAAACAAGTGTAGGAGGCAGTCCAAACTAGAAAATGATGTTGTTCAATAGGAAGCTATAGATAGTTTGAGCACTCATGGATCATAGTAGAATGGCTTCAACCCATTTGGTGAAATAATTTGTAGTAGTGATGATAAAGGTATGTCCTTTGGAAGAAGGAGGTGATATTTTCCCGATAATGTCCAACCCCAATTTTGTGAATGGCCAAGGAGAAGTTTGATTATGTAGCTCCTGAGTGAGAGTGTGGATAAGGTGGCTATGATGTTGACATTGAAGGCACTTTTTGACAAAACCAAAGGAATCTTGTTCCATCGGCTGCTAGTCATACCCCATGTGTGTCAGTTTCCTCACTAGGAATCTACCACCAAAATTTCCACCCCCAAAGCCTACGCGGGCTTCTTTAAGGGCAAGGGGTATCTCCACTCTAGTGAGGCATTTTAGTAGCAAGCCATTATATGCTTTTTGATAAAGAACATCAGATAAGATGACATAGCGGGCTAAAAAAATTCATATACGAGTGCGATTATTTTTTGTCATAGCATCAAGAAAGTTTCCATTCCTCAAGTAATTGTAGGTACTAGAGAACCACTCTCCCGAATCTGCATGAAGAAAAACTAGAGATTTGGTTATGAGTTGATCGAGAATTGTCAGGGTTCGCATGACCTACACCACAAATTCATATTCCTTTATATCTTCCTCTGAAGGTATCAAGGAAGCCGCACTTGCCATGGCATCCACATGTCTATTTTCTCACCTAGGAATGTTGTTTATTGTGAAAGAGGAAAGTTGATTAAGCAATGACAAAGCGAGGTCTCTATATCGGGACAAATTACTTTTTTTAGCTTGATAAGTTCTCATGATTTGATTCACAATAAGCTCGGAGTCACCTAGTATATGAAGATGTTTAATTTTTAACGCGATCGTGGCATGCAAACCGGAAATGAGGGCTTCATACTCGGTGATATTATTGGTACAAGGAAAGTCTATTTGGAAGGATAGGGGTATCGGTTTTCCTTCAGGGGATATCAAGACTACGCTTGCTCCAGAACTGGTCTGACACCTTGATCCATCGAAGTACATTTTCCATTCAAGGTCATAGTTGTTTGTGAAGATATTCTCATCGGGGAATAAGTCCAAACCAGGGAAGGAGTGAGGCAAGGGAGCATCCAACAACTGGTCGACCACCTCTTATCCTTTTACTAATTTCTTAGTGATAAATTTTATATCAAACTCAGACAGCAACGTAACCCACTTCACTAATCTCCCCGTAAGGTCAGTGCTAGAGAATAGATGTCTCAAAAGATATGTTTTTACTATGATGTGTGTCTCAGCATGGAGGAGATAATGTCTCAGCTTCTGTGTAGCGAATACAAGAGCAAGGCACTACTTCTCAATGGATGAATAATAGGTTTCACAATCGACCAGGATGCGACTAATGTAGTAAACCGCTCTCTCTCTTCCTGCATCATCATACTAGGCCAGGAGGGCCGCCAAGGCATATGGTGAGGTAGCGAGGTAAAGTAGGAAGGGTTTATCTTGCATATCCGACATCAATACGAGAGGATTGGTCAAATAATATTTGATGGATTCAAAAGCTTTCTGAATTCTTCGTCCCACACAAAGCGAACATCTTTCTTCAGGGGACGAGTGAAAGGAAGGGTACAATCAGCCAACAGAGATATGAATCTATGAATTTCCTGAATCTTCCCTTGTAAGCTTTGCAAAATGATGATGTTCCTTGGAGAATACATGTTAACAATAGCATCAATCTTATTCGTGTCAACTTCAATCCCACGATAAGAGACTATAAACCCGAGAAGCTTGCCAGTATCAACACTGAAGACACACTTTTGGGGATTGAGTCTCATCTTGTAAAGTTGAAGCCTTTCGAAGATAAGATAGAGATTCCTCACATGATCTTGATGATTTACAAACTTCGCCAATATGTCATCGACATAATCTTCCAATATTTTATGAATGAAGTCATGAAATATCAAGGTCATCGCTCATTGATAAGTCACTCCTACATTATTTAATCCAAAGGGCATGACCACATAGAAAAAATTCTCCCAAGGGGTAGTGAAGGTTGTCTTGTACTGATCGTTCGGATTAATACGGATCTGATTATAACCCGAGAAACCATCCATAAAAGATAACAATGTTTGGCCTCCAGTCGAGTCCACAATCATATCTATATTAGGTAACAGGAAGTCATGTTTAAGAGAAGCCTTGTTAAGGTCCTAAAATTCAATGCATATATGAATACAACCATCAATTTTGCTAACAGCTACTATATTTGAGATCCAGGGAGAATAGTCAATGGGATGGATAAAGCCTACTTTTAATAGCTTCTCTATCTCGGTCTTGACCATTAGGGAAACCCTAGGATTGATCTTTCAGATTTTTTGTTTAACGAGCTTGGCATTGGGACATAGAATGATATTATGGACCACTATAGATTCATCTATAAAGTGGCATATCCTCATACGTCCAAGAAAAAATATCAAGGTAAGCACACAAGAGAACAAAGTGTTCATCTGCTTCCTCGGAAGAGAGGCACCTCCCAATCTTGATTACTTTTTCTGAATATTTTACATCAATGGGGACTTCAATAGTATCCCCTTCAAGGAGGGAACTGTGGTCCTTGGGATGAGATATTGAGACATCATCACTAACGTTAGATAGAGGGTCCTCCTCGTCAATGCTCAAAATGGATTCTCCAAAGTATGCTTGTTTATGTAAGCGATACGGGAATCATTTCTTGTGATGATAAGGAGGTAACAAAAAATAAGCACCTAGAAATTCTCCCAATGCTTCATCCAAAGAGAAGACATCTATAGGAACTTTCTTGGCTCATCCCCTTTCTTCTATCAACTCAGGATGGACCAAGTTTAATGGTTCAGCTAAAATCATATTAACACTCCACCAGGGTTTTTGTCTAGACTATTCAATAGGACATCCCAAACCAAGGTTGCATTGTCATTGCTTAAACTAGATGGGGACTTTTATTCCTTGCTCAATACGTCCTAGGCCTTTCTACCCATAGCCATACTAAGAGGAAATTTTATAACCAACCCCATAGCGAGCTTGTAAAGCTTCTGGAAGGGGATTCTCCATGTAGAGTGTTTCGTTCCACCAATGAACATCGAAAGTTTCTATGGGAGTGGTCCCACTTCCCCTACTCGGCTTGCAAGAATTAACCTCCTTTACAGGGGTAGAGTCACTCTCTCAGGGAGGAGTGGTTTCCTAGATAGGATCACACTTCTCCTCCTCAGTGGGAGGGTCACTTGTTATCATGTTAGCAGAACCTGTAAAATCTATAGCAGAGGGGTTTGACTTATACTTTTCTATGAAAGATTCAGAGAAATTCAAGGAATCCTAGTCATCACCTAAGAGAGCATTCGCTCTAGGGGATGAAGGAGGAGACAGAGGGGATTCACATGCTTTTGTCTTAGGTGGTTCATCTTAGTAGATACATGCTCAAGGAACAGCTCCTGTAGTAGGTATCAACGAGGAACAAGCCATAGCATCGGCGGTTAAGGAAGGAATGCAATTCTTGAGAGTGGGAGTAGCTGAATTATGAATAGCAGTGGCTAGCAAACAAAGTTGCATAGCCTCTTGATCTGCTTTAACCGTAACCACTTGATTGTTAGCAGTGAACTTCAAAGAATGATGTAGGGTAGAAGTTACTGCCCCCATATCATGAATCCATTATCTTCCTAAAAGAAGATTGTACGGTAGCAGGTTGGGCATTACGTATACCAACATAGGAAAAGTAACAGGGCCCAACTGCAAGGGTAATGTTATCGTACCCAAAGCTTGGCTACTAGCATTATCGAACCCACGAATGTATAAGGAAGAAGCCACCAAGGAAGATGAATCAACCTTGATTTTAGGTAGTAGATCTATACCACAAACATTGAGGGTTGAACCAGTGTCAACGAGGGTATACCTAATACCAATGTTGTTAATGTTTACTATGATCATCAAAGGTTCTACTTATTTCTTCACGTTTGGAGGTGGGAGTTCTTGTGGGTGGAACATAATGTTCAAAAAATGCGCTTGAACATGTGCCATCAACGCATCAACGTCTGTAGGCCTAATTGAGGCAAGAAAGATAATCTTTTGTAAGGCCTCCTACAACATCTCTTGATAAACCAGAGTAGTTTGAAGCAAATTCCAAAGTGAGATCTTAGCTGGAGTAACACAGAGTTTCTCAATGAGAACATAATTACCTGGTGCTTTGATCACAAATTTAGGAGCTGGAGGAAGGTTAGGTTGAGATGAAGGTAAAGAAGTAGTGGTTTGGTCTGGCTGCGATGTAGGAACGGCAGATTTTTGTTCTAAGTTTTGTAAATTTCTCCTCATAGGTTATGTGTGCCCTACGACATTATAAGAAGTAGGTTCAGTAGCCTTCGCAAATATTGAATATAAATTTGAATGATTGCTACGACCTGAAATCCCATAAATGGAATAGTCCTTTCTAGGGAACGATTCAGTCGAGGTCACATAAATAAAGGGTTTCTTGGGGCTTGGAGGAGCCACAAAAACTACTACCACATTTACCAACTCCTCAACTGGCGAGGAAGGAGTTTATTTTTAATAATTTCCATATAGAGGAAAGTGCTTCTAAGAAATCATCTATCATCTAGTGCATCTTCCAACATATTGAAATCTCGTTCAGAAAAAGACTTAGCCAACATTATGAAAACAGATCTGACGTTTCATGTCGGGTTCACCAAAAATGTGATATAAGAGGGATTCGTTGCACACGGGTCTCTTTCTTCTCAAGAGATCACAAGGGAAAGAACTACCATTATACACCTCAAATTGAATAGAACAATGGAATCATAAATATAAATGGGAGAGTAGGTTTGGGATTCGACAGAATAAGACTCTTGGATTCCACTATTCTGGCTGAAGAGCTCTCAGCCAAAAGAAATCAATGCAATTCAAGGATGTTAGTACAGTGTGCTATCATCTGTAAGATGTGCTGGCATCCTAAGTTGTGGAGAAATCATGAGCTCAAGTAGATAGAATAGGGTCGTATTTCTTAGTTTGGATCAGGGGACTTGAAGAATCAAACAATCAGTAGAAAGTTAAGAACTAAAGGAAAATACAAGAGAACTTGAAATGAGGTCACCTTCGTGCGTTCAGGTTTCTAGTCCAAGCTTCCTTTCATAACCTACACACAAAAGATCAAGGGGAAAAGGTTGGGGCTATATAGGGGCCTGCCTCATTTAGACCCCCGTATTGGTGTTCCCACCTCCATGGACAACTAGGTTTGGTAGAGAGTGTAAAGGAAATAACAAAGTAAGTGGTGAAAACTAACAAAATTTGGAGTAGAGCCCACACCACAAAGTAGTAAATGAGCTAGTAGGAAAGAGTGATAAGGAGAGAGAGTGTTACCCATGGGTTGAGACCCTCTTCCAGAGCACACGAGTGCACCGCAATGTGCTTGCTTGGGAGTTGGTAGTTGTTGGAGAGCTAGTAGCTGCTAGATAGTTGGTAGCTTCTGGAGGGACCTCAATCTGGAATGGATTCGCCAGTAAAAGTGTTGCTATTCAAGGGTAGAGCTTCCCCAAGACTAGAGCAAGTGGTGAGAAATGCTTGAATTGATGACTTCCAACCCCAAAATGAGGGAAAAAAAGAGTTGTTAATGCATGCAAGGGCGGCACAGAGCCGTTTCACTCAAGACCTAACCGCCAGGACACGTGTTGCAAGGGTCAAGGTTCTAGATTCGACATTTCAAACTCAAAAAACCACCAGAACGCTAGCACATCGCGCAGACGTTCACACGTCGCACAGGCATCCAAAGCCTAGATTTTTGGGAAACGCCTTGTCAGACTTCTGTTGTTCCGTCATGTGTTCACATGGAGTCGGAATTGTGAAATTCTGCCTCATGGGACTTTTTCATTAATGCTCTTAAGATGTCATAAATGCTAGGCAAGATGCAAAAATGTGGAATTGCCCCTAGGTGCAATTCTGTGACATTACATCAGCACTCTTTAGAAATCATAAGAATTTGTTTAGTACACTAGCCATTTTGATGTCTTCTTGCAGTCTCAAACATTATTTTGTATCATTGTTACATTGGTCTTGAGAGTGGTAGCTTAATATAGCTCCACAATACAAAATTTGGTTTACTTGTGCAGTGGAACAGTGGCGTAGGTAGATTTTTCTTTGAAAGAACCAAAGGGTGACTGCACAATTGAAGTGTATAAACACATATCTTTTTGTAATATCAAGGATACTTTTTGAAATCTTTTTATGAATCATTTCATGCAATACCAATTAAAAATGTGTTTTTTTCTTTTACATAAATGTTTTTAGCATCAATCAATTAATATTCAAGACAAACCATGAAGGACAACGATGATTAATGCTAGGGATAACCAATCAATAAATATACATGTGAATAATTCAAGCATGTACATATGAAAAAGGGAATCACAAGTACTCAAAAACACATAATCCTTGAAGTATGCACACGAATACATAGTATACACAAATTAATACAAAGTATATGCATGAATACAAGGTATACGCATGAAAACAAGTAAGTCACAAAGTATACATTGGAACACATGTAAGTCACAAAGTATACACGTAAGTTGTAAAGTATACACTTGAATACACATAACTTGCATCTATTGAACCATGAATTTAGAATGCAAATATGGACACCATCGATAAAAAATATTTGTATTAACCAAATAGCCATGTGTAGGCATACATCAATATATGTCGATATAAGTATGAAATATAGGTACAAAATAGCCATATAGGCTTATGAGAATGCCATATAGGCATACAATGTCAAATATATCCAATACAAAATATGTACAAAAATGCCATGTAGGCATACAACAAAGGGCTCTGGAATCAAAAGTCATCGCTCTCCATCCCCTCGAAATAAACTCTTTCCCTTTGTTTGTCAATCGGATGGCGATACATCTATCACTCATTTATGCAATGGTCAAGGAGTGCTCCTAGTGCTCCTCCTAGTGTTTAGTTCTTTGTGAAGTTTTATTTGTTACAATAAGAAGTAAAGACATAAATATATAGAAATTACATTATAAAAGATTATATATTTAACAAAATAATCACTTACTGCCATCTGATGATAACTCTCCTCGAGGGAAATATTCACACACCCAGGTTGAAGTGTGTTGAAGCCCTGTATAAACCATCCAAATAGAAATTAAACTAGGAATCAATAATGGTTTTCTTTTTCACTAGAACTAACATCTATAACAATGAATGTAAATTGAAATTTAGTAATTTGCCTCATACCTCCCATGTTAGAGCCATCGAGGATTCTATAGCAAATGAAACACCGATCTACATTTCCCTCATCACATTTAGAGGTGTCTCTGCTTGCAATAGCTGAAAATAAAACAAAAAATTATTCAATCACATAAACTATAATAGCGATCCAGGTCATGACTTATAATGTATGAGATAATGAAAAAAAAATTGAGTACTTATTAAACTATATATTTCTAACTATCATGCTTACTATTTTCCCTATCCATATCTTTTTTGAAAGCACATGTTTTTAGGCTTTTACCCATAGCAGTAAGCCGATGAACTATTTGATAAAATGATTGCATAGACATGTACGATAACTGTGGTGGCATAGAGAAGGCAGTGAACTATTTGAAAAAATGCCTCAAATAAATGGGGTCTCATGGTGATGGAATGCCATTACAAAAAATGCACGTCATGGCATTCCATCACCATAAGATCGCATTTCTTTCAAGCATTTTTTTAGACAGTTCATTGCCTTCTCTATGGTATTATTGCTTACTATTATTCTTTGATAGATATTTTTCTAAGCATCCATAGTTTGTTGGAAAGCACCTATTTTAGGCTTTTAGCCATAGTAGCAAGGAAGTGAGTAGTTTGATAAAATGCTTTGGTATGTACATGTATGGAAAATGTGGTATCATAGAAAAGGTGGTGAGCTATTTGAAGAAATTCCTTGAATAAATGTGGTCTCATGGTGATGGAATGGCATTCCATCACCATGAGACTGCATTTCTTCGAGGCATTTTTTCAAACTACTAACTGCCTTGTCTATATTATTGCTTACTATTATGCTTTGATAGATTTTTTCCAAGCATCCATAGTTTGTTGGAAAGAACCCTTTTTAATATTTTAGCCATAGCAGTGAGGAAATGAACTATTTGATAAAATTCTTTGGTAGACATGTATAGAAAATGTGGTAGCATAGAAAAGGCGGTGAGTTGTTTGAAAAAGTGGTGCAGGTGCACCTTTACAAGAGCATGCCTCCATAAGAAAAATTTAGGATTTTGAGGTTGTATAGGTATTTTCATGATGTAATAAGGCTTAAATAGCCATTTTAGATTTTGTAATGGTCTTTGGTAGTCATTTTAGGCATAAATTATAAAGTTGCAAAATCTTAACAAAAGTTGTTAATCAATGTTGCAAAAATGCAAAAAGGTGCCAAGTGGAGGAATATGAAGAGTCAAGGTAGTTGTAGAGGAAATATTAGGCACTTAGGAAGTTGAAATTATTGGGAAAGTTTTTAAAATATGTGATTCATTTTTGTTAGCTATTGTTGAAGCATTTTGAAGGAGAAAACTAATAAAATATCACTGTTATACTGCTATTTTCTATGTTTTCCTCCATCATTTGCCAGTGTATGGTTTTGTGCAAGTGGTAGTGCATCTGTAATGTGTGTGAGTTGAAGGAGTTAGGTGTTGGAATCAAATTAAAACAAATTTGAGCATTTGATATTGAGTTTCAAGATTTTGGTGGCCTGATTTCTCTAGGTGGTCAAAAAATAGGGGCTAAGGGTTTGATTGCCCAAATGAACTAAAAAGTCCATTCCACCTTTTTGTAGCATTTTTTTTCTTGGTGGAATGGACCGGTTTGAAGTAGGATTGGGTGTAGAAGGTAAGGAATTGGTTTGGTGAATTTTTTGTGTGAGTTATCCTCGCTGTCCTAGTGAAAAACCAATTTTGGTGCCTTTTAAACAAGGCTAGAGTGAGTGAAAAGAGGACAAGGGTTTAGAAGTGGATAAAATCCCTTGATAATTATGAGATAGGGTGAATTGGAGGGTGTTTAGAAGATCTGAGAGGTTGTAAGTGGTTAGAGAAGTGAATAAGTGAGAAACCTTAGGTGAAAGAGGGTGAAAACTAGTGAAAAAGAGTGATTTTATGAAGGAAGTGTATGTAGATATTTGGGGCAGAACTATTTGAGGAAGGAATGAGCATGTACAGGCATAAATAATATTGATTGAAGTGATTATAATCTTCTGAGATGTCAAGGCATAAGAGTTTCAATAAGCCCTAATTGATTGCAAGGAAAGTGGGGGTTTTATGAAAAGGGGTCTAAATGAGTGAGAGGAGACCTAAAAGTTGAATAATCTGAGGTTTTCTTGGTTGTCTTTTGACTGTTTGGAGGTTTCAAGTTTTTGTTGTGTGTTTGGAGAGGTGTCTCTTTGAAAAAGAGGCCTAATTGTGGCCTAATTCAGTGTTAAAAGCCAGATTTGGGATAGTTGCTCCAAAAGAGTTGCAAGTGAATTTTAGATTTGTGAAAGCAAGCCATAATGGGTGCCTAGTTTGGAGCATAGACAAGGCAGTGAACTTCTCTAAAAGATGCCTCAGTAAAATGTGGTCTCATGGAATGCCATGACAAGCAAATTCAATTGGAAGTTTCTCCTAGACTTATTACTTATGCTATATGTGAAGTAATTGCATCACTGCTTATGTTGACTTTCTAAACAACTATATTGTAGTTGAGATTTTTTCATATATCAACATCTAGTTATTAGTTATGGAATGTGGATTAATTCTTTGAGTTTGAATGATTTGCAATGCAACATAATCAATGATATGAATATAAACTACACAAATCTATTAAGTACAATTCATTAGTTAAAATCTTTGTTCTATTACCTATGTGAAGGTTTGACTAAATCCACTGGCACCGAGAGGTGTTCCCTTGAAACCTCCAATATTGGCCTATTCAACATCCAAAATCACATATTAAAATACCATTTGTAAAACAATGCTATTAACATGTAATAAATTTATAATTGTTTACTAGTTACATACCCCACCAATAGGTGTCCTACAAAAATAAGTAGGTGTAGGGCCGGTGTATCCATTATCAACACTGTGACCCTGCAATTTTATTAAAATCATAAAACTAAATTAGTTAATCTTGCATTTCAAAATCAAAATTTAATAAATTAAATTCAATGAACATGCTAACTTTTACTTGACTATCAATTCCATACGCATCATGAAAAATGTCAACTACCCTCTCCATCTCCATAGTTGCAGACGGATCCTGCACAGCAGCCTCCTGAGTGTTGGTGGGGACATATGAATAAGTCGCCCCGCAAGATTGACACACATGGGATCGAAGCACACTTGTCAAAGACTCCCCTAGATGGTGTTGTACAAGAGGGCTAAAATGTTGGATGACACTTTGCATCAAAGAGTTGATGGCCTACAAAGTCTCTATGTTGGCACTATCCTTCGTGATGGAAGGGATGACAATGTGCTCATGAGGAAGCCTAGTAAGAGGTCATCTCGCTTGTCGGCTAGGATCTAGCTATGCACTAGGTCTATCTTGTGTCGACCCACCACCTCTCCCCTGGAAGTCCCTCATATCAAAATCATTTGGGATTATGTTCAAGATGAACTCAGCATATAGTTTCCTGAGGAAATACTACGGGACTTCACAATTGTTGCATGGTGGGTCATCAAAAACCATGTACCACCTATCTCAAAAATATTTCGTAATCTCTTGGTGGTTGCACCAATGAATAGGAAATCTCTTTGCATTGAGGGGGAGATTTCCTTTTGACTGTGGGTTAGTGAGTAATGCACACAAATCTAATTTTGTAATTTTTAAATCTTTTACATCTTTATATGATAATTTATCTTGGTAAAAAACCTTAGCCACTTGCCAACCAGATTATTGTTTGTTGATTGAATCTACATTTTTTAACATATCTTGGAGTTAAGTTGCCAGGTTCATTCTTTCTACAATTGAACCATTTGGATTGTTCAACCTCCCGATTAAATCCTCAATTTGTTTTCTATTGTTCTCAATTTCACCCATTAAATTTTGTTGAGTTCCAGGAGGGTATTGATGGATTGGTGGAGGAGGTTGTTGTTGTGGTTGAGGATTTTGTTGCTGAGGATTTCTTGTTGAGGATTTTTTTCTTGCTATGGATTTTGAGGAGGGTTTCTAGGTTGATTAACATCTCCTACAATTTCAAAAAATAAATATCAAATACAACCTAAAACTGACAAATTCAAAAAAAAGAAAACAATCCTTACCTCTTTCACCTCCTTGTCGACGTGGCGGCATCTTGGCGATGAATCAGCAATCGTTGATGAATATTTTTGCACAAAAGCATCTCCTAGAATGTGAGCGTAGAATTCTAAGGTTTTTGGCCATGGGCAACCAAAAAAACCAGTTACAAATGAAAATGAAATTCGACTCTTTTTTTTTTGCTTTTAACATGCCATAACTTGAGCACGTTATAACGTGCTCATGTTATGAGTTTTAAAATAAAATAAAAAAAGTGGCCACGAAATTGCTACCCATCTTCATGCACTTACCCATGTGTTAGAAATTTGAAAATAAATAATTAATAAATATTTAAATTTATGAATTTTTTGAATGAGGTATCAATTAATTTTGCATTCATGAATTAAATATACTATAAAATATTGTAATCTTTGTGAATTAAAATATGATTGATTAGGTTAAAAAAATTGAAGATATTCTCACAATTATTCTTAAAATGCAAGTGCATGAGTTCTTCAATTTAAAAATATTGTAGAAGTAAAAGGAAAAATGAAGAATCAAAGATAGAGGATTAAATTAATAGTGTGCAATCAACTAAGAAGGATAAATGTCATTGAAAATACCAAAACATAGATATAATTAGTTATATATCTACATAAGGCACTAGATTTTAATTCAATATATTATTATATAGGAGCGAATTTTCACCCCTTAGGAAAATTCCTCTTTCACATACCCTCACCTTAGAAGATTAGATCTGAAGGCGAAATTCCACATCACCTAGCTACCTTCCATCCACTTGGAATTTTTCTTGTGTGTCGGTGAGAGAATATTTTTTGAGGATGCACGCATGGTGCGTAGATGTCCACACGGCTCACTGTTGTCCCTAACGGATTCCTACATCTAAAGTTGGAAGAGGCATTACACACCCGATTGGGGCCGAATTGTAACGTCCCTCCTCAACCAACTGACCCCGAAAAGGGTAGATTCTTCCCATCCCACCTTCAAAAACATCCTCTATTCATTCATTTGACTCTCTTGAATCACCTACAATTTCAATCACTTCATTTCTTCATTCTCAAGCAGCATTTCAGCATTTCATCATGAGCATTGCAGTAGCTTTGAAGCTCCATCAAATCCACATTGCAAGTGTGAGGTAAGCCATAGAAGTGTGGGCTTTGAGTCTTGCGAGATATCCCTTCATCACCGTTGTGGCTGTGGTGACTTTGCCAAGTCCATTCCTTGCATTATCCCTCCATTGGCTAGTGAGATTTTGGGTGGAGGTGGTAACGCTTCACTCCTCTCCTTTGTGATTTGATTGAGTAGCATAGTATTGTTTTATAGTGTTCATTACAATCTTTACTTTCTACTTTCTTTATCGCGTACTCTACTTTCTTGCTTTTTGGTTGTTCGTGGAGGTGGGAACACCAAAATGGGGGTTTGACTAGGGCAAACCCTTATATAGCCCCAACAATTTTCCCTTCTTCTTTGTGTGTAGGTGAACGTACGTGTGGAGCTATCTAGCGAACTAGCACTTTTGTGAGATTATCTTCATCACTTTAGCTTTCATTTACTTGCTTTATCATCTTCGTCTTTAATTTTTGTACTTTTTTATTCTATTTTTTCATCTAGATCAACTAGCTAGGCCATTAGTAGGTTTTTTGGCAGTTTTTACTGTACTTGTTATTTTTTGGTCGTACGAATTCCAATGCGCCAGAGAGATGCGAGTGCATCATGCTATCATCCCACAATCGCACTACCATCATTGGACAAAGAGCTATCTGAGGTGCAATACCGACTCCAAAAACCAGCTCGCATAGTTTAAACCTTAAATTTAGGTCTAAAGAGTGACAGAAGTACTATATAGTGCTCTTCATTTTCGATCTCCATCCTTTTAGAGTGAGGTAAGTTAGGGAAGCCCTCTGCTCTTAACTCTCCATGACTTGGAGCCTTGAAATGGTTGGTTCACCTCTCTTACATTTTTGGTGAACCTGACGTGAACCATTTTGGTTTTATTTTGCAGTACTGAAAGCTCATTTCCTCATGTTCTAGGAGCATTGCAAGTGTGAGTGTTGTGAGGCCTTACACCTTACAACCCAATCTATGACCCCTAGTAGGCGTAGTTGGAAGGTTTCGTAAGTATTGCATGACGAAACCTTAGTTGGGTCACTGTCTAATTGCGAACCTTTGGGGGGCTTTGTGAGAGTGTCACCTAATGCCCTCTTCCCTGCATCTGCCTTTCCCCTCTACGTAGCCTATGAGTAGTGGTCTAGGTATAACCTTCACCTCACAAGACCTATTGATGGGTTTTAATAGAGAACCATCTCCTCTTTATATCCTTGCATGAATTAATGGAAATATTGTAGCAAGTGTTCTTGTTGACCCGATGTGTCAGGTGAATATTATTACCGAGTAGATTATGTTAATCAACTTCTTGCATAAAAATGGGTACGATGAACCTGTGAGCACCATCCATATGCATAATAGACTTTTCATACCTCCCCTTGCTAGCATCATTTTGTTGGTCCTTGTTGGACCTAAGTTTGTAAACTTGATTTTTGACATAATCTCAGGGTCCAAACTCTTTAGAGTGAAGTTGGGAATCCCCTGCCTAGTAGCTATGAATGCAGTTCCCTCAGTTGTGCATAAATGTTTGAAGTTTATTCATGGGGGTTTAGTGCATGATAGCATGTGATTCACGAAACTGGCTTTAAACCACTAGTTGTGCATGATAGCTATTCCTTAGATCACTTTTGGCCTATACCCATTGATCCCCTTCCGCCTAGGAAGAACCTCTTGTACTGAACATATCAAAAGTACAAGAAGGGGTGCTTAACACCTAAGGTGAAATATCCTACATCTCCTTATGTTGTCTCGCATAGGGCTTGCTTAAAAGTTGAAAGTGATATCGCCAAGGCACGGAGAAGGAAAGAAGAGAAGCACTCTTGAGGTTCCTCTTCTTCCTCTTCCACTCTCCAACCTAATGCTTCCTCTTGCCTTGTTGCAGCTCTATCAAATTATGCTTCACACTTGCAAGAGAATCCTATGGTGCCCACTTGGCGAAAGCACAAGTGTCCTACATTTGAGCTTCCTATCCTACCCATGGAGCCTAGGCTCATTCGATATGGCAGAAGGAAGGGTCCTCGTAGGGAATCCTCTATGTCTCAGCCTCCATGGCCTCCCACCGCTCTTGCTCCTAAAGCATTGAATGGGAAGAGGCCCACTACCGAGGCGCTAGATTCGACTCCCACTGTTGTCTCTCAGTTCTGCTTCCTCCTGCTCCCATTTAGGAATCTATCCCTCTACTAGAAATGGCTATGATGGACACCCCTATGATTGAGTAGGAGCCTTTTGTCCCTTCACAGCTCTTGGTCTCTAGCTTGAAGAGTCATATAAACTGCCTTGCGCATGAGTGCAATTGCTGGTGAAAGGCTCTAGCGGCTAACTAGGCCACTTTACAAAAGAAGGAAGAGGAGAGGACCACCCCTACTTCAAGGCCTCCTGTTGTGTCCTCCTCTTTCCTCACCTTTACTTTCGTTCAATCTAGTTCAGGCTCACTTTCGGCTCTTGTTGTGAGTGTGAGTGCACCTAACCCCAAAAAGGTGCAGATGTTTATCGCTCCTTCGGTTGAGCCACCCCTTTTGATGTCCCTTTCGGACATCCCACCTTTCCCTAAACCCGTGGACATGTCAAATACCTCAGTGGTGTCTGTTGTGATTTTCTCTTCCTCCTCTACACCTCTTGCCTCATTTGTGGGGAGTTCACATCCCTGACGAAGCAGAAGGTAGAGGTTGGCCCTTCCAGCAATAAAGGGTATAAGAGGAGCCCTCCTTCTTTGAAGGGTGGTCTTATGCTAGCTTGTTTTGTCCTAGTGATGGAGCAAGTCCTAGCTTCCCCTGAGTTTGTCACCACTCCCGAGTCGCTCGGTGAGCCAAGTGGTGAATTTCAGGCATCATCCTCTTTGTCTATTGAGGTATGGCATGCCACTCCTATAAAATGCATGTTCAACTCTCTAGATGAAGTCTCGGCCTTGTCAACGATCTTCATGAAATCGTTGACCATAGCTCCACAAGAGCCAAGTGGAGAACACCTTATGGAGGCTTCTTCGTTACCCCTTGTTGTGAGAGGCTCAGAAGCTCCTCCCCTTAATATTCCACCACTGCAGGCTCATCCACCTTTCCCTTATAACGATCTAGATTGGGAAGTAGATGACCTCTTGGTCGATGAGTATTAGGGGCAAGCCTCTTCTTTATCTTTAGATTAGGTGTGTGTGTGTCTGTTGTGATGTGTTCCTATGTGCTTTCGTTATGTGTTCCTAGATGACCCTTGTCACCCTTGTTGGTGCTTGGATATAGGAGTTATTTTGTGTCGTAAACCTTCTTCTATTTATATCATCATTCTTCAATGTTTGTATCTTGATTTTTGAAAAATTGGAGACAATGCAAAGTGTTGGGAGCATTTAGGCTTCCCTTCCATGTTGACCTGATTTTTTATTTTTCTTTGTATTTTGTGCATTCCTCTTGATCTGGTGGGGATTGATGATCTTTTGCCTTGCACCGTGGTTACCTATTATTGATATAAGCATGAGTAGATTTGACCCCGTGAAACCAAATCCCCCTATCTCTTGTGTTTTCTCTCTCTCTTCTTTGCTTGACTTGTCCCTCGTATGTGTGACAACATCATTTCTATAATGCTTCAATTTTCAAAAAATATTTTCTTGACTTGGACCCCTAGTAGAACGTGTTTCCTTGATCATGGGTTCGCAAAGAAAGAACTTGAGAACTTTCCTTTAAGGAGGGAGCAGATTTTTCCTACAAGAGAAACCTCGACCTTCCCCTCGCAAGGGGGCATATTTTTCCTTTTGAATTCCTTGATGAAGTGAACATCTTTCGAAAGGATCCCTTGATGATGAATTGATTTGAGAAAAAATGTTTATTTTACACTTTCAAACAACGAATCTCTTGAGTGGACACCTATTCTTTTGAAGGGTTCCTGAGGGATCAATTTGAAATTCTTCCAACTTTTCGACAGTCTATGTGACTGTCTGCTTGTTTTCCTGTGTGGCTACTTTGTTTTTTGACATGTTTTATCTGTGGATTAACATGTCACTTTGTAGGTGTGCCTGTAAAGATGCTTTCTAGTCTGACTCTACAGAGTCCCCCTTCACTGGGTGTCCTTCATGAGAGAGAACTTGGGGGATGCCTCCTTGCAAGTCTATGGGCCTGTAAGGCGCTTACTTCATTAGGCTTCCTCCATGAGAGAGAAATTGTGGGTCGCCTCCTTGTAGGTCTGTGGGCCTGTAAGGTACTTACTTCACTGGGCTTCCTTCATGAGAGAGAACTTGGGGGTTGTCTTCTTGTATGTCTACGGGCTTGTGAGACGCTTACATCCTACAGGATTTCTACATCGTTGGTCTAAGGGCCTTCAATTTACCTTGTCCAACTTCATAGTTTTGTGGGGCTATGGATTCCTTTTGTTTGAAACTCCCCAAGGAGAGCACCTATGGAGTCCTTTGTCTACCCTACACTTTTGAGTTTTCCAGATCGCAGTTTGCTTCCTCAACGGTTTAGGTATACATTTCTAACCTTTCAATCTACTTTACCAATTGTTCATCAATACTCGTCCTCGCTAAAGTGGGGGGGAAATTTATAGGAGAAAATTTGCACCCCTTAGGAAAATTCCCCTTTCACATACCCTCACCTTAGAAAATCAAATCCGAAGGAAAAATTCCACATCACCTACCTACCTTCCATCCACTTGGCATTTGTCTTGTGTGTTAGTGAGAGAATATTTTTCAAGGATGCATGTGTGGTGCACAGACATCCACATGGTGCGCTATCATCCCTGACGGATTCATGCATCTGAAGTTGGCAAAGTCATTTCACACCCGATCGGGGTCAAATTATAACATCCCTCTTCGACAAATCAACCCCAAAAAGGGAAAATTCTTCCCATCCCACCTTCAAAACCATCCTCTATTCATTCATTTAACTCTCTTGAATCATCTACACTTTCAATCACTTCATTTCTTCATTTTCAAGCATCATTTCAGCATTCCATTATGAGCATTGCAGTAGCTTTGAAGCTCCATCAACTCCACATTGCAAGTGTGAGGCAAGCCATAGAAGTGTGGGCTTTGAGTCTTGTGAGACCTCCCTTCATCACTGTTGCGATTGTGGTGACTTTTCCAAGTCCATTCCTTGCATTCTCCCTCCATTGGCTAGTGAGCTTTTCGGTGGAGGTGGTAAAGCTTCACTCCTCTCCTTTGTGATTTTATTAAGTAGCATAGTATTGTTTTGTAGTGTTCATTGCAATATTTATTTTCTACTTTATTTATCGCATATTCTACTTTGTTGATTTTTGGTTGTCTATGGAGGTAGGAACACCAAAACGAGGGTTTAACTGAGGCAAACCCCTATACGACCCCAACAAGTTTCCCCGTATAGTTTGTGTGTAGGTGAACGTACGCATGGAGCTAGCTAGCGAACTGGTACTTCTATGAGATTATCTTCGTCACTCTATCTTTCATTTACCTGTTTTATCATCTTCATCTTTACTTTTTGTACTTTATTATTTTATTTTTTTTGTCTAGATCAACTAGCTAGAATGTCAATAGGTTTTTTGGCAATTTTTACTATACTTTCTTTTTTTTGGCTATACGGACGCCAGCACGCTAGAGAGATGCTAGCGTGTTGTGTTATCATCCTAGAATCACATTGTTATCCTTGGATAGAGCATTGTCTGAGGTGTAGTATCGACTCCAAAAACTAGCTCACCTAGCTTAAACCTAAAATTCAAGTCTAAAGAGTGACAAAAGTACTACATAGTGCTCTTCATTCTTGGTCCCCATCCTTTTAGAGTGAGGTAAGTTAGGGCAACCCTCTGCTCTCAACTCTCCATGACTTGAAGCCTTGATGTGGTTGGTCCCCCTCTCTTACAATTACATCTTAAGTACTAGCTATAAAATAGAGGAGATGTGATGATAAATGCTAGAAGGGTGAGAGCTTCCTATTTGCATAGAGCTACTAAGAAATTTAGCATGCTCAACTATTCAAATAATTTGGTAAAAAAAATTATTAACTACATTATAAATGTGGATTATACTAAGAATGGAGATTTAAAAAACCATAATAATGAATCAACAAGATTATTATGCATGAAGAGCCTACATACTTCAAAATGGAGAAAATATAAATGAAATATTTTTGGGTGATGCAAGATTTCCCAACCCTTGGGATGCTACTACATCATGATATTCCTAGTTCATAATTGATATTTCAAATTCCATCATAATTTTGTGTTCTCAATCAAAATACCTTCACATTTCATGTCCTGGTTTAAATTAATGTGGACTATCCCATGTTCAGATTTAATGAGCTCAAAAGTTCATGTTGTGTTCTTATATTCTTATAGTTTTGAAATTAGATTGATGTAAATAGACTTGAGTTATTGTGTGTATGTCCTTCATGGCTCTATTGAATATTTTTATCATAAATTATTAACCATATCGTAAACATCTTTATTTCTATGCATGATTAGTCTTATTTCTAGATTTCATATTTATGTAAGCCTTGTTTTGCTCTATATGATTGGACTTGGCCTTAAATTTCATGTTCATTGATCTTTCTTTTCGATGCACTATCATGTTCATGGTGGCAAGTTTCCAAATAAGATAAACAAGATTATTTGAATCCCCCGTTTGTTTAAAAGCCATAAATTTGTTCCATGTGTCATATTTTTTATCTCCTTTTCAAATCCCTACACATTCTATATTTTATTTACTTGGTGGTTGCAATCTCTTTTAAAATCATATGTTCTCAAGTCATATTTCAATGGTGGGAACATTAAATCAAAACCATACACATGTTTTGGATTTCATTTACTTTTATAATCCTTTTGATTTTGTTATATTTTCTTGTTGATTTATGATAAGTATTTAATTGAATTAAATCATTTCTCATAGCATAGAAGGTGACCAAAACTTTGCATCAATCTCTCAATTAAATTATTCTTTTGGTCTTCAACTCCCCTCTATTCTCCTAAATTGATATTAATTTATTTCATCCTAGGTGCTACATTCATGATCATGCCAGTTGCATGTTATCTTTTTATTTTATTTGATATCAAACCTTTTCACTTCAACCCTTAATGTTCCCCCCAAAATAATTAAGGTGATGCATCATTTTTCAATCATCATTGTGACCCATCACCCTGTTTGTTACCCTAAACCTTCATTAACTTCCCATTGTCCCACTACCATAGATTTCATAACAAATAAATATGGATCATTGATCATGGTGAGGACTTAAAAAGTCAATGATAAGATAATCCATTTGATCCTCCATGGAGCTAATTTATTATAGTCCATGTGTGTGCTAGTTCTTATGTGGCCAGTATAATTGAGAATTGATTTTCATGTTTCATGTGTCTTATTAATTGCATCAATAGTGAACATTCTTTTATTTTCATTTATGTATGTCAAATACTCTAAGGTTGTTTAGTGTGACATGGTTGGTTATATTTAATCACAACTTATTGATCAAGCTATGAGCATACAATTTTCCACCCTTCTCATTATCCTATGACTCTAGATCTTAATACCATGTAATGAGAGCTATTGATCATGGGAAAAAAATTAGCATGTGTTGATCTAATATTCTTAGTTGTATCCTACATGGGTGCATGTGTTTATTCACATTATGGAAGGGTTGAATGAAATTCCTCCAAGTGTCCCATTAAATATGCCAATATGGTGGGCCAATGTCTTTTATCTACATGTGCAAAGATTAATGCACATCAAAGCTTGAAGATGACATGGTGCAATTCTATTGGAATGTAACCCATTAGCTAGGCTCTTAGCCAATAAATTTAATCCTTCTTTTCATCCTAACACTTTGATCTTAGGTTTGATCAACCTTTTCCATTGATCTTAGTCATTATTTAGTGCATGTAATAAACTTAAGCCCACCACATTTTCATTTCATGATGCATTGTCTTCCTATGAGAAGAGCATGTATGATTTGAACTTGCCACCTATCCACTTTGCATAGGTGAAAGCATATAAGTGTAAAATAAAATATACCATTGAAATCTATGTATACTATTTTTTTTCAACCTAGGTGTTGAAATAATTAGTTGTTATGCTTTGAAATTAGCAAAATGATAATGACTCAAATATAAGATCCAATCACAATCTAATAAAAATATAGTACTTTTATTGGTTAAATAGTGCAAAATATTGGAAATGTGTTGTATACTTTTCATGTTCTATAGTTATGTGGCGGAAAAAAATTGAGTGCTTTTATGGGTTTTTTATATTCACCTATAATTTTAAAATAACTGAGAAATTGTAAAACCACTTTTGATGTGTCTACAAATAATTGCACATGCATAAGGGTTGAGTAAAAGGTGTATTATTGTATTGTGAATGATTGAGTTTTTATGCAACATTGAAGAAAAATATTACTTGGACTTTTTACTGTGAAAGTTTTCCCTAGATGAAATATTGTGTATTGTATGTTTGCTCTCTTTCATTCTATTAAAATTTCAAATTATGTATACATTACTTCTATTATACAAATTTATCGAAGTTTTTTCCCTACACGATTTTCTATATAATATACTCTTTGAACATCTTGATCGAACTTATTTTCCCTACATGATTTTCTACATAATATATTCTTTGAACGTCTTAATAGAGAAGACTTATTTTTCCTACACAATTCTCTCCATAAAAAAAAATACATTTGTATTAATCCAACAATCACTTTTTAAAAGCCAAAAATAAAAAATAAAACAATAGCTTACCTAAGCAAGAACTAATGATAAGCAGTGGGAATTAAAAAATTGTTAACATGCAGATCATATCATTTTAGTAGTGCAAATAATCTCATTACTGAACGCAGTTAAAATCTATTTCATTTACATAGAAACAAAAAATGATACCGAATGCTAAGCTAATGGCGGCATGCAGCTTGTGCCTTGAATTTCTTACAGATATATGCTATCATGGTATTCATCTTTACATTTTTTCAGCTAAAAGTCCTACTACTACATCAAATTTCTCAGCATCATCAGATCCACTAATCTGCTCAACTCTCAAACGCCCAATCAGTCCGGAAGCCGAAAACTGTAGAAAATGCACAGCCCAGTTGGGCAGCCACGGCGCCATAAATAATGCCCACGATCCCTTTCTTCAATTTAAACGCCAAGAACAAGGCCACGGGCATACCCCCCAGAAAAACGATCCGAGATTAGTTCTACCGCGAACACCTGGTCTTGCATTGACGCGCAGATCCGGTAGTCTCGGGGCGGTTCCCCAGCTCGCAGAGTCCTATGATTGGTAGAACTGCGGCAGTCAACGACAACACTCCTTGGGCTTGGGTGAACACACGATCCAATGGGTTGCGCGTAAAAGAATTTCCCACGTCACGTTCATGATGGTCACCAGACCGCGGATCCCAGAGCAACCAGGTCGCGTTTCTCGCCCGCTCAGGGCGGCGGGCTCCGAGCTCATTTTCCACACGTGTGGGGACAGATGACCCCATGCACCATGGCAGGTAACCGGCTAAGAGCGTCATCATCTCGTTCCATCACCATTCGAGGCAGACGGGAGAGCAGATCGGAAGAGCGAAGTGGAGCAGCGCCAGGAACTCCCCCGACCACCCCACACACTGTTCGGTCAATTTTGAATTCAGAAGTTTGGATAGACAATATATAAATATTTAAATATCATTTTGTGATCAAATAATCAATAATTATTTTATATGAAAAATTATGTCTATATAAAAAAAATCAAATCTAAAAAATAATTTTGAATAAATTCTAATTGCTGACAAAACAATGCAATGTCCCAAAAAATCTGCAAAAATCTTCGTGGATTTCATCAACCATCTTCATCTTTTGAAGATTCTCCGTCTCCATCACACTGATGATCTCATATTATATGAAGACGGAGAATCCTCAAAAGATAAAGATGACTGACGAAAGCAAAAAATCTGCACAACTCCCTGTCAATTTTGCCAAACATTTTCGTCTTAGAGGATTCTCCATCTCCATGGAATTGATTATCTATTTTGCATGGAGAATTCTCGCGGAACTGACGAGGAGTTACGCAGATTTCTGCAGTCGTCAGCTTTAGTGAACCTCCCCATGGCCTAACTCTGCAGCGCCCCTGCCTATATAGAGGAAACGAAGCAGGCCCACAGGGTCCTTTCACACAGACAAGCAGGCCAGTAGACGACCATAATTATTTCACTATTATGAGAAGGAAGAAGAAGTTAGAGCCCATGAGTATTGTCACTGCCCGGTGCTGACTACGATTATCACGGAAAGAATATAACAGTGTTTATCACGCGTAAAATCCCTTTCTTCCTCGAATGCTGTAGAAAGCACGACAGAAAACCAATAGACTTGCGTGACGATAGAGATAGAATTTTATTTAACTTGCCCACCAAGTAAGGACCATGTAATTCGACGGATGAATACAGTCAATGGCGCCTCTGCTTTGTCATGTGACCTCCGCGCCTTTATCCGTGGGTCCCACGAACGCTGGATAGTATAGCATGTCCGGTGCCCCTAAATTAATCTGGAGCTTCACTTTGACGATCGACCCTGCCTGTCAAGCAAATTTTGGAATTGACGCTCTGCCTAAGATCTCCTCTATCAAGCTTAAAATCTTTCTGAAATTTCAATTACGTCAATACGGCCATATGGCCGTCAAATGTAAGCGTACCGGTACTCCAACTAAGCTATTTGGTGTCTACCGCCAGCAGAAAATTTACTGGTTGCCACCTGTCGGGGATAAGTTAATTTATGTCGGACACGGCTCAATAATGACTATAAGCACGCGTTGTTTGGACATTACGACACCTTTGCTTACGTGTATTTGTCGCCCGTTGTAAAAACAGTACTGTTGCAGCAACCGTGTCGATTCATTCCAAAATGTCTGGAACAACTCTGCGCCGTTCAGCCAGTGGTGCCAGGGAGATTTCGAAATAGTTGCTTCAAAAGAAATGCCCCCTCTAAAGCCAATTTTAGTACGGTACGTTCTTCCTTTTAATATAGTTTTTACTGTAAAAATATATTATGTCACTAAAATTGCAAGCAAATCTGATTTAGTACTTCGGGATGGGATGCCATAGGTTAAATTTGACTATTGACCTTCTTTCAAGCGAATTGTTTTCAAGGGTTATTTCTCTTTTCCATTTATATAGTTTTATATGAGAAGATCTTAAATTAATTATATGATAGATTATGGAAAATATCATATATATTTTTGAATGAGAATTATTTATTTAAATTTGTCTTTCAAATTATCATGTATATTATTATTGTAATGATGATGTTAGCATATCTATGTCATTTTTATTTAGTTTTTTGCCCATCTTGATGAGAACGTGTTACTGCAATAAAATATCGATAAGGGATATGCTCTTGTATTAAGCTTCATTTACATCTTCACAACTATTCATCCTTATTTATCTCTATTTTACATTGAATCGCCCTAATTCTTATATTTCATCCCATCTCAAAATCAACATTGTATCCAACAGATAATTCCATGGCTAACATAGAATTGATCTAAATTAATTTGAAAGTGCATAGGGTTGACCTCCAAAATTCATGTCATTAAATTCAATTTTCACTTTTCTTACCCACTTCCACTAGTTATTATTAAACCATCCTAGCACACATTTCATGCAACATGTTACTATGGCATGGTGTTTACAAACATTCATTCTACACTTGAACACATTGATGTTGGAATGCAAAAGGAGAATACTTAAAAGCCTTCAATTATGAAGGGGCAGTTAAGGTATCACTAGCTGGAACAACACAGAGTTGTTCGGTGCTGGGCTGGGTCGCGGGGATACCCCTAAGTCACCTAGAGAAAAAGGTATCAAATTTGTATCATCATATAGGTCATTTGCATGTTTGTGAATGTTGCCTTTGATTTTCCTTATCGTCATTAATTTGGTCCACCATGGGGTTTGACTTGGGAGAACTCCTTCAACTATCAAGTACACACTCGCTCCTAAATGGTGTCTCTAAACATTGCCTTGACAAATTTGTATACATTGAAAGTGAAGATGAGCACATCTTCTAATGTACTTTCTATTAAAAAAGTTCCATGTGGCTAAGATCAATTCATATGTCAAATAAAGTCAATGAGTAGGATGAAATTTATGGGGATCAAGATTGATATTTATCATTTTTGTAGCAATTTAAAGCATGAGTTGTTCATCAAACCAAGGAAAACAATTAAAGTGGTAAATTGATTCAAACAAGTATCAACAACACTTGTACATTATTGATCCTCAAGCCAAGTACACCTAATCCACTCATTTAAATTTTATATATTTACTTAATTTAATATACCCCATATCTATTATCTAGGTTAATTTGTACTTAACTTATTACATTTATTTAATTATCTTCGATAGTTTATGTAAAAGCATATTTGTTTCTTTACATATTTGGTGAAGGTATCCGTGTGTACACCACCCTAGGGTTTAGCCTTGTGGTTTTACCTTCTAAGTTAGGGTTTTAGATCTAATTTTTTGAGTGTTTTATCCTATTTTTATATTTGACTATGGTTTGATTTCCCTTTCCTATTTGTGCTTCATGTAGCAATATTTTTCACTAGGTTAGAACATTCATT
The DNA here is from genome assembly GCA_007115665.2 of Sequoiadendron giganteum. NCBI lineage: Eukaryota > Viridiplantae > Streptophyta > Pinopsida > Cupressales > Cupressaceae > Sequoiadendron > Sequoiadendron giganteum. The sequence continues at coordinate 11,167,951 of VCHN02000014.1, forward strand.
TCTTCCTTACTTTCACCCATGTTAATCATCCTTAATTTGACATATAGGATTTTGTTTAATGCCCATTTTTTACTAAGCATAAAATGAAAGAAAATAAGGAAAACAAATTTTTCATGTTAACAATTACAACACTAGCAATGAAGCAACACATGTACTCACTAATGTTGTCATTGCACATGGAAACAATACAAACAAACTATACCTATACACATGTGAAAGATGTGCGTAGATACACACAAGACAAATTTTGTCATCTCAATTCACAAAGGGTGGCACACATAATAATGCAAAACACTCACGCACATAAGTGAACAACTTCACTAAAGACAACTCAACACAAGGGTATGTATAGGGATAGTGACACACACCAAACTAAACCCTAAGGTAACAAGATAGGGGAGATAGGGTCTTACCCAAGCCTAGTGCATAGTTGTTTATGCCTATCACCATGCTATAAAACTAATAATGGTAGGTAACTAAGAATAAATGATTCATTGACCTTAATTAATAATATTCCTACTAAGAATAAGTATATTTGATAAGAAATTGGCATGGTTTATTTATTTTCCAACATTAAAAGTGAATGCATGAAACTAACATAAGCACACAATATTTTTCTAACAATTACTTAGTTATTAATGCATAGGTACTGTTGATGGGTGTTTTTACACTTCTCAACATAAAAAAAACACAAGTGTAATGTCTCTCTTGAAAGGTAATAATCTACAACTATGTTTTAGAAAATCACCCCAAGGTCTCTCGGATGTCAGGTCATGACTATGCAAAAATAACTTAGTGTGGATGTGTGATTTGCTGGTAATCACAAGGGGCCTTTATGGTTCACAAAGCATGGAAGTTATGGGTCTATAATTGAGTTTAAAACTTCTAGAAACTATAAAAAATGATAGAAAATGTTCAAACAGTAGTCTGAAACTTGTTTCAATCATCGGATTTAGCTATGTAGTGATGTTGGGAACTTATGTTAACTCAGATTTTAAAGAAAAGTCAAAAGGTTAAAGGGTTTGGAAATTATTCTGACTCTAAAACTATGAATAGCACCAACAATGAGAGATATTACAGTAGACGGACTTCCCAAAGTGAGTTTTTCTTAACCAAGAATAGTTTATAGTGTCACAAAACTAGTGCAATCTTCTAAGGTTCTTTGCAAATTTTCAGACTATGACATTCACCTATTGAGTATGAACATACAGTTGAACTTGGGTGCAGTGTAATGTCCCCTTTTTTGTATCTATCTCGGTGTGATTTCTTAGCCTTTATTCTCCGAACGCTAAGTAGAGAAATAAGGAGAAATTAATTAAGTTAAATATTTATTAATTCATCAAATAAATTAAAAATTAAAAGGTGACTTTAAATTTAATTAATTTAACTAAAGTGACTAAATAAAATATTATATCATAAAGTCACTTAAAAATAAAATAAAAAGGGGGATATATCTTTTATCCCACTTTGGCAAGGAAAGCATTGAACTTTCACATGAAAAGTATAAAACGGATCTTAAGGGGCTCATTTGGGATTATGTTGGATATTTTGATAATTGATTTTGGTATGATTGTTGGAGAAGCCTAGGGTTTCTGCAGTCAACAATTGAAGGTCTTTAGGTATGATGTATCCCATTCATTTGCATAACTGAGGTAGTGAAACTATCTACTGAAGGGTTGCAGGTGATTTGGAGGAGTTACTTCAGACTTCTCATTACATCAAAATTTGTGGCCAAAGGCCAATTCTAGAGAAGGTTCGATTTAGAGATGAAGGAGATCATTTTGCAGCTTGAGATCACTTCACATCTTCAGCTATAGGGTTGATTTGCATAAAATAATATTTTGATTATAATTTCCAGTCAACACATCATCTTACTAGAAGGGGGGGATTTTGTTCATGGAGCTTCTTGGATGCATTGATTTCCTTCTCTAGGTGGAGCGCTCATTTTGTGGAAGTCTTGTGATGATTTTTGGAGATTAAAAAGGAGACTAGAAGGTTGTGAATATTTTATTTATTGCATTTACATCAGAACAAGGGTGATTGGTAGGAGGTTTCGATTTGGGCTTGGAAGGTGCTCCTTTCATTGGATTTTGATTGTTTCTTCATCGGTAATATTGGGCGCCACTATTACCAAGTTCTTCTTGCATTTAGAAAATAGTTTGCATTGTCACCATAGGCATTATAGTTTTTGATGTAAGTGAACACTCAGAAAATCAGATTTGGTATGGTAATAGATTTGCATTGTGAATCCAAGAGTCTTGGCTAGTATTGTTCTTGAGAAGCATTCAACAAAAGAGGATTAAGCTGCATGCAAATTGTGTGATGTAATGCTCATATTGTTTGGCTCTAAGATTATTATATGAGTATGTATGCCAAGTGTTTGTAAGAAAATGCTACTTGGTTGTAGATGCTTATTTCTTATATAGATGCTCATGTATTACATTCAAAAAAGACAAAAAGAATTGCATTATCATTTAGATCATTGCCTAGTCATTGTAGTGTTGATTTACAAAGCATTTACATTCATTCGAAGCCAATTAAAGAAAACAAATTGAAAACTCAGAAAAATAGCTAGTTAATGTTGGAAAATATGCCTCAACTTTTTGGCTTGAAATATCTTGAAGACTTGGCATTTTCTCTTCAGTCCTAGCCTTTATCGCTTTATCATGTGGAACAGTTAATAGAGGCACGGTTGCACAGTTTACCGCAAGCCTCTGTTGTTCAGTCCATGATTGGGTGGTGTTACCACCATACCATGGTAGTCTCCTCACTGTTCGGCAGTTACACGGTGAAGGCTCGATGATCTGGCATAGCGGTTACCTCCCTACCGCGGGGATCGCTCAAAGAAGGTGTGGTAGGGTGATGAAATCATGGTGGTCGGCATAGTCGGTTACCTCCCTACTGCGGGAGTCCTTCAGTCTTGGAGTGGTGCCACAATGTTACCTCCTTACCGTGGTGGGCTTCACATCGACTGGCGGTTATGTGGTGGCTTACCGCTACACCATGGAGGTCTTTCAGCTTGAGCTCGGTAGCGTGGTAGAGATGGCAGGCAACGATGGATGCTTACCATTGGGTGAACCCACAAAAGTGGTATACAATTCAAATGAGGAAGGAAAACTTCCAAAAAATGTCCCCACTCAAGAAAAAAATTATTTTGAGGGGTTCGAGCGAACCCCTTTTGGGTGTGGAAACATGCATTTTCCATTATGGAAGGGGGTTCGCTCGAACCCTATCTCAACCGAACCAGGGTTCGAGCGAACCCCTAGCCTGGGTTCGATTGAACCCCCCTTTTCCCACCTTCCCACCCTCTCTCACAGAAAACTTCCAAATTTTTTCCCTTCAAAGTGCAAGTTGAGGATGAAAATGGAGGAGAATTCATAGACCCAACTAGAAGTCAATAGTCCTCAGAACGAGTTATCCAACAAATATAATTTTAATATGTTCTGGTTTTATTATGTATGTGTTTTTTTAATTTTATTAAGTTCATAGGTTTTTCACCGAAAATTAAGCTCTTTGTTTTGCACATGAGAAAAAATAGAAAATTATCAAAATAAAAAATTTTAAAATATGTTTGTGTTGGGTATTGATGTCCTTGATCCATTAAAAAAAAATTAAATTTCGATACATACAGAAAAAATTTATGTTGTATGTAGTCCGCCTATGTCTGAATTGCAATTGGTTTGACTTCGAAACTTGATTAAGGAAAAAATATTCAATAAAAAACTATGAGACCAAATGAAAGTGCTAGATATCGTAGTTACAAATCTAAATTCAAAAAAATTAGAATTTAATCCTTCATACAAAAAAATTTATGTTGTATACGATGAGTGTCACTTTTTGAAAATGTTGTTTTCTGAAAAAAATACCAGTTTTCGTGGGAGATGGAAAAAGAAGTGCAATCTGATTCCAAAAATTTTGAAAAAAATATTTTTAGAATCTACAGAAAAAAATTGATGAGACTCTAGTTTGGATCATCTTCAAATTCCTCATAGTTTAGCTGCTATAGGAGCCCGAATGTGAAGATTTAGTTAAAAATAATAATTTCAGTGTCCAGTTTGGCCAAAAATTGTAAACCACTATTGTGGGATCACCCCGCTATACTGCGGAGGCTTGTTCTTTAAGCTGCGGTGGCACGGTTGATGGTGATGGTTTGGCAAGCAGGTTGTCACCACTATACTGCAGGTCTCTTCTTGCTAGGGCGTGCTAGTGCGGTGTATACCGCCTTATCGTGAGCGTATGATGGATGGTGAGTGGTGGCGCGGTAGAAGTTGCTCAGGTTCTGTTGACTATTTGGGTGACGGTCAAAGTGGTGGATGAATAATGCGATGACACATGGCATGATGATATTCATTGATTTTACATCACTATTTTAAATCAACACTAATTGGCCAAAAGCTTTATTCTTTGGAAGCAATTTATTTGCATTATATGAGTGATCTGATTTGAGAGGTTGGCGCAGTGTAGATATGTCTCTCGATCCCGATTTAATTTTGGGTGGCTCGATGTGTGCTGCATTGTAGTGCATGTTATTAGAGAATGATGGAAGGCTTGTCGATGGGGTAATTAAATACGCCCTAATGGTTGTTGGTTGATATGACTTGGAGGTCAATCGATGAAGTGTCAAGAAGACTAGATCTTGCAGTGAGAGTGTTCAAGTAGTATGCTAAGGCATTGTAACTATGAACATTGAGTGACATTGAACTAAGAAGATGTGAACCTGAGTGGCCATGAGGTTGTGCTAGCCGAAAGGCTAGTTGAACAAGTGGGCTAGTGAAATGAAATGAATCTGCACTATATGTCGTGTGAGGACATTGTAACAATTTGAGGATTTTGTATAATGGTGTTGCCTGTATTCTCTAGATGGACAAGATGTAAACTTGTGAAGAGCATAGCTCTGAGATTGTATTGTAGTTGTTTTGTTGCTAAGTAATACAATTGAGCTGAGTGTTTCGGAGGGTGGGGTTTTTTACCCGAAAGGGTTTCCCCACATAAATTTGTGTGTCCATAAGTTTGTCTTTCATGTTGTTAGATTCGACGTTCTAAATCTATGCATGTGTTGAATCTGTTATTTATATGCATGTAATTTTCTCATAAGGATTAATGGGGGAAACCACTATGCCTGTTTTCGCTTTATGGCATAGTAGTTTGTGTCTTTGATGTGATTTGAAAATTAAAGTCACTAAGGCAATGTTGTTCTTAGATGTTGATTTCTAAGTTGACACGTCCCTTTCCCCAACAAGTGGTATCATAGTTGGTTAAGGGAGGTCAAGGTTTGTTCATGATACCAACAAGTGGTATCAGAGCCTTCTTCTAGATGTTGGTTCTGGGTATTTCTCCTGTGAAGATTTCTTAGCCTAGCAAGCTTGAGGAAATATGGAGGAATCGGTTGATGATTTATCCTTTGATGAGTGAAATTTCTTGCTCTCTTGAGACAACACGCAACATGAAATACATTGAATATGGAGAATATTGGAGTTGATCATATTATGTCGATGTGGTATGAGGCTCTTGTTTGGCAACGAATGATCTTGATGCAAGGGGTGTGAGTTATGCTTATGGTTGTCTTGCAGCAAAGTGTGCTTCATACTAGGTGTCTATGTGAGGGGCTCCCTGGTGGTATGGAGATGCTTGGGCTGTTGTTCGGCCATGGAGTATTGTGCTTGTGTTGGGTGTTTTGACTTTGCACTGAAGGCGGTTTCTCTGTTACCCTAATTGCATGAAGGCTATGAAGTTGATCTTGGGTGGTCTGAAAACTTCTAAATAGGCTGACTCTCTCGTATGCTTGTGCATGAGTGTGGTTTTGGAATTGGTCTGAAATGGGCTTGGAGTTCCTATATTACCTGTATCTTGTACTAGCATATTTCAGTTTCATGTTCTTTGGCTCTGAAGGTTTTCTATAAATTTTCCTAAAAAGTCTATGATGCATATTCATGTTATATTTACATTGTTCTGGTTAACCATGTTGGTTATGTGCAGACTCTTGGGTTGTCCAGATGTGCAGTGGATATGGATGTGCATGGGTGTTTTATAAACATTGTGGTTTTGCAGGTTTTACATGGTCAAGGAAAACTTGTGGTCTTGTGGAGCTGTTGTTAAGCTATTTTCTAGACCTTGGTTGTTTGGAGTGTGACTGGATGAGATAGTTGCAGTTCAACATGGTTTTGAGGAGGTGTGATGTCTTCTCTGCATGGGAGTGTTGGTATGTGATTTTTCACTCAGCATTCTTGTGGTGTTGCTTGTTGGTTTCCTATACTATGGTTCTTGAGTTGTGGACGTGATTGATGAATCGGATCTGGGCTTGATCTGGTGTTTGTGTCAAGCTAGTCTACATTGTTGCTCTCTTTGAGATCTCAATTTTGTAGTTTCCAATGCGATGATAGTTTTGCAGGCTTTGTTGGGTGGATCTATGAGTTGTGCAATGTTGTGGGTTTTCTTTACCTACATGATTGTTGTGGGACAACTCGAAAGTGGACTTTCAATATCCACGAAGTTGCTTTTGTGGTGGTGCAGATCCGTTAGCTGACCTTGTATGTGGTCACTTGTGCACTGGTGTAACTGCTTTGAGATGGGAGGATGGATGGCATTGAGTACCTGAATAGTCGGTTATGGGGACCTATAGCGTGTGTATCATGATTTCATGGAAGGCTTGGGTACACTGGTTAGTGTAAGATTTTGACAGTGATGGAGTGGTCTGCGTGGTTTGGAGATCTTGGTGCTAGTTGGCATTGTTGTCAGATGGACATGCTATCAATTGTACGTAGAGGTTTTTCATATCAGCAGTTGTTTGGTCATGATGCTTGGAAATCTCAGTGTCACGGTTCAGTGGGAGCTTTAGCAGTGATTGTGGATTCATCACTTGGTGGTGAATGATCTTCTTTGGTGTTGCAGATGTTTCTAGGAGGGACTCTTAGATCCTGTTGTTGTAGAAGATTTCTTTTGCATTTGCAGGGACACTATTTGAAGATGTACAGCATCTTGAAACCATGGAGGACGTTTTTAGTCTCTGGCTAAGGTGTTGGTGGTGCTTGACAGGTGATGTTGGTTTAGAGTTTGTTTTTTTATGTCATGGTATACTCTTGTTTGTGCATTATATTTTTGGCATGATGCATTGCTCTTGAGACCTTGGTATGTTCGCCTGGAGCATGGGATCTCCTAAGGGGTATGTGTAGATCATGATGTCATGATAATTTCATGTTTAAGATGTTTGGAGCTTTGAAAATGGTCTAGTAATTCTCTGTGTTTTGGGTGCATTGGTCATATGCTTGAGAACTTCATGTTAAATGTTGTTTGAAGTTTAGCATGAGATGATAGGTTGTCGGTGCTCATGGGTACATGCAGAATAAGGTGAGGCTGAAATTATTTTTGAGAAAGATGTTGTTTACAGTTGAAAGTCCGAGTAGCCTACACCTTGGTTGGATGCAAGTTCAACAGAGACCAATAAGGAGATTGCTTTTGGATGAGTCATGGTGGATTGTATATCTTGGAGGAGAATCTTCTTACTCTTGGTCTGCTCGGCAGTGAAGTTTATTTGAGAGGTATTTTCCCATTATATCTTTCAGATATGTGATATGCTTTATCATCCTTTTGATGAGAACTGGTAGGAGATAGTTATATGGATTAGTTTGATCTTCTTTGAGAGGCTTACATCCATGTTTTTATTAAGTTGAACTATTGGGTGTTGTTATGGCTTTTCCTTTGGGATGTGAAGGAGATCATACTTGTCATAGATGGCATTTAGAAGTATGTGTAGGAGGATTCTACATGTTATGGTTTGCAGTTTTTCTTTAGTCTGGTTTTTTCTTCCTATATGTTCGATCTCATATGACTTTAGATGTGAGATGTCTATGTGGAGCCATGATGGTCCCTAGTTTGTGGTCATGTGTTTTCACTTGGGTGATGACATGGAGGTTCTTGTACCTCTTTCTTCGGATAGAGGTGGAGAACTTGGAAGAACTCTGGAAGACTGTTGTGAGAGATGTTGCTTGTAGCAGTTGGTTGCAGGTTGTGCATATTAGTGTGGATGTTCCTCGGTACTACATGGTTACATTTTTCTATGTGTTGTAATTGGTAGACTTTTTATGTCGTTGATCTTTCATATTAGGCATTACCCATGCAGTGGGAGTACCTGTATGTGTCTGGTGGTCTTTGACTGGTTGGCACATGATGCTTGTATCTGCGGTTGATGGGTTGGTTGTGTTGCTAGAATGAGTTTACTAATGTGGATACCTTGAAGGTATGAGTGATTGGATGGATAGCACGAGCTGTAGGTGTTGTTTTTAGTCGCGTTGGTTTGATCAGTTGAATGGTTGTAGTCAATTTTTTGGCTGATGTTCTATCTTGTTTCTGGAGAAAGTCTTCATGACTGTGTTCACAATTGAAAGCTTTGAAGATGTTGTTGTGATTCCTTTTTCGTTTGTAGGATTTGATGCTTGTGTTCTTAATACTGGTGCATATACGCCTTGGATCTTTCCTTCTTTCCTATGGTGGATGGTTGGAGTTGTTGCCTAAGTTGGTGGAAATTTTTGGATGTCATTGTTGGGGTCTTGGTTAGAGCATGAAAGCATTGTGTTGGTTCTTGTGTTTGAGTTTGAAGGAAGCTAGTAAGTCTTCATCAAGTCGGATATTGTTGGAAAATATGCCTCAAATTTTTGGCTTGAAATCTCTTGAAGATTTGATGTTTTCTCTTCAGTCCTAGCCTTTATCGCTTTACCGCGGGGAACAGTAAATAGAGGCATGGTTGTGCAGTTGCGCAGTTTACCGCTTTACCACAAGCCTCTGTTGTTCAGTCCATGGTTGGGTGGTGTTACCACCATACCGCGGTGGTATCCTCACTATTCAGTAGCTGCGCAGTGAAGGTTTGACGGTCTAGTGTAGCGGTTACCTCCCTATCGTGGGGGTCACTCGGAGAAGGCTCGGTGGCACGGTGAAGTCATGGCAATCGGCACAGTCGATTACCTCCCTACCACGGGAGTCCTTTGGTCTTGGAGCAGTGTCGCAGTGTTACCTCCTTACCACAGCGGGCTTCACGTTGGCTAGTGGTTATGTGGTGGCTTACCGCTACACCGTGGAGGTCTTTCAACTTGAGCACCGTAGTGCGGTGGAGATGGCGGGCAATGATGGATGCTTACCGCTATACCGACAGAGGCTTGTTCTTTAAGCCATGGTGGCATGGTTGATGGTGATGGTTTGGCAAGTGAGTTGTCACCGTTGTACTACGGGTCTCTTCTTGCTAGGGCGCAGTAGTGCGGTGTATACCACCTTACTGCGAGTGTATGATGGATGGTGAGTGGTGGCATGGTAGAAGGTGCTCAGGTTATGTTGATTGTTTGGGTGACGGTCAAAGTGGTGGATGAATAATGCGATGACACGTGGCATGATGATATTCGTTGATTTTACATCGTTGTTGTAAATCAACATTGATTGCCCCAAATCTTTATCCTTTGGAAGTGACTTATTTGCATTAAATGAATTATCTGATTCGGGAGGTTGATGGAGTGTAGATATGTCTCTAGATCTCGATTTAATGTTGGGCGACTTGATGTGTGCTACATTGTAGTGCAAGTTATCAGAGAATGATGGAAGGCTTTTCGGTGGGGTAATTAAATATGCCCTGATGGTTGTTGGTTGATATAACTTAGAGGTTGATCAATGAAGTGTTAAGAAGACGAGATCTTGTAGTGAGAGTGTTTGAGTAGTATGCTAAGCCATTGTAACCATGAACATTGAGTGACACTGAACCGAGAAGATGTGAACCTAAGTAGTCATGAGGTTGTGTTGGCCAAAAGGCTGGCCGAACGAGTGGACTAGTGAAATGAAATGAATCTACACTGTATGTCATGTGAGGATATTGTAACAGTGTGAGGATTTTGTATAATGGTGTTACCTATATTCTCTAGATGGACAAGATGTAAACTTTTGAAGAGAACAGCTCTGAGATTGTATTGTAACTGTTTTGTTGTTGAGTAATACAATTGAGCTGAGTGTTTTGGAGGGTGGGGATTTTTACCCGAAAGGGTTTTCCCCACGTAAATTTGTGTGTCCATAAGTTTGTCTTTCATGTTGTTAGATTTTGTGTTATGAATCTATGCATGTGTTGAATCTATTATTTGTATGCATGTACTTTTCTCATAAGGATTAATGGGGGAAACCACTATGCCTGTTTCCGCTTTATGGCATAGTAGTTGTGCCTTTGATGTGATTTGAAAATTAAAGTCACTAAGGCATTGTTGTTCTTAGATGTTTCATTCTAAGTTGACAAGTCCCTTTCCCCAACAGTTAAGAGGTTGCAAGTGAAGTGTTTGAAAAAATTCCTTGAGGAAAACTTAGGCCAGATTTGAAGGGAATTTCTACAGTGGTTTAAGAAGTGTGAACATTAAAATTTTGGTCTATTCCTTCTCCTTTAGGTGAAAAATCTTAAAGTGCTAGAAGGTTATAGTAACCAAGATCTTTGTTTTTCATTTTGGGTAACCCTTACAATATTCCTTGAGAGAAAAAGTTTAGATCAAAAGTAGCAAGGTGCATTCTAGTGGTATTAGAGCCAAGATTCTACCATCTTATTTTTAGTTGTTAGATGTGTGATCAAGAAACCGAACCATACACTAGAATTCAAGAAAAGAATAAGTAGTTTTAGTTCCCACAAACTCCAAAGGCAGATACTTTTTCAGAGGTTTTGAGGCAGTCAGGGAAAGCAGTTGAAGGTATTGGTGAAATGGTTGAAAATATGTCAGTTAATATTAGGCAAACCATGGATGAAAGGGAAGCTAGAATGGAAAATAAATTTGATGGAATGCTTGATATGATGACACATTTGCTTTCAAGAATGAATCAACAAGCTACTCAGAACCAACATCAAAATCAAAATAATCAAATAGGTGAAAACAGTGGTGTCAATGGAAATAATAGCAACAATACAAAGGTCAATAGAACAACAAACAACAGAGGATCAACCTCTAGACCTCTTTTTCCCATTTTCACTCCAAGGGAAGAACAACCACAATTGGAGGTCACAGTACCTTTTGGAGATGAAGCAAGGAAGGCTTACATGGAGTATTCTACCTTACCTCCTGACCTTAGAGACCAATGGATATTTGATCAGTTCATGAATCAAAGGAATATGGAAAATGGTGAAAGAAATTATTACTATCCTCCTACCGTCCCAAGAACCGACTATCAACAAACTCTTGGAAAGGCGACCTTGGCCCATTTTGATGGGAGTGATAAGTGTACAACCAGGTCATGGGTTCAAAAACTAGACAACTACCTTTCATTGAGACTAGTTCTTGAAGAGGATGCTATCAAATTTTCTACACTACACTTGGAGGGATTTACTCACGAATGGTGGTATTATGGTTTGTTCACTCTTGGCCATAACCTTATTCACACATATGAGGAATTCACTAACAAGTTGATAGAAATATTTTATTCTAAGGATCTTGAGGTGAGATTTCGAGAATTGGCACAATTGAAACAACATGGGACTCTGGAAACATATGTTGCTGATTTATAGAGACTATCAATGATGGTGCCCAACATTACTAGAAGGAAATTGGTAGTTCTATTAATTGAGGGCTTATTGGAACCACTTAAAGGGTGCATAAAGGCATTTAACCCACCGACATTGCAAGAATCAATGACAAAGGCAAGGAATATGGAACTTGCAGCTCCGCAAAGCAAGTTCTCCTCAAAGGGATCTTCTTCATATAGGGATAGCAAATCATTTTCCAAGAAGAAGAAGAAAAAATGAGATGAAAAAGGGAAATCAGCAAAACCCATGGATATGGAAACACTTAATGGTTTGCATAAGAATAAGTTGTGCTTCTATTGTAAAGGGCCTTATGATGCAAACCATGATTTCCCATTGAGACCTAAGGGTAAGGCAAAGAGAATAATGTGGCCTTTCTATGAGGATTTTGAATCTGAAAAATCAGACTAGCAAAGTGATCACGAGGAATATAAGATAGAACATGAGACAAAAAGGGAAAATGAAAAGAGTGGAGTAGAAGTTAAGATTCAAGAAGCACACATCTCTAGCATTCAATGAGAAGGATCATTTAGAATACGTGCCATCTTAGCTGGACAAAGAATCATCAGTCTACTTGATACTAGTGCCACACATAACTTCATCGATGCTAGGTTGGTTGAAAGATGTGGGATTTGCACTGAGGAGTTTGAAAGAATAAGGGTTAAGGTTGATGATGGATACACTCTTAAATGTGATAGAAAAATTTTGGATCTCCCATACGTTTGAACAACTTTGAATACAAAGCATATTTTTATGTGGTTAACATGGGAGATACTGATATGGTGTTAGAAATGAAGTGGCTTCACGACATAGGTGAATTCGCCCTTAATCTTCAAGAGATGGAGATGAGATTTAAGGTGGATGGAAAAGCTCATGTGTTTAAGGCTATCAGAGATACCAATTGCAAGATGATATCAATCAAGAGGATGGAAAGACTTATGTGGAATGCCATTTTTGAATGGGAAACATGATGTATTTTGATGCCAACACAAGGGGAGCAGCAAAAAATAGTCTACCATCCAGATATTTGGGAGTTAAGGGTTAAGCATGGGAAGGTATTCAATAAAATTCCATCAAGTAGGCCTCCAAATAGAGGGATTGAGCATATAATTGAGTTGGAAGAGGGCACCAAGCTTGTAATTTTCACACCCTACAGGCACCCTAAATGGCTCAAAGATGAAATAGAGAAAACCATTAAGGATTTGCTTGCTATGGGTCACATCAGACCAAGTAAATCACCATTTTCTTCATCTGTTGTTTTGGTTAAGAAAAAGGATGGCACCTTGCGAATGTGCATTGATTAAAGGTTGTTGAACAGAAGGACAATCAAAAATAGGTATCTTATCCATAGGATTGATGAAGTGATAGATGAGTTACATGGTGTCCGTTATTTTTCAAAAATAGACTTGAGATTGGGGTGTCATCAGATTTGTGATAGGAAGCAGGATATTGAGAAGACAACATTCCGTTGTCATTGTGGGCTCTTTGAGTTTGTGGTTATGCCATTTGGGCTAACCAATGCACCCGCTACTTTTCAATCCATGATGAATAGGGTTTTCTAGTCACAGTTGAGACGATTTGTGTTAGTCTTCTTTGATGACATACTAGTGTACAAAAAAACATGGGAGGAGCATATTGCTCATTTAGATACAGTTTTGGGCATTCTCGACAGGGAATCCTTATATGCCAAGGAATTCAAGTGTGATTTGGGCATGACTGAGTTGTTGTATTTGGGCCACATCATCAGTGCAGAAGTAGTGTGTATGGATCCTGACAAGGTCTGAGATATTATTGAGTGGCCTACTCCTGAGAACCTTACACAATTGAGGGGATTTTTTGGCTTGTGTGGGTTCTACCATAAATTTGTCAGCGTTTATTCATGGCATGCAACACCACTTACTAATTTGACTAAGAAAGGGGCTTTCATTTGGACATTAGAGGCACAAGATTGTTTTGAGAAGTTCAAATGACTAATGACTACTTGCCCAGTTCTTGCATTGCCAAATTTCACTAAACCTTCTGAGTTACAATGTGATGCTTCAAGTAAGGGGATTGGTGTAGTTCTTATGCAAGACAAGCATCCGATTGCATTTCAGAGCTGGAAGTTAAGAAGACCAAAGAGGAGCTACAACATATATGATAAGGATATGTTGGCCATTATGCATGCATTGGCCAAGTTCAGGAAATACCTTGTGGGTAGCAAGTTTTTGGTTAATACGGATCATAATAGCTTGAAACATTTCCTGGGCCAGCTGGATCTTAATGGTTGTCAACAGAAGTGGGTAAGTAAGATGCAATCATATGACTTTTACATTACCTTTATTAAAGGAACTCATAATGTCATAGTTGATGCTTTATCTCGCCATCCACATTTGAGCTCCATGGCAGAAATTTCAGAGGATTGGAGACATTTGATTGTGGCAGAGTATGCCAAGGACACATGGGATTCAGGTATCATTGAGGGGTCAGTTCAAGATAGCAAGTACTCAATTGTTAATGATATTATCATTTACAAAGGGAGGATCTTTTTGACCCCAAAATCAGAGGTGAAGGACATGATATTGATCTAACCTTTCATGACACACCTATGGCTAGACATCTTGGTTACTTCAAAACTTACAAGAAGATATGGGAGAGGTTTACTTGGAAAGGACTCAAATCACATGTTATTCATTATGTCAAAGAGTTTCATGTTTTCCAGCATAATAAACAGGAGCAAACATACCCTAGATGCTTACTTCATCTACTTCCTATACCTAATAGGAAGTGGGAGTGTTTATCAATGGATTTCATTATAGGCCTGCTGAAGGTCCAGGGCTGAGATTGCATCTATGTGGTAGTGGATCATTTGACCAAATTTGCTCATTTATTTTCGATCATAGCTACATTTTTAGCTACACAAGTAGTAGAACTATTCTTCCATGAGATATTCAAGTTGCATGGGTTACCTTAAAGCAATGTTCGTGATAGAGATAGTCGGTTCATGAGTCACTTTTGGTAGGAGCTTTTCAGGCTATGTGGTACTGAGCTTACTCTGAGTACCAATTACCACCCATAGATGGATGGTCAGACAGATATTGTTAATAAATGGGTGGAAGGATATCTCAGGAACTACATTGCAAGGCAATAGACGAGTTAGGTTAAGTGGATATACCTTTGTGAGTATTGCTACAATACCACTTACCATCTCTTGATTCAGATGACACCATTTATGGCCTTGTATGGATATGAGGTGCCTAGCTTTCTTGATTTGTTGCTAAGTGACAATAGAGTGCCTAGTGTTGGGGATCTGTTATAGGAGAACTGGGATATTATGAGAGCTCTTTGTGAAAATATTCAGAAGGAACAAAACCAGCATAAGCAGTATGCAAATCAGAAGAGAGTTGAGCATTCATTCGAGGTAGGGGATATGGTGTACTTGATGTTGTAGCCATATCATCAGTCAACTCTTAAGAGGAGTGGTGCAGAAAATATTAAGCCATGATACTATGGGCCTTTCTAGATCATCAGGTGAGTTGGTGAGGTGGCTTATGAGTTAGATTTACCGGAAGACAATAGGGTGCATAATGTGTTTCATGTGTCATGCCTCAAGAAGGCGTTAGGACATCATGTTGTTCCTTCCATAGTTTTTCCAACCTTGAATGACGAGGGGAAGTTGATTTTGGTGCCAGAGGCTATCTTGGATGTTAGGGAGAGACAGTTGCGGAAGTGGGTCATCAAAGAGTATTTGATTAAATGGAGGGACTTTCCGGTTGAAAATGCTACTTGGGAAAGTGAGGAGATTCTTCAAAATCCATAATTGAGATTGCTTGGGGTCAAGCAATTTTAGGAGGGACAGACTGTAATGTCCCCTTTTTCATATATATCTCAGTGTGATTTCTTAGGCTTTATTCTCTAAAGGCTAAGCTGAGAAATAAGGAGAAATTAATTGAGTTAATTATTTATTAAGTCATCAAATAAATTAAAAATTAAAATGTGGCTTTATATTTAATTAATTTAATTAAATTGATTAAATAAAATATTATATCATAAAGTCACTTAAAAATAAAATAAAAATGGGGATATATCTTTTATCCCACATTGGCAAGGAAAGTCTTGAGCTCTCACATGAAAAGTATAAAAGGGATCTTAAGGGGCTCACTTGGGATTATGTTGGATATTTTGATAATTATGATTTTTGGAGAATCCTAGGGTTTCTACAGTCAACAATTGAAGGTCTTTGGGTATGAAGTATCCCATTCATTTACATAACTGAGGTAGTGAAACTATCTATTGAAGGGTTGTAGCTGATTTGGAGGAGCTACTTCAGACTTCTCATTCCATCAAAATTTGTGGCCAAAGGCCAATTTTGGAGAAGGTTTGATTTAGAGATGAAGGAGATCATTTTGCAGCTTGAGATCACTTCACATCTTCAGCTATAGGGTTGATTTTCATAAAATAATATTTTGATTATAATTTCCAGTCAACAAATCAGCTTACTAGAAGGGGAGGATTTTGTTCATGGAGCCTCTTGGATGTATCAATTTCCTTCTCTAGGTGGAGCGCTCATTTTATGGGGGTCTTGTGATGATTTTTGGAGATTAGAAAGGAGAATAGAAGGCTACGAATATTTTATTTATTGCATTTACATCAGAACAAGGGTGGCTGGTAGGAGGTTTCAATTTGGGCTTGGAAGGTGATCATTTTATTAGATTTTGATTGTTTCTTCATCAACAATATTGGGTGCCACTATTACCAAGTTCTTCTTGCATTTACAAAATAGTTTGCATTGTCATCATAGGCATTATAGTTGTTGTTGTAAGTGAACACTTAGAAAATCAGATTTGGCATGGTAATAGAGTTGCATTGTGAAGCCAAGATTCTTGGCTAAATTACTCTAGTATTGTTCTTGAGAAGCATTCAATAAAAGAGGATTAAGCTGCATGCAAATTGTGTGATGTAATGCTCATATTGTTTAGCTCTAAGATTATTATATGAGTATGTATTCCAAGTGTTTGTAAAAATGTTACTTGGCTATAGATGCACATTTCTTATATATATGCTCATGTATTACATTCAAAAAAGACAAAAAGAATTGCATTATCATTTAGATCATTGCCTAGTTATTGTAGTGTTGATTTGCAAAGAATTTACATTCATTCAAAGCCAATTGAAGACAAGAAAACAAACTCAAAAACTCAAAAAAACAGCTAGTTAAGAGGTTGCAAGTGAAGTGTTTGACTAAATTCCTTGACGCAAACTTAGGCCAGATTTGAAGGGAAATTCTAAAGTGGTTTGAGAAATGTGAACACTGTCCATATCCTTTAGGTGAAAAATACTAAAGTGTTATAAGGTTATAGTAACCAAGGTCTTTGTTTTGCATTTTGGGTAACCCTTACGATATTCCTTGGTAGAACAAGTTTAGATCAGAATTATCAAGGTTCATTACATGCAGCAAACAAATAAGTTCAGACTAAATTTACCCAACAATTTATCATCAATAAATTACTAAAAGTATGAGTTGTAAGTGCATCAAATACTGTAGCATGTAGTCACCATTAAAGCTATCCATAAACTAGCAAGCTGAAAATAAAACATAAATAGTAAATGAACAAGCTGAAATAAACTTGGAGGCAGAATCATGCAAACACAATGAGAAAACTCAAAGAAATCATCAACTTCAATGCTTTTCTTTATATATTGTTGTAGAGTGTCTTTACACAACAACTCATCTCTCTTGGCAAATGAGGAGCAAGCCCTAAATACAGTTTTCCAAAACTGAAATGAATAGCCAAGATTGATTTACAATGAATGGCTCAAATTTAATTCAACTTAGGGTTTACATCAAGTCCAAGATAACTACAATATTTTACAATATAAAATTGGTAGCCATTTTTTCTTTAGTCTATTTTGTCTTCTAGCCAATTTTTCCTTGTAGCCTATTTCCTCTTGTAGCTAGAAATTGTAAATATTTATCTTCTATTAGATTGTTTCTAGCCTCCTTTTGTATAACAACATATTTGACGAACTTCATTGTATCCTCCAAAAGCTTGGTATGTTGCGAGAATTCTGACTTGCTAATAAATAAGGCCTTGCATGAATCCATATGTATGTTCATCTTGTCCATTTAATTCATTTACTCCTCCCTCCAATATATGGCACGATTTCATATGTTGGTCCTTCAATTAATTGATCCTTTATCCATCCAAATATCCTACGAAGCACCTAAGTCATAAAATATCATGATTTAAACCTCCAAAAATATTATAATTTATCAATTTATAGTCCAAGAAAATTTCATATTTCAAAAAAGCTTTCCATTTTTGGAAACTTTCTGTTGAATTGTGAGGATATTTCACTTTTGAGGGCTAACGCAATGCAGAAGCTGTAGGGTTCAGTGCTAGTGAAATGGCATCCCACTAGTGGCACTCCATGTAGAGATTTCTACAAAGCCTAAACATTGATTAAATTTGAGTTTTATCCATTTTGGCATGTGGGGAAATGATAGTTTCGAGGCTTGGATTTCAACACACCTTCAATTTTCAAGAAAAGATCAATGCAAAAAAATTGAATGCGAAAACCGCAAGGTGGGAAGCTGGACAATTTTGCATCATAAAAATGGCATTGGGTACCACTACATCCACAAGGTGGCTTCCCACATGAAAAGTTTCACAAAGTCACAACTCTTAATAATTTTGAGTTTTTTTAAATTAAGCACATGAAAGATGCATTAGAAGAGTGCCTAGACCTACTTCACAATGATTTGGCCCCTTTTGAAAAATGTAAAAAATTGGAATGCAGAAGCCAGAGGGTCCAATGTCATTGCAACAACATTCTACGGATGGAAACCCATAGACAGACTTTCGCGGACAGAAACCCAGAGTGAAATTTCTGTAAAGTCTTAAAAATTAGTAAATTTGAGATTTTTCAATTTTAGCACATGGGAAAATGGGTAAAAAGAGTGGCTAGACATATTTCCTTGACACTTGACTCACTTTGAAAAATATGGAAATTTGGAATGCGAAAGCCAGAGGGTTTGACACTGTTTGCAATGGCATTCAGCACACGGCATCCCACAAGCGGCTTCCCACAGTGATTTATTTATGCAATGTCTAAACACTTAGCGAATTTGACTCAAACCTTTTAGGCATGTGGATACATTCATTTTATGGGCCCTAGATGTTGAAAACTTAAATTTTATACCCCTCTTTTGAAATGTGGAGATTTGGAATGTGGAAGATGGAGGTTTTAGCGTCGTTGCAATGAAATTTCACAAATGGCATTCTACAAATGGACTTCCATAGACAGAAATCCACAGATAGTCTTTTGTGGATGGAAACCCGTAGTGAATTTTTTGCAACTCTTTCAAACTTAACGAAACCTTGGCAATTCATTTAGGCATCATGGAAACATCCCAAATCCAAAGGAAAACTATCCCCAAAGTCAAAAAATGAAGGCAAAAGCAAAAGAGAGAGGGTCCCTACTTTCGACGAGGCATGTGTGAAAAAAATGCACAGCAAAAAGCAACTATGTTGGGGAAATGCTCCAAAGCATTTCGACAACAAACTAGAATCACAAACCCATAATCTTTGGTTTTGACCTTCATGTTAGTCCAAACAAATATAAACACTTGACAAAAGGATCAAAACCACTAGTCAATCTAGTACAACATAACAGGAAAATAACACCTAAAATAGTGCCAAATTTTAGTGTAATTTTATTCACAAATTGGGCGCAAAAAGGCATGATCTTCTCGGCGCTAATTTTTGCACTGGAATTGGCGTCAGATTTAGAGTCATGTTAAGTGCTAGGAAATCGCAGCACCCCTACTAGTGCCTAAAATAGCACTAGTAAATAGCACCGAAAATAACCTCGTTGTTAGGGTCAAAAATAGCATCGGCAATAACTCTAGAAATAGCGTCGAAATTGGCACCCATTTTGGCTTCTAGTTTTGCTTCTATGTCTACTCCCATTTTTTCAAGTTTTTCTTCTGGTTTGCTTCCACTTTGCTTCCGGTTTTGCTTCCACTTTTGCTTCCGATTTTTCTTCCACTGTTGCTTCTGGTTTTACCTCCAATTTCGCTTATGATTTTGCGTCTACTTTTGCTTCCATTTTTTCTTCCATGTTTTCTCCCATGTTTTCTTCCAATTTTGCTTCCAAGTTCGCTTCCAGCTTTTCTTCCAGTTTTGCTTCCAATTTTTCTTCTAGTTTTGCTTCCAACTTTGCTTCCAATTTTGCTTCTAGGATTGCTTTTGGTTTGCTTCTAGTTTGGCTTCCATTGTTGCTTCCTTTTTTGCATCTAAAAATGCTTCTTGTTTTCCTTCCATTTATTAATTTAATATGTTTTATTTCAATTTAATTAGTTAAATATATCATGCCTCTTAAATAACTCATATGATTATAGAGTAATTAATTTAATTATTTAACTCATATGATTAAATAACAAGATAATTATTTATTTTGGGTCGATAACACGAAATTTTTGTATTGCTTGTAAAGATAAAAAAAAGTTCATATATTGTTCAGTGTCATTACCCACCAAAAGAGCTTAACACTTCTCTAATTTGTTCAATTACATTCTGGAGGTGCCAAGCATTCATTTTACCTTTTATCATGGCCTAAACTATTATTGTAACATGATCATCATCTATAATTAAAACAAGTGAGTCAAATATCTATAATTTAATTGAATTTGACAACATCCATCCTGAGCAGTAAATTAAAATCATCATACGTAATAAATATCCATTCAAAAATCATCGATAACTTTTAATATATATAAATTGACAAGTCAATACTGATAAGATCATCATCATATATAACTAAAACAAGTGAAAGTCAAATATGCCAGTACATCAAAAACATGTGAAAATGATACATGTACAAATGATATAAATAAAATTGATAAATTATGTAACTCAAACTGATACAAGTCAAGATGATACATGTCCAAATGATGTAGTGAAAATGATACATGTCAAAATGATACAACTCAATAATATAGTACTATAGGCCGTGAAAATGATACATATGATAGTAACCATGAAAAGAGTCATCATAACGATATATCAGCAATGATCCATGATGCAGTCTATATGATCATGAATGTCACTGGTTACTACCACCAACTGTCTCATCATCACTATCACCATCGTCATCATCATCATGATTGTTGTTGTCGTCGTCATCATCATCATTGTCATTGGCCTGAGTGTATTTTGTATCTACGTCATCATCATCCTCTGCCATGTGATATGTATTGGCAGAACCAATATTTTATGGATCTATATCATGTTGAGGATCATCTTGATCTTCTGGAAGACTCGTGTTCTACAAAAAAAAACATTTAGAATGAAAATTTATTATTTATTTCATGCAATAATTTATTTTTCTGTTATATATCTAATATTACAACATATGAGATGAAACCATAATCATATTACATCATATCAAAGTGCACATACCATAATAAAATTTCAAAAAAGTTACAGCTAATACTGGTGAGTCAGGAGAAACTTCAGCTTTCAAAAACAAAGCCAATTACGCTAGCAACATTGAAAATTAAATCCCTAGTAGTATTTATGTTAAGGAATTTCCTTTGGATGCAAGGATTCAAAGCACATCAACCATGTGGTACAAATGATTAAATCCCAGAGACAAACTATAGCAATGAAAGAGTCTGAAAATTATTAAATCCCTAGTAGTATTTATGTTAAGGAAATTCCTTTAGATGCAAGGATTCAAAGCACATCGACCATGTGGTACAAATGATTAAATCCTAGAGATGATTTGTAGCAATGAAAGAGTCTGAAAATTATTAAATCCCTAGTAGTATTTATGTTAAGGAAATTTCCTTTAGATGCAAGAATTCAAAGCACATCAACCATGTGGTACAAATGATTAAATCCCAGAGACAATCTTAGCAATGAAAGAGTCTGAAAATTATTAAATCCCTAGTAGTATTTATGTTAAGGAAATTTCCTTTAGATGCAAGGATTCAAAGTAAATCAACCATGTGGTACAAATGATTAAATCCTAGAGACAATCTGTAGCAATGAAAGAGTCTAAAAATTATTTAATCCCTAGCAGTATTTATGTTAAGGAAATTTCCTTTAGATGAAAGGATTCAAAGCACGTCAACCATGTGGTACAAATGATTAAATCCCAGAGATGATATGTAGCAATGAAAGAGTCTAAAAAGGTAGAGAGAGCTACATTGGTGACTCAGGAGAAACTTCAACTTTCAAAAACAAAGCCAATTAGGCTGGCAGATGTGTGGATCAGGCCAGCATTTGTTGGAAGAGGAAGAAAGATGATTGGAACTCTAGAGGCCCACCATAATGGATTTCGGTATTCAACCATGAGAGAAAAAGAGAGAGTTGATATCATGTATCAAAACATTAAGCATGCATTCTTCTAGCCAGCAGAGAAGGAGATGATTAATTTGCTTCATTTTCATTTGCATAACAATATCATGGTGTGGGAACCAAGAAGACCAAGGATGCCCAGTTTTATGTGGAGGTAATGGATGTGGTCCAAAGTTTATGAGGGGCAAGAAGGTCAATGTATGATCCTGATGAAATTGAGGAAGAACAGTAAGAGAGGGATAGGAAAATAAAATCAATGCAGAGTTTCAAGGATTTTTCAAGCGAGTAAGAGAGCTATGGGAGCAGCCTCATCTAAAATATTTTGAACTATAGTTTGATATACCATTTAGAGAGATTTTTTTTCATGGAATAGGAAGAAGGATGATTACTTTGCTTAATTTTCATTTGCATAGCCATACCATGGTGTGGGAACCAAGAATACCAAGGATGTCCAGTTTTATGTGGAGGTAATGGATGTGGTCCAAAATTTAGGAGGGGCAAGAAGGTCAATGTATGATCCTGATGAAATTGAGGAAGAACAACAAGAGAGGGACAGTAAAAATAATATCAATGCAAAGTTTCAAGGATTTTTCAAGCCAGTAAGAGAGCTATGGGATCAGCCTCATCT
Organism: Sequoiadendron giganteum; assembly: GCA_007115665.2. Taxonomy (NCBI): domain Eukaryota; kingdom Viridiplantae; phylum Streptophyta; class Pinopsida; order Cupressales; family Cupressaceae; genus Sequoiadendron; species Sequoiadendron giganteum. The sequence goes on from VCHN02000014.1 coordinate 11,190,446, forward strand.
AAAAGATTTTGTACTAGAGTTTGATGCACCATTTAGAGAGCTTGGTTTTCATGGAGTTCCTTTCAAAGCCTTTACTTTTATTGTTCCTACAGTAAATTGTTTGGTAGAGTTGATGGAATTACCTTTCTTAGTAATTGCTATTAGTGAGATTGAGATTGTTAACCTTGAGAGAGTAGGACTTGGGAAATAGGCATTTGATATGGCTATTGTTTTCAAAGACTTCAAGTGGGATGTACTCTGCATGTACGAGATTCCTCAATCTTTTCTTGATGGCATCAAGGAATGGCTGAACTCCATGGATATAAAGTATTATGAAAGTAGAATGAACTTGAACTAGCGGCCAATTTTGAAGACTATTACTAATGATCCAGATAAATTTATTGAAGATTTTGGCTGTGAATTTTTGAATATGGAAGCTAGTGATTCTGATTCTGATAATTCAGAAGAGTTAGATCAAGGATATGAACCCTCTGATGTAGAAGAGGAATCAAAATCAGATGAGGAAGGTTCAAAAGATGAATCTCTTATGGAGTCAGAGGAGGAGGATGAAGAAGAAGAAGTTCTGAAGAGGAGGAAGGTAAAACATGGGATGAATTAGAAGTTGAAGCTAAAAATGCAGATAAGGAAAAAGGAGACGAGTCTAACAATGAAGAGGAAAGGCGGCGACGAAAGGTAAAGCTACAGGGAAGTCTCGATCACCTGATATTAGAGATTCAAGAGGAATGTCTTCCAAGAGGCATAAAGTCAGATGAATTAAGTTCATCTACATACTTCTACTATTTATCCATGCACATAAATGGTCATCTTGTAATCATAATATTTGAGCTCTATTTACTCATCCTATGCATCAATAAACAACTCAACACAAGAGATGAAAATTGACATATTAACACAACAATATCCAACTAAGTTATTGAAACTCAACTATTGATACCTCGTTCTCCATCCAGATTACAAAATCGTTCCACTTTTTGTTTTGTAACATTCTTTTCAAATTTCTTTGGATGGCGGCCATATTTCTCCTCTTATCAAAACATGGCACATGGACTAATTAAACTAGTTAATATGCAACCATTTACTTTTTCCAAGGAAAAAAAATATATCATTTAACATATTAAATATACTTATAAATGTACAAATCAAGGTCTGTAAACCTTTATGGCCATTGTGATGTGTGGCACAAAGTTTCTCAAGCCTAGCCTTGGAGGCCTTGTCCTAAAACATATACTAATTCAATTTAACTATGCACAAATAAAATTTAAATATCGTTTAATAAATTTGATATAATCTTATGAGAAAATTCGAATACCTGTGTACTCTCCTCACCGGAATTCCTTCATGCATCGGACTTCTCATATGCTTTTACAAGCTCTTTCCATACTTTCACACTTACATCAATTGGCCTTTTTTCTGCCTTAGCTCAAGAGGGATTTTTTTAATCTTCTTTGTTTGGTTGCACCGAAAACTCTTGCAATTTTGAGACATTCATAGCTTTATCTTCTTTACAGACCAACCTATGCCAAATTCATTCTCCATGTCGTGGATAACTGCTTTTTTCAGGTGCATGGGTATCTTTGAGAATGGAAAATGTAGATTTTCTTTGAACCGTTGAAGGCATGATTCCTTCAACCTACTCACAAACATTTTCCTAGCATCCGTCATTCGGACTTACCCTGAAACCACCTCATTTTCTATCTTTGTATTGTAGCTACCAATGCAAGATTGAAAACATGGCGTGGTGGAAGAAGTCTATGTCCTAGGAGTGGAAGTCTCTACTCCCTGTTCCACATTCTTAGATTTTACCGTCACTGATTTCTCTTGGATCTTTTGCTCAATCCAGGAGTGGTTGGGGAATCAATTGATTCCCCAAGACACAATTTATTTGTTTGCAATGTTTAAGGGGTGTTACCAAGTTGTTTTTCTATGTATCTAGCATGTGTTGTCCAGTCCACATTAACCAATTTGTTCATTGCCTCTACCCCCAATATGGAAGCCAAGTCGTCTTTATCTATATCAGTCTCATGTCCCTATATATATATTTTTGAATTATATTTCTTCTTTTAAATTTAGAAATAAAAAACTAAAAATTAAAATTAAAAGAAACAATGGAAACATTTACAAATCTATAAATTGACAATGAATTACCTCATTGTGGCCAAATTTTGCTGACAATGCTCACTTCCCTCCATTGCTTGATATTTTGAGGTGACCTAGGGAAAATTATTTTCATCCAGTTTGTGGAGGCAAATGAAGTACACACTGTCAAGTATGAGAGTTTTCGTCCAGTTTGTGGTATGAAATTTTTGTTTTGTGGGAAAATATGTTCACTGGGTTTGCTTAGTGTTGATAACCTAGGGCAAATATGTTTGCTCAGTTTTCTTAGTGTTGATAACCTTATCATGAAAACTCTTTCATAATACAATATTTCATGGATTTATCATGGCATCGATGACTATAGCGTAGCTGGGCAAAACCAAGCGGTTTTTGCATTTATTTTCAGCAGTTGCTTAGTAGTGACCAACCCAATTCCTAGATTTTCTAAGCAGTTCACTATTTCCTTAATACCCAAGCTAGGAAAAGAATATAGAGGCATCCTCACTTCATGCTATAATATTTTGAGCCAAATCTCAAATGGTTAGGGTCAAAAAATTTGCTGGTTTCTCAAAGGTGTTACAATTTATAATGATGGGACAATTTAGAGGTTGCCTAGACTGGTTAGGCCAAAAACCAGTAAACAATCATGAATTCAAATGCAATAAAAAGAGAAATAAGCAATCACAAATTCAACCAAGAAAAAAAAATTGTAACCTTACCTATGGTGTTGCAAACTAAATTGAATTTATCATCAATTGCTGGTAACACCCTACTCTCTTCCTTCATGCAACGTTTTTCCCTTTTTTGTCGTCTGATTTCTTCCTTCACACGGGAAAGTTTTAAATTTTCAATTTTGATTCATTAGTTGATGCTTTAGCCAATGCTAGTTAATGCCAACTTTAGCACCGAATGTTGGTCATTAATGTAATTTGTTTGGGACACATAAGGTAGCGTCATGTGCGCCTAATTTAGCGCCTATCATTGTTGTATAGTGACTATTTTCATTGTTGTGTATCACAAGATCCATAGTGTTGGAAATAATTCTAGCTCCTGCCTTGTTTTTGTGACCACCACTATCCTATGGCTCCTTCATCAGCTCGGTCCAGTAGAGCGGTTTTTACCACGGTCCCGCAAGGTGCTTCATCCTTCTTGGCGGTAGTGTGGTGAAAGCTTTTGTGGTAGCACGTGAGTCTTCCTTATGTTCTTAGTGGTGTTGCGGTGACTCCCGTAGTCCTACGAGTCTTATACCATTGGTGTGTGGTAGTGTGGTGACCACCACTATCCCGCGGCTCCTTCATCAGCTTGGTGCAGTAGATCGGTTTTTACTGTGGTCCCAAAAATTGCTTTTTCCTTCTCAGTGATAGTGCGGTGAAAGTTTTTATGGCGGAATTTTTATTCATAGAGAAGGCCATGGAGAGAGGACGTGGACATCATAGAAATACTAAATTATTGAGAGGAAAGTGGGTGGAAATAGATGAGACAACATAATCTACAGATACAATAGAGGTAAGAATATAAATCAACCTCAACCAAAGGAGGAAGGTGTTTATGAATTCACAAATGCTACAACATAGATGAGATAAAGACATTTTTTTTTCCATGAGGCCTTTGAGGTCAAATTTATTGGTTGAAAATGCATAGGAATGGGGATTAAATGTGATTCTATGATCAAGGGAAAATTTTGAAAATTAGGATAGCCAAAATATGATATATGACTAAAGTGATATTTTGTGTTGGATAGCATATTCTTTGAAATGATATAATTGGTGTACTAAACATTATTTACTATGTTGTGTATTATAGGGGCAAGACAAGGCCATGGCAATAGATCGTGTCATATCAAAAAAGAACACAACAGATGAAGCGGGACATCAAGTACTCAAATTTTGACTTAACTTAGGAAAAAATGATTTGATGAAATTTTTCGATACATCCATCTCTTTTCATATTATTATTGAAATTTATAATGTATTATCCAATCTTGACATAAATTAATGTATGTTGATTATTTTAGATGGAGAATGGAGCAAATGCAGAGCCTAACTCTCAACTAGCAAAAGAACAAGATATGTACATGGACGTGGACCTAAAACTATTAAATCACATAGATGACAATGGGTGGAAGAGGATATGACAATGGATACTACAAAAACAACAAATGATTGCACTGAAGAAGAGGTAGGTCAGGACTATAGTACATGGGATGAATACTTAGAGAAAATTATTGTTTGTGGATTTTTTGTATGTCGTGGAAAGAAACAATTCAAACGAGCGATTGTACAAATACATTACATATATGATGAGCTTCTAGTCATTAGTATTCCTCCTAAAATCGATTCAAATACAATAGGAATTGTGCTGAGGAATTTTCCAATTTGATATAAATAACATGTATACTTCATTTAAACATTGTTTTATATTATTTAAATAACTAATTTTTTCTTAATGGATACTTGCAGGATAAAGTTCTTGGTTTAAAGTTTCCTAGATCACCGAATTCCAGCCTAGAGGGCAATGATCATTTATCAGATGATACATCTAACAAAAATATGTGCCAATATACTAGCTCAGAAGATGAGGAATTGACGAAAACAAGTAATAGAACAAGAACTGATGTGAAGATGCATAATTTTCTTAAAGACAAGGGGAAGGTGGACTACATACCCTATGAGAATGAATGTGATGGAGATGATGACTTGCCCCTGAGTTTGAGATCAATTTACAAAGAGACATTTGATCATCGACTATATTGCACTTGGCCTACTGATCAACAACTACCTAGAGTGTACGAGGTGTTTCAATTTTGGGGATACAACTACATGATATGACCCTCCAATATTCATGGAGTGAATCTAGGCCTCTTTATTGTCTAAAATGTACAGTGGGATCCAAATATAGAAACAATTCAGAACAAACCACTAGGAGATTAATGCGATATTATGGTCCATCATATTACAGTGGTGAATGGAGAAGGCTAGTAGAATATAAGCCTAGCATGTCAGCATATGGTCTAAATTCGAATATGTATACACATCGTCTCCAATTGGAAAGTGGAAAATAAATGAATAGAGGTCATCTTATGTATATATATGGACGTGCATACACACACAAAAATATTGTGAGATTTATAAATAGTAGTAAGGGAAGGGACCCTACTGTAAGATCGAATTGTCAATTTGTTGAGGTTATAAATGATAAAGATGGAGATATGGAAAGAGAGGTTGATAGATTGATAATGGTTGAGGCTATTATGGACCTTACCATTGGGGATGAGTTATTGATTGATTACCCCTTCTTAAAATGCACTCTTGCTTGAAAGAAGAGGGAAGAACAAGGTCTCCCTAAGGATGTTCTTAAGGGCGGAAAACAAAAGAATAATAAATGAGTGTGGACTGATGTTTTATAAACTATATTGTTAAAATTGTGTTTTATAGCAATTATTGTATAAAAAAGGTAGTCTATAAAATAATGTTCCATTATTTAATTGATGTATATATGTTCATATAATTTATGTAATGTCTAATATATGCATGTCATTCATGTGTAGGCATTTTTCTATAAAGATATTTTGGACCTGAAATGGATATTTGTCATACATTATGATCCAAGATTGAGGCATGTATTTGACAATGCATTAGTGGATACTGAGCAAAAAAATGATGGCCAACAAAATGAGAGAGAGGGATTAGATAACATCGAAGAAATTGACATCCATGATGATGTTGAAGATGGTTATGTTCAGGCACAAGAAGACAACAATCCAGAGTTAGATGATGTTATGGAAGACAACAATATGGAAGGTATAGAAAATGATGATCCAAATACATCTAGTAACAATATAGATGGTCTACAGTCAAATTTAAATGATGATGAAGATGATGCAGGTCAAGATGAGGATGATGATAATATTAAATACTTGAAAGAACATATGAACATTGACAATGATACACCGGATGACATTGTAGAAAACAATAATGTTAATGACCAAGAATTCTAAATTTTCAAAATTATTTGCAATCGATGTTTAAAAAGGGATGATTCTTATGGCCTAAACTTTGAAATGCTTCAATAATATTATGTTGTACTTGCACAATCGAATACTTTTTTTATTCTCCTAGCAAGATTTTTTGTTTTCCATTATAATTCTAGACCAAACAACATTTTTGGGGATGGCCTTTTACACCAATCTTAATTTGTATGAAGTTCATGAACCTGTTGTCAAGGAGTAAATTCCTTTCGTAGATAGGAAATGTAAAGGCTTCATTTAAGAAAAGATGAGTAGTCTCTTTCTGAGGGTAATCCACATGCAAAAACTAAAAAGCACATAAAAAAACAATTGTACAGTAGAAAAATAGATTCAATCAGTTATGTCTTATTTTTCTTGCACACTTATCTAAAAGACATAGGGTATTCACCATACATTTCCCTTGACAAATAAAACGTGTTCTTTCATTTATTTTTATTGTATATCTCAGAAGTGAAATTTTTGTTACATAATGATGCACTAAGAAAATAATATATACAAAAAAATGCAAAGAAAATGTTTGAAGTTTAACATGCAACCTATTGTGTTGTGCAGAAAGGAATCAAGATTAATTGGGAAAAGAAATAAAAATAAAATTTTGATGATTGTACTTAAAAGTGAATAGGATATGAAAAGTGTGGAAAATGATGGTGTTGAAATTGAAATTCTTGATTCTGATGATATTGTTGTTTTATGTCATTCGAGATAAAGAACACATACAATTTTATATACATAGAAAATGAAGATTTAAAACTAGTAAACTAAAAATGTAAACACTATAAGATTTTTCCTTAAACAATAATTCACATACTCACAAAAAAGGGTGAAGCATTTCTTATTCAAACTTTGTTTTATTTAATAGACATAACAGTAAAAGAATATTTACAAGTACAAGAATATATACACTATTTCATAGAAAATAAGGAATGTTTCATAAAATATACAAGTACAAGAATATATCATCATCATCATATCCTTAATTACCTATTGCAATATCCTTAAATTGTTCAATATTTGGTGTGAATTGTTGGCAGAAAAAATTAGGATTACTTGGATGCTTCTTCCATTCATTTTGTATCAACATATGTTCGTGAAGACACAAAAGTTAATAAAATATTAATGCACGTAAAGTTCACAATTATTTAAATAAGCAACTTTGTTAACTTTATTATTTTTAAATAAATTTATATTTTTATGTTGAACATGTAACAAGGAAAAATAAGCTCAAATTTTCAAAAAAAATAGCAGCTCTACCAACATCCACAATAAATTATTTACTGTATTAGCATATTCATTCACATAAGCACAATATTGAGGCTCAATAACTGATATTCATTTAAATATAAGAAGAAATAAGTATGGCAAACATAAGAAAAATACAAAATGATAGAACAGTCATGGAGAATATTTGATAATAAGATGTTCTCCATTATATTGCTTCAATTGATATATATTAATAACAGAAATCTTCAAAATGGAAATGATATATGATGATGATAATTTAAAACTAGGCCTTGGTTTCCTATTTATATAGGAAGCAACAAGCTACAGGCCTTTTACAAAAAGAAATGACCTTTCATAACCACTTATTTTATTAACAACTATTTAATTAGCATAATTAAGGAAATAACAAGACTTAATACATTTTGACATATGGTTCCATTATTCAACGTAGAAGATTCGTGATCATTGATCTGGCAAAGTCTTCCTCTCCATGATGAATGTCCAAATGCTCTCACCTCAGTGTCCTATTCTTTTGAAACCAACAACTATTTTATTAGCATAATTAAGGAAATAACAAGACTTAAGATATTTTGACATATGGTTCCATTATTCAATGTAGAAGACCCATGATCATTGATCTGGAAAATTCTTCCTCTCCATGATGAACGTCCAAATGCTCTCGCCTCAATTTCCTATTCTTCTGAAACCAAATAATTTTCCTCCAACTGACACATCATAAAATATGATGGTCACTTATATTCCTGGATCTTTTGCATGCTTGCAAGATGAGTTTTCCATCGACTATCTAGTAATTCCTTTGTATCATTGACAAACTTTAGGTATCCAGCATCAAGAACAATCAACTCATCCATGATCTGATTTAGCCTAGGAAGATTGGTATCATCATCCTCCTGTATATGAGTAATACACTTATGAACAACCTAATTGAATTATTTCTTCCACTTATCCAAGTCCTTCAACTGATCACCCTCTCTCACGATTTTAGGTATATACCATTGTTTCTAGGTATGGAATAAATCCATTCGTGTAACAATCTTTTTATCAAACCCTTATACATACTGAAGTTCATCAGTAATCATCTTCAAAGTTCGTTCAATTGGCTTTAATGTTGTGGGTGCATCAAGACTTCTTTGTAGAACTTTTCATAACTTAGCCAAAGTGTGGTGAATAGGTTGCCACCTTTTGAACAAAGGATCTAATACAAGCATATGTGTCTTTATTTGATCCATTGCCTGCTAAAGTGTTTTATAACTATCATGCACATTCTCTAGTTTATCCATAATTTATTTTATCATGTACTCAAGAATCTTTTCCATAACTTCACAAATTGGTCTTTTCACTTCATCCTGGGCTTGATTGTTGGCCTTCTTTACATCATCCACTTCCTTCTCTGGAGTTTTTACCTGTTCTATAGAAATGTTATCCACAATATCCATTGGAGCAATAGGAGGTCTGTATAACACCATCTCCTTTCTTTGTGAGGGTCCTGCTCCTCTTAATTGTTCTTTCAATTTGTCATTCTCCATGAAAAATTTATTAACTTCATCATTTAGGAACCTTTGTTCCATTTCATACTCCTTCAATCTATCTTCTAATCCCTTAACAGTTGCTTGAGTGATTATGGCCGAATGCATGGTAATTGTGGTTGCCTCCAAAGGGGTGGTATCTTGTATTGTCCTTACCATCATTGCCCCTTTCATCCCTTGAATTACATCCAATAATTTTGGCTTCTGTGTATTTTTCTGTTTGATCCATATGGCAAGGGTTTCAATATTTGGGCTATACACAGTTCCACTCACACCTTCATCAAAGTCAAATTTTGCAACTAGCATTAGATCTTCCTGAGCGTGCACTTGATCAAGAGAAACATTTTCTTTAATTCCAAGCTAGGGAAAATGAGCATATTGCTCTTCAAGACTATTTCTCTAGCCTTCTGGGGGCTAATGTCAATGTTGTCATTTCTTAATTCCTAGAAAGTTTGTGCTACCATTTGATTTTTCTCTGATTCTTCAATTCCTACTTCAGCTGATTCCATCCTCTCTTGAAATTGTTTTATCTTCATCTTCATCCAGAAATCCTTAAAATCGGGAGTCTTAATGAATTCATCATCTTCTATGAATCTCCTGGCTGTAATCTCACTTTCATCTTCATGTACCTCTATACTTTTTTTTTCTACATCACCCATCCTTTCCTCATGTTTATGGGCACTGGTCTCAAGGATGGATTAATCAACTTCAATATCACCTATCAATGACTACATTATTGTAGCCACTTCCTTAGTATCGCCCACCTCTTCGGTATCCTCATAAGGTACTAATTGTTCAATGCTTCCTATCTTCTGTCTTTTGGGAGGTAATTGCTCCATGGGAGGCTCAGAGGTTTCACCTGGGGTATGCTTTGTAGTTGCACCAACATCATTTTCTTCGAGATATGCTTCCTTCTTTTTGTACAAGTCATCAAATTTACCAATTATCAATTATATCCTCTTGATGGGGTCCTTTTCCTCAACAAAGTATCCTAGGAAATCCTTGGACCTTTGCTTCGTCCTTTCTTCAAGCTTCTTCATATATTCCTATTTTTTCCTTCTACTAAATACATCATTATAAGTAATGCAGTTCCTTATGACATCTTCTTCAAAATCCACTTGGTGTGGCACTATCATTTTGGTAAGAAGATTGTGCCTTATGTTGCCCATATGATTTTTAGGGTCAAAGGCTCTTTATTTTCTAGATTTCAATGTATATCTTGTCTTCAAATAATACTGTAACTCCTCTAGTGTGTCTAAGCCTATAGTCCAATCTTCACACTTTGTTTGGTTTGGCAGGAAAGTGCCTTTCTTCTATTTGTGCATTACATATTTCTCCATCCACATCATTTTCCACATAAATTAAAGAAATGCTAATTTGAGGGGCACAATTTTGGTAGTATCTATGGAGCAATAGGGAATCCATTAAATCTTATTATTGTAACTTCTAGGAGGAAGAACTAATCTCCAAAATTGGGTGTATGACCTTGCTTTGGTCTTAAAGCCAAAGGTCTCACTAGTTCCAACATTTTGGTTGACAATCTTGGTATTTCATGCCTAAGAACTCGAAGGATTATGTGTACAAATTCTTTGCAGAATACAAAAAACCTTGAATTATTGCACCGACTGTCCCAAATAATGCACTATTTCTGGACAGGTGTGGGATTCCCTTGCTCGTCTATTGTAGCCAAATCATTCTTTTATTCCAATGGTTCCTATTGGTACAATATCAGATGACATAGTAGGGAATAGTGTCTGAATATAATCGATGCTTTATCCTCTATAACTTGGGATAATTCATCATCTAACACCTTCTCAAGGTATGAAGCAAAGTCATATTCAATATTAGTTTTAGGGTTTTGAATTCTCATGGCCATCATCATTAGGCCTATTGGCATTTAATCTTGAGAATCTATCCCCAACACTTGGAAAAGAGCTAAATATGTATTCATAAAGTAATACTGAAAATATGTCACCTTAAATGGTTCAGTAGTGGTAGTAGAGATTGGGAATGTTTTGTTACCAATGCCTCTTTTCACATATAGGGGTACCTCATCACTTCTATAAGTCTTTTTTAACCTAGTATAATCCTCCTCACTTTTCTACAGGTTTATCTTGGTCAGAGCCTGCTTGTTTAAGCCAAAACACTCAATGATGGCTTTTCAAGTTACTTCTACTAATACTATGTTGTTTGGAAACCTTACTATTTTGGTAGCTAAGTGGTAGTGTTTGGCTAGCAGTTTGATAAATTCTACATCAACAAACACATTTGGGACAATCAACCCTGCTATATCCAACATCCAAGCGTTTGACACTAGAATCTTCTCATTTCTCTTACTATAAAAATACCAAAATAGGTCCCATCCAGATTTTGAAATAAGGGCATCCCTACAACTTTGTGCAATGTCCATGATAAACTTCTTATTACCCTCTTTAGTAGACCCTGGAAGTATATCTAATATGGACTGATGGAGTGGTCTCTTCTTTACTTTAGGTTCATCTTTAATTTTAGGTTGAATTTATTTTACTTCTGGTCATTTTATTTTAGGAGGCATGTTTCAATTTTCTCTACTATGACTTCAGATGAAAAAACCTTGAAATATTTTTTAAATTAACAGAGCTCTTTTAGAGAGTTTTCATGCACTTACCCGAGTATTTCATGCTTGTAGGAATTCTTCTTCTCGTATCCTTAGCTCCTTCCACGCTAGTGCACTACAATTGAGTGTGATATTGGGAAAACTCGCTTATCTTTGGATGGCGCGGTATTCAATCATATTAGTTTTGGAAACTCTTAATAATTTAATAGCATTTAATTTTGGCAACTAATGTGATTTTTTGCATTTATTGTTGTAAATTGTAATGATGCCATGATCACCGTACTACTGTCATCTATTATTATACCCACTACAGTATGGCAGTGTTTTTCCCTTCCCTTCTACTATTAACCACACTATTGCCTTGCTCAAGGCTTCTTGTTGTGGGATTGCGGTGTATGCCACTCTACCGCATATGTTGCTCACCTTCCCAGTGGTATAGCGGTGTATTCTTTTGATCATTACTTGAATAGTTTCGATGAGACAATCTTATTTATCTTATTGATATCTCAATGTCTCATCGACATTAGATCTTATGTTCCTCTAATGTTGTTTGTCGATGTCGATGAGAAAGTTAATATCTCTTACCGATATGCCACTATCTCATCGATATTTTCCTTTAGTGGTATTTCTTTATATATCAGTGTAACTTTGCCATGTTGGGGAGACTTGTGATTATCACTACGGTATAGCGGTGTTTTTCCCTTCCCTTTTGTTGTTTACCACACTACTGCCTTCCCCAAGGTTTCTTGCTATGGGGTTGCAGTGTACACCGCTCTACCGCATATGTTGCTCCCCTTCCTCGTGGTATATTGATGTATTCTTTTGATCATTACTTGAAGACTATAGATGAGACAATCTTATCTTTCTTACCAATATCTCAATATCTCATCGACATTACTTCACTATATCCAAGAGTTGTGTTTTTTTGAGCACTTGTAGATATACCTTGTCGATGTGACATAAGTGATTCTCTCCTCAATGTTCCCTTATCTTGTTGACATTTCACTATTGTACATCATCGATGAGACATAAATAAGTCTCTTAAACATAGGATTGTCTAATTCGGTGCTAAACCTGAAGCCAAACCTGAAGCTAAACTCAGAGCTAAAGTTGGAGTTAAACACAACGCTAAACTTGAAGCTAAACTCAAAGCTAAAGGCGGAGATCAAGGCAGTGCTATACTCGAAGCTAATATCGGTGCTAAATACGGTGTTACTTTAGGAGATAAGTAGTGCCTAAAGTAGTGCCAACTTGAACTGATCGACACAATAAATGCCAAATATTGCGCCATCCCAATAAATAGCATCGATGCTTTCAAAAAATTACCAAAAAATACATTAAAATTGTGGGTGGAAGAAACAAATGGAGCAAATCACAAGGATTTTTTGTAGTGATCCAACCCTTTGTATGATGAAAATCCAAGTGTGTGTAGATACATTAATTTCCCTCCTTAAGTCACTACAAGAACCTAAGCTTCACCCAATTAAGCTACGTGAATGATTCTACTTCAAAAGCATCCTGGACATTGCCTCGATGCTAGTCAGGCATCCATAACCCCAATGAGGTTGTCGTTGTGGTTCTCTCGAACATAGCTCTACTACCAATCAAGCATTCATAGCCTCGATAGAGTTATTCAAATCCTCTTAAGAGCTGAATTTCTCTTTTGATTTTCATTCTTTGCTCTTATTTTCTTTCATTTCTTTTGATTTATTTTTGTCTTCTTTTCATTCTTTTTCATTTCAACTCGCAAGTAGTGAAGCTTGCACTCAGGGCTAAGAATCATAGTGGCGTTGAAGTAAAATTTAATATTTTTCACTAAACCAAACTTCGCAAAGGAACCTACAATGACCTTAGGATTATTATGATGTGTGAGAAGTATAAGATTTCAGAATACTTCACAGTCAGATTAAACCAATGATCTATCATCTTTGAATCAAACATCCAAGTCACTTGACACTAGCAAAAGACCTTCACCATCCATCCTGAAAACATGATTAGAGTTTCCCAAGGAAGTAATTAGAACAACCCTAGGTGTAGACACGTAAAATATGCATGCACCTGATCCTAATCCTACATTATCGTTTCATCTTGAATCATACTCTCATCTTATCAACACCTTTCATCCCTTATTCATTATTTATTTAATTAGGTCTTTCTCCTCTGTTGATTAAATTAATCAATTTAATTTAATTAACCCTCTATCCCTATTCATTTAAATAATTCATTTTATTTAAATTAAGTCTCTAAAGTCCTCTTATTAAATTTAATAAATTAAGTTACCTTATTTGATTTAATCTAACATTGTCCCTTTAGTTAAATAAATCAAATCATTTATTTAATTAAATCTTTCTTCACAATTCTTGATTTAAATTAACTCATAAATTCAAGTCAAAGTTGTCACATCCCCTAATCTACCATTAAATTAACTAACCTTTGGTTAATTTAATCCTAATCTATGTCCCATCCTCTAGATTTTACCACTTGCACAATAAATCAATTACTTTGATTTATTAAATCTCTATTTTCCCTCACATGGCATAAAAGGGGAATATTCCCTCAAGTTTGAATTCAAATTCAAGTGGGCTTGGTCCTTCCAACAAGGAATTTAATGCCTCTTACATGTCCTTGGCCTTGAGCCAAGTGACATTAACTCCATTTCCTTCTCCCTCCAACATGTCACATTCAAATTTCAAATTTGAATCTCATAGCATTTATCATGCACATTGACCAAAATGTGCACAACCTTCAACCATTCACATCTTGACAAGTGGTACTTGGCCATTGGATGTTGAATGATCCCACATTTCTCAAATCTTGTTCATTATTCCAATTTTAAATCTATAAATAGAGGCCTCCTCTATTGCATTATCATCCACAATTTGAGTAAACTTATTATACTCAACTTCATCCTCATCCACACTTAGAGAAAAGTTACTCTTTTCACATTGAGAGTTAATTTTGTCCATTTCATAGCTAGGTTATGCCAAAATCTCATCAAGGAGATTCAATCATTCACAAATCATCAAAGCTTACAAAGGAGTTGGGAAAGGGCTAATTTCGACACACCAATTGGCACCAACTCCCCAACGGGATCAAGAGTTTGCATTGCTTAAATTAGGATTTCATCTGTCTTTCATGTTTTATTTCTTCATTTTCCTATTTTGAGTATTTGTAAATGGATTTTCATGGGGAATCCTTGTTTTATATTTCATATGAACTAACTAATGTGTTTGTTTGTCATGTCTATGCAAGAATAGGATCAGGATTCACACTAGGTAAATAATTTTTTGTTGTTCCTACAAACACTCCAGCAAGAAACAAAGGAACCTCGAACTAGAGAAACAAAGCCAAACCCAAATCGAAAGTAAACTACCCTAAAGCAACCTAACCTATAGTAAACCACCCTAAACTAACAAAATCAGGAAAGAAAAAGAAAAGAAAACCACACTACCCAAACTGAGCTATGTACAAAGAGATTCAAAATGAACCACGTTCAGACAAGGCAAACCAAAACCCACCCCCGTAAGATTTCATAATGCATATACAATCAATAGGGTGATCATTACAATTCTAAGCCATGAAAATTCATCTTTATATTCATCAAGATAAAACTCAATAATGCAGCATTCAAATTCAATAACAAACTCAAGAAAAACCAACAACTGAGGTGATTCATGAAGCTCGTGGTCAATTCATAAACAAGTTATGTTTCTTGTGTCATCATAAGAAAAATAATAAGCATAGCTATGAGCAAGAATGAGGAAAGGCACAACCTAGATATCCTCATGCATGAGCAACAATACTTGGCTATTCAGAACGTGAGTAGTGTCATCCGACCATGCATCGACAGCTTCAAGGGGACATAATTGGTGGTGTAGCATTCCTCTTGCATTGAATGTCTACAAATCATAATCAAATTTATCAGGAAGTATACCATGTAGAGGGTCTAAAGCATCAAATTCATGGAATGTTTCACATGATTTTGTAGTTGAATAAGGCTGAGGAAATGAATCAGTTGAAGCTTCTTCCAGACTATCCTCGTGATCAGCAAGCTCCATAAGTTTCCCTTCAAGAAGATTCACACTAAACTATGTTGATCATCTGTAGTCCATGTATCACTAAATTATTATCCTCAAAAATCAACATGCTATCCTCCTTAATTTCCTTCATGCCAATTTCAATTTGATTATTCTCCATGTCACAAAAACATGATATGGATGAATTTGTTCTATTAAAACCATTGGAATGTGAAAGAAGATCAAAATTAGACAAGGTAGAAAGACTCCTTGTTGCAGCCTGTAGTTGGCATGGTATATCATTCTTGATGGTAGACTTCCTTTCTTTGGTCTTCTTCTTCTTGCAGTTTTTTCTCAAATAGCTAAAGTGGTTCATCAGTCAATTCATTGGTATCCTCAAGTTGTTGTTCATTGAAATACTTATTTGTTTCTACCTGTTCATCATTGATGTAAATTGAAACGATGTACCCTTCCTCGTATTCATTGCTGCTATATGTTGAAGTATCTAGGGTTCAATTGTCTCATCATTTGTAGGTTCGGGTAGTATGTCCTCATCATCACTATCTATTGAAACACACCCTTGTTCAATGTCATTATAACTCTACAGCTTAGATCCAAGTGGAAATAAATCAACAAATGATTCTAACATGTCAAGAGGACTGAAAATTGATCTTTGATTTCCCTCTAAGTATTCCTCATGAAGTTGAACATCAGATATGTGTAAATTGTCTAATAAAGGGGAGGACTCTTGATTACCAAATGGTGGCTCAACACAAATCTATTGCATCATAACTAGGACTGCATTGTTCCTCTTCTGTTGATGTCCCAAAATCCTCTTATGAGCTACACTCAACCAAGCTATCGTTTGGCTCAGGTTCATTCTCTTTTGGTACACTCTCTGAAATAAAAATAGGCTTCGCATTGGGTTGCCCCACTTGTTCTCTCGCTTGATTTATTGATTCTTGACACAACTCAAATGTGAACTCTGAATGTGTTGAATCATGTAGCCTACACCAACTTGGTAGCAATAACACCTTCAAATCTATCTGGTATTGTAATTCTAAGCAATCCCTAATGAGCCTTGAAATGAGTTCATCTTTCCTTTCCAATAATGTATCTTCATCAAGGCTCATGGAGGAAGCTTGATTGTTAATTGCCTCACCTCGAAGTTGATCTAACTCATCTAGATCTTCCTTTTTCAGGTGCTTGGTTATCTTCATCCATAGATACAACATCCTTGAATGCCATTTTGTCTGCACACTCATCATTATCCTCTGTTATGCTAAGGATTTCAGCTTCTTCCTTCTGAACATCAGCATCTATGTGGGCTATTTCATCACTTCTACATATTTTCCTAATTCAGCTTCTACGTGTTGCCTTTCATCTGTCAATTGTTATTTTGCCTCTATAGATGATTCCTCTTCATTATTGGTTGGTTGCTCTATTTGGTCCAAATAGCTCTTAACTTGTTGGATGATATTTGCACATAAAAAATCAAGTGACTTCTGAATGGGGTGCATTGTGCACCTTGTACCATCTAGACAACAGTACTTCCTTGAAATTTAGTCCATCCTCACTGCTTAGTTTTTCTTTGATTAGCTCCTCAAAGGCTTTGGATGTAGCATTAACAAGTTCTTCTGAATTTATAGGAATTAGTGGTTTATGTACATCCTAGAAGAAGATTTCCCCCTACAAATCCATTTCAATTATGTCCAAGAACGTTAGACATTCCAATTCATTGTGCTTGCAAGTGTTATGAATTATGCACTTATTTGGAAATGTCAAGTGATGCAATAGTTTCTTCAATCTTCTACTCAAATCTTCTTGAAGCTGAGTGATATTGATTAAAAAAAATTGTTCCTCCATCTTAGCACAATTTTTTTTTTGTATTTTATGATTTTTAAATTTTCTACATATAATGAGATCTAGCACATCTCAAATTTCACATGAAGGCTCAACTTCTAGCTTTGTAGCTTTGTGATGCCCTCCTTCTAGCACTAGTTTTGTTGATGGGTGTTTTTGCACTTCTCAAAATAGACAAAACACAAGTGTAATGTCTCTTGAAAGGTGATAATTTGCAACTATGTTTCAGAAAATCACCCCAAGGTCTCTCGGATGTCAGGTCATGACTGTACAAAAATAACTCAATGTGGATGTGTGATTTCTTGGAAATCACAAGGGGCCTTTATGGTTCACAAAGCATGGAATTTATGGGTTTGTAATTGAGTCTCAAAGTTTTGAAAACTATAAATAGTGATTGAAAATGTTAAGACAGCAGTCTAAAACTTGTTTCAATCACCAAATTTAGCTATGCCGGGATGCTGGGAACTTATGTTAACTTAGATTTTAAAGAAAATTCAAAAGGTTAAAGGTTTTAGAAGTTATTCTAACTCAAACTATGAACAACACCAATAGCGAGAGATATTACAATAGACAGACTTCCCAAACTGAGTTTTTCTTAACCAAGAATAGTCTACAGTGTCACAAAACTAGTGCAATCTTCTACGGCTCTTTGTAGATCTTCAAACTATGACATTCACCTATTGAGTACGAACATACAGTTGAACTTGGGTGCAGAAAACAAATAAGCTTAGACTAACTTTACATAGCAATTTATCATCAATAAATTACTAAAAGTATGAGCTGGAGGTGCATCAAATATTGTAGCATGCAATCACCATTAAAACTATTCATAAACTAGCAAGGTGAAAATAAAACATAAACAGTAAATGAACAAGCTGAAATAAACTTGGAGGTTGAATCATGCAAACACAATGAGAAAACTCATAGAAACCATCAACTTCAATACTTTTCTTTATATATTGTTGTAGATTGTCTTTACACAACATCTCATCTCTCTTTGCAAATGAGGAGCAAGCCCTATTTATAGTTTTCTAAAACTGAAATGGATGGCCAATATTGATTTACAATGAATGGCCCAAATTAAATTCAACTTAGGGTTTACATCAAGTCCAAGTACAATATTTCACAATATAAAATTGCCAGCCATTTTGTCTTTAGTCTATTTTGTCTTCTAGCCAATTTTGTCCTATATCCTATTTCATCCTGTAGCTAGAAATTATAAATATTTATCTTCTATTAGATTGTTTCTAGCCTCCTTTTGTATAATAGCATATTCGACAAACTTCTTTGTAACCTCCAAAATCTTGGCATGTTGCAAGAATTCTGACTTGCTGGTAATTAAGGCCTTGCACAAATCCATATGTATGTTCATCTTGTCCATTTAATTCATTTACTCCTCCCTCCAATATATGGTATGATTTCATATGTTGTTCCTTCAATGAATTGATCCTTTATCCCTCCAAACATCCTAAGAAGCCCCTGCATCATAAAATATCATGATTTAAACCTCCAAACATATTAAAATTTATCAATTTATAGTCCATCAAGAAAATTTCATACTTCAAAAAAACTTTCCATTTTTGGAAACTTTCCATTGAATTGTGAGGAGATTTCACTTTTTAGGGCCAGAGCAATGTGGAAGCTGGAGGGTTCGGTGTCAATGAAATGGCATTCCACTAGTAGCACTCCATGTTGAGATTTCCACAAAGCCTTAACATTGAGCAAATTTGAGTTTTATCCATTTTGGCATGTAGGGAAATGATAGTTTTGAGGCTTGGATTTCAACACGCCTTCAATTTTCAAGAAAAGATCAATGCAAAAGCCACAAGGTGGGAAGATGGACAAGTTTTTATCGTAAAAACAACATTGGGGACCACGACATCCACAAGGCGGCTTCCCGCATGAAAAGTTTCGTAAAGCCACAACTCTTAATAATTTTGAGTTTTTTCAAATTAAGCACATGAAAGATGCATTAGAAGAGTGCCTAGACCTACTTCGTGATGATTTGGCCCCTTTTGAAAAATGCAAAACTTTGGAATGCGAAAGCCAGAGGGTCCAATGTCATTGCAATGACATTTCACAGATGAAAACTCGCAAACGGAATTCTGCAAATGAACTTTTGCAAACTAAAACTCACGAATGGAAACCCACAATGAAATTTTTGTAAAGTCTTAAAACTTAGTAAATTTGAGATTTTTTAATTTTACCACATGGGAAAAGGGGTAGAAAGAGTGGCTAGACACATTTCCTTAAGACTTTACTCACTTTAAAAAATGCAAAAATTTGGAATGCGGAAGCCGGAGGGTCTGACGCCATTTGCAATGGCATTCTGCACATGACATCCTGCACACGACATCTCAAAGATGGCTTCCCACGATGAAATTTTTTCAATGTTTAAATACTTGGTGAATTTGACTCAAACCTTTTGGGCATGTGGAAACATTCATTTTATGGGCCCTAAATGTTGAAAAAATAAATTTTGTACCCCTCTTTTGAAATGTGGAGATCTGGAATGTGGAAGCCGGAGGGTTCAGCACCATTGCAACAACATTTCACAAATGACATTCCACAGACGGACTTCTACGGATGAACTTCCACGGATGGAAACCTGCGAACAAACTTCCACAGACGAAAACCCGTAGTGAAATTTTTGCAACTCCTTCAAACTTAATAAAACCTTGGCAGTTCATTTAGGCATCACAAAAACATCCCAAATCTAAAGGAAAACTATTCCCAAAGTCAAAAAATGAAGGTAAAAGCAAAAGAGAGGGGTCCTTACTTTTGGCAGGGCATGTGTGCAAAAAATGCACAACAGGTACAAGTGAGAGAGAGTTGGACATGAATCATTGTATGTTAGTTCACTTCCTATTTTAATAAATAAAAAAATCAATAGGGAAACACCATATAGATAACTAGATCTCTATATGGCCTATATTTTCATTTTTCAAATTAAAAGAAAGGCATGAATATGAGAGGTAAATAAACTAAAAGATTACAAAATTCAATTCATTCTCTAAGTACAAATGATTCTAAAATTTAAGGAATAATAAAATCTATATCTATTTCATTATCAACATTTATGTTAGTGTGATAAGTTAGAGTAAATTTTATCTTTTAAAACATTTTAAAAACATACTTTTATCTATATTTTAAAATATCATAGAATCTTGGTAAACCCTTAGGCCAAACATGGGAATAAGATTCACTTTTTAATCAGTAAAGGAAAGATAAATGTTATTCTATGAAGTGTTCATCTCAACAAGATAATTAATGCAATCATGGTTAGAAAGTCCAATTAAAGATTATACAACCATGTAGAAAAATATATGAACACTTATGATGAAATTCAAAGACACAAAAAATTAACACAAATATGATATTATTGATTCATAATCAAATTTACAATCAAAATATCACCACAAATTCTTACAAAATGAGGCTTCAACCTTCAAAGAATTATCTAGGTGTGAACCAGAGGAAATAAAGCATGAAAATAAGACTCAAATATAGGAAAATAGGTTTTTGCCTTGCCTCAAAATGCACCTCTAGTTGAGCCAAAAAGATAGTGCACCCAAGTTGATAAACCTTGCAAGAGACCTCTTAATACCTCTTGTTGCATACCAAGAGTGTAGTTACACTTAATATGTGTGTGATTAAAGTTGTATTTGGTTGTGTATTCAAGTAGCTTAAATCTATATTCAAGCTTTTATTATTTTTTAAATGGCTTTCAAGAGGGACATTTATATTTTATAAGAGATGATCAAGGGCTAGGATTGAATTTAGAGATCACTGGTTAGGGTTCAATGATAAATTTTGAGATATGAGAAGCCTCCAAGCGACACCTTGTGATTGATGAACTTGGAGAGGGCATCGACCAAAAGGTTCGGATGGTCAAGATTTTAATTTGAACAAGGGGTGGAGATTGAAAGTTCTCACATATGTGTGAGAAGGACCATGAGGATGTGTAACTTTGTATTGTAAGAATCATATGGGGATGTGTGATTGTGACATGTGAGAATCATATGGGGATGTGTGATTTGACAAGTAAGAGGTCTCAGACATGTGTAAAAAAGGAGGATGTAGATCTTATTGGAAAAAATGGTTAATATTTTATGGGAGGATTTTCGGAGAACTCAGATGGATGTGACAAATGATTGATTAGATTAATCATGCTTTTACTTGTGCAAATAATTAATTAGATTAATTGATGAGAGAAAAAATGTGGAATTAACTAAATAGAATTCATTTATTTAAATTTTGGGGATGTGCATGATGGAATTAAATAAATAAAATTTGGTTTTATTTATTTAAGATTGAAATTCAAAAAAGGGATTAATTAATTAAATAAATAGTCCTTATCTATTCAATTAAGATTAGAAGAATTATTAGATGAACCAATTAAATAACTGGGTAAATGCAAGAAGACGAGTCCACTTCTAGTGGAATTTTTGAACTTAAAAAAAAACTAAAATCAAGAAAAACAAAATAGGATCCTGTTATTTAGCAAACGAGATCACATTTTTCTTTGGGATCTCAAGCCAAAAACGGGATCTTGTTTCATAAAGTCTTAAAAAATAAAAAATAAAAATAAATGGGATCCTATTTCTAAAAATTACAATTTTCGGCCCAATTTTTGCTATGGGTTTCGGGTTGAAAAAAGGCCATGAGGATGTGTAACTATGTATTGTAAGAATCATATGGGGATGTGTGATTGTGACATGTGAGAATCATATGGGGATGTGTGATTTGACAAGTAAGAGGTCTCAAACATCATGTGTAAAAAAGGAGGATGTAGATCTTATTGGAAAAAATGGTTAAGATTTTATGGGAGGATTTTTGGAGAACTCGAATGGATGTGACAAATGATTGATTAGATTAATCATGCTTTTACTTATGCAAATAATTAATTAGATTAAGTGATGAGAGAAAAAATGTGGAATTAACTAAATAGAATTTGTTTATTTAAATTTTGGGGATGTGCATGATGGAATTAAATAATTAGAATTTGGTTTTATTTATTTAAGATTGAACTTCAAAAAAGGGATTAATTAAATAAATAAATAGTCCTTATCTATTCAATTAATATTAGAAGAATTATTAGATGAACCAATTAAATAATTGGGTAAATGCAAGAAGACGAGTCCACTTCTAGTGGAAGTTTCAAACTTTAAAAAAAAACTAAAATCAGGTAAAACGAAACGGGATCCTGTTATTTAGCAAACAGGGTCACATTTTTCTTTGGGACCTCGAGCCAAAAAGGGGATCTTGTTTCATAAAGGCTTAAAAATTAAAAAAAAAACAAATGGGATCCTGTTTCTAAAAATTACAATTTTCAGCAAAAAAAATTATATGGGTTTCGGGTCGAAAAAAGGCTTGGGGAGCCAATCCTTAGCCTTTGTAACATGCCCATTGTTCTACCCAATAATTTTTACTAGGTTGTTCCCACTGGTGAATAGTTTGAGAATCCATTACTTAGCAATAAAAAAAAATCATTTGAATAAAAAGATGCACATTTGAAACATAAACATTTCAAAATTTCCCATTGCATAACAAAGAATCATGTCAATCACTCAAGTAATTATTTCACATTACATAATTTTCAAGATGATATTTCTCATTTACAATTTTCATAGAGATGGATACATGATTACATACATAGCTTCTAGGAGCTTATGGAAATAGAGATACAAATGGTCTAGATGTCCCAACTTTGGTGCATACATTCTATATGTCCCCATTCCTTGGTACATACATTCTATTTTTCCCCAATACCAATGTATACATCCTTAAATGGAGAAACATCATTCAAACACTTTTTCGCCAACCACAAACTTACTATGGTCCCCCGTAAATCTACCAAACTAGTAAGATGGCCCTACCCTTCGACAAAGAGATTGGTTTGGTAAACTCATAATCCTAGCCTTCTCTAAGCATGGTGTTGTTTCCTACATATCTAGAGATACCATACAATGGCTACAACCTACATGTATGACAATCCCTTCCTAGTATGCAAACTCAGATCACAATGAATTGATAGTGTAAACAATGTCAACTTACACTACTTTGGCCAAAGTATTCATCACCCATTTCTTCAAGTGGAGGTCACATGCTCACCCACCTTTATAGCTCTATTTGGTTTATGACCATTCATACTCCTTTCATACCCTAAAAGAAAGTGATGACATAACATCTTGACTTAACTAGGTTACACCCTTTCCCATGGATTATCCTAACCCGAAGAATAACCAAGTTAACTGTTCAGGTAAACATAACATCACAACATTAAATGAATCCATTTCAAAAATTATGACCTCATCAATAAATGACTTCAATTCAAAAGCATGATCTCATCAATAGATTACTCCATTAAAGAGTACAGTCCCAACAATCAATCGACTCTAATCAAAAGTATAATCGACAATCAAATGATCGATCAGATCATATAGGTTAATCCTAACCTATTTGCTTCAATCAATAATCAAGTAAGTAGCCCAACCAAATATATTATTCCCAACCTAGGGTTTCAATCAAAAGTGATGTGACGATCAAGTGATCATAAACAAATCATAAAACCTCTCTTTCAATATACCTAAAATATTCACATGTTTATAATGTTCAGTACGTTAGAATATAATCTAGAAGACATTAACCTAAGAAGGGTTTGTGCATTTGCACCTTTAATACCCCTTCTCAATATGGATTTGGGTTTCCAAAACATGAGTCCTCTTCTTGAATTTTGTGAATAGGGATAGAGGCTAAATCAAAATAAGAAAATAGCATTACCAAAAAATGCACTTCTCAACCCTATTGTTGAATATTGATATAATAATCAAGTTCATACCTTAACCCTAGGGATAAGACTATCTTCCTAATTTCAAGGAGATTTAAGTAATCAATCAAGTATAGATTATCAATATGGTTTGGGTAACATCTCAACCTATCAATGATGGCATGTCTATCATACCATCATTCTTGTTGTATTACTAACCTCATTATCCTCAAGGTTTACCTAGCATTATAAGCTAACGCATTCAAGTTATCTCAAGACATCAACATATTCTACATTTCACATTTCATGCTACATACATATAGTATAGACAAACTATGTGTAGTTTAAATAGAAACACAATCATACAAATTCACATAAAGGATATATATGGGACAACCCAAATAAAGGGGTTTCACAAAAGCAAGATTCAATCAATAACATACAAGCTTTATCCAAAGTGAGGAATAAGCTAAGTTTAAAAGCTACTAAACACTTTTAGAATAATCCTTTCCAAACAAGTCATTCATAAGAAAATAATATTTTAGCATATAAAAATAGAGATATAGAAATCAGCATGCCTAGGTTTATAGCTTCAACTGAAATCACTTCCTTCCAAGCTTCAAACTTCACTATCCCACTCGCTACTCCCTCTAAGCTCAAACTAACTTCAACACTAACCTTTCACAAAATACTCTCATTACTTGCAAAATATCCCAATTCCTCTCAAAAGCTCCCACAACTCAATTGTAGAGAATAATCATAGTAAAATAATAATATAGTAATTGGAAAAGAAAGTGTGTAATAAATGGTAGAGTGAGCATCTCTATATATACTAAAATTTGAGCTTCCAAAGGCTATAAACAAGCTAATAATTTGGTCACCTTCCTATGCACATCCATCAACTTAGCTAAATTAAACTTTCAGATTGCAACACGTGAAAATCCTCATATTTCCAATGGCTGAGTCAACTTAATTTATAAGAAAACATGACTCTGTTACTGAGTCAAGGGACAATGATGCCTTTATGTAGGTTTCCTACTTGGTTTGCAAGTCAACTACCCTCTTATATTTTTTCCATCTATTCTTTGAATGAGTTTGTTTTTATCATATTTCTTTTCCAAAATTTGGTGCAGGTTTAAGACTTCTTATTTGTTTCACATTCTTCAGATTTGGCACCACATATTCATGTTTTAGTGCCCTATATAATAGTGCAGTCAAAGACATTTCATTCACTAAAATATGCATTCATTCTCTTTGCAACATAAAAATTATTTTCCCTTTACTCATGCGCCTAAGTCTTTTGACTTATTCAAGATGATTCATGTGATGGATTTTTAACTCTTCCATGCACTTTATAAGTGCAGCCTTTGGCATAAGTGTTTGACTAGTTTTCATTATGCAAGGCCCACATAATGACCATGCAACCTTTGTAGCTTTATTGCATGCTATAAAGTTTGTGTTTCCAATCTTCATATGTTGTGCCTAAATGCATCCATATCAGCCTATGGAAATGTTGTTCAAACCATTAAAGTGGCCCGCTATATTGGCCAATATGCAGCCTTTGGTAGTTTAACTCATACTAATTATTGCAAATTTCCCAAGCAACTAAAATATGAGATAACCTATTTAAATATATTTATATATATATATATATCCATTCAATATTATAATATATATTTATCAATATATGACATAATATGTTAAATATATATAATGATTAATATATACAAATAACTATATTATATGTATATATATATATATATATGTATATTCATCTATATATATAGATATAGATATAGATATATGTAAATGCATGCATTATCATCTTTTAATATGATGACTTCTATATACATATCGGCATATATATACTTATATTAAATATATACATATATATGGTGATCAATCACTCACATATTATAGCATATGTGTGCATCATTGAAAATACATATATACGTACCCACCTACATATAAGTATCCAAACATAATCATTCAAATATCACAATTCACCAAAAAGGCATTTAACTTTATAACTCAAATGGACAAAACTATCTGAAGGAGATCATAAACAATAACCTTATCTTCTTGTCAACCCCAAAGTAAATCAAGGATCAAAAACCAAAACCATAATAAATCATCCCCAAACTATGGCCGAAATTTACTTACTTGATTCATGAACTAACTCGACACTACTTAGACCAAACTAGGATGTGAGTTTTTGTATGCCCAGTTAGGCTCATTAATGGTTACCAAACCAATCTTCTCTCCTAAGTGATACTCCCTCTCCCATACCTGAGGGTTTGATTCATTTCATGCATCCAACTTAATGCATCATGAAGGTAGTTAACTGTTCACATGAAATTCATTTGCATCATAAAATTATTAAAGTAATCATATTGTAATTCATATTCATTCTTCACATTTTTCAATAGTATATACAAATATGATCATACCTTAAAAAGAAATAACATCTTAATACATATTTTATCATTCCATTCACCTATAAAACATATTAAATTCATGATTTACATTTATCATCATTTTTACTCATGAAGGTAAAAGTAACTTGGTAGCTAAGAAATGGGTGTAACATACTTTCCCCTTGTGAATCACCATCCCCAATGATTTAAACTACTAAAACATATAGATAAATTCAAATAAATTTTTTACTTTCCATTTTCCAAATCATGCAGGAAATAAGTATATTTCCAACTAATCTTCCCTCATATCATGACCCCTTGCAATCTCGTCCTTCTTAGACCTTGCACTGAGTGACTCTACTAACATACGGGGAGAACCTGTGTGCTTCAAACATGTACATTACCTTTAGAGAACTATACTTCATAATTGCATTAGTATTGACTTAATATGTACATCATAAGTATAAAAGTGGTTGTATCCTACATGACACCTGTTAGGCCTCAAAAGTATAGGTTTTGGGACATTAAGAGGGTGTCAATCTCTTAGTACACTCTTGGCTAACAAATGAGGAAAATAAGGTTACTCACCTCCTACTCTTTAGGCTTTGCTAAACCTAGGTGGGTGTACCTAATTGATATGGCAGATTTTGAAGGCTAAGATATCTAATCTAAACAATCTACTCACAATGGCACATGGGAGTGGAGTAGATGTAAGGTTTAATTGATGTTTCCTATTGAAATTATTGGTGATGAATAAATTTTGTGTAAGAGTATTTTAGAATGACTAGTGCCTAAACTATTGGGTGAATGGAGTCAAAATGTGGATGATAATTGTGGAGATAGGTTTGTGTAAGATAGATGGATTCACTCCTTAGCTTAACTTGAATAGTTAGACACCTTTAAATGTTTGAACCTAGTGCAAACATGCCAGTATATTAGTTACTTGAACTCTTCTTAATGATCACAGTGCTATTCCCTTATGTTACTATGAAATTGTAAAAGAATTTAATCTAAATCTAATAGGAAAACCAATTAAGATAATAATTTTAGAAAGAATTTTAATCCAGACAGGAACCTATTAAAACATAACTCTTAAGAGGATTTTTAATTCTTCTGCACATAGAAACCAATCAGCAATGCCAGACAACTACTGCAGCAAATGTGTATTGACAAATCAAATGTATATCCACATACTCAATTTGAATAACATAAACAACCACTTTGGAGATAGCCAAATAATATATGAGCATATGAATCCACACAACTATTGAATATTTGAAAGTAAATCAATATTTATGTGCAACCTTCTCCATTGTATTTATCTTTGAATAATATGCATTATGACAAGAGTTTTTTATATGAAATAGATAAGTAATATTTTGCAATCTATCTTCTTACTATGCCTACTCTAAAACAAAAATGTCGTGATGATCCTTCCAATCATCATAAGTTCAACATATATATCAATATCTTGAAGGGGACATGCCTCTTCACAAGAGTCTTTTGAAATTAACAACAACTAAACATAGGAGATTAAGCTCTAGTGAGCCATAAATGAACTTTTGTCATATGATCTAAGTAATCCTCTCTCCCATGAGTGTCAGCATCCTCTAAAGTGTTCCTTGCAGCTATCTCCATGATCACCATTTTCTCCAAGTGCTCACATGTCTCATCTAGCAGTGATTCCTCATTCCTAGCTGCTTCCAAGGCCCCCTATAACATTAATCTGCACTATTTTTTCCATTCATCCTAGTCTTTCAACTCTCCACCATCTTTGAAAAATGCAGGCACTCCCTCTTTTGCAGCATCAATGAGTTCCTTCACATCTGCTTGAAGCTCATTATAGTATTCTTTGTGTTTTCTCACAATACTGTCAACAACTATAATGGCTCCACTGTCAGAAGTACTTTTCTTTTGTTCTTCCTGGATCTTCTCTTGAATTCGATCACTCATCCTTTTATTCTCTTGAATTGTAGCATAACTCTTGGAATGGGTCACCCACAACTTTTTCATCCAGACCATCAAGTTGGTGTACCTTTTCTGAGACATTACAGACAGTGCATCAAATTTGGCTTTGCTTACTAGAGCATGCAAATTTGATTCTTCGGTCTTATCCTTTGATTGAGAGCCCTATCCTTGAGTTAGCAATCTAGTAGATTCCTTGAGTGTACCTTTGACCATGTCCTTCAGAAAATCATTTTCTTTAAGTACCTTTTCATTGCTCATTTTGTACATATCTCTTTCCTTAATCAACATTTGGATTTGTGCTTTATTTAGTTTGGCTACATTAATTCCAATGTCAGCAATGGCCATAGGATCAATTTCTCTCACCTTCAGTGTCATCACATGGTCGAAATCCCTCTCAGTTTCAATGATCACAGACTTCTTATGTGGAGGATACATGGCCCAAATCATGAGAGAATTTTCATCAGGATTATATTTTGATCTTGTGTATACTTTTGTGACCCCTTCTAGACTAAACTTGTGTGTAGCACCATTATCATGCAAAAAACTATCAAAAAAAAGAGTTGAATTCAAATCTAAACTAGGGAAAATCATTACACCTGACTCCTCCAGCAATTTCCTTCCCTTTTCTGGAGTCATACCCTTAATCTCATTTTCCAGATCTGATTTCAAGGTTTTCAACAATTGAGCCTCATTGCTAGGTGTAATGTCTGAGATAGATTCTCTTATTGCTTTCCCCTTTCATTTGTATAGGAATGATCTAAATTTAGGAGACTTTATAAATTCATCATCAGAAATGAAGGATTTATAGGCTAGTTTCCTTGTATTTGTATCAAAACCCTCTTCAATTTCTTGTTCTCTATTAGGAGGTTGATATTCCTCAATTCTTAACTTGGAAATCTTCCCAGTTTGACCTTGACATTCCTTCTCACCAGTGGACTCTTCACCTCTAGAAGATAGCAGTTATGCCTCTTCTATCTCCTTCATTTTTTGCTCCATCTTCGTATCATATTCATCAATGGCCAGTTCAACTTCCCTTTCATCCATATTTTTGATTATATTATCATGTGGATAGGGTATATGAACATATTCACCCAAATTTACTTTCTTTCTGGCAAGTTCAATGTATCCCTCATGATCAAATCCCTTTCTTGGTGGAGCCTTCTTCAAATTAAATTGTGATAATTTATTTAAAATTAGATCATACCCTTCTTTTGACAACATAGTAAAGTCTCCAAAGCACAATGTGCTCGACATGAATGACTATTTTTCATAGGCACTTAGATTCATAACACTTGAATAGTCCATTTTTCTAACAATTTCCAAGTATGCAATTTTGTTTGGCATTGTCTTTGGTAAAAGAAAAGGTGTATCCTCAAAACCATATACCCTAACACTACAACAGAATAGGAAATTAGCGCCTAAAATAGTGCCAGATTTTAGTGCATTTGAGTTCATGAATTGGACACTTCTATCGGCCCAAAACTCAATGCAAACTTGCATGCTCACTTCAGCGTTGGATTTAGCATCAGATTTTGTTGCTTCTAGTTTGGCTTCTGATTTTTCTTTTGGTTTTGCTTCTTGTTTTGCTTCCAAGTTTGCTTCTAGTTTGGCTTCTGATTTTTCTTTTGGTTTTGCTTCTTGTTTTGCTTCCAAGTTTGCTTCTAGTTTTTCTTCGAGGTTTGCTTCCGATTTTGCTTCCAATTTTTCTTCCACTCTTGCTTCCAGTTAATTTCTTTTGTTTTTGCTTCCTAGATAACGCCAAGTTTTGCTTCCAAGATTTCTTTTGGTTTTCTTCTAGTTTGGCTTCTTGTTTTGCTTCTAAAAATGCTTCCTTTTTTGCTTCCATTTAATAATTTAAGATGTTTTATTTCAATTTAATTAGTTAAATATATCACGCCTCTTAAATAACTCATATGATTATAGAGTAATTAAATTAAATAATATGTTTTATTTCAATTTAATTAGTTAAATTTATCTAACATGTTTTCTCTTTGTGCGGATATAGGACATAACTTTGTTATTGTTTTGTTTCAGTTGATTACAACATGTGGAGTAAAATGTGGCTCCCATGAGGGTTGAGCCCAGCATGTTTCCCTCATGTTTTAGGAGGGATAGGAAATTGAGAAACTTGATCAAATCAATGATAAGCCTATTCTTGATGCATTAAATCAATATGGAATCATAACAGTCAATCAACTTTCATTGTCAGATTCAAAAGATGCAATAAAACGGTGTGAATTATCAAGAAATTTACTCTGCATCTTTCACAACGAATCAAACAATAGGTTGCTTGGAAATATTACTCTGTTGGATATTTCTTTCAATCTTCTTAAGTTGGATCCGAAGTCCACTTTAATAATTATATGAGTTGTATTTCATTTTCAACATTTTCAAGGAGCTAGTAAAGAAGGGAACAAGAACAAGGACAACAATTATTCAAAAATGAAACAATTTGTCTCTTCCCAAGAAATAGATTATTTATGTGTTAATATGAACATTGAAGCACAAATGCATCATTTTCAATTATGGATAATCATTATGGCTGAGTTACTCAATGAGATCTTACAGGTTATCAAGAGCTATCAAGATCTATCATGAGTTACATGGAGCAGCACAAGGTGAACAATTGAATGCAAGGCCAAAGCCATCATGTCAGTATGTTGTTCTAAAGAGCAATACATGAGAAGGAAAGCACATTGAAGTAGATGAGTAACTAACATGCATTGGTAATCATCTTGCTACTGATACAATGAGTATTCACAAACAACTACAGTGCACACTCTAATAAACAATAAATGCATGATAGTTTGAGGAGATACCAATGATTCTACAAATGAGTGTAGGACAGTCATGAAGGGAAGCCTTTGAGAAGTATTTCTTGGTAATCATGTCAAGGGAAAACTTGGTAAAGCAACTCATCATGCTAGTAACAATGTGAAAAGATAAATGTGAAGTATTGCAAAGTGATAGAAATACATGAAGCATAAAGTGATGCAAAAGTTGATAGTAATGATGTTGGCAAGATATTATGGACATGGCAAGAACTCTGTTGATTTAAAGACAAGCTATCATCAATATAAGGTAATGCAGTGCCATTTCCACTTTTAAAGGCTACAGAAGATTAAAGTATGCAGCAAGTGTATGTAACTCAAAAGGTTCATGAAAGCCTATATCAGTCATGCATAATGATACTATGATTTAAATCAACATATGACAAAGAATATGAAGATTTAAGTATTCATTTTCTCCAAGAAAGGAAATATAGAGCCTTGGCCTATGTGAAACACACCCTCAAAAATAGAAAAATACCTAGAAATGAAGGAGCACTGTAATATTTCCTTTCAATAAAATACTTATGGAAATGAAAACTGAATGCAAGCATGGCCACAACAATGATAAAAGGTATTTCTTCCATTGTTGTACATAAAATACTATCTTCTGAAGAAAATACAAGTTCCATAGAGGGTTTTTTATTTTTATTATAGAAAGACCAGAGACCAGTCATACAAGAATGAAGCATGAAAACATAGAAAAATAGAGCATTTTTTCCATTGTGTTGAATGGAGAGAGATCAAAATGAGCTTTGATTCACAGAAAACAAAAGAGAAAATCAAGGTATACATCGACATAGAGCTTATCTGAGCTCGAGTTTGTTTATTTTCATTGAATATGCAAGTTATTTTTCACCATGGGAAGCTTGAGAAAACTCAATCATGGTGGCCAAGAGCAAGCAAAGCTTCCATAGAAGAAATGAAGAGAAGAATGCATCATAAAAATTAGAGAGGTTGCGGCCAAGAAGCCTCGAAACCCTTCGAAAAAGGAGTGAAAATGCTACAGAATACTCAAGAAGCAACTTACCATCCAGTTGTAGGAGTATTTCGACCCCAAGAATAGAGGAATCAATTGAAAAATGCATGGAGAATGCTCAAACCCTAGTTCATCATGGCTCTTTTCTTCCAAAGTTGCCAAGTAAAATGATTCACAAGTTTTCAAAAAACCTCAGATCAAAGACAAACCCAGAATGCCATTAAATAGAGCCTGTAGCCATAATCATGGAGCCATGAAGGAGGCTTAGAAATATAATAAAGAAAATTTTACACTCTATTCTTTTTGGAAATAGAAAAAATATTCTAGAGAGGCCGTGGCCAAGCTATCACTGGGAAAGAGAAAAAATGCAGATATAAAAAAAATCATCATTTGATCAAACCAAATATGGAGAGTATGATTTGTTTCATTTATTTTTCTAGTGAGCTAAGTCCAGAGAAGTCAAGCCAAGATAGAAGGGTTTCAAAATAAGGATGCATGGTTGAAACAAAACACCCATTCATTCATATCTATTGAATAAATCGAGCTTATTTTGATAAAAAACAAAGGTAAGATACAAAGAAATGGCGCATAGAAACTTACTCAACTTCTTGTTGTTCAAATAAATGTGAGCTCCAGAAGTGCTTTGATGGCACCCTCAAGACAAGCAAGGTGTTGACAGAGTAAAGCAAGGAAAAAATGCATTAGAATCTGAAAAGGAATGTCTTTGAAAACACATTCAGATAAGTGGAAACAAATGATGAACCATAAAAGCTTTACCTGATTCAGCCTCAACATAAATTTTTGTGAAGAAAACTCTCAAAAGTAGTGAGAAAATTGATAGAGACTCCTTCAGAAAGCTCGAGGTTTCAAAAGCTAATGATGGTGGCATGTGTAGGGCAAGGGAGCTCAAAAAAACCAAGTGAAAATGAGAGTTGAAAATTAGGGCTTGGGTATTTTGTTCTAACTCATCATGGTAGAAAATATTGATGTGAAAAAACTCAAATATGTTTAATCAAATATTCAAACAAAATACATATATCTTATAATAAAAAATTACTATTATCTACTAAATTTATTAATTTGTATGTTCAATTAATAATTAAAAACTATTGATGTTATTTTATGTAAAATAAAAATATGAAAAATATCTTTAACAACTATTAATTTTAATTTTAAAATATATATAAAAATATATTTATTTAAATAAAACTAAAATGAATATGAATTAAATATGTAATTTAATCATTAAATTATGATTTTAATTATTATAATTTAAAAATATTGTAGAAGTTGTCAAAACCAACTTCAGAATCCAAGAACACCTGCATGCAAATGAATACCTGTCACAAGGAAGAGAATGGATGGAAAAAACAAACAAGGGTTTGAAGCTCTGAAAAATGGAGAGATTATCTTATCAGAACAAAAAAGAAGTAAGAATATACAATGGATCAATCCTTAAGAAGGAGATCATGCAAAACCTAAAAAAAACCCTAATAGGAAAACATTTAATAATTAATATAATTATTAAATGTCACTTAATGCAAACTAAAGTGAAATCTTAAGAAGGGAATAAAGGTAACTTAATTAACACAATTAAGTTAAAACCTTTACTCTAACACCCCCCCTTAAGATGAGCAAGAATGCAGCTACAAACATGTGCAAGAAAGCAAAGGTAACTACAATGCAAGAAAGTAAGCATGGGTCTCGGCAACTAGGCCTGATCAGGTACCCGAATACAACCAAATCTCTGTAAAGTGTAGAAATAGAGAAAACCTCATGGGAAAAACTCTACTCCAAAAAGAGATGTTGAAAGCCATGAAGAACATCACTGAAGTAGAAGAAGTTGCAAACAACTATCAAAAGATGACTGCTATGGTGCTAAAGAACCTCCTCTAAAGATAGGATGATCAGGATCAAGAAGACAACAATCTGCATGAGTGCCCCAAACAACACTACTCAAATCAGATGGCAAACAAAGGCAAACACATGGAACGAAGATACAGATGGCACAAGTACCAATAGTCTCAAAAACACTGATCAACTGAAAATGGAAGATTCCTTCCAAGGCGAAACCAAGGAAGCATTAACATGAACAGTATAACACCCCCCCCATAAAGCTAAACTAGGAGAGCCTGACAGATCCACTGAAATGTTGTGTAACACGCTGTAGTGTATGAAGGAGAAGAAACAACATCTGAAAGTGCACAAGAAAGCACTTGCAATTGAAAAAGTGGTGTGCAAAACAAAGCACACATGCATGAGGTTGGAATCATATGGATCCACTATCATCGTGGAGGGACACTCATCGGACAAAGGTGTGATGGAAAAAACAAAGGCACTACACAACCCCCCCATGGCACTTTATAATACAATGTGAGTACAAAATATGGCACAACCTTATGTGCAAAATCCCCAAAATACATGTACAATAGTGTGGCACTTTATCTCAGTGTGTTTACATAGAAGATTGCTTACAAATGATGCTCAAAATTCCCACAAAGGACAAAAAACTGGAAATACATAAAGAAAAGCCAAAAAAAGAAGCAACCCATACAAACAAGAAGTTCCCAAGAACTAATATGTCCAAGTAATTCACCAGAGTGTGAAAACACAAAAAACTAAATGAAATATACCTGGAGTGAAATCTGGAAAAATTGCATGGATGGAACTGAAGAGCTCTGAAATATGGTTCAAACGCTGCTGAGATCTTGAAAAATGGAGAAACTGGTCAAAAGTTACGAGCTTGGGACTGAAAAAAGATCCTTTGACTTCAACTGGTTGTAGAATGCACCAACAGAAAAATGAAGCGATGAGACCCACACCACTAGAAAGTTGATAGAACCAGCTTTTCGACGATATCTTGTTTGCCAAAAACCGATATCGTATGCCCAAATTATAGCCTCTAGATGAAAACAACTCCAAAGGGGAAAATAAAACCAGTGTTGGATTAAATTTGATGGTCATACAGCCATCGTAGCGAAAATCCAACCTAAATTTGATAGCTAAATGGTCATCGTCGCACATGCACAATAGGGCTTATTACAAAAAAAAATTGTTTTTTTTATAAAAAAAACTTTGATTTTTTGAAAAAAAAAAAATCATAAGAAAAGGTGGGTCGGGGCAATTCTACTGCCAGCGGTCAGACTGCCATCGACAGTATTGTCAGACCGTCGGTCGGCAGTAAAGTCGTCGTTGGCTGGTAGTACGCTGCCTGACGTACTTAAGGGCCCACAGGCCTGCGTATGCAGGTACCTACGAGTACCCCAGTACCAAGCCTCAGCAAGCCTTTAAAAGGATTTTTTTTTGTTTTGATTTTTTTTTAAAAATCAAAAAACTTTTACAATTTTTTTTTAAAAACTTCTGACAAAATAAATTCAGAAATTAAAAAAAAAATTACCAGGGTGCAGACGGTTGTACGGGTAAAAAAATTTGTCTCTCAAATCAACTTTGTCCAAACTAGACGAATGAACAGTCGATTTAGGGGTTTTAGACTGCTGCGGACTCAATGGCGAGGTCCGTTTGGACTCAAAATGCTTTGAAATTGCAGGTGATTCCCTGGATCAAAAAAGAAAACCCCAAAACTATGAATACCTTATCCAACCCTTGTAGCTCCAAATTCTTCAAACAAGAACAGGCATGCAACAGGAAAGCTCTGATACCATGTAGAAGTTGTCAAAACCAACTTCAGAATCCAAGAACACCTGCATGCAAATGAATACCTGTCACAAGAAAAAGAATGGATGGAAAAAACAAACAAGGGTTTGAAGCTCTGAAAAATGGAGAGATTATCTTATCAGAACAAAAAAGAAGTAAGAATATACAATGGTTAAGAAGGAGATCATGTAAAACCTAAAAGAAACCCTAATAAGAAAACATTTAATAATTAATATAATTATTAAATGTTACTTAATGCAAACTAAAGTGAAATATTAAGAAGGGAATAAAGGTAGCTTAATTAACACAATTAAGTTAAAACCTTTACTCTAACAAAAATTGTGTGATTGTGATTGTGATTGTGATATTACATTACATTCCTTGCACCCTAAGACTTTTTTTAATTAAAATAGATCTGCCTCTTGCATTTCTTCCAAACCATTCATATATTATTGTGAAAAATAAATTGTGAATAATGATTAATATTCAACATATAAATAAATAATGTGTTAAGTTCATGTTTTTAACTTTGTATCATTGGATGATTGTGAGAGAGGTGTGGTAGCACGGTTTACCGCCATACTGTAGGAGGTTTCTTACTGCCTAACGGTAGTGCAATGTATACCACCATATCATGAGAGGCTTCTGATTGTCTGGTAGTAGCACGATATACCACCACCCTACGGAAGCCTTCTAGTAGCCGAGCGGTAACTTCCATACCGTGGGAGTCTTCAACCTGTCGAGTGGTAGTGTAGAGTATACAAGAACTTGGTTGGCAGCTGAGGTGTATGCTGAATAGTGGAGGACATTGCTAACCTGGCTCTAAACTCAACACTAAATCTGGCACTAAAATAGGCGCTAAACCCGATGCTAAATCCAATGCTAAGTCCTTATTTCCATACCGTGAGAAATTTCTTACTGCCTAGCGGTAGTGTAGTGTATACTGCAATACCACGAGAGGCTTCTGACTATCTAGTGATAGTGCAGTATACCACCACCCCACGGAAGCCTTCTAGTAGTTGAACAGTAGTGTGTTTATAGCCATACCGTGGGAGTCTTTAACTTGTTGAGCAGTAGTACGGGGTATACATGGACTTGGTTGATAGCTAACGTGTATGTCGAATAGTAGAGGATGTTGCTAACTTGGCTCTAAACCTGACGCTAAATCTGGTGCTAAATCCGGTGCTAAATTTGGTGCTAAATTTGGTGCTAAATGTGGCGCTAATTAGCACCTACTTGTCTTGATCAGTGCAAAAAATGCCAAAAATGGTGCTAGCCAAATAAATAGCACCAAATTTTTCAAAAAATTGGAGAAAAATACATTAAAACAGTGGGTGGAAGAAAAAAGCAAAGCAAAAAAGGGAGCTAATCACAAGAATTTATTGTAGTGTAATCATGGTTGCATCAACATAACTGTACTAGTCGCCCCAATTATGACCAACAGTTATGGGTCCATAGAAATCTTTAGGTCTCAAAAATATTTTAATCTCATCGGTCAAGGAATAATCACATGGATGATTAAAAACTCTATACAATATCTTGACAAAATACTCCTCAAAATGAACATAGTTAGAATTCACAAATCTGCTATCCCAGATAGTAGTCCATAATTGTATTGGTAGTGGTTGACCTTCTTTATCAGATTGTGTAACTCTCAATTCTTTTGGCCACATTCCTATCTCCTGTCCATAATATAATATCATATGCATGAGGATAGAATAGTGTTTGAAGTGCAATGTGGGAGATCCCTTTTTTATTGCCATCAACCATGATTCAATCTCTTTGGAAATGTAATGGGCATAATCAAATGGTTTGGCATTGTGGAATTTAACATATTTTGTAATCACCATTGGTCCTATTGACATGAATTCAGAGGCTTCAATCCCCAATACTTGACACACTGAGAGATATGTGTGCTTCAAGTAGGGTTCAAATAAATTGACATGAAAAGGAGGCCCATCGTTGTCTTCAAGTGGGACAAGGTTTCCATCCTTCCTATGTCTATGTAGTGGAAATCTCCATCCTTTGTGTGTTGTTTCCATCCTCCAATACTCCCTTTCCAAATCCTCATGTACAATTGGCTCATCACATGTGCCACTTAGGTTAAACACTTCTGAAATCACAGTCTTGGACACATATATGAATGGTTCTCCTTGCAAATTGTAGATAGCTTTTAGGTCAGGGTTGTAATGCTTAGCCAAAAGTTTCACAAGTTCCACATTTACAAATACATTTAGAACAACTAGTTTTCCTAAATAGAAGTTCTAGGGATTGCACACTGGTTCAAACCTATTTCTCTGATAATAGTGGAACATGAATAATTCATACCCTCTAACAGAGGTTCATGTATCACCTATATGTCTACACTTGTCCTCAAGTTTTTCTACATCATCCCTTAGTTGTGTAGACCTTCTATCCCTCAGCCTTGAACCGGGTAATCAATCAATAAGGTCTTGGTTGAACTTTATTTATTTTGTTTTTGGTTCCTCCCCTGTTTTAGTTCATTATTTTTTACTCTTGTTTTGATTGCCCTCACCCTGTTGTTTCCTACTCTTTGCTTTCATAGAAATCTAACCCTCTATTTTCAATTCTCCAAGGAAACATAATAAAATTGTAATCTATCAATTATAAAGGAGTTTGTAAGCTTACTTGTGAATTCTTGGCCGCATTGTATTCCTTGAATTATGTTCGACCTCTCATCTTTGCTTGCTACAACTTCTGAAAATTCCTTTTGTTTTAATCTCTGTTGATCATGAGTATTCATATGAAGTTCATTCATGCAGTCATTAATGTCTGCCACTGGAATTGAATGCAATGGCTCTTCGAATTTTGAAATGTCAGAATGAAACCATATTTCATCGGTGAAAACCCCTAGCTCTCATGCTCATTTATGTTCTTTATTTGGTGCCACTCTCATTTACACATTCATAATTGATCGCCAAGACATAATCGAATGTCTTTTTTATTTGAAATGTCCCTTTAGTTATTTTATTAAATTGGCAAGACCATTCAATACTTTGATCGACGTCAAGTGCAATGGTCCTATGTGTCGTTCTTCAACTCATATTACTTCGGGGAGAAATTTGTAATGTTTTCCCAATGTCAAAGTGGTTTAGACCACTAGAAGTCCTTTTAACCATTGCCTAGTGTCATTCTGATGAATAGTGATTTTTTTTCATTGCCATCGATGTGACTAGGACCATCGGTGAGAGAATAGAGTTTTACACTGATGTCTTCAGTCTCCCCAATGTGTTTTCTCTATCGCTTCATTTACTTGGATGAATCGAAAAGACTTTCCTTGAATTCCTTCATCAGTGTAACCCATAAGGTTGGTAAGACCTAGTAGATTCAATCTGATCATACATGTCTCCCCGACACAATAGTCCTCTTGTTTTATCAATGAGAGTATATGTATTTCTCACAGATGAAGTCTTCGTCGATGTGACTCTTGAGCTCGACATGACTTAAAAATCTTGCTCCGACCACTTTGCTCATGCCGATGGGCCTTCATCGGTAAGACAATAGGTATTTTCCCTCGATTATGCAATCTTTTTATCTCTGGGCTCCTTTGATCGTTGTGACCTAGCTCATGTCCTCCCAATATTGCAAAAAAAGTTCAAATGAAGGTTTCTATGACTTGTTGATCGATAAGACACACATATGACATTGTTCCAAACATGCATTAAGTATTCATAACATGAGAAGCAACTCTTCTATATTTTGGCTTAGTGGGAAGTGACAATGGAGCTGGATGATGAAATAACAAATGGCAATGAAGAGCAAAGAAGGAACTTAAATAAATCTCCAAAACAAATAGAGATCAGGGGGACCATCCCCTTTTATGACAAGGATCAGTTTCCTTGTAATTTTTCTCAATTATGACCAAGTAAGTGTTTATATGCAAAAGGCAACATTTATGGGATCATGGGCTAAAATATGGATCTGGTCACACAAATCTCAATGATTTGTATTGATCACAAGATTGATGTGAAGCAAATTTCTGTGGGGATTAGGAGATAAGTAAGTGGAGGCTAGAGAAAATGTGAGGATTTTTCAGTCCTAATGTTCAATGGCTATGAATGGGGATGAATGAGTGTGAGATCATTGCAAGAATCCAAAAAAATCTTTGGGAAGCAGACCATGCATAATAGATGGAACAACATGAGAACCTAAGACTATTGTGCATGGAGATTATGTATTTCAAGAAGTATCTCAAGGATTTTCCATGCACTAGAAATTCCTAACCTTCTCCTAGACTATTGTGCATGGAAAAATATTTTAAGAGGTTTGTTAAGGATTGTCCATGCACTAGCAACCCTCAATCTTCTTTATGATCTTCAAGAAAAAAAAATTAAGAACTGCCCATGTAGTGGCAATTCTTGTTCCTCTCCTATCATGTTTTGAAGATAATATGAATCTTCACCACCCTTACCAACAATGACAAATGGTCCTAACCATAGAGCTTCAAATTTTCCATGCTTCCCCTTGTCTTGACTCCTAGCATTCCACATGAGAACCATTTCATTCACTTCAAATTTTATATTTTTGGCCCTTTTGTCATACAGGTATTTTATTTGTAATTGCTTCTTTTTATTGTGTTTTTGGGCTTGATTCCTAGCTTCATCAAGTTCCATTAATTCTTCCATCCTTTCCTCCAAGGTTTCAGGAACCTCTAAATCTTCTTGCAAGATAAACTTACATACTATTAACAAATTATGCAGAGGAAGCCTAGCTTGAGTCCCATACACAAGTTCAAAAGGTGATTTTCCAATGGTGTTCCTGATAGTGATTCTATCTTAACACAAGGATAGTCTCAACTTGGAATCCCAATCCCTTTTGTTATTATCCATAATTCTCTTTATGATCTTTAGGATGGTCTTGTTATTGGATTCAGCTTGCTCGTTTGCTAGTGGATGATATGGTGAAGAGTATGAAATCATTATACCATAGGTTTGGAAAGTCCATTAAATTCTTCTGATCTAAAGCACATCCCATTATCAGTTATGATTCTTTCCGGTACCCCAAATCTAGTGATAATATTCTCCAACAAAAAATTTGTCACAACCCTACTTTTTTCTTGTTTAGTAGGTATAGCCTCTACCCATTTTGTGAAGTAATCTATGGCTACCAATATCCATCTATGTCCACCACTATATTTTTTCTGCAATCTCTCCTATAAAATAAATTCCCCATTGGTGAAATGGAGCCTCACCTTGCAAAGGTCTCAAAGGCAATGCTCCTTGATACTTTAATTTTCCAAAAAAATTCTGACATGCTTCACACTTCCTAGTATAATCATAGGCATCATTAAAAACTCCATTCCAATAGTAGTCTTCCCTTAATACCTTATGTGCAGTAGTTCTTGCTGAGAAATTCCCTCCACATACTCCTTCATGCATTTCTTTCAAAATATTACTTGCTTGACTTTCATCTAGGAATAGCAACAGAACACCATCTCTATTCCTCCAATAGAGGTCTCCTTTCATGAACACATATTTTGAGGCCTATAATTTAAGTGTCCTTTTCTTGTTATCGTCAAATCCTTTAGGACATTTCATGTGTTTAAGAAAGTACACAATGTCAATGTACCATGGTGTGTGCTCAATACTAGTAATCATGTTATCTTCATTATTCAAATTGCACACTTTGGCGGCTTCAATATTTGTTTCAACCATTAATTTAGCTAGTCCATGTCCTTTACAAGCTTATTGATTTGAAACTCAATGTCAAATTCTTGGATTATGTTTATCCACCTGCACCTACTGCCTATTGCTTCACTTTGTACAAACACATCCTTTACTACAGAATTAGGTACATAAGCTATTACCTTTTCTCCTACCAGATATGATCTAAATGCTTTGACAACTTTTACTAATGCATACACCTATTTCTCTATAATATCATATTTCAATTCTGCATTTTGAAGGGATTTTCTGAAAAAAGAGATAGGTTGTTCATACCCCTCATCATTTTTTTGTAACATTACTGATGCAATGGTGTGATAGGATGCAAATGAAAATATTTAAAAAGGCTTATTAAAATCAAGGGATTTCAGTACTGGGGCCTCCTTTATTTCTCTTTTGATGGATACAAATGCATCTATAGCCTCAACAATCCAATCAATCTTTGTACCTTTCTTCAACATCTTTGATATTGGCTTTACTATCTCAACAAAGTTTGATAAAAATCTTCTCACAAAATTGATTTTCCCAAAGAAATACTGGATGGCTTTAATTTTCTTAGGAATAGGAATCTTTTCAATGGCCTCCACCCTTTCCAGATCAATCCTTACCCCTTCTTTGGATAATGTGTCCTAATAGTTTCCCTTTTGTGACTGCAAAATGGTACTTTTTTGGATTTAAAGAAATACCATACTCAATGGCTTTGATGAAGATTTTTTCTAGATGTTCAACATGGTCTTTTGCCTTCTTTGAATATGTAGTCAACTCATCTTCGTATACCACCATAATTGCATTAATTAGATCACCAGATGCAACATCCATAGCTCTCTGGAAAGTTGCACAAGCATTTGTGGGTCCAAATGGCATTCTGACATACACATGTGTTCCCCATCGTGTGGTGAAGGTTGTTTTGTATTGCTCTAATTCCTTAACTTTCACCTGGTTATAGCCCAAGAATCTATCCATCGTGGATAGAAGCTCACATCCTGTGACCCTTTGTAACATAGCCTCCATGTTTGGGAGACGATAATTATCCTTAAGAGAAGATACATTCAAATTTATGAAATATACATAGAGCCTTATATATCCATTTTTTTGTCTAACATGTACTAAATTAGAGACCCAAGATGAATGTCTGACGGATTTGATAATACCCCCTTCCCTAAGCTTCATAAGTTCTTCATGCATTTTAGGTTCTAAGGTGAGATTTATGGGCCTTTGTTTTTGTCTAAAAGGCTTTGCATCTAGTTTCAATGGAATATTATGTTGAAACAAATCCTCCCTATAAGCCTTGAGATCATCATAAGACCATGCAAATACGTTCTTATATTTCCTTAATAATGTAATGCAATCAACATCCTCCAGATTGTTGGGCTTATCCTTTTCCCAATATACACCCTTTTTGGTGCCAATTCAGTGCCCAAATTGATTTCTTCAATGTCTTCTCTCCTTACTGGTGTTTGTTTTATAAGGGCTTGACCACTTCCATCATACACTCTCTCTAATGCCACAAGTCCCTTAGGAATTTTATTAGTCTTGAGCTGAACCACTTCCTTTCTAAATATAGTTTGGTTGCCATATAATTTTTCCATAAATGTGTTAAAATCAATTTCCTGATTTTCATACTGATCAATGCAATGTAGGAATTTAATGAGATTAGTATCATCATTAAAAATTTTCCAACTATAGATGTTATCAGGGATTGCAGGTCTTGTTTTGAGCTCAACCTATGAAATCCCTGCTAAAGTGACATCATCTTTCTTCAGAGCTACACTTTCCAAGAATTATGCCATTAAATTCTTAGACCGATCAATCCATTCAATAGAGAAGGCATTGAGCAATTCAATGGTG
Organism: Sequoiadendron giganteum; assembly: GCA_007115665.2. NCBI lineage: Eukaryota > Viridiplantae > Streptophyta > Pinopsida > Cupressales > Cupressaceae > Sequoiadendron > Sequoiadendron giganteum. The sequence goes on from VCHN02000014.1 coordinate 11,233,957, forward strand.
TCCCATACAATATTTCTATACTGCTTTAGCCTTTTATTTTTTGTAGCATACTTTGACCTTACTTATGAGATGGTTAACTCAGAATCTCCAAAAACAATTAGTAATTTAATTTTGTGTTTATCAGCCATGTTCAATCCGATCAGTAGGGCCTCATACTCTTCTATATTATTCGTTCATTCAAATTTCAATAAGAATGAATATTTTAATATTTTAGCCTCAGGTGAGATGAAATCCACTCCCGCTCCATTACCTTCCTTACTGCATGCTCCATTAAAATACATTTGTCATACACCATGCTTATTCTTGGAGACATCCCTATCAATTGGATCATTATTCAACAATTTAGTTTGTGAAGGTTCTACTCTAAAACTTCCTAAGTCCACATCACAGAAGCAATTCATTTGATTTTGATCAACATATTCTAGAGTGTATTTTACTCTTGGTTCTCTATAAAATTTAACCTCTTCACCATATATTGCTATTGTTGTATAGGATAAGTCAAATTGCACATTTCCTACCACTAAAGTAGTCCATTGTCTGGACAAGAGCATCTCAAATTAAGGGAGTGTATCTATTACAGTTATGTCAATTTTGTATACTACTTGTGGATAATCCACTATCTTCACTTCTACATCTTTCATGATTCCTACCACTAGGATGGGCCTACTATCCATAGCATAGCATTTACAACCATTAGAGTCCACCCACATGACAAGTTGTTTCATGACTCCCACTGGCATGATGTTAATAGCAAATCCTGAGTCAATCATGGAATTTCTTACCATTTTGTTGTTTAAAGTAGTGTGGTAAAAAATGGATCCACCTATGGGGGATTCATCAATGCATCACCAAGATAAACTTCGAGGAATTTTATATCTCCCTCCCTGCTATTGCTTTTACTTTCCAAATTCGTGTTTTTATTTTTCCACTGGATATTAGTTGAATAAGACTGTCTCTATATTCTTTTATCTTCATCATTTCCAATAGTGGCACAAACATCTTCACCTGAGACAACACTTGTGTAGATTCAAATGAAGAGGTATTCTCTATTTTGGCTACCTTCTTTTGTTCCAATTGATCTCCTTTGTTTTCTTCTTTCTCCTTTTTATTAATTTCATCCTGCTTATATTTTTTTGTAACTCTTTGTCTTCCATTTTGGGAACATGTCTTTTCTCATTTTTATTGAGTTCTTTATTTTCTACCTTTTTATTTTTTTCCTGAGTTGTTCCCTTTTCTTTCATAAACAATCCCCTTGGAGTGCCTTCATCTGCATTTGTCATTCTTCTTCTTAGTCCATAATTTCTTTTTGCTTGCTCTACCGCAGCAATGGTTAACTCTTTGATCTCTTCTCCAGTGGGCCTTCTCCATCTTGATCTATTTGACTTAGGAGGTATGTAGGGAGGTTGTGTTTCATCATTGCTTTCATTCTCCTTATCAGAGAATACTTGTTGTTCTATCATGTGAATTGTATACCTCTGGTTATTCACATCATATTCATAGCTTTCATATTCTAAGGATGAATAATCATTTTCAATAAGATGAAGGGTATGTGAGGTTAAGTATATTGTATGATCTTTCTCTTCATGTTCATAAGGCATTTATTCTTGTTGTATCAATTGTGCTACAACACAATGATCCAAGGAATGAGGAAGATTGCACACTTGACACCAAGGACTGTTATTAACCATATAAGCTCCCTTTTTCTTTAGGGGGTCAGGAGTTTCTTTATACTTGGGCCTATCAGTTATGGGTTTTCCATCTTTCCAATTTGTGTTGTATGGCATATCATGCAATCTAGGTCATTCATTTCTATATGAATTCTCCTACTTATTTTGGGGATTGTTAAAGTTTTGGGGAACTCTAAGGTTATCCCTTTTTCCAATCATCCATGCAGCCTTTCTATTATTCTCAATGGTTAATGTTGGTTTTTGTGCTTTGGCCAGACTTCTAGGGCATCTATTTCTGATTTTATACCCTGTTTTAGGATCAAAAGCCTTCAAATAAATGCTCAAGGTTGTTGGATCAGTTAGTTTAGAACCTTGTGGTATTTTGATATGCAATTTGGAAAACCTCTTATTGAAATCATAGACCGACTCATTTTGGTATTTCTGAATACTTATTAATTCATGAAGGGAAAACTTAGGGGTGCACTTATTCCTATATTGCTCTAGGAATTGATTGTGAAATTCCACTATGGAATCAATTGAAACATTAGGTAGACCATTGAATCAATCCCTTGCTTCTTCAATTAATGACATCATGAATAGTATCATATTCACATCCTCAAATTCCATACCAATATCCTATATGAAGGCATTGAAATTTTTTATATGTTCTTCAGTTGATATCACATTATTCCCACTAAATTTAGGAACCATATTTCTCCAATTATTGTCCATTGGGTATGGATACAATTGATATCCTATTAAATCAAATTGTCTACTTATAGGGTTTTGTGGAAGAAAATTCAGAGGTGGTGGATTGGGATAGTGTCAGTATCCATGTTGATGTTGATGATAACATTGTATTGTGGCTAATGGTGTACATTTTGATGTGGTACATACTGTTCACCTGGTGGTGGATAATATTGGGAGAAATTGCCAGTATTTTTGGGTTGGTATCTTTGTAGTAGTACATTATGTTGGGCATGTTGTCTTGGGTTACTACTTGCATTATGAGGAACCCTTGAAGTACTTGGAGCATCAATGTTCTGAGATACTCCCTGTGAAGTAACATTGCTACCTTGTTTGTGTGGAGGAACATATTTTGGTAGATTTGATGCTTGGATGTTTAATTGTGCCATTTCTCGATCTATCTCTTGAATTTATTGTATCATATGTTGCTCCTTCTAAGTTTTTGTTTTTTCCACTCTAAATGTACTTCAATTTTTTGGTTGGACATACCATCAAAATCCACATCAATGTGATCAAAGAACCTGTCTTGGTTTTCTTCTCCTGGTAGTGATGTGAACCCTCTATCATACTCCTCTTGTCTTCATTTTCTTTCTTCCTCAACCCGGGCATTGAACTCTTCTTCTTGTTGAGGATCTGGTTGGAAATTGAGGACAATTTTACCTATATCATTTTTTCCAGGTGGTTTTGTGGGATTTTCACCATTAGCATGGAAAGGAGAGTTAAAAGTTTTGAAGGGTTGCTCTAATGTGTTCACATTATCTTCTGATTATTTAGATATTATTTCACCCTTATTTTTGTTTCTTTTTCCACTAGGAGATCCATGTTTTTCTATCCACCTAAAAATGTTCTTCTTGGGACTCTCTTGATGTAAATATCTTCTTCCATTCATGTTCGATGATATGAAATATCTCTGTTGTCTGTTGTCTATTCTTTGTGATTTGATGCCTATTTCATCAGTCATATAAGTCCTTTAGAGTCACCACCTACCTTCTATAAGAAGGAAAATTAGTGTGTTCTTCCCAACAGAGTCTTCAATTTATCATGATATTTTGAAATGACTCTATGATGGAAGGCTCGGGTTCATAATTGGTTTCTCCCCAGTGGATTCGCCAATCTTTTAGGTCTCAAAAGTGCAGGTTTTGGGACCTTAAGAGGGTGCTAGTATCTTAGTACACTCTTGGTTAATGAACGAGGCAAATAAGGTTACTCGCCTCCTACTCTTTAGGCTCTGCTAAACCTAGTTTGGTGTACCTAACTGATATGGTAGATTTTGAAGGCTAAGATATCTAATCTAAACAATCTACTCATAATGGCACATGGGAGTGGAGTAGATGTAAGGTTTAATTGTTGTTTCCTATTGAAAGTATTGGTGATGAATAAATTTTGTGTAAGAGTATTTTAGAATGAATAGTTCCTACACTATTGGGTGAATGGAGTCAAAATGTGGATGATGATTGTGGAGACAAGTTTGTGTAAGATAGATGGATTCACTCCTTAGCTTAACTCGAACAGTTGGACACCTTTAAATGTTTGCACCTCATGCAAATGTGCCAGTATATTAGTTACTTGAACTCTTCTTAATGATCCCAGTGATATCCCCTTATGTTACTATGAAATTGTGAAAGGATTTCTTTCAAATGTGATATGAAAACCAATTAAGATAATCCTCTTAGAAGGACTTTTAATCTAGATAGGAACCTATTAAAATAGAACTCTTAAGAGGATTTTTAATTCTTTTGCATAGAGAAACCAACCAGCAATGCCAAACAACTCCAACAAATGTGTATAGACAAATCAAATGTATATCCACACACTCAATTTGAATAACATAAACAGTCACTTTGGAGACAACCAAATAACATATGAGCATATGAATCCACACAATTGTTGAATATTTGAAAGAAAATCAATATTTATGTGCAACCTTCTCCATTGTATTTATCTTTGAATAATATGCATTATGACAAGAGTTTTTGATATGAAATAGATAATATTTTGCAATCTATCTTCTTACTATGCCTACTCTAAAACAAAAATGTCATGATGATCCTTCCAATCATCATAAGTTCAGCATATATATCAATATCTTGAAGGGGACATGCCTCTTCACAAGAGTCTTTTGAAATTAACAACAATTAAACATAAGATATTAAGCTCTAGTGAGTCATAAATGAAATTTTGTCATATGATATAAGTAATCCTATCTCCCATGAGTGTCAACATCCTTTGAAACATTCCTTGAAACTATCTCCATGATCACCATTTTCTCCAAGTGCTCACATGTCTCATCTAGCGTTGATTCCCCATTCCTAGCTACTTCCAAGATCCCCTATAACATTAATCTACACTCTTTTTTCCATTTTTCTTGGTCTTTCAACTCTCCACCATCTTTAAAAATGTAGGCACTCCCTCTTTTATAGCATCAATTATTTCCTTCACATCTTGTTGAAGCTCATTATAGTATTCTTTATGTTTTCTCACAATACTGTCAATAGCTATAATGGTTCCACTGTTAGAAGTACTTTTATTTTGTGCTTCCTGGATCTTCTCTTGAATTCAGTTAGTCATCCTCTTATGCTCTTGAATTGCAACATAACTCTTGGAATGGGTCACCCACAACTTATTCATCCATACCATCGGGTTGGTGTGCCTTTTCTGAAATATTGCAGACAGTGCATCAAATATGGCTTTACTTACTAGATCATGTAGATTTGATTCTTCAGTCTTATCCTTTGATTAAGAGCCCTCTCCTTAAGTTAGCAATCTAGTAGATCCCTTGAGTGTACCTTTGAACATGTCCTTCAAGAAATCATTTTCTTTAAGTACCTTTTCATTGTTCATTTTGTACATATCTCTTTTCTTAATCAATTTTTGGATTTGTGCTTTATTTAATTTGGCTACATTAATGCCAATTTCAGCAATGGCCATAGGATCAGTTTCTCCCACCTTCAGTGTCATCACATGGCCGAAATCCCTCTCAGTGTCAATGATCACAGACTTCTTATGTGGAGGATATAGGGCCCAAATCATGAGAGAATTTTCATCAGGATTATATTTTGATCCTACGAATACTTTTGTGACCCCTTCTAGACTAAGCTTGTGTGTAGCACCGTTATCATGCAAAAAACTATCAAAAATAAGAGTTGAATTCAAATCTAAACCAAGGAAAATAATTACACCTAACTCCCTTCAGCAATTTCCTTTCCTTTTCTCAGGTCATATCCTTAATCTCATTTTCCACATCTAATTTCAAGGTTTTCAATAATTCAGCCTCATTGCTAGTTGTAATGTCTAAGACAGATGGTCTTATTGCTTTCCCTTTTCATTTGTACAAGAATGATCTAAATTCAAGAGACTTTATAAAATCATCATTAGAAACGAAGGATTTATAGGCTATTTGTCTTCTATTTTTATCAAAACCCTCTTCGATTTCTTGTTCTCTATTAGGAGGTTGATATTCCTCAATTCTTAACTTAGAAATCTTCCCAGTTTGACCTTGACATTCCTTCTCACTAGTGGACTCTTCACCTCCAAAATATAGTAGTTTTTCCTCTTCTATCTCCTTCATTTTCTGCTCCATCTTCGTATCATATTCATCAATGGCCAATTCATCTTCCCTTTCATCCATATTTCTGATTATATCATCATGTTGATAGGGTATATGAACCTATCCACCCAAATTTACTTTCTTTCTAGCAAGGAAAATGTATCCCTCAGGATCAAATCCCTTTTCTTGGTGGAGCCTTCTTCAAATTGAACTATGATAATTTATTTAAAATTAGATATACCCTTCTTTTGAAAACACAGTAAAGTCTCCAAAGCATAATGTACTTGGTATGAATGACTATTTTTCATATGAACTTAGATTCATAACACTTGAATAATCCATTTTTCTAACAATTTCCAAGTATGCAATTGTGTTTGGCACTGTCTTTGGTAAAAGAAAAGGTGTATCCTCAAAACCATATACCCTAATCATGGTGGCATCAACATAATAGTACCAGTCACCCCAATTATGACCAACAATTGTGGTTCCATTGAAATATTGGGGTCTCAAAATATTTTAATCTCATCGATCAAGGAATAATCACATGGATGATTAAAAAATCTATACAATATCTTGACAAAATACTCCTCAAAATGAACATAGTTAGAATTCACAAATCTAATATCCCAGATAGTAGTCCATAATTTTATTGGTAGTTGTTGACCTTCTTTATCAAATTGTGTAACTCTCAATTCTTTTGGTTGCATCCCTATCTCCTATCCATAATATAATATCATATGAATGAGGATAGAATAGTGTTTGAAGTGTAATGTGGGAGATCCATTTTTTATTGCCATCAACCCTGAGTCAATCTCTTTAGAAATGTAATGGGAATAATCGAATGGTTTGGCATTGTGGCATTGAATATATGATGCAATCACCATTGGTCCTATCAACATGAATTCAAAGGCTTCAATCCCCAATACTTGACACATTGAGAGATGTGTGTGCTTCAAGTAGGGTTCAAATAAATCAACATGAAAAGATCCTAGATAGTAGTCCATAATTTTATTGGTAGTTGTTGACCTTCTTTATCAAATTGTGTAACTCTCAATTCTTTTGGTTGCATCCCTATCTCCTATCCATAATATAATATCATATGAATGAGGATAGAATAGTGTTTGAAGTGTAATGTGGGAGATCCATTTTTTATTGCCATCAACCCTGAGTCAATCTCTTTGGAAATGTAATGGGAATAATCGAATGGTTTGGCATTGTGGCATTGAATATATGATGCAATCACCATTGGTCCTATCAACATGAATTCAAAGGATTCAATCCCCAATACTTGACACATTGAGAGATGTGTGTGCTTCAAGTAGGGTTCAAATAAATCAACATGAAAAGGAGGCCCATCATTATCTTCAAGTTGGATAAGGTTTCCATCCTTCCTAGGTCTATGTAGTGGAAATATCCATCCTTTGTAAGTTGTGTCCATCCTCTAATACTCCCTTTCCAAATCCTCATGTACAATTGGCTCATCACATGTGCCACTTAGGTTAAACACTTCTAAAATCATAGTCTTCGACACATATATGAATGGTTCTCCTTGAAAATTGCAGATATCTTTTAGGTCAAGGTTGTAATGCTTAGCTAGAAGTTTCACAAGTTCCACATTTACAAATACATTTGGAATGACCAGTTTACCTAAATCAAAGTTCCACAGATTGCACACTGGTTCAAACCTATTTCTCTGATAATAGTGGAATAGGAATAATTCATACCCTCTAACAGAGGTCCATGTATCTCCTATATGTCTACACTTGTCCTCAATTTTTTCTACATCGGCCTTTAGTTGTGTAGACCTCTTAGCCCTCAACCCTGAACCAAGTAATTGATCGATAAAGTCTTGGTTGAACTTTCTTTCTTTTGTTTTCGATTCCTCCCCTATTTTAGTTTGTTATTTTTTACTCTTATTTTGATCGCCCTCACCCTATTACTTCCTACTCTTTTCTTTAACAAAACTCGAACCCTCCATTTTCAATTCTCCAAGGAAATAGAATCAAATTGTAATCTATCAATTATAAAGGAGTTTGTAAGCTTACTTGTGAATTCTTGGTCGCACTATATTCCTTGAATTTTGTTCGACCTCTCATCCTTGCTTGTTGCAACTTTCAAAAATTCCTTTTGTTTTAATCATTTTTTATCATGAGTATTCATATGGAGTTTGTTCGTGTAGCCATTAATGTTTGTCACTGGAATTGAATGCAATGGCTCTTTGAATTTTAAAATGTCAAAACGAAACCATATTTCATCGATGAAAACTCCTAGCTCTCATGTCGATTTATGTTCTTTATTTGGTGCCACCCTCGTTTATACATTCATAATTGATCGCCAAGAAATAATTGAATTTCCTTTTGATTTGAAATGTCCCTTTAGTTCTTTTATTTAATCGGAAAGACCATTCAATGCTTTCACTAACGTTGTGCAATGGCCCTATGTCTCGTTCTTCAACTCATATTACTTCAGGGAGAAATTTTTAATGTTTTCTTGATGTCAAAGCAATCTAAACAACTAGAAGTCCTTTTAACCATCGCCTGGTGTCATTCTAATGAATAGTGATCCATTTTCATTCCCATCGATGTGACTAGGACCATTGCTGAGAAAATAGAGTGTTACTTTGATGTATTTAGTCTCCCTGATGTATTTTCTCTACCGCTTCATTTACTTGGATGAATCGGCAAGACTTTCCCTGACTTCCTTCATCAGTGTGACCTATAAGGTTGGTAAGACCTAGGAGATTCAATTCTATCATACATGTCTCCTAGACACAATAGTCCTCATGTTTTATTAGTGAGAGTATATGTATTTCTCACCGATGAATTCTCCATCGGTGTGACTCTTGAGCTCAACATAACTTAAAAATATTTCTCCAACCACTTTGCTCATGTTGATGGGCCTTCATCAGTAAGATGATAGGTATTGTCCCCCAATTATGCAGTCTTGTTATCTTTGGGCTCCTTTGATCGTTGTGACCTGGCTCATGTCTTCCCGATATTGCAGAAAACATTCAAATGAAGTTTTCTATGACTTGGTGATCGGTAAGACACACATATGACATTTGTTCCAAACATGCATTAAGTATTCACAACATGAGAAGCAACTCTTCTATATTTTGGATTGGCAAGAAATGACAATGGAGTTGGATGATGAAATGAGAAATAGAAATGAAGAGCAAAGAAGGAACTCAAAGAAAACTCCAAAACAAATAGAAATTGGGGGGGCCAACCCCTTTTATGACAAGGATTAGTTTCCTTGTAATTTTTCTCAATTGTGACCAAGGAAGTGTTTGTATGCAAAAGTCCACATTTATGGGATCATGGGTTAAAATATGTATTCGGTCACACAAATCTCAATTATTTGTATTGATCACAAGATTGATGTGAAGCAAATTTCTATGGGGACCGGGAGATAAGTAAGTGGAGGTTGGCGAAAATGTGACGATTTTTCAGTCCTAACAACACCTATAGCACTGTGATTGGAAAAACGCATTCTCATTGGCTATCATACAATTATCCTTAGTGTAGCCCAAATAGAAAAGTAATGTTGGTGTATTGCACACTACACCATGGGTCCCCTCCTTCCCTTTGTTCTTTACACCATCGTACAACTCAAAATTCGAGGTCGTCCATCATTAACTCTAATATTACCCTTAGCATAATAGTACTACTTCATATCTCAAAATTTGCATCAACAAAGTTTTTCTTGATCATTTCGATCTATTTTTCATTTATGACAATATTTCCAACCCAAGGTTAATCCTATTCCCTAGCTTGTAGGAATTCAACCCTTCTTCCCGTATAATGTTTCAAATGGATCAAATTCAATGATAGAAGTTTATTATAACAAAGTTTTCCATGAATCCTTCAAGATGTGACTTATTCCTTTAGCCTAGCTAGTTGACTTGAAGAAATAAGTTAAGCATACCTTCAATTGAATTTTCATCAAGGTGATCATGGTTTACACAAAACCTTAACATCACTTGTGTGTCCCAATCTAAGATAACCTCCTCAAGCACATTAAGTAACTGCTTTAACCAAATTTATTGTTTAAGACTAGTATCCTATAAATCAAGTTTTCTAATCAAAAAAATTTACATTGGTGAGTTTTTCCACCATAAAATTATGTCAATTCCAACATAGAAAGATAAAAATTATTCTAATGATCTATCACTTCTTCCCTGTAATTTCATGAGAGTATACAAGTCATGTCGATGATGACATCTTGTCTTCATCCTCTGGCATACTAGACAACAAATTGCTACATACCTTGCAGTGTCTTACTCTATTTCCTTCCATATTATAGTGATTCCATATCAAAGAAATATTTTTTTCATTCTATTGTATATTGAATATGACATCTATTTACCTCCTTTCATTCCTTAATCTCCCAAAAAATTGGTACTTAGGTTCTTCCTCTAATTCTTAATAGTCCATTTTGACTAAGTGAAACCTCTTCCATGGACTTATGCCACATGTATTTCTCAAAATATAATGATTAGATATTTTAGAAGAGATATAACTCCTTCCTCTTAGGACATCCATACCCTGGATTTCTTTTGCCCTTTTAAGCATTCCCAAGGTTGTAGTTTAATTTCCAACTCAATCTCTATTTTAATGAGAATTTATATTAGTTGAGTGATAATTCTCTTTAAATCATGTTGGATTGATATTATTTTCCAAGTATATCAAAAATTAGTGCATACCTAGTGTCCAAGCATGAACATTTCTCAATAACCCAAAATCATGAATACATAAATCTTCTATTTCCTATTCCATAGGCAATAATCTTGCCTTTCATGATTAAGCATACTACCTATCCCTTTCTAAAGCATCATTGATAATAACAAATGATCTTTCGAAACAAATATGTAAATAATTGAGTTGTGAATATTTATCTTTTATTATTCAAAATCATTTGACCTTTCCAATATCTTTCACTAATAATTCTAATTCCTCAACCTTTGTGGTCATGGAGTATAAGACTTCGGTTATAGGTCTTTTGAATCATGACTTACGGAGAAATCAAAAGTTCTTCCAAATTGAAAATACATCATTAAACTTCATTGGAAAGGGTACTTATTTGAGTCCATCTTCTCTCCTTCTTCCCCCCTTAGTGTTTCCATCATCTTTAAACTTCATGAAATCTTCCATTTCCTCTAACTTGATTGAAATATTTAAATTTTTTCCTCGTTGGCTTTCTATAGTTAATTTTTTGTTACTCATCTTACTTACCCTCCATGGTATTCCTTAAATATACATTTGTTTCCAAATTTGGATTCATCATCACCTTCTAATCTCTCAAAATCAGAAATTGGATCCACAAGAACAATATCTAATGATTAATCAACAACTTTAAGAGATACTCTAATATTTCATTCCAATTCTCTTTTCCATGTATACTAATATCCTTTTAACCATATTCAATTTCCCATTGGACCATCTTCAAATAATCATTTAAGGATCTAAACATAAGTTTACTTGCGTTGGCAAGATGGTAAGCTCCATTTGAACCTCAACCAAATTATGCTCTAATTGAGCCCTTTGTCTGAATTGTTTTATTTTATTTCCAACTTTTACCTTGTAATAATATTTCAAAGTAATATTTGTCCCAATTCTTGGTAATTTCATTTTATCATAACCTTAGATACTCTAAGGTTTGTTCAGTTTCTTTTTTACATTTTCAATCAAAACTTCAAAATGACCTTGCCTATTTTGGTTGGTGGAATCATGTCCACTTTTATTCTTCATAGGTTGCTTCTTTTGTGACCATTTTGGTCTCTACCCCTTTTTTTAAGAGATCAACTACCCCTCTTGGTTTTGATTAATATTGCAAGATCTTAACCTTGTATTGATTCAGGTCTATCAAGGGTTATCTAGCCTCTTGGATACCTCTTAGTTGATTTTGATTCATAAAATGTTGACTTACTACTTATACTAAAGTTACCAATTTATGCTAGCAATTAGTTCTTTTCCAATTAAGCATACACGTAGATTCATAATATTCTTATTCAATCCAAAATCCTTGACTTTTTACAACTACAGGTTGCTATGAGGGTTTACCCTAGTTCTTTCTCACCTTCTGAGTCATTTCAACAATTTTGCAGGGTGAAGGTACTCTTTGCTAATTCCTCCATAACCTTCCTACTAAACTTGGTTGCATAATCTTCTACAATACAAGGGTGTTTTTTAATAAGTTGGGGGTTTAGGAGTTTCAACTCTAGGGATGATTCTTTCCTAGTCCCAGATTAGACAAGTTTTAGGAAGTTTGACTTCCTTATTGTTTCCCTTCATTCTTTTCCTCTTTGCATCTTGGCATAAGCACTTTTCAACCATTATCTATAGATAAGGTTTACATGTTACTTACATAAAAATATCATAGGTTCTAGTGCTAAACTTGGTAGATTCGATACCACGTGTAACATTCCCATTGTTCTACCCAATAATTTTTACTAGGTTTTACCCACTAGTTAATAGTTTGAGAAGTCATTACTTAGCAATAAAAAAAAAAAATCATTTGAATAACAAGATGCACATTTGAAACATAAACATTTCAAACTTTCCTATTACAAGCAAAGAATCATTTCAATCATTCAAGTAACGATTTCACATTACATAATTTTCAAGATGATATTTTCCCATTTACAATTTCCATAGAGATGGATACATGATTACATACATAGCTTCTATGAGCTTACAGAAATAGAGATACAAATGGTCTAGATGTCCCAACATTGGTGCATACATTCTATATGTCTCCATTCCTTGATGCATACATTCTATTTGTCCCCAATATTGGTGCATACATTCTCAAATATTGGTTGCCAACAACATGAGGAGAAGCATCACTCAAGTGCTTTTCCACCAACCATGGACTTACTGCGGTCCCCCCCACATCTACCAAACTGGTAAGATGATCCTACCCTTTGACAAAGAGATTGGTTTGGTAACCTCATAACCCTAGATTTCTCTGAGCATGATGTTGTTTCCTACATATATAGAGCTACCATATAGTGGCTACAACCTAAATGTATGAAAATCCCTTCCTAGTATGCAAACCCAGATCATAGTGAATTGACAGTGTAAATAGTGGCAACTTACACTACTTTCATCAAATTATTCAGCACTTAGTTCTTTGAGTGGAGGTCATATGATCACCCACATTTCTATCTCAATTTGGTTTATGACCATTCATACTCCTTTCATACCCTAAAAGAAAGTAATGGAATAACATATTGACTAACAAGGTTACACCCTTTCCCATGGATTATCCTAACCTTGGGAATAACCAAGTTAATCATTTGAGTAAACATAACGTCACAACATTAAATGACTCCATTTCAAAAAGTATGACCTCATCAATAAATCAATTCAATTCAAAATTATGATCTCATCAATAGATGACTCCATCAAATAGTGCAGTCTTGACAATAAATTGACTCCAATCAAAAGTATAATCGACAATCAAATGATCAATCAAATTATATAGGTTAATCCCAACCTATTTGCTTCAATTAATAATCAAGTAAATAACCCAACCAAATAGGTTATTTCCAACCTATGTTTTCATTCAAAAGTGATGTAATGATCAAGTGATCATAAACAAATCATAAAACCTCTCTTTCAATATACCTTAAATATTCACATGTTTACAATCTTCACTATGTTTCAATATAATCTAGAAGACATTAACCTAAGAAGGTATTTGTCATCTGCACCTTTAATTCCCCTTCTCAATATGGCTTTGGTTTGTTGAAATGTGAGTCCTCTTCTTGAATTCTATGGATAGGAATAGACTCTAAATCAAAATAAGAAAATAGCGTAAACAAAAAATACATTTATCAACCCTACAATTGAATATTGATATAATAATCAAGTTCATACCCTAACCCTAGGGATAAGACTCTCTTTCTACTCAAGGATATTTAGGTAATCAATCAAGTATAGATTATCAATATGGTTTGGATAACATTTCAACCTATCAATGATGACATTTCTATCATACCATCATTCTCATTGTATTACTAGCCTCATTATCCTCAAGGGTTTACCTAGCATTATAAGCTAACACATTCAAGTTACCTCAAGACATCGACATATTCCACATTTCAGATTTCATGCTACATACGTATAGTATAGACAAACTACGTGTAGTTTAAATAGAAACACAATCATATAAAATCCCATAAAGTATATATGGAACAACCCAAATAAAGGGGTTTCACAAAATCAATATTTAATCAAGAACATACAAGATTTATCCAAAGTAAGGAATAAAATAATTTCATAAAAGCTACTAAATGCATGTTTAGAACAATCCTTTCCACATGGGGCAGCAAAGGGGAATCCTAGGCCTGCAGGTTGTGGGGGGTGTTGAGAAATGATGTGGTTAGACTCTTGAGCACGATGGAACTCCCGTTGGGAACTCAGAACAATCATCATGCAGAGGCAAAGGTTGTGTTTATCAGTGTTAAGTATGCCATCAGCAAAGGTTACTCCAAGTTGTGGGTGGAAGGAGATTCTATGAATATCATTAATTATCTATGTGGCACTCAGTCTCTGAGTTGGAGTGTTGATCAAATAATTAGGGATACTTTAATGATGTTGCAATCTTGTGATGAGACTCATATATCACATGTTTATCGAGAAGGTAACTTGTTGGTAGATTTCTTTGCCAACAAGGTTGTTAGGCTTAATGAATTTCATTCATGGGAGGAAGGTGTGATCATTCCTGAGGAAGACAGAATCTTATTGTGGAATGATGGTGTGGGATGAAGTGTGGCGACATTTATGGCATGGTACTCACCTCCATTTCGCACGCTTTATGGGTGTTTTGTTGCTTCTTGGCCTTTTGTTGTGTGCAATTTGCAAGGTCTCTGAGAGCTGTGTGTTGGTTAACATGGGTGGTGAAAGGATTTGAATCAAACCACATTCTTGTGGAGACATTCGATGTAAGGAGAAGCTCAGGTCTATTCTGCGACATGGGAATTTTACTCCATGCTTGGAGAGATTTCACAGGCATGATTCTAATGCCTCAACTCAATTCATTTCATTCTGGCACAACCAAAAGTTTAGGGTTAAAGGCCTGGAAGTGGAGGTGAATGAGGATTTGATTGCCATAGTTACTATTTTTTTGACTATTGGTAGGAAATTATTCAAGGATAAGAAGATAAATGAAGAGGCGATGACTCGATTCTTTAAAGATGATGAGAGGAAAGCTTTAATTAAGCTAGAGACTTGTGGTTATGAGAGAACTTACCTAAAGAATATTTGGGAAAGTTTTCCCGAGGTGATGATGTGGTATGTAACCTTGGAAGAGAGATTTAAGGCCATTCTTGGTCATCATTTCATGCTCCTTAATCATTTTAGGCATGGTCTATTCACCTCTTTTCCTTTTTTTCTATTATCTTCTCTAGAGGTTTTAGTGTATGCACACCTTAAGAATAGAAAGGCCCCAATCCTCCATGAGGGGCTAATTCTATTGATAATGGAACATATTAAGACCCTTCTCCTTGCCCATGCCATCAAGGGAAAGGAGAAGATTTTTATAGATGATTCTGGGTCGATGGGGGAGGATTCCTCTTCAAAGGAGGACGAGGAATGGAACGATGATAAATATGATTTTTCTCTTTTTGTTGTGGCTACTTCTTCAAAGAAAAGGAAGGTGGTGTGAAGAGAAACAGGTCAGCGAAAAGGCTTTCCCTTTCTAGGAGTGATGACACGGATGTGGGGTCGGATGATACCTCTCCCAAGCCAGGGGAGGTGGTGAGTGGTAAAGATGTTGGTGGTGTTGGTGGTGAGGTGGGGTCTCAAGTTAAAGAGGTGAGTGCTAACAAACCAAGGAGGCTTTTAATGTGCATTGCAAATCTGAGGAGTAAGGACCTAGACTTTATGACCAAGGAGCCTCAGGAGGCTAGTGAGGACAAGAACGTAGGTGACAAGATGGTGACCATTGTAGATAATCTTAAGAATGTCCCTAAAGATGTTGTGTTGGACATCCTTATTGATAGAATGGTGGACCTTGAAGGGTCCTACCATGACTTTAAGTCTCTTTGTGAAGAAATAATATCTGCTCTGGAAGCCAAAGTGTTTGGAATAAATGTGGATATCAAAAAACTTATACAGGCATGTCATATTTCTGTGAAGAACAGTGTGGAGTCTTTAGAAATCATGTTCAAGAAAATCAGTGAGCTTAGAGAAGATCAATTTTACTTTTCTGAGCTTATGGAGAAGAAATGTGCAGCAAAGGGAAAAGGTAAGAAGACTCCTAAGGATTATGATAAGGTACCTACGACTAGAGCATCGATTGAGTGGAAGAAAACCTTTGATGTTGAGAAAAAGGAATTGTTGGATATGGTTGAAAAATATAAGAACTAGCAGTTGGAGATGGCCAATACTCTTGGTGGTCTGAATTAGTCTTTTCTTGTTGCTTTCTATTTGGGTTGGGGTGTAGGTTAGGTTTTATTTTTTTGTTGGTTGCTTGTTGGGTGTTGTTGGCTGCTTATTGTTTTATCTTTGTTCAACACCCGTCGTTTGGTATTTTTTGGATGTTGGGTTGCTGTTGGTGGTTTGTTCTGATTATCCTTTTAGGTAGAATTTTATGTCTTTTGTTGTAAAGGGTTTTGGGGTCCCTTCAAAACCTATTTTTCCCCTATTAATCAAAAAAATCATTTCCAAACAAGTCATTCATAAGAAAATAATCTTTTAGCATATAAAAATAGAGATATAGAAATCATCATGTCGGGGTTTATAGCTTCAACTAAAATCACTTCCTTCCAAGCTTCAAACTCCACTATCTCACTTGATACTCCCTCTAAGCTCAAACTAACTTTGACACTAGCCTTTCACAAAATACTCTCATTACTTGCAAAATATCCCAATTCCTCTCAAAATCTCTCACAACTCAATTGCATAGAATAATCATAGCAGAATAACAATATAAGAATTGGAAAAGAAATTTTGTAACAAATGGTAGAGAGAGCACCTCTATATATACTAAAATTTGAGCTTTCAAAGGCTATAAACAAGCTAATAATTATGCCACCTTCCTATGCACATGCATCGACTCGATTGAATTAAACTCTCTAATTGCAACACATGATAGTCCTCATATTTCCAATGGCTAAGTCAACTTAATTCATAAGACAACATGACTCTTTCACTGATTCAAGGGACATCGATGCCTTTCTATAGGTTTCCTACTTGGTTTGCAAGTCGACTACCCTCTTATATTTTTTTCCATCTATGATTTGCCTGATTTTTATGGTTATCATATTGCTTTTCCAAAATTTGGTGCAGGTTTAAGACTTCTTATTTTTTTCAAATTCTTCAAATTTGGCACCACATATTCATGTTTTAGTGCCCTATATAATAGTGCAATCAAAGACTTATTCCATTTGCTAAAATTTGCATTCATTCTCTTTGCAATGTAAAAACTATTTTCCCTTTACTCACATGAGCCTAAGTCTTTTGACTTATTCAAGATGATTCATGTGTTGGTTTTTTAACTCTTCCATGCCCTTTATAAGTGCATCCTTTGGCATAAGTGTTTGACTAGTTTTCATTACGCAAGGCTCACATAATGACCATGCAACATTTGTAGCTTTATTGCATGCTATAAAGTTTGTGTTCTCAATCTTCATATGTTGTGCCTAAATGCAGCCATATCGGCCTATGAAAACGTTGTTCAAACCATTAAAGTGACATGCGGTATCAGCAAAAATATGCAACCTTTGGTATGTTTAACTCATACTAATTGTTGCATGTTTCCCAAGGAACTAAAATATGAGATAACCTATTTAAATATATATATATATATATATTATAATTTATATCCATTAAATATTATAATATATATATATCAATATATGAATGATATGTCGAATATATACATAATCATTAGTATATACGAATAACTATATTATATGTGCATACATATATATATTCATCTATATATGTATATATATATGTAAATGAATGCATTATCATCTTGTAATATGATGACTTATATATCTATCGGCATATATACTTATATTAAATATATACATGTATATATATGGTGATCGATCACTCGCATATTATAGCATAAGTGTGTGTCATTGTCAATACATATATACACGTATATTTAATATACATATATATATATCCACCTACATATAAGTATCCAAACATAATCATTCAAATATCACAATTCACCAAAAAGGCATTTAACTTTATAACTCAAATGGAAAAAACTATCTCAAGGAGATCATAAACAATAACCTTATCTCCCTATCAACCCCAAAGGAAATCAAGGATCAAAAACCAAAACCATAATAAATCAAGCCAAACATGAACAAAATTTACTTGATTCATGAAATAACTCGACTCTACTTAGACCAAACTAGGGTGTGAGTGTGTGTATGCTCAATTAGGATCATTAAGGGACCAAACAAAGGTCCTCTCCTAAGTGTACTTCCTTCTCGTACTTGAGAGCTTCATTCATTTCCTGCATCCAACTTAGTGCATCACAAAGGTAGTTAGTTGTTCACATGAAATTCATTTACATCATAAATTATTTTCATCATAAAAGCATTAAAGTAATCATATTCCAATTCATATTCATTCTTTGCATTTTTCACCAGTATATACAAACATGATTGTACCTTAAAAAGCAATAACATCTTAATACATATTTCAGTATTCCATTGACCTATAAAACATATTAAATTAATGATTTAAATTTATCATCATTTTTACTCATGAAGGTAAAAGTAACTTGGTAGCTAAGAAATGGGGTGTAACAGCCTTGGACCTGCTTTGACCTACAACTTGAAGGTCATGTTAGTGTTAGTAGAAAAGAGTGACTTTGGACATATGTCTAAAGACATTTTTGCAGAATTTTTAATGAAATTGAAACCCATTATAGATGAGATTGTGTAGATTCTAAATATGTAAAAAAATTACAATTGGATTTTTTTTTCTATTTTAAAAAAAAAAATTATGGAACTAGTCCATAAACTTAAAATATCAAGGTTTTTTAGTATTTTAATAACTTTTTACTAAAGTAATTTTTTGAAAAATAAATTATGCATGCATATTCTTGAGACAATTATTTTCAATTTGAAAAAAAATTAAAATATAATTCTAGGTCATCTTATGTGTAACATACACGAAGAATTTTCAAAATAGCAATTATGGCCAATAAAAAATTAACAAAAAAATATATTCAAAAAAAATTTACAAAAAAATATCATGCAAATTTCTCAATGTATTAAAAATATTTTCCAAAAAGGATTCATAAAAACATAATTATTTAGGTCAAAATATGGATGACATACGTGTGTATGGTATGGTAAAAAAAAGTGACTTTTAAACAATGGGTTTTATACATGCCTATTGAAAATCATTTTGTATCATTTGGGTATTAAAATAAATTGCATATTTGGAAACTAGAATTAGAGTAATGAATTTCATATTATTGACTTTTTTAAGATTCAAACTTTAAGTGCTTCAAAATTTTAGGTCAAACGAGAGAAATTTTAAAAATCAAGGAAAACACTTCCACTTTTTAACCAAAAATTGGACTAAACTTCTTGCACACACCCAATTAAAATTATTCAACTCATATTAGGAGGTAAATGAAACTAATTAACTATATAAATATAATCTATTTAATTAATTTAGGAGTGATGATGTGAATTGGGTTGATCACAACAGAATTGTCAAAAGATAATTTTGGGTGTCTACAATATTTTTGCCCATTCTTTTGCATTGTGGATTTTGAATACTTGTTTGCATATTTTTCTCTCTTGGGGTTATGTTGAAATATTTAATTATAACTAAAAATTTATTTTCAATTAGAAATATAAGTTACAAATAACATATCAACACTTCCAAACCTAATCTACTACAAAGGCTTTAAAATGCTCTTTTTTTTATAAGAAGTCTAAAATTAGACACCATGGGAATAATATATGACTTGTCAAATTAATGAGTAAAATTAGCTTCCAACTAGTATTTTATATCCAAACTAATAAAATCTAAAAAAACTATTCATACCATAGTGCAGAATTTTGTGTAGATACCCTAAATTGTCCTGACCTGCGAGCAACACCTTTTTTACTAATTTTCAATCTTCTTCCCTAAATGATTAAATAATACTTTATTATTTAATTATTATCAATTTTTATATTCTACTATTAATTAAGTAATTTTATATTATTTAATTCATTCATTCTAATTTATCATTTCTAACTATTAAGTAAAACCTATTTATTTAATAATATCTTGATTATCCTTATTCTCCTTGACTAATTAAATAAATGCTATTTATTTAATAATGTCCTAATTAGCATTAATCTTCCCGATTAAATAAATAAATTTATTTATTTAATTATGTTGCTAACTTCACTTATTCTTCTATTTTAATTAAATAGTATTCATTAATTATTTAATTAACATCAAACACCCTTCTTATATTAAATAACTATTATTGATTATTTAATTAAACCACTTTCCCACTTCTAGATTAAATAATTAAAATAATTATTTAATTCTTCAATTTTGACTCAACATGATCCATTAATAAATAAATATTTATTTATTAATCAATCTTTACTTGCACATTCCTCCAATGATTAATTAATTAATTAATTATCCTCTCACACATTGACTAATCAATCAATTCCATTGGTTATCCAATCAAATCCATTGACTAACAAATCAATCCTAATGATTATTTAATCCAACTAATTAATCAATCAATCCCATTGATTAATCAATCAATTTCCACTAACTATCCAAACAATTCCCTTGATTGAATCAATCAATCTAGTTAACTCTCCAATTTATTTCCTCTCAACAAACCTTGATCATTAATCTTGATCTTTCATCTTTGAATCTAGATCATTCATCTGAAACAAGCATTTCCATAAGAACAAGCATTTGATGGCTAACCATGAACTCTGAAACTTCAATGTTTGCATCATTGTGATCATCACATATACTTGAATCTTATAGCAAAAGAGTAGCATACCCATTTCTAAGAGCAAAAGCATACAAAGAAGGAACAATGGAAGTCATCTATGGAAATACGGTGAAGGTGAAGGTATAATTTGTTTGATTCTGGTTTTATCTATTATTGCATTGTTTCTATTGAGTAAATTGGATCTTATTGAGTTTAGGCCTATAGAATGTGGTTGTTTGCATTGTTTCCTATTATCTCTATGACTGAAGGGTCAATTTTCTAATTTACATTTTAGTGAACCCAATGTGAGACTTGTTGTGTAGTTTTGCACACACACCCCACTAAAAGTAGGGACCCTCTTTTTCTTGGTCTTTTGGCTCTATCTTGTGGCCTTTCCCTTTTTGAGTTTGTCTTTGAAAATCTTGAGTTATGGGTTTTGGTGCTTTTGGTCCTTTGGTCATGGGATTTGTGTTACTTTGCAATGTTCCTTGATGCCTATCTTGCTTGTAAAGTGCCCCCATTGTGTTAACACTTTGAAAATTCTAAGTCTTTTGGATAATCTTGGGTTTTTCCCTATGTTCGAGATTTTCCCCTTCAGGCGGATTTCCCCGGCTACCTGGAAAACTCGGTGGGGCTGGTTTTGCACTGTCTTCGAAGATTTTGGTGCTCTGTGGAATTTTTACGTCCCTAGAATATTCTAAGTTTCCTTTGCTTCATCGATTTCTTGGGTTGCATCTTTGGGTTGTTTACCTCATTACAGCAGGGGCTTCGTGTTTGGGATGCACTTGTGCGATGGCCTCACCATACAGCGGGGGTCTTTGTTTGACGATGCGGTAGCATGGGGTTGGTCCATCTGACGTAGAAGTGTGGTGATACCTTGGTATCATGGGTGTCTCTGAGCTAGGTCATGGTTGTGCGGTTTACTACCATACCACAAGGACTTCACGCTTGGCTTGTGGTGGCATGGTTCACTACCTTACCTCGATGGTTGGATGAGCAGCTCACAGTAGCACAGTTTTGGTCACTTTGGAGGAGTTAGGAGGTCACAACTTGTCAGTCAATGGCGTAGAAATTGTGTTAACTTCGTAAGAATCTATTGCCTTGGGAAAATCCTAAAATCCATTCCTCCATTTCCCCGTGATGTGCTAAGTACTACAAGTTTTGAAAATTTCCGTCCCTATCGGATTTTTCTGAAAATCTATTGTTTGTCAAGAACTAAAGAGATTCATGGGTTGATTATTGATGAATTTGCATTTTATGATTGATTTGGTATGATTTAAGCATATGCAAATGTTTATGGAGATTTGCATGATAATTGAGTAGCTTTGAGTGTTATTTTGGGTCTCCATCGCTAAAATCCACCTGGTCCGGAATTTCCCGAAATTCCTTCCTAACCTGAGTTCCGCGAAGGGGTGAAAATCTCGAGCTTTGAAAGAAACTCCTTTAATGATATGCTAAGGGATTTTGGTGGCTAATTTGATCTCTTTGATGATTGAATACGTTGTTTATGATTGACTGGACTAGATTTCCAATGCTATAATGGGTACTAATTGTGGTCTTCCATGAATGCAGGTTGTTGATGTCAAGGGCATACTTTGAAGATATTACAAGATCCACGGGATGCGGCCAAGTACATTTTGTGGCTACGGGCAGGTGAAACTTACTCATGCACGGTTAGGTTGAGACGCTCAATGGTCATTCCTTTGAGTTGGATGTGACATGGTGGATTCAAATTGGTTTGACTCAATCAAGGTCATTCATGATGCCTAGCTCAACTATTGATCGATGACTCATATTCACACTCACATGACGCACACGTGTTGCCATTCTTCTTCGTGTTGGTGAGACATTAATGGCAGAAGGGACCTGCAAGGTTTGTTCAATATGAATCGAGACTTGTAGAGATCCCAGGCCGATCTGAAGGGGCACCTCATGCATTGAATGCAGGATGGTGATTTATTACGACATGTCCAAGGTCGATTATGTTGGTGGCCGACCTTCTTTGTAACCCTAGCTCGGGCTAGCATGGGAAAAGATCTTTATAAGTATGGCATCTCACCTCTTTGTAAGGGTTAGAAAAGCAAGTTGTTTTTTAAATAGAGGTTACAAAATTTTGTAGAGGGTTAGACAGTTGGTCAGAAGTTAGAATTAGGAGTTAGTTTATTTTCAAGAAAATGTTGTAATACAGAACATCAGAATTGTTACTATTATTGGTGATTCAATATAAGTGAAGACATTGTGTTATTATTGGTGGCTTCTTTGCATTGATTTGTCTTGCATGGTTCTTGTTCTATCTTTAAATTGCTTGGAGATGTTTGAATTCATTTTAGATTTAGAGTTAAGTAATTCAATGGTGCTTGTGATTTAATGCTTGGAGTGTTGTAGTGATCTCTGGTTCATACTTTGGGTAGCTTCTTGATTGTGGGATTACTGTGCAAGGTCAACTTGTACCTGATATTGGTGTGCTTAGTTCAATTGTGGGAATTTATCCAATTCAATTGAATGAATTTCCATGATCTAAAAATCTTTAATTCCTTAGAAGATTGCACTATTTTTGTGAGATTGCAGGTATAGCCCAGGTTAAGCAGAAAGTAGTTTTACAGGATTGGTCTGTTCCAAGTATTTCATCTTTAGTATTGTTGATCTTAGGAGTAGTATTAATCTTAGGATTTCTGAAACCCTATCTTTTGCTATTTCTTTGAACTGTGGTTAAAATAGGAAATCAAGTATCATCCTGTGGTAAAATCTGATAAGTTTAGTTTCTCCAGCATTTTTTTTGTAAGGTCCCTTTGTGATTTCCAATATTTTCACATTTATCACTGAGTGGTTTCACTCCATTGTCAAGACCTGACAATCAAGAGACCTTGGGGTTATCTCTTTGTTCATAGAGATCAACCTTTCAAGAGAGATAGGATATTATATATTTTATCTGAGTTGTTGTTGTGTAGAAAACACCATCAACAGGATTGGAGCTAGAAGGAGGGCTTGATAAGCAATCTAGAGCATTTTCTAAACGCCCTTTCTCTTGAGAGACTCAAAAGAAGAACTAGATCTACACCAAGAGAAGAGGAGTTTCAAGAACTGCCACCTCCAACTAGGTCAAGAAGGACCAAAAGAAGGGAGGATTCATCATCCAATCCATCATTTCCACCATTCTCACCCTCATCCACTTCATCTTCATCCAATTATGAGGTTGGCTCAATTCAACAACCCCAACTAGTCATCAATCATCCTTTACCACCTCCACCTCCACCAATGGCTTTCTTGGAAAATAACCTGTCACCTTTGTCCTTCAATAACTACAATGTTATGCCCAAGAACCCTAAGCATTTTTGCTCTAAGTTTCACATAAGTGATCCTAATAGGACACCAGAGGAGCATATTAGGATTTTTTAGACTTGTCTGAGGGATAGAGGGATTAATCATGAGGATGTTGCATGTAGGCTTTTCCCTTATTCTCTCAGAGAGGGGGCATTTTATGGGTACAACCACTTACCTGCTGCATCCATCCATAATTGGGCTGAACTTGAGGCTACATTTTTGTAGAATTTTAAAATTCCCATCTATGCCAATGAGCTTTACATGTAGTTTACCAGAGTTAAGAGAGAAATCAATGAGCATATAGGATCATTCAATAATAGGTTCCATCGTGCATACACTAGATTGCAAGCACCTTATGTTGTGGATGATGCCACTGCCTTAGAGGTCTATTTTGAATCCCTTGATAGTCTTACATCCACCTTCCTCAAGTCAAGAACCAATCCCCCAACTACCTTGCTCACTGCATATACAGAGGTTGTTAAGGTTAGTACTAATCTAAGACAACACTTGTCAGGACCCCTGCCATCTCTAAGACTAGCTACTCACCCTAGGAAGGTCCAAGCTCTTAACTAGGTGCTGACTAATCACACTCCCGTTATGAATCCCATTCCATAGCTACCTTTGGTTCCACACCCAGGTCATCCAATAAATCAAGCTCACCCAATGCCCAGTTATCTACAATAGAATGCCAATCAACCCCTTCATCCACAGCTACAAGTTGGCTTCCCTACATATTTGCAGAACTCAAAATCTTTGAATCAGTCCATAGGTCTTGGAGGAGTGTTAGGATACCCTCCAAAAAATGTAATTTTAGTGCCTTACAATAGTCCTAATAAGGAAAGGCTAGATGAGCTAACTGAGCAAGTGAAAAAACTGAATATGGAGGTAACCTACTTGAGGAGCCAAAACCACCAACTCCAAGCTACTCAAAAGAGCATGCAATCAAATTACAATAGGGAGAACTGAGATGTTGCACGAGGGCAACATTCTGATAGAAATCAGAATTTTGAAAGAGGACAAGTTTCTAGTCAAAACTTTCATAGAGGTCAACAGGTTGGACAAGGGTTTGAAACGAGACAGCCACCTAGGCAGAATAGGCCATGGAATACTAGACCTACTAATGGAGGAGTCCCTACTCAACTACATCAACCTTCCAATCAAGAAAAACATCTGAGTGGTGTATATCTAGCTGAAGCAAATTTTTCAAGGTGGTGTAGGCTTCATAAGACAAGTCAACACTCTGAGCTTGATTGTCCTAAGTTTCAAAATGTTGCTTCTATCTTTCAGTATGAAGTGGAGAACAACTTCATTGGTTGAGAATTGGTACCCTCAAATCCCTATGATTCCCCGGTCCTCGTGTTGAATCATGCTCCTTTCCCAAAGGATGAAGAGAATGAACCAGAAGAGGAGTCAAGTGGCCAGAATGAGGAGGCTGAAAAAGTGCTCAATGAAGATGAAATCTCTCAGTTATTTAATGAGGGAACTAAGAATGATAACGGTCCCTTAGATGAAGAGGAAGTTGGTTTTGAAGAGGTATAGATGTTTTAGCAACCTACAAGAAAGTATGATTTGAGGAATAGGCATAATAGGAATCCACAAGCTGGTGGACCATTTACTACATCTATTCCTCCAAACAATTTTACCTCTCCACCAAATCCACATTCTAGTAATAATCCATCTTACCCTCAAGTGCCAACACAATTGTTTGCAAAAGGAGGACAACCTAATGTGTCAAAATGAAGCAATGTTGATGCAACAAAAGATAAGGAGATTGGTCATTCTAAGGAGACCCACACTGACATGAATGTGGGACAATTAGGTGAATATGTGACTGAAGAACTCAGGAAAGTAAAGGTGAGTCTTTTTGCTTTTGAGTTACTAAGGGTTTCTGAAATCAGAAATGTAGTCCTAGGGTCTTTCAATTCAAGTACAACACCACAAGGAGCAACAGTCAACAAGGTAGTTGGTAGGCTTCCTAGTTCACAACACCTAAAGGCCTATGTCAAGCACCACTTGGAGATAGAGGGAAAGAAAAGAATAAGAACAAAGTTGCACAAGTTGACACTTAGTTGAGTTTTTTCCAGGGCAAGACAGAAACCCCTCCCTTCTTGATTTCAGTTCGTATCTTTGGGAAGAATCTGCACAATTGTTTTCTATATTTGGGGGAATCTACAAATGTTATGTCTTTTGTTGTCTGTAGAGCTCTCGGTATTACCCCTACAACCTCTCAGAAGAAGGTCACCCAATTGGACAAGATAGAGGTAAATATAGTGGGAGAACTAAACATGATTCTCATGCAAGTTGATTCTGATCCTAGAATGCAACGAGTACTTAATATTCAAGTGGCAGATATTCTTGACACTTATGGTTTGATCTTGGGTCAATATTTCACCAAGGCACTAAATGGATATACATCCATAGATCATTCTCACATGTGGCTCCCCTGGAAGGGAGTCCCAAATCAAAACAGATTGAGAGAGAGCCCAAAATGAAGTATGTGATCACTGAATATCAGAATACTTTGAATGAGATATTGTTGTCAGAAGTCAACATGGGGAATTATGCCTTGGTCGCCCCTATTTTAGATATAGAGGAATTATGTCTTGGTCACCCCTATTTTAGATATAGAGGAATTATTTATGTTGCCAGGCTCCTCTGATGAATCCACATCAGAAGCCAGCAATTTTGAGGCACTACTTGAACAAATAGAGGAACTTAATGATCAAGAAGAGAGATAACCCAACTTGTTGGATAATTTCCAAGAGTTTATCTAGAAGTGTGTGGAGGGTCAGATTCAGTTGGGTAGAAATATGAACTTTGAAGAATTGCTTCTTCCTAGTTGGTGCAAAATTCATAATGCTCCTCACTTTGAACTAGAATATTGCCTATGCCAAACTGCAGTGGAGCAGATACAAAGATGCATTAATCCAACACCAGCTATCATGCTGGATATATAGAGCATTCAAAATGATTTAAAATAAAAGAGCCCAAGGCATCCTGAAGAGCCTCCAGACAATAGCAAGGACAAGGGTATTTCAAGGAAAGCAGAAGTTGATGGTTGCTAGACATTGAGATTTGATGGATCCAAATCAAAGCAAGGTGTTGGAGCGGGACTTGAGCTGATCATCCCTAAAGGTAAAACCTACTTTGTTGCTCATAAAATCCAGTTCTGGTGCACTAATAATGTAGCTGAGTATGAGGCTTTGGTCCATGGGTTATTAATGGCCTTTAGAAAGAAAGTTAAAATTTTGCAAGTATTTGGAGATTCTAAGTTAGTGATCAAACAAGGAAACAACACTCATGTCATGATAGAAGGATGACCAATTATAGACATAGAGTCTGGGATCTTATTGAGGGGTTTGATTCCTTCAACATCCAGCTAATCCCGTGAGGTAAGAATAAAACTGTTGATTCTCTAGCACAAGCAACCAGTACATTGCATCCTTTATCACTTTTAGACTTGAAGAAGTTTACTGTGGAACTCACTCCAGTACCCTCAATTCCTGAGAATGTCACCAATTTCTAGGTATTTGAAGATGATAAGAATATTCTTGATTTCATCACTAGCTATGATGTGTTTTCTTCTCAGGTGATTGATGAGGTAGAACCTCAAGAGGCTAAAATGGACCTAGAAGGAGTCATTAACTTGAAAACTAACACTATCCCAAGGGGCATGGTGCAATTAGAATGAATTTTTGATCTAGATAAGATAAAAGATCAGGGACAACAAGTGAAAAGGGAGTCTCTCAGCATTCAATGTGAAACATACAACATGGGGACCCAGGATGGTGTCAAAAATGTATTTATTGGTGAAGTGTGCACTCCAGAGGAAAGGAGAGGAATTATTGATGCCTTGCACACCTATCAAGATGTGATAGCATGGAGTTATGATGACTTAAAGATATATGATACTTTAATCATTACACATACTATTCCCCTAAAGTCCAATGTTAAGCCATTCAAGCAAAGACAGGGGCCAATTAATGCTCTACTGGAGCCCATCATTCAAAAGGAGGTGCAAAAACTACTTTCAACACAGATCATATTCCCAGTAAGGCATTCAACATGGGTTGCAAACTTGGTTCCAATAAGGAAGAAAAATGGAGAAATCAGGTTGTGTGTTGATTTTAGGAACCATAATAGGGCATCAGAAAAGGATAATTATCCAGTCCCTTCACTGGATGAAGTACTTCAGATTGTCAATGGGTCTCAGATGATGTCTTTTCTACATGGGTACTCTAGGTACAATTAGGTTATGGTACAGTATGAGGATAGGCACAAAACTACCTTTACTACAAAATGGGGAACTTTTTCTTACAGAAGAATGCCTTTTGGATTAATCAATGCTAGAGCTACATTCCAGAGAGCAATTGATATTTCCTTCAAAGACATTATTGGTAAGTGTATAATTATCTATATGGATGATTTGACAGTATTTTCTAAGAGGAGAGGTGATCATATTTCAGATTTATGTAAATTATTCCAAAGGTGCAGAGAGTTTGGCATCTCACTTAATCCAAAGAAATGCATCTTTGGAGTCACTGAGGGAAAGTTGTTAGGGTATGTTGTTTCAGAACAGGGTATTTCCATTGATCCAGAATGAGTGGAGGCTATACTAAAGATTCAACCTCCTCCAAGAAAAAAGTAAAGGAAGTCATTATTTGGGAAAATTAACTTTGTTAGAAAGTTTATCACTGGATTTGTAGAGATAGTGAAGCCCTTGAATGTCATGCTGAGATAAGAAGCAAAATTTTAATGGAGTGCAGAAGCTAGGGAGGCATTTGCAGAAATCAAGAGAGCCATTGTTGAGGATCCAATGTTGATAAGTTTGGATTATGCCAAACCCTTTTACATATACTCATTTTCTTCTGATCACTCCCGTGCTAGAATGTTAACTCAAAATTTTGATCAAGGGAATGAACATCCCATAGCCTTTATGAGTGCCCCTTTAAAAGATGTAGAACTGAGATATCCCAATGTAGAAAAATAGGCTTATCCCTGGTCCGAGCAGTAAATAATTTTAGGCACTATATCTTGAGAAATAAGGTTTTTTCCATAGTACCTGATCCTACAATGAAGTTGTTATTAATGCATAATGAATTGGGAGAGTGCAGAGCTAAGTGGGTAACCATGTTGCAGGAATATGATATTGATATCCGGCCCATGAAATTGGTGAGAGGGTAGGGACTGATAAAGACAGTGGTCGAGATGGGTCCTGACCTCACAGCTCAGCAATATCACCTCCAAGAAGTGTCTCCAGGAGACTGGTATGATGAAATTATTTACTATCTATTGAACCATCAGTGTCCTAAACACCTTAATGCAATACAAAGGAGAGCTTTGCGTTTGAAGATTTATAATTTTATGATGAAGGGAGTTGTCTTGTACAAGAGAAATCATGAGGGGGTTTATTTGAGATGCCTAGGAAAGGAAGATGTTGGGAAGGTGATGACTGAATTTTATGAAAAATATGGCACAGGCCATGGTTCAACACCTTCCACTACAAATCAAATCCTGAGGGCAGACTATTATTGGCCTACCTTGTTCAAAGATACACATAACCATGTGAAGACCTTCCATGTATGCTAGACTGTAACAAGTAGGGATAAATGTGCAGCCCTTCCCCTTCAACCAGTCATAGAGGTAAAACCATTTGCACAGTGGGAATGAACTTTATAGGTCCAATCAATCCACCTTCCTCTACAAGCCATAGGTATATTCTTACTGTAACTGATTACTTTACCAGGTGGACTGAGGCTCTTGCATGCAAACAATGCACCTCTGAAGTGGTAATCAATTTCATTGAGTCAATTATTATTAATCACTTTGGATGTCCATTGGCTTTGGTTTGTGATAATGGTCCTACATTTGCATCATTAAAATTTTCTAATTGGGCCTTTGATCATGGAATTGCCATAAAATTTGCATCTAATTACTACCCATAGGGTAATGGTTTGGCTAAGTCTTCCAATAAGAATCTGTTGACAATCATCCATAAGTTGCTAGAGAATAACCCTAAGGATTGGCACACCCAGCTTAGATTTTCTCTTTAGGTAGATTGTACCAGACAGAAGACACCCCTAGGAACCTCTCCTTATCACTTAGTGTATGGTTTGGAACCTGTATTTCCCATCCAGCTAAATATCCCTACCTTGCAATTTATTAATGAATATTATGATGGTGAGGATAACTATGAAGCCCGTTTAATTGAACTGTTACACCTTGAAGACAGAAGAGATGAAGCCCTAGAAAACTTTGTCAAACATCAAGGTGTAGTGAAGAGATGGTTTGATAGGAGATCCAAGGTGAAATCCTTTAGAATATCTGACTTGGTTCTCTACTAGGACAAATCCCATGACCGAAGAGGGGAGTATGGAAAATTTGACAGAATTTGGCTCGACCCTTACCAGATTACAGAGATTCTAGGAGATAATGTCTTTCGTTTGAAAACCCTCACTAGAGAGGATATCCCACTACCTATCAATGGGCAGTATTTGAAGCATTATTTTCAGTCCTGAGCTACATACAGCTCTTTCCTTGTACATAGGTAAATTAGGTTTCCTTTCTATTCTATTTTGCTTTGGTTAGGTTAGGGTTTCTTTTGTTTGCTTTGCTCGTTTCTATTTTTGGTTAGAGTAGGTCTGCTTCGGTTGGTTTTTCTTTTTGCTCTGCTCTTTCTTTGGGTTTTCTTCCTTTCTTCTAGGCTTCTTGAATCTGTATGATTCGCTGCTTGCCTAGGGCTTTTTTGGGAATGTATTTTACAAACTCTAATCATATTTTCAGAGTCATTTAGTGGATTTCCTTTGTCTGATGTTGCATATGCTTGGAATTGGAGTCACTTGATTAAGTCGAATTCTAGAATGTATTTGGGTCTCATACTTACACACAAATTTTAAAGGATTCCAAGGTTGTATATGGTCCTTATGAGGTTTGATTGGGTGAAAAATATTATATTCTACTCCAATGCCACTGTGGTTCTCATCCCTGAGTGTGGGCTTCATTGCTTGCAAGGTGAAAGAAAAATTTTAAAAGATCTCAAAGAGAATATCAATAGAAAAGAAAAAGAAAATGTTGAAAATCAAAGGAAATGATCACCTTATTAGGGGTATCCTAGTATCTCTACCAGGGCTATGGATGCCTGGTTGGTAGTAGAGCTATGCTAGGGAGGTTCACAGTGATAACCTCACTAGGGATATGGACGTCTAACTGGAAATGAGACTCTATCTAGGTTGCTTTTGGAGTTGGAATCCTTATGTAGCCCTATCAAACTAAGTTTGGCCCCTATTGCAACTGAGGAAAACATAAATGGATGCATACACACACACTTCAACCCTAGTATAGGAAAGGTCTACTTGTTGGTGATTTCTAAAACCTTGTCCATAGGTAATATGATACATGGGTTGAAACCAAAGATTCTGGGTTGATTCCCGTTTGTCATTAAAATGCTCTGGAGCATTTCTCCAGCGGATTTTCCATTTGTTGTGTAGTTTTGCACACACTCCCCACTGAAATTAGGGACCCTCTTTTTCCTGGTCTTTTGGCTATGTTATGTGGCCTTGCCCTTTCTGAGTTTGTCTTTGAAAATCTTAAGTTTTGGTTTTTGGTGCTTTTGGTCCTTTGGTCCTAGGATTTGTGTTACTTTGCAATGTTCCTTGATGCCTATCTTGCTTGTAAAGTGCCCCCATTGTGTTAACACTTTGAAAATTCTAAGTCTTTTGGATAATCTCAGGTTTTTCCCTGTGTTCGGGATTTTCCCCTTCAGGCAGATTTTCACGGTTGCCTGGAAAACCCGACAGGGCTCGTTTTGCACTGTCATCGGAGATTTTGGTGCTCCATGGAATTTCGTCTTCCCCGATTTTTTTTTAGTTTCCTTCGCTTATTCGATTTCTCGGGTTGCATCTTTGGGTTGTTTACCTTGTTACCATGGAGGCTTCACGTTTGGGTCGCGGTTGTGCAGCGGCCCTATCATACCATGGGGTTCTTTGTTCGATGATGTGGTAGCGCGAGGTTGGTCCATCTGACACAGTAGTGCGGTGATACCTCGGTATCGTGGGTGTCTCTGAGCCAGGTCACGGTTGTGCAGTTTACTGCCATACCATGAGGACTTTGCGCTTGGCTTGTGGTGATGTGGTTGGATGAGCAGCTTGTGGTAGCATGATTTTGGTCACTTTGGAGGAGTTAGGAGGTCACAATTGTCAGTCAACGACGTAGAAATTTTGTTGAATTCATAAGAATTTGTTGCCTTCATAAAAGCCCAAAATCCATTCCTCCTTCATTTCCCCATGATGTGCTAAGTACTGTTGGTTTCAGAAATTTCTGTCCCTGTCAGATTTTTTCTGAAAATTTGTTGTTTGTCAAGAACTAAAGGGATTCATGAGTTGATTATTGATGAATTTTCATTTTATGATTGATTTCGGATGATTTAAGGATATGAAAATGTTTCTGGAGCTTTGCATGATGATTGAGAGCTTTGAGTGTTATTTTGGGTCTCCATCGCTAAAATCCACAAGGTCCATAATTTCCCAAAATTCCTTCCTGACTTGAATTCCATGAAGGGGTGAAAATCCCAAGCTTTGACGAAAACTGCTTTAATGATATGCTAAGGGATTATGGTGGCTAATTTGATCTCTTTGATGATTGAATACGTTGTTTATGATTGACTGGACTGTATTTCCAATGCTATAATGGGTACTAATTGTGGTCTTCTTTGAATGCAAGTTGTTGCTATTGGGGCCGACGAAAGGAATGGGCATACTTTGAATATATTGTGAGATCTGTGAGATGCGGCCAGGTTCATTTTACAACTACGAGCAGGTGAAACTTACATGTGCATGGTTAGGTAGAGACACTCGATGGTCGTTCCTCTGAGTTAGACGTGACATGGCGGATTCAAATTGGTTTGACTCAATCAAGGTCATTAATGAGGCCCAGCTCAACTATTAATCGATGACTTGTATTCACACTCACATGACACACAGGTGTTGCCATTCTTCTTCGTGTTGGTGAGACATTAATGGCAGAAGGGACCTACGGGATTTGTTTAATCTGAATCAGGATTTGTAGAGATCACAGGCTGATCTGAAGGGGTGCATCATGCATTCAATGCAAGATGGCAATTTATTACGACCTATCCATGGCAGATTGGGTTTGTGACCGGCCTTCCTTTTAACCCTAGCTTGGGCTAGCAAGGGACAAGATCTCTATAACTATGGCATATCACTTCTTCTTAAGGGTTAGAAAATTTTGTAGAGGGTTAGACAGTTGGTTAGAAGTTAGAATTAGGAGTTAGTTTATTTTCAAGCAAATGTTGTATACAGAACATCCGAATTGTTTCTATTATTGGTGATTCAATATAAGTGAAGACATTGTGCTATTATTGGTGGATTTTTTGCATTGATTTGTCTTGCATGGTTCTTGTTCTATCTTTAAATTTCTTGGAGATGTTTGAATGCATTTTATATTTAGAGTTAAGTAATTCAATGGTGCTTGTGATTTAATGCTTGGAGTGTTGTAGCGATATCTAGTTCATACTTTGGGTAGCTTCTTGATTGTGGGATTGTTGTGCAAGTTCAATATGTACCTGATATTGGTGTGCTTAGTTCAATTATGGGCATTTATTCAATTCGATTAAATGAATTTCCATGATCTAAAAATCATTAATTCCTTAGAAGATTCCACTATTTTTGTGAGATTGTAGGTATAGCCTCCATTAAGCAAAAAGTGGTTTTATGGGATTGGTCTATTCCAAGTATTTCATCTTTAGTATTGTTGATCTTAGGAGTAGTATTAATCTTAGGATTTCTGAAACCCTGTCTTTTTCTATTTCTTTGAACTGTGGTTAAAATAGGAACTCAAGTATCATCTTGTGGTAAAATCTGATAAGTTTAGAGTCTTCAGCATTTATTTTGTAAGGTCCCTTTATGATTACCAGCATTTTCACATTTATCATTGAGTGGTTTCACCGCATTGTCAAGACCTGACACCCGAGAGACCTTGGGGTTATCTCTTTGTTCATAGAGATCAACCTTTCAAGAGAGATAGGATGTTATATATTCTGTTTGAGTTGTTGTTGTGCAGAAAACACCATCAACAAGACTCACATTAAAAAAAAAAATCTATATAGATTTAAGTTTTTGTGAAGCTACAGGAAGTGCAACGTGCAACCATGAGAAATAGCGACATAATTGTAAGGTCATGCACCACAATCGACTATATGTTCAACGCGATCGCTAATCTAAGTGATGCATATAAAGTTTGTTGTGCCATACCCATCACTCTTATTTTATGTTTCTTTTGTAGGTTTTGACAGTCTGCCACATTCATTCCTTTCTACATAGCAATCGACAAACAAAACACTGCAGTCGCTTTCTAGAACACTACATCTGAGGCTTCTTACACCGCAGCTGCTTCTTTGTGTGATGCATCAAAGCCTTACTGTATTTCCAATGACTATTAAAAAAATAATAGAAAGGTAAATTGATGATAAATATAGTACTGTTTTCTATTTTTTATTAGTAGGATAAGGTTTTTGTGTTATTGATCCTTTCTTCCAACTTGTGTCATTTTTTTAATCGGATTGATACACATTTCAGTTTTGGTGCTTAAAATGGACATGGTTTCACACATTTCAATTTTAGTGCTTAAAAAGAACAACAAAATCTCACATTTGATTTTTGGTGCTTTAAAAAAAGAACAATACAAATCTCATTTTTCTATCTAGGTTTAAAAGAATAGCATGTTCGAACATGTCATATTTCACTTGGTCTAAAATTAACAAAAAAATTGCACACTTCATTTGGTGTAATTAAAAAGAACTATTGATTATTGTATATGGTGCACTTGCACACGTCAGTATTGTACCAAAAGTAGTGTTTTCCTAAAGTATCCTCTCCCCTTACGCACCTAGTGCAATATTGGGTGATGAGAAATTGCAAACAAATAAACATTCCACTTTTTAAAAGTAGGAGGCCTACCTTGAGACAAATCCTAACGAAGAACTCAAGGGTTCGACCTCAAGTGGCATTTTTGGGAGCACTATACAAATTGCCTAAGAGAAAAAGTTATAGGTCGATTTGTGCATGTAGCGCTCTGGACGTTTGCTAGGGGTGTCTCATTTTCTGAGCTATGAGGAGATGTCTGAGAGGTCGATGGTGTTCACCAATATTCTACCCACTAACAACCTTTCTTTTTTTAGATGCCATTAAAGTCCTTCAAATGTAACTTATAAATTGGTGCAAGGGATGCGTATTGTACCCTGAAGCTACTCACCATGTACTTTCTTAGGTTGAGATAGATCTTCTTGAGTTACTAGCAATAGTTCTTAAGAAGAAAACAAAGGTGTGCCTATGGCATCTGTCTATGACCCTATGTCACTGGAAGTCTGCTATCTGCCTCTATATAGAGAAGGTGTTTTTACAATTGACCCAATTGTTTAAATACCCAATATTTCTAAGTATTTACCCCTTAAATGGGAGGTGGGCCCATTTACAATTAGACACTTTTTCTACTACTACATTAGGTTGTGAATGTTTGAGTCTTTTTATTACCAAAGTGTAAACATTCTTATCATTTGACACCAAAAATATCACAAAATCAAACTAATAATTTATCAAACATCTATTTTTTGTGTTTTCTCAAACTGAATTACATCTAAAATCAAAAAACTAATCAAGATTAGGGTTCCTAAAGGTTAGGTTCTTTATTAAACTTGTACACCGCAATGTGTAAGCTTGTGTGTCATAACTGTGTATCTACACCAAAAAAACACTGTGATGCATTCATTGGTGCCTACGACACATTTATCTATTAAAGCACTACATCTCTTTGTCAGTCAAAATCATGGCTTACTGAACAAAATTGAATTGCATCTATGTGCAACACATCTAAATGGTTTTGCAATGCATTTGTTGTCGACTACACCATAGTCATAATCCTGTGCATCGCATCTATGGTTTTCTCTACCATGTCTATCTGATAGATAAAATAGATTTGTGGATGCTAAAAAATCTGTGAGAAAGACTTAAACGATTTCATGTTGTTAGCACAAGTCAGTTTAAATCAGCAAATTTAACATCCCTATGAAATACTTAACCATGTCCAAATACGCAACTAATGAGCAGAAAACAAGTTAAATAGAAGCATATATAAAAAAACATGATTAAACCTTTATCTCATAGTGGATTGGTGCCACCTTTGTTGTGTAGTAAGCAGCCCTTTCCCAATCCCTGATAAGCAAGATTGCCAAGATGATAGTGATAATTCAAATTTATGTGATAATGGACAAAATTAGCTCTCAATTCAAGAGAGTAACCTTGCATGAAGTATGTGAAATTTGTGGATGAAATGAAGTATAGTATACTTTGTTGAATTATGGATGATAAAATGAGGAGAGAAGCCTCCAATTTATAGATTTCCAAAATGGAAAAGATAGTGAAAACAAGCAATGTGGGATCATTCAACATCCAATGGCCAAGTGCCACTTGTCAAGATGTGAATGGTTGAAGAATAAGCACATTTTGGTCAATGTGCATAATAAATGCAATTAGTTGGAATTTGAATTTGAAGAAATGACATGTGAGAGGGAAAAAGGAATGAAATAAATGCCACTTGGCTCAATGCACAAGGACATGTAAGAGGAGTGAATGCCTTGTTGGATGTACAAGTCCACTTGGACTTTTTGAATTCAAATTGAGGGAATATTCCCTTTTTATGCCATGTGAGGGAAAATAGAGATTTAATAAATGAATTAAATCTATTTTCATGTGCAACTTGCATTCTCTAGAAGATTTTAGTGATAGGGATTAGCTTAATCAAGAATTTGATTAATTTAATCAGGATTAGATGATTTGACAATTTTGACTCAAATTGATGAATTGATTTAAATCAGAATTGAGAGGAAATGTTTAATTAAATAAATGATTATGATTTATTTAACTAAGTGGGATAATGTTAGATTAAATCAAATAAGGTTTAATTTATTTAATTTAATAAGAGGACTTTAGAGATTTTAATCAAATAAAATGATTTATTTAATTAAATAGAAATATAAGGTTAAATTAAATTAAATTGATTAATTTAATCAAAAGAGGTGAAAGACTTAATCAAATAAATAAATGATTTATTAAATTAAGAGACAGAATATGATGAAATGCTAAGAGTATGATTTTGGAAGAGATTTTGTTAATAATTAGGATCAAGTGTGTCGAACCAAACTTGTACATTTTCCATGTCTACATTTTTCCCCTCTTTGAAGAAATGTACTTGTTGTATTGATTCAAAGAATAAATTGTTGTGATCAAAGTTCAAAAAAAATTTGATTTTTCAAATGCCCCACTATTGCCCCAGTGAGAAGGATTACGGTGGTATACTGCCCCCTCGAGAGATCAAGCGGAAATGTTCAATTTTTCGATTGAGATCGCGATAAAATGCGAGAGGAGTGATTTTATTGATTGAAGGACAAAAGATAATTATTTGATGTAGACAACTCTGATGATGTATAGACAGTCATCATCCATGGATAGCCTCATGTATATTTTGATGCGACACCGATTTTAGATAGAAATGTTAGTAAAGATAGAAGAATGAGAAGAATGGAAGGAGGATTCACACAATCCTACATTATGATGATGATGATGATTTTCTTACCAGGAATTGGGATTTTCAAAAGGCCAATTACTTCATGTTTGATAACACACGTAGGTACGATGCATCAAGGTATAAAGAATCAGGATGGCATTGTACCTAGTGTGATGGATTTTGACTCAACAATCAGATAGGAGTATTCTTTTTCACACTTAGTATGCATACTTTATTCAGGATGTAGTTCAAACATTCTAAACATCTCAGGCCAAAACATAGGAAAGCAAGCTTTCTTATGTGGTCAACAAGATATCTAAAACATCCTCTCTACAAATCAAACAAAACATATGTGACTAATTTATTTTACAAGTGTATCCCACAAGCACAGTAGATAAAAGAGACAATGATTTTTTCCCCATTCCTTTCTCTCTAAACCTATTTTGTTTAGGCATCATCGAGAGGTCCTTGGAATGAGCGCAAAATAAGATAAGCCAATAAAAGAGAAAAATACAGTAAACCAACAAGCTAATGTTCTTCATATCGCTAGCCAAGACTAAACTACTGTGGGGTACCTGACGCTTATGTCCATCACAGGAAAGCTTCATCCTAGGACATGTTGTGATCAGGGTTTTGATGTGGTTGATTGGATGATAAGCTATTGATATTCTGACTTGATTAACTTGCTTGCTTACTGACTTAGACTTTTGAGACTCTGACGATTAGGGTGTTCAATTTTGAACGTGCTAGACTTGCTTCTGACTGACTCACCAAAGGGAGAAGGCGAGGATTGACTTTATTAGGAATGATTACTATCACACGTGAAAGCAAAATGAGATGGATGCACCATTTTGGATTTTTAGATATTTTAAGGCTTTTTTTGTGTTTTACAAATGTTTTTGGTATTTTTCAAGATTTACGGTGAAGAGACTAACCTAAAGACCTATCCTAGGGGTCTCAGGAGCTGATCTATAGATTAGCCTTGCCTACGTTGTACACGTAGAGACCACGTAGTTTGACTGGCGACAGACTTGACTCAATGATGAGAGAGATGGGAAAACAGGTTTCCATTTTATTGCGACAGACGCCTAAGGACTGACCTAGGATGTCTCAGGGGATGATCAAAGATCAACCTTGCCTATGTTTAAGCTCAGAGATGACATAGTTCGGACAAGGTGGAAGACTGACAAGACTCAATGACGAATGTCTTTTGAATATTTTTTGAGATTTTGACATGTTTTTGGATTTTTGATGAATTTTCTGAATGTTTTGATTTTTAGATTGATTTGGACGATTTGGATGTGGATATGTGATGATATCAGTGCTCTATTTTGGGATTTTGTTGAAAACCAAGCTAGGGTTGATTGATCAGATTGATGGATTGATTGTTTGACTAAGTGTGTTAAGTCAAACAAAAGTGATAATGCACTTGTAAACTCTAGGAAGTTGTGTTATCCTAGAGTAAACTCGTACACGTGGGGGTAGTTTGACTAAATGTGTTAAGTCAAACAAGTTGATGATGGATTCGATAATTTGACTAAGTGTGTTAAGTCAAATAAGATGATGATGCACTTGTCAACTCTAGGAAGTTGTGTTATCCTATAGTAAACTTGTACACAAGAGGGTGGTTTGACTGAGTGTGTTAAGTCAAATAAGGTGATAATTGATTGGATTTGATTGATCAAGATTGATGAAGCTTGTTTTGGAACAAAATTGTTTTGAATGATTTGATGTGACGCTGAAGTACACATTACATGCAACTGATATTGATTGTTGGATTGATGTTCGACAAAAGATAAAGCTTGATAAGGAACATCATCTTGTCAAAATATGCCATGGGCTAGTGATTTGGATCTTTGGCTCACAAATGCTTTAACCAATTTGATTTCAAGTTTGCCAATGTTCGTATTACCACATAAATTGAAGGATATATATCAAGATTATTCCTGAAGCAAGATACAAATATCTACCCCCAGGGTCTAGCAATGTATGGAATGTTATGGGTGGACGCTTGGATAGATGGATGGATGGATGGGTACGGTAAGCATGCAAAGGATGCCAAGGATTATCTTGCGATAAGATAAGGGGTTCGAATAGAGGAATGCTCATTTGGATAGTGCTTCATGGCTCAAATAATGTTGGATTGGATAAGATCAATGAAAATGATCCATGTCAAGATGACTACCATAAGCAAGTGTAAAGTGTGCACCAAACTTGTATCAAGATCAAGATAGCTTTGGAGTATGGATGCAGATATATGAAAATGGATGGGATAAATGGTTCATGGATGAACAGCTTTATTATGGATGGAAAGTTGTCTTTATTATGGATGTGATAAGATGCTTTCACCTGAACTGGCGCATGTAGATGCTCGATTCTACACATGACGCCTATTTTCCAGGTTTTCATCATGGTACTTACCCAATGCGCCACCGAAGTGGTTTTCGCCAGAGGATGATTTTTTTTTTCTTTATTGTTTCCAATCCTTTTTTTTAATTTTTTTTGTAATTTTCTTAGAGATTTCAAGTTGATGTTGAACCACCTAGTGGTGTTGATGTTGATGCTTCTGTCATAATGTTCCATCGATATCCTACTTGAAGAAGTTGCTTTGCCAAGATATGTGCACTTGAATGTAACTTTTGAGATTCTTGATTTGTTTTGCTACTATTGGAGTTAACTTTGTCTCCATGCGCACATCATAATAGAGTGCCTTTTGAATCCTTATGATGAAGAGTTGTTGCCAACACATGGTCAATGTGAGAATTGGATATCATGCATGGAGGTGTGGATGGCGGAGTGTGTTTAGGAATAAAAGATGGATTGGTTGATAGTTTGGAACCTTTGACTCTCCAAACTTGCGAAGATGAGCAATAATGGGTGGATACGGAAGTGTGCGTGGAATTAGGACCAATTGCTTGATACACTTTGTATGTTTCTTGAGAAGCTTTCTTTTTTCTTTGTGGACATTTTTTATGGATACTTGTCCCCTTTTTATTTTGCCCCATATTTTCTTTGACTAATGGAGTATGATAGGGATCATCTTTCTTTGTATTTTTTGCTATCCATATGTATTTGATTTGTCCTTCGTGCTTCTTAGCTTCTTTTTCCTTGACAATATTCTTCATACTTTGATTCTTCTTTTGATGTTGGTCCCAATTTGTAGATGGGGTGATGGGTGGATGAAGATTCATGACATAGTGGGTTGTAGTATTGGCATTGATTTCATCATAAGGATTCTTTGTGCTCCCTATGTTGACGTTTGCTTGAGATGAAGTTGCCCCTAGTTTTATAGAGGTATCACTAATATGTTGAGGTCCCTTGATTGTCGAGTAACCAAGGCCTTGATGCTTAGGATTACCAATAATCTGCATTGGTTCTATGATGCCCTATTCATGTAGGCCTAATCCTCTACCTTGATAATTCATCTACCGAAAAAATTTAATCTGCAATAGGATATGGTTTACCTTGGAAACAAGGTGTTTCTCCTTCTATTCTCTATGGTGGGTCTTCAAAGGTGATAGCTCTTTCATTGATAAGATAATTTTCCCTTACAAAGGTGAGTGATCCAATTTTATAAGTGATAGGATCTTCCATAAGTGGGATAAATTCTTGATTTATCTCTTTGTCCTGATCTTGTGAGATATAAGATTGCAATGCTCCTTCAAGAGGTGTTGATGCTTCATTGTCCTTGTAAAAGTCTTCCTCATGATTCATTCTTGATAAGCTTTCACATGATGTTTCTAATTCACAACTTTTGCAAAAACTTTCTTCATGATTTGTTTCTGATATGTCTCTGGATTTCTCTATATCTTGATCATGTGCACAAATGTTAACAGTAGGAGACTCTTGTTCCTTGGTAATGATATCAAGAGTATGAAACTCCTATTTTGAATGAAGATCATCTACGTGTCCATCGAAGGAAAGCATCCCATGGGTAGATGGAGGAGTATGGATGTGATTATCTCGTATAGATAGGATTTTGTCCATTATATCATTGTAGTAGCTTGGAGATACAAATTCTTGATCTCGAATGATTTTGGAATTGCTTTCGACATGGTTTGGATCAAGTTCTTGACATGGGTCAATTTCAAAGAATGGGTTGCTTTCTTGGATATATTCATTAGGCATAGGAAGTTTCTCAAATGTCATGAGGTTAAAGGATGTCCATATGTTTTGGAAAGGATCATTGCTAGACCTTGGTGAAAGATGTTGATCATGCTTTGGAGTAAATTCTTGAGATATGTCCTCTAATTTGTTAGGTGATGTAGATACAATTTCAATATGATCATTGGTCAATGAATCATGGATTATGTCAATAGGAACAAATAACATCAACACTCCTTGAAATAGATCTTTGTAGGAGGGGTCTTGATCATGACTAAAAAATGGCTATTGATGTATGTTGATTTGATTATTGGATGAGGTGGAAACATCTTCAAGGTGTTCATCGATGGATAAATCTTGATTATTGTTTTCAACAATTATGGTGGGAGTTTCCTGCAAGCTTTTCTAAGGGAGTAATTCATGCGTTTGCTGTTGAGCCAACAACGCTTGTTGTTGGTTGTGTTGTTTTTGTTCCAACAAATATTTTTGTTGGGCTACTTGTTGATACGCTTGTTGATGGATTGCTTGCAATAGTGCCCGAAATTGTGTTTGTGCCTACCAAGCTTGGCATTGGGCTTGAGCTTGAGCCTGTGCTTGTTGGGTTGCCTGTGTCGCTTGTGTGGCTTGTGTAGCTTGTGCAGCTTGTGCAGCATGTTGGTTTTGGAGTGCCTTTTGGTGGGCAGCTTGTCAAGCAGCCTGCAACATGATGGAGAATGAATTTTTCATGTTGTGTTTTGGTGGTGGTGGCGGTGGATTGGGAATGGTGTTGATTGTTGGGGTTTCTTGGATGGTTTCCATTTT
Organism: Sequoiadendron giganteum; assembly: GCA_007115665.2. Lineage (NCBI taxonomy): Eukaryota > Viridiplantae > Streptophyta > Pinopsida > Cupressales > Cupressaceae > Sequoiadendron > Sequoiadendron giganteum. Next base: position 11,276,665 of record VCHN02000014.1, read on the forward strand.
TTGTTGCGATGTTGATGGTAGGATGAGAGAATTTGGTATGATGCTTTGACTTATGAAGGGGGTGTTGCTCTGATTCAGATGATTAATGGTTGGTAAAGGGGGAAGTCTCATGCCTTGATTGTTTGGTTGATAGATTTGTAAGTTTTGAATTTGATTTAAATCTACCAAAGGGAAAGTGTTCCAAAATTTAGATTCAGAAAACTCACATTTGTTGTACCATTGAGGTTTGTAAGAGATAATGATCCCATGTATGGATTGTACAAATGTAAGTTTTGAAAATCCATTGGCATTACGAGACTTGGATAGTTTGGTTGAATTGGATTACTCATGATGGATGAATCAAGTTTATATTCCCTTCTCTTCTTTTGTTTTTACCTTGTTGATCTCTTTAGGGATTTAGGACCAATGATGAGATGAAGGATGAAAGGGGTGTTTAAACTTTTAGGAACTTTAGATCAATGCTAGACTTTAGGACTTGGTTTGATTTGATTTTGATTGATGATAGTTTGACAAACTCTGTTAAGTCAAACAAAGTGATAATGCACTTGTAAACTCTAGGAATTTGTGTTATCCTAGAGTAAACTTGTACACAAGAGGATGTTTTGGCTAGGTGTGTTAAGCCAAACAATGTGATGTTTTATGATGAACTTGTAAACCCTAGGAAGTTGTGTTATCCTAGGCAAAACTCACATAATAAAATGAATTGACTAAGTTTTTTAAGCCAATCAAAGTGATCATGAACTAGTGAACCTCAAGAATTTGCATTATCCTAGAGGCAAATTTGTTCAAGAGATTTGAATATTTGGCTAGGTGTGTTAAGCCAAGATAGAGTGATGCTGATTTAGCCTTTAAGTTTAGCACGAATGATGTTTCTAAAGTTCTCAAAAGTTTGATGATGGGATGAAAATTTGGTTGATGGAGATACGGATGAGGATGGTGATTTTGATCCTTAGATTTGAACCTAGACATGACTCTTTTTACAACACCTCGGTATTGAAGAACAATATTAGACTTCCTATGTGAGGAAAGAAAACTTTTCAAAAAGCTCAGGATTTTGTTGATAATAGAATGCATACAAAGTTGGATTTTTTCTTGAAGCCTTCTTATATAAGTTGTACACTAGTCTTTCTCTAACTTCAAGGAGCATTTAAAGACGTTGTTCGCAAGATTTTAGACTTATCCTTTTGAATGTTGGTTTTGGGATTTTGACCTTTCGGGAAATCATTTGAGGCAACACATATGAGGTCCAATTTATCTTTTATCTTGCCTTAGTGAATTCTTTTTACCAAAAGCACTTGCTTGATTATGTTTCAAACTGTATGTCTAATGTCCCACTTTCATTTTCATCCCACAAGGTCCATTATGTGGAAATCAAGGAAATTAGGGAAAAAGTTTCCTAGGTTTAAGCTTAGTGAAAACAAATGATGATAAAATACAAGCACTTAGAAACCTCTAAGGATTTGATCCCTAGGGAAAGAAAGAGTACTTAAATTCGTCAAGGATATTTGTTTTCTCCAAGGGGTTTGAAATTTGGAGTTCTTTGTGAATTTTTTTTTTTCAATTGTTTTGAGGACCAAGCAATGTATTTTTCATTTCCAAGCACATGTACAACCCTAGGATGATGAGACAATATTTTGTTAGGTTCCCACTTGGACGAATCCAGCTGCACATATTTTGTGCAGATGACTAGATGCTTGACCACACTAGCTCCCCTCCAAGGCACACACTTCTCGGGTCAGCCAAGCATTAGTACCCATGAATCTCCCATGGCATACTTTTTATCTCTACAAAAAAATCACATGTATAACGTGGAGCGGCTTCAAAGGACATGACCTTTTGCACCAACAAAATAGATAAGGATTTGGCCTTTCTAAACAAGGGTTTTAATTCATACTTTCCGTTCATGGAGGCTGACCCATGCGATGAGAGACCATTGATGCCCTTCTCGTCAGAGCCAACTATGTGATATTGGCTTTTGTTCCAGTACCCACTTTTATATCCCGGCTAGAAATACACTTGGCTTTAGTGTGTTACCAGTTGAGTCGTTCCCTTGGGTGAGTACTTTTACCCACAAGGTAGGCCCGCTAAGATAAAAAAAAGCGAGTAAACATATTCATAGTTTGATCAACCTTTGTTTAGAAACAAAGGGAGAATGCACGCAATAAGCCTACTCACACTCGCAAGATGTTTTGTTCAATTTTAAACCCAAAATGAAAGTGTGAAGGCAATATTTTTGACAACTTAATATCACAAAAAGGCTTTTGATTCTCAAGATATTAGTTTGTGAAAAGGATTACAAAACATCAAGTAAACATGTTCATTTTAATCCTCAAAGCAAAAGATGAGTTCTTTTTAAAGCATTAACTTTGAAGTGTGAAATTTTGTCTTGTTCAATTTTAGACCAAATCGAAATCTAGTAAATGTCTAAGGTTCTTTTTAACCAAGAGGAGTGATTCAAATGATTAATTTTAAACAAGCATGAAAATGGAAAAATCTAGCTCAATAAGCATTAAAAAATGCTTTTGTGAATCTTGGATTCCAATCTTGTTTTGCCTTCGTTTGGTTCCAATATCAATCTGTAAAAGAAAATACAAAGTTACTTATGAATAAAATGATCCACAAAGTCTTTCATATATCAATGCATTAAACATAGGTTATTAAAAATGCCATTTCTTAAAAAGAAAAATTATTTACCCCCTTATAATGCAAAAAAATTCCTTCACCATTGTCTATTTCATAAATTTACAGCCTCTACCACCATACCGCAGATGGTTAAGGCAGGTTGCACGGTGACAGCTTGCACAGTCAGTCAAGACAGCTATCACTACACCGTGGATAGGCTGAGAGGACCCGCTATAGTGCGGTGGATAATGGTTTTGGTGGAATGACAGGTTCATCGTGATACCACAGTTTATCAGGTTGAAGACCGTGATGGTGCGGTGGGAGCGAGGCAACGGCGGGAGCGATCAACAAGTTTACCACGATACCATGGACGGGAAAGCAGAAGACCGCGGTGACACGATGGCAGTGAAAAGATAGTTAGGGCAATGGTTAGCAAGTTCACCACGATACCATGGAGCGTGAAGCATAAGACCGTGGTGACGTGGTGGTGGTCAGCGCAGACAGTCAAGCGGTGGTTAGCATGGTCTACTGCAATACCAGGGACGATTAGGCAAGAGATCATGGTGACAGCGAGGAGGCGGTTACCACGCTACCGCTGGTAGTTAGGCAGGAGACTGTGATGATGTGGGACAGTGATGAGGCAGTTAACCATGCTACCGTTGGTGGTTAGGCAGGAGATGGCAGTAGTGGCTAGTAGACAGTTCACCGCTAATCGTTGATAGGGGAAGGTCGAGCCGCGGTAACGCGGAGGACTAAGAGAATGGAAACCGCAAGCTTGTTGTTAGTGAGGAGATAAGTCACGGTACAATGGTGGACACCATGGTACCGTGAGCGGTGAAGGTCGACGGCGCGGTAAGGCGGTAAGTGGCTGTGGAGATAGTGAGTGTAGAAGAAAATGTCAGCGCGGTAAGAGGCCAGTTTGACTGCATGGGAGGATTGTAAGGAAAAGCACAGTGGAAAAGGTTTGCAGCAAAAGCCTGTTCAGATTATGATTTGATTTTTTATTTTTTTTATCTACTTTGAGCATACATGAATAATTAAGCATAAAGAAAGAAAATCACAACTCGTAATCTAAATTTTTTTATATTTTTTTCAGACATTAAAATATGCAGAAATAAAAATCGTAAAATACTTTCTTCTCATGAAATGGAATGAATAACAGTAGAAATGACTGTTATCAAAAAAGTTGAACACATCGAACAAAATTTTCTTGCAACAGAGATATAAGTAAAATTATTTAAAAAAAAGCAAATTCAGGAGTGCCCTCCTTCTAGCGCTAGAATGTGGATGCTTAAAAATCTGTGAGAGAGACTTAAACGATTTCATGTTGTTAGCAAATTTAACATCCTTATGAAATACTTAACCATGTCCAAATATGCAACTAATGAGCAGAAAATAAGTTAAACATAAGCATATATAAACAAAACATGATTAAACCTTTATCTCATAGTGGATTGGTGTCACCTCTGTTGTGTAGTAAGCAGCCCTTTCCCAATCCCTGATAAGCAAGATTGCCAAGATGATAGTGATAATTCAAATTTATGTGATAATGGACAAAATTAGCTCTCAATTCAAGAGAGTAACCTTGCATGAAGTATGTGAAATTTGTGGATGAAATGAAGTATAGTATACTTACTTGAATATTGGATGATAAAATGAGGAGAGAAGCCTCCAATTTATAGATTTTCAAAATGGAAAAGATAGTGAAAACAAGCAATGTGGGATCATTCAACATACAATGGCCAAGTGCCACTTGTCAAGATGTGAATGATTGAGGAATGAGCACATTTTGGTCAATGTGCATAATAAATGCAATTAGATGGAATTTGAATTTGAAGAAATGACATGTGAGAGGGAAAAAGGAATGAAATAAATGACACTTGGCTCAATGCACAAGGACATGTAAGAGGAGTGAATGCCTTGTTGGATGTACAAGTCCACTTGGACTTTTTGAATTCAAATTGAGGGAATATTCCCTTTTGATGCCATGTGAGGGAAAATAGAGATTTAATAAATGAATTAAATCTATTTTCATGTGCAACTTGCATTCTCTAGAAGATTTTAGTGATAGGGATTAGCTTAATCAAGAATTTAATTAATTTAATGAGGATTAGATGATTTGACAATTTTGACTCAAATTGATGAATTTATTTAAATCAAAATTGAGAGGAAATGCTTAATTAAATAAATGATTATGATTTATTTAACTAAGTGGGATAATGTTAGATTAAATCAAATAAGGTTTAATTTATTTAATTTAATAAGAGGACTTTAGAGATTTTAATCAAATAAAATGATTTATTTAATTAAACAGAAATATATGATTAAATTAAATTAAATTGATTGATTTAATCAAAGGAGGTGAAAGACTTAATCAAGTAAATAAATGATTTATTAAATTAAGAGACAGAATATGATGAAATGTTGAGAGTATGATTTAGGAAGAAATATTGTTAATAATCAGGATCAAGTGTGTCGAACCGAACTTGTACATTTTCCATGTCTACAAGATCTTATTTATAGAGGTTGCTTAAAACTGATATTTTTACATAGAAACCCAGAATCTAAACAATCACCTTTTCCTACATTTTCAATAAAAAAAATTCCTAGGTTAGAACATCATTTTAGCATCATATCATAGAGTCCTTAAACCATCTTGTCTTGAAAATCTTGAAAATTGAATACCAAAAACAAGTTTAGAAGTCAAAATCTATAGTTATCATTTGGAAAATCATCAAAACCTCATCTTTACAATCTACCCCATCAACAAATTTTGAAACCCAACTCATTAGTCTAGTTGTGGAATCACTTTTTCATCAAAACCATCACCATCACTTAGACCTGTTTAGGATTTTACACGTGGTTACGTTAGTCCCAAAACTAAAAAATTTATCAAGGTGATCACCTTTTAGGATTCAAAGTCAAGGTAGCAAAGGGTTTTTTCACTTAGCGAAATATTATCAAAAAATTAAAAATCATAGTTTTCATCCTAGTCTTTACCTTCCAAAAATTGAAAAATACCAAAAACATAAATTAGATTAATCTTAGTTGCATTCATAACAAAACTTCAAAAAAACCAAAAAAAAAACAAAATCTAGAAAAGACAAAGTCAAAACAACATCACTTTTATGATTGTCACACAATCACAAATGAAAAGAAAAGAGATGGACTCGTCATCTAATCTGATGTACAACCCAACTAGTGAAATGAAATTTGGTGAAATTAATAGTAGTCACACAAACTCACAAAATCAGACTCTTCCCCCTTTAGAGAGTTACAGTTTGAAAGAAGTAAACCAAAGGCTCGTGCCTAAGGAAATCGAAAATGCATCTCAAGATGCAAGGATCTTGAGAATCATTGGGAAAATTGTGTCCGCAAACCCCAATCGGTATTTCATGCAATTAGCACAACATGGAGCTCAACTACCATCTAACTTCAACATAAACTCCATCATAGGGGAGATTCCTAACATTGTGACACTAGGATTAGGTTTCATGGATAGACCTCCACCATCACTAACACCTACTATATCACAACCCACATCATATTTGAACATAGGCATGTCACCTGCCCAAACATCTCATTACATATCAATTATGAATGTTACACCACCACCTACATTCATTGAGCCCATCGCAAATCCATTTTCCTCAACATCTACAATTGCAGCACCAACCCACACCAAGGTTGCAGCCCAAACTTCATCCCATTCAAACACATCAAGTAATATACAAAATACCAACCTTCATATCTAGGACCATAAGTGGATACCATGTCCACTTCACAAAACATAAATACACCTCTGACAAGCACTCGATCCTTTTTAGAATAGGTCTAAACATCACTCCACCCCAACAACAACCAAACAATCTTGGTGTGCAATCTAAATATGGGTTTTATCAACCCCCACCTCCACAACAACCTAACAATCTAGCTTTGTCATCATCATTTGGGTTTAATCAGCCCCCACCTCCACTGCAACCAAACAATCTTGGTTTGCACTCCACATTTGGTTTTTCTCAAACCCCTTCACAACAACCAAACTATCATGGTTTTGCATACACATTTGGGTTTATTCAACCCCCTCCAAAATTACCAAACAATCTTGGTACATCATTCAAAGCTGGTGTTAACATTTCACCACCATCATCATCATTTAATCGAAATCGCACATACACCTCACAATATCACCACATTCCACCCATGTATCAACATTAAAATATGTATTGATTCAATCCACAATGCAACATAAATCCATTCAAGAACCCCTCACAAGGTTCCCCACAATACATCACACCCACCTTGGTTTCAATGGCACCATCGCCCATGGACCTAATGGCTCACAATTACAAACATTTCAACATCAAATGACTAACATGCATGTAACTGGGAGTCAAAAAACCTACTCAGTGGAGGACCTATGTCCTTACCCTTTTGATGGGAGCATTCACATACCCCCTTTCCTAGGAACTTTATTATTCCAAAATTTAACAAATACAAGGGAAATGGAGACCCTGTTGAACACATATGTGAGTTCCATGCAACCTCCTTAGACATGGCACATGAACATACATATCTCATGAGAATTTTTCCACATAGTCTAGGAGGACAATCCCTCAAATGTTTCGTGCACTTACCTTTAGGTATACAAACTTGGAGTGAACTAATGGACAAGTTCATCACATGCTTTTCATACAACATATAAACTGATACCAATATTACTCATCTATGCTAAGAAACAAGAAGATGGTGAGACTATCTCATCATTCTTACAAAGATGGTAAAGCTTAGCCAATAAGTGTGCCTGCCATATACTAGAGAAGCAACTAGCCCAAATCTTTGTGGAGAACCTCAACAAGGAGGTAATGTTCCACTTGCAAATTCATTGTTCTGAAATGTTTGACGATGTGATAGAAAAGGGGTTGTCCATTGAGAAAGCCCTCATCGCCAAAGGGCTTGTGAATTTTTTTAAGGAGAATAATAAATATTCTTCTCATTGTTCGAAACCAAATAAGAATAAATTTTGGTCATTAACAAAAATGTGACAAATGACAACATTGTAGATGTAAAGCTCTTAAATAAACCTCATCATGTGCTAAATATAAAAGGACCTATAGAAATTAACACCAATAAAACTATACAAAAGCAAGAACAAACTACTAATGTGGCTTAAAATAACACACTACATGGTCCTCCTAGGGCCCCCAACCAATACGAAAGTACACTCCCTTAAGGGAACCAATTGAGGCAATTTTAAAGAAATTTCTACAAAATAATTTCATCCCAACTACTTGAGATTGGACATTATGAGCTAGGTCCATTCAAAATGTAACCTAGTGGAATAATAATGATTTATGTGAATACCACATAACTAAAGGACATAAAACATCTGCCTGCTTCAAATTAAATAGAATCATACAAGATCACTTAAATCAAGGTGATATCCAAATAGATAACAAACCAGAAACCTCTAACAAAGATCACACAATCTTCAAAGACCCTTTATAAAACCATGGGAAGGGAAAAGCCTTGAGTCCTGGAAAAGGTGGAAAATTTGATGTCAATTATACTAGTGTCGCCTATGATTACATAGTAAACCATATTTGATCATCATCAAACCATAATACATCCACTGTCATGATCAAAAATAAAAATCTTCAATGTGTGGTTGCAACCATGTGATCAAAAGTGACTCTGCAAGGATCCCCTTCCAAACCTCAATCGTCACGTGAATATAAATTTCTTGATCATTAGTAAAAACCCCAGCTCAAATCTCAATTCTCAAGTTGCTACGCACCTCTCCCAAGCATAAGGCTATTCTAGACAAGGAATTGTAGGATCCATTCATCCCCACAGACTTAAACATGAACTAATTTTAGGCCATGGTAGGGTTTTTGGCTACCACACATCATATAACCTTCATTGAACATGAGTGTACTTCGTAGAAACCAAATCACAATGAACCATTACACCTTGAATTATACATTAACAAACACAAAATCATATGATTTTTGATAGATGGTGGAGTTGGGTTGAATAAATGCATGTTAAAACTAGTAACTACCATGGGATTCTTCAAGGATTGTATAGATGAATCAAAGAGGATGATGATATGCGGATATGATGATATGGAACACTCCTCCAAGGGCATCATTGTGCTACCAATCAAAGTGGGACCTATTATATAGGACACAATATGTTAGGTGCTAGATCTAGACCTACCCTATAACCTTTTTCTTGTATGCCCATGGATTCACTCCATGAAGGTTGTCCATTCCACATACCATCAATGTTTGAAGTTTCCCTACAAATGGTGTAGAGATCACTATTTTTGGTGATCCTAACCCCTTTCAATATTGTAATAACCTAAGAGGAAGACCTAAGAATTAGGTACCTACCCATAGGAAGATATCATCTACCCCTTCCTCATCACACTACATTGACCCAAATTCTCTATCAAAAGCTTTGCCATTGCCAACAAAATTTCCTAAAACCAAGGTCCAAGTCCAAGACAATAGAGGTTGAGAATACAATATTGAAAGTCTTTTTTGCGTGAGGAAACTACCATTTTCACCAAAACTCTATGGAAAACCATATCGCATCAAGAAAGATCCCAACATGATGATTCAATATCACCCACCCATGACCTTCACCAAGTGGGGTGAATTAGGAAAGGAATGTATCAAGGAAGACCTCTCTAAATGGATATATAGAGATGAAGAGGACAAGATACATGTGGATCTACCTATTGATAAATATGGCAAGGGTTTCAAAATAATGAAACAGAAAGGATGTGATAGTCACAGTGGCCTTGGACTATAAAAATAAGGTATGACCGAACCTATCCTAGCAAGAAAATAGTCACGAAACAAAGGACTAGGCTATCAACTACTAAAATTGAAAGATCCTAATGCTACGATATTTTGAAAGAAAGTTGTTAACGCATTTGAAACTATTGAGACATCTAGGATAGGTCTTGAACCTAAATCCCCTATTGACGACACAATGGCCATGCCTGGATCGATACCTTTTGGGATCTAGATGATTCATCCATCTTCACCCTATCCACCTCATCTATAACATGCCCAACTAAAATTTCCACAATAAACTAATAATTAATATTATGAATTTAAATTTAAGGCATAAATCCCATAGCTATTTTCTAACATGGCAATTTCATGTCCATAAATTAAAAAAAATCTAAATATATTTATTTTCAAATGTTAATATTAGATATACAAAGTTTGACTTGGCACTCAACCACCACATAGTCAATATAATAATTACATCAATGATACAAGTACATCATTAAGATAGAAATTCCACTGTAATTCCTCTTCAACAACTCATCTCCATTGGTGGACAAGAACATGGTTCAGGTGATTTTCCACCCAACCACGAAGCAATGCTTCCTTGGAATTATTTTTTCCATTGGAACATACCTAACCCCACACTGAACACTTAGCAAGAGATACAATTTTCAAGGTGGAATTTGTGCATGCCTAACTACATGAATTTCTATCTATTGTTAGAACATGAAATTTCCATATTAGGTAATAAGATAAAGAAGATACAGAGAGGATAAATAAATAAATTGTTCATTCTGAATAAAATGACTACAAAGCTTGGCCAAGCTCATACTGCATAAATGCAACTTAAATTAGATTTGGAAAAGAAAATCTACACTCTTTGGCATCCATTCCCGAAAGGTAGATTATCATAAAAAAGGGGTATCTCTCACTTCTAGACCATCTACTAGAATCATATATAAGTGTGCTATATTATATCTAGTACTTTTGTATCATTACATTTTATCAATCAACAAGAAAATAATCCATTTAAATTAGGTATATCCATTCATCTATTCATCATATAACTATCTTTCCTTAAGATTCATATTTGCACTTCAACACTATTCCTTTTCTATAGTTCTTCCTTTGCAAATGAATTAATTACACATAATCAAATTAGTAAATTAAGACTAAATAAGAAGGTATACCACATGTATGTGAACATGCATAAATGATGAGTTTATGCATGTGCACGTGTATACATATAATTCATAGTTTGTATATGCGTATACATTCTTAATGAATAATAAAAATAAAATTAATTGAACATGCAGATTTCTAGATCAAAGATACATTGATTTTCTCATATACGCAAGTTTTGGTCTTTCGACTATATTCTAACAATGACACAATGAATATCTATACAATGGTTTGAGATTTTATCAAGTAACAAAGTTCCAACTAAAACAAGACCAGGTTGTTTACTCTTAATAGATAAAAATCAATTTCAAAAACATTAGGAGAACCAATATTAATTCTTGTCAATCATCAGTTTGAATTGCTTAGAAATGGCATACCATTATCCTGTAATCATTCTTTTCCAGATAAACAAATAGATTTTATGGTTTTCTAACATATCATTTATTCTCTATATTTTAATTTAGAACATTGTGATGTTCTACAATCTATTCCTCTTTAAATCACACACATATTTTTATATAATGAAAAATACTGGGGTTGATTTGCATTAATTGAGCTATCGATTGATATCCATCACCCTATGTTCAATAGTGTGTTTGACCTCATACCCGAGGCACTAATTTATCATTTGAAAAGAAACTGAGTGTAATCAACTATTTGAATCTCTATGATTCGTACACATGGGTGACAGAACATGCATATATATATGTATATATGTATATGCATAGACATATATATGTATATATGTATATGCATAGACATATATATATATATATGTATAGATATATATATATATGCACAAATATATGTATATGCATAGATATATATATTCACTGATATATATATGTTTATGTGTGTGTGTGCATATCTATACATATATATACATGCTCATTGAAGGAGTAAGAAATATTTAATCATAATTCGTCGAGGTTCCATATACCCTCAACCTATAAAGGCCTATATATTGTTGGTGACATAACAATAAACACGCATTATCTTTAATGAAATATTTACAATAGTCAGTTAATCTAGAATGATAATAGATCGTTCCATTCTGTAATCTAAACAATGCTTGATCATTTGGAAAAAATGGAATTAATAGAATGACATGGGGATTCATCCCAATACACATCTATATGTTACAAGGCCAACCTCGGTCTGTACACATGTTACACCAGGTCAATAAAACTTATTCCACACTAAGCTTTGAGTAGGACAACGTATATCATCCATCAACCTACAACTATAATGGCAATTTAATCTGCCCATTTTTTGTTCATACATGGAGCATAATTATGGAACATTCTGAGCCAATATTCATGCTCAAATAGTCCATACCATTCGACCCCATGAAACAGGGTATATGCATGTTGTTGCAAATGAAGATATTGTTCAACTAGTATCATGGTTGATCAACACCATAAATGTTGTTAACCTTCATAGAGAATATGTCAATGTTCTCATAATTAAAAAAAATAGCATGTGAGCTAGAGCCCGAACACAAGCCTTCGAGTTTGACCATGATCTTGCATGTCACTATACACAATGAAGGTAAAGAATGAGGTTTTCACCCTCCAAGCATGGCTATAAACAATGATGTAACATAAATCAGAAACAAAAGCCACAAGTTTGATTACAATGTATGGACAATTCTATTAATAGGGCACTCAAATTTCGTTAAGCCCCTACTTTTCTCAAGAAGACAAAGTAAATCAATTGTTTTGAAGGAAACTTTAAGAAAGGCATCAATTTTTACCTCTTTAAGTCTGCAAGTTCGATGCTTGTTCCACAATCAACTGGAGAATGGCTTCCTTCCCTTTCGTGCTTTTTTCCTTTTGTTTCTTTTTTCACGATCACCTCCTCTGCTTTTTTCTCGATTCCCTATTCAAAATTATCCCCCCTTTCTACCTTTGATTCCCTACATTCTATTCTTGGAGTGCTCTTAACTCCCCATACCTCCATTACTTAGCTGCCCCACTCCCCTGTCATTGAGCATTATCCATTCATTCCAATTTTGAAGGGGTTGGCATTATGGTGGGGTTATATGAATAATCATTGTCATCACTCCTTGCATATAATTTTATAAGAGGTTTTGAATAAGAGGCTCCTTATTATTAAAATCCTATATAATATGATTGCATACATATATCTATGTTTATATAGATAAATTCACAATTTTTTATATATTTAATTTCTTCTCTTACAAAGAACTAATTCTTTTCAAATTCTTTCAAAGGATCAAATATTCAAATCATTCTTCTTGCAAGGAAATAATATGAAACAATTATATTTTGCACACCATCTTTTTTTCCTTTTTCTCTAAATATGAAATTAACTTCAAATAGACAAGGTAAGACAAACAAATGCAATAATTTTGTTTCTTTCATAATATTGCCTATTTAACCAAAACTAAATTTTATGCAAGCAAGAATGATATTTATCAATTGCAAGACAAATGCAAATGTCATGGTCTACTGTGGTGTGTGAGATTCTAGATTCTAAACTTTCTTATTGTTTGTCATCCAGTTAAGCATTCCTACCTCAACCATGTTCTCGTTATTCAACCTATTCCTACACACATTCTTGCACTTGAAATTATTCATTAGTAACCTTTAATCAATATTCATTATAAAATAATTCTCTTAAATCATAAAGCTGCAAGATAATAATTCTCAAATATTATTGCATTTATCAAATCTCATAAATATTAAATGATAAATTTTATTTTTCAAATATTTCAATTAACTCAACATTATTAAATGCAAGTAAAGAAATTGAGATGTGGCATCATCCTTAAACTTTTCTGATACTAATGATAATGTGTCATTACTTTACCCCCAATTAATTGTTTGGGACCAACAAGGTCCACTGAGCTTGGACCTCTTCAAAAATGATGAATCAAGTTTTGATTTTATGGGACTTAGAGATGGTATACTGAGTGGGGATCAGAAGGTTGGATTCACTATTGAAATTTACACGGCTACATACTATGGGGTGTCAACCTTTCCTTCCAGTCACAAAAATAAAAAATAAAGAAAAATAAGTTTATAGGTGAAAACCAAAAGGCGCCTACAGACATAGAAAAAGATAATAAAAATGATGTATATAAAGGTGAAAACCTCTTCAAGGCACCTAAGGATGGAAGGTTGGACCTGCTCCCCACAAATCAAGATAAATCCCTAATGTTGGTCGAGAATTCACAAGAGGTCAACATTAGCATAATGGAAGATCCAAAAATCATACACTTTGCAACATCCCTAATAGAACCAGAGAAGCCAAACTTCACCTTTTTCTAGAAAATGAAAATCAACTTTGCATGGTCCGATGTGGACATGCTTAGACTAGAATCTAAACTAGTCCTCTATCACCTACCTCTTCTTCCTAATGCTAAACCTTTTAAGAAGAAGTTGAGAAAGATGCACCTAAAAATTGCCTTATTAGTTAAAGTAGAGCTGAAGAAACTATTGGATGTTGGATTCATAAGACACATTGATTATGTGGATTGGATTTCAAATTTGGTACCAGTCACTAAGATGACTAGGGGCATCCATATTTGTATCAACTTCATAGATCTGAACAAGGATTTTCCAAAGGATGATTTACCATTACCCAATATAGACATGGTCATGGATCTTACAGCAGAATATGAGATGCCATCATTGATGGATGGTTTCTCTGGATATAATTAAATCAAAATTGCAACAAAAGATTAGAACAAGATAGCCTTCACCTGTGCTTGGGATACATACTATTGGAATGTTATGCCCTTTGGTCTTAAAAATGTCAGAGCTACTTATTACAAGGAAATGACTAAAATATTCCATGACATGATGCATAAACTAATGGAGGATTGTGTAGATGACCTCTTGGAAAAATCCCTCACAAGGGATGATCACTTGGTAGTACTAGACAAAAAAAATTACAAGATTGGAAGAATATAAGATTTGACTAAACCCGAAGAAATGTGTCATTGGAGTGACTTCTGGGAAGCTCCTTGAATACATTATTTCGTACAGAGGCACAGAGGTTGATCCTGCAAAGGTGAAAGCCATCATAAACATGTTGAAACCTTCCACTCTAACACACCTAAGGAGCCTATAGGGAAAACTATAGTATATTTGTAGGTTTATAGTGCAACTAGAAAAAAAGTGCCACCCATTTCAGTATCTCCTACGCAAGGATGTCCCATTCAAATGGATTGATTCTTGTCAACAGGAATTTCAATAGATCAAGGACTATCTACTGTTGCCATCAATACTAAGGTCACATATTAATGGGAAACCGCTTCATTATACATATCAACAACATCATCTACACTAGGAGCTCTCCTATCACAAAATGATGAGGATGTGAGGGAATGTGCAATATATTACATTAGTCCTACCCTTGTAGGGTATGAACAATTATACTCCCATAGAGCGGGAAAGTTTTTTTGTCATCTTTTCTACATAGAAGCTATGGTACTACATGTTAAAGCTACAAACCAAGTTGATAGTGAAAATCAATCCACTGAAGTACTTACTTAGCAAGGCTGCATTAACAAGCAAACCGGTGAAATGGTTAAGGCTCCTTAGCAAGTTCGACATTGAATATGTGGAAAGGAAAGTTATTAAAGGGAATCATTTGTGATCAATTAATAGATGCCCCTACATAGGAATTCACACTTCTTATATCCAAATTCCCAAAGGAGGCAATCTTCAAGCTAAATACATCTACAAAGTGGAAAATGTACTTTGATAGATCGTACACACATCACGGTTCAGGAGTCGATGTTGTATTCATCACACCACAAGGGGACACTATCCCTAAATCATGCAGGATCACATTCACATGCATGAGCAACATAACAAAATATGAAGCCTTACTCACGAGTTTGAGGGAAGTAATTAAATTGAAAATCAAAGACCTACAAGTATATGGTGACTCATAGTTAGTGTTCCAACAAGTCAATGATGAATATGAGACTAAGGATGAAAAGTTGGTACCATGTATTAAAATGTTACATGGACTCAAAGAATACTTCGACACCATTCTAATTACATAGATCCCAAGAGTGTAAAATAAGGCAATAGATGTAATAGCCATCATTGGGTCTCTCTTGGAAATTCCTAATAATGTGCATCAATGCAAGTTCTTGGTGGAACAGTTGTTGATCCCTACATTTGACATCATTGAATTTGAGCTCATGTGTGAGATTGTTGGTCCCAATTCACCCTGGTATAAGGATGCATATGACTACCTTCACACCCAAATTATACCTCCCAACTACCTTCACTCTAGTGTTCCTACCCTAGCCAAGAATCTTTTGAGAATAGGGTACTACTAGCCTACAATGGAAGGTGATTCATATCACTTCATAAAGAAATGTAGATAGTGTCAAATAGACAATGACCTGGTACATGCATCAACATAGGGACTTCATCCAATTACCTCACCTTAGCCTTTATCTCAATGGGGACTCAAACTCATTGGGAATATTTAATCTTCATTTGTCAATGTACATAAGTTCATAACCACTGCAACAAAATATTTCACTAAATGGATTGAAGCCATACCAATGATGTATATCATTGGTAAACAAATTTCAAAGTTCATACTAAACTATATCATACGTCGGTATGGTTTTCCTTTATCCATAAAAACAAATAATGGGTGTCCCTTCAAAAACTAAGATATTAGGAAATTATGTGAAAGATACCACATCCAGCACCACTTTGCCACTCCATATTATCCCCAAGGTAATGGTCAAGCAGAGGCATCTAATTAAACCACTATAAAAAACCTAAAAAACACTATCAATGATGTTGTTGAGACTAGCATATATAGCTAAATCCAACCTTATGGGCTTAGCATATGAGCATTTGTACTCCTACTAGTGTGACACCTTATTCCCTTGTCTTTGGTTTTGAAGCCATCCTACCAATTGAGGTCAAGATCCAATCCTTGATAGCTTCCATGTTAAATTTCATTGATGATGAAGATTACCAAATCTCCAAGTTACACAAGCTAGAACTGTTGGACGAAAGAAGACAAATGATGTTGGTCCACTTATAGGTATATCAAAATTGCCTCTAATGCAGCTACAACAAGAGAGTCAAGGTTCAAATTTTTGACATTAGTGACTTGGTCTTAAAAGAGAATCCTAAAAACCAACAAGAAAGAGAAAAACCAGGCAATTTTGAGCCTAACTAGTTAGGTCCATATATCATCATCCAACATATGGATTTGGTTCCTATCGACTGGTTACTCCTAAGGGTGAACCACTATTTGATCCTATCACTAACATTCACCTTCAAAAGTACTATACATGACCTCTAGAGATCCCATTATATAACAAAAAAACAAAAAATGGAAAAACAGAAAAGAAAAGAGAAAGAAAAAAATCTATCCTATAGTAACAACCATTTTAGTGGCACTTTAGATAAGTACCGTGGTGAAAACTTAGGAAAAAGATGTCATGTGTAGTCAGCTTCCACTCTACCATCTATCACTACTCTATATGGTTCCATCTATAATAACTTGAGCATATGCTATTTCATAATAAAATCTTTCTCACCCCTCTCATGGCCTAAGACTAATTAAACATTCAGTGTCAAACCACTTATCATATCCATCCCTTCATAATAACTAGTCTTGTTTCAGATTGGGGGAAATCCTTGATGTATGGGTTTCAAAAGGATCTTGTACACATTGTATCTAAGGACGTTACCATAAAAATATAAAAACATCAAAACATTCAATAAAACATCAAAATATTCAACAAAATATCAAAAAATTCAAATATCCTTTGAAAATTTCCAAAAATAGTCATAAAATATCAAAAATAAAAAATGATGTCACTTCATGGTATCAAAATATGTTGTCTCTACACATGTATGTAGGAAATGTGGGTCACTAATAAGACCTTGAGGCATTAGGTTTGTCCTTTAGGGTTCATCACAATCAAATCTTCATCATAGTCCACATAAATAGATTAAAGTGTCACTTATCATGGTCAGTCAAACTACGTTGTCTTTGTGTTTGTCACATAGGCAAGGCCATCACTGATGATCCCTTAAGGCATTAGTTCAGTCCCCTTAGGTTCCATTACAATAAACTTTCTTCGGAATCTAAATTGCATAATAAAACTATCCCTTGTAGAGAATGAACATGTTATAATGGAAAGAATTTATACCCCTTGAAAATTCCCCATTTTCATACCCTTCACCTTAGAAAAATTTAATTTTAATGATGCAAACCTGACATCTACCACCTCTCCCCATCCACCTAGTAGCCTATTTTCATGTTGGTGGAGGAATTTTATCAGGGACGCACATACACCTCAGAGGTATTCATGCGTTGTGTTGTCGTCTTGACAAGATTCATTCCTCTAGAATCTATAGAGGCATTATGTTCCTTTATTGGACGTGAACCGTAACTCCTCCTACCCCCTTGAGTGATGCAAAATGACTCCTTTGCCTCCATTTTTCCTTTCAAATTCTTCATTCCTTCATTCATTATTTCTTCTAGGATCAATTCACTCTTGGCTTCAATCTAGCCATTCATGCACTTTCAAGCTTCACCACCTCCATTGTAGTTGCAAGTTGTTTCTTTCTTGGCTCCTCTTCTTCATTGTTGTGATAGAATTTTTGGAGAAATTGCAAGCTCACACCTTCCTCTACTTTCCTTGAGAGCACGTGGTTGTGTTCAGGTGATATCCACCATTAGCATTCACTTTTGTATCATCACACTTGCATAGTAGCATATTGTGCATTATGTATCGCTTGGTATTTCCATTTCCAATACACTATCATTTTCTACATCATTGTTATCTGGTTGTCTAAGGAGGTGGAAACACCAAAGCGAAGGACTGGCTGAGGCATTCCTCTAAAAATAGCCCCAACATTTTCCTTGGTCTTGTGTGTGTAGTTACTTTTTAGTTGGAGCTATTTGAAGGATCGAGTTGCACAAAGTTAGGTATCACTTTCTTATCCTTCTTTGCCGATTTGAAGATAAACTAGTTAAAGTATTCTTCTTATTGTACTTTCTTTACATTTTGTTATAGTGTAAAATATATCAATCAATTTGTTAGCTTGTTTCCTAGTGTTTCTATATGTTCCTTACACTCTCTATCCATATAGAATCCAACATCCCATTGAGGTTCCAGTCCACTATGTTGAAGTCTATATCTTGCGCTACCATCCTCAAGAAGTGAGTTGTCTGAGTTGTAGATTGAACTTTATGAATCAAATCATTTGACTCCCTAAAAAATTCAGGTTAGAAGAAGGACAGTAGCAACTAGATTGCTCTTCCTTTTTAACCTTAACCACTTAACCTTTCCAAATCATTTAGAAAGCTTAAGGTAGATCAAGGTATCCTATTACAAAGGACCCTCCCATGACATGGGGTCTCAAAGCAACCAGTCCCCTTCCACTACATTTTGGTGAACCTAATGTGAACATCATAGAATTTGTTTCTTTGTGTCGAGATTCTTCCTCTCGCGTCTTGTGAGGGTTGCAGACTTGTGCATCATGAAGATTTATGAGCTTTATGACCCAATCTATAAGCTTCGAGTATGTTGTTAGAAGAAGCATATGACACCTAGAGATGGATTTCTCAAAGGTCACTACTGGTCTCACTTCTCAATAGATGGTTTCAAGTGTGGAGGTGAGTTTCTTTGTGGAGACCCCTCATGTCCCTACTCCTCCCATTTCTCCTATGTCCCACCTCTAGGTTTCAACGTTATTCCTCCTAACTCTAGCAATGGTAACTCTAGGGGAAATGTTGGACTTGGTGGTGGAAGCCTTGGAAAAATGGGGGGTGGTGTTTCTAGAGGCTCATGTGGCTCCGATGATAGTTCTGGCGACAGTTCCACTGGTCCCATTTCATCGTTTTACCCTATTCTAAATGCCCTACTACAGAACATGGGCCAGATGTAGAATCAACTGATGAACCTGTCCTAGGCCACCTCCCAGCTAATTTTTCAGCCTTTCTTTCATCATGATCCTTTTTCAATAGCGATTATAAATACTCCTATCCCCCAAGGGATGGAGATTCCAAATTTTGAGAAGTAAGGTGGTAAGGGAAATTTGTAAATGTATGTCTCAATGTTCAACACCATGTGTACAGATTTCTTCCACCATGATTGCTTAATGGCTAAGTTGTTCCCAAGATATCTCAAGGATACAACCCTAGAATGGTATTGTTCCTTTCTTGATAATTCCATATTATTATTTGATTAGCTTGTGAATCGGTTTCTCCAGCAATTCCAAGTGAACATCAAGGCCAAAGATGGCCTTTTCAGACCTCCTCTAATGTACGCACTGAGAGCATGAGAAGATAACTAATTTCAAGATGAAGATGAAAAAACTCACTCAACCCAAATGCCCAAAAGCTTAGATTACTTAGACTTCATTAATGATAAACTCAAAAATTGACAATAACTTGTGTCGATTTTAATCCATTTACTACAAATGCTCTGTTTTTTAACCAAATTCAAAACAAATAACTTTATTCAAGTTTCAAGAAAGAAATAGTTACAAAACGTAGGAAACTCCTTTTTCCTTTGTCTCTTCAATTTCGACTCTTCAATTTACCCACATGATTCTCTAGTCTGGTTCAAATCTTCAACCAATTGACTCTCACTTGCTCACCCTTTCTGAAGAACACGTCCTCTTTTATGCTTCATTCATTGCACTTCGAATGTCTACATTCATATTCTATTTTTTTAGCCAACTTCTCACGTAGATCTCTCTTCATCGCTATGTAACTATTTTGATTTGTCTTTATATCATGCACTTTTATACACCTCCTCATTCTCGTGCCCCTCACTCTAACTATACTCATGCACTCCCCTTTTCCATTTTGTCTTACAAACATAACAGTCCCAATGTTCCAAGTGTTCTAATTGAATTAGGCAATATCGTGATCCTTGTGTCACTAGAGAAGAATTGAAGTGACGCAACCTCATTCTATGCACCTCTTCTCTTCCATACCCCTGTGCCCCTTCACATTCTCACATCTTAAATTCTCCATGATTTTCCCTTTATATTATGTTGTAATTATTTTAATGTGCAAACTGAAGGTATGTGCCTCCCTTCTCTAGCTTGGGCTACGCTGGAGTTTTAGATTTTCCCAACCCACATGGCATGAATAATTGTTTTTACTCTTCTTGGTTTTCTATCTCCTTACACAGCCAATCCTCTTTGTAGAAATTTTAAACACAGGGACTTGGTATTAAATCCCACTAAAACCTCCCACCTTCTTAGTGCATCCTCCTTACATTATACTCTGCTTGGTACAAAGAATGCTCTTGTGTTTGTAATGCTTCAAACATAAATTTATTCCTAGTGCCAGCAAGAGGTGTTTCTTCACATATTGCATTCTATTGCAACCCCTATCTTCTTCCACCATGCCTCTCTCCTCCTTACATTGGCATTCTCTTTGCTATTTTAAATGAGTGCACCATCGATTCATCTTCTCTTAGTCTCTTAATTTTGTCCTTTTATTTCTTCCCCTTATGTTTTTAAACCACAACTCTTGGTCTTATTTTGATGAAACCATTAATATCAATAAGGGTATTTCTCAAGAAAATATAGAATGAAATCCATGTATTTTCCCATTTTCACATCCTCTTAACATTCAATAATAATTTGCGTAATTTTATACAATTTTTTCATTAGGGACACCAATCAATATGCAAAAGGAACATATAATAGCTCATGAAGATACATCTATTGTGCATTCAAACTTATGACATTTGTAACCAACAAATAAATGAAGTTGTTTGAGGAGAAAAGTAAAGCAAAACCAAACAACAAAATCAAACTGAACTTTTTTTGTAGATTTTGATCGCATGTGGACCTGGATGCTCCTACATCAGACATACTAGGTAAGAAATTTGTGAGAATGTGCTTACAAAGGTGGAGTCAGGTGATACGATCACCCTTCAAGACTATGAGCAATCTCTAGCGAACTCCATCGCTAACTGCCCAGCCTCGCTCACCAATTAGCTCGACCTCCTCCACCAAATACTCTTCCTCTTCTTCTCTCAATTCCCTCCTTTGAAATTCCTTCATTGCACTCAACCCTTGCAACCTCCATGCTGGAATCATACCTCAATCTCACAAAGATTCCACTTCATTTGTTGTAACCTATCACTTCCTCAACACTTTTTTTCATGCTTCCTACTCTCAACCGTTCAAGACTCTCCACACCTAAAACAATAATTTTGAGCTTCTCTCATGCTTCCAAGTCTTTTCTCTCTAGCCCTCAACTACTTAGGACTATCCAAACCTATTGTGATACTCTTGAGCTTCACTAGTGCTTCATCAATGAACAGATTCTGTCATAGAATGCCTCACGTTCGATGATCTACTTGTGCCCCCAGAACCTCTTCTCGCTTCCCTCTTCACCCACAAGTTCTGGTGGATCCTCTCCACACTCAAGACCACTGGCTCTAATACCAATTGATGAAAATGAAAAAACTCACAACCCAAATTCCCCAAAACTTAGATTACATAGACTCCATTAACAATAAACTCAAAAATTGACAATAACTTGTGTTAATTTTAATCTATTTACAATTACTCTATTTTTCAGCCAAATTTGAAACAAATAACTTTATTCAGGTTTCAAGAAAGAAACAACTACAAAACTTAGGCAACTCCTTTGTCCTCTATCTCTTCAATTTTGACTCTTCAATTTCCCCACACGATGCTCTGGTTTGGTTTAAATCTGCAACCAATCGACTCTCACGTGCTCGCCCTTTTTGAAGAACATATCCTCTTTTATAATACCTTCATTTCACTTTGAACATCTGCATTCATATTTGAATTTTTATAGCCAACCTCCCACACAACTCTCTCTTCATCACTATGCAACCATTTTGATCTATCTTTATATCATGCACTTTTACACACCTCCTCATTTGTGCACCCCTCACTCTAATTGTAATCATGCACTCCACTCATCCATTTTATCTTGCAAACATAGCAATCCCAATGCTCCAAGTGTTCCAATCGAATTAGGCAATATATTGATCCATGCATGATTGGAGAAGAATTGAAGTGATGCAACCTTATTTTATGCACCTCTTCTCTTCCATACCCCTACACCCCTTCACATTCTCACGTCTTACATTCTCCACAATCTACCTTTTGAATTATTTTGTATTTATTTTAATGTGCAAACCAAAGGTATGCGCCTCCCTTCTCTAGATTGGGCTACGCTAGAGTTTTACATTTTCCCAACCCACATGGCATGAATAAGTGGTTTTACTATTACTAGTTTTTTATCCCTTAGCGTAGCCAATCATCTTTGTAGAAATCTATAAACATAGGTACTCGGTATTAAATACCACTAAAACCTCTCACCTTCTTAGTGTGTCCTCCTTACATTATACTCTGCCTGGTACAAAGAATGCTCTTGCATTTGTAATGCTTTAGACATAAATTTCTTCCTAGCGCCAACAAGAGGGGTTTCTTCACATATTTCTTTCTATTGCAACCCTTATCTTTTTCCACTGTGTCTCTCTCCTCCTTACATTGGCATTCTCTTTGCTATTTTATATGACTGCACAATTGATTCATCTTCTCTTAGTCTCTTAATCTTCTATCCCTTTGATTGCTACCCATTATGTTTTTAAACCAGAACTCTTGGTATTATTTTGATGAAACCATTAATATCAATAAGGATATTTCTCAAAAAAATATAGAATTAAATCCATGTCTTTTCCCATTTTCACGTCCTCTTAACATTTGAATAATAATTTGCATAATTTTATACAAATAAAATTATCATTTAATCATAGGGGACACCGATCAATATGAAGAAGGAACATATATCAACTCATGCAGATAAATATATTGATCATTCAAACTTATGACATTTGTAACCACCAAATCAAATGAATCTATCCAAGGAGAAAAGTAAATCAAAACCAAACAAAAAAATAAAACTAAATGTTTTTGGTTGATGTTGATCGCACATGGAATCAGATGCTTTTGTACCATTTATTTGCTTGGTATCAAGCATTATTTTCACAAATATCTTATCATTTTCCTGACTCAGATGTGTAAAAGGTTTTCATCGACAACCTACAAAGGTCTTAGTAGGAGAAGGTTTTCATTTACACCTATTCCTCCTACTCATCCTATGAATGAGTCACCAACTATAACTTTCATATCACAGGACTTGCCTATGAATATGAACAAACATCCTTATCCTTTGTACATTCCCACTCTCATCAATGACAACATCATGACTGGTGCTCTATTTGACCCCACGAGTCATGTGAATGTGATAATGGAGGAGACTCTTTTGTTAAATTTTCTATAGATGGAGAAATATGAAAAGTTATAAACCACAATACGTATGCATACAGACTCAGTCCCTCCAATTATTTCCATCACTCTCTCAGTCCTAGTAAGACCCAGTACTGTAAATGCTCCTTTCAATATCATCTTGAAGTCAAACTTTTTCATATTAAAACTAGGCATCTCATGGCTATTTTCTATGAATGCACTCGCTTCAGTAATTCATAAGTGTTTAAAGTTCTCTCATGAGGGCTTTGTGCACATTATTAATGAAACTAGATATAAACCTTTGGTGTCACATGGGGGCTACTCATTAGATCACTTCTGGCTTTCCTTGGTCATTATACTTCCTCCAAGGACGGACTTGATGTATCTTACCTATGTCAAATACAAAAATGGTGGCATAGTGTCAAAGGTGACCTACCCTGTCTCCCCTTATGCCATTTCAGTCAAAGGTTCTATGATTGTGTAGTAGTAGGCTTCCTCCTCTCAAAAATTGAAGGGGAAGTCCACTTGTACCCAAGAGCCTTCCTCTTCTTTTGTTGTCTCATCCACTTCTGCCTCTTGCACTACTATGGCTCCTTTGGCCTCTTCTCTCGTGCCTCGCATGGGAAGTCCAATGATGCCTCCTTGGTAGAAGTTCGAGTGTCAAGTATTTGAACTTCTCATCTTACCCATGGTGTTGAGGCTTGTTGTCTATGGTAAGAGGAAGGGTTCTCATGGATTTTCCCCCTACGTGTTGACCTCTGCGGCCTCCTACTACTCCTGCCCCTTGAGCGATGAATGGGAAGAGGCATGTCGCCAAGATGTTTGAGTCTACTTCTCCACCTATTATGGTTTCCACTCATGTGCTTCCTACTCAAATCTAGGAGGTTACCCTTCCACTGGAAATAATTGTGGAGGATACACCTATGGCAGAACAAGAGCCTCTTATTACTTCTAAAGTAATGAGTTCTAGTTCTCAGAGCCGATGAAATCGGCTTGTGTGTGAGTGTAATAACTAGAGGAAGGCTCTAGCTACTAAGTAAGCTGCCTCACAAAAGGTAGAACAGGAGCCAAAAACTCTTGTTTTGGCATCTCCTATTGTGCCTCCCTCTTTTGTTCCTTCCGCTTCTATTCCTATCACCTCGGTTTTTCTTCCAACTCCTCCTGTGAACACTAGTGACCCTAACCCAAAAAGGGTGCAAGTATTCATCACTCCCTTGGTGGATCCTCCTCTTCTGATGTCCCTTTCATACATCCCTCCATTCTCTCAACTCATGGACATTCCAAACACCACGATGGTTTTCCTTGTGGTCTTTTCCTCTTCCTCCTAGCCCTCCACTTCCTTTGTGGGGATTTTGCATCCTTCAATGAAGCAAAATTTGGAGGATGACCTTTCTTCCAATGGAGGTTAGAAGAATGGATCACCTTCTTCAGGAGAGGGTTTTTCTTATGATTGTGTCATCTTGGTGATAGAGGCAACCCTGATGTCTCTTTATTTTTTCACCTTCTCTTTTGATGAGATTGATGGTGAATCTTAAGCACCTCCTTCATCTCATGCTCAGTTAACACATGTCACTCCTATTAAGTGTGTGTTTAACTTAGTTGATGATGTCTTGGCTTTTTCTATGATGTTTGCAAGATCAATGAATTTTACCTCATAGGAGTTGAGTGGAGAAGACCTTGAGGGACCTTCTTCCTTTTCTCTTGTCATAGGAGAGTTGGAGGGTGCTCCCCTTGCTATCCCACATTTGCAAGCTTGTCTTCCCTCCCCTTATTATGATCTAGATTAGGAGAATGACAACCTCCTGGTTGATGAGAACTAAGAGAGTGCCTCTTCTTTATATGTAGATTATATTTGTGTGTGTGTTGTGTTTCCCCCATGGTTATTTTTATGTTCCTAGAGGACTCTTGTCACCCTCATAGGTTCTTAAATAGAGGAGTGAAATTGTAATGTAAACTCCCTCTATATGTTGCATCATTCTTCTATATGTTGTATCTTGATTTTTCACAATTGGGAATGATGCAAAGTGTTGGGGGAATTTAGGCCTCCCTTCCATGTTGACCCTTTTTTTTCACGTTCTCTTCCTTAGATCTAGGAACTTTGAGGATTGATGATCTTTCATTCACATATATCACAGGTTATCTATAAGAACTGGTCTAACCCCGAACTCTCAAATCCCCATGTCTTGATTTCTTCATCTTTGCTTATTTTTCTTTATTTTTCTTTATCTCTTCTTTGTTGGATTCTTGATGTTGTGGTGCCTGTGTGTTGTCCCTTATGTGTGTGACAAAATTTCCACATCTACATCTCATCATGTATTGTGGGCCATGACATCTTTGCATTTTATTCCTTTCCTTAGGATGTCACATTCTCCTTCAATTTGCATGCACCATCCTGAGAGGGGGATCCTACTTCTCTAATTTTAAATAAGGTGTATTCAGTGTCCAATGAATCCCTTGTTCAAAATATTTACATTTTTCAAAAATTTCATTCTTCAATAAGGATCTCCTTAGCAAGATTTTCTTTTGAAAATTAATTCATAGCAAAACAAATTGAAAATTCACTTTTGAGGAGGCCATTCTTTTTTAAGACTCCTTGACGAAAGAAAATCTTTCAAAAGGATTCCTTGATGACAGGACCATTTGTGAAAATATCATCACTCTTCAAATGAAGCATCCCTTTGTGTGGGCCCCTTGCACAATCTTGAAGGTTTCCCAAGGGACCCCTTTGAAATTTTCTCCTTCAATTGTTTGTTCTAAGATATGATTGTTTGTTTGTGTAACTTTCGCTTGCCTGACATGTTTTGTCTACGGATTAACATGTTGCTTTGTAAGACTGAGCACCTATGAAGCTTCTTTTACAATCAAGCTTGGAGGACCGATCACCTCGTCAAGCTTGCCTTGTAGGACTTAGCACCAATAAGGACCAATCAAACTCTACGAAGCCTCTCATTTTTTACTCCCTGAGACTGAGTACCTGTGGCACCTCCTTTGCATGATCAAGTATTGTGTGGGTGAAATATGTGAGTCAAAATAACAAAATCAAACACACCTTCATGCAATGTATTATATAAAATGAAATCTAAATAGCATAATTAAAAACTACAGCTATCCTCTGAATTCATTCCATTGTTCTCTAATCTCAAGGATCCCTACAAATCATGCTCTCAGATCTTATTAGTGTTGCGCATGAACCTGCAAAATTTGAAAACCTAAGATATGAGATGCTATGATGAAATCTACATGCCTATATTTTTGGTATTTTTAATATTTGATGCTTGAAGACTAAATGATCCTATGATGAGATGATACTAAAATTTAGATGTTGCTAAGATTGATGATGATAATCTAATGCAAATTCTTTATGAAAGATGAAATTAACTAAGTTATCCAAAACAAAATATCCATTATAACCCTACATGAACTAAAATGCAAAGCTAAATTACAAAGCTCTCCAAATTTCTCTCAAAATGCACTAAAATTCCTACAGCATAAGCTTATCAAATTCTACCTTCTTGAAAAGTTGTAGCAATGAGTTCTATTTATAGAATTTCCAAGGCTCAAGGTGATGTGGCAACAATGGACAGTTGGGATTGTGATCTTGTGGCATCAATGGTGGAGCATCAGGAGGCTAGAGAGAATCAGGGAGATGGTTCCCTTTAGCAAAACAAATTTTCAAGTGTTAAAGGGAATCACAGAGAAGGAGGAGCCATGTGTCCAACTTGGTTCCAAATTGGTTGCAAAGTTGTTGAAGATAATTCATATTTTTCAATTTAGAAAATTCATTTTTGTGAGACACATGGTGAGGTGGCAGGTGAGTTGGAGGTGGTTAGAGGAAATATGTAGAAATGTGCTTAAATTTAATTAAAAACTCAATTTAAATGCAGATAGTAAATTAGCAAAATACCAAATTAATTTATTTGTGCATTTTAACCAATTTAAGAAGAATATGATTTAGAGGCCAACATGAATTTAAAAATTCAAATTTAAGTGCAAGAAGAGGGAAAACCAATTAAATAACAAATTGATTTAATTTGTCCATTTAATTAATTTAGGAAGAAAGTGAATTTTTGGAAAAGAAGAATTAAAATAATGAGCCATATAAATAAATTTAACAATTTATTTATAATAGTAGAGGAATTAAGAATATTAATTAAATAGCAAGTATTTGATTAATTTGTGCTCCAAACCATTTTTACGTGCATACAAGTACCTATGGCACATCCTTTGCAATACCGAGTACCTGTGAAGCACTTTCATTCTGTAGGAACAAGCACCTATAGAACCTTTGTTCACTCTCTACAAGACAGAGCACCTGTGGAGCTAATTCTATAGGACCGAGCACCTGCACAGATTTTGTTCAAATTTCTATAGGACCGAGTACCTTGGATCCATCTCTCTCTCCTACATGTCCAAGCATGTCAGATTGTGGTCTGCTTCCTCGATGGTTCAGGTATATGCTTTTCAACTTTTTATCTACTTTACCTCACATTCACTGACGCATATGCTCGCTAAAGTGGGGGAAAAATGTAATGGAGTGAATTTTTACCCCTTGCAAATTCCTCATTTTCATACCCTTCACCTTAGAAAAATGTAATTTTGATGATGCAAACCCAACATCCGCCACCTCTCCTCGTCCACCCAATAGCCTATTTTTTATGTTGGTGGAGGAATTTTTTTAGGGACGCACAAGTGAAATGTGGACATTTGCACGCCACACTACTATCTTGATAAGATTCCTGCCTCTAAAATCTACAAAGGAATTGCGTTCCTCCATTGGACGCAAATTGTAATGCCTCTTGCCCCCTTGACCAACATAAAATGGCTCCTTTGCATCCATTTTTCCTTTCAAATGCTTCATTCCTTCATGCATTCTTTTCTTTGAGATCAATTCACTCTTGGATTCAATCTATACACTCACTTACACACTTTCAAGCTTCACCACCTTCATGTACCTGCAAATTGTTTCCTTCTTGGCTCCTCTTCTTTGTTGTTACGATAGTGTTGTTGGAGAACTTGCAAGATCATGCCTTCCTCTACTTGATTTGAGAGAACATGGCTCTGAAGGTGATATCCACCATTAGCATTCACTTTTGTATCATCATACTTTCATAGTAGCATATTGGACTTTGTGTATTTCTTGGTACTTCCATTTCCAATACACTTTCTTTATCATTCTCTACATCGTTGCTATCTGGCTTTCCATGGAGGTGGAAACACCAAAGTGTGGGACTGACTAAGGCAGCCCTCTAAAAAAAACCCCAATATTTTCCTTGGACTTATGTGTGTAGGTACTTTTTGGTTGGAGCTATTCAAAGGATCAAGTTGCATTAAGTTCGATATCACTTTCTTATCCTTTTTTGTTAATTTGAAGATAAACTAGTTAAAGTATTCTTCTTGTTGTACTTCATTTATGTACTTTCTTTACATTCCATTATAGCCTAAAATATATCAATCAATCTATTAGCATGTTTCCTAGTGTTTTTATCTATTCCTCACACTCTTTTTCCATACAGACACCAACACACCACTGAGATGCCAAAGTGTTGTGTTGGAGTATGTGTACTACATTGTCATCCTCAAGCAGTGAGTTGTCTGTGTCGTAGATTAAACTTTGTGAATCAGCTCATTTGACTCCCTGAAACATTTGGGTTAGTAGAAGGACAGTAGCAACCAGATTGTTCTTCCTTTTCGACTTTAACTGCTTAACCTTTCCAAATAATTTAGCAAGCTTGAGGTAGATCAAGGCAACCTATTTTCTAGGACCCTCCCATGACCTAGGGTCTTGGAGCAGTCAATCCCCCTCCTCCACACATGCTTAACACAATCAGATTATCCTACATAAGAACTAACCTTAAAAAATCATGAAACAAAAGATGACACTACCCAAACTAGTTCTCAACTAGGCTAACCAATTGTTTACAAATGTTACCTATCTTATCAAAAATAATTTGTCTTCTAGGATTTTACATTAACGAAATAAAACAAGTGTCTTACACGAAATGTCTCAGTCCTTAAAACAGACACAATCTTTTGAAAACAAATCTAACACTTATCAATGAACAAAAATATCTACATAGTTGTTGATTCATTTGGTCTAGTATTAGTCTTATCTTATATGATTTATCATATGTCATATTCCTAAGCTACTCGATGATATCCACTAGCGATTAGAGAAAAATTATGGATTATGAAATTTCTTTCTATTTATTTATGCTTGTAGTTTATCTTGGTAACATGATTGGGGTAACTACGGCCCTTGTGTGTGATTAGGATTCTATCTAGCATAATCTTGTTGGAAAAAGTGCCTCAAATTACTGGCTCGAACCTCTGTAAAAGACTTGGTGAATTACCTTCTATTCATGCCTTTACCTCTATATTGTTGGAGGCTTTCAAGGATGGCGCGATTGCATGGTTTACTACTTTACCGCGAGGCACTTTGTTCAGTTCGGTGATTGGGCGATGTTACCGCCATACCGCGGTGGTCCTTCCTCTGACTGGAGGTTACACGGTGTTACCGCCATACCACTAAGGTTCTTTGGTTAGGGCATGGTAGTGTGGTGAACTTGGTGATCGGTGCATGAATGCTTACCGCTATACCATGGAGCTCTTTCAGCGGTGGCATAGTGAACAACAACAATCAAATAGGTGGTGTTACCGCCATACCGCAAGAGGCTTCCCATTGCTCAATGGTAGTGCAGTGAGACTGTGGTAGTCAGAGAAAGTGTTTACCACCACACCACGATGGCCCATCAGCCATGGCACAGTGGCACAGTAAGTCGTGACAGTCAATATGGTAGTTACCTCCATACCACGGACAGTTGATCTAAGCTTGGCGATGGCATGGTTAAGGTGGTGGACAGGTGGTCAAGGGCCTATTGCCATACCATGGTGGTCTCTTTGCTCGGTCGCGGTGGTGCGGTATGTGTACCACCAAACTGCAGAGGTTGTGTATGAGCTGGGTGGTAGTGCGGTACACTGCATTGTCATGAGGGTTGTTCGATAGGCCTGCGATGACGCGATAAGAAGTGTTTGGCACTTGTTTGACCAATTTGACTTGACTAGAAGTAGTGAAAAAATGGCAAGGTGACACGTGGTGAGTTATCAACAACTGATTGGTCGAAGTTTGAAGCGGTGCATGCATTAACTATAAGACATGTTTCGGTGGGTGACAGGATCCGATTATGGAAAATAGAATTAAATTCCTGGGAAGCCTGATGCATGATTGTAGGGCGACTTGGATAGGAGGAGATCAGATTCATCTGTCAGAAGGAAGGTGTATAAAAAAGACACCTGATTGGTTGGTTGAAAGTATGATGAACATAAGAATTGTAACAGTCGAATGATTATAGTAGTCACTAAGGGGTGACGGTGAGTCTGTTCTCCATGTATGTTGTAGTAAGCATTGTAACAGAGAGAAGTCTGAGAGAGGTTTGTTAACTTTGTATGTAAACATTCTACTATAATAAAAGGTGATTTCTCTTCGTGTGGTGGGTTTTTTCCCAAAAGGGTTTTCCCACATAAATTTGTTGTTTTCTATGTTTGTATGTTTTATTTTTCTTACTCTTGTTATCTTGTATGTGTGCATCTTAAATGTATTGAAAGTTTTAAAACTGGTCTTTGCACTTCTCCTCTGTGGTTTTAGCATTAGGAAAGCATTTTCGCACTATTTCTTTTCCTTTCAAGTGGTATCAGAGCCTGGCTAGTTGTGTTATCCTTGTTAGTAGGGCTGGTTTTTTGTGCTAATACTGTTCCAGTGGGAGTCTTGCAAAGTTAGAACCAATTTTTGTTTGAGATGGCGAGTACATCAGGTAGAGTAGAAATTGAAAAATTCAATGGCAGAAAATTTGAGTTGTGGAAACTCAAAATGGAAGACTTGCTTATGGATAGAGACCTCTGGGTTGTTGTGTCTAGAACTATGCCACAAGGTATGAAGCAAGAAGAGTGGGACCTCGCACATAGAAAAGTGAGAGGTTTGATAAGACATAGTTTGGCCAATTTTGTACTCTTGAACGTCCATGAGGAGAAGACTGCAGCTTTGTTATGGAAGAAGCTTGGTGAAATTTATCAGGGAAAGTCTCTAGTAAATAAGTTATTCCTAAGGAATAATTTATACTCCTTGAAGATGGAAGAAGGTGCAGTTGTTGCAGACCATATGAACTCATTTAATATGAGTGTTGCTTAGTTGGCTTATGTGGGTGTGAAGATAGAGGAGGAGGATCGTTGCATGCTCTTGTTATGTTTGTTACCTGACACTTGGGATCATCTTGTAATGGCTATTGGAAGTACGACCACTATTTTCAAGATGGAAGATGTTGTTGCCTCGCTGCTATCTAAAGAAATGTGGAGGAAGTCTTCAGAGATGGCCAAAGAGGCCCTTGTTGTTCGAGGTAGATCAAAGGAGAAAGGCAAGAAGAAGGACAAGAATTCTAAATCCAAATCTGAAGGGAGATCAAAGTCTCCTGGTAAAAAGTCTAAGGTGAAATTCTGGAATTATGGGAAACCTAGCCATATTCAAAAGGATTGTAAGGAGAAGAAGAAGAATAACTCTTCAGAAAATGACTCTTCTTAGAGTGATGCAGATGCCTTCATTGTAGCCTTGGAAACTCAAGCATCAGATGATGTATGGCTGGTTGAATCAAGTGCATCTTTCCACATGACATCTCATAGAGAGTGGTTCACCAAGTATGAAAAGTATGATGGTGGAAAGGTGTACCTGGTGAGTGATTCAACACTAGAGATTGTTGTCTATGGAAGAGTCAAAATACAATTCCTTGACGAAAGAATCAAAGGGATAGGTGATGTACTACACATACCAGGTTATGCTCATAACTTACTTTCTGTCAATAAGCTTAATGATGCTAGTGTGGAAGTTTCTTTCTCAAGTAAAGGATGTCAGAAGGCTAGAGGCACAATGGTGTTGGCAAAGGGTGTACGTATTGACACTCTATACAAGCTGGATGCACGTCTTGTTCAATGTAACAATATCTTTGCAAATTCAAGCAAAGCTGCTCCTGTAGAGAAGGATGATGAAGCTCCTTTGGGTGCAAATTCCTTAGAGGTGAAACTCCCAACAAAGAAGACCATGTTGTGGCATCATAGACTTGGTCACATAGGTGAGAAAGGTTTAAAAACCTTGAAAAATAAAAATCTTGTTGAAGGGCTTGTTGATTGTAACCTTGAGTTCAATTTTTTCAAACACTGTATTTATGGAAAGCAACACCGTGTTTCATTTTATTTGAGTCCCCATAAATCTTTTGTTGTACTGGATTATGTTCATTCTGATGTTTTTGGTCCAATGAATGTTCCTTCATTATTGAATTCTAGATATTATGTTTCTTTTATTGATGACTATTCGAGAAGGGACTTTGTATACTTAAAAGTAAGTCAGAAGTGTTCAGTTGGTTTAAAGAATTTAAAACCTTGGTAGAGAATTAGACTGGAAGGAAAATTAAATGTCTAAGGATGGATAATGGCAGTGAGTTTTATTCTGTAGATTTCAAAAGATACTGTAAAGACCATGGGATTAAAAGGCATAAAACTACACCTTATACTCCACAACAAAATGGAGTTGTTGAAAGGTTGAATACAACGTTAATGGAGAGAGAGAGAGAAATATGTTGAGTAGTGTTGGTTTGGAGCAGAATTTTTGGGCTAAGGTTGTGGCTACAACATGTTACCTGGTAAATCATTCACTTTGTTCTTCTCTTGTTGACAAACACCTTTGGAAGCATGGTCTGGTAAGAAGCCCTCTTTGAGACATATTTGTGTCTTTGGCTATGAGGCATATGCATATGTGCCAAATGAGAAAAGATCAAATTTGGAGAACAAGGTTGTTAAATGTATCTTCATCGATTATGGTGTTGATGTGAAGGGATACAAGCTTTGGAATCTTGATACTGAGAAGGTTTTTATAGAAGTGTAATATTTTATGAGTTGAAACCTTCAACAGTTGATCCACAATTAGAGACAGATAAAAGAGAAAAGAAGAATGATGTAGTTGAAATTCCTCATACTCCAGAAAAAGAGGGGCTACATGGTGTACCTGAAACTGAGGAGAGTTCAAGCAGCTCTGAGAGTTCTGAAGATGAAGAACTGCAACCTTAGCCAATAAGAAGGTCTACACGTGAAAAATGACAACCTGATAGGTATGGTTTATCTATGTTAGATTCAAATTGTGCCTATGCTTTGATTACTAGCACTGATGAGCCTAGGACTGTGAAAGAGGTAATTAACATGTTTGATTCAAATTCCTGGTTGGAAGCCATGAATGAAGAAATGGAATCATTGAAGAAAAATGAAACCTGGAATTTGGTGCCTTTGCCTGAAGGGCGAAAGCCTATTGGCTGTAAATGGGTATTTAAGAAGAAGATTGTTCTAGATGGCAGTGTTGAAAAGTATAAAGCGAGGTTGGTTGCAAAGGGGTATTCCCAGGTTGAGGGAATTGATTATGGAGAAATATTTTCCCCTGTAGCAAAGGTGACATCTATCAGATTTCTTTTGTCACTAGAAAAAGCGTATGACTTAGAGATCAAGCAGATGGATATGAAGACAATGTTTCTCCATGGAGAGTTGGAAGAAGAAATTTACATGTTCCAGCCTAAGCACTTCATTGAAAAAGGTAAAGAAAGTATGGTCTACAAATTAAAGAAATCTTTGTATGGTTTGAAGTAGTTTCCTAGAATGTGGTACCAGAAATTTGACACTTTTGTGTTGTCTATGGGATTTGTGAGATCAAAATTTGATCATTGTGTGTATTATAAATCTAAAAATGATCATGTGCTTATTATTACCCTATATGTGGATGATATTTTGTTCATAGAAAATAGTCTATGATTTTTGATCTTAAATCTCAGTTGTCTGCAAAGTTTGAAATGAAAGATCTGGGTGTACCAAGGTATATTCTTGGGATGGAAATAACTAGGGATAGAAAGAGAATAAAAAATTGGGTAAGTCAAAGTAAGTATGTAAACACTGTTCTAGAGAGATTTGGTATGAATGATTGTAAGCAGCTAGTTGTTCTAGTTTTGCAGGGAACGAAGCTATCTGTTGAAGACTATCCAAAATTTGTTATTGAGATGGAGGACATGACCAGGGTGCCCTATGCAAGTGTTGTTGGTAGTTTAATGTATGCAATGGTCTATACAAGGCTAGACATTGCCCAAGTAGTGGGATTTCTTATCCTTTTTATGGAAAATATGGGAAGGACACATTGGAATGTGCTTAAGAGAGTGTTTAGATATTTAAAGGGTACTTCAAAATATGCTTTGTGTTACCATGGAAACTTGGTTGCATCATAGAGAACTCTCAGCATTCATGGATATGTGGATTTTGATTAGGTAGGGGACATTGATAGTAGAAGATCTACCAGTGGATACACTTTCATGTTAAATGGTGGTGTGATCAGTTGGATGCGAAAGCGATAGGTTGTAGTCGCTTTGTCCACTATGGAGGCAGAATACATGGCAGCAACACATGCTTGCAAATAAGTTGTTTGGCTCAGTCGATTGTGTTCTCATACTAGTTTTTATGTAGGGCAAATTACAATTTGCTATGACAATCAGAGTGCCATTTGTTTGGCAAAGAATCCTACTTTCCATGCCAAGACAAAGCACATTGATGTGCAGTATCACTTTGTTAGAGACATGGTGGAGAATGGAAAGGCCTATTTAGAAAAGGTTGAAATTTTGAAGAATGTTGTAGATGCATTAACAAAGCTAGTAAGTACGGAAAATTTTAGATGGTGCACAGATTTGATGGGTCTTGGGGCCTATGATCGTCAATAAATTCAAAGTCTAGAGGAAGCCAATAAATCTTCGTCAAGTGGGAGCTTGTTGGAAAAGGTGTCTCAAATTACTGGCTTGAACCTATGTAAAATACTTGGAGAATTACCTTTTATTCATGCCTTTAACTCTATACCACTGGAGGCTTTCGAGGATGGCACGGTTGCATGGTTTACCACTTTACCACGAGGCACTTTGTTTAGTTCGATGGTTGGGCAGTGTTACCACCATACTGTGGTGGTCCTTCCTCTAACTGGCAGTTACGTGGTTTTATCGCCATACCACTGAGGTTCTTTGGCTAGGGCGCGGTAGCATGGTGAACTTGGTGATCGGTGCATGAATTCTTACTACTATATCGTGGAGCTCTTTTAGCGACAACATGATGGCACGGTGAATGACAATAGTTAGAAAAGTGATGTTATCACCATACCACAGGAGGCTTCTCGTTGCTCAGCAATAGTGTGGTGAGACCATGGCAGTCAGAGAAAGTGTTTACCACCACATTACGATGGCCCGTCGACCATGGCGTGGTGGTGCGGTAAGCTGTGATGGTCAGTATGGTAGTTACCTCCATACCACGGAGGATTGATCTAAGCTCAATGGTGTCGTGGTGAAGGTGGCAGATGGGTGGTCAAGGACCTACCACCATACCATGGTGGTCTCTTTGCTCACTCGTAGTGGTGCAGTATATGTACCGCTAGACTACAAAGGTTGTGTATGAGCTAGGTGGTAGCATGATACACCACACTACCGCGAGGGTTGCTTGATAGGCCTGCGGTGGCATGGTAAGAAGTGTTTGGTGCTTGTTTGAACAATCTGACTCGACTAGAAGTAGTGAACGAATGGAAAGGTGACACGTGGCAAGTTATCAATGACTGATTGGATAAAGTTTGAAGTGGTGCATGTAGTAACTGCAAGACATTTTTTGGTAGGTGACAGGATTTGATTATGGAAAATAGAATTAAATGCCTAGGTGGCCCAATGCATGATTGCAGGGTGACTTGGACAGGAGGGGATCGGATTCGTCTGTTAGAAGGAAGGTGTATAATTAAGAAACCTGATTGGTTGGTTGAAAGTATGATGAACGTAAGACTTGTAACAGTCGAATGATTGTAGTAGTCACTAAGGGGTGATGGTGATTCTGTTCTCCATGTATGTTGTAGTAAGCATTGTAATAGAGAGAGAAGTCTGAGAGAGGTCTGTTAACTTTGTATATGATTTTTTTACTGTAATACAAAGTGATTTTTCTTGGTGTGGTGGGTTTTTTTTCCGAAAGGGTTTTCCCACATAAATGTGTTGTCTTCTCTATTTGTATGTTTTGTTTTTGTTACTCTTGTTATCATGTATGTGTGTATCTTAAATGTATGAAAGTTTTAAAACTGGTCTTTGCACTTCTCCTCTGTGGTTTTAGCATTAGGAAAGTGTTTCTGCACTGTTGCTTTTCCTTTCAAATCCAAACATTCTATTCTTGAGTCAAAGATCAGCTAACACTTTCTTTATAGTATGATTAACATGATTTATGGTAATTTTCTCACATGTTCCTACAAGCTTGTATTGTCACTAATCTAAATTAGGACACTCCTTGTTTGATGTATCTTAATCTTTGAAAAATGGATACTAAATATCACCAAGATTTGTCTTAACTTGGTGTACACTATCCACTTGTCCATATATCATATCTTTAAGTAAATGAAAACAAAAAATACCTTCACAATTCATGCTTAGGTGTTCATACATCTTCTTGTTCGATACACACAAAAAATTCTCTATGATGATAAAACATGCATTGCTGAAAAATCAAGTAATATCAATCATTACATCAATTTTGTTGGATGAATGATCTATCTAAATGGTTCTTCACTCCTTACTAGTTATATTTCTTCACACTAATAGTTCTTCTAACAACCCTATAGTAATCTCGAAGGTGTGCTATGACACACACAAAAAAAAATGAGTTGCATCATCCTGCATCCATAACCATGTTATAATATCATAAATAATCAAGTGCATATAGCTCATACATACTACATAATAAAAATACAAAAAGATAGATAATATTGCATCACATGTTAGAATCATCAACATCCATATAGTTTCATATCAAATATGGCATAAAAATGTTTTAAATATATATCATCATCATGTAAATCACATTATAGAACACATAAGCATTAAATATCCATATATCATATCATAGATTATAAGCATTAAATATCTATAGATTACATCATAGATCATAAGCATTAAATATCCATACATCATATCATAAATATAAGCATAAATCATACTTCATGTGCATCCATCCATCAATAACATCATATGCATCCATAAACATCCATCGTATAGAAATATGTATAACAATAACGCATCATATAATCACCTTCAAAAAACAATGTATCTCATCTCATCTCTCTCTCTCTCTGTGTATGTTTATCCAAAATATGTCATGATACAATATCGAATGACTTAAAAAATGTGGATCTTGCAAGCTTGATCAAATATATATATATATATATATACAAGCCTAGTTTGTGTTGCCCCTAACACCAGATGGAGACCTATCCTTTCTATGACCTAACCCTAATAGTTATGATCTATCTCTATGTGAATGATGAGTCAAATGAGATGGAGATTCCCTGGGTTGGGACACCCCTCCATTGCACTGTGATCTCCTAGAATGAGAACTACTTTGTCTCTTTCCAAAACTAGGCACCCTCTTCGTTGTTGGCACTACCCTCTCATACAGATCCCTATAATATTACTTGGGCCTACTAGACTGAAAAAGTGTCTGAACTAGACCAATTATACCTTTGTTGATTGTAGCAATAAAATTAATGACCCACTGCTTGATTTTCTACACTGATAATTGTCATATCTTGCTCAACAGTCAGCTGAGCGACTTACCCCTACAGCCCTTGAGCCTGTATAGCCATCACTTGAAGCTACACCTATAATGCCACAACCTGAGGGTCTAGATCCCTCTCCTCTACATCCTCCTCCATGGAATCAAGGATAGGAACCTCCTCCAATCCCTCCTCAATAACTACCTCATAGGAAACCTCATGCACCTCCCTTTGAACCTCCTCCACCTCCACATCTAATTCGATGTCTACATCAACCTCCATCTTCTCTACCCTTTTCACCTCCTCCTAATGAGGAGTGACATCTATTTGTACCTATTCTACTTTGACCCTCTCCTCCTGATGAGGAGCATCATCCCTCTACTACTCCCCATCCTATCTCAGTATCTGAGGTGGAAGCCCACCTCTATCTCTCCTCCACCTATCTCCCCTCCCTCTATCACCCCTCCCCCAATCTCCTCTTTTGTCATCCCCTTAGTCACCATCATCACCTCTCCCCCAGCCTCTCCCCTGAAATCCTCCACGAGGACCTCTGCCAAGCCTCTCTACATGAGTAGGCTAATCTAGATTTTTAAATGGTGTGGGCCTATATTCTAGGCCCACCATGCACCATACTCTACAGTGGTACTTATATCTGCTAACTTGGTAAGGCCACCCCACTCAAATGGTTGTAACCCATCTATCTCTACATCTACAACCTAAACATTGATCATGGGTCCCCACTGAGGAACCTCTTGAGAAAAACATACATACTCTATAATACTAATAGGGACTCCCTATCTCTCTCTAAATTGTTGTAACACTCACTTAGATAACTATCACTCTATATATGTTGATTTTGCACAATGCAACCAATCAAATATCAGGTCTATCAATAATAAGGTAGATGCTCATGGTCTTCCTCCCAGGCTAGGCACTCTCAATATGACCTCCATGTAAAAGAATCAAGAGTATCAATACCATGTCTCCAATGCCCTATGTCACCAACCCAGATCTGTGTGACAATACCTCCATACAAATACACATAACGAGGTCCTAGTGCCAGATCACTATCCACTAGTGGGGCCTAAAGATAGCGACATGCTCCCAAGCCCAAACCATAAGCAACATGGTACCACAGTTGATTGACTAAGTGTCTTAGTAAGCAACATAGTGAAGCTAGAAGTATAGAATAGCTAGTAAACAAGGACCCCAGGCATAAATTATGTCCCACTCCATCATGCCTTCAATCATTTGATCCCATCTAATAGGGAATTCATGGCCTCACTGGTCAAGAATGATGACACCTCTGATAATAGTGCAAATAACAACTATAAGCCTATCATATCTATCAACAATTGTATCCCATTAGATCTCGTAATCCTCAACACCGAGAGCTAGGTGGTCAGCATCAAAAAATCTCTCCATAGAAGCTAACCCATGATCAGGATCATAAAAAATCTACTCCCCATGGATTGGAAGATGAAGAATATGCTAGACATCATCAAGAGTAATTATGGCCTCTCCTATGGATAAATGGAACAAACTGGTCTTTGAATGCCATCGCTCTACAAGAGCTATCAACAGACCCTAGTTAGCCTGAATGATGGGCACACTAGTACAAAAATAGTAATAAACTACTAAAATATGCTTATAAATGACTACAATTGGTCACGTGACCACTAGTAGTTTATTGCCAGTCATATATAACATGACCAGATTGATGACTAAACTATTTTTAGTAATTTATTGGTTGTTTTGATTGATCGATTTGGTAGTATATTTAGTTGTTGATTTAGTCATTCATTGCTACGATCTAGTCACTATTTTTCCACTGATATATTTGGTCATTGATTTAGTCATTGATTGTTGTAATCAGGTCACTTATTAGTTGTTGATTTAGTCATTGATTTTTGTAATTTGGTAGTATATTTAGTCATTTTTATTCACTGATTTCACTGGTCATATATCTAGTCATATTTATTCACTATTCATTGATTTTTGTCAATTGGTAGTATATTTAGTCAATTTAATTATTAATTGATGTCAATTAGTATATTTAATCATTTTAATTAACTAATATTTGAGAATTTAAGCATAAAACACAAAATAACATATCAAGCACACAATAAGACAACCATTGAGAAGGAAAAATTAGTGAAATTTATTAATAAAAGAAAGGTGTTCTAGTTACAACTTATAAATAGAGTATTACAATTGTTATTTTTAGTCACAAGATTGAAAATTTGAGTTACAATATTGTAGAAAAATGACTGCAAGAAAGAAACTTCTCCAAAATACTTTTTCAATGATGGAAACACATGCTTGAATCCCTTCAATGCGAGCACATGCCCCTTTCATCTCTTAAAACTTCTACAATGTGGGCAATCTTCCTAGAGCAAGTTGTAACGTGTAGAATCCAACGATATTGTTGATCATGTCCCATATATGAAGCTATCTCCTTCAACGTAGCCAACAATAACCCAACTAGAATATTTCCTCCTTTATATGCAACGTGCCATTTGATGAGTAACAGGGTGCTACCTTTTCTACCGTGAATGACGTTGTGCCTCAATACAACCAAAAAAATTAATATTAGTCTCAATTCAAAAAGAATAAAAGTGCATTGTTTATTACAAGTTTACAAAATTAATTCCAAACACAACAAAAAGATAAATCAATTAAAAAAATGTAGCCTTGTTAACAAATGCCTTAAACAGAGAGTTCAACATAGGCCTGAAATATGCATATTGAACCCTTGATTTCAGAACTTTTCTCAAAGTTTAAGAAAGGTGATATGCTCAAATTTATAGAATGAAGTTGACATTATAGAATGAAGGCTATCAACACTAACTAGACTGGAACAAAGTTATCAACAGAAATTTCTTGGAAACCAAGCCCAAGAATGCCATCAGACTTAATTAGACAACAAAAATGTCAACTCTGGTTCATGTGTTTTCTAAGTAAAGACCTGCACCATGGAAGAATCCATTTATACATAAATTCCAAATTAAGTTGATGAGAAAAGATCTTTGATATCCAATTGGGAAGCCTTAACATCCAAAAATTACTAACATGATGTTTCACAACAAGTTTCTCAACTATGACATCATCTTTACTTAAGAAACCAGATGTTGATCCACTGCCATATTGAATCCCACTAGATTCTCCTTCACAAACAAAAAATGATATATATTTTTTTTACCAACTTCCTTAATATCCCTATGTAAGCAGACTAAACTAAGTGAGGTTGAGGGTTTGAAGTAGAGTACCATCTTCTTGGTATGTGCTTTTGATGACTCATCTTCTTGGTATGTGCTTGACTTTGATGACTTGTATCTTGAATGAAAATAGCAAGCTAGTTGCACTGTAAAATCATTGTTACAAAAATAACCACAAAATCCTCTTTAATTAATTAAAATAATCCTTCTAGATATTTTAGTTAATTTCTAAGAGAGCTAATTTCACTATCCAAACATACATCAATCTATTTACTGTATATAATTTCCCATAATTCAAAATTTGAATGTAATGAAACTAATCATAATTACCAAAGATTTGACACCAAAATTTAGTACAAAATGAATTGTTTGATAGAATGCATCAAAGAGATGTCATCTCATGGAATGAGATGATATGATTGTAGAATGTGCACAAAATGGATTTTTTAAGGAAGCTCTCAAAATATTTGAATTATAGAACACTGACATTGTAAGCTTTGCTTGTGTTCTACATGCATGCATAAATGCAGGTTTAGTGGATGAGGGTTGCACATACTTCACACATTAGTAACCCTTATTGCATTACATATATAGTTGATCATTAGGTGTGCATGGTTGACCTTCATGTCCATGTTGGCTATCTTGAGGACACCCTAAACATTATTACTGAGATGCTAGTTAAACCTTTGGTTCTTGTGGATCATATATGAATATAGGCTGAGTATTCCAGCAAAACTGCTTTTTTAGTTGGATCCTAAAAATGTTGCAACTTATGTTCTTCTCTAAAAAAATTGTGCAGAAGTGGGCAAGTGTGGTGAGGTTCAAATAGTAAGGAGATTGATGAAAGATAGAGGAATTAAAAAGATACCTGCATGTATTTGGATTGAAGGGCATAAATGGGTACATGATTTTTGTGTAGGAGACAAATCACATCCACTAACATAGGAGATCTATGCAAAATTGGAGAAATTGGCTTGGCAAATGAAGGTAGCAGGGTATTTCCAAATTCAAGACTTTTACTCAATGTTGTGGAATAGAAGAAAAAAGAATAAGTTATCTGCCACCATAGTGAAAAGTTAGCAATTGCATTTGGTTTGTTAAACATGGCCCCTGGTACAACTATTAGAGTTGTTAAGAA
This sequence comes from Sequoiadendron giganteum, assembly GCA_007115665.2. NCBI lineage: Eukaryota > Viridiplantae > Streptophyta > Pinopsida > Cupressales > Cupressaceae > Sequoiadendron > Sequoiadendron giganteum. The sequence continues at coordinate 11,319,540 of VCHN02000014.1, forward strand.
CCTTCAAGTATTTTCCTGATTTTCATACTACATCTAAATTCATCTCCAAGATTGTTGCAAGAGAAATTGTTCCAAGAGATGTGAACCATTTCCATCATTTTAAATAGGGAAAATGTTCTTGTGGAGAACACTGGTGATGCTAAATGAAACAATCTGAAAAATAGGCTTACACTATAATAATGTGCACTACATCAAATATCCAGTAATAACGAAGGGACGTCCATCAAAGCATAACAACAAGGATTTTTTTGTCATATGTTGTAGTTACAAGTTCCCTACTAGACACACATGAAAATGTGGAAGTTGTTGGGAATTTTTGAAGATTGTTGATATGTGGTTGTCATTGATTTCAACACTATTAGCATTAATGTCTTTAAGACTATATATGTCAAGGATATTGAGAAAATTGTAATAAAATAAGTTGTAGGTTGTCGGTGAAGTAGTGAAGTTCAATATATTGATGATCAGAATTTGTGGATTAAAGGGTTTGTTGAAAATCCTACCTAGTTTATCCACCAAAATTTTTAGAGGTTTACATAAAGATTTGATCGAGTAATGAGTATATGTGTTATAACTATTTTTTTGTTGCTTCAATTGGTGTTCCTGGAAGAAGATAATGTGATTCTAGTAATTTGAGTTGATGTGAATACTTTTATGGTGATTCATGATGCTTGTGGATGTTTCTAGATTGTGCTCTATCTATGTTGTTGGTCCGCGTTGATCGGTGTGCTCGTGATTGAAGTTTTCTCTTGCATTTTCATTTCTTTTGTTCATAGCCGACAGGGTGACTATAGCATGTTGTGGATCTTCGAGGATTAATTATTGAAGTTGTTTCATGTTCATGATGTTATTTTGGGTCCTCACACTATTGTGGCTGACTTTGGTTGATTTGTATTGATAATTATTTATGTTTTGTGTCAATAGTTTGTATTCACTTTATATTTTATTGAAGTCGGAATGTAGATGATGTTATCCTTGGTTGTAGATATATATGAGCAATTGTTTATCTCATTTGAGACAAGGAAATATGTGAAGTGTGTGAAGTGCAAGTGCTATGTGCGAATAAAGTTCAGATCATTCGAAGGCAAAAGTTAACCATGAAGAAGAGTGAGCAGAGTTTATGTGCTTAATCGGAACTGTAATTAGGCATTAGCAGATACTATTTTCTCAATTCAAAATCTTCAGATGGATTTAATCTAAATGTAACTATAAGACAATGTGTCTTCCTTTGGGTAGTAATCCTTTTTGTATTTGAGCAGTGAGCTCTAGGCAGTGTGCCTGAATGCAAGTGCATTCCCCATTTTCTATACTTTTAAGAGAGTATAAACTTGTGGATTAACCTTCATCGTGGTTTTTCCCCTAACAGGGTTTTCCACGCAAAAATCTTGGTGTTATGTGTGGTTTTGATGTGTTGATTTTTTATGCTTTCATGTTTAATTATCCGATTTGAGAATAAGTTTAAAATCTGTATAATCTCTGAGACAATTGATTCACCCCCCCTCTCAGTTTCATGCCCTTGTGTTGCCAACAATTGGTATCAGAGTAGGTTCCTTGGAAGAAATTTAATAGCTTGAGGTGATTTGGGATGGCGGCATACAAGAAGGATAGTCTAAGATTTCGTGGAACAAATTATTCTCTGTGGAAGACTCGAATGGTGTGTCAGTTGAGATGCATTGGTGAATCTTACTAGAACATTACAAAGAATAGGTATATCATCCCACAGAATGGTCCTTCTACTTCTGCTGAGATTAAACATGTTGAGTAAAATATCAGGGCTAAGGAAGCATTGTTGAGTGTCTTGACTAATTCTAAGATGACAAATGTAATGGATTTGAAGATTGTTTATGAGATCTGGAAAAAGTTGGAAACTTTGTATGAAGGTGATGCTCATGTGAAAATTGCTAAGCTGCAAATTCTGAAAGGGAAATATGAAACATTAAAAATGGGTGAAGATGAGAACATTACTACTTTCATGCAGAGAGTGAATGAACTTGTATGTAACATCAGATGCACTGGTGGAATATTGGAAGAATTAGAGATTGTTGCTAAAGTGCTCAGATCCTTGCCTTCTACATACAAACACAGAGATGTTGCTATTGAGGAGATTTGAACTGTGAAAAATGTAATCAGAGACATGTTGATTGATAAGCTTACTACTTTTGATTTAAGTGAGTTTGGTGATGCTCTTCCTAAAATAGAATCTTCATTCAAAGCTACTACCTCCAAGAAAGATAAGCAAAGATATGATCTGGGAGAAAGTTCTAGAAAGGTGTTCAAGTATGAGGAATAAATGAGAGATTGAAGAAGAAGAAGAGAGAAAGCTAGATGAGCTTGAAGCACTTCTTTTCAAAAGAGTAGCCAGAGGAGAAGGTAAGTATAAAGGGAAATTTCCTCTTAAATGTTTTTCTTGCAATAAGATAGGTCATTTTTCCTCAAGGTGTCCAAAAAGAGTTCTTAAGCCGATTTCTAACAAGCCTAGATTCCAAAGAAAATGTTATTATGTTGTTGATGAAGGTGTGACAGATGATGAATCTGATAAAGGGAATGTAAGTGAAGATTATTTTGTGTTTATTGCTATCAAGGAAAGTAATCATGTACTTGTTGATTCTACTAGTTGCATGAATGTTAAGAAAGCTCTAGCAACCATAATTGAAGAAAAAGATGAATGGGTGATCGACATTGGATGCTCTCATCACATCACAGGTGATAAAAGTAAATTTGTGAGCTTGGAAAAGTATGATGGTGGTGTTGTAAGATTTGGCGATGACAAAGTTGGTGTAATCTATAGCAAAGGATCCATTTATTTTGATGGTAAGAATAATATTGATGATGTCCTATATGTTGAAGGTTTGAATCATAATATCTTAAGTGTTGGAGAGATGGTTGAGAAGGGATATAATCTTCAATTCAAGGATGGAAAGTGTAAAATATTGCAGAATTCTAGAAATATGATTGCATCAGGTACAAAAACAAAAGGTAATATTTTTCACCTGAGTACTACTAGTAAAAGTTGTCTGATTGCTCAACTTGATGAAAGTTGGCTGTGGCATAGAAGATTATGTCATGCAAACTTTGAAAATATTATCAAGATAATTTCTACTCAAGCTATGAGAGATCTTCCTAAGTTGGTAAAGCCTACTGATACCATATGCAAGGAATGCCAGTTAGGGAAACAAACTAGAGTTTCGTTTCGAAGCAAACAACATTATTCAAATGAAGTGTTGGAGCTTGTGCATACTGACTTGTGTGGTCCTTCTAGAATTAGAAGTTTACAAGGAGATGGGTATTTCATGTTACGCATTGATGATTATTCTAGATTAATATGGGGTGCTTTCTTAAGGGAAAATATTGAAGCTCTAGAGAAATTCAAGATTTTTAAGGCTAAGGTTAAGATAGAGACATTTCTGAAGATTGAGTGTTTGAGATCAGATGGAGGTGGTGAATTCACTTTCGGTGAGTTTAATTCCTTTTGTGAAGAACATGGCATAAAGAGACAATTATCTACTCCATGAACCCCTTAGCAAAATGGAGTTATGGAAAAGAAGACTAGGACAGTTCTAGATATTGTTGGGACTATGATGCTGGAAGGAAATATCCCACATATCTACTAGAGAGAAGTTGTGAGTACTATTTTTTATACTCCTAGCAGGGTACATGTCAAAGGTGATACTGGTAAGACCCCTTATGAGTTATGGTTTGGTCATAAGCCTACTATTAGATACTTCAAAATCTTTGGAAGCAAATGCTATATCAAAAGAGATGAAGATATAGGAAAGTTTGATGCTAGAAGTGATGAAGGAATATTTCTTTGGTTATTCTACTAAAAGTAAAGCCTATCGATGCTTCAATAAGAGAATGAGGAAAGTAGTTGAAATTGCTAATGTAAAGGTTGATGAAGACACGGTTAGACCATCCAGAACCTGTGAATATGATTCAAATGATCAAAATGTTAATTCTGATCAGACTTGGAATCAAGTGCAGATCATTCTGGTGAATCAGGAAAGCCAAGAGGAAGGAAGTAGTAAAAGTGCAGAAGAGATATCACAAGAGCCTGAATTTCAAGAACATTCTAAGACTCCAAGGTATGTAAGACTAAATCATTCAGAAGATTAGATTATAGGTGATAAGAACAAAGGTGTTCAAACTAGGAGAAGAATTGTAGAAGAATATTGTTTGATATCAAAGACTAAGCCAAATAATGTAAATGAAGCATGTAAAGATGAACATTGGATGGAATTAATGAAAGAAGAGCTACTGCAAATTGAGAATAATGATACATGGACTCTTGTTCCTAGACCTAAGGACAAAAATTTAATTGTAACTAAATGGGTCTTTCAGAATAGACTGAATGAGCAAGGTGAAGTTATCAGAAACAAAGCAAGACTAGTATGTAAAGGATATTCTCAAATGGAAGGAATTGAATTTGAAGAAACTTTTGCCCCTGTTGCTAGGATTGAAGCTGTGAGACTATTTCTTGCCTATGTTGCTTACAAAAACTTCAAGGTTTATCAGATGGATGTCAAGACAACATTTCTAAATGGTGAACTGAATGAAGAAGTATATATTGAGCAACCTGATGGATTTTAATTGACTGATTAGGGAGACATGGTTTTCCAACTGAAGAAAGCATTATATGGACTTAAGCAATCCCCAAGAGCATGGTGTGCCAGATTGGACAAGTATTTGCTAAAGCTTGGATTTAGTAAAGGTATTGTTGATAGTAACTTGTATTTCAAGATTGATCATGATAAAGATTTGATTTTTGAAGTCTTTGTTGATGATATCATTTTTGGAGGAGATGATAGTTTGTGCATGAAGTTTGTTGATGACATGTAGAGTGATTTTGATATGTCCGTGATTGGAGAAATTAAATTCTTTCTGGGATTGCAAATTACTTAGTTAGATAAAGGGATTTTTATATCTCAGTCCAAGTATGTGAAAGAATTTCTAAAGAAATTTGGTATGGAAGATTCAAATCTAGTTGGTACACCTATCATGATTGAATGTAAGTTGACAACAGATGATGATTCTCCTAAGGAAAATCAGACTAGATACAGATCCATGATTAGTGGATTGATTTATTTGACTCAAACTAGATCTGATATCATGAATGTCATATCCATTGTTGAAAGATTTCAATCTGATCCTAAGGAATCTCATGTGACTGTTGTGAAGAGGATTTTCAGGTACTTGAAGGGGATAGTTGATTTTGGCCTATGGTATCCTAAAGATGATGACCTTACTTTGAGTGCTTTTACTAATTTTGATTGGGTATAAGATGTGAATGACAGAAAGAGTACTAGTGGTGGTGTGTTTTTCTTAAGAAAAAAGTTGATTTCATGGTTAAGTAAAAAGCATAGTGTCATTTCTTTATCCACTGTAGAGGCAGAATACATTACTGATGCTAACAATTGTACTCAAGTATTGTGGATGAAGCAAATGTTGAAAGATATCAGAGTTATGTATGATGAACCTATTGCCATATTCTGTGATAATTCAAGTGCTATAAACATTTCTAAGAATCCAGTGTTGCATTCAAAAACCAAGCATATATCTATCAAGTTTCACTTTTTGAGAGACAAGGTGAGTGATAAGGAAGTCAGACTGGAGTATGTGCCTACTAAGGAATAGATTACATACATATTTACTAAGCCTTTACCTAAGGATACTTTTGAGTATCTCAGAGGGAAGCTAGGGGTGATTACCCATCCTAATTTGAACAATGATGCAATGCCTTACATCAGTTTGTGCATTTCATAGTCGTATCTTGATCTGTATTGATGTTGTGATGGTTGCTACTCAGGGGGAGTAATCAGATGTTTAGATATGTGGTTTAGAGCTTGTGTGTACCTTTTTCATTGATTTCAAAGGGGGGGAAGATTTATGTGAAAAATTGTGAATTACCTGGGAAGTAAAGTCAAAACCTAAGGAGAGAAAGTTGCGTTGATGGTGTTTTTCACATCATGTGTTGCCATCAATGCCAAAGGGGTAGATTGTTGGGAATTGTCGAAGATTTTTTATATGTGGTTGTCATTGATGTCAACACTATTAGCATTAATGTCTTTAAGACTATATATGTTGAGGATATTAAGAAAATTGTAATCAAATAAGTTGCAGGTTGTTGGTGAAGCAGTGAAGTTTAGTATGTTGGTTAGTTCAATATATTGATGATCAAAATTTGTGGATTAAAGGGTTTTTTGATAAGCCTACCTATTTTATCCACCAAAAATTTTAGAGGTTCGCATAAAGATTTGATCGAGTAATGTGTATATGTGTTCTAACAGTTTTTTGTTGCTTCAGTTGGTGTTCCTAGAAGAAGATAATGTGATTCTAGTAATATAAGTTGATGTGAATGCTTCTATGGTTATTCATGATTCTTTTGGATGTTTATAGATCATGCTCTATCTATTTTGTTGGTTCACATTGATCGGTGTGCTCGCGATTGAAGTTTTCTCTTATGTGTTCATTTCTTTTGTTCATAGCTGACAGGGTGACTGTAGCGTGTTGTGGATCTTCAAGGATTAATTATTGAATATGTTTCATGTTCAAGGATGTTATTTTGGGTCCTCACAATGTTGTGGCTGACTTTGGCTAATTCACATTGATAATTATGTATGTTTTGGGCCGACAGTTTGTATTCACTTTATATTTTATCGAAGCCGACATGTAGATGATGTTATCCTTGGGTGTGGATATATATGAGCGGTTGTTTATCTCATTTGAGACAAGGTAGGATATGAAGTGTGTGAAGTGTGAGTGCTATGTGCAAATAAAGTTCATATCATTTGAAGGAGGAAGTTAAGCGTGAATAAGAGTGAGTAGAGTTTATGTGCTTAACCAGAACTATAATCAGGCATTCGCAGATGTTATTTTCTCAGTTCAAAATCTTCAGATGGATTTAATATGAATGTAACTATAAGACAATGTGTCTTCCTTTGGGTAGAAATCCTTTTTGTATTTGAGCAATGAGCTCTAGGAAATGTTCCTAAATGCAAGTGTATTCCCCATTTTCTATACTTTTAATAGAGTATAAACTTGTGGATTAACCTCCACCATGGTTTTTTTTCTAACAGGGTTTTCCACGTAAAAATCTTGGTGTTATGTGTGGTTCTGATGTGTTGATGGTTTATGCTTTCATGTTTAATTATTAGATCTAAGAATAATTTTAAAATCTATATAATCTCTGAGACAACTAATTAACCCCCCTCTCAATTGTCTGACCTTGTGTTGCCAACTTAAGCAATATACACAAGGCAAGCAAATTGTTTCAAAAAAATGCATCAAATAAATGTGATATTTATTTTTATAGTTTAACTGTGATACCACACCATTTTGACATGATCCTTGTGGCAATGCAGGATGTTACCACTACATCACACCATTATTGCTTGGCCTTCATGGTAATGTGGGATGTTACAGATACAATGTACCGTTATTGATCGACCTTCATAGTAATACAGTATGTTACCACTACATCACATCGTGTCTTGTTGTGGGGATACGGGAGAAGTATTTGAGTTACCACCATGCCGCACATTAATTGCTCAGCCTTCACGGTAATATGGGATGTTACCACTACACCACATTGTGTCTTCTTGGCTCTTACAGTATGTTAGTATTATGAAACTTGTCACGACCATCTACTACCTTGACAAAACCGTCTTATGAAACTATCCTATAAGGATGAAAGTCCCAAGAAACATGGCAATGGTTACACCAATAAATAGTTAACTAGAAACCATGAATTTTCAATGCATAATGGAGAATATACAGAGAGTTAAGTCAGTGAGAAAACATCCTTGGAGAATTGTCATCAAAAGTATGAAAATCTAAGAGTTCGTAGTAGAAAATCATATACCCTCAAAGACCTAACAGTCATAATAGACCTAGTGATAGATTTCAGAGTCATAAGAATAAATTCATAAGAGAATATATGCAAGAGCATGAAAAGACACTAAGATGGAAGGGCAGTTGGTAGAGTTGAAGAATTAGACCTGTAGTGAGAAGGTAGGGACAACAAAGTAATTCACAGTTAAGATAATCATGGCAGTTTCTCAAGTGACTATATTTGGGCAAGGAGAGAACTTAGTGAGCATTACCATCAAAACAATAAGGATACTCAAAAACCTACCAAACCTTAGGACCTTTTTTATCACCTTGTAGAGATCTCAAACATGCATGAAAATATTTCACAGACTAAAATCATCTCTATTTTTTACTATCACAAAAAGTAACAAAAATTTAGATTTACAAGTGATGAAAAGAAGTACATGGAAAGTATAGTATGTTGAATTTATTTTTAAAAAAAACTTAAACATTAACTATCCAATACAATCTAACAAAATACAAATATTCAATGAAATATTATGATTAACAAAATGATAATTTTAATGGTTATCTTAAGGTAGACAAAAAAAATTGTGCAAGTGAAAAATAACACCCTTAGATTATTCTGAACAAATAACATTTTCAAGCAACAATATTGTAGATCCGTCTAGTTGTGAAAAAATCAAATCTACAGTGATCTCAAATATCTGAAGGTTTAAAAATCTAATATTTTTAGATCTATTCTTGGGTGTATCCTACAAAATTCATCATAGAAGGATGGGTCATCACCTCATTTAGACCTGGATGTGGAACTACCTTTGTTGTTTCCATAGAATCCAAAATAGGCCTAACAGATTTTGGAAGAAATAACCCTATAAACATGAAAAAGGAAAAGCTAAATCAGTAGTAATTTACTAATTTTTATTCAACTTCTTTGTAATCATTTTAAGTACCTGATTCTATTTTAATTTAAAGATTTATAATATGAACTTTAGCTATTCAATTAGCTTAAATAATTTTAAGTTATAAAAATTATAAATAGGCTTTAGCAATTCAAAAAAAAATCCACTTCTAAAATTTTAAATCTCTTTATTGTATCTATTTATCATTGTTAGAGAGTTGCAAACTGTGAATTGTCCTCTCTCCTATAGGATTGAGAAAGGAATAGCATTGTCATAACAAACAGTTCAAAAATAATGAAATTTTTTGTCAAATGGTGACAAAGATCTATCATTTATGTCATTTGCACATGGTGTTTGAGAACATAGTGAGTAAGAAGTAAAAGAGAAATAGATCATAGTACTACAAAATGGTCATGAGTTATGCAATGAACCTCACTATTCTTTTGATCACAAAGGAGATTGAGATAATAAACAATATATTGATGTGCACAAAGAATGTTCATGGAGTGCAAACTTCCTTACAAAGCAATTACCACTGTAGAGTTTGAAAGGAATTGCACCTTCTATTTTATGTTGATATGGATATGTTCTAGCCTATAGTTAATTTTTATAGCATAACAGATAGGATAAATAGTTGTTCATGTACCATTATTTGAAATTTTAAATTGATATACCTTATTCTAGCAACAAATCATAGGGGGAGTCTATACATAAGACACCATTGTTTCAAATTCAAAATTGATGGCTCTTTCACAATTGTTTGCTTCATTTATTTGATCTAAGACAACCTACTCTATAGAATATTCTCTCAAAATCATAGTAAAATCCTTTATTTTGGGATGATTATTTAGAATCTTTCCCATCATAACAATGAACAAAAGCATCAGTCATTAACTTGAACTTTGCAAGAGTTTCTTCAAATTCTACTTTTCCACCCTCTTTTCCATTCTAAATTTTATTCCCAATTTCATCCATGAAGAACTTTCTCAGCTTGTAGATCTTGTTGTTAGCCATAACTTTACTAGGTGTCAAGGATAGCTTCAAGTTTTTACCCAAGCAACAATTGACAAAATTCGGCCTGATTCTGGTAAGGTCAAATTTTGTCAATTGTTGCTTGGGTAAAAATTTGAAGCTATCCTCGACACCCTGTATAGTTATGGCTAACCATAGGGTCTACAAATTGAGGAATTTCTTCATGGATGAAGCTGGGAATAAAATTTAGAATGGAAAAGAGAGTGGAAAAGTAGAATTTGATGAAATTCTTGCAAATTTAAGGTTAATGATTGATGCTTTTGTTCATTGTTATGATGGGAAAGATTCTAAACAGTCATCCTAGAATAAAGGATTTTACTATGATTTTGAGAGCATCTTCTATACAACAATTTATCTTAGATCAAATAAATGAAGCAAACAATTGTGAAAGAGCTAGCAATTTTGATATTGAAACAATGGTGTCTTATGTATAGACTCTCCCTATGATCTACTCCTAGAATAAGGTATAGCAATTTAAAATTTCAAACAATGGTACATGAACAACTATTTAGCCCATTTGTTATGATACAACAATTAACTACAGGGTAGAACATATCCATATCAGCATAAAATACTAAGTGCAATTCACCTCAAACTCTGTTGTACCTGAGTACGATAGTACCTAAGCTTCAGGTGTTTCTAGATGAAATCTATAGCACAAAAGTGTAGTCTCCATTTGAAGGAACCATCTTCAGAGCTCTTCCCTAAAATGAGGGTTGAAAACATTAGAAGAAAAGCAATACCATAATTATAAAGTAATAATTTGTATCAACCCAAATGTCAAAAAGTATAATTAAAAAGACAAATCCTCACAATTGGACCAAGCAGATTTATGATTTTATCTTTAGAATGTAGGAACTTCCTTTTTCTAAGCTTAATGACCTCAAACTGGATCTGATAGTGGGTCAGCAGATTTATGATTTTATCTTTAGAATGTATGAACTTTCTCTATCGGATATTAAAGATTCTAGGTTGGATGTGAAATTGGACCAACAGATTTATGATTTTATCTTTAGAATAAAGGAACTTCCTATGTTGGATATTTGGAAATTCCTATACTCAAGTTTTGCTTCTGAGAAAAGACACCCGGAAGTGTTTCAGGCCAATTAAGAGTACTCTCCAACCTAGTTATGTCACTGATAGCAATCCAAGTTTGCCTAAACCGTCCATACTCGAATGTTGCATCACAATCTATTCCTCTTGCACATAAAAATGCCACATATTAACCCCTTCTAAATAAAATATTTTATCATCATAAAACCATAATTAATAAATCATTTTAGTTTCAGAAAGAATCTGATGTCATTTACTATAAAAACAAAAGTTGTATAAATCACAAAAAATCCATGAAGTCTCCTAAATGTAGCTTAAAGCAAGTTTATAGGATGGGTTTTAGCATAAGAATATTTCTACTACAACTCTCAATGAATGTATTATAATCAGAAAACAAAAAATTTCACACTCGAAGTAATGCAGTCAAACATTTATTCCAAAAGTATGTTAGTTGGAGTTAACTAAAAGTGATTACCTCCTACTGCAATAAAGAGCCTATAACTCTTGTTGATATGTATAGTGGTTGAGTTATATCAATTATGTAGTGAATTCAAGCACAACCCATGTTTAATGGGTTATTCTAGAGAGTGATCAATATTTTCTAAACCTTATGAATGTTACTTAAAAGTGTACAGCTTAAACTACAAACCAAGCTTGTTACATACTTGAATGTAATCTTGGGTTACCATAAACTATAATAATGTGATCTACTAATAACCGTTATGGAAATTATTAAAGCAAGAACCATGCTATATAGGATACATCTCCCTAATCAAGTTTACATACCTTAATGATCAAAAACAAGCTTCCTACACACTCTAAGGTCATTTCTTAATACCAAAAATGGTGCAGGAGCACCCATGGGTCTAATGGACCTAGAATGTTTAGTTATGTTTTGTTTCTTATTTTTGTGTTAGAATAAGGTCCTAAGGACCATTTCAATGCTTTGTAATAGGTCTCCTAAGTTTTTGATGGAATTTCGGTTTTGGTGACCAACTCTTTGTATAAACAAGGTCTCCATCCTCCTTTGTAAGTCTAGTACATTTTGGCAAATTAACAAAATAAGGATGCCTTGTTGTATCTAGACACTTGAGGGGAGTCACCTTGATCATTTTAGTTGGCTTGTATGCCTTTCACATATTTTGGAAGCATCTTTGTAGGCAAGTTGGTGAAAATTGTCTAAATTGCCTTAATTAGGCATTTATGTGTTCAAGTGAAGTCTAAATGTGTTTCCAATGACCAACTGATTAAAATGGCAGTTGTAGGAAGTTGGAGGGAGTTAGGAGGCTTCAAATATGCCTCTCTTGGTCGAGGCAAGGTTGTTGAAGAAGTTGAGAAGGAGTTTTCAAAGGAGAAATTGCTGTTTTTGAGTTTTTCATCAAGAAACTGCTGATCCCGTGCATTGTACGGACTTTATATGTTGTTTCATGTTATAATCCTGTAATGGTTGGATAGATAATTGAATCACCTTTCTTTTGGCGTTTGAATGGTGTGATTTCATTGAGAATTGAGTGAGATATTGCCATTTTACTACCGGGTGGTCTCAAACCCCATGTTTTCCTCTAGAATTTGCTGATCCCGTACTTGGTACGATCTGTACGTTTTGTTTTATGGTTGAAGGGTGTAATGGTTGGAAAGGTAATTGAATAATATTTCTTTTGGAGTTGGAGTGGTGATATTTCATTGAGTAATAAGGGAGATATCTTAATTTTACTCCCGGGTGGTCTGAAAACCCTCAAAATCAAGGTTTTGAGCAAAAAATGGATGCATCTTCCATTCCCACACTGTAGCATTGCCAAATATTGGTGGGATGGAAGGTATGAGGGTGAAATTTTATGTATCAGAGGTCTTGGAGAGCAGCAAGAACTTTGGAGGCAAATGGAGCAATGTTTTGGCTTGACATCTCTATGTGGCAAGCCCATGTGACAAGCAAAAAGTGAGTTTTTGCTTTATTTTGAAGAATCTGTTTGAAAGGCACTTAGGAATGATGGTGATAGGTGTGAAAAACCTGTAGGAGTTCATTTTTTGGCTTTGGGGTGAAGGGGAGAGCCTAGATAGTCAAGACCCAGGTGTAGGTCTGTGAATTAGGCCTCTTGGAGTAGTGGTAGAAAGGGCCATTGTGAGTGATGCCTTGACAGTCAAGAGGAAAGGTTTTGGAACTTTGTAGGGGTCCATTGTGGATGTCTGAATTCATAGGTTTGGTGCCTTGAAAATAATCCATGTGGTTTTTATATTGACTGTCCTACCGGGTAAGGCTACTAGCCTTTTGACAGAAAAGTGCCTAATTCACCATAGTTTGTGGAAGTTTGTTGAAACCTAAGTGCTAGAGGGTACTTTACATTATATTTGGGTGTTTGCTATCCCTGCCACTCTGCATCATAGTGGTATCAGAGCCTGATTGCAGGTAGTTGTTGAAAGGAAGTCATCATGCCTCCAAAAGCTGGACCGGTGGTTGCAAAGGAGTTGAAGGCCTTGAGAGAAGAGATAGAGGCCTTAAAAGCAGTGAACAGAAGGAGAGGAGTGGCCATTGAGGAAGAGAGTTCCTGTGAAGAAGAGCCAGAGGGTGAAGAAGGTGAAGAGAACCCTCAGGGGGAAGAGATACCCCCTCATGAGAGAAGAATCCTTAAAGCATTGCAAGCATCTAGAGGAGAGTCCTCTGAAGTGAAGATGGATCTGCCGGTGTATAGTGGAAAAATGGATGTGGAAGAAGTGTTAGAGTGGGTAGAGGCATTGAATAATTACTTTGAATATAAAGAAATGGCAGAGAATAAGAAGGTAAAGTTTTCCAAAACAAAGTTGAAGGGATCCGCCTTGACATGGTGGAATTTCATCCAAGGAGAAAGGGTGAAGATGGGTAAGTCCATGATCAACTCATGGGATAGGATGGTGCATAGGTTGAAGGCACAATTCCTTCCTACTGATTATGAGGTGCAGGAGTTCAAAAAGAGACAGAATCTAAAGCAAAAAGACATGGATGTTTCATCCTACACTGAACAATTCTTCAAGTTGAGCATGAGATGTGATCATGTGGAGAGTGAGAATGAAAGAGTGGCCAGGTATATCAATGGCCTAAGGCTAAACATACAAGATGAGATCAGTTTGGTTGTCCCCAAGACCATGGAGGATTGCATACAAATTGCACATAAGGCTGAAGAGAAGATAAGAAGGAAACAAGAGCAACAAAGTAGAGGAAGAGGCAAGAATTTCAGAGGTAGAGGTAGTTTTGGGGGCAGAAATCAGTACCAAAAACATCAAGAGGAATCTAATCCTAATGAATCAAGTGGAGACTCAAGCAATAGAGGGGGATTCAGGGGTAGGAGACACAATGGTAGAGGCAGATTTAATGGAGGGAGAAGTTCCAATCAGTTTTCAGGGAGATGTTACACTTGCAACCAGCCTGGGCATCCATCCTTCAAATGCCCCGAAAAGCAAGGATCAAGCTCTCATGGTGGAGAGAGGAGGAATCAATTGGTACATGAAGATGAAGAAAGTGTGACATCACCTGCAGTAAACCTCACATCAGAAGTTGGAGAGAATTTGATGATTAGGAGAGCATTGCTCAAGGCACCAATCCCTGAAGAACCCCCACAAAGGAAGGCACTCTTTAGAATCAATTGCAAGGTACAAGGTAAGGTGTGTAAGATAGTAGTGGACTCAGGATCAACTGATAATCTTGCTTCAATTGAGATGGTAGAAAAATTGAATTTGAAAAGGATTTCTCACCCTAACCCATACAAAGTTTCATGGCTTAGTAAAGGACAATAGGTCTTGGTGAATGAGCAAGTATGGGTGGAATTCAACATTGGGTCATACAAGGACAAGATCCTATGTGACATCATCCCTATGGATGTGTGCCACTTGCTGCTTGGGAGGCCTTGGTAGTTTGATAGGAAGGCCAAGCATGATGGGGAGAAGAATACATACTCCATTGTGAAGGATGGGGTGGCTTACAACCTCACACCTCTCATAGAAGAAGACAAGGCAAAGCATGAAGGGCCTAGTGTTTTGATGGTGGGTGAGAAGGAGTTCATGAAGACCTTGAAGGAAAGTGGAGGAAGAGGATTCTTCCCGATTATGAAGCCAAAGAGTGAAGCAGATCTGCCCACAAAGAAGGAGAAAGATGCACCTAGAGAGGTCCAAGAGTTGTTGGAAAGCTACAAGGACATAATAGTAAATGAACTACCTAGTTCCCTACCTCCCATTAGGGATATAAGCCACCATATTGATCTGATTCCAGGGGCTACATTGCCCAATAAGGCTGCATATAAGATGACACCTACTCAAAATGAGGAGATTGCAAGACAAGTGCAAGATTTGTTGGATAAGGGGCTAGTGAGAAAGAGTTTGAGCCCATGTGCTGTTCCTACTGTCCTAGCACCAAGGAAGGATGGGAATTGGAGGCTTTGCACTGATTCAAGAGCCATTAATAGGATCACAATCAGATATAGGTTCCCAATGCCAAGAATGGAGGACCTTATGGATTGCCTAGCAGGGGGATCCTACTTTTCCAAGATTGATTTGAAAAGCGGTTATCATCAGATAAGGATCAGAGAGGGGGATGAATGGAAGACAGCTTTTAAGACTAATGAGGGCCTCTATGAATGGTTGGTGATGCCCTTTGGGTTGTCAAATGCCCCTAGCACCTTTATGCGCCTTATGAATGAGGTATTGAGACCTTTCATTGGAAAGTTTATTGTGGTTTATCTAGATGATATTCTTGTGTTTAGCAGGTCTAAAGAAGAACATTTAAAGCACCTTGACATTGTATTGAAGAGGTTACAAGAGGAGAAGTTGCTGATCAACATGGAAAAGTGTGAATTTATGAAAGGAGAACTAGTGTACCTTGGATTTGTCATCTCCAAGGGATGTTTGAAGATGGATCCTTCAAAGGTGGATGCTATTCTTACTTGGCCAACACCAAAATCCATGGGAGATGTGAGAAGCTTTCATGGACTTGCAAGCTTTTATAGAAAGTTCATCAAGAACTTTAGTCAAATTTGTGCACCCATCTTGGACACCATCAAAGGAGGTAACAAGGGTAAGTTTTCTTGGACCAATGAGGCTGATAAAGGGTTTGAATATCTGAAAAAGAGAGTAGCACAGCAACCTATACTTGTGCTCCCTGATTTTGATAAGGTCTTTACAATTGAATGTGATGCTAGTAACCAAGCAATAGGGGCTGTCTTGAGCCAAGAAGGCAGACCAGTTGCATTTTTCAGTGAAAGGCTGAATGAAGCAAAGAGGAAGTATTCTTCCTATGATCTGGAATTGTATGCTATGGTCCAAGCCCTCAAAAAGTGGAGGCACTACTTGTTACCTAAAGAATTTGTTGTCTATACTGATAATCATGCTTTGAGTTTCTTGAATGCACAGGATAAACTCAATCATAGGCACATGAAGTGGGTGGAGTCTTTACAAGCCTATACATTCACAATAAAGCATAAGAAGGGCCAAGCAAACAAGGTGGCAGATGCTCTCAGTAGAAGGTCACTTGTGGTGCAAGAGATTCAACTCCAAAGCATGGGGGTTGATGCATTGAAAGACATGTATCACGAAGATGCAGATTTTAAGGAGGTATACAATGTTTGTGATCAGCATTTGAATACTTTTCATGGTGAATACTCTGATTTTCTGTTGCAGAATGGTTTGCTCTTTAAAGGAAGTCAATTGTGTGTGCCTAAATGCTCAATGAGGGAGAATATTATAAAGGAGAAACACAGTGGGAGTCTTGGAGGTCATTTTGGCCTTGATAAGACCTTGGAACAAGTAAGGAGGTACTATTATTGGCCAAGGCTGCAAGTGGATGTGAGAAAGTTTGTGGAAGGATGCACAATCTGCCAAAGAGCAAAGGGAACTTCATCAAATGCAGGGCTCTATCAGCCACTCCCCATTCCCAATAGGCCTTGGGAGAGTGTAAGTATGGATTTTGTCTTGGGACTGCCTAGGACACAAAGAGGTTTTGATAGTGTTTTTGTGGTGGTTGATAGGTTTAGTAAGATGGCTCATTTTCTTCCTTGTAAATGCACAAATGATGCATCTAGTATAGCAGGTATCTTCTTTAAGGAAGTTGTTAGAATACATGGATTGCCCTTAAGTATTGTTTCTGACAGGGATTCTAAGTTCATAGGTCACTTTTGGAGGACCTTATGGAAGAAACTTGGCACAAATCTGTCCTTTAGCTCTGCATACCATCCACAAACGGATGGACAAACTGAAGTGGTGAATAGATCATTGGGAAATCTCTTGAGATGTCTTACCAAGGAGCATGGACAAGCTTGGGATCTGATTTTACCTCAGGCTGAATTTGCATACAATGACTCCATGAATAGGAGCATTGGTAGGAGCCCTTTTGAAGTAGTATATGGCATGCACCCTAGAGGGGTCTATGAATTGAGAGATCTAAAAGGAGTTGATAGGAGAAGTGCTCAAGGAGAGGACTTTGCTGTTACAATAAGGGATATCCATCAACAAGTGAAGGAAACTCTACAAAAGAATGTTGAGAAGTATAAAGAAAGAGCAGATTTGAAGAAGAGGGATGTTCAATACAAGGTTGGAGATTTGGTGATGGCTCACTTGAAGAAGGAGAGACTTCCAAAGGGAAAGTATACTAAACTCATGATGAAGAAGATAGGACCTTGCAAGGTGGTCCATAAGTTTGGCCAAAATGCTTATGAAATAGAGCTACCTCCTGGGGTGGCAATCTCTCCTATCTTTAATGTTTCTGATTTGTATCCTTTCAAAGTTTTTGTGAATGCAGGGGATGTAGCAGGTCCAACACCAATGGAAGATGAAGGTTGGGTTAAGGAATTACCCCCAAGCCAACCTGTGACTCTTGAATGCATCCTAGACACCAAGGAGACAAAGAGGACTAGAAGGAAGGTCTACAAGGAGTACTTGGTTAAGTGGCAAGGTCTACTTGAAGAGGATGCCACTTGGATGTCTGAAACTGACATTAAACAACATGGAACTACTGTAGAAGACCTGATCTCAAAGAGGACTTGAGATCTTTTTCTTGCTTGGGAGTATGGTGCAGGAGCACCCATGGGTCTAATGGACCTAGAATGTTTAGTTATGTTTTGTTTCTTATTTTTGTGTTAGAATAAGGTCCTAAGGACCATTTCAATGCTTTGTAATAGGTCTCCTAAGTTTTTGATGGAATTTCGGTTTTGGTGACCAACTCTTTGTATAAACAAGGTCTCCATCCTCCTTTGTAAGTCTAGTACATTTTGGCAAATTAACAAAATAAGGATGCCTTGTTGTATCTAGACACTTGAGGGGAGTCACCTTGATCATTTTAGTTGGCTTGTATGCCTTTCACATATTTTGGAAGCATCTTTGTAGGCAAGTTGGTGAAAATTGTCTAAATTGCCTTAATTAGGCATTTATGTGTTCAAGTGAAGTCTAAATGTGTTTCCAATGACCAACTGATTAAAATGGCAGTTGTAGGAAGTTGGAGGGAGTTAGGAGGCTTCAAATATGCCTCTCTTGGTCGAGGCAAGGTTGTTGAAGAAGTTGAGAAGGAGTTTTCAAAGGAGAAATTGCTGTTTTTGAGTTTTTCATCAAGAAACTGCTGATCCCGTGCATTGTACGGACTTTATATGTTGTTTCATGTTATAATCCTGTAATGGTTGGATAGATAATTGAATCACCTTTCTTTTGGCGTTTGAATGGTGTGATTTCATTGAGAATTGAGTGAGATATTGCCATTTTACTACCGGGTGGTCTCAAACCCCATGTTTTCCTCTAGAATTTGCTGATCCCGTACTTGGTACGATCTGTACGTTTTGTTTTATGGTTGAAGGGTGTAATGGTTGGAAAGGTAATTGAATAAGCTTTCTTTTGGAGTTGGAGTGGTGATATTTCATTGAGTAATAAGGGAGATATCTTAATTTTACTCCCGGGTGGTCTGAAAACCCTCAAAATCAAGGTTTTGAGCAAAAAATGGATGCATCTTCCATTCCCACACTGTAGCATTGCCAAATATTGGTGGGATGGAAGGTATGAGGGTGAAATTTTATGTATCAGAGGTCTTGGAGAGCAGAAATAACTTTGGAGGCAAATGGAGCAATGTTTTGGCTTGACATCTCTATGTGGCAAGCCCATGTGACAAGCAAAAAGTGAGTTTTTGCTTTATTTTGAAGAATCTGTTTGAAAGGCACTTAGGAATGATGGTGATAGGTGTGAAAAACCTGTAGGAGTTCATTTTTTGGCTTTGGGGTGAAGGGGAGAGCCTAGATAGTCAAGACCCAGGTGTAGGTCTGTGAATTAGGCCTCTTGGAGTAGTGGTAGAAAGGGCCATTGTGAGTGATGCCTTGACAGTCAAGAGGAAAGGTTTTGGAAATTTGTAGGGGTCCATTGTGGATGTCTGAATTCATAGGTTTGGTGCCTTGGAAATAATCCATGTGGTTTTTATATTGACTGTCCTACCGGGTAAGGCTACTAGCCTTTTGATAAAAAAGTGCCTAATTCACCATAGTTTGTGGAAGTTTGTTGAAACCTAAGTGCTAGAGGGTACTTTACATTATATTTGGGTGTTTGCTATCCCTGCCACTCTGCATCACAAAGCATTGGTAAGAGCATGACTAGGGTACAAACCCTTGGCCTCTGTAGAAACATAAACCATAACTCTAGCAGATTAGTGAGGTTGCAATACCAGAAAGATTGAGACATTGTAGCCAATAACAAAATCTTGCAATCTAAAGATTGTAGCCAATAACAAGCACACTATGTATCTCAATGGCATCTATAAATGAAATATATGGTAAGAATAATGACATTCTCTTGAGGTGCAACAATCAAAAAGAGGTTGAGTAGTGACAAGATAATAAAGCTCAAACCTTGCATAGTAAAGTGGAGATTTTAACATTGAGTTTCCTTACCCCCTTGCTGACCTTAAGGGTTTTTCAAATGCTATTGGCAGTGTTAGACAAGGAAAATACAATCAAGGAATGATTATCCAAATAAATTAACAATGGTAATCACACATTCAATGTTTATTCTTAGCCATTGTATAATGGAGGTAGTGGATTACATTTTTGAGTAGTGTTTTGAGACTCACCAAAGATGGGAGAATAGTGAATAATACCTTGTGGACTGTGAAGTAGTGACAATAAGGTTGGAGGATCTTCAGACCCACAATACCATGAAACAATGAGTCCCCTGTAGTAAGTAAGTAGATAATCTATAGGGCATATTTTGATTTTATACAAGGATGCTCATGAAAGTAATCTTCAAGTGACAATGAGTGAGTTGTTTGAGATTGCAGTTGAGGGTGCAATATCCAGTCTTAAAGGTAGTTAGCAAAGTAATAAATGTGCAAGAAAATCAAATCGTACACAACAAAAAATTCACAATGTTATCTTGCATAATTCCTTGAGTTTGATGACAAAAATCTCATTATATCTTGATGAAAGTAGTGACCTTAATGGTCAATCACTAGCAACCATGATTTTAAAACATGCTATTGTGATTATGGAGGCAACATTTTAAGCAAGGTAGTGAGTGGTGGTTTGGAACAATGGAAGGTATGAAGGACTTGCTTTATATGCATACTATGCAGCCTAGCTTAAGACAACGTTCAAAGAAGAGACTGAAGGTGGATTATGGAAATCAAGGGTTACCATGATAAGGATTAAACTAAAGACTGAGGTCTATTTAAAAGCCATTGTCATGAAGATATTAAAGATGTCACATGCAAAACCCTAGCAGCTGGAGTAATGAATATAACACCAAAGAGGACAGTGTGTTGGGGAAACTTTAGGATATCTCCATATTATCTAATCATAGGAAAATACATCATTTATTTATTTATTTAAATTAAAAATAAATCATTCTAAACCCTGTATAGGATACATTGATACTTCAAAAGCATCTGAAGGAATTTGATATTATGCAAATATATGTCAATTAAATACCTGGATTACAAATAGTAGTGTGAACAATGTAACCCTTGTTGAGTAGAGAAACAATGAGATAAGCAACAATGAATCCTATACCTCCTATCATGCACATCTCCTTACCATTCTCTATCATTCTTTACTGAAACTTGGCAGGCTAGGCCTATAAAATGAGGTTTCAACAAAGATTTTAAAGTATGTTTATTAAAATGAAAACTCCATTTTGGTAGGCTACGCCTGAAAATAAGATTTCGACAAAAGTTTTAGAGTATGTTTATTAAAGTTTTAGAGTATTTTGGTTGGCTATATTCTTGATTCCTTAAATTATTTTTTTATATGGATTGTGACTAAATAAATGACTAGCTATTTAGTCATTTTTATTTGTATGATTAAATAATTTTTAGTCAACAACCAAATTAGTCATTTATTTACTCATTTATAGCTAAGTTGTAAATAATCAGTAGAATTTAGTCAATTTTAGTTGTAACTAAAAGTTTTAGTCACCTAGTCATCTATTTTCCAAATTCTACTAGTGACATGAACGTAACATAATATAGTCCTAATGTGTGCAATGTATCCCTCTCCTCATTTCCCAAATGATCTCATAATCTGAAGGATGCAAGTCGACTCTCTCAGGTATAGATTGGTGGTTATCACACCTACGCTCACAAAAGCACATTATGTCAATTAGGATGCTTAACTAAACCTATTAAACTTTTTATAGAGATAAAAATCTATCACTGACTTAAATTGGCTATGTGATCCCTTAAATGTTCTAACCTATTCTAAAGATGAAAATCTAACTAATATGCAATAATGGAAGAGCACAAAGAGTACACCTCAAGATTAGCCTAAGGAAAGAAAATGCAAAGAAATAAGATGAAACAACAAAATGAGTGATTATACCTTCTTTGTTGTAGAGATTCCTTGGTTGACCCTTGATATGGTATGCTTTGTATGCTCCTTAGATGGCAAATGAGATTAATATGTAAGATGATTAAAGGTGTGATAATGGTGGATTCAAGTACTAATGGCTAAATGGCTAATATGGTGCTTACAAATTGAGTGAGAAATTCGGTAGCATAAGGGTGCAAATGACTAAGTGTTGTAAATGAGAGAACAGAGGGGGGGTATTTATAGAGGGATTTGAATTCTCTAGAGAATTCAACAGTTGAGATTAAACCAACAAGGTCAAGATGGAGGGCTATGGTGAGTTGAGGACTCACAAGCCCTCACATCTTGACATGTGGAATGTGAGATGGCTTAGGATAGGATGATGTGAAAATGAGGTGGAAGAAAGGTACATGATGTGGAGGAAGGACAAGTACCTTGGAAATGGGATGATGTGACCTCTCAATGATCACATAGGGAAGAGGAGAATCTTAGGTGAATAAAAGTGAATTAAAAATTCACATGATTGGAAGAATCTAGTGGATAAGACAAGATTCTCAAAAAGGTGGGAACTTGCCACATGTGAGTGATGTGACAAGTCAAAGATTCTAGAAGACTTTGGTACATGTGATGTGACAAGTCAAAGGTTCTAGGATTTTGCATGGGGAAGAGAAGATTCTTTGGAGGAATAAAAGTGAATTAAAAATTCACATGGGGAAGAGAGGAGCCTTGGATGAATAAAAGGGAATTAAAAATTCCTTGGGGGATGGGGAGAGTTGACCAAGGTATTGATTAGGCTTAAATGATCAGTAATTAGAAGATAATTAGTGGTTAATAAGGATTAGAAGTCAACTTGCAAAAGTTGGACAATTTGACACATCCTAATCAAGGATTAGGCATGTGCACGTCCCTAATGAAGAGATTAAGAGGTTGATTAAGATTAAGTGAAGGATGTGACATGTGAAGAATTAAATAAATTTCATATTTATTTAATTCATTTGGTGAAAAGGAAAATAAAGGGTAAGGTATTTAATTATTAATTGAATACCTTAGAGATTTAGAAGAATTAAGGGTATTAATTAAATAATATTGATATTACTCAATTAATGCAAATAAGAGGATATTTAGATGAAAAAGGGGTAAATTTGGACAAATGAAGTGTCCAAATTTAGGTGTCTACATTTTTACCCTCTTTGAGATGGTGTTACGAAGTAACATTATTTCAAAGAATATTAAAACATAGAACCTGGAAGAAGATGGTTAGCTTGGAAAAGATGCCACAGTCATTCAAAGGAGTGACTTAGGAAGGAAAAATAAATGATAAGGATTAGGGATTGAGGATGCCTCCTCGAGAGGACATGTCGGTTCAAGAGAACACGGGTTTGCTCTCGAAATGGATGAGATGATGAAAGGGGAAATGAGGATGATGATGTAAAGTGATGGATAAGAAAGGAGGATAAACGATGGGGGATGGGGAAGCACAAATGGATGTAAGGAAAAAGGTGATGTTGCCCCATTCAAGCTACAAGCCAAAATGGGTTGATGATGGATGGAGTGTTGTTGATGAGGGAAGGAAATCCCAAAACAACACGAGGAAGGGAAGGATACATCCCGATGATGATGATGATGAAAGTGTTGTTGATGAGGGAAGATACCACCCAAAACAACACGAGGATAGGGAAGAATACATCCCAACAAAAGGGTTGTTGATGAGGGAAGGATACATCCCAATGTTGATGGCGATGGTGATGATTGGATCAAGGCTTGTAGAAAGGCTAGGAACGAGACCAAGGATGTGATTAGATGATTTATGTGAGATTGAATGGGTTAGGATTGGATGGAGATGTGAGATGGTTAAAAGGAATGATGATAGAGGTAAAGATGCAATGCAATGGAAGATGCAATTTTCCATTTTCGGAGCACTGATTTTTGCTATAGCATAAGACACCAGATACCATGGTATGTGGAACCAAGGAAGATTAGTGTCTAATGCATACACAAACACAACAAACAAGAAGGCTATCCCAAGGTCGGGCCAGGTATTGGGATAAGCACAAGCACAGAAGGATGTCTCAGCATAATGCAAGACCACAGGGGTCTTGGTGGGTACTACATAGGACAACCAAGAAAACAACAAACAAAAGAAAATCAAGATATGCCCCTATGTTAACCAGTCAAAACACACCATAATATGAGAGATCATGGTGGCCTTGACAAGTGATGATAGGTAGCTCAAATGATAAACAAAAGATCAAAAGAACCAAAAGATCACAAGAAAATTTCAAATGCCCTTTGCCACAGGATCAAAAGGGTGGATGGGATTGATGAGGTCTATTAGGAAGGATACATCTTGTTGAGACCAAAGATGGAGGATAGATTGGTTGATCGACATGACGTAGGATAACTGAAACTGATTGGATCGCATGATACTAAAGACCTTTGTTTTGAAAGCACTGGTTAGGATAGGGACATACTTGATGACGCAACAAGACAATGACAAAATGATGAGGCAAAAAAATAGATCAAGATCAACCTTGCCTACGTAAAAGCGCAGAGCCCTCGTAGTTCAAGAAAAGACCATGGTAAAAGCGGAAAGAGGATGATGAAGACAAAGGATGGAGGACAATGATCAGACGGACAAACGCCCAGGGGGCGGATCAAATGATTGACCTTGCCTTGCCTATGTGAAATTGCAGGGGCAACGTAGTTTGACATAAGGCCAAAGATAGATGATGGAAGATGACAAGACAAACAAAAGACAGAGCCCTAGGGATGGATCAAATGATCGACCTTGCCTACATGAAAGCACAAGGGCAATGTAGTTTGAAAAGACCAACGAAAAACAACGAATAAGGGATGATGAGATGACCATAATAAATGGATAAAAGGATGGAGCTGATATGGTGAGCCAAGATAGGCCATATGGATAGGATGGTGGATATGTGTAGGATGTGGATGATGTCAAGCTCAAGAATGGGATAGTTATCCAAATCATTGAAAGATGAAGTGGGAGGATGAGACGATGGATGTATGAGAGATGAAAAGTGAGGATATAGTAGGATGGATGGCATTGGATTGCATGGGGGTAGCCTATAGCTAGATACCAATTACAAGGGATTATGAGAGAGGAGGAAAATAGAGATAAATGGATGGATTGATAAAGATGGGGAAATAGAAAGATGTTAGGACAGGTGGATAGAGGGATAAGGATTTGGGAAGATGGATAGGAAGATAAGGATAGGGATATGGGTGGGATGTTTAGATAGAGGGATGGGTAGGTAAGGATGGAAGGACGAAAAAGGACTGTTGATGAGAGTGTAGGAAGATAAGGATTTGGTAGATGGAGGAGATAAGGATGGGAGGGATGGATGGATGATGTCTCTAAGGACTCTATCACAAATAAGGAGATGCCCCCACTTTAGACATGTCATGCATGATGAGGCAAGAGAGATAGCAAGATGGGTGGAAGGGATATGGGGGTTGACATGATGGATGGATGGTGAAGGTAGATGGATATAGATAATAAGCATGGATCAGAAAAGTAGATGGGGAGGATAAGGAATATGATAATGTATGGAGGAGGGGAATATATGCCAAGAGGTGTCCAAAGAATGTATATATATATGTGCCCCTGTGTTTATCAAGATCACAAGGAAGATGGAGGGATTGGGGTAAATGGGATAGGATGGATAGGATGTGGAGGATAGGCAAATATAGGAGATGGAGGAAAGGAATGTGTAGGTGGATGTTGCCCTCAATCATGGAAGGAGACTAGATGAATGATTTACGCATGATGCCTATTTTCCAAGTTTTCATCATGGTACTTATCCAAGGCGCTTGTTTTCCAAGTTTTCACCATTGGACGAATAGGTTTCTCTTTATTATTTTCTTTTTTCTTTATTTTTTTCTCTTTTTTGATTTTGATTTTTTGATTTTTTTTGTATTTTTTTTATTTTTGGGACTTGTCGGAGAGAAATACGGATGGATATGGAGGAGGATAAGAGCCCATGTGTAAAGTGACCATTGGATGTTGGTACCACCTTATTAGGAGAAATGGATTATGCAAGAGGATGAATCAAAGGGATTGGATGGGGGAGATAGGGGGATAGTGGATGGGGTGTTGGAAAGTGTATGGATGGAATGATGGAGTGGATGTGTGATAGGGGAAGGTGTTCAGGACCAACATTGGCACATGTGGTGGATGTATGGATAATGTGGCAATAATGGAGGCGTTGGGACGATGAATTTTGGGACATAAGGACCCAAAACAGATTTAGGAGATGGAGGATGTGAATAATTAGTTTTGGGATTAGCAACTTTGGATGTCGTTACAAATTTTTCGTTTGAAGGTATTGCATTT
Source organism: Sequoiadendron giganteum (assembly GCA_007115665.2). Taxonomy (NCBI): domain Eukaryota; kingdom Viridiplantae; phylum Streptophyta; class Pinopsida; order Cupressales; family Cupressaceae; genus Sequoiadendron; species Sequoiadendron giganteum. The sequence goes on from VCHN02000014.1 coordinate 11,345,501, forward strand.
GTTGGCTTTGGGATCCACATGGTTTTGATTTTTCCATTGTTGGTCCTTTGTAGCCTATGTGTTTGATTTGGCTTTTGGATTTGATTTTTCTTTTCTGCAACATGTCTTTTGAAGGGGACATGAGGAGCTTTACATTCATGTGGATTTTTGGATTTATGCATTTTTTCTTTGGCATCCAAAGTGCTTTTATTAGCAATGGGATGGGTATGAGGAAATGGATGATATGGAGAAGATTTGGATGGAGTGATAGAAGTTGGATTTTGAAGATAATGTGTAGACAGAGGATGTGAGATATCATACATGGAGGGGTGTCATTGTTGATCCTGATTAGGGTTTATGAATTTAGGAGTTATTATGGTGGATGGAGGCACATAAGGACCCAAAATGGACTTAGAGGATGAAGGAGGAAGATGGACGTTTGTTTTGCGGTAATACGATGGAGGAGGAGGGATGGCAGAAAATGATTTGGTAGAACGATGAGAAGTACATTGTGTACCTTTAGAAGAGGATCGTTTAGGATGTACGAAAGTTGTACCAACATCTTTGGAGTGCAAGTTTTTAGAGATATATCCAAGACCATGTGTGTCTGGATGTTCTTTGACTTGGATGGGCTCTAAAGTACCTTGCTCATGAAGGCATAAACCTTTTCCTTAATAGTTCATGTTTGTGAGCATTTGGTCTACGGTAGGATACTTATTTTTTTGGAAGAATGATGTGATTGCATTATTAGGTGAAGGAGGATGAGTGGTGCATATACTTTGTTTTTCTTCCACAAGCAGACCACCATGGACTCATGTGATGTTACCAAGATGATAAAAAAAGTGGTGTTGGGATGGCAAACAGCGATGGAGGATCGTGTGATGGAGATGAGGGGAAAGTAGCATCCTGATTGAGAGGAGGAGGTGATAAGGGATCTGGAGAAGAATTAGGGAGTATGATAGGATCTGGATTTAGGGCAGTGGATGATAAGGGCTCATGAGATGGATTGATTGGATCTTGAATGCAAAGAGGATCACGGGATGAAGTGGATGAGCTAGTGTGATCTTGAGATGGGGTGGATGGGAGGATAAGATCGTGACTTGGTTGAGGATATGGATCATGAGATGAAATGGATGGAAGACTATGTTCTTGAGATGGAGTAGATGGGATGGAAGGATCTTGATTTGGAGGAGGGCATATGCTTGTATGCTTTGGATCAAGCTCTTGGCATGACTCATTTTGTATGGGATGTATGATGATGGAAGAGTGTTGGAGGGACTCCTCAATTGGGGGAGATAGGAGGATGGAGGATTCATGAAGGTCATGGGATTGAAGTTTGTGAATATTAGGACTAGGAGGGGATTTGATGTCTTCAATGGATTGGGTGGATCTAGTAGTAGAAGATGTTGATTTAATGGATTCGATGGGTTTGACCGACTCAACCGTTTGGATGGTGTCAGGAATGGTGATGGGAGGGATAGGTGTAGGATGGAGGAGGGCCTCATCACTAGTGATAGTACATGATAGAGTGGGAGGGCATGGTGTCACTTTTGTCATGATTCCTTGGGTGACATTTAGAAGGGATGTAGGATTAGGTAGAGTGATGGGAATGGATGGAGGATTAGGATTAGGGATTGGTGGATAAGGATTAGACATGGGGATGGGATTGGATGGAGTACTAGGAGGATATGGAGGATAAGGATTAGGAATTGGTGGATTAGGGTTAGATGAGGGGATGGGAATGGATGGAGGACTAGGAGGAGATTGGAGGATTAGATGAGTGGATGGGTGGATGAGGACTAGGAGGAGATGGAATATTAAGATTAGGGATTGGAGGATTAGATGAGTGGATAGGCGGATGAGTATTATATGTAGAACTAGGAGGAGATGGAGGATTATGATTAGATGAGTGGATGGGTGGATGAGGACTAGGTGTGGTTGGAGGACTAGGTGGGTTATGTTTAGATGGAGGATTAAGATATAATGTGATGAAAGGGGGAGTGATGTAGGAAGATGTAGATGTGGGATTAGATTGGGAAGATTGGGATGGTGAGTAATAGTAGGAAGATGTGGATGAAGGATTAGAATGGGGAGATGTGGAATTAATGTAATGATATTGGGATGGGCAATTGTGATAGGAAGGTGTGGATGTTGGATTAGAATAGGAAGATAAGTATGGCGATTTGGCATAGAATGATAGGGATGATGGATTAGGATAAGGAGATTGAGATAGTGGATTAAGATAAGAGAAATATTGGGATGGGGCATTGTTACAGGAATATGTGAGTGTTGGATTAGGATGGGAAGATTGGGATGTGGGATTAAGGTAGAGGCATTAGGATTGTTGATGATGATAAGGAGAGGAGGATATGGATGTTGGGTAGGATAGAGGTTGAGAGGGAGGACATGATGAATATGTCTATGGTGAAGATGTTGGATATCCCTTGTCAAGGGTATCATAAGGACTATTAGTAGATGCAAATGAAGGCATGGTGGGATAATTCGAAGGAGTAGTTGAATTTTGGGAGGCGATTGGAGAGAGATTGCTAGCAATGATAGTGTCAACAAGATCTATATAACACTCTTCATGATCAACAAGACTTTCATTATCATCGTCGACGTAATTAGGATTTCCCTTGACTACTATTATTGGTCATGTGAGAGGGAGATAAGGATTCATGATGGATACAAAATGGATATGGATTGAGAAGATGGAGGGGACTAAAGGATGGAACGATAAATAGGATGGATTGGAGGAAGTTGCAGGTGGACTAAAGCTCAATTTGGGATATTGGATTAAAGCTCAGATTCAGATGATGGGATGAGGGAACGTCACTTGAAATGGGTAGACAGATACTCAAAATGGGTGAATGGATACCTAAAGCAGGAGAAATAGGTGAATGGTCTCCCAAAACAGGTGAACAACTGGTCAAAAAGAGGGAATGGTTGCTCGAAACAAGCAAATGGATACTTAGAATGGATGAACAAATGGTCGGGATGAGTAAACGGGTCTCCCGGACAAGTGAACAACACTCAGAATGAGAAAAATATTTGTCGAAATGGGTGAACAGTTGGTCAAAAAGAGGGAATGATTGCTCAGAATGAGAAAATGGATACTCATAATGGAAAGATGGATGGTCGGGATGCATAAACGGGTCCCCCAAACAAGGGAACAACACAAAATGAGAAAATCGGTTGCCGAAATGGGTGAACACCTTCACGGAACGGGTGAACATCTTCTCAAAGTAGGATCATGTTAAAGCTCAGATTTGGGTTGGATGAAAGCTCAGACTAGGATTAGATTAAGGCTCGGATTGGATCGGAGGATATGATAGGATTGATTTAAAACCAAGTTTAGGGGTTTTAACTAGAGGATGCAAGGTGTTGAGAATCAGATTTTTGCCAGATTTGGTAGTTTTCAAAAATTGTTAGATCTTGCCATTTTAGGAAACTTCATAGGCATACCTTTGAGACTTCATGAAGATAGGATGAATTTCCAACTAGCATCCCAAATCTGAGACATGCATTTTGAGTTATTAACGAAAATGATTTTTTAGAAACTGGAAAAAAACACTAAATTGTGATTTTGAGGGTCAAGATGAAACTTCGAGGCCTCGAAAATGTTCTTAAACGGAGTCCAACCGACTCATGATAGGTTAGGATTCCACATGCCACCTCATAATGCAACCACCCGTAAAATTTCAGCCAAAACCCACATCCGAGTCAAAAGTTATGGCCTCCGGAAGTTTCTACATAAAAATTGAAACCCTCAAAACGAAGTCTAGATGATTGGGATGGATGATTTTATAATAGATATGGACTCAAATTCGGATGATGGGATCAAATCTCTTAGTAGAATTGGATTGAAGATTATGATGAGATTGATTCCGCCAGTCAGATTTGAAAGTTGGATTTGTTTATTGTCTATTTGCCAACTTTTTGCTGTAGAGGGGTGAACTTGCCCTTCTGGGGTGGATTTTTCCTCATAGAGGGGCAGATTTTCCCTTCTGTTATAGAGGGGTAGATTTTCCCTTCTATTACAGAGGGGCAGATTTTCCCTTCTATCACAAAGGGGCGAATTTTCCCTTTTACCACAAAACGACGGATTTTCCCTTCTGCAGGGAATAGAGGGGTGGATTTGCCCCTTCTGGAGGGCAAGTCCACCCCACTTGAGGGTAGGTCTGCCCCATTGCAAGGCAAGTATTCCCTTCTGGAGGGCAGGTCCACCCTTCTAGAGGGTAGGTCCACCCCACTGTTGGGCAAGTCCGCCCTTCTGGAGGGCAGGTCCGCCCCACTGCTTTTGGACTCTTTGAGCAAGTTAACGGGCTATTAGAACGAAGAGACGGGTGATTGGAATAGGGTGTTAGATAATAAAATTGAGGAAATAGATGATTGGAGTGGATGAACAAGCACTCATAACTGATAAGCAATTGATTGGAATGGATAAACGACTCTTAGGTTGCAGAGATGAAAGCTCAAAATGAGTAAACAATTAATCATAATGGACGAACAACTCTCAAAATGAAGAGATGAATGTTTGGAATGGATAAAAGATTACTCGGAATGAGTAAATGGAGAATCGAGGGGGATGAAAGACTACTCATAATGTGTAAATAACTACTTGGAATGGATAAACGAATCTTAGGTTGTGGAGATGAAAGCTCGAAACGAGTAAATGATTGATCAGAATGGATGAACAAATGTTGGGATGGGGAGCTTGACTCTCAGAATGTATGAAAGTTTACTCATAATGGGGAAACGATGGCTTGAAACAAAATGTATGCAATTTTGTCTTTTGGTGAAAAATGAGGAGAAACAGATGTTTGGATTAAGTAAATAGGTGCTCGAAATGAGGGGATGATTGCCTTGACTGAGGGGATGATCACTCAATATGATGATAAGACATTTGAAATAGGGGGACGATTGCTCAGAACATGAAAACAAGTGAGCAGGTGCTTGGAATAGTTAAATGGAGGCTTGGAATGGTTAAACGGATGCTTGGAGCAGATAAACAGTTGAACAAAGGCTTAAAATGGTTGAAACGAAGGTTCAAAATGCTCAAACTAAGGCTTGGAATAGTTAAATGGTTGAATGGAGGCTTGGGGTGGTTAAACAGAGGCATGGAATGGTCAAATAGAGCGAAATTGTCTATTCAGGGGGACGTATCCACCCCTCTGTAGTCAACAGGAGGGAAAATCCACCCCATTGCAAGAAACTAGAGGGTGTATCTGCCTTTCTATGGAAAATAGGGACTTGGTTTGGATGAGAATGACTATGGCAAGGACTTGAAATGACAACAAAGAGGTTGACTTGTCAAAAATTTACTAATTTCACACAAAAAGACATTTTAAACAAGCATAATTCTATGATTAATGTTAAGGGTATGGCCAAAAGGTCTTAATCTAGGATGTACAAGGCTTCTAGGGAGTCCTCAATATACTCTCAGTACGTGAGGCCCAGACCGTGAACACCAGCCCATCATAAGCATAAGTCGAGAACCCCAGCAAGATACTGAAGGGCTCAGACCAACTCTTCACATCTATCTAGGTATCACCCTAGCTTCGACGCTTCATCAGACATGGCGTGACTAGATTGGGGTACAGCTTTGGCTCTCCCCCCTTTTTATACCCCGTCGATATGCATGGTTGGGATTGTCCCTTAGGGTGATGAAATCCCCAAGCAGGTCCCTCTAAAAAGAAGGCACCAACCATTTCCAACTACTCCCTAGGATCACATGAAGTGCAAGGGGAAAGCGAAAACAAACTAATGCCCCCTTTGGGTAACACAAAAATAGGCACACCAAGCAGTAAATATTACTTCCCCCTAATTAAAGTATGTGCCTAGATGAAAATAGCAAGGAAAGACTTTAAAATTTGAATAAATGGATGGCCCTGCAAACAAATGTTAGCTATTTTATTCTTCGTTCTTTGTGAATTACAATAGTATGCTGCAAAGTATTAGCAAGAAATCCAACTATACCCACAAACAAACAAGGTTAGAAGGTTAGAGCTTCAAAAAAACAAAAAACTGAGGCAAAAACAAAGCTAAAACACCTATTTTTACCTTCCAAAGCATGTTGTTTAGGAAAAATCTGCCCCTCTGCAGGCAAAATAGTGGGAACAACAGGGAAAATTTGCCCCTTTGCAGTGAAAATAGTGAACCAGTAGGGCAGATCCGCCCCTTTGCAATAAAATTGTCAGAAATAGTGAACCAATAGGGTAGGTATGTCTCTTTGTAGTAAAAATTGTTAGAAACAGTGAACCAGTAGGGCAGGTCTGCCCCTCTACAGTAAAAATTGTCAGAAATAGTGAATCAGTAGGGCAGGTCTTCCCCTCTACAGTAAAAATTGTTAGAAACAATGAACTAGTAGGGCACGTTTGCCCCTCTGTAGTAAAAATTGTCAGAAATAGTTAACCAGTAGGGCAGGTCCGCCCCTCTGCAGTAAAAATTGTCAGAAATAGTGAATCAGTAGGGCAGGTCTACCCCTCTGCAATAAAAATTGTCAGAGACAATGAACCAGTAGGGCAAGTTCGCCCCTCTGTAGTAAAAATTGTCAAATATAGTTAACCAGTAGGGCAGGTCTGCCCCTCTGCAGTAAAAATTGTCAGAAATAGTGAACTAGTAGGGCAGGTCCGCCCCTCTATAGTAAAAATTGTCAGAACAGTTAACCAATAGGGTAGGTTTTCCCCTCTGTAGTAAAACTTGTTAAAAACAGTTAACCAGTAGGGCATGTATGCCCCTCTGCAGTAAAAATGTCAGAAAAAGTGGAAACAAGAGGACAAATCTGCCCCTCTTCAGTAAAGATTAGGAAAAAGTGGGAACAGGGAGGAAAATACGCCCCTCTGTAGCAAATTGGAGAGCAATTCCACCCCTCTATAGCTCACGGGTGGGCAAGTCCACCCCTCTACAAGGCAAATCCGCCCATCTGCGACCTGGACCAACAAACAAACTCAACAACAACAAACATAAAATAAAAGGACCCGTTTGTGGGTCCCATTGGGTGTGCCAGAAATGTGATCCCTTAAATGTTCTAACCTATTCTAAAGATGAAAATCTAACCAATATGCAATAATGGAAGAGCACAAAGAGTACACTTCAAGATTAGCCTAAGGAAAGAAAATGCAAAGAAATAAGATGAAACAACAAAACGAGTGATTATAACTTCTTTGTTGTAGAGATTCTTTGGTTGGCCCTTGATATGGTATGCTTTGTATGCTTCTTGGATGGCAAATGAGATTAATATGTAAGATGATTGAAGGTGTGATAATGGTGGATTCAAGTACTAATGGCTAAATGGATAATATGGTGCTTACAAATTGAGTGAGAAATTTGGTAGCATAAGGGTGCAAATGACTAAGTGTTGTAAATGAGAGAACAGAGGGGGGGTATTTATAGAGGGATTTGAATTCTCTACAAAATTCAACAGTTGATATTAAACCAACAAGGCCAAGATGGAGGGCTATGGTGAGTTGAGGACTCACAAGCCCTCACATCTTGACATGTGGAATGTGAGATGACTTAGGATAGGATGATGTGGAAGTGAGGTGGAATAAAGGTACATGATGTGGAGGAAGGACAAGTACCTTGGAAAGGGGATGATGTGACCTCTCAATGATCACATAAGGAAGAGGAGAATCTTGGGTGAATAAAAGTGAATTAAAAATTCACATGATTGGAAGAATCTAGTGGATAAGACAAAATTCCCAAAAAGGTGGGAACTTGCCACATGTGAGTGATGTGACAAGTCAAAGATTCTAGAAGACTTTGACGCATATGATGTGACAAGTCAAAGGTTCTAGGATTTTGCAAGGGGAAGAGAAGATTCTTTGGAGGAATAAAAGTGAATTTAAAATTCACATGGGGAAGAGAGGAGCCTTGGATGAATAAAAAGGAATTAAAAATTCCTTGGTGATGGGGAAAGTTGACCAGGGTACTGATTAGGCTTAATTGATCAGTAATTAAAAGATAATTAGTGGTTAATAAGGATTAGAAGCCAACTTGCAAAAGTTGGAGGATGTGACACATCCTAATCAAGGATTAGGCATGTGCACAATCCTAATGAAGAGATTAAGAGGTTGATTAAGATTAAGTGAAGGATGTGACATGTGAGGAATTAAATAAATTTCATATTTATTTAATTCATTTGGTGAAAAAGAGAATAAAAGGTAAGGTATTTAATTATTAATTGAATACCTTAGAGATTTAGAAGAATTAATGGTATTAATTAAATAATAGTGATATTACTCAACTAATGCAAATAAGAGGATATTTAGATGAAAAAGGGGTAAATTTAGACAAATGAAGTGTCCAAATTTAGGTGTCTACAGGCTAATAGTCAGATGTGTCGCACCTTTTATAAAATCTAATTTACTTATGCAAATCATACATAAGTAGTAGCATAACATCACATGATAAATAAAAAACTATAGAAAGTTGACTCATGAATGTAATGGTCATTTACTAAATTGTTAGTTGTACCTTATTTAACACTAATAAGTTAGAAATAATATTCAATTTAACTCATTGTGAGGAAAATAAATGAAACAAAATATCAAATAAAAATTTGAACATTAAAGTTTCTATCAATACCAAGATTATGTGCTTTTCTATTAATACCAAGATTAGTATTGATAAAAAGTTTAATGTTCAAATTTTTATTTAATAGTTTGTTTCATTTATTTTCTTCACAATGGGTTAAATTGAATATTATTTCTAACTTATTAGTGTTAAAGAAGTTACAACTAGCATTAACCCTATCCCTAACTCTAACCCAAATTATACTAATTCTTTAACCCTACCCTTAGCTCTAATTCTATCTTTAAATGTAACCCTAACCCTTACATTAACACTAATTTTGACCTTAACCCTTACTCTTTTATCTTTAAACCTTTAACCCTAACCATAACCCTAACTCCAACACTAATTGGGAATCTCCCTAACCCTAAAACTAAAACTAACGCTAATTCTAATTGTAACCCTAAGATAGCCATATAAACCTATATAAAGTCTAACACTAACAATAATTCTAATCAAGGTTACAATGATAGTTGAGGATATGATTGGTTTTACAATTGGGGTTGGGTTTCAAGTAGGGTTAGGGTCCAATAGGGGTTATTATTTGATTAGGGTTAGAGAACTTTCAACAAGGGTAAGTGTTTAGTCAAGATTAGGGTTAGGGTTGAGGTCAGGGTTCAAATAAGGTTAGGATTAGGGTTTAATTAGGGTTAGGATTAAATAAAGGTTCAATTAGAGTTGGGATTAGGGTTATGGTTTAATTAGGGTCAGAGTTAAGGTTAGGCTTTAATTAAGGTAAGGGTTAGTGTTAGGGTTATGGCTAGGGTTCAATTAGAGTTATAATTCAATTAGGGTTAGTGTTCAATAATATTTAGGATACAATTAGGGTTAGGTTTGAATTAGGGTCAAGGTTAATATAGGGTTAGGGTTAGAGTTTAATTAGGCTAAGTGTTAACTTAGGGTTAGTGTTAGGGTTCAATTTTGGTTATGGTTAGGGTCGGGATTCTACAATAAACCTTTAGATTAGGGTTATGGTGGATTTCAAATATGGTTAGGATTAGGGTTCAATTAGGGTTAGGATTCAACTAGGGTTAGAGTTCATTTACGATAAGGGTTAGTATTAGGGATAGGATTAGGGTTCGAGTTAGGGTTTATTTAGGGTTAGGGTTTAATTAAGGAAAGTTTTCACTTAGGGTTGGAGTTAAGGTTTAACTTGGGTTAGGGTTAGTTTAGGGATAGGGTTCAATTTGGGTAAGGGTTAGGGTTTTGAGTTCTACAATAAAGCTTAAGGTTAGGCTTAGGGTTGGGGTTCAAATTGGGATAGTGTTCAAAAAAGGTTAGATTTAATAACAAGGATAAATTAGGGATAAGGTTCAATTAGGGTTAGAGTTCAATTAGGGTAAAGGTTAGTGTTAAGGTTAGGATTAGGGTTTAATTAGGATTATGATTTAATTCAAATTCAAACTTAGTGTTCGTGTTCAACTGCAATCCTAACCCTAATTCTAACAGTAACCCTAACACTATTCCTATCCCTAACCCTAAAACTAAAACTAAAACTATTTCTAACTCTAACTCTTACCCTAACACTAACCCTTATCTTAACCCTAGCCCCAACCCAAACCCAAACCCTAAAATGAACACTAATTCTAACTCTAATTTTAACTCTAACCATAACTCTACCCCCAACACTATTTCTATCTCTAACCCTAACCCTAACTCTAAAACTGATAGTAACACTGTTTTTAATCTCAAGCCTAACTCTAAATCTATATCTAACCTTAACCCTAATTCTATAATTATTAGTAATTCTAATTGTAACTCTAACCCTAACCTTAACACTAACTCTAATTCTAACCCTAAAACTAACACTAATTATTCATGTAACCCTAACACTAACCCTAATTCTAATCGTAACCCTAACCCTAATTCTAAAATTAACAATAATTGTATTTATAATCCTAACCCTAATTCTAATTATATCTCTAACCCTAAACCTAATTTTAAAACTAACACTAGTTTTAATTATAACCACAACCTTAACCCTAACCCTTACTCTAACTTTGACTCTAACCCTAACCTTAACCCTAGCCCTATCCCTAACTCTAACCCTAATACTAATGCTAATTCATTTTGTAGCCCTAACACTAACCCTAATTCTAACAATAACCCTTGCCCTAATTCTAAAACTAACAATATTTCTAATTGTCCCAATCTTAACCCTAAACCCAACCCTAATTCTACTTCTAAACATAACCCTAATCATATCCTTAACCCTTCACCTAACCCTAACCCTAATTTTATATCTAATCATAACTCAAACCCTAATATTAACTATAATATAAACCCTAACCCTAACCCTAACTCTAACTCTAACACAAACCCTAATAATAATCCTAACCCTAAGCATAATTTTATCTTTAATTATAATCCTAACCCTAACCCTATCCCTAAAGGTAATTTTATATCTAACCCCAAGTCTAACCCTAATACTAACCCTAACCCTAACCTTATCCCCAACCATAACTAATTATAAATTTAGCCCTAACCTTAACCCTATCTCTAACCCTAACCCTAACCTAATTTCATCTCTAACCCTAACCCTAATCCCGACTCTTACCTTAATTCTATCTCCAACCATAACCTTAACCCTTATCCTAACCCTAACCCTAACACTATTCCATATCTAACTCTAAACCCTAACCCTATCCCCAACCTTAAATCTACTTCTAACCCTAACACTAATAGTAACCCTAATTATATCTCTAACCATAATCCTAACCCTAACCCTAATCTTAACCCCAACCTTAACCTTAACCCTAACTGTAATCATAATCTTAAGCCTATCCCTAATTCTATCTCTAATCACAATACTAACCGTAACCGTTATCTTAACCATAACCTTAACCTTAACCCTAACTGTAATCTTAATCCTAAATCTAACCCTAATCCTAAGTAACTATAATTGTAACCCTAACCCTAATCCTAACCTAAACCCTAACCTTGACCCTAATCCTAACCCTAATCGTAACCCTACCCCTAACTCTAACCTTATATTTAATTGTAAGTATAACCCTAATCCTAATCCAAACCATAACCCTAACCTTAAACCTAACCCTATGATCCCCAACACTTACTCTAATTCAAACCCTAACCCTAACCCTAGCCCTACTTCATTTAATGTGTTATATGTTGCACTGCAAATGCTACTAGCATGTATATATTTAATAATGTATATAAAATACATTGAGAGATATCCTTCTCGAGATGTCTATTATGCTTTTATGTGACAAATTGATTAAAAAAAGGCGCTTCCAAAAGGATATCTCTTGGCATATTTAATATATATTATTAAATATATATAAATGTTATTTTATCTTATTTTGACCTCTATATTTTTCTTTGAGATGATTTATTTCTTTAATTGAAATGTTTGTTATAATACTTTTCATATTTTTTTCTTTGTATAATGCAATCTATATTACATGACAAATAAGTATTCTTTAATTGAAAATCTATTTATTTGTTTTGTATTTGGTAAGAAAATCAAATGATTTGATTCTTTGATTAGAATGCTTGTTATAATATTTTATGAAATATATATTTTATTGATTTGTTCATGAATTGGTTTTATTTTCTTTGTTTTATTTTTATATTATAAGATAAATAACTAATAAATAATTTAAAATCTATTTACTTTTAATTGTAATTGTTAAAATTGTTGATGATTTAATATAAATTTTTATCATACAAACTTGAAGATATTATTTTTGTATAGATATGATTTCCATAGTCTATAATAATAGTGCAAGAATCTTCTAGATTTGACCTTTTGAGATTTTTCTTTCTCAAGTTCCATCATCGGGAGAGAGACAAGATAAGAGAAAAGAATTGATGGATGGATCATGAAGTTTGATCCCAAAGGTTGAGAAAAAAAAATCTCACATAGTCAAATCTAGAAGATTCTTGCACTATATATATATATATATTAATATAAATAAATAGGAAACTTATAATTTAAATTAAACTATTTCTAATAGTAGATTTTATAAAAAAATAGTCAAAAATATATACAAAATTTTATTATGTTGAATTTTTTTCCTATACTTCAACTTATTTTCTATCATCACTTAAATATTAACGAGTAAATTTCATTAAAGTAATTAAAAGTAGATACAAATTTTATTTTAATTTACTATATATTATTTATTTATACAATTATCAAAATAAATATTATTTTTAATAATACATTTATACAAATTATGCAATTATATCTATTTTTGACACTTCATTATTTTCTTCATAAAAAACACTAATTAATATATTTTATTAAACTAATATTAAATCTATTTTAGCACTTTATTATTTTCTATCATCAAAAAACACTAATTAATATATTTTATTAAAATTAATTTTTGTACACTTAAGAAAATAAAACATTATTTATATATATAATGCACTCTTGCACTCTTGCACTCTTGCACTCTTGCTTTTACCTTGGGACTTGAATGCTACCCCAAAGTTAAAAAGTTTTCAACATAAAATGTAAGTGTATATTTTATTTTTTATATACTCTTGTTATAATTTATGAATATTTAGCTTTGATATTTCTTTCTTTTTTCAGTAGAATGCACTCTTGCTTTAACCCCTTTGGCTTGAAGGCTACCTCGAATTTAAAAAGTTTTCAACATAAAATGTAATTGTGTATATTTTCTTTTTTATATACTCTTTCTATAATTTATGCTATCATATCTATTTTTGACATTTCATTATTTTCTATCATAAAAAAAACACTAATTAAAATATTTTATTAAAATAATATTATATCTATTTTAGCACTTTATTGTTTTCTATCATTAAAAAGCTACTAATTAATATATTTATATATTTATTTTCCAATAGAATGCACTCTTTGCTTTTACCTTGAGGACTTGAAGGCTACCTCAAAGTTTTAAAAAAATCAACATAAAATGTAACTATGTATATTTTCTTTTTTTATATATTCTTGGTATAATTTATGAATATTTAGCTTTGGAATTGCTTGCTTTTTTCAGTAGAATAAAATATTATTTATATATTTATTTTCTAGTAGAAGGCATTCTTACTTTTACATCGGGGACTTGAAGGCTATCTCAAAGCTAAAAAGTTTTCAACATCAAATATAACTATGTATATTTTCTTTTTTTATATACTCTTACTATAATTTATGCTATTATATCTATTTTTGGCACTTCATTATTTTCTATCATTAAAAACTCTAATTAAAATATTTTATTAAAATAATATTATATCTATTTTTAGCACTTCATTATTTTCTATCATCAAAAAAAGCATTAATTACTCATCATTGTAGAATCTTGTTTTAGATAGGAGAAACTGATCTCCTAACAAAATACATAGAGCATAAGATGTCATAACATATAGAACCATGTTTCATATATGACATGTTGATGACAGATAAGTAAACAGACAAAAATAGACAGCGGCACAAACAGACGAAGATAGGTGAGACAAACATTTCTGTAGAGAGTTTTAAAAATGAGTGAGATTTTTAAAATTGAGTGGGAACTTTAAAAGCGAGCGGGATTTTAAGAAACAAGTTGGATAAAATGATGGGTGATAGTTTTTCAGGGAGAATGGTTGGCTACATCTGCTATGGAGAGTGACGATTGTGAATAAGAATACGATGATTGAGATAATATAGGCAACAAGTGTTTTCAGGGACACATTTTTATGTGAGCAAGTATAAAACTGCAAAGGAATTTGAAGGACAAAATGTCTTGGTTGTTTGTTGTGGAACTTCTGGCATGGAAATGTCTATTGATCTATCAAACCACAATGCCAACCCTTCCAATATCGTTCATAGCTCTATAAGTACAAAATGGGTTATATAATTTGGTGGATGGTGGTGATTTTATGTTTGTTATTATGATCTTATGAACAAGCGGTAATTTTTTTGGTTTTCTGACTTTTTTTAGGTCCATGTGTTGCCAAGAGAAATGCTTGGGAAATTGACATTTGAAGTGGTGACGTGGCTTCTGAAATGGTTGTCACTTTGGGTGGTGGATTTTTTGTTACTTTTGGTGGCTTGGGTGATGTTGGGTGACACCAACAAATATGGTCCCAGAAGGCCTACTATGGGCACTCTCGAGCTCAAGAACAAGTGTGGGAAAAAGCTTGTGTTGGACGTTGGAACTTTGGCCAAAATTAAAAAAGGGTACATCAAGGTACAAAAAATGCCCATTTCTCTCTCTGGTTGTTTGATTTTTATGGTTATGGCTTACAGTGCAGTGAAATGGTTTACGAATCTATATTTTTATAGATATTTTTGACAATAAAAATTTTCACATCTTGCGAAGCCAAAATCATAGATGGGAAAGAGGAGTTTGATAATGTGATTCTTGCAACTAAATATAAAAGCAATGTGAAGTTATTTTGTGTACATTTTTTATTGGAATCATTTTATCTCTATCCATCTTTTATCTTTTTATGGAAAGATGATCTCACCCCTCATGTCATTGGAGAATGTGAACCATATATTTGGGTAGGCATCTGATGAGTTGGTTATTGGAGATGTTCATTGGAACAAGGGACAATAAACTATCAAATGCAGATGAAATGTTGCCAGAGATTATTGGATGACAAATCCAAGTTAACTAGAGCTTGTATATTTGCTAATTTGGGCACAAAGAGTTGGCAACATCTAATAGTGTCGGGCCTACTTGGTGATGTGCATATGCCCCTATTTGTGGTGAAATTAGTGTTATAAGTGGCTTGTCCATAGATCAAAGCCCTCTATCTATATTCATGGAGATATAGTTCTTGTTGGGAAAATGTGTCTCAACCTTGTAATGATATACGATTTATTGATAGGATGTATGTTGGTATGTGGCAATTGATCATGCAAATATTGTACACTCGTAACAAGATGTGGGATTCAAGGAAACACCCCAAAAAATATTTTTGCTGACACATCAAGATTTTTTTCCCGCTAACACATCAAGGTTTTTTCCTACTGACATGTCAAGGTTTTTTCTCACTGACACGTCAAAGGTTTTATGTTAACAAGTCAAATGAAAAACGACCTTGTAAAACCCTAATTCTAGAAGTTTCCAAAAATATTGTTACAAGTGGGTGGGATGTATGTAGATGGTGTGTATTCTGAGAGTCTGATAGCGATCGTGGTGTCTCTTGATCTTTGGTGGTGATACTCCTATGAGAAGCTTGCTCTACAAGTATATTGTAATCTTTTGATTTTTGAATAATATATTGGGCAACTTTTGGAGTGTGGGGTTTTTCTCCCGAAAGGGTTTTCCCCACGTAAATCATTGTGTTGTGGTATGCATGATACTTGTGTTTATTTTTGTTTTATTTTTTGTAACTATTAAAGATCTATTTAAATTTTTTGCATTATTCTCCTCTCAAGGTTAGTGTAGGAGTTGTTTCACTACCTTAGCTTCCTTACAGTTCTTGTAGAGCTTACCAAAGAAAAGGAAAATATTGTGGTTTTTTAATATGTAGACAATTTAAACTCTTATCATTAGTTAAATGTTAAATTATACTTGGATAATATTTGGGCTCAATTAGCTATCTAATTAGAATTTTGATGGTTAAATTTATGTAATATGTGGATGATCAATCCTAATGTCAACTAGTTATTGCTCTAGCTCACATTGTTCTACCGGAATGGTTGGGTGGCACTAGTAGAGCCCTTGTAAAGATTGTGTTTAGTCTCCAATGTAAACAATCATGTGATTTTCACTTAATAAAACATTTGGAGAATTGTATATGTATAATGGATTCCTCATATGTATTGCTTCACAACATTATTTTTGTTCATATCTTTGATTAATGAATTTCAAAGTTTCTATAATTGTTTTGTGCACTCTTTAATCAAGTAAACCATTTTTTTTCCTTCATACATTATCCAAATTAAAGTGAAGGCTTGTACACATATGCCAGACAAGTGTGAATCAACTCTATATAGATTTTTGTATTAATTATGGGAATTGACCAATAGAGACAATTAAACAAAAATGAGGATAGAATTTAAGGGAAACATAGTAAGCAATCAAAGGAACCACTTAAGACTTTCTAGAAATTGGAGGGACTGTAATTATATTTATATGAGTAGGCATTTCATCAATAGTATGATGTATGCTTCTTACATACTAGTAATTTATGTTCTTTTCATTTATTTCTTGTGTCAATCGTGGTTCATGTATAATGTTTGTTGGATGGTTATTTGGACAACGTAGCAACAATCTAATGTTTTTTATATGGGCTAGTTGGGCCAAGGTTATAAAACACAATGACAATTATGAAAATCTTATAAGAAATTTGAGGTGTCAAACTAGTCTTTGGTTTTTAACCTACACATTATGGTATATGGGTTTAACCTTCACACTACACACTTCACATTGCACACACTACCTATTATAACAATTACATGCTTAAAAATACACTGTGTTTTATAACTTGCACTTTGTCATACCTAAATAGACCATATTGAAATTTTGTTGTTATTTGAAATGCATATGTAGAAAAGCACATAATCTTGGTATTGATAGAAACTTTAATGTTCAATTTTTTATTTAATAGTTTGTTTCATTCATTTTCTTCACAATGAGTTAAATTGAATATTATTTTTAACTTATTAGTCTTAAATAAGGTTCAAATAAAAATTTAGTAAATGAACATTACATTAGTGAGTCAACATTCTACAATTTTGTGTTTATCATGTGATGTTATGCTACTACTTATGTATGAGTTCCATAGGTAAATCACATTATAAATATGCTAAATATGCAAAGCATTGGAAAACTAGAAAGCTAATCCTTAACATCATTTGCTAAAGATCTTACAAAGAGTTTCATAACAACATCCTCTTCTTCAGTTTGGAAATTCTAAATATCAAATCAATGAAAACTTGTAAATGCTTTGATTATGACTCTTTATAACCTCCTTTTAACTTTGACAAGTATTCATTTACACATCTAGGATTAGAGTGTGGATAGCCATAGTTTCTATTGAAATCTAGAGGCCCATATCTTTTAGCAGAGAAAAGTTTTCTTTGAGGATATGATTGATTTTCTATGATGACACTATAGCTTCTAGAGGGAGAATCAAAATGGTTATACATATTTGAAAATGAAGACTTATCCCCTCTACAAATATTTGCTTCTTAATAGTTCTTTCTTTTGATAGAATATCAAGCTTTCTCAATCCCCTTTCTCTTAGTGCTAGAAATGACTAAATAAGGGGAAAAAAGTTCTTCTAAGATACACAATATTTTTCTTGAAGACAACAACAAATAAATATCTGAAAAAGTGTTGCGAACCAAAAATATTCTTTCTTTAATGTAAAATTTTGCAAAGTCGCCACTTCTATTAGGAGGACAATATTTTTAATAAATAGAAAAATCCTTCAAACTAAAACTTCCCAATTTCATTCCTTCAACAAGGTATCTCACATAAATTTTGCAACAATACCCTCTTCAAGTATGAAGGTCCTCAATTCTTGTGTCTTTTTAAACTTTAACTTGTTAGGATCTTTTTGAAACTATGATCTCTTGCAGTCCTTCTTGAGTAAATAATCTTCAACATAGTCTTCTCATCAATTTGATTCTTCATAGTCACCACCCACAAGGGGAGAAGGACTAGAGACCAAAAAACCTACATAACAAGTAACTTTCAACTCTTGATAGATAGGGAAACTAGGTTCTTCTAATTTAAAATGAAATAACTCCCCAACAAAGTCACTAATCTATTGGTTGGCTAGATGCTAATGGTTAATGTAAATCCCACAATTATTATAGCAATTCTTTGGTTCTAATGTAACCAAAGATTATTGAAATTTCAATTTTCCTCATTGGAGTCGCCAATCTATTGGTTGTTTTTCTAGTCAAAAACTTGAAAATCCTCTAAAGGATAGCCAACTCTTATGATCAAGGGCTTCAAAATTAGTGGCCAACGAATGAAATTATTATCTCTCTTTTCTCCCCTACACTTTACAATTCACAAAACCTATGGGGGTCACCCTTAATGACACTAGATGTAGATACTCAACTAGTGATGCAACACAGTGTTCAACAAATAAAATTCATACCAAACAACAAGGGTTTGTATGGCTACATTCATAAATGGTACACCCCTTGTTCTCATTTCATCTTAGCATGAATTTGAAACATAAAATTTCAATGTAGAAAATTTTATACCTTTTGTATAAGCGTGAATTTTCACCCCTTACACAAATTCCCCTTTTTCCCTTCCTCACTTTAGAAAACCAAATCTGAAGGTGAAATTCCACCTAAGCCTGTTGCCTTCATTCCACTTGGTGTTTGTTTTCAGTGTTGGTGGAGACGTTTATGTCTAGGACGCCCGCGTGGCGCGCAAATGTCTACACAACACACTAACATCCCTGACAGATTTCCATGTCTGGGGCCTGCAAAGGCGTTACATTTCCCATTGGGAGTCAACTTGTAATGCCCTCTTCGGACGATTGACCCGAATATGGTTGTTTCTTCATCTTCCTCCTTCATATTCACTATTTTGACTTCCATTTTGCAGGGCTTGGATCTTTGGACCTCTCCATCTTTTCTAGCTCTCTCTTCACCTTCTTGAGACTCTTTGAGTCCTTTTACAATCTATTCACAAGATCCAAGCAACTTCCTTACCATCTCTTCACAACACTTTACACTCCACATCAACAACATCAACACTCCATCACTTCAATAGAGAAAGTGTGGAATGAAACACCATGGCAGCAGAGGCTTGAGTTCCTCTCATTTTCTCCCCCACTAGACTTGAGTGCTTTGGGGGGAGGTGGTAAGATTTCACTCCTCTCCTCTATTACTTGGTTGAGTAGCATAACACTGTTTTGTAGTGCTTTTATGTACTTTACTTCATTTCCTACATTTCTCTCTATCTATTTGGTTGTCCATGGAGATGGGAACACCAAAATGGGGGTTTGACTAAAGCAAACCCCTATACAGCCCCAACTCTCTCTCTCTCTCTCTCTCTCTCTCTCTCTCTCTCTCTCTCTCTCTCTCTCTCTCTCTCTCTCTCTTATGTGTAGGTATTGAAGACATTCACGAGCTAGAGGCTTCATCAATCACATGGTTGTAAGCATTTCCTTTCCCTTTCTCTCCTTGTCGTTATCTTTTCTATTTCAACTTTATTACATTCTGCTACTTTTCCTACTTTCTAGAAGTTCTCAACAATCAGACTAGAGGTAGTCGCTTAGCCATTCTCTATGATAAAACTTTCTTTCTGGTCTGTATGAGATGCCAACACATCTTGGGGATATCTTGCATTGACGCCCTTTGGTCAAGAGCTTGTCCATTTGTCCAGAGAATCTTTGTAACCTGCTCTTTCTAATTCTAGAACTCTCGTCATTGTCCTTTGAGGTAGTTTAGGGAATTTCGCCCCGTTAGGCTCTCTGAATGAAGAGAACTCGTGAGTAGTGAATCCCCCTTCTCTACATTTTGTTGAACCCGACGTGAAGAACAATGTTCTTCGAAAACTAGGAATTTATTTACCCCTACTTGGTAGGGTCATAACTTTTGACTCAGTGCTAAGAATTTAGAACCGTTTGCACCGTTGTAAAGGTCTTCTAGAGAACTAGTTTAGTCCCTAAAATACTAGTTCCTTTAATAGTTGAATTTTAAGGACTGACGCAAGTTCTGAACCCAAATTCTGCCCTAGAGACCTCCGAAAATGCAAATTACTAGAACATAAAAAATATCAAAAAAATCGTAATGAATTTAATATCTTCTTTTATTAGTTTTGTATCTAATTTTGTTCAAAATATTAATGATGTTCCATTTCATGCATGTGATGGTGACTTGGCTTTACCCATGTCACTAGATGTCTTTGATCCTTCTCATGAAAGTCCTCTTCCTTCAGAGGATATCTTGTTGCAAGAAGATAAAATCATTGATACCTTTCTCAATGTTACTCTACCTTCTCTTCATTCCAATGCACTTTCCTCTAGAGATGATGCATTTGTGAATGATGACTCTCCTACTCATTCCAATGCACTCTCTTCTAGGGACATTGTGTTTGTGAATGGAAAATTTCTTATCTATTCTAATGCACTCTCCTTTAGAGATGATGCATTAGTGCTCGATGAATCTCCTTCCACATTTGATTTTGTTTTGATTGATGTTGAGATAATGTCTTCGAATAATTATTCTACTAGTTGTGATGATTTTGTAAATATAATCTATCTATTTACATAACTCCAGCTAGTCCTTCTCCCGAAAGGGTTTGTTCTATTGATGGTGTTCCATTTGAAAGTGATTCCCTTGATCTTCCTAAGGCTCCCTCTTATAGAGTGGTAGCCCATACCTATGATATGAATGAATAAATAACTAAGCCTTCCTCAAGCTCCTAAACTAACGACTAAAGCACCTACTAATTATAATCTTGTCGAGCAACCTCAAGTTACTCTGGCTAGGATCTCACTGTGGGACTTGCTTCAGTCTGCTCTGGTTTATCAAGGTGTGCTTCAAGAAGCCTTGTGAAAGATCCTCTTGCCTTCTTTCGCTAGGTCGATAGATGTCGATACGTTGATAGATTATATTCATGCGGATTCACCAAGTATTATGTTCTATCTGTAGGAACTACCACCTCCGAAAGTACAAAAGCAAGTAGATCCTCCAATGATTATAGTTAACATTAATAAAATTGGCATTAGACATACTATCATTGACGTCAGTTTGGTGCTTAGCATATGTAGCATTGATCTATTACCTAAGATTAATATTGATGCTTCTTATGTTGACATTCGTGGGTTTGATAATGTTGGTCAACAAGCCCTAGGCATGATATTCTTTCCTTTGAGGTTGGGACCCGTTACCATACCTACCCTTGTATATGTTATATCATGGAATTTACCTTATAACCTTCTTCTTGGTAGATCATGGATCCATGCTATTGGTGTGATCCCATCTACCTTGCATAAATCAATTAAGTTCATTTGTAATAATCAAGTAGTCACAGTTAAGGCTGACCTTGATGCTAAGCACTTATGTGAGATGACAACAACTAGTCAAGCTTTGGTTGTGCCTACTCTTCTTCCTTCAATGTCTTCCAATGTGTTAATGTTTACTCCAGCAGTACCTACTATAAAGGGTACTCTTGAGATAGATGTCCCTAAAGAAGATCCTTCTAAAGTGAGAAATCTTAAGTTTGTTCCTTCTACCTCTTCTCAAAGGAGTGCATGTCTTAGTGATGATTGGGGTCCTTTAGAATTTATAGATTCCTTCATTCTGAAATATAAAGTCAACCCGATCCACTTAGACCCTTCGATAACACCATTCACATCCGCTATCGAAGACAATTGTCCTTTTGTAGTGTGGGATAATGTGAATGCGAACTGTAATGTTCTTAGTATTGATCCTCCTTCTAAGGAAGACGATTACACTTCTGCTAAGGAGGATAATGATGGCATTCCTATCAAGAAGGATGATGATGATCCCGTAGAAGAGTGTGTTCCCCCATGCTAGAATAATGCTCTCTATGAGGATCCCCCTTCTTCTCATGATTTGAAAACACGTTACGGCCCCGAATTTAAGCTCGTCTCTAAATATGGTTATGAGCATAAAGGTTGTGGGCATAATGAATAAGGCATTTAGGTCCCTGTAGAATTCACACCTCACAAGTGTAATCTACGGCTTGGGTGCTTGAATGAAGAATCTAAACAGAAACCATGGTCAAATGTCGACATGATGTCTGCTCAACCTTGTTCTCATGGATTGATCTATCCTCCCTTGTCTTCGACCTTCGTGTCTTCTTCTTCTGAGCAATCAAACTTTTCTCCATAAGAGAAAGGGTTGCTTCTTGCTCCTCATCCTTTATCTGAGTAAGAGAGTATTTTTTTGTGACTTCTAAAATCCTACTTAATTACTATTCCTCCTCCTACACACAAGAATCACATAAACATTCTTTATGTGCATACCATCGAGTGCTTGGCCATTCCACTAGTGAATGTAAGGCCTTGAAGGATAAAATACAACAACTTCATGATCTAGGTGCCTACTAATGCACTTGTCTTTTCTTCACACAACCAGTGATATCAAGGTTTGCCTCTATCCTATTTTAAGTATCTTGCATAGTTCTCCTCCCCTGTATGTTGGGGGTAGTGATAACTTGTTTTGAAGGTATGCATCCTTCTAACGAACCCGCTCTTCTTCATTGTCTTTCAAATGTAGCGTCCCTTGAGTGGACCTTATTCCTTTTGAAGGGTTCCCAAGGGACCCCTTTAAAAGATTTTCTCTCAAATGAATTCCATGGCATCTAGCTCGGGGGTAGGCCAACTAGACCCTCTTCACATCCTTATGTCTAGCTTGGGGGCAGCCTGACTAGAATTTACTTTTCAAACAGTGTCTCCCTTGAGTGGATCCCTATTCCTTTTGAAGGGTTCCCGAGCAACCCCTTTGAAATTCTCCAGCTTAACGATGGTATGTGTGACTGTCTGCTCAGTGGTACAAGTTTTCCTCCTTGAGCGGGGATTACTTTTATCACTTTTACTCGATGATATAGGTTTTCCTCCTCGAGCGGGATTGCTTTTATCACTTTTACTCTATGATGTGGGTTCTCCTCCTTGAGCGGGGTTTGATTTTATCACTTCTACCATGTGGTGTGGGTTCTACTCTGAAACAGGGTTTTCTTTCACCATACGCCTTGTTTACTATGTGGTGTGGGTTCTACTCTGAAGTGGGTTTTGCTTTCACCATACACCTTGTTTATTGTGTGGTGCAGGTTCTACTCTGAAGCGGGTTTTTCTTTCACCATGTGCTTTGTCTATTTCAATTACACTCTCTCTTTTTATCTTTCTCTTCTGAATTTTATATACCAGATCGAAGATCTATGTCTTCTTCATCTTGAGTATATGCTCTTTCTTCAACTTCATAGTTTTGTAGAACTATGAAGTCCTCTTTTGATCCTGCACTCTCGAGTTCGCCAGATCACGTTTTGCTTCCTTGATGATTCAAGTACACATGTCTTACCTTACTACTCTACTTTATCAAAGCACTCATCAATACTCGTGCTCGCTAAAGTGGGGGCAAAATGTATAAGCATGAATTTGCACCCCTTATGCAAATTCCCCTTTTTCCCTTCCTCACTTTAGAAAACCAAATTCGAAGGTGAAATTTCACCTAAGCCCGTTGCCTTCATTCCACTTGGTGTCTGTTTTGAGTGTCGATGGAGGTGTTTCTATCTAGGATGCCCACGTGATGGGAAAACGTCTATGTGGTGCACTAATGTCCTTGATAGATTCCCATGTTTGGGGCCTGCAGAGGCATTACATTTCCCATTGGGAGCTGACTTGTAATGCCCTCTTTGAAAAACCAACCCGAAAATGGCCATTTCTTCATCTTCCTCTTTCATATTCACTATTCTGACTTCCATTTTGTGGGGCTTGGATCTTTGGACCTCTCCATCTCTTCTAGCTCTCTTCACCTTCTTGAGACTCTTTGATTCCTTTTACAATCTCTTCACAAGCTCCAAGCAGCTTCCTCACCATCTTTTCACAACACTTTACACTTCACAACAACAACATCAACACTCCATCACTTCAGTAGAGCAAGTTTGGAATGAAACACCATGACAGTAGAGGCTTGAGTTCCTCTCATTTTCTCTCCCACTAGCCTTGAGTGCTTTGGGCGGAGGTGGTAAGATTTCACTCCTCTCTGAGCTATTACTTGGTTGAGTAGCATAACACTATTTTGTAGTGCTTTTTTGTACTTTACTTTTTCCTACATTTTTCTCTATCTATCTGGTTGTTCGTGGAGGTGGGAACACCAAAATGGGGGTTTGACTAAGGCAAACCCCTATACAGCCCCAAAACTTTCTCTCTCTCTCTCTCTCTCTAGGTATTGAAGATGTTCACGAGCTGAAGGCTTCATCAATCGCACGATTGTAAGCATTTCCTTTCCATTTCTCTCCTTGTCTTTATCTTTTCTATTTCAGTCTATTCCAACTTTATTACATTCTACTACATTTCCTACATTCTAGAAGTTCTCAACAATCAAAATAGAGTTAGTCACTTAGCCATTATCTATGATAAAACTTGCTTTATGGTCCGTACAAGACGCCAGCGCATCTCGAGGACACCAACGCTCTGCGTTGTCATCTATATTCTGCATTGATGTCCTTTGGTCGAGAGCTTTTCCATTTGTTCAAAGAATATTTGTAACCTACTCTTTCTAATTCTAGAACTCTCGTCACTATCCTTTGAGGTAGTTTAGGGAAGTTCGCCCCGTGAGGCTCTCTGAATGAAGAGAATTTGTGAGTAGCAAATCCCCCTTCTCTACACCTTTACAACTTCACACTATATTTGGGTCGCTTAATTTATTGGACATAATTAAGCTTATAATTTTTCAAATTATGCATTCCAAAGCCTTATTCTTACAATTTTCTAGAAGGGGAACCAATATTAAATAAATGCATTTAATAATTAAATTGCCTTGGATCATGTGTGCCCTAGAAGTTTAGGCCAAGACCCATTCACCCATGGGTGAATGGGTCCCCTTTATAAAGGAGGATACAAATTAAAATATGTTTTTGGTGACATTTTCATGAATAAAATTCAAATTGTAAGTGTTGGCTTTTGGAATCTAAGTTTTTGGGAAATTGGATAAACACCTATAAATACATAGTCATTTTATCTTTTGAAATCTAAGGAAAAATAACACACACCTTCTAACATTTCAAGAGAAAATATTATTGTCAAGAGCATTCAAGAGCAACATTATTAGTCATTTGTAACAACAATCGAGATCCTAACATCATGCCAAAGTTTATGTGTGTTCATTTTGTCTTGTGAAGGCTAACAAGTGTTGTAGGTCTTCATACATCCAAGCATTCAATAAAATCAAGCAATCAAGATATAATTCCCTTGAAGTGATGTGTATGTCTTTGGTCCTTCAAGGAATCTATTGAAGGGTGGTGAGTTGTAGCAATTGTTCATTCATCATTTCCTTCCTTTCCATTCAAGGTTTTTATCATTGTCATTGCCATTGTGAAAGTGGGAACACTATTCACGGGGTTTGACTAAGGGAAACCCCTATGTGACATAAATATTTTTCCCTCTTTATGTATGTGCAGGTTATAGGTTGAAGAAGGATTGAAGAGGTCTTGAAGAACAATCTTCCATTGTTGCATTTGTTGTCATCATTCTTATCAACCTACAAAAACTAAGCTACAAAATTCATTTATGACATTCAGACAAATTTGTAGGTGGAAAATAACATCTTAGACCTAGCACTAGAGGATTATAAAAAGTATTTTTGGAAGCCCTAACAAGGACCCATTCACCTAGGGGTGAACCAATTCTTTTGCACATGTCTGAGTAAAATTTTAGTGACAGGTACATGCCCTCTGATATCTCCCAGATCTATCTACAAAGTGTTGTTATATTTTGATTATCTTTGGGAATATGTATTTTACATATTAGGTCATATAGTTCAATTAGTTTCACTAGTTTAATCATTTTAAATCATTCTTAATCATCCTAAGACCCTAAAGAATCCACCAATCTAGGCCTGATTGAGGTTGAAAGTCAATCTTTTGGCTTTGTGGTTGGTATTCTAATGAAATTTGGGAAGAGTCCCCTTGAATCCTAGGTTATTTGCATTTGGGGCCTAAGACCCCTTTTCCCACCTTTTCATTTTGGTGAACCTAACATTTGACATCATAACTTTATGATATGGTAGTCTTTCAAACCCTAGATCTTTGTTTTGCATCACTGTGTTTTGCATTCTTCATTTAGGGTTGCATCTTGCATGTTTGCATCATTAAAACTCATAAATATCCAAAAATATTGCATACATTTTGCATCATAGTTTGCATTAGTGTGTATTTCAGTCATTTAGATTAGAATTTCATCCAAAAATCACACTCAAAATTTTCACTTTTGTTTATACATTGTCATACATTTGCACTTGCATTTCATAAAAAATTCTAGAAAAATAGACATTATAGAATCACTTTGCAACCAGAAACAATAATCATAAATAGTAACTTAGACACTCACTTTTTTATTTTTTAGAACCCTGTATAAAGACCCATTCACCCCTGGGTGAACTAGTCCTTGTACAGGTACTTTTTCAAATTTTTGTACACATTCCTATCTCTATCTGCTCAAATTTCCTGTACTTGCAGATCTCTGTTATAGTTTCAAAAATTGCATATTTTGAGGCATTTTACATTTAGTTCATTTGGTAAAAGAAAGCGTGTTGTTTAGAATAAAAAATTGTATTAAAATTTCATCATTTTCAGGTCTTTGCATCTTACAATCAATCAATTGTCATATTTTAGATCTGAAAATTACATCAAAAATTTGTTCAAATATCTTTAACATTCTTGCGTATTGGTATTTCACATCAAATTGGAATACATTAGACAATTTTTGGAAATCCATTTACTGTTTCAATTGTCTGCAAGTAGATTCAGGATCCTTAAGCAGTGTAGTTCACAACTAAACTTTCATTTCTCAAAACCCCTAAGTAGGACCCATTCACCCTTGGGTGACCTTTTCCTGCTTGTATTGGCTAAACAAATTTTTTTTGAGACCTTTGTTACTGTGTTTATTGTTTTCTCCCACTTTCTGCTTCCTATTTCTAGGTGTTTGTTGTCTTTATTTAGTCTATTGGTGTTCATCTTGGGTTCACTTTAGGTATTGTGAAATTTGTATGAGTTTCACAACCTGGTGTCCTACTAGAAATACTCTAGTGAAACATAGTTCGAGACTCATGGCATCCCACGTTGTTGGTACATCCACTATGGATCTTAAGTTTTCCAACTCTTTCACACAATATCTTGACAATAGCCAACCCACAATGGAATCCATCCCTAATGCCACATTTCCCATGATCACCTTACCATCAACCATGGTTGCCCATGTTCCTCAAGAGAAACTCAAACAATTGGATAAAGCTTTAGAAAAACTTTAAGACTATGTGAGTACGAAGTATATTGCTAGTACTACAATTCCTACCATAGATAACATGAGGAAAATGCTTGATAATGACTAAGGATTAGAGGTTGTGTGTAGCCTAACCCATATTATTGATGATCGTGTTCCAACAATGGCTAGTTATGCTCAAGATTTGGGGTATACTCAAATCCAAGGAGGAAATCAAATTCCTCCCCCTATAGCTATAACCTCTATTCCTACTTATACAAATTCAATTGTTACCACAACAATGCAACCAAACAATGGCATGTCTCCAACCTTGGGTATTTCCACTAGGAATCCTTTTAGTTTTGTGAACTCAAACATAATTTCTCCAAATCCATCACCTCCCACAAAATTGCATTATAAATGTCTGACTAACACATATACACCTCCATCCCAAAATACAACCAATGATTTGATCATAAACCAAATTTTGCAAAATGTCGCATCCCTTCAACAACAAATAACAACATTGAATCAAAACTAAAATGGACAACCTTCATGATATGTCAAAAGAAACCCATTGCCATTGGATATATTGAAAACACAAGTGTTGGAAAAGGTATGGAGATACCTTGCTTTTGGAAATATGGTGGTAAAGGAGACCCTAGTAACCATGTATCTGCATATTCAACTTTATGTAGTGACTTCATACTTGAAGATAAGCTCTTGGTTAAACTCTTTTTGAGGTCCTTGAAAGACACAACCTTGGAATGGTTTTGTTCATTACCAAATAATTCAATTCACCCATTCAATGAGCTTGTTGATGCCTTTCTTAATTTTTTCCAAGTGCACATTGGTCCTAATATGGCTCTACCTGACTTAATGAAGTGTAAGCAATAGGGAGAAAAAGTCAGATTTTATAACACATTATCAATTACTTTACTCACAAATCAACATTAACCTCCCCAATGTGGATCTTCAAATAATGTTCATTGAAAACTTATAAAAGGACATAAGAGATAGGCTTGGAATTTTGAAGTTCCCATCCTTTACACATTTGTGTGTGGCTCTTCGTGATTATCAAAATTTAGTTAGTCAACATGAAGATAAAAATTCCTCCAATCATGATGAAAAATCCAAACATGTACCTCACAACATTTTTCAATTATTCAAGAATAAAACCAAGGGTTTCACTAAAATAAATCAACCTCAAACAACCCTCCATGTCGAGCCTCAAGTTGCTGCCATAAAAACAACTCCATACCAATTTAGGGACATGGCTAGACAATTCACCTTTTTCCCTACTTCCCTTCATTCGATTATGTTGCAACTCTTGAGTAAGAACTTAATTACTTTACCTCCAGTTAGACCTATTGATACAACCAAGCCTTTACATCCAAACCATAACCCAAATGCCTTTTGTCACTATCACCAACAAATTGCACATGATACGAAAAGATGCATTATAACATCAAGTGCAAGACCTCTTTGATTCCAATCACATCTAGTTGGGTAGTGTTAATGATCAATGGAATAAGTCTATTGCCCCACCAAACCAAAATTTTCAAATCTTCACAAACCCAATGCCAAATCATTCAATCAACTTTGTAAAAGATAGTGAGAATAAGAATGATGTGAATTTTATTGAGATAGAGTACATGATGATTAATGATAAGAGTGATAATGAGGATGATTGCCTACAAGGCACAATCGGTCTCATTGACATTCAACCTCATAAGGGATGAACCAATTTGTTACCTATAATTGCTTCCACTAATGATGATGCAATTAGGTATGCACCTGATGGTCCTCTCTACATTGTTGTTTATATCAATAACAAACCTGCACAATGAATAATTGATCCCGCATACACAAAGAATGTGATCACCAAAGAATTCTTATTTGTGCAAGAGATTTATCAAGATACTTATGAACAATTAAAAGTGTGGATTAAAACAAATAATGGTTTTTATTACCCTGCAATAGGTTTGATCACTCTTCTATTGAAGGTGGGACCTAAACAATTAGATGTATCATTCTCCATCATCTCGTCGTCGAACCAATTTTGTGTGAAGCAAGGCTACTCATTGTTACACTCCATGAATGCTATCCCATCGATTATTCACAAGTGCATAAAGTTTCCCATTGAGAATGAGATATTTACTATGCATCATAATGGGTTTAATCCTTTGTCTTCCTATGGAAATTTTTCATTGGATTTATTTTGGCCCGGACCTATGGAACCTATAAAGCCTCATGAGGATTTATTTTTCAAATCCTATCAAAAGTTCAAGGCAAAGCACATAACAAAATTGTCTCTTAGCAATATTCTCAAGTCTATGCTTATTCCTTCCCCCCAACCTACCATTGATGAACCTATGAATGAGCCATAAGCCCTTCCAAGTAACCAAAATAAATTCACTGTAGTTCATCTACCCATTTCCTATAAGAGACCAAGATACAATTAGATGATCCCTTTTGTGCCTCCAAAGATAAAACAAATCTATATACCTAGAGAGGTAGTGGTTTCCCAACTCTCGATGGTTCCTTCCATTCCTCCCCTAAGGGAAGAAAAGAAACCAATGGTTGATAAACCCGCTCCTACACCATCAAAACTTGAAAATCATGCAAAAAGAAACTAAAATGCTAAAGGGCATAGGTGTAGACAGTGTACTATCACTTAAAAATTGGAAGAAAAGAATAAATCAACACCCATGGAAACAACTCAAGAAGACATTCAAGCTCCAAAAAAACATTCAAGCTCCAAAAACAAGACATTAAACCAAAACATGTGAAACAAGAGAATTCAAATGCAATAATCACTAAATCCCCTATTATGATCAATTTGGATAATGATGATGATATTGCTAAGATTGATGAAGAAGTGCATAATGAGTTAAACACTTCTATGACCTTAGATGGGGGCAATCCTAATAATCCTCCTAATAAGAGTAGCCCATCATGTGTTGAACCTGGTGATGCTCCTAGTATGACACTTGTTGTAGTCCCTTTAGCTAGTTATCTGCCTTCCATTTATGATGAGCAAAATTGGGGTGTGGATGACTTACTCTAGGTTGATTTGCATGTGATTTACTACTTCATGTTTGTTTTCTATGTTCTTTGTGTTTGTTTGCATGTAATGTGATCTCTTGTATCATGTTGCTTGGTGTGCCTTTATGTTTGTGATTTTTCTTTGGATGTTACTTCTTTGGCATAAGGATACAAAGAAAATGAATTTGTTGTGGCATTCTTCTATTTGTATCTTCATTCTTCTATATGTCATAAGCTTTATCTTTTCTTTATCTTGTGTTTTCCTTTTGGGGATGATGCAAGGCATCGAGACATATAGGTCTCTTCCATGTTGACCCAAAATCTTGTTTGTTCTCTCTCTCTCTCTCTCTATGTGTTATTCCTCCTTTGTGCTTGTTGTTCCATGAGTATTTGGGGGATGATGTCAATTCTAAGCTTTATTATATCACTATAGCAAAGACATATGTCGAGCCTAGTTTGTGGATCCCTCAGTGTATCTTTCATGGCACCATATTCTAGGGGTAACCCCTTATCATGAAGTATTTTATTTGGAAACATATCACTAGCATAGGGCTTTCCAAACAAGCTCTTATGATCCTTTGTGACATGACATTTATAATTTTGTACTTTAAAGTAATTGCTCACAACATGACGTTTAGAAATTTCTTTAAAGTGGGGGCATACATTGGCATTATTTTTTATTTACTTTGTTCACAGGTTGAACTTAGTAATGATTTGACATTTGAAATTTTTGACATTTTTATCTTCACTTTGTTTATGGGTTGAACATAGTGTTAGCATTGGCATAACGTATTGATCATTTTGTGGCACCTTATCAAGCTTATCAAGGAGTATAACTCTTGGTATGGTTATGGGTACACACCTAGTGAATATTAGACTTCACTAGACCTTGTTTGTTTCTCATCTTGGCCTTGGGGATCACCTAGTGAATATCAAAGTTCACTAGACCTTATGTTTTATGGACGCATGACATAACACAACTTGCTAGACCATCCTTTTTTTCTTTTTTTTTTTCACATTAGCTTTGACATCAAATGTTTGTGTACCTTATAATGCTACTACACATGTGTGTGTTCTTTTGTGCCTATGTTGGTTTACCATGAGATCATAGACCTTGGGGGCTTGATCACTCTCCTTGATCCTTTGTTATCTTATCTTTTCAATAGTTGTACAATTGGACCTCCCTTGGCATATATTTCTCTACTTAGTGTGAGTTTGAGTGTAAGTTTATACTCTCACTAAAGTGGGGGCTAAATGTAGAGTAGAAAATTGTATACCTTTACAATTTTACACTATGTTTGGGTCTCTTAATTTATTGGACTTAATTAAGCTTGTAATTTACCAAATTATGCATTCCAAAGCCTTATTCTTACCATTTTTTGAAAGGGGAACCAATATTAAATAAATGCATTTAATAATTAAATTTCCTTGGATCATGTGTGTCCTGGAAGTTGAGGCCATGGGTGAATGTGTCTCCTTTATAAGCTACGAACCAGATTAAAATATGTTTTTAGTGGTATTTTAATGATTAAATTTCAAATTGTAAGTGTCATCTTTTGGAATCTAATTTTCGAGAAATTGGATAAAAACCTATAAATACATAGTCATTTTATCATTTAAAATCTAAGGAAAAATAACACACACCTTATAACATTTCAAGTGCAAATGTTATTTTCAAGAGCATTTAAGAGTAGCATTATCGGTCATTTTTAGTAGCAATCAAGATCCTAACATCATGTCAAAGTTCATGTGTGTTCATGTTGTCTTGTGAAGGCTAACAAGTGTTGTAGGTCTTCATACATCCAAGCAATCAAGATCCAATTCCCTTGAAGTGATGTGTATGTATTCAATCCTTCAAGGAAGCTATTGAAGGGTGGCGAGTTGTAGCAATTGTTCATTCATTATTTCCTTCCTTTCCATTCAAGGTTTTTATCATTGACATTGCCATTGTGAAAGTGGAAACACTATTCATGGAGTTTGACTGAGGAAAATCCCTATATGATATAAACATTTTTCCCTCTTTGTGTATGTGTAGGTTACAAGTTGAAGAAGGATTGAAGAGATCTTGAAGAAAAATCTTGCATTGTTGCATTTGTTGTCATCATTTTTGACAAACTACATAAATTAAGCTGCAATTTTTTTAGAATGTCAAAAATGAATTTTGCAGCTTAATTTATGTAGTTTGTCAAAAATCATGACAACAAATGCAACAATGCAAGATTTTTCTTCAAGATATCTTCAATCTTTCTTCAATTTGTAACCTACACATACACAAGGACCCATTCACCTAGGGGTGAACCAATCCTTCTGCACATGTCTGAATAAAATTTTGGTGATAAGTACATGCCCTTTGATATCTCCCAGGTCTTCCTACAAAGTGTTGTTATAGTTTGATTATCTTCCAGAATCTACATTTTACATATTAGGTCATATAGTTCAATTAGTTTCATTAGTTTAATCATTTTAAATCATTCTTAATCATCATAAGACCCTAAAGAATCTACCAACCCAGGTCTGATTGAGGTTGAAAGTCAATTTATTGGATTTACATGGTTGGTATTTTAATGTAATTTGGGAAGAGGCTCCTTGAATCCTATATTCTTTGCATTTAGGGCCTAGGACCCCTTTGCAACCTTTTCAAAAATAAACATAAAACTAAAGCATAAAATGGTTTGTGAAATATGATTCATTTTTAAGGATGGGGGGAGAAAACAATGCAAGATTAGAGCCTACCTTGGGCTACAAAGTCATATGTTATGCATTGTATATGACAAAACCAAACATATTTTTATGGTCATATGATAGACTATCACCTTATGATAATCCAAACTACACAAGCCTACTATACAACCATATTTGACTATCCCTAAAATTAATAATATTCCCATTAATTTATGGAAAACATTTACTCTACCCCTTAGACAAACAACAAACCATTAAACTAACTAAAGCTATAGAAAATGTGCTTGAAAAGCTAATATAACCCTTGACTACATAGCTTAAAGAACATTACATTTCAGGGTTGGAGACAATTGCATCAATAGTATATATTCATATAAGCCACAATTTCAAAATATAGGGGCACTACTAATGTAATGACTAACATAGGCCTTCACCTTTGACATTCAACACTTTTTAGGGCCTCCAAAAACCTCATAACCATTTGAAATGAATACAATCTTTTCCTTTATAATTTAAGCATAACTTAGATGATTGAGCATCAAACCCTAACCCAATTATGGTTAACACATAGAAGAAATATGATCAGATCACAAAATCTTTCAAACACATGTAGAGAAATCCCAAGCACCATCATTTACTTCTTAGGGAAAGAGGAAAGGAACCTCCCCAAATTACACGTCAGAGGACACTTGTAGGGAACCACTACTTAATTCCACCATCTAATAACCTTGGGACCATGGAAATACCATTGAGGGCAATGATAGAAATTGAAAATATCTTTTGTGGAGTCACCACCATAATGATGCTTCTATGAAACCATTCCATTACCTCGGGCTTGAGAAATTGTTGATGAAGGTGGTGAGAATCATTTACTCCCTCTCCTGGGCTCTGTAAGTAAACGTTGTCTAAGATTGAAAGTGGGCTATTGATCTAATTTACCTTGAGCACATATGTTGTTGACACATGGCAGGAAATTGCATGTTCGTAGGGGAGACAACAATAGAACAAAAGGTGCCTGGGAAATGAGGAGATCCTAGGAAATAACACCACATGTCGAGCTTATGTGATTTTGCAACTCAAAATGGGACCCACCTTGATAGATTTACAGGCTCGTAAAATTTGTTTAAAATCATGTCACACGTCACCCTTTTCACGATTCAACACTTATGATCTAACCTCATGTCCCCATGCGTCTGCTTAGCTTGTTTTGGCTAGCAACCACTACTCAACTTATTTAGGATTTATTTGTGGAGCTGATGGTCCCATGAATGTTTAATTTTTCTGCTTATGTTTTAGTAGCCAACTTAAATTTTTATTAATAGTATTAATAATAATTTGTAGAAAAACAAAATTAGAAAAAGAAAAAAGAAAGCAAATCTTAAAAAAGGGAAAGAAATTTATGGAGCCACGTGGATTTTTAACAATATACAATTGCTGCTTATTTCTAGCCCCCCCTTTTTTCCCACAACTTATTTTCAATTCCTAAACAGTAGCTGCTCCATTAAAATAGGAAAAGATTCCAAATTATCCTTTCCCAACAATAAAATTTATGCATGGGAACACTCCCGCTGCTTAAATTTAAGCAAAAAATGGAGTTAAGCAGCTGCATGGGGACATGAGGTAAGCCTTCTCTATGTCACCCATAGACTCATGGAACTATGTGATAAAGATGCCAAATGCCATGCTTTTTGCAGTTTTGCATCTCCATTTTATTTTTAGTGATCAAGCTTTTTCAGACATGCGGAAAGAGGACAGGTGTCACCCTTTTGGGGATTCATAAAGAAAAAAGAAAATCGCAAGTTGCTTCTGCAAAGAAAAGAGCTCCCGTGAAATCAAGAAAATAACAAGGAAAGACATGTGACATGATTTCAGGAACTTGTGAGAGAAATAATAGAAATGTAAATGCTCCTGTAAACATGGGAAGCTTGCATGAAAAGGAAATGACTCCTTTTCATTTAACAAACAAGTAGCATTTTACTAATTCATGGGGACAATATTTTTGCAACATAAGGCTTGGTGAAGCATATAATTTATGCAAAATTCTCTGTGGGACCACACCATGGGTTTGACGCTTGATAACCTAAGGCTTCAAAACAACCCACACAAAAAACTTGTCGGGTTGGTAAACTAGGCTTAGGGGCTGGTTATAACATGAAGTAGAGGCCTTGAAGATGTAACTTAAGGCACCAGGAACTGAGAAAACCGGTCAACGAAGAATTAGACAAAAAGTGCAAGGCAAAACTAGGGTTTAGGGTTTTAGCAATTCTGCAACTTTACATTTTTGACAACTATTGCACTTTCTTAGACAAAGACCCAAAAAATTGCATATATGCTAACAATATTCATGTCTAAAGTGGAGTAATGTCAAGAAACATTGTTCAAGAACTTGCTAGGAAATAATTTGTTCTTCGTTGGTCAAGCTCCTAATCTAACCAATTTAATGACGATGACCAAAAATTAAGGACACTAAACAATCATGTAATATCTCAAGACAATGCAATGCCAGTACTCAGTTTTTTTCTGTATGGATGTGTCATGAATGCTCTTAGATGAAGATGATGATAATGAACTAGGGTCTATCCTTAAATGCAACAATATAATGTTCAAATTCACACAAACATGCACTAGCTTAACTCAAAATGATTAGTAGACAAATAATCGAAAAAAATTTAATTTGAAATTCAATTGAGTAAATTTCTCATCAACAATCTAAACCATAATAACGAATAAGAAATCCAAAAACAAAAACAAATCCTTGAGAATGAGTAATATAGTTAACATGCTAAAATAAGACTTTGAGTTGACTATTATAAAGGAAAATGTCATCTATAAAAAGTGGCCCCGTAGGAATAAAGGCAAGGGTATACAATTTTCAATATTACGAACATAAATAACAATAATTGTGAAAAAGGATTACCACTGGGGCTCCTCTCAATGGGATTTTCGCCCATAAAATATTTCAGAAAGATTAGCGTGTTCAAGCACAACCCTAATTTCTAGGTAAAGAACATTAAAAGTCGTTATCTCATGAAATCATAAGCGGGTCCTCATATGACTGTGAGTTTAGATGGTATCCCTCTGTCTAATTAATTCACGATTCTTCGCATATAGCCAAACCGTAGAAGTATCATCTATACGCATCTTTTACATGGATACATACCTCCCGTACGCACAATGGATAAATTTCTCAGTTGCTTCCACAACTTTCTTACATCATCTGTAGCTCTCCGAGTTTCTGTATTTAGACGGATTGTTCGATAATTGGCTCGGATCCCGAAGGAATTACAACCAAAAATTTGGCTCAAGACGGCAATAAAGGTACTTTGCACAGTTTACTCTATCTATGATGCAAATCTTCCGTTATGGCATGTAAATTGAATGCTAAGATTTGTACCTTAGGTTTGTTGTTAACATAAATCTCTGCAATTTATTATCCATATCATTATTGTACGGTATTTGTTTTGTTATTGATGTTAGCGATCGATTCTCCATGAAAATTGAACTCGTGACCTTCATATGTCAAAAGTCCTGCAATTTAGCATCGCATATCATTACTTGTATAGTATTTGTTTAATTATTGATGTTAGCGATCGATTCTCCATGAAAATTGAACTCGTGACCTTCATATGTCAAAAGTAGGGCTAGTTAACTGTATGAAAGAAACCCTAGGCTCTGCTTCAATTTTTTTTTAAAAAGTAGAGCATGAATCTGTTATGATTGTAATGGCCAATTCAGGAAGGAAGAAAGACGGAAGACAAGTTATGAGGACAGTTAGGGTTTTATGATAAAAAAAATGATCTGGTAAATTCAACTTTTTTAAGACCAGTCTTTGGTTTAATATTAAGGGATATCTCTTTTGTCATATTCACCCAGCACTTATAATGGGTCTCAGCCTTGGACATTGGGGTTTGTCATAGCGAACAAGTTAGATGCAGTATCTTATCTAATTTAAACACTTTATTATGACTCTGGGGGTTAACTGTGAAAAATAATTCATGTAGGAAAGCTAGTCTTTTATAGTTGAGCTACAGTATGGTTATGGTTATGGTTATCGATTATCCCTTTGAGATGAGATTACTTATGACGTCCTTTAGGCCAAAGTCGTCTGTAGGGCCTGTCAAAGGTTTGTGTACTTGTTTAAAAGATTGCTTTTTTTCTTCTGTTTGGTTTTAAAATAGTTTCCCCAAGCCTTGTTTGATTGTTCCGGTTCACATTTCATGAACTAGGATACCTGTAAATGTGCCTAATACCATTACATACTGGAAATGCTAGAGAAAGCATATTGTCTTCCACTTCATTCGAGTTACACTTTACACATTCTTTGTTCACAAGGTGTCTTTGGGAGGGTCTATATGCTAGCTTCACTGTTAACCAAAGTTAAGCAAAATACAATAAAGCACCATTAGCAAGAAGGGAGGATTTAAGGAATGGCAATGGAAGCATTCAAGAAAATTCTATTCAAGTTCATGTAACAGAATCTGTTCAAATAATTTTCCCAAAATTCTCTAAAGACGATTGATTGTGTATCTCTTTTAACTTTTAAGAGAATCCAGTTAAATTTTTTTGTATAGAGTACTGTTCAAATTTTTTTAAGAGAAATATGTTCGAATTAATATAAGAAGAGCCCGCTCAAGTCTTTAAGAGGATCTCAATCAAGTTATTTTAATAGGGTCCTTTTCAAGTTCTCTTAATCAGATCTTGTTGAATCTCTTTCAATAGGGTCCTTTTTGAGTACTTTTAACTGGATCCCATTAAAATAACTCAGAAAGGATCTGGATAAAAGAACTTTAACAGGCTCTGTTTAAATAATTCAAATTGGGTCTTGTTCTAAAAACTACTGTACAAATTCTAAATTCTCTTAACAGGATTCTGTTTGAATTCTTTTAAACTGGATTATTTTCAAATTCTTTTAAACTGGATAATATTCAAATTCTTTTAACAGGACCAGGTTCAAATTCTCTTAACAGGATCCAGTTTGAATTATTTTAAGAGGTTCCTGTTTGAATTTTTTTAATGGGTCCTCCTTGAATTCCTTTGACAGGATACTTATGCAATTCTTTTTAAAAGATCCTCGTCAACTTCCTTACACAGGATCCTGTTGAATTCTTCAACAAAATTCTGTTCCAAGTTGTGAGTTCAAGCAAAAATCTCGGCTGAGCCCAGCGAAAGCTTGTTGAGTACTTGGCCTGACTTGCCCCTAACTCGGCTCACGAATCTGAGTCAACTTGGTGTGATGCGCTGTAAAACTTACAAGTCATGGCAAGTCAGCCAAGTACTTGGCAAGTTTTCCTACTATGGCGACCTCCCTTAGAAGGTAGTGTCCTTTGAGTGCTGTGATCTGAAACGTTTTGGAGTTATTTTCCAAAAAAACCTCATCTTTGGTGCTTTTAGAAACTAGAGTAGGTAGTAACAGTAGTGAGAAATAACCTGTCAAGGTTTTAAGGGGAGAAATATTGGGGTTTGTGGTTAGGAGCCTGTGTCAAGTATAATGATAGGACTTAGGCCCGTATTTGGCATACTTTAGGCTCAAGTATGACAATAGTCTGAGTGTGTGCTTCCTGGACTGCAAGTGAGAGTGGTTTGTGTAAAGGGCATAGGGTGAAGCTCTAGAAGGCTTGCTAGATTGAATAGTGGTGTTTGTAGTGCAATGGAAGGAGGACAAAGGTGATGGAAAAGCTAAGGTGTGCTTAGGGTTTGACAATCACCCCCTCCCTTAGAAATATATCAAATCATGGATCCACGGGATACATCTCCTAGGTCTGTGTCTTGTCCTTGATATCTGTGGTGTCTTGGGGATAAAATGTCACCATCCCATCCTCATCAATGTAAAATTAGGGTGGACATCCTTGGGATGCTGTAATGTCCCCTTTTTCAAACTAAATCAAGTAAGAGAATCCAAAGCCTATTTTTATTTCCTGTAGGTTAAATGGGGGATATAATAGAGGATCTGAGGAACAATATAATAATAATTTATTAAGTTGTTTAAAAAAGGTACTTTAAGTTTTAACCTTGGAAAATTGATAATTTATTATATTATTAAATGGGGCCAAAAGTAAATATTGGATACACGGCCAAAAAGACAATTAAAAATTTATAAAGTGAAAAAGGGGTGAATATTCAATTAAAAAAATATTAATTACAGGTAATTAATAATTATAAGTTGGAAAAGGTGATATTCCAATTAAAAGTAATTTCAATTACTTTAGGGTTGGATGGAAAATATTAAAAAAAAACAATTATTGGGAAAAGAGTTTGATTCTATTCTATCAATTTCCAAAAAGTCTTGTTTGTAGAGCTTTAGCATAGCTTTCACCTTGAGGACAAAAACCCTCATGGTTTATTTAGGAGTTGGAAAATGGAAACCTTTTGATTCTCATAGTTGGATTCATA
This sequence comes from Sequoiadendron giganteum, assembly GCA_007115665.2. NCBI lineage: Eukaryota > Viridiplantae > Streptophyta > Pinopsida > Cupressales > Cupressaceae > Sequoiadendron > Sequoiadendron giganteum. The sequence goes on from VCHN02000014.1 coordinate 11,385,023, forward strand.
TAGAGGATGAATTCCTGCCAATTTAGGATTTTTTGTGGAGAATATATATCCATTTATAATTTTTGCAGGAATTTCTATTTCCAGAATAATTCAGAAATTATTAATTTGCTGGTCAAATAATGAAATCCCAGCTGTTCTACTCTAAGGGCTGGTACCAATAAGGAAGGAAGTAACTAAGGTTTAAAATGTTTAGCTTACAAAAAATAGTGATGTAGTGATCTCTGGCAGGCACACTGATGTATTGAAGGAGGTTGTGGGACTTCATCTTCTAGTTGCCCTTCATTTTGGTGAAGATTAATTGCTAGACACTTGTTCGTAGCATCTCCCAGTCCAAAAAGGGAGTCACAGCAAATTGAAAAGTGAGATTGTAGTTTTGGAGGTCTTTAAAAAAAATCAAAAGGAGGCTGCCATCATAAGTTAAGGAGAGGCGTAGGAATTTTTGTAATGTCCCTTTTGGGGGTATACCTGATTTTTGCCCAAAAATAATAATTCCGTCAATACAATTTATTTGCAAAGAGTATTCTATAAATAAATTACACAATTACATTAGAACTTAAGAGAAAATCGTAATTAATTAACATCAAGTATTATGATCATAGATAATCCCTATTGAAAACACCATATCCTAAATACATTTGGATCCATTTCATAGCTTTCCAACAGCCAACCATATTTGGAATTCGGTGGGAAAGCATGATAGGATGCCGGGAGCCTGCCCTCCTTGATCAAGCCCAAGGGCATGGAATGAGCCTTCGAGTCATTCAGCCCCTTGGTCCCAAGTATTGGCACATCCATCTTGGGGTTGGTGTACTTGATGAGGGAACTAGTACTGCTGCATCTCCCTATCACACGTTTCACACTGATTCCAGATATGATTGCTTGTTGGAAATAAAATAAATGATTACTAATATTTCTTGGTGAATTGACAATTTAAATTAATAAATAAGTTAAAGCTTCTTAACAGATTTATAAACAAATAAATAATAAATGCAACCATATTGCATACCAGTCACTTGCCAATAATTTAGATCGCTGCTTTTTTATTCAGAATTCTCATGCAATTGATTTCCTAGATCCAAAATCGATGCCTTTCACCAATGAAGTGTTCTCCTTTTTATATCTTAATGGGGGAGGGTGAATAGTCACAAACTTGCAAACTTTAACAAGGGATACAACTCCTCCAAGTGATGCGTCCCTCTTTAATTAATCATTTCCTTTCAAAATCAATCGGTGCCTTTCTAATTGCATTTGCTGCCCTTTCTGATCACTATTAATAACAGTAATTAATATTCCTTAAGCACCGACCTTATGAATCGCTCTCTTTTTTTTGGTGATTTAGTTTTTTTGGTTGCAATTTATGTCTTACGGTGGGGGGGATGACAATTTTGACAAGTGAAAAGTGTAATGTGAGGAAGGAATTCGATGGGCCTAACTAGCCACAGCCCCATTTGATGTTTGAAAAAGGTAAAAAGGAAGTGGATGGGTCATAGCATGAGGTGGCATTTGGATGTTTGGGTAGAGTTTAGCAAGTCAAAAGGCCAGTGCAGTAGTCTATCAAGATGGGTGATTGAAGTATAAAAATATTTCAGCTGTTTGTTTATTCTAGCCACAGCCAAAGGGGTCCAGTTCTATGATCCAAATTAAATCAGGTTGTTTTCTATGTTATTTAAAATTTGTTAAATATTATTTAAATAATGCTTCCCATAATATCTTGTGATGTTTTTTTTGTTGGTGCACGCTTTTTTATGACTGGAGCTATGAACCAGTGAGGCCACAAATGGGGGACCTTGAAATGTCCCACCCCTGATAGGATATTTAATTTTCTGATTTTGCCTGGTTTTTTAAGTTTGCTCTGATATCACTGGAATATCCCTTGCCAAATTGGACGATAATCATCCCAAAATGCTTAAGTTGACATATTTAATTTGTCAATTAAGTACAAATGATCCGGTTATGCATAATAACATTTTCTGAACATGAAGCATGATAAATAACGTGACTTCCACACACAATCATTAGCAAACTGAGTGCATCACTGATTTCTTGTATTGTAATGAACAGCTGTATATAGAGGACAGGTAAATAAGATCTCAGTGACATAAACATGTGTACAGCAGTTAAGGAATTTCGCTCAGAACATTACTATGGACTGATCACACACTTTAAGACTGATCAGAAATACAAATCAGAACTGTACTCCCTTAATAAACAACTCAGAGATTGATTTATTAACTTCAATCATATATATTATATATGCTTGCGACATTTAATATGCCCTTATACTTGTACAACATTTAACCAATAGATTTCTGAGTATGAGTAATAACTGATTACCTAATGATGGACGGCCCAGAACTTATATCAGACCTTACAAAACAGCGATATTGCTCATACAGTTACAGTGAACCATGTGACTGATACAATGCCATATCTGAGAATAAGAGGTAATGAAGATTAGCACCCAAAAAAAGGTAATAAAGATTAGTACCCAAACCTGGTTATCTAGATGCCACAGCCTGGAGTGAATGCACAGCAGTTTCCAGATGGTGATAATATCTTCTTAAGACAGACACCTTTGGATGTATATGCCTCCTTCACACAGCCAACACTTCCCTAATGTCCATGCAGCTCCCAGAATAATCCCATGCACAGGTAGCAGCAGTATATCAGTTCACCCAACAAGATAACTCACTAATTTTCTGAACATTGACCAATCTGATTACTAGGTTGAACAACCCAGACTTGAGCAGTAGCTTATACAATGATCACTGAGTATCAAATACTGACTGATTCACTCATATATGACAATCCAGAACTTAAATCAGGCTTTAGCAATTCTGAAACTAATATTCAGATTGGTAACAGTGCCTTTGAAACTTACAATGATCATGTCAACCATAAACTAATACTCAGAAATAACCAGACTAAGAGGAGATTAAGTTTTCTCATTTCTGATTACATCATATTGCAGCCATTAATTTGCTCTTCAGACTAGCATCAATGCCAAAAACAAAGCCCTATCACTGTAGCACGGTACTGTAGCGCAACACTGTTCACGCCACTGTAGCAGCAGAACAACAACTTCTGATTTGCAATATTTTGTTGAATCCTTCAACCTAGAAATCTCTTGAGATTTTCACTCCAGTTAAGCAAAATGTGACTTCTGAGATAAAGCCACCTCTTTAGCAAACCTTAGATGATCTTTCACACCCTTAGAATGCTTGAATCAAAGAAAATCTATGCTTTCCAAGTTCGCTTGCAGCTGAAACCTTAGTTTCCACCTCCAATATACTAAAGCACAAAGCCAAGTGGAATGAAAATGATCAAAGACAATGAAAATGCTTTTGAGTGCCCTTTTTATATCTTCTCACAAATTGCACAATTTCCAAGAGGCCTTTTAATCATTTAAAATGTTATAATTTATTTGCTTTTGTTGACTTTATAATATACCCCTTAAAGTGGGGGCCTAATAAGACTTAAATGCACTTTTAATAATTTGACTTTATAATCATTAAATATCCCTTTCATAATAAAGTCAATAAAAAACATTTAATGTTGTACACTTTATAATAATTAATTATTATTAAAGCATATAATAATAATGATGTTCATAACTCCAATAATAAACCTCATAAATCAATTCCGTCTGCGTTAGGAGGTAGCCCACTGAACTCACTGCTCACCAGGGGGCCTTACTATAAATAGTAAGGTTGGCCTCTACCATCCAATTGACTTACTGGAAATAGTGAGTGTATACAAATGAAGCCAAAAACCCCTAAATAACATCGCCTATGAATAAGCCAAGGATTTGGAGATGCCAAACGCAGCAAACTGCCAACTGAGATAACAGAAATCTCCAAAATAGGGTCCTCTAATCACCATTATTAGCCTACGAAGACTCGATGATAGGCTAAACCTCCAACTTTGATGCTTGCTCATAAAGGGGACATTACAGGCTTCATACCCAACATGAATGCAAGAACAAGCCACACGATGGAATGGCAGCCCCTCCCGCGAGCACGGCAGCCCAGCGAGGGCACAAGGCCCGCAAGCACACCAGCCCAGCGAGAAAGAAGCCTTACGCCTTAACGCCTGGCACATTAGGCATGAGCGCCCTCTGGAGACTTGAACCCTGGTGGCCACGGGTACAACACCACCACTTAACCATTGCACTATGGGATCAACCCATATCTTGTGAATATTTTTATTCGCTGTTAGCATTAATTTATTTAAACTTTGCAATTGAGGAGAAACAAAAATATTTGAATTGTTGGAAAACAAAATTTATATTGATTTCAGTGGGAATTGCCAGAAACCTTAGAAAGGAATATTTCACATGCCATAGTCATTTGGGAATGTCCCCAAGAATAATCTCAATTTCCAATTTTTTGTGGGCCCCACAGTTGTCAAACACATTTTAAAATATGGAAAAAATAGAACTTAAAAAAGGAAAAAATCAAACCTAATAATGTGAACAATAGTGAGCACTATGGGAAAATGATTATGTGTATTTGAGTAGTTTTATAGGTATGTAGAAAACGAATATAGGTATATTTTGGCAATTGCTTGTTTGGAGGAATCCTATCTGGGATATCATTACCCGTTAAACCTTTGCATTCCAATGCAGTTTGTTGATGAAATCAAAACATTGTAGACAAACCTGTGTTCAACCATGACAATTTTTTTTATGTTTGTATGGTTTCAATTATAGCTGCATAGGAGTTAGGAGTTTACTATTGAGAAAGTGTCCCAAATTCATATGAAAAATATTGATTTGAGAATGCTTGTGACAACTTCAGAATCATAAGTTCTTGTGCAGAAGTTTGTTGTAGAAAGAGCAATTTGGACATCTATTCAACAAAAAAAATTGCTATTATTGTAGCCGCGATATTGAAAATGGGGGTAAATTTGATACATTTTAAAATTCAGCAGTGTGTGAGTGGAGCAAGTTTACAAAATGTTAACATACAAGCAAGTGATTATTGTTTAGGCCTCTGTAGTCACATCTGATTCAAAAATAATCAAGAAACTGAAAATTAGGATTCTCATTGTAAATTCAGCACTTAATATTTGTATTAATCATAAGCATTATGATCATGCCATCTGATCTTGGATTATTGATCAAGTTTTTTTTTAAAGTTGCAGCTTCTTTTAGTTTCTTAATTTTTTTTTTTTTTAATTTTGTATTTCAATATTCGAAACTAAAATTTATATATTATTTTAATAGCTGCCAACCCACTTGCTGTCAAATCTGTCTAAGTTTTTGCCATCCTCGAAATGCATCTTCTATCCCAAGTTTCCCCTATCTTGGAAACTTGGGAAAAAACTGGATAATCCTTTCTCAATATCGTGGACAAAACCAGTTAAACTTGGGGCATCAATTGACCCAATTCTGGATATCATCTAGATTGTTGACCACCTTGTTGAAGCAAGGAGATTTGAACTTAGATCTCCTCTATATGAGTATCTACCCATATGGAATAAACCCTTGCACCACAATTATGGGCCTCCTAAAACTCCTAAACATTATTTCCATCTTTTGCTTTTGAGACCTCTTGAGTTCCAACTTACACCTTTCTTTCCTACCCACTGGCATTTTTTTTTGCTTGTAAATTCCATCAACAAAACTAGGGAGCACCGGGGAGCTTATCATCCTTTTTGATCTTACACATCTCAAATCCTAGAGAATGTTAGCTTGGATAGGAATTTCTGGACAAGATTAGTGCGAATGTGTAGGGAAAGGTTCAAGTGGTTCAAGTTAGTCTATTTTGCATTTCACTTTAGTGATTAAAATGAAAATCTTTTATTTAGCTAAATAAGTTTAAATAAAATGTAGACAAATATTTAGACTTATCTTCCATTTTGCCCTTATAAGGATGCTTTTGTAATTAAAGCGGTTTTTTGGAAGATTAACTTTAGCTCTATTAGTATAATAATAGGAGTAAGATAGAAGATTGTAAGCAATTCATTTAGATTGTCTTTGGAAGGACTAAAAGACTAAGTTTTCTGAAGGATTAGAAAAGTGAATGTAAGATGGTTTCTGCGCAACTGTGCGTTATATTAGTTGTAGAGGTTTCTTTGTATGTTTTGAAAGGAATGAAAAACAGGTTATGAGGTGTAATTATCTGTGTACGCTTTCTTGTTTTTCTGAAGATTTCATTGTTGTGTAATTGATTCAATGTTTCTAACATTAGGAAATTAGGTGCCTGGTATTTTGAAAATATCTTCATGGTATCAGAACCAGAAAGGTAGGGATAAAATCACATAGCTTGGAAAAGGAATTTTGAGGTTTATTATTTGAAGAATTTGTAGAAGAATTTTTAAGAAAATTGCAGATTCAATTTTAATAAAATCATGTCATATTTTATGAAGGAGTCATTAAGATTTTTTAGTAAAAATTGTGATGAGAAGCAGGAGGAAAAATTGCAGCCAGGGTTAAGGAAATTATGGGTTGTTTCTTGTTGAAATTTGGGCAAGATTTTTTTATTAAAAGTGCATCCTTTTTTGAAGAAGATTAATGTAGCTTTTTCTTTGAAATTGGATTGATTTTTTTTCAAGAGATTCATGGTTCTGTTAAAATCACAGCTTTTTTCCTGGATCATTTTTTTTTGCAGGAGATTTGTGTTTGTTCTATGAAAATAGCGGATAACTTGTCAAGGAATTTCATAGGTTTTAGTTTTGAAATCATGGCTAGGTCAAGTATTGATTTGTGCTGGTTTTCCTTGGAAACTTGTGGTGGTTTTATGGATCAAAGTGTGGATTCGCACATGGGTTGAAGGTGCAGTAATGTTTTTTTTCCTAGTTTCTTCTACAGAATTTAAAGGGCAGTGATGCTTTTCTCTTTGGCATATTTTTCCCAGTTTTTGGAAAAATCTGTCATTTTATAAGAGTTTCAAAACCTTCAACTTAGGGTTTCTTGTATGATTGTGACTAGGGTAAGGTGACGGCCAGGGTTTGAAGTGGTAGCTAGGGCAGCAAACCAGGGTTTTTATTTTTGTATTTAGACACAAAGGGACTAGCTAGGGTTTGCTACAGGTAGATTTGAAAACCAACAGCTAGGGTTTATTTCAGGAGGTTTTCCAGTGGCAAACTAAGTTTTTTCAGTAGTGGCTAGGACAACCATGTAGCTAGGGTTTCGACAGTTCGTAACCTAGGACTTTGATCAAGAATGGAGTCAAACATCAAGCGTAAGGGAAAGGGTAAGCATGCATCCTCACAGCTAGGGAAGGACTTGAGTAAAAATTAAGTGTTTCAGTTGTCATATGTTTGGTCACTATGCATCATAGTGTCCAAACAAGAAGAACCAAGATAAGCAACAGTAGAATGATATAGTAGTCTCTGCAGAAATTTAGATGATTGAGTTTGCTGCCAAATTTGAGAAAGAGTTCTCAATGGTTTCTTGTCTTTCTACCAACTCAGTTTTGAGGAATGCTTAGTATGTGGATAGTGGGGCCTCTAGGCATATGACATCAGCCCAAGAATATTTTATCAATTTTAGGGAACATAATTTTAGAGTTTAGGTTGAGCTTGGTGATGATGCCAAGTATCTAGTAGTAGTTGGTACAATTCCCTTTAAACTATAGTTAGTAATTTTTGTAGATTTTGATGATGTTTTGTTTGTTCCTGGTCTCGGGAAGAATTTGATTTTAGTTTCGGTGATGGAGGATTAGGGCTTTGTAGTTGAATTCAAGGATCAACAAGTTCTTATCAGACCAAAGGAATCTAGCCCAATATTGCACAAGTTATAGGGCTTAGAGAAGACAATCTTTACAAGTTACAGGATGAACAAGTTCTAGCAACAATGATGAGTAACATCATGGATTTAGAGCCTTCTAACTTCTAGGAAGTTGTAGGCCAGCAAGTTTGGCAGGATACCATCTTGGAGTATACCTCTATCATGGCATTGTGCGAAGACTGGAAGAGAAATTAGTTGTGAGTTCTAGGTGGCTCTATAAGATCAAGCATGCTTGAGATGGTAGTATTGAGAAGTACAAAGCAAGGTTTGTGGCGAGAGGGTTCTCCCAAAAGGCGGGAGTGGACTATGAGAAGACTTTTTGCTTTAGTTGTTAGATTAGATACATTTCCATTAGAGTACTTATGTCTTTTGTTTTAGTTATGGGTTGGAAAATACATCAGATGGATGTTAAGACAACTTTTTGTAAACAGTGTACAGAGCAACCTTAGGGCTTTGAGGTAAATGGGAAGGAATCCCATGTTTGTAGGCTTAAGAAAGCCATGTATGGACTCAAACAGGCATTTGAGGCATGGTATTTGAGGATAGATCAATATCTTCTAAGTATGGGCTTTAGCAAAAGTGAAGCATATTCTAATCTTTATTATATAGTTGTTGGGACTGAGCTACATATTGTGATATTGGATGTAGATGATTTGTTCATTATAGGTGCAAAGCAACTTATTGTAGAGTACAAGGGAGATTTATTTGTTGAGCTTGTTGAGATTTATTTATTGGCCTAATGCATAATTTTTTGGGGTTAGAGGATTGGCAGAGACCAAGAGAGATTTTCCTTAGGCAAGGTAACTATGTAATTGAGATCTTGAAGTGATTTCGGATGGAGGATATTAGACCTTTGACCACACCTATGATCACTAATCTGAAGTGAATAACACCTTCGGAGTCGGAGGTGATTGATCCCTATGTCACAAGATTTGAGTTCGAGTCTGAGTTCATGTTCGGGAACAATAAAACTCAAATGAAATTCGACAAGAGGAAAAAAATTGAAAACAAATTCATTATTAAATAATAAATTCACTTTATATAAATTCGATTTTTTTAAAATGTAAATAATATATACACAAAGTTATCAAAATAAGTAATATTATATTTGTTTAATTTAATTTAAATATTTTAATATAAATTTGTTAAATTTTATATATTAATGATTAAAAATCTAAATTAAATATTCTAAAATATTAAAAAATTAATTTATTAAATGTTAATAATAAAAAATAAAAGTAAAACGATAAAATAAAATAATATTATCGTCTTCCTATGAAATATGGCAAGTTTTTTGACGAGTTCTTTCTCGGCGGGCAAAAAATGTAACAACATTTATTTGAAAAAAACCCGGCATTTATATGCCATGACAGCCTTTCTTGCCATGGCCACCCACAAACCCTACCGGCGGCAAGGCATCGTGTCGACAGCCCTTGAAGAACTCAGTGAGTTCCTTTATACCACCTAACGGTCGTTGTCGGCTACTCACCCACCGGCGAATTTTTTTTGAACACATACATTAATAAAAAACATTTGCCTCTTTTCCTACAAATTTGAAAGTGAATTTTCACAAATTTCATATGTTTTTAATAAATTTGCCAAATTTCGAACTTGAAACCGAAAATTCGGCGAACACGTGACATAGATTGATCCCACGTTGTACATGCAGCTGATAGGTTCCTTGATGTTTTTGGTTACCTCTAGACCAAATATATGTTTCGCAGTGAACATCTAGAGTCAGTTCATGTTGGAGCCAAGGCAAGATCATTGGGTAGTAGAAAAACATGGGCTTAGATGTTTGAAGGGCACAATGGAATATGGTGGGAGATACCTGGGAGATGGTGAAGTGAAGTTGTAGGGGTATTCAGACTCTGATTGGGTAGGTAGTGTAGCAGATGTAGAGAGCACCTCAAGGTGTTTCTTTAGCTTGGGTTTAGGAATGGTATCTTGGTTCAATAGAAAGTAGACGTTAGTGGCATTGAGCATAGTAGAGGTAAGAGTATATGGCAGCTAGTACTGCTAGTTGTGAGGCCATTTGGCTCTGCAAGTTACTTGCAAGGTTATTTGATCAGGAGTTGGATCACATGGTCATTTATTGTGATAATTAGAGTTGTGTCAAACTCTCGAATGACAGGCCCAAGCACATAGAGATTAGGTATCACTTCATCAAAGACATGGTTGAGAAGGGAGCAATGAAGCTCTGGTACATCTCCACTGATTAGTAGGTAGCTAATAGTCTAACCAAGCCCTTGCAAAAGTGAAGATAGAGACTTTTAGAGACAAACTTGCATTTGTGTAGAATTCCTTCCTCGCTAAGAGGAAGTGTTGAGTTTTTAGCTCAGATAGGAAGTTCCTCATAGGTTTAGTGCGATTGTGCGGGGAAAAGTTCAAGTGGTTTGAGTTAGTCTATTTTGCATTTCACTTTAGTGATTAAAGTGAGTCTTTTATTTAGCTAAATAACTAAATAAGTCTAAATAAAGCGTAGATAAATATTTAGACTTATCTTCCATCTCGTTCTTGTAAGTGATAAGGATGCTTTTGTAATTAAAGCTGAATTTTTGGAAGATTAGATTTTTAGCTGAATTAGTATACAAATAGGAGCAAGATAGAAGATTGTAAGCAATTCATTCAGATTTTCTTTTGAAGGACTGAAAGACTTAAGTTTCCTGAAGGACTGGAAAATTGAATGTAAGATACAGTTGGTTTCCGTGCAATTGTGAGTTATATCAATTGCGGAGGTTTCCTTGTAAGTGTTTCAGAGGGATGGAAAACAGGTTATGAGGTGTAATTATCTGTGTATGCTTCTTTTTCTTTTGAAGATTTCATTATTGTGTGATTGATTCAATGTTTCTAACATTAGGAAATTAATCACTTGGTATTTTGAAATTTCTTCAGAGAATCTCTTCTTCTATTTTACTTAGCCTTTGTGAATGGACTCCTCTAGAAGCAATCTCTTGAACCCTATTCAAGGATAAGTAATTTCCTATTCCACTTCAAGTTAGACTAACATTTGTGTGCGCCCTTCCTTCTGCAAGGTATAAAGCTCAGGACTTCGCACAATCTGTTGCACTTTCATACTAGCGTTTGGGTTTAACTCACCACATCCAATTGAATCTCTGATATTCTATACTTTTTTGGTTAAATTTCTTATTATACAATTGACAATCAGTGTAATTTGATTTTCCAACACATGGCCATCAGTATATATGCCTTCTTGAATTTGGTCATTTTCATTGTAATTGGTTCAGAAATATTTGAAGGACCATTATCAGGCTCTGGGAAATTGTATTTAACTATCATCCCATTTTCTTCAACATATTCACCCTGTAAGAAGATTGCCCTTTCTACTTACAAATCTTGAAGAAATTCTTGTCATGCACCATACCTCTTTACAGGAAAAGCATCCATCAAAACTAACTTATCTAGCTTGGGACACAGATTTTAACATTGAACTTCACTTGGCTTTACTGAGAAAAATGGTCAGCTGCATCAAGTTACATCAAAACCGTGCAGGCATATGGGTTAAAACAATTCCATTTTTATCGGCCTAAAGTTTAAACATCTCCTGATTGTTTCAGTCTTTATTATCTGAAGAGGAAACCACCACAGCGAGGGAGACATGGAATATACGTTCAGATAACTTGATCTGTTAAACTCTCCGAGTCAAGATTTAAAAGCCACCTGCAGTTCAATCAGTCCTCAAATATTTTTGAGGCCATATTAGGGGTTTCTAAAGAAAACCAGGTGAATACCCCATTTTGGTGTTAAGTAGCACAAGATGGCAAGATGGATTTCTAGACACAGATGGAGGTTAGTATTTGCTACAGCATTAGGTAATCATTGAACTTTCAATGAGAGAGAATGCTTTTTGGAGCATGGTGGCATTTATCAATGAGCTGGAGGAAGTATTAGCAGACAAAGTAGTTCACGGATTCTGTAAGCAAAGCAAGAAGGTAGTTAAATGCTCACTTACAAAATAGTTAAAAGATGTACATTTTTCTGATAGAGATGGGGGAGTATTGTTGTAACCTTTTGTTCAATGAGCAAAAGAATTTAAATAATTTTTAGTGTTTACCAAGGACTAATCCATATTGTTAAGACCATGGTGTCCATGAAGGCATACTTTGAGGATTTTGTTGAAGTACCAAATCAAACCAACTGTCAAGCAACAGATATCAAAATCCAGGAAAGAGTTTAAGTGGAAATGGAAGTACAAGCATATAGAGTCTCTATATAGATTTGGAAAAGTAGAACAGAGGCAGCAAAGACACTAATTAAGCTACAAGGTCTTGAAATGAAAAAAGAAAGAAACAAATAAAATTAACGTCTCTGCAGTTTTTTGTGTGCATACAATTGCTCTGTTTTCTAAGAAAGCTTCAAGGTTATCTAGTTCTCAGCCATAGTGTGCACTGTGGACTTAACTTTTGATGTTGGGAAATCGAGCTTGTGTGTGTTGGGGTTGGGGGAAGAAAGGGACATTTTTGGAATTTGTTTGTGTGTATGTTCACTATGCTGCTAAATATGTTGGAATTAGTTAAGCATAAAAATGAGAACTATATTTGGTCGACTAGATATGAGATTTTAAAAAGGAGATAATTGTATAAGTCTTGTATACAATAGGGAAGCTTGCACATCCAATGTAATTTTTTATATGTGCACTACAAAAACTTTATTGAATATCCTATACAGCATGTACTTGTTATTATTAAATATTAAATGTAATATTAATGGTCATCTTAGTTTTATTTAAGTGTTTAGTTAGCTTTAGTTTGTTTCAGTTAACTGTTTATCTATCTTTTAGTTACATTTAGCTAACTCTTTCAGTTAACTAAATCTTCTCCCTAATTTGTAGGGTTTGTAAAGTCTTTAAGATCAAGGCTCTTCTTTAATAAAATCTATCTCATTATTTACCAAATTTACATGGTATGAGAGCCATCAAAGATAGTTTCAGGCCAAAGTTGAACGAATTTGTTATATTTAGTTTGAGTCCATTGCTATGTGCAACCAATTGCAGACGATGGTTAGATGTCTCTAAAAGGATTTCCAGGTGTCGCTTGGAGTCAACTTGCACATCTTGCGACAACAAGAAGGAATAAAGAAATTGGTTTCTATGCAAATTCGTATTATGTGCTTGTTTATCCGTCTTTGTGGATCTGCAAATTTATAGACTTTACAAACCCACAAATTAGGGAGAAGATTTAGTTAACTAAAAGAGTTAACTAAACGTAACTGAAAGATAGATAAACAGTTAACTGAAACAAACTAAAGCTAACTAAAGACTTAAATAAAGTGAAGATGACCATTAATATTACATTTAATATTTAATACCCTCCCTTAATGGTCATCGTACAAATAAAAAACTAAGTCTGCCCATATTGTGCTGGTCATCAAAATGCATAGTGTGTAGACTCCTACTCAGTTTGCTCCGCTACGTGAGCAGGTTAGTGAGATACTAATCCTAAATTTTTTATTTCAGGGTTTCTAAAATAAAGAATTTGAGGGTTTGAAGAATTCTTTTTCAAACATCAAATTTTTTTTCTGAGCAGGGTTTTGAAATTTTCTCTGGGCAAATTCGTAAGGGTTTTTCGTCAATTTTTTTTCTAAGGTGAATTCGAGGGTTTCAAAGCAGATTTTTTTTGAGGGCCGATTTATTTTCTGATCATTTTCGTGATATTTTTTGGGTGCGATTTTCTATCTTTGGCGCTTTTTTTTTGCATTTTTTGGGTGAATTTTCAAAGGATATTTTGGTGCGTATTTTGGGCTTTAGGCCGCGACTTTTTTCTGAGAAATTTTCGGTAAGTTTTGTTTTTCTTTTTCCAACTTTTCTTGAGCGCGACCTGCATGCACGAACTTCATTCTTCTACACGATTTTCATTTGATTTTTGACGCATTTTTGTTAGATTTTTGACGCGATGTCTATCTATTCTTTGGTGTGTGATTAACCTCTATTTTTGGCGCACGTTTTTAGTCTTTTTTGGAGCTCATGGGTCTATTTTCTGCACGGGACTAAGGTTTTTTGGGCATGATTGTGTTGGCACATTTTTTACTCACGATTTTTGGGTATTATCTTTGCAACTTGTGTTGCCTAAGGTTTTGTGGAATTTTTAGTTGGTGATTTGCTAGGGTTCTGATCTGTTCGTGGGTTTTTCAAAGGTGATTTATTGGTTCATGGTGATTTTTTGGTTCGTGATGATTTTCATGGTAGTGTGAAGAGCTGATTTTTGGAGCCAGTTTTGACAATTTCTGGGAAAATAAAAAAATTGTTTAGAGTTTTTGAAAATCTTTCAAAGTTTTTGAGGGTTTTTCTAAAAAAAATCTTACTGTTTATGAACCTCTTTTTGAGATGATTTTTTGAAAATTGTGTGTTGTGCCAGCTAATTGTCTAGTGTTTTGCCAGCTGATCACAAATTTACCTTGTTTTTCGTGCTTTGGAAAATGGAAGGGATGATGTCTTTGTCCAATATTATGTTGGAAAGTTCGCAAAGGTTCAATGGAAAGAATTACACGTGGAAGAAGAGGATGCTTACCATCTTTGAGTATTAGTGTTTGGATGCGCTTGTTCTTGGTACAAAAGTTTGTCCCACCATTGTTGGGAAGGATCGGGACAAGTATGATGGAAGTAATAGGGAGGCAGTCATGTTTCTTAAATTATCTATTGCCAACGACATGTTACCAAAAATATCATTTGGTAAATCTGTTGCGGAGATCTGCAAGCATTTGAAAGATCTTCATGAGACCTTAGACAAGGGAAGGGCTTTCTTTCTGAAGAATATGCTCTTTTCTATTGTGATGGATGACCAAGTGAGTTTGTAGGAGCACTTGATGAAAATAAAAAATATTCGCGATCAATTGGAGGCCATCCACCAATGTTGACTTGAAGTTTGATGAGATGTGCAACAAGCTTTTGCAGCAGGATAGGTGGAAGAAGCAGTTTGGGAGCAGTAGTGAGTCTCCTACTGTTGAACAAGCATTTACTGTCAAGGACGTTGGCAAAGGCAAGTCCACTCAACAAAAAGGATGAGGCGATTCAGAGGAGGGCTCCAAGAAGTCTTTTACTTGCCATTATTGTGGAAAGATTGGTCATAGACAGAGGTATTGCAGACAGTGGTTGGCTGATGAGAAGTCCAACCAGGAAGCATCTCAGCAAAGTGCTCACGTAGCAGACTAGACTGAGCAGAAGGAGTTAGCACACTATGCATTTTGATGACCAACACAATATGGGTAGACTTAGTTTTTCGTTTGTACGATGACCATTAAGGGAGGGTATTAAATATATTAAATATTAAATGTAATATTAATGGTCATCTTAGCTTTATTTAAGTCTTTAGTTAGCTTTAGTTTGTTTCAGTTAACTGTTTATCTATTTTTCAGTTACATTTAGTTAACTCTTTCAGTCAACTAAATCTTCTCCCTAATTTGTAGGGTTTGTAAAGTCTATAGCAAGACTCTTCTTTAATAAAATCTATCTCATTATTTACCAAATTTACAGTTATTGCAGTCATGAGAAAATCAATTTGAGAAAGCAGAAACTCTTTTAATGAACTTGCAAATTTACTGCATTGATAAACTTGTATTATGGTAGATTTATTTGCTATTGTATTATGTAGATTAATTCACTGGGGTGTTAAATGTATTTTACCATTTTTTTTGTGGATTAGAAAAGAACAGTCTACTTGTACTATGGTGGCCCATGTGGTTGGAAAGAGAGGTCTATATGTGAGAATGCTATGATCTGTGTTGTCATTTCTGAGAAATAAGAAATGTGAGAAACATGTTTAGGCAGACTTTAACAAACATGGCTACCATATGTACCCACACACACATATAGCTTTTTAGGTCATTGCCAAACATATACATATGTAAATGTAGAGAATTAGAAATATAAATGCATATGTATATGTATGTAGCCATGATTGCTAAAAAAGGTTAAATGAGGTTCAAAAAACCCTAAAATATGGTCAACTTGATTTTTTTTTGAAAAGAACAATATACGATATCCCAAAACATGTAATCTATAAATAACTTATCTAATTTTTTTGATTTTGGTTGATATAAGTAAAAAACTAAAGCAATAATGTTAAGAGTGTCTATCAACATTGATGTGAGGTGAATGCGTTTTTTTTGTGGTATTTTCTCAGTATATATAGAAAAGTTAATATTTTCAAGAGTTTCATCACACATAAAGCTAATGGTTCAAACATCACAAAGAATCAGTCACATTATCACGATTCACCAAAACATGGTTGTACATGATACCACTTACATGGCATATGCATAGTTGATAATGCCAAATCATAAAACGATAAACATAAAATTAAAATAAAGCAGAAAAGTGAATTTGAAAAATAAGATAGCAATCGCCTATAATTTGTATAGTCTGAAGGTAAAATAAGATAATGCCACATCAATAATCATTTAAATGAGCAGGAAACAATTGCCAACATTGTCTACAATATGCACAGTGCACATGTCTAACGATGAAATGTTTCTCAAGCATATTGGCCCATGGATATAGATAAATATCAAAGATTTATTCAATATTATCATATGTAAGATTGTGCCCTATTGAATCTCTACTATTTCTTAGGTGTAGCTTTTTTATGTTTGCATTGATATCTGTGAAAAGAAAAGATGGCTAGGTAGATGATTCTACATACTATCAGATGCTAGATTTTCAACACCAAAACATATTGGGATACGTCAATTCGTTTTCCTTGATATTTTACTTTGTGAAAATTAGTTTCTGGGTGAGGAACATTGAACTCATAATGCCAAATATTCTGGAAGTACAAGTTGGGTACAATTCATCTGCATGCATAACCTGAGTACATCTGCATGCATAACCTGAGTAACATCAGGCGTGCTTTTGTAAATTTATACAAATATGAAGCTGTCTGTTAGTGTTCATACTTACATACTTGTTAGAGAAAGAAAGCGCTCACAATTCTTGTGCAATTCAGAGTCATAAATCTCTATGTAGTGCTATTGCATTTTTCTAGTTTTCTTACTGCTGCTGTATTACTGATGTTTGCATGACCCATGAATTTATGCAGGTTTATCGTTTTCTGGTCAGTAGTCCGAAGCCATGAGTCTTTCATGTCTAGCATGCCATGGTGTAAATAGCCCATCAGAGTCATTTAGGAGCTATTCATCAGGTTTAGATGGTGAAGGTAGATGTGGAGCAATAGTAAACTGCTGGTCCAGGAAGCCTAATGAATTAACTCCTGCAGAGATTACAAACAACTTCATGAGTTCGAAGGTGGCTCCACAACCTGCTGTAACCAGTCAAAGTCCTCCTGGAAGCCCTCGCTTGGTGCGTAGTCGTGCAGTTCGAAGAGATAAATTCAGGGATTGGCACATTGGCGAGATGACTGAGGAAGTTAGGCTCTGGGAATAGAGGAATCATTTTATTGTTTTTTGGCCAGGGCTCAAAAGGTTATTGTCTCTCTGTAATGGTCTTGTGCACTTGTTAGAAAAGTTAATGTCTGGTTCTAGAAGGAACTTATCATTATGTAGTGTGGGCATGGTGTGTTAATAGACTAGGGGCACATTATTTAATGGTCTCAATAAAAGGCAAAGTTTGACTTTGCTTAGATCTTGCTAGAGGATCTGAGTAAGATATGCCTGTTTGCTTTCTATATCATGTTGCATGTCCTTGAAGCATTCAGCTGTTTCAAATGAGATTATCATGCCATTGTATTTATGGTCAGAAGCAAAAGTCTTTTAACAATCTTAACTATCTGCTGTTCGAACATTTGTATAATTAACATTTAATCGTGTAACTTTTTCGCTAGGTTTTTTGTAATGACTCTTTTCTCGTTTATTCTTCTTGTAGCCCTTGTAGAATGTAATGAAATTATGTATAAGAATTCAATTGCTTATGTCTAGAGAGATGTTTATAATATATATGCAGCTTACTCTTTGGCAGTATTAAGCCTTAACCAACTTGAGTTTTCAGGGATCAGGTCAAAAGGTGTAAGTTGAGGCTGTCAACTTTGTTCTCATTTATTGTTCATTATTAATATTTTTTAAAAGTGGAAGTTGAGGCAATCAACTTTGTTCTCATTTATTATGCATTATTGATATTTTTTGAAGGTGTAAGTTGAGGCAGTCAACTTTTTTCTCATTTATTATGCATGATTCATATTTTTTGTTTCCTTTGTGTAACTTGTAGGATGAACTGCAGTTTATGCACCATATCAACATGTCTGTAATTTTAGAGGCATGGTAATGTGACATGCTGTTGAATTATACCCTTCTGAGATGTTAGGCAAGCCTCCTTTATTTAACAAAATTGATTGAATTTTAGTATTGTTTCTCTAAATTCTGTATAGGTGGTCTCTGTCGGAGTTTAAACTTCAAGCAGACTCTTCAAATTTTATTTGACAGACTTTAATTTTTCAACAATCATGTTGACGCTAACATGCAATCCTTCTTTTCGTTGGAAAGTATTTTATGAGATTATTTCAGGTTTCAAATTTCATTTTCTCTTACTTGCATTCCGATTGAATATTAAACTTTTCTAATCCTTTTAAATTCCATATTTTTGGCAAATCCATGTCTCCACGATTATATTTGATATACTAAAATTTAAATCACTGTTTATTCATTATCTAGATGTTTATCATCATTGATTTTCTCAATGGATTCGAGTTTGCAGAGAATCCAAAAGTTTATTATATTTCATTTTATCATGATGATTTGATGACACGTTTAGAGTGTTGCTCCTTATTTTGTAAGAGTAGTCACTATATTGTATTTCACACATTTTAGCCATTAAAAATATTTGATGCCCCAGTCGTGGGTTAAATATGTGTTGTAAATTATTTTTTTACTCCGGACTGTTTTTTATATTTATTGATCTGCTATATAGAGTATTTTGGCTGTAAATATGCTTTCACCTTAGCTTTACCAAGATCGGTTTCATGTGATCTGTTCTATTGTAAGTCCTTTTCTCTTAGGGATGGAGGTTTAAAGAAGGGAGGTTGTGCTATGAACTTGGACATCTATTTTGCTTTCTATGTAATGAATATTTTGTACATAAGCTTTTATTTATGATAGAAGTGGCGCTCTTAGGTACTCATATATTACACATGTATCATGGAAAAGATCAAGGACAACAAGTAAATGCTTTGCAATAATGTGGTGTAGAATTAAACTCTAAAATTTTTAGGTGCTTGAATTGAGGTGTTCATATCATACTCTACTTGATATATGAATGATTTTTTAATGTTCAAATGAATGTAATAAAATTCTTTTAAATATGGATATTAACAATTTGTGCATATGTGCACCAATTTAATTCAAGATGGGAAAAAAATAGAAGGGGGAGTTAACCAAAGTTTGAATTTGAAAATTGAAAATTTAGGGCTTAGATTTGCAGATCGATTATGCACATATAGAATTATTACCAAATACTAAGCGCAATCTAGTTCAAAATTGTTCTTACTCCAACACATCTAAGAAGTGACACTAAGTTATAGTTCAAAAGCTATGACAAAAAAACATACAACTATCTTTTGGCTATCAAAATTATACAATTGTTATTGTCAAATTTCAAGATTGTGTTACAAGATTATGCTATTTGTTGATATGTAATTGTATTAAGCTATTATCTTAGAATGGAAACAGAATTAAATGAGAATTTGAATGAATATGCAAATTAATCATTACATTTTGTTCCCACTTTGATGTGCATGTGAATCTCCAAATATGTAGCACTAACAAGTATGCTTGTAAAAAAAATATTTAGATATAAAAGGATATTGGGTCCATATAAAGTAATAAACAGTGTTGGATTTCATAGGTGTTAATATTTTGGCACACAAGCTGAATGAGAACATGCAAAACAAAGAAAAACCGTGCAATGAGTAGCTTTTATCACTAAAGTAAAAATACATACAATTGCAAGTTAATTTTATTGTTATTGATTATGAAAGGAAAAGAGAGTGCAGGGTTACAAAATATTTGCATGTATGGGAAGTGGTAATGCTTTATTTTGTGTTGTGGCCATGTGATGATATGGTGGCATATTGGGTGCGACCATTTCTTGTGGTAATAATTGGTTTAGTCAAAACAAATAGTCTTTATTTAAGTACTTGTAACTGCCTAATATCAAAATAGGAGCATTAGCAACAGGTCATGCCCTATCTTTACTTAGTGCATCTTATGGGTGCAACAAATTGGGGAGAGGGAAAAGTAGTACATGAGATGTAAATGTAAGTTACGCAAGTGAACACACAAATCATGTAAAGTGATAATTGTAATAAATGTGTAACAAGCAAGTAAAGCATCTTGAAAGATAGGTGTGGTAAGCACATGGGCTAGGGATGATTGTCAAGGTGTATAACTAGCATGGCCAAATGAAAAAGTTGATGTGATATTTAATGACCAAGAACACCTGCGTAAGCACATGACACTAGTCTAACATATGTTCCCAATGTAGCATTCAAGAGCTCAAGAACATATTGGTCAAGTAAGACAATAAATAATGGTAATGTAGATCTTGATGGATGGTGTAACAGGTAAACAATAAAGTAGGGAAAGTTAATATATGGTGTGCCTAGTGTAACTGTTAGAACATGGTATGGTCATGTGAGCACATGATGTTATAAGGAAGACATGGGTAAGATTGTGCAACGAGGCATAAAGACTATAAAAAATATGGATTGTTAACAATGTATAACCATATAGACAATGATGTAAGATGGCATTAAGTGGCTTGATAAGTGTTATATGATAATAAGTAACATATAATTAGGTTAATAGATAAGCATTTAAGTGTAGATAGATAATATGCAATTTTGAAGGTATGTGAGAAGCTAAATTGCCCCCAATATGTGTAATATGATGAGATAGCTCTAGAAGCATGATAAGGAAGTGTGAGCTCACGTGACAATAAGATATTGAAATAAGATAAGTATAGGATAAAAACTTGATAAGGATCATAAGCATCATAAGTATGTGATCGAAGTATAAATCATGTGTGAGATCATAAGCAAGGATGCAAATATGATGAAGAACATAACATAATGTGATAACCATCATATATGATTATAAGCATGGTAATTGTAGACACCTAAAAATGTCTTGAGTATATCACACACCGAGATTTCAATTATTAACACCATTTCTCTCCTAATTCACTTGATTTCATCTATTTAATTAAATAATGACAATTGTTTAATTAAATTCACTATTTTTATCCTATTAATTGAATAATTAATTAATTCACTACCTTTACACTAATTTTCATCTCATTTGATTAAATAATGCAAATTATTTAATTAAATCCCTTAAATCTTTTCTTTTGATTAAATAATGCAAATTGTTTAATTAAATGTCATAATCCCCACTTTGATTAAATAATTCCTAATTGTTTAATTAAAGCTTCTAATTCTTTCACTTGTACAATTAAATAATTTCTAATTTTTTTAATTGGCTAATTTCCTCCAATCATTCAAAGAATATTCTCAAGGAATATTCCTCCAATTCAAATTCAAATATTTCCCTCCACATGGAAATATCTCCCACATACTCCTAAAATTAAGGGATTTGTTATTGTCTCAAACAATTTGGACCTTTGATTAAAATCCTTGATCCATGTCATTGAGCAATATCAACCCTTGATTTGACCTTTACTCCATGCCATCTTCTCTCCTTCAATTTCATCCTTTGATTAGCCAATTCAATCTTAACCATTGATTCATTCCAAAAGTCTATAACTAGGTCTCATTTTACATGAGAAGGCATTCACAATCACTTGAGCAACCAAACTATACTAAAATTCCTACTCACCATTTGAGTTAATTACCTTTTGTGAATCACCATTGCCATCAATTCATCAACTTTTTTTGAAGCTTTGCATCATCAATCATGGATTAGGCTTGAAACTAAGCACTCCACATCAGATTCAACACTTATTCCCAAACGGGATTGAGATTTGCATTTGTTAATTAGACTTTGAATTGAATTACCTTTTATATCTCATGTTTCATTAAGCTTTGTTAAGTAATTACCATAATCTCATTGGAATATGGTTTAATATGGTCATTTACTTGTCTTCTTAGTTAATTTCCATTTTATTTGATCATATTAATCTTTCATGTTCACATTTTGACATGCTTGGTGGGACACATGTCCCTGAACTAACCAATTTGGCTTGAGTTTGTCAACCATTATAGGTTCTAGAAGTTGATCGACACCTTTGTCTGTGGTAGAGAAATGCTTTTGCAAATAGCGACGCCTTTGCATAGCAACACTTTTGCACATATCGACACTTTTGCATAGCAACACTTGCAAATAGTAGTGCTTTTGCAAGTAAAGATGCTTTTGCAGGACAACATCACTTATGTCTAACAATTCGACGCCTTTGCACAACAATACAATGCTTTTGCAAGGTAAAACAAAAACTTAACTTCTTAGGGATCAATTTGATTTGGTTTCTGATCTTTGGCTAACCTTAACTATTTGTTGTCTGCTGTTTTTATATTTTCCAAGGTTAACACTTGTAGGGAACTTGAAAAATTATGAAGCATTGATCAATTTGAAAAGTGTTTATCAACACTTATTTGAAGGAATAATTTTTGGGCCATTTCAATCTTATGCAGTAGATAGACTCGCATTTATCTTTGGTGCATTAAAATAAACCCTACAACTTATATCTTTATTTTGGGCTTAAAATTGGACAATCAACTTATACTAGTAATTTGGGTTTTAAAAGAACAAATACCATGCATCTTTTATATGGGGTTAAAATGAACCACACAATACTTTGGTGCATGCTTAAAAAGAACAAGTGTTTTCTTTTTCTACCGTGCTTGGTGATCTCTAGATGCATATCCTCTCCCCTTGTGCCTAGTGCGATCTTGGGTGAGAGAAACATCTTTTACTTACATTTAATGTTCATTGTTAGCTGAAGGAAGTTGTTATGTATCCTCTCCCTTCGTGCCTAGTTCGATCTTGGGTGAAGAGAAATAGTAACATCAATCCTTTCTTTTCTTAAGTAGGAGGCCTGCTTTGAGACACATCCTTATGGAGAACTCAAGAGTTCGACCTCAAGCAAAATTTTTGGGTGTGCTACATAAATTGGATGAGAGCGAAAGCTATAGTTCAATCTGTGCATGTAGTGTACTAGAATTTCAATAAAGAACTACTTTTTTTTGATTCCTCAAGGAGATGCTTATGTAGCTAGTGATGTTCATTGATGATCTACCCACTACGAACCATTGTTTTTAGAGGCCTAAGACTATCAAACATCTTTTAGTGGTCCAATGGGATAACATTGTCCCATGAAGTTACTTGCTATGTACCAATCCTAGTTGAGGTGATAAAACTCCTTGCAAGGAACTTTTCCTTCCAAGGTAAGAAGTGTGTCGTGTACACACACATACTTTAGTTGCCCATTCCATGAGTAGTATTTTATCAGTGGGCCCACTTTTAGAAGATAAACTCGATCTAAACTACTAAATAGGTTGTACTTCATGGCATGTTTTCATGTGGAGACCTTGTGACACCAATTAGTGTGTTCTTGTGGAAGAAGAACACATGAAAAATACCTATTCACCTAATTGAGTCAGTTCACATGCTGTATACCGTGTTTTTTAAAATTCAAACATCAAACAAACTAGATCAACACATTTGCTTGAACAGTGTGACACCTTTGCACAAACTGAAACTTCTATTTTTATCAAAACAAGCTTCTGTTTGCATATCGATGCTTTTGAACGTCATGACACCTTTGTCAAGGATAACAAAAATTTACAAAGTGACTCTTTTGTTTGGACAATCCGACGCTTCTGTCAAACATCAACACCTTTGCAAATACCAACACTTTTGTAGTTAAACAAAGAGACACCTTTGCCAAAACTAAAAAACAACCTTCAAAAATTATTTGACTTTGTCTTTTGGTTCTCAAACACTAAACTGATTCAAATTAATGCAAAAACAATCTTGGCTCACTTATAGCACACAAAACAAGTAAATTTCATGTTCTCAACATCTTGAAACTCGTCAAAACACCTTTTAGGCTTTCAATTAAGATCAAAACATCAAACTATCAAAACATTGACCATCAAACACAAAGTAACTTGAAATTTTGACATAAATCTCTTAGACTGTTTCTTAGCATTTAGTTGAATTAGTAAACATTTTTTGGACAAACTCACCTTGGAGTCACAAGTCTAATCCCAAGGTTTGTAAGTTCATCATCAACATCAAACACATCCAAAAATTGAGTCTAGAATCTTGTCGAATTTGAGAGTTTCATATCTTAAACCCATCCACAAAAAACGTTCAATATTGATCCTAGAAACCTATCAAAGTGTTATTATTTGAAGACAACAAAGTCATTTCAATAAGGAATTTTGCATCAAACATATCCTAGGATTGATATATTCCCTCATTGTCCAAACATTTATCCTAGGTCATTTAGAGGTCTTGAAAATTTAAACCTGAAAACATGACAATTCCAATCAATTATTCAAACCCAGACCCATACAATTCTTACATAGGTTCAACATATCCTACAAGCTTCAATGACATAACAAATGTGGGTATACATAGTCAAAACTTTAGAGCACCTTGTCCTATGAGAGATGTCAATCAATGCCAAAGCTTACAAATATACCAACCAAACAACCAAGGCATGAGTCTTCATCAGCACAACATTAGTTCACCAAATCAATACATCCCAAACACAAACATGAACCTACCAAACACAAACATATCAAATTTGAACATTTAAAATCCACACATGGTGAACTATGGGATGGACTCATTCACACCTCAAAAAATCATTCAAAAAATTTCTCCATATTCACATCAATTTTTTTTCAACATCATCAAAATGACACATCAATTCCAACCACAACATCAACAACAATCTCAACAATCATTGCAAGAATTACAATCCCACACCATCACTAAACATGAACACACTCCTTTAGGGGATCCAATTGAGTTGGTGTTAAACACGTTAGTCCATGCTAAATTTATCACTCTTCTAGAATTATTAGGTGGCTATGAACCTATCTTCAAATTCTCATGGTACAATGTTAAGGATTATTGCGAATACCATAATACAAAAGGTCATGAAACATCAAACTGTATTAAAGTCAAAAACCTCATACAAGACCTCATTGACCAAGGAACAATAATTGTTGAGGAAAACATTCAAGACTCATCCACCCATGATCACAATTACAATGTCTCTACTTCACCTAGTGAGAATATCGATATACATCAAGACTCTTTTCCAAAGCATGATCCACATCCTCCACGTATGTCTAGCAATGGTCCATTCCAAGATATATTAACATCATTAAACCTCATGGTTACAAATATTGAGGAGATTCTTAACATACCACTTGATTCAAACCCACTTGAGGATCAAGAAGCTCTAAAGCTGATATCCATGCCTAATGAAGAAGATCTAAGCCAAGAGTTATCATCCACATGCCCACATGTTGAAGAAATCCAAGGTTCCTTTTGAAAATAATCCTTTCTTTGAAGTTGATCCATGTCAAGGAATTAATCCAAAGCATGCCAAAGGTAACTTCAAAATCAATCAAGATCAAGAATTCATATCACCAAAATACTACAATCACTTGATGCATATCTTCCAAGATATTCAAAATTTCTCCAAAAAAGGCCAAATACACATACCAAGAACACATACATTTAGCAATGAGATGGTTCCCTTTGATGGACACATAGATGATCTTCCAAAATAAGTCTACTATCATCAACGTCATTATCAATGATCAAGGGTCTCCTACTCCTAAAATCTTAACAAAAGATAAAGCATGGTAGAATTAACAAAATTTCAAAGTAATCATGAAGAAGATCCTTACATTGATTTTAAATCATCAAAATCTCTTGAATCGACATCAAAATTTGACACATCCCAAATTCAGATTGAAGACATTGAGTATGAAGATATCCAACATTATCAAGGCAAAGGAGTAGGTTTACAAGAACATGGTATCTTGGAATCAATAAAGATAGTCAAAACTCTTGAGCAGTAGAGTATTAAAGAATCTAATCATGATAGTGATACTTCCATAATATTGGGGGCAACTTTATTTATTGTAAACATCAACATGGGGAGCATGGAGAGTCCTTATGATAAAAGAAAAGAGAAAGTCATCAAAGAAAAAGAATCTTCAAATCAAAATGGACAAGAAAAACTCAAATGGATGCCAAAGAAAAATAAAGTAAATCATTCCTATCACACTCCATTAGTCAAAGAAACTACGGGGAAAAATAAAAAAAGGAATTTCATCCATCAAAGATGTCTATCAATGCAGTAAAAAGCTTCAAGAGTGACTTACAAAGCATATGAAGAAGTTGGTCTCAATTGAATCTCCATATCCACCCATCATTTCTCATCATCCCAAGTTTGGAGAATCAAAGATTTCAAATTGTCAACCAATCCCTCTACATCTCATATTCCTCATCGCATTCCACGCTCCACTTTTACATCCATGGTATCTAACTCTTGCATTGATCATGTCTTGGCAACAACACTTTTTCATAAGGACTCTAAGGGCACTCTATCATGATGTACACATCTAGACGTCGTTAACTCCAGTATCAACAAAGAAGACAAGAACATCTAGGGGTTATATTCAAGCACCCGTATCTTGGAAAAACAACTCCTCCATGCAAGATACCATTGACACATCATGAAAGTACCAATATCTACATCAGCACCACCAAGTGGTTCAACATGATAAAAAACCTTCAAAATTCTAAAAAAATTTAAAAAATCAAGAAAATAGTAAAGAGAAAAATCATCCTTTAGTGAAAACCACTTTGGTAGCGCTTTAGACAAGTACCATGATGAAAACCTCAAAAATGAGTGTCATGTGTAGAATCGAGCATCTACATGCGTTATTTTAGATAGAAGCATCTCCTCCCCTCCATAATAAATCCAATATTCCTTCCATTTTTATCCATAATAAATTCATGATCCATCCATCCAATCCATTTTCACCCATCTTCCAAATTATCTTGATCTTGAAAAAGGTTTGGCATATACTTTAAAAATTCTTGTGGAAAAACCTTGACATGGGTCATTATCATTGATCCTATCCTATTCTATGCAATATAATATCTTGGGTAATCTAGCATTATTTGATCCATGAAGAATTATCCAAATAAGCATCCTCTATTTGAACATGTTAGCCTATCACAAAATAATCCTTGGCCTCCTTTGCCTACCAATCCATCCATCTATCCATGCATCCACCCATGGCATTCCACAAATTTCTAGACATCGGGGGTAGATACTAACATCTTCCTTTAGAAATAAATATTGATCTATATCCTCTAACTCATGTTGTGATCTAAACATTTGCAAACACAAAATTAAAAATGATCATAACATTTGTAAGAAAATATGAAAAATCACTAGTCCATGACACATTATGATGAATAATGTTCCTTATTAGCCATATCAAACATAAAAAATTGAGCCAAACAATATATATCAGTTACATCTAACTTATGCTTTAATGTCATATCAAATCATTCAAATAGATTCTATTCCAAGCCTAGCTTAAATCTTGATCTATTTTATCTAATCAATCCATCATCATCTCAATCCTCGTGTTTTTTATTCCTTGACAATACTATCCTTGCATTGTTCTGTATCCTCAACAATGTTCTCACTATCGACAATCCATCAATTAGATCAATCAATCCTAGCTTGGCTATAAACAAGGTCCCAAACAAATCACTGATACCGTTACATATCTATATCTACTTGTCAACATTGTGCGAAAAATCCAAAAATATTTGAAATGTTCTCAAAAATCCAAAAATATCAAAACATCATCAAAATTCCAAAAACATTTGAAACATCATCAAAATCCAAAAAACATTCAAAAGATCGCAAAATCCCCAAAACATCCAAATCATCTCAAAATGTCAAAAACCCCATAAAAAATGTCAAAAACATCTAAAAGTCAAAAATGCATTATTAGGTCTAGTAGTCGAACTACGTTGCCTCTATGTGTGTACATAGGCAAGGCCATCATCGATGAGCCCTCGAGGCCTAATCAGTCTTTTAGGAGTCTGTCACAATAAACTATATTGTCAAGAGTCAGTTGAACTATGTTGTCCCTATGTGTGTATGTAGGCAAAGCCATCTTTGATGAACCCTTGAGGCATAGTTCCTTCCCCCTTAGAACCTGTTCTTTTGGTTTAAATTGGAAAAATAAAAAAAAATTGAAAAATTTGAAAATCCAAAATAGCCTCAAATATCATCATAAAATCCAAAACAATCTCAAATATCTTCATAAGAAAAAACATTCAAACAGACTCAAAATACCAAAAAAAGCCTCAAAAAATTTCAACAAGTAAAAAATACTGAAACTTTCCAAAAACATCACCATCCGATCTCGTTTTCACCTACAATAAACTCTCACACATAATAAGTGACAATCACCTTTAAAACTTTGGCAACACAAATGGAAACATGTACAATAATCAACAAAACACGAAACTCTAAACACAATCTTATGTCTTGATCATGGTCAAACACATCGGTTAACATTTATATCAATGACCTATCAAATAGTTAGAACTAATCAACATCCAATAACATGTCCTACAAATACATCTTTTCTACAATGAACATCATTATTGGAAATCACCTTAAACACATCCTTTGGCAAGAGATATGAATAACATTGATTGTTTGTCATTTGATATTTTCTTATGATTTATCTTATTGGTCCATTTTGATAATCTCTCGATGATGTCTACAAAATGATTTAGAGAGAAAGGGATGGGGCATTGATCATTGCTTTCGTTTGCTGTGTTTGTTGGATATTTTTGTAATATGACCTTGGCGAGTACTTGCCTTGCGTGTGCAAGGGTAGTATCAAGTAAAACATGGCCAGGACATATTAGGTTCTTCATACCTTTTGTGTATTAGTCTCCTTACTTCGATGGCTTCATTCTTTCATGTGATCAAACAAGGTTTCCGTATGTCAGGTATGAACAAGGATACTCCTATCTGTTTACAAAGTCAAAGTCCATGCATTGGATACAACGTCATCATGGTTTTCAATACCTTGGTGCATTGTGTCTATTTTCTATATCAAAAATAAAGATGCTATGATGAAATTAAGCCTAATTCGAGAAGCAAAGCAGTATCATCTATCCTATCTCATCACATATCCAATAAAATCTTGAATAATCATAGGTTTGTTGGAATACTGAATCAATACCAATACAATGCTAATGCATTCTATCATCTCCATTCTAATTATTCTTCTACTTCTATCATCTTTATTCTCATTCTTCTACTTCTATCCATACTAACATTTCTTTATCCAAGTATCAAATATCAATGTGGTATACATCAAAATATACATGAGGCTACCCATGGCTGATGAATGTCTATACATCATAAAAAGATTCTACATCGAACATCTGAGCTTTCAAAGATTTATCTTTCATCCTCTTTGCAACCAAACTACTCCCGTAGCTTTGTCATGAGCTTGACCTGAAAGTCAATTTTTTTGCTCGATCTCTCGAGGGGGCAACACAACAAAAATTATTTCATCTGCTAGGGCACAGTGGGGCATCCAAAAAAGCTAGAATTTTTTTAAATTTTGATCTAAGCAGCATTAGCCTGAGTAATATCAACCTAAGAAATATCTATTCTCTGAAGCAACACATGTACCTCGCTTCAAAGAGGGGCAACATGTAGACACCTAAAAATATCCTGAGTATATCACACAACGAGATTTTGATTGTTAACACCATTTCTCTCCTAATTCACTTGATTTCATCTATTTAATTAAATAATGTCAAATTTTTAATTAATTCACTCTATTTATCCTATTAGTTGAATAATTAATATTATTTGATTAATTCACTACCTTCACACTAATTTTCATCTCATTTGGTTCAATAATGCAAATATTTTAATTAAATATCTAAAATCCTCTCTTTTGATAAAATAATGCAAATTATTTAATTAAATGTCATAATCTCCACTTTAATTAAATAATTCCTAATAATTTAAATAAAGCTTCTAATCCTCCACTTGCACAATTAAATAAATTCTAAATTATTTAATGGCCAATTTCCTCCAATCATTAAAAGAATATTCTCAAGGAATATTCCTCCAATTCAAATTTAAATATTTCCCTCCACATAGAAATATCTCCCACATGCTCCTAAAAATAAGGGATTTGTTATTGTCTCAAGCAATTTGGAACTTTGATTAAAATCCTTGATCTATGTCATTGAGAAATATCAACCCTTGATTTGATCTTTGATCCATGCCATCTTCTCTCCTTTAATTTCATCCTTTGATTAGCCAATTCAATCTTAACCATTGAATCATTCCAAAATCTATAAATAGGTCTCATTTTACATGAAAAGGCATTCACAATCACTTGAGCAACCAAACTATACTTGTTACCTATTTTTAGCTACAACTCAAAATAGGTAGAGCTGATTGCATTCATCATTAAAGGTACACAAGTGGTTACAAAAATTTTCTACTAAGTATTCATTGCTGAAATAAATTTGATTACTTTTGAATTTCTAGTATTATTATGCAAGTAATTGTAACATAAAAAATTATAAAATTGCATAATGTTTGCTGCTTTATTCATAATGTACAAACCAAATCCCACACAAGTTGTGGGAGTAGCTTAATTTGATTTTCATAATCAAATAATGAATACAAAAAAGGAATGTGCACAACAAAATTGAAGATAATATAGGTGTAAGAGAGAAGGTGATTCGTCATTGCCTGGAATGATGAATCGTTGTCACATTTGAAGTCTTCAGTTGTCATGTCTCCAAGAAGCAACAGCTCCGAGCTCCGAATGCATTTGCAAGATTGTAAAAAGGTGGTGTTAGAGCAATGATGAATCACATCCTACCTCATGCCTACATTACCAATAGAGATGTAATACACATTCAATTAGGGATTCATCAAAAGACTAAATCAAGCAAGAGGCATATGATCATAAGGCACAAAGTCCAATGGAAGCATCCAACTTCAATTATTCTGCTAACTTGTTTGTTTCATGTGCAGGTCACTGGTTTCATCTATTTGTTGCAAGTTTTTTATTTTAGCATGTGGAGTAAATGGGCTCCCACAAGGGTTGAGCCCAACATGTTTAAACACACAAGAATTCAATTTTCACTCTTTACAGATCAGAGCAAAGGTGTATCATTTTCACCAAGGAAATCATGTTTGCATACACTAACTTATGTTGTCACTGTTTTTCATCATGATTTATTTGTTGTCTCATCATGTTTCTCCTACTATTTTATTCATATAAATCATAATTATAAAGAGGAACAACATTAAAAGACTGAGACACATGCAATACTTTTGAAACCTCAATCATATACTGCCCAGAATAGAGAGTTGATGCTACCAAACACCAGGGCAATCAAATCAAGAACAAGGGGAATTTCTCAAGTACAAGTGGATTTGGCTCTCAAAATTCTATTAACAATTCCATAGGCCAAGGCTCAACTCTCCATGTTCTTGCAAGTGCTCGGAGGCAGTTACAAAGGTGCAAATTTCTAGTTTGAAAGCCTTGTAATATCAAGTTATTAAAGGACAATCACTATGTTACTATGTTTCAGGTTTCTTTAGGTGTCTTTGACAGTCTTGGAAAAGGCAATGAAGGATTGTATTTCAACATCATAAATGTGAGGTTAAAGAAAGGCAGTCACCCTAAAAAATTTGAAAGTGCAATACCAAGGAAAAGGAAAGTGGTCAATAGACCATGGTCATAAAAAATGGAGATAGTCATCATGACATTCAAGGGAAAAGTTTCATGAAGCCTAGAGCCACAAAGAGTAAACAACATGCTCATAGGAACGAGGACAAAGAACAAAACAATAATAGAAGATTCTTATTTGTATTCTTGTCAATCTTTGAGTAAACGGTCTTGAAAGAGCTAATGTGGAGAGCAATATGATTATATTCAGGATTTAGCATATTTTCATTGCACATGCCGCTACTATCAAGTCCATCAACATTTAATTGAATTTTAATGATAGTAGAGTAGGGGTTTTTTTAAATCCTCAAATATATAGAAAAAATGTTGAATTTCCAGTCATGACCTACATCATATTGAAGGGGTTCTTTATTATTTCAAAAGCCATAAATCAAGAAAGCTTATTCATAGTAATAAGATGCATAGAAATGGAAAAAAAGAGCAAACCCCATGCTAGGAAAAGAGCAGATGATAAGGCAGGGTGGGACACTAAATATCTTGAAGGAGAGATCTCAAGGCCGTAGCTGATATCAAGACCTACACAAAAAATGAAAATGCCCAAAAGCTCGAGGGGGTTTTCATTCATGGTGGTGCTACAAGTTCAAAGACGAGGGTCTTTACTGATATTAAATGAAGATCTATAGATAAAGAATTTCCAAGAGGTTTTTACCACAACCATGGAAATAGATGAGCACCCAGGTTTCTAACACAGAATGCCAGAAGCTTATCAAATGTTCCTGAAGCAATGACAAGTAAATCTTCATATACTTATAGAGAGAGCGTTTTCATTGTATGATATCTTTTGTTACACAGAAAAACAGTGAAATAAGGACATGGCCGCACCCATTCATTCTCAGAAAATTTCAGTTTTCAAACAAGGATTTCAAGTTTTTGGGCAAAACTTAGCTTACCTTCAGTTTGAGGCATATTTGCATGATTTTTGACTTGGAAGTTCTAGTTTTCTCTCTCCAACTTCAGGCTCGAACCCTATTTCTACATGGTTGATGGTGGCAAGCAATAGTGATTATTAAAATGAAGTGAAAAGAAAAATGCCGTGGGTTTCATACCCTAAACTCATCGAAGATTTTACGACTTTTGTCACATTTTAATAAAATTTTCATGCCTTTATAAATACCAAGGCCGTGGGTTCCATCCCATTGTTTTGCCTTAGGTATTTTTTCATTGTATTTATTGGCTAAGTCCTCATTTTATGTGGAATGGGGCACATATGTAGGGGTAGAGTTTAGGTATTGGGGTAGGGTTAAGACTTTATTTAAATGTAAATGTTATGTTGGCATAAAACTATATGAAGTTAGTCAATTAAATGATGCAATATAAATCATTTAATTAACTTAACTATTTTAAAATGCAAACATTAACTCAAGGTTACCTCAGTCACACATTTTAAACAAAGACTTAATGATGGAGCTGTCCGAGTCTGATGTGCATGGGCGAGTTGACACAAACATGGCAGTTTTTTGCATGTTCTGCCCACATTTTCAGGGATTTCCAGTTCAATTCGAGTGCCCCATGAGTCAACTATGAGTTGACCTAGACTTTGAGCCTATGTTCACTCATTTTCGCATGAGTTTGAGCTTTTCTTTTCAGGGTTTTTGCTTCTGCTCGGATTTCACGTTGGAGTTATGGATTTGGCACTCGGAGTTGACTTTCAGTTTCACCTACATGCCTTTGAGAGGATTTTTGTATATAGTGAATGACTTAGTCATTTTTTCACTAGTTCTTGAACATTTTCCTTTTGCATTTTTGCAAAGGAGGACGATTTTATAACTCAACATTCATATTTTATTTTATTTGAGCATATTTTTACAGGATTATTATTATGTATTGTAGTATTTCCTTTCATCTTTTCAATTGTATCAGGTTTTTCCTTCAAGATTTTAGGCATCATTCTTATGTTTGATTTTGATCGAATTTTATTGTGTTTCAACATTGAAACCTTTATCTTTATGTTTCAATCATAAGTGTATGTATGCATTTAAGTTTAATTCATAGGTTATACACTGAGAACATGATTTAGGAGTATCTTCTTAATTGTGAAAACATTGTCCTTTTCCTCTGAAAGAAGATAGTTTTATCAGAGCCCCTGTATGAAACATTTATGTGAGTTTGAACTGTTCAGATTTTGTTGTGTGATTAGAGGTATTGAGAGGTTATTGTGAATCAAGCTGCAATTTCATCAGGAGTTAGGTGCATCACCATAATTTAATTTTTAGTTTAGCATAAATTTTACCATCTTCTTCCCTTTTCTCGAATAGTTTCATTTATAAGCGAAAGATCAAATAGGAAGCCGACCTAGAATCCAGAGGTATAATTTCATAATAGGATACCCACAACCTAAAATTAGTCCAATGTTACACAAGATTGTAGAGCTTTTCAGCCTTGCATGCATGTGAAAATCCTTGTGATAAATATTTTTGGCACGCCCAATGGGACTTTGAGTCACAGTTCAGAGTAATAATTCAACAGTTTCAAGCTGCTGTTCTAGTATATACAACAGTACTTCAACCTTTGAAAGGCTAAAGTTTCATATACTTGGTGACTCCGTTCTCAATATTCGAGCAGATCAAGTGTGAGTAGCTTATGAGAAATGTTCAGATGAGAAGAAGTTCTCTATTTGAATACTTACAACTATCTTCACCAAAGAGAAGAGCAAGGACAACCAAGGGAACACCTGGTAGGCCTTCGAGAAAAAAATTAGTTTCTCTTATTTTTAGAACAAAATCATTAGTATCTTCACCAAGAAGGAGAGGCAGACTATCAACAAGGCAACCAAGCTCACATTCAACTTCACCAAGTTCCAGAATATCAGTTTCTCCTTCAAGAGGTTCACCGAGTTTTGCTACACTTTCAATTCCAGTGTTTTCGGTACGTCTTGTACCAATTTTGTAAGCCATGAATATCATAATACCAGCAACTCCAATGGTTAGAGTGCATGCATTTGCACCATTTAATGGGGGCAACCCATTGAATTTATCTCAACATGAGGATATACCAGTTGTTGCACTCAAAAGTCTACCTATTTTTACTGGTGAGGAGCAGACGACGCCAATCAAACATATCAAAGATGTAGCTTCACTATGTGGAGTTCATCATGTGACTCAAGAGAATGTGGCGTTGAGGCTATTAGCATCATCATTTAAGGGAAAAGCACTTCAATGGTTCAGAGGTTTTATGGTTAATACTGTCGAGGCATGGGATGATTTAGGAGACAAACTAAGCAAGCAGTTTTCAGACAAGTCAAATTATCTTTCTCTCGTTGAACAAATGACAATAATAAAGAGAGCCCCACAAGAAAAAATGTCTGACTTTAATTTTAGGTTTCAAAAGACCTGGAATAGAATTCCAACAACGGTAAGGCCAACACTTGATCATGCTTTTCTTTATTATCTCAGAGACTTAAATAGTGATATTGCTTTAATGATACAATCAATGGGTGGATTAATATTACCAGCAACATATGACATTGCTATTAGAGCTGAAAACAACCCTATACAGGCTGGTAAAATTGCACTAAGGCCTCCTATGCCAATTTTCCCAGACATTCATCCTTTGATGCCTATTCATATACCTACTATTTCCCCACTTCCAGTTGAACCAGCCTTAGGCTATCAACTAGTTGTTCAGAATAATGCTTTTCCAACAAAATCAGATTTTCAAGAGCTTAGGGGTACTCAATAGGAGATGGCAAAGCTATTGCAGACAATCAGTAATTACTTAGTAACTCTTAAGAGGCAACAAGGTTAGAATTTCAAGCCTTATCAAGCACCATTCTAGCCTAGCAAACCACCTTACCAGGCAGATAATCAGGGACAACGAAGGAATTTTATTCCTATACAACCAAAATGCTACTAGCTCTTCAAAAGAGCTTGTACTTGTGCAGAATAATTTGGCACAAGATTATGTATGGTGTTATCCATGTAATCAGCCTCATGATCAGGCCACGTATGTAAATGGAGTGATTAACCAGGCTCTTATGGTTCAGTACAACTATTCTACTTAAGAGAATGTGGTAAAAGATACCAACAACCAACAAAGTTCTTAGAATGATCAAGGATATCTTGATGTTGCCCTGCCAAATTGGCAAGGAAGTGACTTTTGTGGGTTTAATCAACCTCAGGATTCAATTGCAGCTAATACAAGGTCGAAAAAAAGGACAGTTGATTTAAGATAGCTTGTTGTTTCCAACGAACAACAAGCTGAAAAAGACCAACAATAGGCTAAAAGAGATCAAAATCAACCTTTAATACCACATGATGTATAGATTTTACGAAGACAACCAGCTGCAACTGCTAAGGAATAGCCAAAAGCTCAATTACAACCAACTCAAGTACTAAATAAAGCTGCTATTCCGAAAGTTCAACAAAAATTTAGTAGTACTTCTTTCAATATCATCGATCATATGAAAAAGGCTACTGTTAGCATGTCAATTTTGGATACCTTACACATTCTTGGGCAAAAAGACTTGCTGCAAGAAGCCCTGACTAAAATTTCAATTTCAGATGAGAATAACAAGGATCAGTCAAGGGTAGTTCTTGCAAATAGTGCTGAAACTGAAAAAGAGCAATCGTCTCAAGAGGTAAAGCCACCTCCATTCTATGTAAGTCTGATTATTGGTGGTAATTTAGTACATAATTGCATGATTGATTCAGGAGCCAGTAGTTCTATTATGCCAAAGCAATTAGTGGATAGGTTGGGACTGACATATGAACTGTTGTCAAAAGGAGTTGTCCAATTGGATGGTACAACTATTAAATCTATCAGAATTATTAGAAATTTGTCCCTTACCTTGCATGCTTACCCAAATTTCTCAATTTCATAAGATATATTCATAATAGATCTTCCACCTCTCTTTGCCATTTGCCTTTCTAGAGACTTTACTACAAATTTGAGTGGGTACCTGTCATCCGATTGGTCACACATGTTTTTTAGAACTAAATATGGTACTAGAGTCACTATCAAATTATAACCACAAGCTAAGAATCATATTGAACCATATGTGCCTAGTGCTATAAATGCAAACCTAGCCATTCATGAACAAAATGACCAGTCCATGACCCTAGAATCCGGTACGCCCATTGGATGAATACCTATCGTAAATCTTGATGAGTGGGAAACCAAGGATCATGAAACCAACCCCTTTTGTCACACGGATGAGGTAGGTTTAGGGATCTATATGATTCAAGAACCTGACATAGTTATTCCAAATTTGATTAAGGATGATAAACAACCTAAGCAATAGAATAATCAGCTTTGGAAGCTTTATTTTGATGGCTCAAGGAGTAAAATGGGTGCTGGTGGAGGAGCTATGTTAATTTCATCGGATGGAGAAAGGTATTATTTAGCTTTTCACTTTTCTTTTAGTTGTTCAAACAATGTAGCAGAGTATGAAGCATTAATTCGTGGTTTAGAATGGGCTAGGAAAAGAGGTTTTAGCTATTTGCAAGTATTTGGTGACTCAAAATTGGTCACAAATCAAGTAAGAAATGTGAATACAACTAAAAATGACTTGCTTAAGCTATACAAACACAGGACCTGGGACTTAATTGAAGATTTTAGTGCTTTTAATTTGCTGTCAATTCCCAGAAATCAGAATAAGGAAGCAGATAGATTAGTTGCCATAGGTTCACAATATGACATTCCTACTGATATACATAACATTGAGGTACAAAAATATGTCAAGGTAGTAGTGAGGGCTTCTATACCCGATAATACTGTCAGTTGGAATTTTTTTTGATAACTATCAACAAATCATCAATTTTCTGATCGAAGAAGCAGAGTTTTCTGCTAATAATCAGTAAAAACTTGAATAGCAATACAGTGACCAGATTCTCCAGTTGAAGTCTAATAAACTATGTAAGGGACTAGTTACCCTTGAATCTATCTTTAACACTGATGATCAGGTTAGAAGAGATAAATCTAGTATGACAGTGAAGGAAGAGTATTACAAGCCGATAGAAATTTTCAAAGACAAGTTTCTTAAGCTTGGAAAAGTCTATACCAAAACAAAACAACATGCCTTTGTCTTGATTTTCCAAGAATTCAGTGACATCTTCACTTGGGAATATGGAGATCTGAAGGGTTCTAACCCTAAGTTAGCTCAACACACCATTGAGGATGCAAAACCAGTAAGACATAAGCAGAGGCCCCTGAATCCAAAGTTAGAACAGCTAATGAAGACATAATCGAACAAGCTGATTGAAGGTAGTATTATTTTTCCAATCAAGCACACTTCTTGGGTTTCAAACTTGGTGCCGATAAGAAAGAAGAATGGAGAGGTAAGGTTGTGCATTGATTTCCGTGATCTAAATAGAGCTTCACTCAAAGATCACTATCCACTGTCTTCAATGGAGCAAATACTACAGGTTGTTTCAGGATTAGAAAGGTTCTCATTGCTGGATGGATATTCAGGTTATAACCAGATATTGGTTAAAGAGGAAGACCAGTACAAGACAACCTTTACCACCAAGTGGGGTACTAGGGCTTACATAAAAATGCCATTTGGATTGTCAAATGTGGGATCAACCTTTTAGAGAGCAATGGATATGGCTCTCCAAGGTTTGATAAACAAGTTTGTTCTTGTTTACTTAGATGATATCACCATTTTCTCATAGAATGCTAATGAAAATTTTGGTCATCTTAGACATATTTTTGAGAGATGCAGAGAGTATGGAGTTTCTTTGAATCCAAAGAAAAACATTTTTTTCTATTCACGAAGGTAAACTTCTAGGTTATATTGTTTCAAAAAATGGCATTTCTATAGACCTAGAACATATTGCAGCCATTTTGGCATTGCCACTTCCTACTCACAAAAAAAGGTTTACAAAGTTTTTTAGGCAGAATAAACTTCGTTAGGAGATTTATTCCCAACATTGCAGCTTTATTGCAACCACTTACAACAATGTTAAAGAAAAATACTATTTTCAGTTGGTCAAAAGAGGGTAAAAACAGTTTTGAGCAGATTAAAGAGGCACTTGTAGCAGCCCCAACACTTATAAATCCAAACTTTGACAAAGATTTTATATTGTATACGTTTGGTAGTGTTGACACAATTTCTACCATGTTATGCCAATAGAATGATCAGGGACTTGAACAACCAATTGCATTTTATAGTCAAATCTTACATGATTATGAAACTAGGTATTCATTTGTTGAGAAACATGTGCTCGCTGTAGTGAGGAGTCTCAAGAAGTTCAAACATATGTTGTTTAATAATAAAATATATCTATTGGTAGCTCACCCAACAGTCAAAGAATTTTAGCTAAGTAAATATATTAATGACAAGAGAGCAGGATGGATAACTAAAGTCATGGAATATGCCATCAACATAAAGGCTACCAAGCTTGTTAGAGGTAAGGGTCTGTGTGAGTAGCTTGTAGAAAATAAAGAGAACAACAGTGAAGAAGACACTACAGTTCTAAATTTTGAAGAAGAACTTGCTGTTACACCTACTTTAGCTGATTGGATCCATCAAATGATTCATTACTTGCATACTGGAGATTTCCCAAAAGGTATGGACAAATCAAAATAAAGATATTATAGACTACAAGCAATTCCATATGCAGAAATAGATGGTGTTCTTTATAAAAAGGACTTCAATGGAGTATTCCTTAGATGTGTTTACCCATATCAGATTGAAAGAATTCTCGAGGAATTCCATGATGGACCTGCTGGAGGTCACTTTGCACCACGTACTACAACTCTGAAAATAATGAGAGCCAGATATTATTGACCATATCTGTTCAAGGATGCTCATGCTTATGTGAGAAAGTGTAGTAAATATTCATTGTTTGTCAGAAAACAAAAGCTTGCAACCTTGCCCCTGAATCCAATTCAAGTTGAACAACCATTTGGGAAGTGGGGACTTGACTTCATCGGTCCAATTAACCCACCGGCAAGTGCAGGTCACAAATGGATTCTTACAACAATAAATTACTTTACAAAGTGGACTGAAGCAGTTGCTTTGAAAGATGTAAATGAAACATCTATTTTAAATTTTTATCAAGACTTAGTTTTCAGATTTGGTATGCTTGATTCAATTATTTCTGATAATGCATTAACCTTTATCGGTTTGAGAGTTTTAGATTGGTCTGTAAAGAATAAAATTTATCTAAATACTTCATCCAATTATTACCACCAGGGTAATGGATAGGCTGAATCAAAAAATAAGAATTTTATTAAGATCATAAAAAAGACTATTGACGATAATCAGAGGTCATGGCATGACAAACTTAAGTTAGCCCTTTGGGCTGATAGAGTTACACCAAAACGATCAACAGGATTTTCACCATATGTTTTGGTTTATGACAAAGAGGCCAAGTTGCCTATTTCAATAGAGTTATAGACTTTGAGCTACATAAAAGATCTGGAGTTACTTGAGGAGCAACCAATGCAAGTTAGGCTTGCTCAATTGACAGAGTTGGAAGAAATTGGAAAAGAAGCTTTTAGGAAGCTTCAAATCCATCATTCTCAGATGAAGAAAACGTTTGACAAGAAAGCAATAGCAAGAGTCTTCAATGAGGGTGACTTAATCTTCAAATGGGATGAGTTAAAAAGAAAACCCCACAAACATACCAAGTTTGATGCCATGTGGGATGGCCCATACATTATCACAGAAAATAAAGAACACAATGAATTTCAACTTTCAAAGCTGGATGGTGAAATGTTGCCAATCCCCGTCAATGGGATTCACCTCAAACAGTGCTATTAAGCATCACAACTTGTAATTGTACATAGTAGAGTAGTTTCAGTTTCAGTTATGCTTTCAATAAGTGCCCCATGGCATGTTTCATTTCAATATTGTTTTATTTTCAATAAAGTGCAGTTGCTGCACGGGTTTTCCTAACTCTGTCTTAAACAAAGTTTCAATAGTTTCTTTCAGTTTGTGTGGTTTGCAACCGAGTTACAAGTTTATCTGAGTCTTGAAACATGACAAAAATGGACTCCATGCCCAATGAATATACAAGGCAATTGGTCTATGGTGTTTAGCAGATAAACACTCCGCAGAGGTCGCCAAATTATTACCTATTTTTAGCAATAGCTGAAAATAGGTAGAGCTGAATTGCATTCATCATTAAAGGTACACAAGTGGTTACAAAATTTTTCTACTAAGTATTCATTTCTGAAATAAATCTGATTACTTTTGAATTTTCAGTATTATGCAAGTAATTGTAGCAGAAAAAATCATAAACTTGTATAATGTTTGCTACTTTATTCATAATGTACAAACCAAAGTCCCACACAAGCCATGGGAGTAGCTTAATTTGATTTTCATAATCAAATAATGAATACAAAAAAGAAATGTAAATACAAAAAATAAATGTGCGCAACACAACTGAAGATAATAGAGGTATAAGAGAGAAGGTGATTTGTCATTGCCTGGAATGATGAATCATTGTCACATTTGCAGTCTTCAGTTGTCATGTCTCCAAGTTGCAATAATTCCGAGCTCCGAATGCATTTGCAAGATTGTAAAAAGGTGGTGTTAGAGAAATGATGAATCACATCCTACCTCATGCCTACATTACCAAAAAAGATGTAATACACATTCAATTAGGCATTCATCAAAAGACTAAATCAAGCAAGAGGCATACGATTAGAAGGCACAAAGTACAATGGAAGCATCCAACTTCAATTATTTTGCTAACTTGTTTGTTTCATGTGCAGGTCACAGGTTTCATCGATTTGTTGCA
The DNA here is from genome assembly GCA_007115665.2 of Sequoiadendron giganteum. Lineage (NCBI taxonomy): Eukaryota > Viridiplantae > Streptophyta > Pinopsida > Cupressales > Cupressaceae > Sequoiadendron > Sequoiadendron giganteum. The sequence goes on from VCHN02000014.1 coordinate 11,426,236, forward strand.
GGTTTTTTTTATTTCAGCATGTGGAGTAAATGGGCTCCCACAAGGGTTGAGCCCAACATGTTTAAATACACAAGAATTCAATTTGCACTCTTTATAGATAAGAGAAAAGGTGTATCATTTTCACCAAGGAAATCATGTTTGCATACACTAACTTATGGTGTCACTATTTTTCATCATGATTTATTTGTTGTCTCATCATGTTTCTCCTACTATTTGCTTCATATAAATTGCAATTATAAAGAGGAAAAACATTAAAAGACCGAGACACAAGCAATAATTTCGAAACCTCAATCATTTACTGCCCAGAATAGAGAGTTGATGCTATCAAACACTAGGGAAGTCAAATCAAGAACAAGGGGAATTTCTCAAGTACAAGTGGATTTAGCTCTCAAAATTCTATTAACAATTCCATAGGCCAAGGCTCAATTCTCCATGTTCTTGCAAGTGCTCAAAGGAAGTTACAAAGGTGCAGATTTCTAGTTTGAAAACCTTGCAATATCAAGTTATTAAAGGAAAATCACTATGTGACTATGTTTCAGGTTTCTTTCGGTGTCTTTGATAGTATTGGAAAAGGCAATGGAGGATTGTATTTCAACATCAAAAAGGTGAGGTTAAAGAAAGGAAGTCACCCTAAAACCTTTGAAAGTGCAATACCAAGGCAAAGGAAAGCGGTCAATAGACCATGAGCATAAAAAATGGAGATAGTCATCATGAAATTCAAGGGAAAAGTTTCATGAAGCCTAGAGCCACAAAGAGTAAACAACATGCTCATAGGAACGAGGATAAAGTACATAACAATAATAGAAGATTCTTATTTGTATTCTTTTAATTCTTTGAGTAAATGGTCTTGAAAGAGATAATGTGGAGAGCAATATGATTGTATTCAGGATTTAGCATATTTTCATTGCACATGCAACTACTATCAAGTCCATGAACATTCAATTGAATTTTAATGACAGTACAGTAGGGTTTTTTATAAATCCCTAAATATACAGAAAAAATATTGAATTTCTAGTCACGGCCTACATCATATTGAAGGGGTTCTTTATTATTTCAAAATCCATAAATCAAGAAAGCTTATTCACAATAATAAGATGCATAGAAATGGAAAAAGAGAGGAAACCCCATGCAAGGAAAAGAGCAGATGATAAGGCTGGGTGGGATACTAAATAACCTGAAGGAGAGATCTCTAGGCCGTGACTAATATCAAGACCTACACAGAAAAAGAGAAAATGTTCAGAAGCTCGAGGGGGTTTTCATTCATGGCAGCACTACAAGTTCAAAGACGAGGGTCTTTACTGATATTAAATGAAGATCTACAAATAAAGAATTTCCAAGAGGTTTTTACCACAACCATGGAAATAGGCAAGCACCGAGGTTTCTAACACAGAATGCCAGAAGCTTATCAAATATTCCTCAAGCAATGGAAAGTAAATATTCATATACTTATAGAGAGAGCATTTTCATTGTCTGATATCTTTTGTTACACAAAAAAATAGTTAAATAAGGACATGGCCGCGCCCATTCATTCTCAGAAAATTTCAGTTTTCAAACAAGGATTTCAAGTTTTTGGGCAAAACTTAGCTTACCTTCTGTTTGAGGCATATTTGCATGATTTTCGACTTGGAAGTTCTGGTTTTCTCTCTCCAACTTCAGGCTCGAACCCTATTTCTGCATGGTTGATGGCGGCCAACAATAGTGATTATTAAAATGAACTGAAAAGAACAGTGCCGTGGGTTTTAAGGTTTCATACCCTAAACTCATTGAAGATTTTGTGACTTTTGTGACATTTTAATAAAATTTTCATGCCTTTACAAATACTAAGGCCGTGGGTTCCATCCCATTGTTTTTCCTTAGGTATTTTTTTCATTGTATTTATTGGCTAAGTTCTCATTTTATGTGGAATGGGGCACATATGTAGGGGTAGAGTTTAGGTATTGGGGTAGGGTTAAGACTTTATTTAAATATAAATGTTATGTTGGCATAAAACTATGTGAAGTTAGTCAATTAAATGATGCAATATAAATCATTTAATTAACTTAACTATTTTAAAATGCAAACATTATCTCAAGGTTACCCCAATCATGCACGTTAAACAAAAACTTAATGATTGAGTTGTCTAAGTCCAATGTGCATGGGCTAGTTGACACAAATGAGGTAGTTTTTTGCATGTTCTGCCCACATTTTCAGGGATTTCCAGTTCAATTCAAGTGCCCCATGAGTCAACTATGAGTTGACCTAGAATTTGAGCCTAAGTTCACTCATTTTTGCAGCTTTTCTTTTCAGGTTTTTTTCTTCTGCTTAGATTTCACTTTGGAGTTATCAATTTGGCACTCGGAATTGACTTTTAGTTTCACCTACATGCCTTTGAGAGGCTTTTTGTATATAGTGAATGACTTAGACATTTTTTCACTAGTTCTTGATCATTTGCCTTTTGCATTTTTGCAAAAGGAGGACAATTTTGTAACTCAGTATTCATACTTTATTTTATTTGAGAAGATTTTTACAGGATTATTATTGTCTATTGCAGTATTTCCTTTCATCTTTTCAATAGTATCAAGTTTTGCCTTCAAGATTTTAGGCACCGTTCTTATGTTTGATTTTGATTGAATTTTATTATGTTTCAACATTGAAACCTTCATCTTTTTGTCTCAATCATAAGTGTATGTATGCATTTAAGTTTAATCCACATGTTATACACTGGGCACATGATTTAGGAGTATCTTCTTAATTGTGAAAACACTGTCCTTTTCCTCTGAAAGAAGATAGTTTTATCAGAGCCTCTATATGAAACATTTATGTGAGTTTGAACTGTTCAGATTTTGTTGTGCGATTAGAGGTATTGAGAGTTTATTGTGAATCAAGATGCAATTTCATCAGGAGTTAGGTGCATCACCACAATTTAATTTTTAGTTTAGCATAAATTTCAGCATCTTCTTCCCTTTTCCCGAATAGTTTCATTTATAAGCAAAAGATCAAATAGGAAGCCGACCTAGAATCTAGAGGTCTAATTTCATAATAGGATACCCGTGCAACTTGAAATTAGTCCAATGTTACACTGGATTGCAAAGCTTTTCAGCCTTGCATGTGGGTGCAAATCCCTGTGATAACAATACTAAAATTTTGACTCACCATTTGAGCTAATTACCTTTTGTGAATCACCATTACCATCAGTTCATCAACTTTTTTTGAATCTTTGCATCATTAACCATGGATTAGGCTTGAAGCTAATCACTCCATATCAAATTCAACACTAATCCCCCAATAGGATTGAGGTTTGCATTTATTAATTAGGATTTGAATTGAATTACCTTTTATATCTCATGTTTCATTAAGCTTTGTTAAGTAATTGGAAGAATCTCATTGGAATATGGTTTAATATGGCCATTTACTTGTCTTCTTAGTTAATTTCCATTCTATTTGATCATATTAATCTTTCATGTTCACAGTAATAATTATAATTGTGAGGTTTGGATATGATAAACATCACAATCATAATATGTAAAAATGGAAAGCAACAAGATTGTGATAAAAGTAAGGATAACATGGAAACAAAATCATAGTCATGGAGGATAAGGAACATAAGGATATCATAAATCACATGCTATTATAAATTCATTTAAAATAGGGGCATAATATGCAAAATGTGAAAAACCAAGGTGGTAAACATGGTCATAAGAGGACCTAAGAGTCAAACAAGGCATGTAGTAAAAATAGAAAGAGAATATAAACAAGCATCAAAGCTAAACATATAAGTAACATAGGAAAGATGTCATGTCCCCGAAATTGTAGCCTTGAGATAAAAAGCATCAAAAACAAGATAAACAAAATACATATTGAAAACAGTGACTATTTAATATTATTATTTTAATTATCAAAATTATAAATATAAATATTATAATATAGTGAATACCAAATATAGATAATAAAGGATAATATTGTAAAAAATAAAAATAAAAATATATTGAATAGAATGAAAATACAAAATATTGAATAGCATATAAAATATAATTATATTAAATAACATACAAAACCAATATAACTAATAATAATTAAAATACATTAAAACAAGACATTCAAAAGTTGACTAAATGTTGCAAGCATAGGCAATGCTTCATCAAAAAGGTAGTCGCTGTTGGAGGGCAGCGACCGAAACAAAAGTCACATCCCTTCAACAAATGAAAAAACTCGACCCCTCCCACAAAATCGTATCTCTTCTCCAACATATAAGGTAAGGGTATGGTCCCATGGAGGGGGGATTCCTAAAAAAATTCAGTGGGTGCTGCTTAGATTTTTTAGGAATATTTTAAGGCTAGTGGTCCCATGAATTCAATTTTGCAATTCAGCTTAAAAGTTTGAGCTCCAAAATTTAAGGATCGAACTGACATATTTTTGGTAAAAATTAATAAATAAATAAAAATTCTTTCATTTTTAATTTTTTTAGGAATTTAAAATTTTAAGTGATAGACAAGTTGTAGAAAAACTTTCTAAAAGATTCCTAAGTTGTAGGGGAAATTTCTAGCCCCACCTCAATTACACTGCTGAAAGATTCATTTCTAAAAGGTAGGGGCTCCTATTTTTGTGGAAAAGATTCTAATTAGTCCCGTAGCACAATTTTGTTTTCTTCATGGGACCGCTTGATCCATGAAAATAGAAGCCTAAGCCCCCCCATGGGACCATACAGTAAGGTGGGGTAAGAAGGAGAGGGGGAATAAGGTGAAGATTTTAGGAATATATTCTGAGCATAGAATCTACAGAATCAAACATTAGTAAGGAGATAAGAGTTGTATGATTTCAAATAAGAAGGTACTTTATAAGTTTAGATAACGATATCTGAAAAATATATCATGGATTTAGATACTAATGTAATCAAATAATAATTTACACATTATGGTATTTATTTGATGTTATCTATTTTTATTAATGTTATTTTGAATATAATTATGTTGCTAGTAATATTTATTACTCTCATAATTATTGTAAGTAAGTTTAATATGATTATCAATATATATATATATATATATATATATATTGGTAATCATATATATATATAGATGGTACACAAACTCATATTCTAGGTCTAAAGATAATTAATAATGACTATAAATAATGTATATAAAATATATATTTATACGCTTTATACGCGCTTATGCAATAATGATGTTTGCAACAATTATTGAGCCTTATAAGTAATTACTATCTTAATATAAAAATGAATAGATTAATATTTATGATCAATCAAATGTGAGGTTGAAAGAAGGTGATTAAGGAATAAGGAGACAAGGGAAGATACAACAGATCAGGTGATGTACTCACTTAGCAATAATATTTAGCATATTCTGAATATAAGAAGTAGATAGTGCTAATCTGATTATTGGTGTAATGTATTTATTAGTGTTATCATGATGAAATGATATTAATATGGACTTAAAGAATCAATGATAAATGAAAATGTATTTGATTGTTTAAAATATTGTCTTCTCCATGCTTGTACTCTATTAGGGAGGGAGAACCCTAGGTGAGTGGTGCCTAAAATCCCCACTTATGATTCCACTGCGGTCATGGAGGGGTGGGGGTCCCACATATGATTCTGCTACAACCATGGAGGGGTGGTAGGCCATGAGGCCACTTAGGACCTTATGGTTTCTTTCTCCTATTAGGGTGAGTGTCTTCCAAGGTGTTTCCATGAGTGGAGAATGTAGGTACTAAGCCATTGGGAAAGGAGGATTGTGGTGAACAACCTACCATGCCTAACATGAGGGCTTCATGGTGGATCCACTTATGAAACTCCTCATATGTCTTCATGATTGCTTTTATGATTATGTTTATATTTCAAATATCTAGATATTATTGTTAAAATTATATGTGTATGTGGGAATGTTATTGAATTGGTGAATACAAATTTCAATCCAGGGTTATTTCATTAGAGAAACATTCCCTTTGAAAAGAACTCCTAAACCTAATCTACAAGAGAATTCTAGGGCAAACTAGGTAAGGGACATTACAAAAGATAACCCCTAAGTGGGGATGAAAAGAGTTAGCTATAGTAGAGAAGGTGAAATAAAAATAAGATTGGAAACAAACATGCCATAATCAAAGGGGTCAAGGTGTAAGGACACAAAGTAAATTGATGAATGAGCAAGGGAAATCATAAAAATCATGGAATAAGGAAAAGGCCAAGGTATAAATGATATAAAACACAAGGAAGAAGTGATAAATAACACAATACATGTTCAAATACACTTGTGTCAACATGCACCACTAAAGGAATCTTTGCATCATTCACATGCTAACTAGGAACATGAAAACATAAAGCCTAGAAAACAAAGCAAAAATATAAATGCAGTGAGTAATGAGAGGGATAGGTGGGGATATCTAATCATGAAGTGATTACTCATCATGCATATCAAGTGGTTATTATTTTTATGTCATGTAATATCAATATAGAGTGCATCATGTTGAACAAAACTAATCTCTTGATGCACATGCATTGCTTCCATTGGTTCACCTTATCAAATGAGGGAGTTATGAGCTCATGAGTATGTTCAATGTTTAGAATGAAACATATGTTTACTATATGTATAAGCTATATAGATAACATGATCAAAAGATAAACCATGAGTAGGCATCACCATGTACATACTATCCTCATGGGTACTACATTGTGAAAATAAGCAGTGAACACATATGTTAAGTTTATAAAAGAAGTGTAAAGAAAAAAAGACAAATCAAGCCATTGCAAATCTATACCACTTAAATAAAGTCTAAAATCACCAATCAATATGATATTATCTTCTAAAAACTCATGATTAGCAAGTGAGAATGATTTAACATGTTATAAACCATTTATGATACCATGATAATCATCATGTAAAAGTTCTTTAATAAGGCTCATAATGTCATCATGTAATAAATACAAATTTGTAACATCATCATAACATCTATTTGAATAGCTAAATATGTATCAATATAAGGCATGCCTTCATTGGTATGTTTGAGTAAAAAAACATAAGATATAGAAGATTGATCATAATGCACCACATCATCATGTATGAGAGGGGATATTTTATCTAAAGGCATCACCCTATGGGTGTAGAACTATCATGACATACAAAAGGAATATCATCATAAGGAGCAACAATGTCATGAGTAGGTGAAGCAATTGTATCCTCATCACATAAAATATCATTAAGAGATGAATGGTATATGTATATCACGAGTATCCTTCACAATAGATGTATTTATGAGTTAAATCTTGTGAAGGATAGGTGCTTAAAGATAATGTATCATTAGAATCTAGCAAACTATTATCACTTTCCATAAAGAAAACAAAACATATGTTGAGAAGTCTAGTAAGGGTATCTAAAATGCAAGGAAAAGTAATGGTAATATCCATGGAGGAGGAAAAATAACATATATGATAGTACAATGCTTCCATGGACACTTTGATCCCATTTTTAAGATAAAATATCATAAGTGAATCAAGAATTAAAGGATCACATGTCACAAATTGCATAAAAATATCAAAGTTAGTAATGTAAGCATGGATAGAAGTCAATGATAGAGGACTTTGAGAGTCCATGATGTCACTATAGTGCTCTTTCATACATGCAATAAAAGTGTAAATCCATAACAAGAGAAAAAAGTGGTATGGAAAGGAGGTACAATTTATTATAAATCAGAGTATTAGTCCTAATTTAGGTCTCAAACAAGTGCAAAATTTAAACCCAAAATCCAATGTAAGGATGGGTAGGGTGCACAAAGATACGATACATCCCTATTTTAGGCTTCAATGTGATTATTTATATATATGTAAGTAAGCACATTGAACCATAAAATACATATGTATCAATAAAGAAAAGAGTGAAAGGAGGATAAAATAAGGAAATATGATGTAAAAACCAAGAAATTACAAATCTAAAAACTGTATTATTTTTGAAAACCTAGGGGAAACTAAGTCATGTAAGAGTAGTTAGGTTCATCAATATATAAAGGAAAATAACCTTTCTCTAAAATTTATCTACACATTCAATTATATTTATACATAAAGCATAAATCAGCCTTGATTAATAATTGATAACCATGGGAGTGATAATAAGAAAATAAATATTAAGCTAGGAAATTAAATACAAAAAGGTTTAGGACACATAGATGTAGCAATGGTAATGGTAAATAAATTTGGTTATGCACTTAAATATTTATATCTCGAGGCTAGAAATGATACAATATTGTTTGTTTTTCACCTCAAGATCACAATAGTTAGTCAACTCTATGGAGGGTCACATATGTGGGTCTAGGTCAATTCCATAGATGTAGATATGATCTTTGGGTGCGAAATTGTTTTACTACAGGGCACACTCATACTTTTTGATTCAATTTATTTTCCTTAATTATTTGAGTGTTGAGGATTAGTGGTGTTTACAAACACCTAGGGGGGATCACTAGATTGGAATGGTCATGTTCTCCTAGGTTGATTTCCTTTATATGATTATATTTATGGTCATGGAAATTTTTTTAGGACAACAAGCTTCAAACATGTAAATACTCTATAATGATGTAATGTAGAATTACATTCTTTTTAGATGCTCCAATTGAAGTGCCCATAGCATGCTCCTTTCATAAATGTGAGTGATGTTATAATAATTAATAACAAAATGAATCTAATTGAATGACTTTAACTACAAGAACCCAATACAACAAGTCATAAAAATATGTACCAAGTTAGCTCTAGGTGCAAAAAGAATAGGTGGGAGTAGGCCAACATTTGAAATTAAAATTGAAATTTTAGGGGTCAAATCCATGGGTGCAAGATTCGTTATGATTTTATGGGATTGATCCACCAAATTACGAGAGCAACTTATCCTATTTTGTATTTCTCTTTCCAACACATAATAAGTTGTGATTTGAAGTTATGGTTCAAAAATTCTAATCAAAACAACATATAACTATATTTTGGCCATCAAAATTAACTAAGTACATTTATTTTTGTTATTTTTAAATTCTAAATTTTTGCTACATGTGGGATGCAATAAATGTAGCATATGGGAAATTGTATAGGAATGAATGGGATAAGGTCAAATATTTGAGAATGTGTGTAAATGGGGATAGGTGAAATATGTGGTAATGAGCCCAACTTCACACAAGATTCCACCATTTATGGATATTTAAGTGCATTAAGATTTTATATCAAAATGACACACAACTAAATGGGAATTGGTATGAGTATGCAAATTTCACCATTACAATTACTTCACTTCTATATTTTGACATTTTTTCTTGTTTCTTAATATTTTAATAGTAGCTATTCCATATTATATTCAACTATACTATTGCAAGTAAATAAAAGGGCTCATTTACCAAAATTAGGTTTAATGAATAAGAAAATCAATTAACCTAATTTATAATTGGTATAAACCATGCAACAAAAAAATGAACTCCAAAAATAATAGAAATAAAAGAACTTAGTTGATTTTGGTGGTTGATAGATAGTTATCCATTGTTTTTATCATAACTCATAATCATGTCTTCTTAGATGTGTTGGAAGAAGGAAAAATTTGAACTAAGATAATCTTAAAATTTGATAATTTAATTCCATGTGTTATGGGTTCTATCCCAAGTGTTGTATATTTGATTTGTGACATGCATATCAAAATTGGTAAATTGTAGACTTCCAAAACCTATTTCCCTTAGTCTCTTATGTTTGTTGGTAATTAGATAATAATATTTAAACACAAATTTAGAAAATTGCTAGATCATGAGGGAATTTTCCAAAGTCAACCCCTTATTTGGATTAATATTGCCATGTAAATGATTGAAGAAAATACTCTTTAGTCATGAAAATTTTGGAGAATAATTTGATATACAATTAGGTTCCTTGTAGCCCAAATAGATCATTCCTCAAATGGTTCTTCTCAATACATGGGACTTTTGGATATGAATTGGATGTGAAATAAGAACATTGAATACCTTTAAATACCAACACATTATAATTAATTGCACAAACATGTATTGGAATTTAGCTCATAATGACTGGTTGAATAAGCAAGAGTTCATAAAATTTAAATTTATTATTGTAGGATCACTCTTGCATCCTATGGGATTGATTTAGGATGAAGAAATAAAATATCAATATGGAGAATGAATATCTAGAAAAGTGGATATTAATATACACAATAAATTACATATGTATTTGAGTACATAAATATATGGATAAAGTTGATTATATGGAAATATTTGTATGTGTGGAAGGGGAAGAATTGGGGAATGCGCCTAACTTTACACAAGAGTGCATCATTTGTTGATATGCAATTATATTTAGTCATTTAATTAAAATGGGCCTAAAATAAATGGAAACTGACACAATTATGTGTATTTCACCATTACATTTAATAAATCCATAAATAGATGTGTAACCCCAAATATTAGTGTAATGAATATAATTAATTAAACTATAAATGCAAATAATTATTAAAATTAAATTACTAGAATAAAGTTAGTTGCCAAGAGAAATGCAAGAGTTCACTATAGCTTGCCTTGATTTTCAATAAGAAAAAGAGAGCTACAAATATATGACCTTATGGTTTCCAAATTAGATGAGGATGAGGATAAGACAAGTCCAAAAATCAAGGGATTGCTAATCCGAGTTTCCAAATCCATGAGGATAAGGAAAACAAATCCCATGAAAGGAGAATATACAACTCATTATTCTATCCTACCTAATTAAAAATAAATTACCTAAGTAAACTTAATAAACATGAGCTATATCATACTTAGGATAATAAAATATTCAAATTAATACAAATGTTTCACTAAGACCCCCCTTAAGTGCAATTGAGGTAAGAAGAAATGAGTCCTCGCAACAAGGCCATCTTGGTATCCATGTACAATCTAAAATAGTCCCAAAGTATGAAGGGAGTGTATCCCCTTGATGTAGATAAAAGACCAATACCCCGAATCAAGGTTTTGATCTTCACAACCATCACACCAATATCTTATCTATCCAACTGAAAAATAATACTCATAGGGAAATAAAAAATCCAAAAAGTTTTGAAATGCAAATAATCAATCATAGACATAAGTGCATAGAAAACTGTTGACATACTAATTTTTAGAATTTATTTTGAATATGGAAACATCTTCCAATTTCTCTAAAAAATTGGACATTAAGAGTTCCCACCTTCATCTACATAAATAAAAGTGGGTAAGAAATTATCTACCAATAAAACCATACTAAAAATCAAGCCAAAATCACAAAAATCATTTTGAACACTGGGTGCTTCGATCCCTTCCTATTACTTTTTTTAATTTTCTCTTTTTCTGATTCTTTCTTCTACAACTGGGTGTTTGAATCCTCCTTTCCATGCTGCTATAAAATTTATTTCCTAGATACCATATCATGTGTGGAAATATTATGGAGGAATTTTCTTGAATGCAACTCCTAAATTCATTGATTATTCCACTCTTCCCATGACTTTTGCAATTCAAAATTGCCTCCAATCTTCAAATTGGAATACATAATCAATGTGAAATAGTATATGGGCATTCAAAACTATCAAGGGACCCAATTTTTATGTATTAATGACAACCCAAGACTTGGGCGTTGCCTTTTGCCTTTTTGAGCATTTAAATAATTTTAAAAGAATTTCTTTTTAACAATTTTGGTGCTCAATTTACAAAAGGATTTAAAAATTTAAAATAGATTCCTCCTAGACCTTAGTCCCCTTCAAAAAATTAACATTGAGAGCATAAAATTCCCAACAAGACCAATAATTTGAACAAAACCCAATTATGTTGAACCCAATGCTCGAAGTAGTACCTACAATTTTATTGAAAACCAAACAAAAAACAAAGGTTAGAAATTATAATATTTTTGTTAATGCAAGATTTCTTAGCCCCCTTGGATGCTCCTGCATCACCCCTAGAAATACAATAAGAGAAAAACCATAGGACAAAACTCCATCCCAATTGAGGTATGTAAAGTAGGAAAAGTAGCTCCCCCAAAGTGAATAATTCTACACCAAGATTGAAACCATGCCATGTTGATTGAGTTGATGCATATAGGTAGTTGAAGAGGCGAAATAATTGATACCAGAAGCACCCCCCCATCATAGAGAGAAAGAGGCTATGGACCCCCCTGCAATGAAGTATCCACTATGTCAAAAGAGGATGCCTATATTTTAATTCTAAAGATGATCCATTTGTAGCAAATGATATTTTTCCCCTTAGGAGGAAATAAATCCAATGGTGAATGTTGAAGTTACTACCACTCAAAGAAGAAATGTGAGGTAGGAAGTCTCATGATGTATCCTATCTCAAAACCTTGTTCAAGTTTCCTCATGTGAATATCGAAAGGTGTCACAACCAAAACAAGAGTCTCAAGCCTAACTAAAATAAGTGATCTCTCAAAACCATATGAAAAAACTAAAAAAGTAGGTGCCAAGAAGATGAAGAGGAAGTGTTGAAAGAACTAGCATCAAAGATGAAAATAATGTCCTCAAGAGTGCCATATAGATCTAAAATGTGGGACTCTAAAAATAAGCAAGATATGTTTGGTAGAAATCTATCCCAATGAGGTGAATTTAGAAGAAAAATATGATATTGCCATAAAAAAGTCATTGGAAGCTCTCGAAGAATAAACCAAACTTTATAGTAGCAATAAAAGGATGATCTAGAATGCCATCCACAATATATGGGGAAAAAAGTATCAATATCATCTAGATGTGCTTGGTCATCCAAGGAAACATCACTATTAGATGAAGGTCTAAAGTATCCATAGAATGAAAGAAACCTTAGTGTGATCCATGTGATGTAGAATAATATAAGAAATATTAATATATATTGATTTTTAGACCATGACATTATTGTTAAACCATATATTCTTTTGTTCATAATCACTAGGCTCAGGAATGGGTCCAAGTAGATAGGAAAACAAATCCTCCTTAAGGAAATAATTCTTTATCCCTTGTTTCTAAGGTAAATAGTTCTTTGAATTTATCCTAATGTTCAATAAAAGTGTATAATTTAATACTAAAATACTTGATGAACCCCCCAAAATGGAACTTATCTTAGTTCATGATTATAATAACCCCACAAAAGATTCCATTGTAATTGAATCAATGAAACATGATGTAGAAAGCACACGTAGAAAAAGTGACCACACAAATACACCCCCATTTTCACTATTTTTAGGAATCACTCCTTATAAATCATAAGGTTGACACTTTATACTTAGTACATTTACAATGCTTTTATTGGATTACAAGTTTTTAGGGCTTAGAAGTGAAAAAAATGCTAACTTTCAATATAATAAGAACTTGATACAAAATAAAAAAAATATGTGTAGCTATGTAGCTCTCTTCAATAGCTTTCCAATGCCTATTAGTTTTAAAAAAAATGAATATTTGAGGTGAAAGTTATGGCCTATCGAATGTGCGAGTGAAAAATACCTTAAAACTTGCAACTTTTGAAAAAATATGCAATTTTTAAAATCAAAACAAGTTTTTCTACAAAGTACATATCATCATATTTTTATCAACTATTTGTTTCAAAAATTTTGACTTGGGGTGAAAGTTGTGCTCAATTGAAAAAAACACTCCTATAGGGAAAAAATAAAGGCCAGGTGATGGTGCTATTGATAGAGGAAAGGTGGCCATAGGGGTGGTAGTTTGAACTAACCACAAGAAATCTGAGCTTGGCTAGTGGTTAGTGCTTGAATATTAGATGAATTGTTAGTAGTCACAGAGCTTGTGGGAATGGTAGCTTATGCTCATTGCTAGGTGATGGCACCCTAGCTACTGGGTGGTGGTGCCTTTAGAAACTACTAATATAGTGGGGGGTGGATCACATATTTTTTTGAGGAAAAAATATTGTACACCTACGGAGTGAAGGTTGTGTGACCTTGGAAAAAAAAAATTGCTATAAAAAACCCTAACATTGAAACTAGGAGTGCTTTTATACGGAAATAGTGATTTTTGGGATTTTTTGGATAAGGTTTGTTTGACTTGAAAATGTTTGATTTGTGAGTAGTTTCTAAATCCAAGCTTCAAACCCCTAGATTATATTATGTTATATGATCTCTAAATCTAGTAAACTAGAGTCTTTTTTTGACTTTCTCAAACCTCTTGAATGCATTGGAAAAAATAAAATTCTAGTCTAGTATAATTGAAATAGCTACAATCACTTGATCAAAGAAGAACATACATGCAAAATCCCAAAGATAAAAAAATCTCCATTAAAATTTTCTCTCTAGATCATAGAAGATGCAAGTGAAGAGCATATTGTGCTTTTAGGAAACTTGCATGCAAGCTTATTATCCCCCTTGAATCTTTTAAATATGAAACTATAAAAAATTATACTAGTACTAATTACTTTGATACCTTGTTGGAATATGTGAAAAGATGTATAACCCAGAATCTTTGTAGTGACCCTCCTGATGACACATTTATTTTAGCTATTTTGTGACACTGTTATCACTTAGACCTTTGACAGTATGCTGTTTCGATGTTTTATGTCATGGTTTACATGACCAGTTGTGAAACTCAGTTGATGATACACTATATTTTATGATGATTATCTATGTTGTTCTATTTTATACATGATGATATTATGTTAGTTATATGTTTACGTCAGTTGGTGAAGGAGATGATTTAGCAACACTCATCAGTGAGTGCCCTGCTACATTGCGATTCTTCTTCACGGTGTGTTTTCATATTTATACATGTTGCTGGATTAATCATGCAGGGTTATGCAGCTTTCAGGTACAGGCATCGACTCCACCTGCTTGTCAAGCATGCCATGACCCAATGGAATCATCGATGGGAGATAGACTTGTCCTCTGTCCTTAGCCATCGTTCTGAAAGGAATGAGTATCTGTCGTTACCCTCTTGTCGTGTCACTTGTTCGTCGTATGCTTGCAGTCATTTGTTATTGTTTGAGTCTTTAATGCTTATATTATGTTAATTTAGATTAATTTAATGTTTTAATTAATATTAATTTTTCTTCATGGATTTAATGAAATATTTAAATTGGAAAATCTATTTTTAGTTTATTAAGTGATTAAATTAAAATATTAAAAAATCTTGTTTTCGAAAAGATCATTTAAATGTAAATTGATTTCATTATTCAATTTGATGTTTTCGAAAATGGAACTTTTAGTTGAGATCTATAGTTGAAATATCTTGATAATCTGTTTGTGTCTATTGAGTTTAATTGATGCATGCGTTGCATGCTATAACTAAAAGTTAAAGTTGAGACTTTTGAATAATGGAAAAAGGATATCTCTTTTAACTTACGGGATCTTGATCTCTTTAATGGTTGTTGCATGCACTGAATCTGTAGTTTCAGTTTCTTCCTCTATAATCCTATGTCAACCCCTGAATTTGTCTTACCTGTTGACTACGTATAAAGCACGTAAGGCTCTGGTTATTTGCTTTTGGCTGTGATGTGTTTGGTCACTGTTGATGTCGCGACCCGGTGGATTGCCAAGCCTTACCTGGACATTGTTCGCTAGTTGTTCTGTCGACCCAGTTGCGCCTGGCTTATTCCTTTTCCATGTTACAGGCGTATCCTTGGGAACTTTGAATGTGTTAGTTTTCTTGTTGATTCACGCTATTGGTTATCCCTTGCTCTATGGTTGTTTCGACTTGTATGCTCGTACTTGCATGTCTCAGCGGATTGGTTACCCTTTTATCAAAATTTGTAAGGTTAGAGTTGCTTGCATGGTGTCGACCGAGCCATTGATTAATGGAAGTCTTTTCTAATTTACTATTTGTTGTGCGTGTGTTTTCCTGAGAGTTCTCCTGGCACTGCGGATCCTCCTGCATTGTGTTTGCATGCTACAAGATCATCGTTGATATCTCGGCGGTCTAACTTATGTTATCTTCGACTTAAATAGGATGATGTTTGTATTAACATATTAATGGTTATTGGTTATTGTTTATAAACATCAGACCGTCAAAACTTGGAGTATAGGTTTGAAATTATAATTTATATTGTTATTTAAATTAACTCCACATTAATTTATAATATAGATTATTATAAATATTAGTAACTTATATTATAATCATTAATATATTTAATTATGATCATTATTTGATTTATAATATGGTTGATAATCTTGATATGTTAATATCTTTTATATGGTTAATTGTATTAACGAAATTGGTTTTTAAGTTGGAATAAACGTAATTGATGGTGATTTAATCTTTTATAGATTGTGAATTATAGAATATCGTTTATGCGAATACTTATGTTTGTTAGTTCTATGTATTTAAAGCATTGAGATTGTCTTGTATGATGTAGAATCTTCTTTTAGAATTCATTAATTCTAATTAAATGCTTTCCCTATGTTGAGTTATTTCTTGATTGTGGAAGGGTCTTGGTTTATGGTATTCCAGAGGTCTTGTTTATTATCACCGAGTAAAGGCATGTTTTGTTGATTTTCAAATTGGGAATGGGATCTTTGCTAAATTTCACCTTGTTTGGATCTTTGTAGAAAACGTGGATCTCGCACGTTATGCCTATGTATTACTTGTTTGGGTGAATTGTAATCTTATATTTATTTGAGTACGTACTTGTGGAAGTTTCGCCATGCCAGTTATGTTGTTATGGTTATTTATTGGATTAGTTGATTATAGGTCCTTGGGTAAGAAGTTCATGTTGCATGCATGTTGTCTTCTTGTTTTATCTTTATGAGGAGTTGTACCTTAGGAGGAGTGGCTTCCAATAGGGGCTGAACCCTAAAAGTGGTTACATGGGTAACCTCTCAGAAATTGGTATTTATGTGATAACCTTAACTAAGGTACTGGGAGTTTGTCAGTCGTGATGTCGTGATTGTCGACCTTACGTTGTATGTTGTCACTTTTGTGGTCTGTATGACTTGAGGACTTGTTCTATCTCCTAGAAGGGCTTTCGAGCTCCACACAGTTGGGAGGAACATGCCACATTCTCCATTGGGTCCCCTTTAGGTATTTTATTCGTGACATGTTTTCTCGGTTGGTTCCAGATTGCACAGTGGTTGCAGAGCATAGTTCTTTGGACGTGTTGTGGTGTGGTCATCTTCTTTTCCTCATCTTATTCCTTATTGTATTACACTCATGATGTACATGAGATGCCTTGTATCAATACTTGTTTTATTATGAGATTTTTCACAATCTCAATTATTGTATCTAACTCTTATTGTATATGTATATCTGGTCATGAATTCTCATGAGTCTATTTATGGCTATTGTAGTGTATTGTTGTTATTCATAGTAGTGTAGTTGTGGAACCCTGTAAAGATTATGCTAGTTTTTGTCACGTGTTATCTATTTTTTTTTTTTAAATTATTCTATTGTTTTATGAGATTGTCATAACGTTTTCCGGGTTCCACGGTGGGGCGTTACAATCTTAGTTTAAAGAATATAATTAATAAAGTAAAATGGATATGATTATTAAAATCAAACTATTATAAGAGTTCATCTTCAAGAGAAATTCAAGAGTTCACAATGGCCTGCCATGAATTTTAACAAGGAAAGAGAGATACAAATATATTCTCTTATGTTTCCAAATCTGATGAGGATGAGAATATGACATAAAATTAAAAAACAAGGGATTTATTATCCAAGATTCCAAATCTATGATGATAAAAAAAAGAAGTAAATCCCATGAAAGGAGAATGTGAAACTCATTATCCTATCCCCCCTAAGTAAAAGTAAATTACTTAATGTAATGCTACTTTTATCCCAAAGTTATTTAAGTATTTGTAGTGGATTTAATAGATGAAAACTTAGAGTTAAGATAATTTATACGATGTAATGTTAGTAAAATAGATGTGATTAACCAATGTAAAATAACGATTGTAAATTAAATACATGTGATAATTTGATAAAAAAATATAAATTAAATAATTAAAATAGTAAATTGAATAACACAACCATATAATTCATCATAATATCATCAAATATATATACACATATATAATATTTTAAATATCTTTTAGCATCAAGGATTTCCAATACTTATTTGAATCAAAGAACTTGGAATTGTCATTCTCACCCTAGAAATATTTCAGTGGTCTTGGCCCTCAAAGCTATAGAATACTCTAGAGAACCTACATGTAAAAAGATAGAATGTGCGTACACACACCATGCTTACACATCAAAGCCCTAGCCAAGATAGTCTCGAGTGTACTTTGTAGCCCAAGTTGGATATACTTTGTGTGTCCCTTCTCTAGTGCCCATAGCCCACCAAACCACCTTCTTCTTCCTTGAGTGATCTCCATGCACTTCCCAAGTCCCACATAAATGCTTTATATAGGACTTAAGGGTTGGTATTGAAACCATCACACCTTTTCACAAATATTACCTTTAATTATTATTTAATATATAATTATTCCTCTCTTTTATTTATTTTTTCATAAACATTCTTCGTTGATATCCATTTTAACCAAATGATCATATTACCCTTTATTTTTCTATCTCCTTTTGATTTCATAGCTTTATTTTCACTTTGGGGAAAAGGTTTCATAACACTTAAGTAAACTTAATAAACCTGTGCAATATCATAATTTGGATAAAAAATTCAAACAAATAGTGGATTGTAACATGAAGTTGGATCACTTTGCCACGAGCACCTTGTCTAATGCTATAAAGGAGGATCTGGAGGGGAACAACAACTAGGAGAACAACGAATGGGTGGGTGATGAGGCGGTGGACCTCCTGATTAAAAATTGGGACAATGCCAGTTAGGTGCTCCCTGTGCTTGTTTGTCAGTTGTTGCTTTGCGGTTGCTGTGCTGCCTTTGGGCTGTTTCTGTGTTTTTTTTCTTTATGTTTACTGTTTAGTCTTGTTCCTTTTTGGCCCTAGTGGCTCGTTGTGAAGGGTACAACACCTTGAAAATGCTGCTTAACTTTTCAAAAACATGAAAATACATTTCAAAGAAAACGAGAACTCACAAACATACATGTAAAGTAAATGTTCATACATAAAAGGATATAAAGGTCCATGCAAAGTAATGGAACCCACTAGATCTTATCACACACATTCATATTTTGGTATGCATGCTCTATGGGAACTTGGAAAATAGAGAAATATGTGTAATGAATAGCTTATCATGCAAGTAAAGAAAAAAAATTATTTACTATCTATGATTATGAGAAAGAGAGAAAGGAAGGGAGTAGGATTAGAAAAAAATCCAAATGTATAAATAGTGGCAATGAAATACTGAGCATTTCCATTACTATATGATAATGATATGTTTGGATATGGTTATGAATACCTATAATGAAATATTGGGAATTGTCATCATTATATGATAATTATATGTTTAGATATGGTTATGAATCTCTAGACCAATATTAGTAAATTCCTACAATAAAGGAGTTTTAGTGACAAGATATACCCCCTTAAATTGGTTACATCCATTGGATACAAAGAATTAGGGAGGAAAAAATATTACATGAAATATAAATGTAATAAAAGAATAGAGCACACGTATCATGAAAAGTAAATTAATTTCTTCAGTGCATCATGTGCCAATTAAAAACATGTTGAATGATAGGAATGGCGAGAACATAGGCTGGAGATAAGCATGAGGGAATAAGAATTTGGCCATATTATTGGTAGATGAGAAGAGTAAGGTGGTACTAATAGACAAGTACTTTCATGTACATACATGTAACACTATAAAAGGTACATTCCCCCAATGTGGTTCCAAGCACATGAGCACACAATGGAGGCATAAATATTCTAGTGGTAACATAGCTCTAAATACAAAATTAGACATGTATGCATAAAATTATATGGTTGAAGCATAATTCATCCTAATATAAATAGATAAACAATGTTAACATTATAGATAATGAGAAAGACAAGATGCCCCAATCTAGTAAGATATCTCTAGGAGCAAGATATGTCAATGCAAGTGTAATATATCATGGGGGAAGTGTGGGGCCTCTCAATGTGATAAGATGCTATAAAAATGAAAGTACAATATGACAACATAATATGTGAGCAATAAGAGCAAGAGACAATTAGGTGTAAGATGAGGGCATGGGAAGGTGCATAAGAAATATAGAATATAATGTGAGTAAAGCTAAGTATGATAAGCATGTGATTATTATCATAAGATATGGAAGATAAAAGCATAAGTGGATAATCATGGGGAGTAAAAGAAAATAGAGACCCGTTCCAGCGTAGATATTATACTTTACCTAGGATATTGTTTATCCTAAGTGTAATATTGCACCTAGTTAACTAAGTTTACTTTGGATATTAGTAATATTCATTTTACCTCACTTAGGTATCTAAGAAAGGTGCCACTTTTGTTTAGTCAAGGTTAGCTTTGTATTAAGATTGAGTTAACTCACCTCTTGATTATGAATGACTGAGAGTTAAAATCA
Organism: Sequoiadendron giganteum; assembly: GCA_007115665.2. Taxonomy (NCBI): domain Eukaryota; kingdom Viridiplantae; phylum Streptophyta; class Pinopsida; order Cupressales; family Cupressaceae; genus Sequoiadendron; species Sequoiadendron giganteum. The sequence continues at coordinate 11,446,613 of VCHN02000014.1, forward strand.
CATATCTTAGACATTTCATATTCTTGATATATATATCTAAGAGGACTATATATTTGTATGGCACCCTATAATTTATCGGATCATATTGAAAATAGATATTAGAATATAAAATTCTATCTTTTTATTGCATTTAATTTTATGTTATCATAAGTTATTTTATTCCCAAAAAGATTTATATTGTATGTATTTGTAAAATATAACATGGTATTAAAGTAGGTAGATTAGGTGCCATTTGGTTTTAATTTGGGATAAATATTCATTTTTTTGAGGTTTACATTCTTACAAATTATTTTTTTAGATCACCTATTGTGGGAGGCCTTTGAGGAAGAAATGTGTTTTCTATTGTAACTAGAAGTGTCAAATTAGTTAGGTTAGAGTTTTACTTTTGTCCAAAATGGACATTGTTAAGTTTAATGACCATTACTTTCCTTAGGGTTTTATTGGGCATATTTGTAGGTTGCATGCATTTTAGAGAAATTTGGTGAAAACAATAACCTTAATACATTTGAAGCAGCCAAAAACCCATAGATTAACTATCCAATCATCAAAATTAGAGTAGAGGAAGAAAAATGTAAATTTTTATCCTCATGCACGTAGCCTAAGGGTGAATGATTACTTGCATAGAATAATATAGACACAAGTAGAATTTTATTTATTTATTTTATTTAAAAAAATAACATATATAGTGAACTTGTGAAAGACTTGTTTTACCTTGTGTAGTAGGGTTCAACACCTATAATCTAATCAAACACCACTATGCATCCACATTTGAAGTCACCATGTGGCATACTCCACAACAACCACACGACCCTTTACACCTTACCAATCCTAATGGCCACTCTCAATACAACCACTATAATTGAATGTCAACATCATCGGTATGTGGCTTTCCCATCACCCAAGTGGTGCTACCAAAAATCACTCATTGCTAGCATCACCACCATAGCACCACCCCTATGCTACTTTTCCACAATGTTTCTCTCTAGATATGTTATTAGCCAACACTGCTGGATATATCACCGAAACGCTACCCTACTTCCACCTAAATGATGTCGTAGGCACACTTTTGAACCATTATAAGGCATTTTTCAAAATGCCATAAATTTTGCTCAATAAGTCAAATATTCAAAATTATTTTTTGAAATTGCTTGGAATTTTACAAGGAATTTAGGTCTGTGGTTAGTTTTTACTTTTTCTAAGCTCATTTTTATAAAATTGTGCAAACCCTTACACTATAAAGATGTCTTTTTGAGATTTTTTTAATATAAAAATGCACTACAATGAAGTTTCACCAATTAAATTTTTGGAGGGTTTTGATTGGGCATGTATTAGGGTGTAAAAATCACTAATGATAAATTACCAATTCTACTTACCTGGAGGATTCCTATATGATCTAATAATGATGAATGTCTTCTGTGATTTTCATATTTTATTCACTTGCAACTCTCCTAAACTACTCCTTTTCTACATTGTGGATTTGTTAACTATGAAATATCTCACACCTTATAACTAAGTATTCATGTTGGAACAAAAAAATAATATATTACTAAGGATAAAGGATTGCATAGACTAACAAATACAAATAAAATTGAATGTAAGGGAGAAGTAGATACAATTAAATGGATTAAATAAAGTGATGAAGATTTGGGCTTCTTATGTCTGGTTATATTAAAAGATCTACTCTTTCATAAACAATACTTAGGCATACACAAAGGAATTATGACATAAATTAGAATATTTGTTTGGTAAAATTAATGAACTAAGAATCCATCGACTAGAAAATGATCTTATAAGTCTTAATTCAACAAACTTTGAAAATATTTAGGATTTCATTTTTCATGTTTTTTCGTGTCATGCTCGCCATCGTGAATATGTAGGGTTTCCTTTCTTAGTTTTGTAATGGTAGCTTTCCTGATGTCTTTGTGTGCAACTTTGACACATTTTATTGTTTGCAAGTGTTTGGTCTTTCCTTCTATTTTTATAGGAATTTTGTTGGTGTGTTTATTTGTTTTTCATGTGTGCTATGTGCTTTTGGCATCATGGGATATTTTGTCATGTTCCCTTGTCATTTTTTTCCATTATCTTTTCACATATCTATTTTTTAGAGTTAGGAACAACTTTTTCTTGATAAAATATGGGCAATGCCATTGTCCCTTTGATTATTTTAGAGTTGGTCATCTTGCCATGCTCGAGTCACCCCTTTGAAACCTTAATTATGATATCCTCCTATATGTGCAAATGGTCTTACTGATTTTCATACATAGATTTTTTTTATCCTTTTTGAGTTAGAGTTTTAGAGTTCCCTTATCTTGGTACCTATGTAGCGTTCCCCCCAAATTCTTCTCCCAATAAAATTGTTATATACCTTTTGGAGTCAAAGCTTCATAATTATCTTATCTTAGTACCTAGTTAGTGCTCTTTTTGAAGTCTGAACTTGGCATTCTTTTTGTAATGCTCCTCCTAAAGTCTAAACTTGATTTATTCTCTCCATGCTATAATTTATTTGCTGTATCTCCTTCCTTACTTCCTTGGCTGCACCCACAATAGCATGCTCAGTAGCACCTCAGTGGCATTCACCTCCTCTTCATTTGTATTTTCTATCTCTAACTCTAAATCATGTTCTCTTTTCCTCTTTTCTACTTCTTCCATCCTTCTAAAATATCTTTCCTAGCGGTCCTGGGTTTGTTTCAACCTTCTCTCTTTTGCATTCATTTTCATTTCCAACTTAATTCTTCCAATAGCTTCCATTTTCCTTTTGTTATCTCCTTTTGCCATGGGTTTTTTGGTCTAAGTTTTCATTAATACTTATATATCCCATGATTAGTTTACATTTTTGAAAAATTATATCTTTTCAAGAATCTTTTTAGATTCCTCCCCCTTTCCATTTTTTTATCCCTTAAGTGCCTAGCCCCCTCTCAAAGAGGTAGTACCTAAGAGTGGTGTCTACAATTTTTTTCCTTTGTTATTATTGTCTTCTTTTCTACTACTACCGCTTCTATTATTTTACCCTGTATTTTTTTCGCTGCTCACTCTAGGGTTCTAACAATAGAACCAATGCTGGAAAGAGGAAATGGGGAATTATAGTTCAAAGATCTATACCCTAGTATCACTTATGTAGTATGTTTATACCCCTGAGCATACAAAGAGAGAAAATAGTAAGTGCAATAGGAATTTATATCTATCAACATTTCATATATAACTTAAATAAAGACAACATTCATCCATACCACATACATGTATTAAATCCTTATAACTCCATATATTTATATATTCATGTAATAGTTACAATAGCAAGTCTTAGTCTCTACTTTGTATGATGATCTCTTAATCTGATATCTATTATATACATATATTAATGCTTTGCCTCTTATAGAGACACGACTCTTATAGGGCACCCCTTACTCCATCTTCCTTGTCGGCCTAAGGTTTTGCAAGTCCTATGTGGTAGGTTGTAGTAGCTTTTACTCTTGTTATGTACATCTTGCTAACAACATGATTTTAGGGTAAAAATTCTCTCCAACATATGGAAAGATAAGAATGTTGCTCCTTTTATTCACATTCACGATGTTTCTCATAAATATTTTTCTTTGTACACTAAAGCAATCATTTGCTCTAATTTTTTATGTAGAATATGGTGCAAATCAATGAAGTTACACTTTAATTTGTGCATCTCTAAAAGTTGTTGGACCATTGAGGTAATTCTCCTTGCACTGTTTCCTAGGTTTCTCTTGTCTCTATATCCCCTCGTAGGTGTTGATGTGGATGTAGCCACTCTTCCTAGCGAGATGGTCATGGAGATTGTGGATCTTGCTCCTGTGTGTTGAGAAAATGTGTCTCATCCTTGCAATTACATAAGGTATTGTTCAGCCGATGACGATGAGGTGGGGAGGGGGTGGGGGATCCCCCCCCCATGAGGGGTCTGGGGGATCATCCCCCCGATTGGGGTCTAGGGACAACGTGCCCTAGTGGGGGCTCAAGGGCAGCACCCTTGAAAGGAAAATTTTATTTATATTTTATTATTGTAAATCTGGACCGTTCATCATTATGTCTTATATTTGATGGTCATTATTTTATTAGCTTGATTTTCCCTAGAAGGAAACCCTATTTTATGAGGGAATTGTATTATGACTGTGTATTGCAATGTATTCTGAGAGTCTAATAGCAGTTGTGTTGCCTCTGGATCTCTGAGTGGTGATACTCCTGTGAGAAGCTTGCTCTGCAAGTATATTGTAATATTTGTGATTTCTAAATAAATTGGGCGGATTTTGGAGTGTGGGGTTTTTCTCCCAAAAGGGTTTTCACCATGCAAATTATTGTTTTGTGGTATGCATGATATTTGTGTTTCTTTTTGTTTAAATTTTTGTAACTGTTAAAGATCTATAAAAGTTTTGCACCATTCTCCTCTCAAGATTAGTGTAGGAAGTTGTTTTGCTACCTTAGCTTCCTTACACTATGGTCTTATGCCTCAGAAACCTAAGGAATTTTCTTCCCATGAAGGATGGAATCAACTTTAACCTATCCACCTTCTCATAGGCGAGACTCTGGCTGGTTGAACACTTGCAAGTTCCTCCATGTGATGCTCGCTATCTCTCCAATTTGCACTCAGTAGCCTCCCAAGGAGAATGAAGATGTTGCTACTCTCACTGGTTGAGAGCCAATAGATGTTACCACCCCCGATAATGTTGGGGGAAGCCTAATGATCAAGACCCTCATCCTTTTCCTAACATAGCCACAACAATTTAATTATATTTTTGGATTTGACCCTTTTGCATTGGATCTTTGGTTAGACTTGTGGGCGTGTTGTTTACCACCCTCATTTTTTTGTAAATATTATACTATTTTATTTTATATTAATGCAAAGTTAAATATGAAATATTCATATATATATGAGTTAATTTAATATGAAAATAAATTTATGAATATTATTATCTAAGTTTAAAGATTATAAAGTATATCCATAATTCAAATACAAATGCATAAAAATGCTTATTTATCATTATTAAATAGCTTAAAACTTAAGGACATTAATATCAACAATATTAATATATTAATTAGCATTCAACAATATGGACAAGATCTCAATAGAACAAATAACATATTTTAGAGAATTATGATTAGAATAATTCCATCTTATTCTTACTTAATTTTGAATATATCTGAATAAAATAAGATTGGTGCTTATTTGAATCAAAACATTTAGAATGATCACTCTCATCCTCAAAATATTTTAGTGGTTTTGGCCCTCATAACTATGACACTCTAGGAGGAAAATATTCTTATTCAAAAAACTACATGCTCCAGAGCTATCACTCAACATGCATAACACAACATGTTCTAGACTAACTACTCAACATGCATAACACAACATGCTCCCGAGTAGTTACTCAACATGCACAACACATGTTCTAAAGTAACTATATAACATGCATAACACAATATTATCTAAAGTAGTTATTCAACATGCACAACAGTCTTGGTTAGGACAAATCCTAGGTGCACACTGAAGGGAGAAAAGGGGACAGTGCGGAATACATCCCTAACACTAATACAACAAAGGAGAGAAGCAAAAAACAAGTTCTAAAGCTTCTAAAAAAAATTCTGAGATGAATACATACAAAATAAAATAGATAACATAAAAATAAGCATTCACAGATTGACACAAGTATTTACGTGGGAAAACCTTTTCAGGTAAAAAACCCACCACACCAAGCAAAGACAATTTGTATTACAGTAATAAACAAATTACATACAAATTTTAGTCTTCACTTTCTGATAATAAGCTCACAACAACACTCAAGTTCACTCACTATTACAATGCTCATGGCATACAATAAATTACAATGAACCTTGACTTAGCTTACAACCACTATCTCATCCGCCAACCTATGATTGATTTTCATAAATAATATATACGACTGTACAAGTCTTACATCGTATTTACACTTTCCAACCAATCCCATGACTTGCTCCATGTTGCAATGTCCATCCAAACAAGTAACTGATCTACACATATTGCATCAAGCCACCCAGGCAATAAATTAATGCCTTAATCGGGTTCTGTTTCCAACTAGAAATCGGCCTGCAATAACTGCATTTTACAATTTTGGCTTTTAGCCAATCGGATTGTTGACACTGAGCCACATGTCGGCCTCCCATTCGCCTACCACCTTGAATTTCTGGTCCAGCTCAGTCAAGCTTGGTTGACCGAGCTTCAAGCTCATTCTTACTTTCACTGCGCCACCGCTGAGCTCATTCTACCCTGTCGCGGTATGGCGGTGAACCCACTTGACTCACTTTTAGCCTTTCCCGTGCTACCGCCAAGCTCTCCAAGTATCCTCATGGTGTGGTAGTGACAGCCAGACAGACTGTAGGCAGTCATATCACACTATCGGACCCTGAACGCCAAACTTCTGTGGCAAGGCAGTGAACGCCAACCCAGACTGTTAACGGTCAACTGTGCTACCACGGGGGCCGGCAGGCCACCCTACGGTAGGGTGGTGACTGCCCTAGCAAACCACTAGCGGTCAACTGTGCTATTGCAGAGGCCACCAGGCCACCTTGCGGTAGGGTAGTGACCGCCTTGGCAGACCACCAACGGTCACACTGCGGCCACCGTGGTGACCTAGATCACCGCCCATGGTTTGACGGTAACCGGTGTGACAGAAAGCGAGCCACCTATCGTGACCACCATAGTGAGGGAAAAAAATGCACGTGGTAAGGCGGTGACCACTAGTCCTTCTCACCGTGATACTGCTAAAGCATGAATAGACCATCGCGGTAAAGCGGTAAGGGCAGAAATGATGCATTTTTTGCCAAGTCTTTTCTGACAGAGGCACAAGACTGGAAGTTGAGACATAATTTTCCCAACAAGCTCCCACTCGGCGAACACTTCCAGCTTCCTCTAGCCTTCAAAAATTACCAACGGTCATAGGCCCTAAGGCCCATCGATTCTATGCACCATCTAAACTTGTCTATGCTTACTGGTTTCGTTAATGCATCTGCAACATTCTTCAAGGTGTCGACCTTTTCAAGACAAACCTTTCCATCTTCAACCATGTCCCTCATGAAGTGATATTAAATATCAATGTGCTTTGTCCAGGCATGGAAAATTGGGTTCTTTTCCAAACAGATGGCACTTTGACTATCACAACAAATAGTAATCTACCCTGCATTAAAACCAATATCCAAACACAAACGACTTAGCCAAACTGCTTCCTTGTAGGCATGAGTGGCTGCCATGTACTCTGCCTCAGTAGTAGATAAAGAAACTACACCTTGTCGCTTGCTCATCCAACTAACTGCTCCACCATTTAACATGAACGTGTATCCATTAGTGGATCTCCTGCTGTCAATGTCCCCTGCCCAATCAGAATCAACATATCCACGAATGATGAGTATTCTTGTGATGCAACCAAACTGCCATAGTAACACAAAGCATACTCTAAATTCCCCTTCAAATATCTAAACACTCTCTTCACAACATCCCAATGTGATCTTCCCAGATTTTCCATAAATCGGCTGAGAACTCCCACTGCTTGGGCAATGTTTGGTCTTCTACAAACCATTGCATACATTAAACTACCAACAACACTTGCATATGAAACCATGGTCATGTCCTCCATCTCAGTAGTAGACTATGGACAGTCTTCAACATATAGTTTTGTTCCCTGCGTAACTGAAACAACTAGCTGCTTGTAGTCATCCATACCAAATCTCTCCAAAACCGAATTGACATACTTACTATGACTTACCCAGAGCTTTCTGCTCATTCTGTCCTTGGTTATCTCCATTCCCAAAATATACCTTGCTGCACCTAGATCTTTCATTTCGAACTTTGTAGACAACTGAGATTTAAGATCAAAAATCATAAACTTGCTATTTCCTATGAACAACATATCATCCACGTACAATGTAATAACAAGCACACGATCATTTTCAGATTTATAATAAACACAATGATCATATTTTGATCTAAAAAATCCCATAGACAACACAAATGTGTCAAATTTTTGGTACCACATTCTAGGGGACTGCTTCAAACCATAGAGAGATTTCCTTAACTTACAAACCAGATTTTGTTTACCTTTTTCAACAAAATTCTCAGGCTGGGACATATAAATTTCTTCTTCCAACTCACCATGGAGAAACGTAGTCTTCACATCCATCTTCTCAATTTCTAAATCATGCGCAACTGCCAATGACAACAAAAATCTGATAGATGTCAGCTTTTCTACAGGGGAAAAATCTCTCCATAATCAATTCCCTCAATCTAGGAAAATCCCTTTGCAACCAATCTTGCCTTATACTTCTCAACACTGCCATCAAGACCAGTGTTCTTTTTGAAAACCCACTTACAACCAACAAGCTTTTGCCCTTTAGGCAAAGGTACCAAAACCCAGGTTTCATTCTTCTTTAATGAATCCATTTCTTCATTCATGGCTTCCAACCAAGAATTCGAATCAGACATGTTGATTGCTTCTTTTACAGTCCTAGGCTCATCAGTGCTAGTAATCAAGGCATAAACACAATTCAAATCTAACATTGAGAAACCATACCTTTCAAGTGGCCGCTTTTCTCGTGTAGATCTTCTTACTAGCTGAGGTTGTGGTTCTTCATCATCAAAACTCTCAGAGCTGCTTGATCTCTCCTCAGTTTCAGGTACACCATGTAGCTCTTCCTTTTCTGGAGTTTGAGGAATCTCAACTGCATCATTCTTCTTTTCTTTCTGATCTCTCCAGTTGTTGATCACTTACTGAAGGTTTCAACTCACGAAAAATCACACTTCTGCTATACAAAACCTTGTCAGTAACAGGGTTCCAAAGCTTGTATCCCTTAACACCAACTCTAGAGCCAATGAGGATACATTTAACAACCTTGTTATCTAGCTTTGATCTTTTCTCATTTGGCACATATGCATATGTCTCACAACCAAAATCACGAAAATGTCTCAAAAAGGGCTTTTTACCAGACCATGCTTCCAAAGGTGTCTTATCAACAAGAGCAAAGCAAGGAGAATGATTTACTAGATAACATGCTGTAGCCATAGCCTCAGCCTAGAAATTCTACTCCAGACCAGCACCACTTAGCATACTCCTTTCCTTTTCCATCAGTGTCCTATTCAACCTTTCAACAACTCAATTTTGCTGTGGAGTATAAGGCGTTGTTTTATGCCTTTTAATTCCATGATCTGTGCAATACCTTTCGAAATCTGTAGAACAAAACTCACTGCCATTTTCTGTCCTCAAACATTTAATTTTCCTTCCAGTCTGATTCTCTACCAAAGTTTTAAATTCTTTAAACCGATTGAACACTTCTAATTTACTTTTAAGAAAGTATAAAAATGCCCTTCTTGAGTAATCATCAATAAAAGAAACATAATATCTAGAATTCGATAACGAAAGAACATTAACTGGACCAAACACATTAGAATGAACATAATCCAGTATGTCAGAAGATTTATGAGGACTCAAGTAAAATGAAACACGGTGCTGTTTTCCATAAATACAGTGTTCGCAAAAATCGAACTCAAGGTTACAATCATCAAGCCCTTCTACAAGATTTTTATTCTTCAAAGTTTTTAAACCTTTCTCACCTATGTGACCAAGTCTATAATGCTGCAACATAGTCTTCTTTGCTGGGAGTTTTACCTCCAAAGAATTTGCAGCCAGAAAAGTGTCTTCACTTTTCTCTACAGGGACTAGTTTACATGACTCTACAGATACACTGTTACATTGAACATGATGTGCATCCAACTTATATAGAGTGCCAGTACGAACACCCTTAGCCAACACCATTTCACCTCTAGCCATTTTACATCCTTTACTTGAGAAAGAAACTTCTACACCAACATCATTTAACTTACTGACAAAAATAAGATTATGAGTCAGACCTGGTATATGCAATATGCCACCAATACCTTTGACTCTCTCATTAGGAAACTAAATTCTGACCCTACCTCTGCCAACGATCTCCAACATTGAATCACTTGCCAGGTACACCTTTCCACCATCATACTTCTTGTACTTGGAGAAACATTCTCTGTGAGACGTCATATGAAAAGACACACCCAAGTCAACCAGCCAAACATCATCTGATGGTTGAGTTGCCAAGGATGCAATGAAGGCATCTGCATCACTCTGAGAAGAGTCATTGTTTGAAGCATTCTTCTTCTTCTTCTCCTTACAATCCTTTCGGATATGACTGAGTTGCCCATAGTTCCAACATTTCACCTTAGAATTTTTACCAGAAGATTTTGATCTCCCTGCAGATTTGGATTTTGACTTCTTGTCTTTCTTTTTGTCTTTCTCCTTTGGTATACCTCGAACAACAAGAGCATCTTTGACCATCTTAGAAGACTTCCATCGCATTCCTTCAGATAGAAGTGAAGCAACCATGTCATCCATCTTGAATGCAATTGTCGTGCTTCCAATAGCCATCACCAGATGACCCCAACTGTCAGGTAACAAACACAACAGGAGCATGCAATGATCCTCCTCCTCATTTTTTACACCTACAGATGCTAGCTGAGTAACACTCATGTTAAACGAGTTTAGACGGTCTACAACAGATGCACCTTCTTCCATCTTCAAGGAGTACAACTTCTTCCTTAGGAAAAACTTATTTACTAGAGACTTTCCCTGATAAATATCACCAAGATTCTTCCATAATGAAGCTGCAAACTTCTCCTCATGGACGTTCAGGTGTACAGAATCGGCCAGACTCAGTCTAATTAGACCTCTTTCTTTTCTATCAACAAGGTGCCAATCCTCTTGCTTCATACTTTGTGGCATAGTTCTAGACACTACTACCCAGAGGTCTCTATCCACAAACAAGTCTTCCATTTTGAGTTTCCATAACTCAAAGTTGCTGCCATTGAATTTTTCAATCTCTACTCTACTTGATGTACTCGCCATCTCAAACATAAACAAGCTTTAACAATGCAAGACTCCCACTGGAACAGTATTAGCACAAAAAATTGACCTTTCAAACAAGGATAACACAACTGGCCAAGCTCTGATACCACTTGAAGGGAGAAAAGGGGACAATGCAGAATACCTCCCTAACACTAATACAACAAAGGAGAGAAGCAAAAAACAAGTTCTAAAGCTTCTAAAAAAACTTCTGAGATGAATGCATACAACATAAAATAGATAACAAAAAAATAAGCATTCACAGATTGACACAAGTATTTACGTGGGAAAACCTTTTTAGGTAAAAAATCCACCACACCAAGCAAAGACAATTTGTATTACAGTAATAAACAAAATAAATGCAAAGTTCAGTTTTCACTTTCTGATAATCAGCTCACAACAACACTCAAGTTCACTCACTGTTACAATGCTCATGGCATACAATAAATTACAACGAACTTTGAATTAGCTTACAACCACTATCTCATCCATCAACCTATGATTGATTTTCATAAATAATATATTTGATTGTACAAGTCTTACATCACATTTACACTTTCCAACCAATCCCATGACTTGCTCCATGCTGCAATGTCCATCCAAACAAGTAACTGATTTGCACAGATTGCATCAAGCCACCCAGACAATAAATTCATGCCTTAATCGGGTTCTGTTTCCAGCTAGAAATCGACTTGCAATAACTGCATTTTACAATTTTGGCTTTTAGCCAATCGAATTGCTGACATTGAGCCACATATCGGCCTTCCATTTGCCTATCGCCCTGACTTTCTGGTCCAGTTCAGTCAAGCTCGGTTGACTGAGCTCTGAGCTCATTCTTACTTTTGCCCCGCCACCGTCGAGCTCATTCTACCATGTCGCGGTATGGCGGTGAGCCCACTCGACTCACTCTCGGCCTTTCCCATGCTACCACCGAGCTCTCCAAGTCTCCTCGCGGTGTGGCGGTGATGACCAGACAGACTGCAGATGGTCATATCACACTACTAGACCCTGGCCGCTAGACTTCCGTGGCAAGGCGGTGACTGCCAACCTAGACTGCTAACGGTCAATCGTGCTACCGTGGAGGTCGGCAGTCCACCCCGCGGTAGGGCGGTGACCGCCCTGGCAAACCGCCAGTGGTCAACCATGCTACTGCAGAGGCCACCAGGCCACCCCATGGTAGGGCGGTGACCGCCCTGGAAAACCACCAGCTGTCACACCGCAGTCACCGCGGTGACCCAGATCACTACCCACGGTGCGGCGGTAGCTGGCATGACAGACAGCAAGCCACCTACCGCGGCCATCGCGGTGAAGGAAAATACTGCGCGCGGTAAGACGTTGACCGCCAGTCTTCTCACCACGGTACTACCAAAGCAGGAACAAACCGCTGCAGTAAAACGGTAAATGCAGAAATGATGCATTTTTCATCAAGTCTTTTCTGACAGAAACTCAAGACTGGAAGTTGAGACATAATTTTCCCAACACACACTATACTTTGAGTTAGACACACACTATGTGCCCCTTCTCCAATGTCTATAGTCCATCAAACCTTCTTATTTGGGTGATCGACATGCCCTTTCCAAGTCTCACATGAATACTTTATATAATCTTTTAAGGTGTGGTTTCCAATCATCACACCCTTTCACAAAAGTTTGCTTTTAATAATTATTTAAACAAATAATTATTCTTCCTTTTTAAAAAAGTTTATATAAATATTTTTTATTAATGTCCATTTTAACCAAATAATCGAAATTATGCTTCATTTATTTTTATCTCCCTTTAATGCAAAATCATTATTTTATAACTTTCTTTTTACTTTAGAGAAAAGCCCCATGACACAAATTGACATTTCCAATTTTTTTTTGAAAAATATAAAATATGAATTAAATTACTGTAAAATATTTTTATACTTAATTAAGCATAAGAATATACAGCAGCACAGTATAAAATATTGATAGAATAAACCAAAAAGCATATCATAATCTTCTAATTGCAATGATCTAAGATATTACGGTGCACAACTCCTATTCAAATTGCAATGATCTCGTAAAGATTCTTATACTTCCGTGAAAGATATGAAATTAAAATATATCAAGGACTGTTGGAGCTTTAAATTTCTTGCACATGTAGATGAGGTTTAGAGAAGGTATCTTTTTCTTTTATTCTAGATAAGATATCGTCAAATTATTCTTTCCAGGAAGGGTGAAAAAGGAAAGATGTCAGTTATTACAGTTAACTATGGTAATACAACAGAGGAATGAATTTACTCTTTGATAACTGTATACATTTCCTTCTAAAACAAAAAACTGAATCTCACCAGGTTCTTCATGAGCATTTCCTTGTCCATATAAGCTTCATGTAATACAGTTTTTCATTAAAAAGAAGCAATATGGATATGGCTAGATCTAATGATCCTGTCCTCTTATCACTGATAAAATAAAGTTTCATGTTTTGTTTGTAATTGGGTTTCAAAATATTAACAGTAAAATTCATTTTAGTTATTATTTTATTTTTTTTTGGTTTTTTTACATCTCAGAGGTGGTATCCTTGCGATTGACTGGAACAAATTCACCTCTGGGGCATACAAAACTCAGCACCGGTGGCTGAGTGAGTCAGGGCTTGAACTTACGTCGATCGTCTGATCAACCAGTCTACATCCAAGAATGTTGTTTTAGTTATATTATCTTCAATTTTTTTTAACTTATGCTTATATCTTTTGATTATTGATAAACACTTTTGATTAGAATTATAAACATATTTTTTTAGCTTATACTTATATCTTTTGATTATTGATAAACACTTTTGACTAAAATTATAAATATACTGTGAATAAGAAATACTTTTGACTGGAACTATAAACTCCTACTATTCTCAAGATAGGGCCCAACTTTATTTCCTGGCATGTTGCAGGCATATATTGTCTAGACCCACAATAAGCTTTTCACAAATGAACAGTAGTCTTGGGTTTTGGTAATCTGAGAATAGTGTGATTTTCTTTTGGGCTTATTGGCATTTCAACCCATCTGCTTCTTTGTCCATTTAGATTTCTCTTTTGGATATCCCTTATTCCCCAAATGGTTGTTGGTGCTAAAATTCGCTTCAATAGCATTCTTAAGAATTTTCTACTTTTGGAATCCCTTTTGGCAATGCTCAAGAATCCTATTAGGTCTGCAGGCATGCTTGAGAACACAGATTTATGCTTAAAGGTCTGTGTTTCTGACTTTTTGAGGTCGTGATTCCATTTGGCTCTTGCAATATTTGAAGCAGACCATGCTGTCTAATAATGACCTTGGCCTTCTAAGTACACACAAGTAAAGAAAAATGTACAAAATTGAATATATTCTTGGCTTTTCGAAGGAGAAGCTGTTGAATATTCTTTATCTTTTGTGCCATAATTTAAGAGATTGATTCTCCATTATCTTCGTACAAGCTATTCCTTTGTCACTTTTAAAGTGGGAATAAATTGCCCAGCATATAGGACCTTTAACCAAGAATAACCTGTGTAAATGGAAAGCTTCAAGTTTGCTTCTAGGAATGAACTAATGGTCCTGTCACCTTTCTGCAGCCTATAGCTACAATCCATTGTTATAGCTTGGCAAGTAATGTACTATTATCATATTCTTCAACAAAATATACAGCTTAGGAAGTACTGTACTATCATATTCTTGGACAAAGTATACAAACTGCCTTGCTAATATATATAAAAGATCACTGGGCCCTAATGATTTTGGAGTCTATATCATAGATTTCATTTGGCCCAATTAAAGGATTGATTAGATTTGATTGCTGAGAGAAACTCTTAAGCTTTCTCAAACACACATGATTGATAAATGAAATGCTTTTACTACAATTCCTTGAGGAATCAATTTGTCCCCAAGAGAACCCCACCGCATGCACTTGTATAATTTCCTTCCGATCAAAATGGGGACCTACAATGATTCTTTCAAAACATAATTGGAATATTTAGAAGAATCAGACAAAAGTATCACTCCCTTTCCTTTGAATTGACCATTCTGAATGAGGAAGTGCATGCACCGTCATGAATTCGTACTCCTTTCACTCCCATGTAAACCTTAAAGTGCTGTTACTTTCTACTCCTCTAAAGTTATTCCCCATTTTCTTATGGTCCCATTTGGAGTGTTGATATTTTTGTCCCTTGTCTATACCTATCTTTAAATAGAGTCCATAGTCTTACATGAGAAGATTTAAGGTTATTTTATGGTAGATATGAATTTGGTGTATAAAATGATTTGAATTTTTTCTTTTTTAGACTGTAGGGAATCAATGAGGGAGACACGTCTTCTGGTATCACGGGGACTGTACTGCATCTAGTAAATTTTTTTCACGTGACTAGTGATGTGACACGTCCTTTGGTACCACGAGATGGGGGGAGACTAGACCTCGTGACCACTTGCCTTCAATAGAATGCTTTAACCAATCGAATTAGACCCTTCGCCTCAAAATAATTTAAATTGTTTTTAATTATTTATATATTTATATTGATTAGTTATTTGTAAAGAGGTATATGATTTACTTTTTTAAACAATTTTTATAATGTAGTTTATTTTAAATGATATTAAATTGAAATTTATGACATAATCAAATAAGATGTTATATGTATGAGATTGTTAGAAAAAAAGAAAAACATGTATTATTTTGTGTTTCTAAGAATCAATTTAATAAAGTAGAAAAAATATTACATATAGTATATCTATAACATTCTCACTTCAAAGAAATTTAAAACTACAAAGTCAAACCTTAAAAAAATTTAATTATGTAAATGATTAAAATTTTAAAATTAAATGGAAATTAAGTTATTAAAACAACAATCATCAATACAAGACTACAAACTTTAAAAATTATATAATAATAATTAGAAAAACTCCAAGGAAATAAATTAACCTCTAATTTAATTTAGATTATTTAATAGATTGGCAAAGTAACCGATTCAATTAGAATCTAAATAAATTTATATTTAAGTGGTATGATTCCATTCAATGCTCAACTAGACCTTCAATATCTATATTTTTTTTCCCTAGTTGTGTATATGTTTGGAACTAGGAGGTGCTAAAGAGGACCAATGAAAGCTTGTCATCTACATCTGAGGAAGTATTAAAATTCCTCAATGATAGTGAATCCCCTTGATGATACGAAATCATTAGACTGATTTTATAATGTTGAAGAGTAATAAAAGGAGGCAATGAATGTCAAATAGATCTTGTCCAAAGAAAATTGGTATGATGTCAACTATGATTGAAATAATGACAACCTAGAAATGATAGGTGTCAAATATTGAATTGGTGAGTCTTGTGCCATTTAAGACTAATGTGTGTGATTCATGTGAGGAGATATATCATTCTATAATCATTTTAGATTCCAATGATTTAAAGAAACCTAGGATGATGCCTTTACATTGTAACCCTATGCACACAATTTGAACTTCTTTGCATGCATATGTTGAAGGCTAATGGTTATATCTTGAAAATAAAAGATTTTTGAAACTAGGGGTTCAATCACACACACAATCCAATCCAAGGGACTAAATCACATGTGTAATTTTGTGCAAAATGAAAAATGTGCTAAGAAATAAATCAAGCATGCTTTAAATTAGAAGATTTGTATACCAAAGTGTTCGGTTCAAAATTTGAGTAAGTGTGTGTGCCAGAATAGTTGAATTATGTGCTACAATAATGTTGGTGTCATAAATGTAATGATTTACATATTTAAATATAGCACCAAGATTATAATTTTTATAGTTTCACTATAGTTAGAAGAAAGTGTATAAGCTAAGATAAGTATTTTAAAGAATGTGTTTCGAGTAAACAATGCATTTTAGAATTACATGATAAAATTATTAGCCATGTTTTAAGCAATGCATATACTAAACATATTAATATTAGAAATGACTAATGATTCTTTAAAGCAATGCTAGAATGAACTGAGTCAATCCTAGGGATAAGCACCTATATGAACCTCTTTGATGTACTAAACTCTTATTCATCAATGTATATTGTATAGTGATAATTTGTAAACTCTAATGTGTTGCAAGTATGTACATATTGGTGTTGTCATTGATGTCAACAAGCTTGTGTTGTCATTAGTGTCAATTGTATGTATTGAGGAAGATTGATGCTAAAGATGAATAGTTGGTGTTGTCTATGCTTTGATTTTTTGCATTATGTTGTCATCAGTGAAGCTACTGGTGTTAACCTCTAGTGTTACTATGATAGGATTCTATCTATGGATGTGATAGTGATGAAGATGTTGTGGATGTGTCTTTAGTGTTTGGTTTCCAAGTACTTTTGAGAAAATTTGATAAAAAGAGGAAACATTGTGTTGCAGTGTTGTTCTAGGTTATAGAGAGATGCTCTGGTTTTCCTCCACATTTCTTCTAGGTTGAAGATATGCCTATGCAATTCAGATATGTTGGTGAGAGGTGTTCAAATATATTGTATTCAAGAGATGGTATTTTGGGTCATCGTACAATAGAAGTTGTGTTCACTAGTGTGTAACTATGCATTATAAAGGTGTCTGGGATAAATATTTTTAATTCGTGTTTCTCTGCAGTTATGCTTTAGGTCTTGCAATTTTGAAGGTGTGTTGATAGTGGTGGTAGTTTACCTCATTCAAGAGGATTTGAGGTTTGGTTCTTCGGAAGATAGTTTTTTAAGTTTCAGTGTATGGAAGAGTAGTTTGAGTGTACTGGGTTTGTACATTCTTTAGGTGGAAGTTGTTGCGAAGGAGTTTGATGAATTTTAGGGTTTTTGAGGAATATTCTAGATCATTTTCAAGTGTGATGTGTGGTTTGCAAGTTGTCTTTGTGTTTGAGGAAGCGTGTACTTCAAAGTTTAATGGTGTTTGCATGGGTAACGATTGACCTAGCGTTTACACTACATGTGAAGGATACATATTGTTTGTGGTAGTGCGTGTTTAAGTGTTGTTGATTTAGGTCCCAATTAAGTTTTGATATGATCCACATTCACTTCTATCTACCACAGAAGTGTTTTGACATCGACCTAATTTGAATTTGCACGTTTGAGGCGCATAATCGAGCTTGGAGATGGTTTCAAGGTTGAGGACGGTACAAGTATGAGTTGAATTGATGAAGGAGGTCAAGATAAATGAGAGTGTGAAATGTGTGATGCGAATGATGCAAAATTGAGTAGAGCAGTTTAAACTTTCAAGTGTTGGATTATTAGATGCAGTGAGCAGAAGGTACCTGTGATCATTCAAACAATCTGTAAAGGTGTTGAAGCTATTATGGTGGATTTTCTATTGTATTGAGATCATGCTCTATATGTAACATTTCTTCTTTATCTTCTTTTTCCATTCCGACAACGATCCTTGGTTGCAAGCCTTTCTAGACAATGTGTCCTATTTTGTTAGTGAGCCCTTGTAACTGGTTTTGCAATTACTTATATTGTGAGCTAATACTCACTATGGTTTTTCCCTTCTTGGGTTTTCCATTTAAAATATGGTGTTCTCTTGGCATGGTGTTAAATTTATTTTAGTTTTAGTTTTATGATTTTCATGCTAATTCATCATAACAGATTGAGGGTTTAATGAATACACGTGGATTTGAATGTTATTGAGGATTTTTGATAAGATACAACTGATTCAACCCCCTCTTAGTTGTCTTGTTCATTCAAAAATTGGTATCAGAGCAAGGTTCCTTGGAGATAAGCTTAACAACTTGAGGTAGATCTGGGATGGTGAACAAGAAGGAGATCCCTATGTTTGATGGCACAGACTATGCTTTCTGGAAGGTGAAGATGGAAGGTTATCTGGTTTAGCTTGGATATGATGTTTGGAAATCAGTGAAGACTCAATATTCTATACCTACAAATGGACCGAGCATAAGCGATGAGATGAAGGCCTATGAAAAAAATGGTAAAGCAAGGTTTGCTCTCTTGAGTAGTCTTGCAAATTTTTAATTAGTAGAAGTGATGGGTTTGAAAACTACTAAATAAATTTGGGATAAGCTAGAAAGTATTTATGAAGGAGATGCTAAGGTTAAACAAGCTAAGATGTAGATTCTGAAGACACAATTTGAGAACCTACAAATGCCCAAAGAAGAAAATATCACAAGATACATGCAAAGAGTTGATGAAATTGTTAGCGCAATTAGAGGCCTTGGAGGAAAGGTCAAAGAATCTAAAGTGGTAAAGAAAATTTTTAGAACTCTTCATAAATATTATGGTCAAAAAGTTTCTGCTATTGAGGAAATTGCAGATTTTAATAGTTACACTAGAGATCAGTTGTATGGTACACTAACTACATTTGAAATGTGAGAATTTGGTTTGAATACTAGTGTGAAAGTGGAGACTACTTTTAAGACTCGAAAATTAGAAAAGATCGAGGATTCAAATTAGGATGATGTTGACGATGTAGAAGCTAACTTTGTGAGAAGGATGAAAAAGGGCACCAGTAAGTACAAAAGGTAAATTACCTTTCAAATGTTTCAGTTGTAGACAAATAGGTCACTATGCTTCAAGATGTCAAACAAAATTATGAACAATAAGAATAGGGAAAGCAAAGGTAAGATGATCAAGAAAATATATTATGTTTGAGAAGATGCAAGTATTTCTAATGTCGAATCTGTTTATGGAGATTATTATGATAATGAATACTTGTTCATGACTTTAAAGGATGAATATGTTTCTACTAACTTTGAAAGATGTGTGAAGGAAAGTGCTCTAGAGAGAAAGGATAAGACTGAAGGTACTTTGGTATCTGATTTTCATGTTAGATAGGATAAGAACTATTGGATCATTGACTATGGTTGCTCAAATCATATGAATGGAGACAATATTAAGTTTGTTAAACTTGAAAAATATGATGGAGGACTTGTTAGATTTGGAGATGATTCGGGTGCTAAGATTTGTGGAATAGGTTCAATCAATTTTGATGAGAAGCATAATATTGATTATGTTTACTATGTCAAGGGTTTAAGGCATAAAATTTTGAGTTTTGTACAAATGTGTAGCAAGGAATACAACTTATGTTTCAAAATGATGGATGTGAGATCAGAAAAGGGTCCAGAACTATCATTGTCGTTGGAAAGAGGACAAATGGAAATGTTTATCAACTCAAGGGTGTTGATGGTGATTTTTTTATGACTCAAATTAATGAAAGATGGTTATGGCATGGGAGGATGTGTTAAATAAATTTTGAAAATTTGGTTAGAACTAGTTCAGTTCAAGCAATAAGAGATTTGCCAAGAATTAGAAAGCCTATCAATGTTGTCTACAAGGAGTGTCAGATTGGAAAGCAAACAAGAAGAAGTTTCAAGGGTAAAGAATAATCTTCCATCAAATTGTTGGAATTGGTTCATACAAACCTTTATGGTCCTACAAGAGTGAGAAGTCTTCAAGGTGATAGGTATTTCATGCTTTTGAATGATGATTATTCTAGAATGACATGGATTAATTTTCTTAGAGAAAAATTTGAAGACCTAGATAGATTCAAAGCATTTAAAATTATGGTTGAGAATGAAATGGATTTGAAGATCAAATGTTTGAGGTTTGATAGAGGTGGAGAGTTCACCTCCAATGAATTTAACATGTTTTGTGAGAATCATAACATAAAGAGGCACTTGTCTATCCCTAGGGCTCATCAAAATGGAGTGGTTGAAAGAAAAAATATGATTGCTCAAGAAACTGTAAGGACTATGATGAAAGAAGCTAACCTACCGAAATTCCGCTAGAGAGAAGCAATTCATTTTGTTGTTTACATACTTAATAGAGTTCAAGAAAAGGAAAACAACACAAAGAATCCATATGAGTTGTGGTATGGAATGATCCCTACTGTCAAGTACTTTAGAGTGTTTGGAAGCAAATTCTATATCAAGAGAGATGATGAAAAATGAGGAAAGTTTGATGCAAGGTCTAATGAAGGTATCTTCCTTGGATATTCTACTAAAATTAAAACTTATAGATGCTACAATAAAAGATTGAGAAATATTGTTGAGAGTACAAGTGTCAAAGTTGATGATGATCCACAAAATTTAGTGGTGATAGATGGATATGAATAAGATGAACCTACTTGTAGAGAAGAAGAAGAAAAATCTAAGGAACAAGAAGCACAGGATGAAGAGGAAGAAGCTCTAGAAAAGATCCCTAACACCCCTAAGTATGTAAAGAGAGATCATTTCAAAGAATAAATCATTGGAGACAAAAGAAAAGGTGTATTGAAGGAAAGTTGTTGAAGAAGAGGTAAATTTGTGTCTACTTTCTAAAGTTGAACCTAAGACAGTGATTGAGGCATGCAAAGATGAACTTTGGATGAAAGCAATGGAAGACAAATTTATGTAGATTGAGAAGAATCAGACTTGGGAACTTGTCCCAAGACCTAAAAACAAGAACATTATTGGTACTAAGTGGGTATTCATAAACAAACCGAGTGAGAATGGAGAAGTGGTAAGAAACAAGGCAAGGCTTGTGTGTAAGGGTTACTCACAAGTTGAAGGAATAGACTTTGAGGAGACATTTTCTCCATTGGATAGAATGGAAGAAATCAAGATGTTTTGGGCTTTTGCAACACATAAGGACTTTAAAGTTTATCAAATGGATGTGAAGTTTTATTTTTTGAATGGAGAATTAGAAGAAGTTTACATGGAACAACCAAAAGGATTTCAGTTATCAAATAAACCAGATATGGTTTGCAATTTGAAGAAGGATTTATATTGATTGAAGCAAGCTCCAAGAGATTGGTATGCAAGGTTGGACACGTATTTGATACAACAAGGATTCGATAAAGGAACCATATATAGTAATATTTACTTTAAGGTTGAAAAAGATAAAATATTGATTATAGTTGTGTATGTTGATGACATAATTTTTGGAGGTAATGAAGCTATGTGTAAGAAGTTTGTAGAAGAGATGTAGAAAGAGTTTGAGATGCCTATGTTTGGGGAGATGAATTTATTCCTTGGGCTACAAATCAATCACATAGATAAAGGCATAATTATTTCATAATCAAAGTATGTGAAAGAGATGTTGAAGAAGTTTGGAACTGAAGAATCCAAACTGGTATGTACTCCTATGGTTAATGGTTGTAAATTGAGAAAAAATGATGAATCCTCGAAGGCTAATCAGAGCAAGTATAGATCTATGATTGGTTGAATACTATATCTAACTACTACTAGACTGGATATCATGCATGCAATTTGTCTTGTGGCTATATTTTGAGAAGATCCTAGAGAGTCACATGTTGTAGTAGTGAAGAGGATATTCAAATACCTATAGGGAACTCTAGATCATGGCGTGTGGTATCCAAGGGATACTAATTTCACATTAAGTTCTTGCACATATGCATATTGAGTTGGTTGTGTGGATGATAGAAAAGTACAAGTGGTGGTGCATTCTTTCTTGGATGTCGATTAGTGTCATAGCTAAGTAAGAAACAAGATTCAGTTTCTTTATCTACTGTAGAGGCTGAGTACATTGCAACATCATCTTACTGCACACAAGTGTTATGGATGAGGAAAACATTGAAGGATATCAGAATGGTGTATGATGAGCCTATTTCTATATTTTGTGACAATACAATTGCAATAAACATTTCAAAAAATTCAGTGACACATTCAAGAAAAAAACATATTTCAATCATATATCACTTTCTAAGAGAGAAGGTTGTGGAGAATGAAGTGAAGCTTGAATATGTGCCCACAAAGGATCAGATTGCTAACATATTCACTAAGGCTCTTCCTAAGGATACTTGTGAGTATCTCCAAGAAAATTTGGGGGCTATTTCCCCTTCTTTGAAATAGATGCATAAGGAGATGCATCAGTCTAGTGGATCTCAAGATCTATATTTTATTATGGATTGATGTTGGTGGCTACCTCTCAAGGGGAGTAGGTAGTGGCATTGTAGATTGTTGCAAATTGGTGTGTGCTCCTAAGGGGGAGTATTCAAAGTAGTAAAGGAAAGGTGTTGCTGAGAAATTGTAAGTAGGTTGTGTAATGTCAAAGGGGAGAGAGTATCATGTGAAAAAGAGAAATTTATTAGGGGTTGAAGAGGAGCATGTGAAAAAGAGGAATAAGTAAGAAGGGGGAGAGATAATAGGAAATAAGTTATAGAATCATGTAAGGGGGAGAGTGTGTTCATAGCTATTGTGTCTTTGATGGTTTTTCACATCATGTGTTGCCATCAATGACAAAGGGGGAAATTTTTGTAAGAATGTGCAAATTGGTGTTGTCGTTGATGTCAACAAGCTTGTGTTATCATTTGTGTCAACTGTATGTATTGAGGAAGATTGATGTTGAAGATTTATAGTTGGTGTTGTTTATTCTTTGATTTGTTGCATTATGTTGTCATCAGTTAAGCTACTAGTGTTAACCTCTAGTGTTTCTTTGATAAGCTTCTATCTATGGATGTGGTAGTGCTGAAGATGTTGTGGATGTGTCTTTGGTGCTTGTTTTCCAAGTGCTTTTGAGAAAAATTGATAATAAGAAAAAAAAATGTGTTGTAGTGTTGTTCTAGGTTACAGAGAGATGTTTTGGTTTTGCTCCACATTTCTTCTAGGTTGAAGATTTGCCTATGTGATTTAGATATATTAGTGAGAGGTGTTCAGATAGGTTATATTCAAGAGATGGTATGTTGGGTTGTCATACAGTAGAAGTTCTATTCACTAGTGTTTGATTGTGCATTACAGAGGTGTCTGGGAGAAATGTTTTTGCTCTATGTTTCTTCACAGTTATGCTTTAGGTCTTGTGATTCTAAAGGTGTGTTGATAGTGCTGGTATTTTATCTTAGTAAAGAGGATTTGAGTTTTGGTGCTTCAAAAGATAGTTTTTCAAGTATCAGTATATTGCAAAGTAGTCTGAGTGTACTGGGTTTGTACATTCTTTAGGTGGAAGTTTTTTCAAAGGAGTTTAATGGATTTTAGGGTGTTTGAGAAATATTCTAGATCATGTTCAAGTGTGGTGTGTGGTTTGCAAGTCATCTTTAGTTTTGTAGAAGCGCGTACTTCAAAGTTTAATGGTGTTGGATGAAAGTTCACACAAAATGGAACACAGGTGTTGCGCAGGCATGGTAGCCCGCGGCTAGTGATACCACGGCTACATGTCACTTCTTTCCTTTGCATGTGCATTTTGTTTTTCTATTTGGGGGTGGTGAGTAGTGTGTGGGCGTGGGGGGAGTTTGGAGTGCATGTAAATAGAGAGGGAAACGTGTAGGGGTTCGATGTTGGGTGAAAAAATTGTGTTGGTGTCGGGTCCAGGGGTATGACAGGGGCTTCCAAAAGCCTGGTGATTGCTAGTGCAAAGCCATCTCAAGTTTTTTTTGTGGAATTGCATGCACGGATGATAAATTCTTCTTTTTGGGGGGAGAGCTCTAAGCTTAAGAAAGTGAACGGTTATTTACCGTGGAGTCATGATGGTCCTATCCTGGTTATTTCTCCTAAATCGGTACAAGAGGACATAGCTTATTGGAGCCAACATGTTCTGATTTGATGCTTTACACAAGGTCAAATTTATCCCTTCCATTAATCCACTTCATCCCCTTCATCAAACGTTAATTAAATTACTTATTTAATTAAATTAAATAAATTAATCAATTTATTTAATTTAGTCAATTATCCTTTTCATTTTTAATTCATTCTTTCTCTCTCCTTGTCACATCCTTTGTAACCTTCTTCATTAAATTGGATTAATTTAATTAATCCTCCATTAAGGTGTGCATATCCTTAATTAGGATTAATGTCACATCCTCCATAACTTGCCACTTGCTTCTAATCGTCATTAATTAGTCTAATCACCTGTTTGCACAATCCTAATCCTAATCACTTACCCCTTTTGACATGTCCTTAAGTCAACCTTCTTGGTACTTACCTTTTTTAGGTTGACCTCTTCCCCATGTGAATTAAAAATTCACACTTATTTTCCCCATGCATTTGTCTTCCCCATGACATCTCATATGTCACATCGTACCCAAAGGAAAAAGACCTCTTTTAGAGGAATCTTGTTTTACCCTTTGGTCTCTCTCAGAAATAAAAATTCACTTTTATTCCTCCAAGGCCATCTTCAATCCCCATGTTGACAAGGGTGGACTTTCTAAAAGTCCTCACTTGTCACTTTCAGCCCCACTTGGGGACAAGGGATTACTTTTTGTGGAGATTCTCTCTCATCCCAAGGTACTTGAAAATACCTTGGGACCACATGGCCTCTTCCATGTAATTTGTACCCTTGCCATCTCATCTTGTCCTTTGGACAACTCACCTGCCACATGTAAGGATGTGAGGACTTGTGAGTCCTATATTCACCACAACCCTCCATCTTGGCCATGGTGGCTCAATCCGAACCGTTGAATCTTCTAAAGGATTCAATTTTCTCTATAAATACCCCACTCTTCCTTCATTAAAAGATCTTACATCTTCTAGTTAGAGAGACATTGCATGCATACCAAACTTATGCCTCCAAGTTATTTGAGCTATCATAGTCATTTATTGCCATCTCTTAGTATTTGCATCAGAATCCATTGTTGCATTCACCTACTTTCATTCACCCATCTACCACCATCATTTGCAAGCTATCATCTAAGGAGCACACATTATCAATCATCAAAGGGCCAACCAAAGATCAACATGAAGAAAGGTATATCTACTTTGATCGTTTCATCTTTCCTTTGTTTGTGTTAACATAGTCTAATATTGAGGTGGTTTAGTATAGATTTTATCTTGCATTCCTTAGTTAGTTTTTGCACATTAATAGATAACAAATTTCACTGCTCACATTTCTGGCATGTCCGGTGGGACCCACAAAAGAATCTTATTTTATCATTTGGTCTCTCCCAAAAAGTGAATTAAAAATACACTTTTATTTTTTCAAGGCCATCTCCAATCCCCATGTTGACAAGGGATGACTTTCTTAAAGTCATCACTTGTCACTTTCAACCCCACTTGGGGACACAAGATAAATTTTTGGGGAAATGCTCTCCCATCCCAAGGTACTTGCAAGTACCTTGGGACCACATAGCCTCTTCCATGTCATTTGCACCCTTGCCATCTTATCTTGTCCTTTGGACAACTCACCCACCACATGTCAAGATGTGAGGGCTTGTGAGTCCTCAACTCACCATAGCCCTCCATCTTGGCCATGGTGGCTCAATCTTGACCATTGAATTCTCTAGAGAATTCAATTTCTTCTATAAGTAACCCCTCTTTTCATTCATTAAGGATCCTTATGCTTTCTTAGCCAACTTATGATCTCATCCTCTTCAAGCCATATTATCCATTTATTGTAGCATTTAACTCTTGGATTTTGTATCTTAGAATCCATTGTTGCATTCATCCACCTCCATTTATCATCCATCTACCACCATCATTGCAAGTTATCAATCCAAGGAGCACACATCAAAGTGACATCAAGGGAAAACCAAAGGATCGATTTGAGACAAGGTATAATCACGTTGTTCATCTTTATCTTCTTTGTTTTGATTCCAACTAGGCTAATCATTTGAGGTGTTAGGTGTTTTTGTTCTTTTCTTGCATTATAGTTTTTTTTGCACTTTAGATTAGCACACTTTTTCCAATTCAAATTTCTCGCACGCTTGGTGGGACCCATGTAATAGGTCTTTTTGTACCAATAGTTGCTATTTTTAGAAAATATTTTTCATATTTTGACATAGAGGGGTGGCCTTGACCTAAAGGGGTGACCTTGCCCTCCGAAATAACCCTTTTCGGGACCCCATTCGATCGTTTTTGGACTCGTTCCTCATCATTATTGATTTGGGCGGCATTGCCCTCCAAAGGGGTGGCCTTTCCCTCTAAAGGGGCGACCTTAACCTTCAAAGGGGCAGCCTTGCCCTCCAAAGGGGTGGCCCTACCCTCAAATAGAGGTGAAACAACTTTTTTGGGGACCGCTTTCGACCGTTTTTTGGACCTGTTCCTCATCATTCTTGTTTTGGGCAGCCTTGCCCTCAAAAGGGGTGGCCTTGACCTTCAAAGGGGCAGCCTTGCCCTGAAACAAAGGTGAAACAACCTTTTTCAACTTCATCCGGGACCCTGTTCGACCATTTTTTGGACATGTTCCTCATCCCCCTTGTCTTGGGCAGCCTTTCCCTTATCTTGGGCAGCCTTTCCCTTGTCTTGGGCGGCCTTACCTCCAAACGAGTGGCCTTTCCATCCAAAGGGGTGGCCCTGCCCTCAAATAGAGGTGAAACAACCTTTTTCAACTTCATCCAGGAAACTGTTCGACCATTTTTTAGACTTGTTCCTCATCCCCCTTGTTTTGGGTAGCCTTTTCCTCTAAAGGGGTGGTCTTTCCCTCCAAAGGGGTGGCCCTGCCCTCAAACAGAGGTGAAACATCCCTTTTCTTCTTCATTCGGGACCCCGTTCAACCATTTTTTGAACCCGTTCCTCATCATTCTTGATTTGGGTGGCCTTGCCCTCCAAAGGGGCGACCTTGCCCTCAAAAGGGCTAGCCCTGCCCTCCCGAACAACCTTTTTTGACCTTTGTTTGTCAGCTGTCCACCCATTCCGAGAAGCTGTTCACCCATTCCAACAACCTGTTTTCCCATTCTGAGAGTTGTTCCCTTGTTTAGAGTACTCGTTTACTCATCCTGACCATCCATCCATCTATTCCAAGTATTAATTTTCTCATTTTGAGCAATCGTTCCATCTTTTCGACTAGCTGCCCACCCATTCTGAAAAGCCGTTCACCCATTCCAACAACCTATTTTCCCATTCTGAGTGTTGTTCCCTTATCTAGAGTACTCGTTTACTCATCCTAACCATTCGTCCATCTATTTCAAGTATCCATTTGCTCATTCTGAGCAATCACTCCATCTTTCCAACTAGCCTTCCACTCGTTCTGGAAAGCCATTCACCCATTCTGGCAACCTGTTTTCCCATTCCAAGTGTTGTTCCCTTGTTCGAAGCACCTGTTTACTCATCCTGACCATCCGTCCATCTTATTTTGAGTATCAATTTGCTCGTTCCGAGAAATCGTTCCCTCTTTCTGACCAGCTGTCCACCTATTCCAAGAAGCCATTCACCTGTTCTAATATCCCATTTTCCCATTCTGAGTGTTGTTCCCTTGTCCGGAGTACCCGTTTACTCATCGCAACAATTCTTCCATCCATTCCGAGCAATCGTTCCCTCTTTTCGACCAGTTGTCCACCCGTTCTGGGAGGCCGTTCACCCATTTCAACAATCTATTTACCCATTTCAAGTGTTGTTCCCTCATGTCGACCATCCCTTCATTAGTTCTAGGTATCCGTTTCCTCGTTCTGAACATCTGCTCTCCAGTTCTGGGTATCCATTTCATCCTCTTATCTGATCAATCATC
This sequence comes from Sequoiadendron giganteum, assembly GCA_007115665.2. Lineage (NCBI taxonomy): Eukaryota > Viridiplantae > Streptophyta > Pinopsida > Cupressales > Cupressaceae > Sequoiadendron > Sequoiadendron giganteum. The sequence goes on from VCHN02000014.1 coordinate 11,474,808, forward strand.
CAATCTTGTCACATCCCATCATCCAAATATGAGCATTAATCCAATCCCCATTTGAGCTTAATCCAATATCCCAACTTGAGATTTAGTCCACCTACATCTTCTTCCAATCCATCCTATTTATCATTCCATCATCTAGTCCCCCCATCTTCTCAATTTGTATCCATTTTTTAGCCATCATGAATCCTTATCCCCCTCTCACATGCCCAATAATAGTACTCAAGGGGAATCCTAACTACGTTGATGACGATAATGAAAGTCTGGTTGATCACGAAGAGTGTTATATAGATCCCCTTGACGCTATCATTACTAACAAGCTCTCTCCAATCACCTCCCAAAATCCCACTACTTCTTTGAACTATCCCACCATGCCTTCATTTGCATCTAATAACGGTCCTTATGCTACCCTTGACAAAGGATATCCAACATCCTCACCATTGACATATTCATCATATCCTCCCTCTCAACCTCTATCCTATCCAACATCCATATCGTCCTCTCCTTATTATCATCAACAATCCCAATACCTCTATCTTAATCCTACATCCCAATCTTCCCATCCTAATCCAACACCCACACTTTCCTATCACAATCCCCCATCCCAATATTCATCCTATCCTAATCCACCATCTCAATCCTCTTATCCTAATCTATCATCCATATCCTCCTATGTCAACCCACCATACATGTCCTCCTATGGTAGTCCACCACCTCAATCCTCCTCTTCTAATCCAACATCCACACCTTCCTATCACAATCCACCATCCCAATATCCCTACCTTAATCCAACCTACACATATTACTATCCTAATCCTCCATCTGTGTCCTCCTATGAGAATCCTCCACCCACATCTCCCCATCCTAATCCATCATCCACATCTTCCTACTATTACTCACCATCCCAATATTCCCAACCTAATCCAACATATGCATCCTCCTACATCACTCCCCCTTTCACTGCATTATATCTTAATCCTCCATTTAATCATAACCCCCCTCATCCTCCAACCACTCCTAGTCCTCTAGCTAGTTCCATTCATTCCTCTAACCCTAATCCTAATCCACCCATCCACTCATCTAATCCTCCAATCCCTAACCCTGATCCTCCATCTCCTCCTTGTCCTTCATCCAATCCCATCCACTCATCTAATCATAATACTCAAGCTAATCCACCCATTCACTCATCTAATCCTTCAATCCCTAACCCTAATCCTCCATCTCCTCTTAGTCCTCCATCCAATCCCATCCCCACATATAATCCTAATCCACCAATCCCTAATCCTAGTCCTCCATCCATTCCCATCACCCTACCTAATCCTACATCCCTTCCAAATGTCACCCAAGGAATCATGACAAAAGAGACAACATGCCCTCCCATTCTATCATGTACTTTCACTAGTGATGAGGCCCTCCTCCATCCTAAACCAATCCCTCCCATTACCATTCCTGACACTGTCCAAACAGTTGAGCCCATCAAACCCATCAAATCCATTGAATCCCCATCTTCTACTACTAGATCCACCCAATCCATTGAAGACATCCAATCCCCTCCTCCCAGTCCTAATATCCACAAACTTCAATCCCATGACCTTCATGAATCAACCATCCTCCTATCTCCCCCAATTGAGGAGTCCCTCCAACACTCCTCTCTCGTCATGCCTCCCACACAAGATGAGTCATGCCAAGAGCTTGATCCAAAGAATACAAGCATATCCCCTCCTCCAAATCAAGATCCTTCCATCCCCTCTACTCCATCTCAAGAAAATATTCGTTTATCCATTTCATCTCATGATCCATACCCTCAACCAAGTCATGATCCTATCCTCCCATCCACTCCATCTCCAAATCACACTAGCTCATCCACTCCATCCCATGATCCCCTTTGCATTCAAGATCCAATCACTCCATCTCATGAGCCCTTATCATCCACTGCCCTAAATCTAGATCCTATCATACTCCCTAATTCCTCTCCCAATCCCTTATCAACTCCTCCTCCCAATCAGGATGCTACTCTCCCCTCATCTCCATCGCATGATCCTCCATCACTGCTTGCCATCCCAACACCACATTTTTATCACCTTGGTAACACCACATGCGTCCATGGTGTTCTTATTGTGGAATAAAAACAAAGTATAGGCACCACCTTTCCTCCTCCACCTCCTAACGGACTCGCAACATGCCTCCAACAAAATAAATATCCTACCTTAGAACAAATGCTCATGAACATGAATTATCAAGGAAAATTTTTAGGCCTTCATGAGCAAGGTATTTTAGAGCCCATCCAAGTCAAATAAAATATAGGTACACAAGGTCTTCGATATAACTCCCAAGAATCACACTCCAAAAATATTGGTACAACCCCCATATATCCTAAATGATCCTCTTCCAAAGGAATGAGAGGCACTTCCCATCGCTCCACTAAATCATTTTCGGCCATCCCTCCTCCTCCATCATATTACCTCAAAACAATTGTTCATCTTCCTCCTTCATCCTCTAAGTCCATTTTGGGTCCTTATGTCCCTCCATCCAACATCATTCATCCGCCATCCACTGCATCTACTTTGGGTCCTTATATCCCTCCACCACACTTCACACATCCTCCATATACATAGTCTATTTTGGGTCCTTATATCCCAAAATCACTCCCTCCATCCTATCTTATCCCTAGCACGCATCCCAAGAATCCTAAATTCATAACTCCTAATCAAGATCAACAAAGGCACCCCTCGATTCATGCTATCTTGTATCCTCCATCCACACATCCTCGTCAAAAGCCTACATCTATCCTTCCATTCACATCTTCTCCACATCATCCATCGCCTCCTACCCATCCCATTGCTACTACAAGCACTTTGGATGCCAAAGTAAAAATACATAAATCCGAGCATCCACATGAATCTAAAGCTCCTCATGTCCCCTCAAAATGACATGTTGAAGAAAAGAAAAAACAAATACAAAAGCCCAATCAATCCCAAAGGCCACAAAGGCCCACTAAAGCTAAAATAAAAACCATGTGGATCCCAAAGACACAAGATACCACACCTTCAAATGAAAAATCCCTAACAACATCCAAAGTTGCTAATCCCAAAGTTAATCATTTGCATCCTCCATATCCTAACTCTGTTTTGGGTCCTTATGTCCCAAAATTCACTATCCCAACGCCTCCATTATCGCCACATTCTCCATCAATCAACTCTCCTCTCATTTCAAATCCACCACATGTGCCAACGTTGGTCCTGAACACCTTCCCCCATCACACATCCAATCCATCGTTCCATCCATACACCTTCTAGTATCCCATCCATTATCCCACCTATCTCCCCCATTAAATCCCTTTAATCTATCCTCTTGCATAATCTATCCATTCTAATAAGGTTGTACCAACATCCAATGGTCACTTTACACATGGGCTCTTATTACCTCATATGGAACTTGATGCATCCACTTTATCATATGTCTTATAGATCCACATCCTCCTCCATCTCCATTCATCTTTCTGTCTGAAAAGTCATAAAAATCAAAAAAGAGAAAAAGAGAAAAAACACAAAAAAGTGAAAAAAGAAAATAGTAAAGATAAAATAATTCATCCAATGGTGAAAACTTGGAAAAAAAGCACCTTGGATAAGTACCATGATGAAAACCTGGAAAACAAGTGTCATGCGTAAATCCCCCATAGTCTCCTTCCGCAATTGGGGGCGACATCCACCTATGCATTCCTTTCCTCCATCTCCTACATCTTCCTATCCTCCACATCCTATCCATCATACCCCATTTGTCCCAGTCCCTCCATCTTCCTTGTGATCTTGATAAATACAGGGGCACATATATATACATGATTTTGACACCTCTTGGCATACAATCCCCTCATCCATACACTATCATATTCTTTATCCTACCCATCTACTTTTTTGATACATTCATATTATCTACCTTCATCATCCATCCATCATAACAACACCTATATCCCTTCTATGTCCATCTTACTACCTTATTCACCCATCTTGCTATCCCCCTTGCCTCATCATGCATGACACATACAGAGTGGGGGAATCTCCTTATTTGTGATAGAGTCCTTGGATACATCATCCATCCATCCCTCCATGTAATCCTTTCCATCTCCCCATCCTTCCCATCCTTATCTCCTCTATCTACCAAATCCTTATCTTCCTATACTTTCATCCACTAGTCCTTTTTTTTCCTTTCATCCTTATCTACCCATCCCTCTATCTAAACATCCCACCCATATCCCTATCCTTATCTTCCTTTCCATCTTCCCAACTCTAATTCCCTCTATCCACCTATCTTCGCATCTTCCTATCTCCCCATCTTTATCAATCCATCCATTTATCTCTATTTTCCTCCTCTCTCATGATCCCTTGTCATTGGTATCTAGCTACAGGCTACCCCCATGCAATCCAATGCCATCCATCCTACTATCTCCTCACTTTTCATCCATCCTTCGTTTCATCCTCCCAATTCATCTTTTGATGATCTGGATAACTATCCCCTCCCTGAGCTTCACATAACCCACATCCCGTAGAACAACCATCCTATCCGCACGGCCTATCCTGGCTCACCATATTAGCTTCCTCATCATATCTCTTTATCATGGTCATCTCATCATCCCTTATCCATTCTTTGTCACTGGTCTTGTGTCGAACTACATTGCCCCTACGCTTTCACGTAGGCAAGGTCAATCATTTGATCCACCATCAGGGTTCTATCTTTTATCTGTCTTGTCATTTTCCATCATCTGTCTTTGGCCTTGTGTCGAACTACATTGCCCCTATGCTTTCATGTAGGCAAGGTTGATCATTTGATCCACCCCCAGGGCATTGGTCCATCCCATCTGCATCTATTCATCAAGGTCTCCATTGTCCTCTTTTCACTTTTATCCATGGTATTTTATCAAACTACGAGGGCTCTATGCTTTCACATAGGCAAGGCTGATCTTTGATCAACCCTCAAGCCCCTAGGTCTTTAGGGTTTTGTTGTCTTGTGTCTTGTCATCCTGTCATCTTGTCTTCTTGTCATGTCATCAAGTATGTCCCTATCCTAGCTAGTGCTTACAAACAAAGTTCATTAGTCTTGTAAGATCCAATTGGTTTCAGATATCCTACGTCCTATCGATCAACCAACTTATCCTCCATCTTTGGTCTCAATAAGATGTATCCTTCCTACTAGACCATATCAACCCCATCCATCATCTTGCTTTTATGACAAAGGATGTTTTGAAATTGATTGCAATCTTTTGATGCTTTTGGTTTTTGTTTATCATTTGAGCTCCCTATCATCACTCGTCAAGACCACCATGATCCATCATATTATGGTGTGTTTTGACTAGTTTACATAGGGGAATATATTTCTTTTTATTTTGTTTGTTGTCTTCTTGGTTTTCCCACATAGCACCTACCAAGATCCCTGAGGTCTTGTGTTATGCTGGGGCATCCTCTTATGCTTGTGGTTATCCCAATACCTGGCCTGACCAAAGTCATCACGACTTTGGGGTGGTGGGATAGCCTTCTTGTTTGTTGTGTTTGTGTATGCATTAAACACTAATCTTCCTTGGTTCCACATACCATGGTACCTGGTGTCTTATGATATAGTAAAAATTAGTGCTCTGAAAATGGAAACTTGCATCATATTGCATATTTACCTCCATCATCTACATTTATTTTAACTATCTCACATCTCCATCCAATCCTAATCCATTCACTCTAGCACCGATCATCTACTCCCATATTTGGTCTTGTTCTAAACCTTGCTACAAGCCTTGACCCAATCATCATCATCATCACCATCATCAGAATGTATCTTTCCCTATCCTTTTGTGTTGTTTTCCCTCATTAACAACACTGTCATCATCATCATTAGCAGGATGTATCCTTCCCTATCCTTGTGTTTTTCTAGGATGTATCCTCCCCTCATCAACAACACTCTCATCGAGATGCATCCTTCCCTATCCTTGTGTTGTTTTGGGTTATATCCTTCCCTTATCAACAACACTCCATTGACCATCAATCCATCCTAGCTTGTAGCTTGACTGGGGCAACATCATATTTATCCCGGAATCCGTTTGTGCTTTCCTTTATCTCCTCATATCATCATCCTCTCTCATCCATCACTTTGCATCATCTTCCCCATCTCCCCTTGCATCATCTCATCTATTTCAAGAGAACACCCGCGTTCTCTTGAACCCGCATGTCCTCTTGAGGGGGCATCCTCAATCCCTAATCTTCATCTTCACTCCCTTCATCTTTCCTCCTAGTCACTCCTCGAATGATTGGGGAATCTTCATTAATCTAACCATATTCTTCTAGGTGCTATGTTTTAATTTTCTTTGAAATTATGCTACTTCGTAACACCATCTCAAAGAGGGGAAAAATGTTGACATCTAAATTTGACCACTTACATTAGTCAAATTTATCATTTTTCATCTAAATATCCTTTTAACCACATTAATTAAATAATATTGCCATTATTTGATTAATACCCCTAAAGTCTTTCTAAATCCCTAAGGTATTAAATACTTTATCATCTATCATTTGTATCCCATAAATTAAATAAATAATTTCTATTTATTTAATTTACTCCCTCAAATGTCACATCCTCCATCACTTTTTCTTAATCTTAATTCATCTCCTAATCCCATAATTAGAGATGTGAACATTCCTAATCCATGATTAGGAGGTCTCACATCCTCCATAACTTTCCACTTGCTTCTAATCATCATTAATTAATATAATCATTTATTTGCACAATCCTAATCCTAATCACTTACCCCTTTTGATATGTCGCTAAGTCAACCTTCTTGGTACTTACTTTTTTTGGGTTGACCTCTTCCCCATGTGAATTAAAAATTCACACTTATTCCCCCCTTCCATTTTTCTGCCCCATGACATCTCATGTGTCTCATCGTACCCAAAGGACAAAGACCTCTTTTAGAGGAATCCTGTTTTACCCTTTGGTCTCTTCCAACTTTTATTCCTCCAAGGCCATCTCCAATCCCCATGTTGACAAGGGATGAATTTCTAAGATTCATCACTTGTCACTTTCAGCCCCACTTGGGGACAGGGGATTACTTTTTGTGGAGATTCTCTCTCATCCCAAGATACTTGCAAGTACCTTGGGACCACATGGCCTCTTCCATGTCATTTGTACCCTTTCCATCTCACCTTGTCCTTTGGACACTTCACCCGCCACATGTCAAGATGTGAGGGCTTGTGAGTCCTCAACTCACCATAGCCCTCCATCTTGGCCATGGTGACTCAATCTTGACCATTGAATTCTCTAGAGAATTTAACTTCTATAAATAACCCTTCTTTTAATTCATTAAGTATCCTTATGCATTCTTAGCCAACTTATGCTCTCATGCTCTTCAAGCCATATTAGCCATTTATTGCAGCATTAAACTCTTGCATTTTGCATCTTAGAATCCATTGTTGCATTCATCCACCTCCATTTATCATCCATCTACCACCATCATTGCAAGTTATCAATCCAAGGAGCACACATCAAAGTGACATCAAGGGCCAACCAAAGGATTGATTTGAGACAAGGTATAATCACATTGTTCATCTTTATCTTGCTTTGTTTTGAATCCAATGAGGCTAATCGTTTGAGGTGTTAGGTGTTTTTGTGCTTTTCTTGCATTCTAGTTTGTTTTGCACTTTAGATTAGCACACTTTTTCTATTGAGAAAATTTGTCTCAACTTCCAACTTGAAGGCCCTGTTTTCTTGCCTTGGAAAAATTTTGTTTTTTCTGCCCTTTACCGCCTTACCATGTTTGACTTATTTCTACCCCTGACAGTACCGCAATGACAGGCTTGATGATTACCGGCTTACCGCGGTCGGTGAAGACCTTCATCGCGGTGGTCGCAGTGAAGCCACCGACGGTGGTCCTGATAGTTACCGCCATACCGTGGGTGGTGGATCCTCTCACCACGGTGGCCGCGGTGAGACCACCTACGGTCAGGTCTGGCGGTTACCGCCATACTGTGGGCGGTAGGTCCACTCATCGCGGTGGCCGCGGTGAGATTGCCTGCGGTCGGGTTTGGCGGTTACCACCATACCGCGGGCAGTGGATCCACTCACCACGGTGGCCAAGGTAAGACCACCAGCGGTTTGGATGATGATCACCGCACTACCATGGGGTGGTCTGTCGACTCCTATGGTAGCACGGTTTGACCGTTAGCGGTCCTACAGACCGGTCACCACCATACTGTGGTTAGACCTCAACCTGACTGTAGTAGTGCGGTGGAAGTTTGGAGGCGAGATGAGCTGGGCTTGGTGAAGTCGTCGGTGAGCTCACATGAGCTCACTGCTAGACTGTAGGTCGACTCGGTTTGAGCCATGATAGCACGGGTATGGTCGGTGTGAGCTCGGACGAGCTCACCGCCATACCACGAGCAGGTCGAACGAGCTTGATAGTAGAGCGGTAAGGACTTACAGAGCTCAGACGAGCTCGCGACCAGTTTTGATCGAGTTGGATTTGGAGTCAAAGAGTGACAACGAATGCAGGAAGGATACGTGGCTCAAAGTCAGGTGATGATTGGCTAAAGGCCAAATGAAGTGTTAGCAGTTATTGCAAGTCACCTTAGGGTGGCGGAAAGGACCCGATTTGGGTAAAGAAGTTAATGCCTAAGTGGCTCGATGTAGGGAGATCAACATGGGCAGATTGATTGCGTGATTGGATGAGAGATTCATGAACCTGATGGTCGGTGATTGGTTGATGACATTGAATGCAACGTATGAATTAGTAAGTCGAGTACAATATGGCATAGGTCAAGAATTCGAACTATATGTTAGAATATAACATTGTAATAGTGAGATAGATTGAGAGAGCTGTTGTGAGCTGATCAAAGAAGACTGAATATTGTATGTAATTGTTTTATTACTGGAATACAATTGTCTTGACTTTGTGTGGTGGTTTTTTCACTTGAAAAGGTTTTCCCACGTATATTTTGTGTCAATCTATGAATGCTTAATTTTTTTATCTATTTTACTGGTTGTATTAATCTCATGTAGTGTTTAGAAGCTATTTGAACCTGTTAATGCTCTTCTCCCCTATTGTATTAGTGTTAATGGAATGTATTCTGCACTGTTGGGTCTTTAGATCCACCCCGTTTTCTCTTCAAGTGGTATCAGAGCCTGGCCCATTGTGTTATCCTTTAGAGAAAGCTCAGTTTTTTGTGGTAATATTGTTTCAATGGGAGTATTGCATTGTTAAAACTTTTTTTTGTTTGAGATGGCGAGTTCATCAGGTAGAGTAGATATTGAAAATTTTAATGGCAGAAACTTTGAGTTATGGAAACTCAAAGTGGAAGACTTGCTGGTGGATAGAGACCTCTGGTTAGCAATGTCTGGTACTAAGCCACAAAGTATGAAGCAAGAGGATTGAGATCTTGCTGATAGAAAAGCAAGAGGTTTGATAAGATCGAGTCTAGCCAATTCTGTACTCTTGAATGTCCATGAGGAGCAGTCTGCAGTTTCATTGTGGAAGAAGCTTGGTGATATTTATCAGGGAAAGTCTCTGGTAAATAAGTTATTCCTGAGGAAGAAGTTGTACTCCTTGAAAATGGAAGAAGGTGCATCTATTGTAGACCATTTGAACTCATTTAATATGAGTGTTACTTAGTTGGCTTCTGTAGGTGTAAAGATTGAGGAGGAAGATCATTGCATGCTCCTTTTATGTTCGTTACCTGATAGTTGGGATCATCTTGTGATGGCCATTGGAAGCACCACCACTACTTTCAAGATGGAAGACATTGTTGCCTCATTGTTATCTGAAGAGATGCAGAGGAAGTCTTCAGATATGGCCAAAGAGGCTCTTGCTATTTGAGGTAGACCAAAGGAGAAAGGAAAGAAGGACAAGAAGTTGAAATCCAAATATGCAGGGAGATCAAAGTCTCCTGGTGAAAAGTTCAAGGTGAGATGCTGGAACTGTGGGCAACCTAGTCATATCAGGAAGGACTGCAAGGAGAAGAAGAAGAAGAATGCTTCTGAAAATGAATCTTCTCAAAGTGACACAGATGCCTTCATTGTAGTAGCCTTGACAACTCAGGCATCAGATGATGTCTGGCTGGTTGACTCAGGTGCGTCCTTTCACATGACGTCCAATAGAGAATGGTTCTCTAAATACAAGTAGTATGACCATGGAAAGGTGTACTTGGCAAGTGATTCAACGTTGGAGATAGTTGGAAAAGGAAGAGTCAAAATTCAGTTTCCTGATGAGAGAGTCAAAGGTATTGGTGGCGTACTTCACATACCAGGTCTGGCTTGAAATCTTCTTTCTATCAGTAAGTTAAATGATGCTGGTGTAGAAGTTTCTTTTTCAAGTAAGGGATGTAAAATGGCTAGAGGTGTTGGCTAAGGGTGTTCATACTGACACTTTGTACAAGCTGGATGCACGTCTCGTTCTTTGTAATAGTGCCTCTGTTAAGTCAAGCAATACTGCTCCTATAGAGAAAGATGAAGACACTTCTCTATCTGCAAATGATTTGGAGGTAAAACTCCCAGCTGAGAAGACTATGCTATGGCATCATATACTTGGTCACATAGGTGAGAAAGGTTTAAAAAACTTGAAGAATAAAAATCTTGTAGAAGGGCTTGATGATTGTAACCTTGAGTTCGATTTTTACGAACATTGTATCTATGGAAAACAACACCGTGTTTCATTTTATTCTAGTCCTCACAAATCTTCTGGTATACTGGATTATGTTCATTCTGATGTGTTTGGTCTAGTTAATGTTCCTTCATTATCGAAGTCTAGATATTATATTTCTTTTATTGATGACTGTTTGAGAAGGGAATTTGTATACTTTCTTAAAAGTAAATCAGAAGTGTTCAGTCGGTTTAAAGAATTTAAATATTTGGTAGAGAATCGGACTGGAAGGAAAATTAAATGTTTGAGGATAGACAATGGCGGTGAATTTTGTTCTTTAGATTTTGAAAGGTATTCCACTGATCATGGAATTAAAATGCATAAGACAACGCCTTACACTCCAAAGCAGAATGGAGTTGCTGAAAGGTTGAATAAGAAGCTGATGGAAAAGGGAAGGAGTATGTTGAGTGGTGCTGGTCTGGAGTAGAAGTTTTAGGCTGAGGTTGTGGCTACAACATGCTATCTAATAAATTGATCTCCTTGCTTTGCTCTTGTTGATAAGACGCCTTTGGAAGCATGGTCTAGTAAGAAGCCCTCTTTGAGGCATGTCCGTGTGTTTGGCTGTGAGACATATGTTTATGTGCCAAATGAAAAGAGATCTAAATTGGATAACAAGGTTGTCAAATGTATTCTCATCGGCTATGGAGTTGGTGTGAAAGGATAAAAGCTTTGGAACCCTATTATTGAGAATGTTTTGTACAACAAAAGCGTGATATTTCGTGAGCTAAAAATTTCAGTAAGTGATCAACAACTTGAGGCAGATCAGAGTGACAAGAAGAAGGATGCAGTTGAGATCTCCCAAACTCCAGAAAGGGAAGAGTTGCATGGTGTACCTCAGACTGAGGAGAGCTCAAGCAGCTCTAGAAGTTCTGATGATGAAGAACAACCTCAGCCTGTAAGAAGATATACATGAGAAAAAAGGCAACCTAAAAGGTTAGGTTTCTCACTGTTAAATTTGAATTGTGCCTATGCTTTAATTACTAGCACTGATGAGCCTAGGACTGTGAAAGAAGCAATCAACATGGCTGATTCGAATTCTTGGCTGCAAGCCATGAATGAAGAGATGGATTCTTTGAAAAAGAATGAAACCTAGAATTTGGTACCACTGCCTAAAGTGCGAAAAACTGTTGGCTATAAGTGGATATTCAAAAAGAAAATAGGCCTTGATGGAAGTGTTGAGAAATATAAGGCAAGGTTGGTTGCAAAGGGATTTTCTCAAATTGAGGGAATTGATTATGGAGAGATTTTTTCTCCTGTAGCAAAGCTGACATCCATCAGAATTTTATTGTCATTGGAAACTATGTATGATTTTAAAATTGAACAGATGGATGTGAAGACAACATTTCTCCATGGTGAGCTGGAAGAAGAAATCTAAATGTCCCAGCCTGAGCATTTTGTTGAAAGAGGTAAACAAAAAATGGTCTTTAAGTTAAATAAACCTCTCTATGGTTTAAAGAAATCTCCTAGAATGTGGTACCAAAAATTTGACACGTTTGTGTTGTCAATTGGATTTGTGAGATCAAAATTTGATCACTACATTTATTATAAATCTGAGAATGATTGTGTGCTTGTTATTACTCTGTATGTGGATGATATGTTATTCATTGGGAATATAAAGTCTATGATTTATGATCTTAAATCTCAGTTGTCTGCAAAGTTCAAAATGAAAGATCTTGGTGCAGTGAGGTACATTCTTGGAACGGAGATAACCAGGGATAGAACAAGTAGAAAGCTTTGGGTCAGTCAAACTAAGCATGTGAAAACAATTTTGGAGAGGTAATTTAGCATGGATGATTGCAAGCAGTTAGTTGTTCCAATCATGCAGGGAACGAAGCTATCTATTAAAGACTGTCCAAAATCTACTATTGAGATGGAGGACATGACTAGTGTGCCTTATGCAAGTGTTGTTGGTAGTTTGATGTATGCTATGGTTTGTACAAGACCAGACATTGCCCAAGTAGTGGGAGTTCTAAGCCAATTTATGGAAAATTCAGGAAGATCACATTGAGATGCTGTGAAGAGAGTGTTCAGGTATTTGAAGGGAACTTCAAACTATGCCAGGTGTTACCATGGTAGTTTGGTTGCATCATAGAGGAATCTCAACATTCATGGGTATGTTGATTCAGATTGGGTAGGGGACATTGACAGTAGGCGATCCACCAGTGGATACACTTTCATACTTAACGGTGGAGCAATCAATTGGATGAGCAAGCGACAAGCCGTAGTTGCTTTATCCATGATAGAGGCAGAGTACATAGCTCCAACTCATGCCTATAAAGAGGCTCTTTGGTTAAATCATTTATGTTCAGACATTTGATTTAATGCTAGACAGATTTCAATCTGCTGTGAAAATTAGAATGCCATTTGTTTGGCAAAGAATCTGACCTTTCATACCAGGACCAAGCACATTGATGTGCACTATCACTTCATGAGGGATATGGTTGAAGATGGAAAGGTCAGTCTGGAAAAGGTCGACACCTTGAAGAATGTTGCAGATGTTTTGATGAAGCCAATTAGCACAGACAAGTTCATATGGTGCGCAAAATCGATGGGCCTCGGGGCCTATGATAGACAGTAATTTTTTCAAAGTCATGGGGAAGATGGAAGTGTTCGCCAAGTGGGAGATTGTTGAGAAAATGTGTCTCAACTTCCAACTTGAAGGCCCTGTTTTGTTGCCTAGGAAAATTTTTGTTTTTTCTGCCCTTTATCACCTTACTGCGCATGACTTATTTCTGCCCCTAGCGGTACCGTGGTGACAGGCTTGGTGGTTACCACCTTACTGCGGTCAGCGAAGACCTTCACCATGGTGGTGGTCCTGACGGTTACCTCCATACTGCGAGTGGTGGGTCCTCTCACTGCAATGGCCACGGTGAGACCGCCTATGGTCGAGTCTAATGGTTACCGCCATATCATGGGCGGTGGTTCCACTCACCATGATGGCCATAATGAGACCGTTTGTGGTCGGGTCTGACGGTTACCTCCATATCGCAAGTGGTGGATCCACTCACCACGATGGCCGCGCTAAGACCACCAGCGGTTTGGCTGACGGTCACCGCACTACCGCGGGGTGGCTTGTCGGCCCCCGCGGTAGTGCTGTTTGACCGTCAGTGGTCCCACAGATCAGTCACCGCCATATCGTAGTTAGACCTCAACCTGACTACGGTAGCGCAGTGGAAGTTTGGAGGCGAGATGAGATGGGCTTGGTGAAGCCGTCAGTGAGCTCAGATTAGCTCACCGCTATACCGCAGGTCGACTCGGTTCGAGCTATGGTAGCATGGGTATGGTTGGTGTGAGCTCAGACGAGTTCACCGCCATACCATGAGCAGGTCGAACGAGCTCGGTGGTAGAGCGGTAAGGACTTAGAGAGCTCTGACGAGCTCGGGGCTAGTTTTGACCGAGTTGGACTCAAAGTCAAAGAGTGACAACGAATGCAGGAAAGACACATGGCTCAGTTTTAGGCGATGATTGGCTAAAGGCCAAATGAAGTGTTAGCAGTTATTGCAGGTCACCTAAGGATGATAGACATGACCTAATTTGGGTAAAGAAGTAAATGCCTGAGTGGCTCAATGCAGGGAGATCAACATGGGTAGATCGGTTGCGTGATTGGATGAGAGATTCATGAACCTGATGGTCGGCTATTGGTTGATGACATTGAATGCAACGTATGACTTAGTAAGTCGAGTACAATATGGCATAGGTCAAGAATTTAAACTATATGTTAGAATATAACATTGTAACAGTGAGATAGATTGAGAGAGCTATTATGAGCTGATTAGAGAAGACTGAACATTGTATGTAATTGTTTTATTACTGGAATACAATTGTCTTGACTTTGTGTGGTGGGTTTTTTACCTGAAAAGGTTTTCCCACGTATATCTTGTGTCAATTTGTGAATGCTTAATTTTGTTATCTATTTTATTGGTTGTATTCATCTCATGTAGTTTTTAGAAGCTATTTGTACCTATTAATGCTCTTCTCCCCTATTGTATTAGGGTTAAGGGAATGTATTTCGCACTGTTGGGTCTTTCGATCCACCCCATTTTCCCTTCATTTTCCCCTTCATAGTAAGTTCTTGGGTATTTGTGTCCCTCTCTCGACTTTAGAGTCCTAGATTCATCAGAACTGACAGTTGAAGGTGATTTCGATCTTTTAGTGGTGGCGAATGGTTATTTCATGGTTGATTTTTCTTGCATCTCAGATCACAATCATGTTTTTGAGGGAGGGCCATATTTTTACAACCATGTTGGCTTGTTCATTAAGCCTTAGCATGGAGGTTTTAATGCGGTAGAGGATCTGCCTACAAGGGTCCCTGTTTGGGTCTGTCTACCATGGCTATCATTGGAGTTTTTGAGGCAGGACATTATGCACCATATTGTTGCTTTATTGGGGAAGTCGGCTGCCATTGCTCAAAATAATTTGTATAAAAAGGTATTCTCTTATGCTCACATTTGTGTGGAAATTAATTTAAATAACTTTTTTCTAGATTCTTTGGAAATTTGTATTGGCTTTGCCTCGTGGATTCAACGGTTCAAATATGAGTCCCTTCCTTTTTTATTTCACTTTTGTCATGAGTATGGACACCTTCAATGCTAATGTCCTCGGGAACCCAATGCAGTGGGGGTTTCTTCTTCTCCTTTTTTTGGGACTTCGGTGGAGAAGGGGGATAAAGGCAAGGCACTTATGGTGGAGGGTGGACCTGATAAGGATGACTTTATTCTTGTTAAGCAGAGGGCTAAAGGGAGAGGTCAGAAGCGAGCCTCTAAGGATAGATAGAGTGATCAGGGTTTCAATCATTTTGAGGTCTTGGATAATCAGGCTTTGGAGGAGGGGATTCCTGTTGAGATTTATTTTGGGGCCATTGGTATGGATATTGGGTTAGATACAGGGTTGGAGTGGGAAATTGTTGTTCAGAATATTTCTCCGGCTTTGGAGTAGGGGATTTCTGAGCATCCTGGTTCCTCTGCAGATGTGCAGGATGATATTGTATTGGTGGATTTAGCTAAGGAGGCATTCTCATTAGGAAAATATTGGGGATCGTCTCCTACCTTGGGGGTGCTGCAACACCCTCTCAAGAAGGGGCATTTTGAAAATTCTTGTAAAGTTGGTCGCAAGAAGGATGTGGACAAGATTAAATCAACTGGGGATTTTTTGGTGGAATGTGGGTCTGTTAAGACCATTGAATTCCACTTCTCTCAACCTTCCTCATGATTATTCTTTCATGGAATTCAAGGGGGTTGAATAGCACCTCCCATCAAAAGGCTATTCAGGATTTGATTGTGGTTCATTCTCTAGATATCTTTTGTGTTCAAGAGACTAAGCTTCAGGTGGACCTCATGCTTCAACATACTCCCCGTATTTGGTTTTCTGGCTAGTGTCAGTGTATTGGTTCTAGGGGAAACTCTGGAGGTTTGGCTCTTTTCTGGGATCCACGTAAAGTTGTTCGTCGTTGGTGGATTTATAGCTAGTTTGCTATTTCTATGGTGGCTTTGGTTTTGAAATCTGGTGAGACTATTTTGGTTAGTAATGTTTATGCTCCAATTGAAATCCATGGTAAAATCTAGCTTTGGGATCATATCAGGTATGTTAGGTCTTGTGCACCTTTTTTGCCTTGGATCTTAATTGGTGATTTCAATTCGGTGCTAAGTTTGAAGGAGAAAAGAGGAGGGCTACCTAGGCTTGGTCCTGCTTTAGATCTATTTCAGACTAATGTGGATTATCTTGGTTTGGTTGATGTTAAACCCTCTAATGGAATATTCACTTGGAATAATAGACAGAGTGGGCCTGAAGTGATTTTTGAGTGGCTAGATAGACTCCTTGTCTCTAGTTTTTGGGTTGGCAGTAGCCTGGTCACTTGCTCCGAGATTCTTGAATAGTGTGGCTTTGATCATTAGCTAATTAAGTTTTCTTCTTTAGCTTTTCCAAGTCCAAAGAATCCACCTTTCAAAATTTAGCTTATGTGGCTTCGTGATTCTGCTTTGGGTGATCTTGTTGCTCAGTGGCAACGAGATGGGGCCCCTGTGTATGGTACAACTATGTATTCTTTGGTTAAGAAGATGCAACATGTCAAGTATCATCTTAAGCGATGAAATAGGTCAAGTTTTGGTAATTTTTGGGCCAGGAAAAGAGATGCACAGGATCGCCTTGCGGTTATTACTCGCTAGATTCTGGATTTGGGTTTCTTGGAGGCTCTTGGGCATGCTGAGGCCCAAGCTTTGAAATTGGTGGAGGAGTGGGAGATTCAGGAGGATATTTTATGGAAACAAAAGGCTAGGATTTGTTGGCTTCAAGAGGGTGACAGAAATACTAATTTCTTCCATCACTCAGTGCAAGCTCATCGAAATAAGTGTTTTATTTCTTCTCTTGTTAATTCAGAGGGTCTGTCGATCTCTTCACAATAGGATTTTCCTAGAGAGGCTCGTCAGTTCTACTCTAATCTATTTACTGAGGATTCACTTCTGGTAGAGGCTAAGGAGAATATGGTCCTTTCTTGCATTCCTTCTTTGATCTCTAATGATTTGAATGCTTCTCTTATTCGCCTGATTACTTTGTCAGAAGTGGAGGAGATTGTGTTTGGGATGAATAAGGGGGAAGCTCCTGGCCCTGATGGTTTTTCCAGTTGAATTTTTCTAGAATTTTTGGGATATTGTGAAGCTAGATTTGTTGGAGGTGGTTCGAGAGTCTCTTCATAGCAAGCAGACGCTTCGTGCCCTGAATGCTAGTTTTTTGGTTCTCATCCCTAAGAAGGAAGGTGTTGATAGGATTGAATTATTTAGACCTATTGCACTCTATAATGTGGAGTATAACATTATTACGAAATTGATTGTTGAGAGGCTTAATTCTTTTTTTCCTATTGTCATTTTTGAGGAGCAAGGTGGCTTTGTGGCGGGTCGTCAAATTATGGATGGGGTGGTGGTTGTGTCCAAGGTCATTCATTCCTTGGAAACCTTTAAGGAGAGGTCTATGTTTACCAAGTTGGATATGACCAAAGCTTATGATAGAGTTAAATGGAGTTTTCTTCATAAGATTCTGATGGCCTTTGGTTTCTCTTTTGATTGGGTGAGCTAGACTTTGAGCTGTGTGACTTCTTCCTTTTTTTTGATTATTGTGAATGGTGAACCTTCAAAGATTTTTGGGGCTACTAGGGGCCTTCATTAGGGGGATCCTCTCTCTCCTTATTTGTTTATTATAATGGTAGAGGGGCTGGGTCAATTTCTTAAATCTCAGGTTTCTCAAAGCTTGATTCATGGTTGGCAGTGGGGGTTGGACTTGCCAATGCTTTCTCATCTCTAGTTTGTGGATGACACCTCTCTTATGGGTTTGGCTCGTATTCAGGAGGCTGAATCCTTTAGGCAAGCATTGGATATCTACCTTGTGGCTTTGGTCCAGAAAGTCAATGAGTAGAAGTCTTCTATCTTCTTCTTTAATACTCAGGCTATCTAGTGGTAGATTGCATCTATTTTGCGGTTTTAAATAGGGTCTCTTCCCTTTGTCTATTTGGGTATTCCTCTTGTTGTTGGTCATCAAACCAGGTCCTCCTAGCAACTGCTGCTTGATAAGCTAAGGAAAAAGGTTACTCATTGGACTCATCAATGGCTATCTATAGCTGCTAGAGTGACCCTTCTCAAGTCTCTTATCCAGGCCCGTCCCATCTACATGTGCTTTGTTCAAGTGACACCAATGTATTTCCTTAAGGAATTTGATGCTCTCTCACATCAATTTCTTTGGAGTGGTAATTTTCTTTCTTCAAAGTGGGAATCTGTGTGTAGACCAAAGCAGGAGGGTGGTCTTGGTCTAGGCTCTAATATTTTGAATGAGAAAGCTCTTGCTGCCAAGATTTATTGGCATTGGTGTACCAATCAACACCAGTTATGGGCTCATATTCTCAACCATAAATATCTTCAGGGTGTTGCTTCTTTTGAGGTTCCTCAGTATCCTCTGGAAGGGAGGGGTTCTATGATTTGGCATACTTTGAAACTAGGGGCATAGCTGATTAAGCGTGTGCTTTTTTGGATTTGTCATTTGGGGTCACAAGCTCTTTTTTGTTTAGATTCTTGGGATGGACACCCTCCTATTCTCTCTTCTTTTTCTCACCTCTAGTCCCTTTGTGATGTTTTTATTGCGACTGGTTGGGAGATTGTGGAGCAGTATAAGGTGGTGCAGCATTGCAAATTGGCTGTAAGTTTTCATTGGAAGCATCCTTCTCAGTGGCCACCTAGAGGGTCTGAGGGGGATAGGCATGAGCTTTCCCAACTTTTTTCTTCCCATGCTTGTAATTATTTGAGGGGACCTAATGTCTTGGCTTGGGATAGTTCAAATTTTTCTGGAAAGTACTTTGTGTCTACTGGTTATAAGCAATTGGGTAGGTAGTTGTTTGGGGACATTGAGGTCCATTGGTGGAAGCAAGTTTTGCACAAGTTGTCATGGCCCAAGTACAATTTCTTCATGTGGTTATTGGCTCAAAATCGATGTCTTACTTGGGATAATTTATGTAAGCATGGGTTCCAAGGCCCTTCCATGTGTGCTCTATGCCGAGGTTTTGAAGAGAGTATCTCCCATCTCTTCTTCCAATGTTCCTATGCTAGGGAGATTTGGCATTTCTGGTGGAGGGTGTGGAATACAGCTTGCCGACATGTTTCCTCATTGGTGGAGTTTATGGAATGCTGGGGCAGGGCCCCTGTTTCTACCTCCTTTCCTCAAGATGATTGGGATCTTGTCCCATCCTTTATTATTTGGAACCTGTGGTTGGAGAGGAATAGGAAAATTTTTCAAGATGCATTGTTGATGGCCCCTCACCTGTGGTGGAAATTTTTTCATTCTTTGGGGGAAACTATTGCGGCTAAGTGTGATTTGACTGTATTGGTGGACCCTCATGATGTTGGTTCTTGTAATCATCTTCATCTTCCTCCTCCACAATGGTAGCTCATGTGAAATAGATGTAGAAATCCTACCCCGAAGGTGAATATGGAGGGAAGATGGTCCCCTCCTCCTCAAGGAGTCCTAAAAATCAACTCAGATGGCTCTTCTTGGGGAAATCTGGGTCATGCGGGAATTGGTGGTGTTGCTCGGGATAGCGCTGGAGATGTTCAATTTATCTTCTCTATTTATATGGGTCTCCATACTAATAATTTAATGGAGGCTTAGGCCATTTTATTGGTTGTGGAGAGGGGTAGTAAATTGGGTTGGCGAAGGATCATATGTGAGTCTGACTCCCAGGTTGTGGTGAACTTGTTGAATAAGCGACATTTAGATTATGTGAGCTGGCAGTTGGCTTTGATTGTTGAATATATTCTAACTTTGTGCTTCTTTGGAGTATATTACTTTCACTCATATTCCTAGAGAATGGAATGGTGTTGTTGATTGTTTGGCTAAATGGGCTTCTGATCATATTCATGATTGGAATTTGGTGGATCGGGGTCAACTACCCCCAGATTTTTCTCAATAATTGGATCATTTGGTGGAGCTTGATAGGGCTATTTAATGCCCTTGCTTTGTAAATCTTTCTTGTTTTAATAAAAAAATTACCCCTCCTTGATGTTAAAAAAAGTTTAATGGTGTTTGCACGGGTAATGATCGACCTAGTGTTTACACTACATGTGAAGGATAAATATTGTTTGTGGTAGGATGTGTTTAAGTGGTGTTGTTGATTTAGGTCCCAATTAAGTTTTGATGTGGTATGTATTTACCTCTATTTTCCATGAAAGGTTTTTGGCGTTGACCTAATTTGAATTTACACATTTGAGGTGCATAACTGACCTTGGAGAGGGTTTCAAGGTTGAGGATGGTATAAGTATGAGTTGAATTGATGAAGGAGGTCAAGATAGATGAGAGTTCAAAATGTGTGATGCAAATGATGAAAAATTGAACATAGTAGTTTTAACTTTCAAGTGTTGGATTACCAGATGTAGTGAGCAAAAGGTGTTTGCAATCATTCAAACAATCTGTGAAGGTGTTGGAGCTATTGTGGTGGATTTTCTGTTGCATTGAGATCATGTTCTTTGTGTAACATTTCTTCTCTATCTTGTTTTTCTATTTCGGTAGTGAGCCTTGGCTGTGAGCCTTTTCATAAAGTGTGTTCTATTATGGAAGTGAGCCCTTGTAACTGGCTTTGCAATTACTTATATTGCGAGTTAATCCTCACCATGGTTTTTCACTTCTTAGGTTTTCTACGTAAAATCTGGTGTTCTCTTGCGCATGGTGTTAAAGTTGTTTCATTTTTTATTTTATTCTTTTCATGCTAATCATCATAATAGATTAAGGGTTTAATTAATACATGTGGATCTAAATGTTATTGAGGGTTTTTTGATAAGATACAACTGATTTACCCCCCTCTCAACTGTTTTGTTCATTCAACATAATGTTCTATTATTTTTGTGCATAAATATTTATGAGTATTTATTATGCTCATCATTAACAATACTTAGGACAAATAGAGCTTACTAAGACTCAAGTGTGTCATGGGCGAGTAATTTTAACTAGTATATGTTGGGAGGAAAGGGATAAAATAAGAAAGGTCAATTCTATGTAGATGGATTGTGACTAACATTTTGGTTCTTTTGTTAGGACCATGTTAAATGTTGTGCAATAGTTTGTAAGTGATGCCTTGAAATGTTACATGTGTAGATATGAATAGGTGGTTTAAAAGAAACACGGAAGGTTTTATATGCAAGAAGACACCTATAGGACTTTTTTTTTTTGGAAATTATATGAAATTGAGAATTTTGATTCCTTGTATTTTAAGAATTTTTAGGTAGAGCTACCTAAACATATTTGGGTAAGTGCATGGAAAAGGGGGACCAAAAAGGGGTCTTAAGTGACCACTATTTTTTAGAAATAAAAAAAGACTGACCTTGGATGAGAAATTGAAGATAGTTACACCTAAAATTTGGAAACGCAACAAGAAAAAGAGTCATAGTGCTCTGAATCTAATTTCTAAGCCAGTAATCTATTTTGAAAATGGTGGAGATCAAGGGGTTCAAAAAGGTGAAGCACACAAAGTGGTCTTATTTATATAAAAAAACATAGCATAGTGTTGGGTGTTCTACCCCTAAAGTTTAAAAAAATACTATTTAAAAATAGCTTCAATGAGAAATTTGCTAACACCATGTATTTTATGCCTGAGTTTTTTGCTATTATTTTAATAATTATATGATTTTTTACTAATTTTCAAATTGGACACATCTTGAAAAACAAAAAATTGAGTTTGTCCCTCCAAAATTTTATTGGAAACTAATTGAAAATCATTTTTTTTTCTGAATATGTATATAATAGAGTTTAGTTTCTAAAAATGTAATTTATTTGAAGTTTTAATGAGCAACTAAAAAATGAAGCCAAAGATACCATATATAGGTTTTTGACAGAAAATTGAGACACTAGAAAAAAAATTAAAGATCAAAACCTTAACATATTTGAAACATGAATAAATTACGTGGTTAGAAATCCAAGGAAGAGCTCAATGTTACTATGTCATTTTTTGACTTGACATTGAAACATGTGCAAACCCGATGGAGAGCACACTCGAGATCGTGTCAATGTTTTTATAATTTAAAAAAAAAATCTTTAAACATTTAAATGTCAGTCCAACCCTTTGGGTTGGATGTTGAAGGAAAATCCAACCCTAAGGGTTGTAAATTCCCAAGGAATACAATAATATGAGCATGCTATAATGCACTCAAATTAGATCAAACTAACATTATGATGTGCTATCATTATTATTTATCTTAGTTTTTCATAACATGAGTGTGTTATAATGCTATTGCATTATAATGTGCTCACGTTTTTGTTTAGGAAAAATGATCTCCTTCTGTCTCCCTCAATTTATCTCTCTATCCCACTCTCTACCCTCTCCTTCTCTCTCTCTCCCTCCCCCAAGATCTAAACCTATATTTCTACCTCTCCCTCCCTCTCTCTTTATTTGTCCCCATTTAGATCTCCATCTCTCTTGACCTATCTCTCTACCTTTCCTTCCCTCCCCTTTTTATTTCTCTCTATCTCACTTCTCTCTTTCTCACTCCCTATATTACTCACCTCTATATCTCTCCCCTCACCACATCTCCCTCTATCCCCCTCTCTTTCTCTCTTCCTCCCTCATCTCTCTCCATCCCTCCTTTCTTCTCTGCTTCTCTTTATCTACACTATATCACCTCTCTCTCTCTCTCTCTACCTTCCTCCCCTCTCTACCACATTCTCTCTCACACCTCTCTACCCCCTTCCCCTTTCTCTCTCACCTCTCTCCCCCTCTCTCTCACACCTCTCTACTTTCCTACCCTTCCTACCTCCTAACCCCTCTCTACCTCTCTCCCATCTCTTTCTCTCACCTCTACCTCTCTCTCACCTCTCTGCCCCATTTCTCTCCCTCTCTTTCTTACCTCTCTCTCCTCTCACTCTCTCACCTCTTAACATCCCTCCTACATCTCTCTATCTCACACCCCTACCTCCCTCCCCTCCCTACCTCCCCCTCCCACCCCCCTCCTCTCTCTCTCCCACTATCGTATCTCTCTCTATCGTCCTCCCTAATTCCATATTTCGCTTCATCTCTCTCTCTAGATCTCCCTCCCTCCATCACTCTCTCTCTCTCTCTCTCTCTTCCTCTTTATCTAACCTCTCTCTCTCTCTATATATTATTCATAGTTTAAGGTTTAGAGCTTAGAGTTTAGGGTTTATGATAAAGGGTTTAGATTTTTTTTTAAGGTTTTAGTGAAATTATCAATATTAAGTTTTAGGTTTTAGTGAATAGTGTATACACATAAAAATGGTTTGGAGCACAAATCAATTAAATACTTTTTATTTAATTAATAAATTCTAATTCCACTACTATTATAAATAAATTGATAAATTTATTTATATGGTTCATTACCTTAATTCTTCCTTTTTCCAAAAATCATTTTCCTCTTAAATTAATTAAATGAACAAATTAAATAATTTGTTATTCAATTAATTTCCATCGTCCATTTAAATTTGAATTTTTAATTCAAATTTAGCACATGTCTCCATATTTCTTCTAACCACCTCCAAGTCACTTGCCACCTCACCATGTGTCACATGAAATTGAATTTTCTAAATTGTAAAATGAGAATTATCATCAACAAACTTGAAAAAAATTTGAAACCATCTTGGACACATAGCTTCTTCTTTCCTCTGATTCTCTTCAACACTTGACAAGGTGTTTTCTTGAAGGGAACCACCTCCCTGATTCTCTCCAACCTCTTTGTGCTCCATCGTCGGTTCCTCAGGATCACAATCTCGACTGTCTATCATTGCCACATTATCTTGAGCCTGGAAAAATCTATAAATAGAAGGCATTTCTATAGATTTTCATATAGATTTAGATTACAAACTTATGCCACATAAATCTTAGTGAAATTGGAGAGAATTGTGAGAGCATTGTAGTTAGCTTTTAGCATTTTAATAGTGTTATCATATCAATTCCATTTTAGCATTTTAGTTTATTGCATATCTTATACAACATTACCATTAAATTTGTATTATTAGTCTTAGCATCATTTCAATTACAACAACATCTTAATCATAGGAACATTCAACATTTATGCGTCAAAAATACAAAAATATAGGGATGTGGGCATGTAGTTTTCATTTTACAATAGCTTCTCATTTCTTAGGTTGTC
Source organism: Sequoiadendron giganteum (assembly GCA_007115665.2). Classification (NCBI taxonomy): domain Eukaryota; kingdom Viridiplantae; phylum Streptophyta; class Pinopsida; order Cupressales; family Cupressaceae; genus Sequoiadendron; species Sequoiadendron giganteum. Next base: position 11,499,090 of record VCHN02000014.1, read on the forward strand.
ATCTTTGTAGGTTCATGTACAATGTTTAATAGATCTGAGACCATGAATTTCGGAGGTCCTTAAGATTAGAGAACCATGGAATGATTTGGAAGGATAGGTGTAGTCATTTAATTCTGCTATTTCAATTCCTTTTATGTAATACATTGCATGGATGTGTGTTTTGTTTTATCACATTGATAAATATTTTTGCCACACATAAATTGGTGCCCACTGTGGGGCCTAGCCCCATCTTAAATCTATTTTTTTTCTGTTGAGTTTTTCTTCGCAGGTTTCACCAAAAAATCTGAAACAATGCATCTAAATTTTTCTCTGGTGCATCTGGTGAATTTATTGGCACATTGAGTTCCTATTTTGGTGCATCTAGCAGTTCTTCTGGTGCATTCATTTTCTGTTTCGGCGCATCGGGTTTCTGTTTTAGCGCATCCAACTATTCTTTCCGCGCATCAAGGAGTTTTAAATTCTATTATCTACTTTTTCTAGTTTAGCGTAGTTATTTTATCTTTTAGCACATTTGGTCGCTCTTTTAGCACATTTAGTCTGACTTTTAGCACATTCGATCACTATAATGGCACATTTGATTTTTATTGCAAATTTTCTAGATTCTAGAAACTAATCTGTACTTTTTTGTTTTGTAGGAACCTTACACGCAATCAGAGACCTTGCTGAAACAAATAAAGAATGTTGCTAAAGAAAAATGGATTGAAACTAATGACAATTGGTTGCAAGGTTAAATCTAGTTGTCATTTCCTTTGGTTAAGTTAAGAATCTAACATAACTAGGAAGGATAAATTTACACCATGCTTGTTGTGTTTGGAATGGCAGGCGTGTATGCTCTCCCCTTAACTGGGTGATCAAAAAGCTAGACCCATTCATTTTATTTGCATTTTAAACCTTAGAGGGCCTACCTCCCCACTTTGAAAGGAGGGAACAACCCAATTGGGAACACGCTAAATCCAAGTGACTTCCACTCGGGATATAAATGTGGGTACTCGAGGAAAGTTTGAGTATCACGAGGATTATTCTGACAAGAAGGGAAACAATGGTCTCTTGCCACATGGATGATCCCCCACAAACGAAATTCCCCTACTAAAACCCCTTTGTTGTAGTAAGCCAAAAATTACCCTTATCTATTCTTTGGTGCAACAATGGTCATTGCCAAAGCATCCACATTCTCACAATTCTTAGTAGAGTTGAAAAACTTTCCATGCGAGATTCATGGGAGTTTGAAGCTTGGTTGGCCTGAGAAGTTAGTGCAATGTAAGGGGGAGTTTGTGCAGCCAAGCTTCTAAATCACCTGCTAAGAATAAGTGTGGGAGTAAAATCCACGTGGAATCCAAAAGAATATTGTCTTACATATCCTAGGAATTATGCTTGTTTGATGTGTCTTTACCAATGTGTTTTTAAACCAATATACAAGCAAACATTACACAAACATGTTCAACTATTGATTTAGAAGAAAATCCGAACCAAATGGTCCAAAAATTTATTGCTGAAATCAGAAAAATCCATCAAACTGCCAAAAACCAGAAAGCATTTTTCTAGATTAGTGCATCTATTAACTATTCCAGCGCATAGCTTGCATATTTTAGCACATCCCTTTGCTGTTTTGGTGCATCGCTGCCATAAACTAGCACATCCATTTTTTGTTTTAGCGTATCCCTCCTCTGTTATAGCACATCTATGCCATCTTGTAATGCATTCATTTGTTGTTATAGCACATCCATCCCTTCCCGTAGTGCATATGTACCATTCCATAGCACATCTAAGTTTTAGCACATCGAGACACTATTTTAGTGCATCTGGAAAATCTACGAAAAAAAAGCTAAATTTGACCTCCCATCTACCAATTAACACCCTATTCAGAGATTCCTTCTCAAAAAACATCTTTTTCTTGTCCTATATTTTCTTTCAACTTGTTGAAACCAACATTATTTTATGTTAAGGGATTGGAAATCAACAAAATTTGTCAAGAAATCCCTTACTACAAGAATCAAAAAACCAAAGAAACTTTTGAAAAGGAGATGCTTCTTGTACCAAAGTAGGAAGGTCTTGCTTGACTATCAAACTTTCATCCATAGATATCATGACTTTGATAGAGGATATACTGATTATTTTTCTTTAGAGCCTTTAAATTCACAAGCTTATTATACACGAAGAGCTCTTTCACAAAGTCATAATCATAGTCAACCCATTCGTCATTCTTACATTCCACAACCGACAATACAATACTCCAATCATCCAAATCAGTTGATACAATAGAGAAATCAGAATCTCAAACTTGTTGAAATGAGCATTTTCAAGTGAAAATATCTCGTATAATCATTGATCAAACATTCAAAAGTGCCTCCTCATCACACCCATTTTTGATTTATCATCCTTCATCAAGATTCATCATCCTTCATCCCAAAATAAAGATTGCTTAATCAGATTCTAACCAATCCTTTTGGCACTCCCAAACTTCGGTCAAATGTTTATAAAATTTTCATCACTTGTATGCCCATTTTAATGAGATTGAAAAATTGAAAAGTTGAGCAAAATAAATTGAAAATCAAAATACCATGGCTAAAAGAGAATAGAATCCCTTTTTCAGAATTCGTCAAGATGAGGTGGAAGAAATAACAGATGAAACCATAGAACAAGCACAACAAGACCCCAATTTTCATAAATTCATGGAGAGGATTTTTGAGAAAGAGGGTGAGAAATACCTTTTGATGTTAGCAAACAAAGGAGTCAAACTACCCGATGATTTTGATTTCACAAAATTGCAAAAAACTTTTAAGAAGATAGAAATCGAAATACCAACTGAAATAAGAAAGGAAGCAAAAACTAATGATCCCATGGATGGCTTAACACAACAAATACAAACCCTCCAACAACAAATGAAAAATATGCAAACGGGAACTACTAAGAGGTACTCAATACAGGATATATGCCCCTACCCTTTTTATCCAAGCATCAACATCATACCATTCCCAAAACATTATGAACTCCCCAAATTTGACAAATACAATGGAAATATAGATCCCATCGATCATGTAAGGGAATTTAGAACTATGAGCCTTGAATTTTCCCCTGAAGACACTTACTTAATGAGATTATTCCGACACAATTTGGGAGGGAAATTTATGCAATGGTTCTCGTAACTACCCTCAGGGATCAAAATTTTTGAGGAATTAGTCAACAATTTTATCACCCAATACTCATATAATATTCAACATGAAATCACAATGAAGGACCTTTGCAATGTCAAACAAAAGAAAGGAGAATCATTCCTAGTATTCTTGCAAAGGCGGAGAATATTATTCACAAGCTATCCCCATCCCATACCGGAAAAAGAAAAGATGGAGGTATTCATTGACAACTTACATGATGACATGAATTATAGGCTTGAATTACAATATCCTCCAACTTTTGAAAAATTGATCGAAAATGGGATCAAGATTGAAGAAGCCTTGGTCAAACGAGGAATTTTGAAAATTTATAACGAAAAAAACTCAACCAATTCCTCCAACAATGACAAACCAAATTTTTGGCAAAAGTACAAAAATAATGACAGTGATACCTTAGTTGAAATGCATAATGTTAAACCGATCTTCAATTTGTCAGGAAGCACCACAAACACCAATCAAAAGACCACCCAAAATACCAACCAAAGCAACATCCAAAATACCAACGAAGGCAATACTCAAAAAAATCAAAGAAACACAACATTCAAGACCTTACCATATCAAAAAGCAAACAATCATTGAAAGTTTACACCTTTAGGTCAATCATATGAATCTGCATTAAAATAAATTATTGTGGAAAATATTATCACTCTCCCCGACACTCGAGGGTTTGAACCAAAAGTAAAATCGTCATGGTGGAACGAGCCCCACTTTTGTTAATTTCATTGATGCAAAGGTCACTTAACCAATAGTTGCATACAATTAAAACACAAGATACAAGACTTGATTGAAAATAAGGTCATACAAATTGAAGAACCCCAAGCAAACACCGATCATGGGGTATTCAAGAACCCTTTGCCAAATTATGATAAAGGAGAATCTTCTAACACAAATGGAAAATGAAAAGGTGTGAACTATGTTTATGACGACACCATTTATCATATTTCAGCTGTTGAAGATCACACAAATGACATTGAAATCGATAACACACTAGATCTTCTTGCAACCAACCATCCAATCAATGACACCAATATCCTCTCTAATCATATCCATAATACCCAACAAGACATGGTTGCAACAAATAATCAAATAAATATCATCAAGATCAAAGGAAAACAAGACAGTGTACCCGTAAATGTGACCACAAGGGCACAAACCAAATATGTTTTAAAAGGAAAAACTTCTAAAATACCTAATGCTTCATCTCATAAATACAACATTGTTGATCAGCTCCAGAAAATTCTCATGCAAATATCAATATTGGAACTCCTTAAAATCTCACCCACCCATAAGGAGATCTTGGAAAAGGCCCTAGTTGATACAACAATACCAAATAATTTGGAAGTATGCACTTTTCAAGCCATGGTGGGACATCTAGTTATGCCTCATTTCTTATGCTTTTCAGAAAATGATGATGTATCTCTCGTCCATCCTCATAAAACAACGCTCCATATTGAGGTCCTAATCCATAAAATTTGTGTCAAGCGCATCCTAATAGATGGAGGAGCTGGTCTTAATATATGTACTTTAAATCTTGTCCGTGCTCTAGGGTTCTCTGAAAATGCAATAGATGGAAGGAAAAATATCACCATCAAAGCATATGACAATGAGGAAAGAGCTTCAAAGGGATTGATAGTGCTCCCAATTCAGGTAGGGCCAATTCAAAAAGATGTAGTTTTCCAAGTTTTGGATAAATATTTGACATATAATATACTTTTGGGCCGTCCTTGGATCCATGAAATGCAAACTGTACCTTCAACATACCATCAGTGCCTAAAGTTTCCTTGCAATGGGAAAGAAATTATCATTCTTGTTGATTCCAATAGTCCCCAACATTGCAATACCCTTAAGGTTGTCCAGGATGTGTTTGCGCCTCATAACCGAGAAGCTCCTGATTCCACCCCTGACATCCCTAATAATCCAAGTCAAGCCAATCCATTATCAAAATTGCTAGCCACATCCTCCAATGAAGTAAGTCACCTAAGTTCCTCATCCAAACAACTCGAGAAAAAAGGAAGAATCTAGTTCCTCTGCATCTATCATTCCTAAAGCCGAGCTTAATACCTTGGCCAAATAGTTTGAGAAGAAAGTCCAAGTCAAAGAAAAAGGTGTAGGTGAATACCCCATCAAATAATCCCTCTACCTCCTATAGTTAATTTCACCAAAATACCATGGTCAACCATCAACCTCATCACAATTAGCCTCACAACCTATCACACTTTTTGATGGTCAATTTATAAAAGCAAGCACTCAAGTAGAGGAATCTGATGACAAGGATATTCTGAATTGACTCTACAAGGATGCACTACTGAATTTGAACCCAATTTTCGATGGTCGTTCATCAGAATTTTAACGATCTATTGTCGGTCGACCGATGAATCGCAGATATTCGCGTCGTCGCTCACTTTTCATCTATATCCCGACGAACTGTAAAATGTCGACCTCACGACGCAAGCTCGTCAAAACCATGAAACCCACTTCGTCGATTGCACGATGAACAGTGGCCGGACCATGGGCGACATAGCTTCACTGAAGCGTCAGAACCGCGATGCCCACTTCATGGATCATGCGATGAATAGTGGTTGAACCACAGGCGGCATACCGTCACTGAAGCGTCGGAGCAACGACATACATTTTTCAGAACTGAGATGACAGTGTTATTGGTCTAGCGATGAAAAGTAACCAAAGAATGGGTGGCATACCTTTGCTGAAGTGTCAAAGCAATGACATATATTCGTTGGAACCAAGATGACAATGTCGTTGGTCTAGCGACGAACAGTACCCAGAGCACGAGAGACATACCATCACTAAAGTGTAAGAGCAGTGACATACATTCGTCGAAACTAAGATGAAAGTGTCATCGGTCAAGCAACGAACAAAACTCAGAGCACGGGCGACATACCTTCGCTGAAGTGTCGGAGTAGCGACATACATTCGTTGGAACCGAGACGACAGTTTTGTCGCTCTAGTGACGGACAACACTTGGAGCATATGCAGCATACCTTTTCCAAACCATTGGATTAACAACATCAGTTCATCAAACTCACGATGAAATAGGCAAGTCATTATGATGAAAATTAATCAGATACATTGCAGATTCATCAGACACTTTTTGCGGTTCGTCGCAATTTCGACAGAACAATGCAATTTAAAAAAAAAAAAACTATTCATTGAAATGTAGGCATATCAGTGAAAGATCAAGACTATTAGAGCTATCAAAATTGCCTGAGAAGATATATCGGGAGGACTAGATTTTGGTCTCAGTGATGAGGTTTCATTGGCGAGATACACATCTTGTCTCATCGACGAAGCACGAGGGAAGCATATCGGCAAGACATATACCATCGAAGTAAGTTTTGAATGTCTACTCGACCTGCTATGTGACGCTGATAAGATTACATCGGCAAGAATCTTGGCGACATAGTTGAGATCGAAAGAATAATCATCAAGGAAACTATAGAGTATCCTAGTGATACATGATCTCTTTTCGATGAAGATACAAATGCATCGAAATACTTATCGGGGTGACTCTGGGCGATATATAAAAGTATTAGGAGGCTCCAAAGTGCATCCATAGGGATAATGACCAGACATAAGGACAAGTCAATCAAAGAGAGAAAGTTGATGTGCCAAGACCATGAGCATTTAATAGGGGTAGTAAAAGACAAGATGGATTGTCATCAATGCTCAGATTTAAAGGACAAATTGGAAGACTTCATTATGAAAATTTAGATCACAATATGATTAACCCTGTTTGGAAAAATTTGGACAAATGCAATGAAATTAGTGTCAAGAGTTAAGAGGCCATTCAACTTTGCATTTCAATAAATTAATGTATGAATTGAGTAAGTGTTGATAAGGTAGAAAAAGGACAGTATATGATTGTTTAAAATATCAAACATGTCAGTTTTTGTGTTTAATTAGGCTTACAGAGGTAGGGATTTATCATTTTTTGCATACATCTGCAGTCCGAGCTCTAGGCCTGCATTATTTGGTTACTATGTATGAGAAATGAGAAATGAATAATTATAGAATATGGAGGCTATGGATGATATTATGATGGCCACATTTTATGTTGATCAACAATTGGAGAAAAATATAAAACCTATGATGAGTCATTAGATCAAGGGGACTGTCATGGACAACAAGCACAACCTACAAACTGGATTCTAATTTTTCTAAAAAAGAAAAAATCAAACTAGTGAATATTAAAATACACACTAGAATCTAAATTTGTGGAAAATGAGCAATTTGGTGAGAAAAAATACCTACAGTGCATCTTGGATACTTAGCTAGTGTACTAAAAAATAGGATTGCAAACCCAAAATTATTCTTTCTGGAAATTCAATAGAAAAATACAGAATGTTATCCTGGATACTTAGCTCTTAGACAGTAAATAAAACAATATGAGCATGATTATGAATGGTTTTACCTGGTCCCACTCTTGATCTCCATGTTTGAGAGCCTTCTCTTTAAGACCCCATGAATCCATTATGATCCATTGCTGCCAAAAGAGATATTAATGTGTAAACAAGGAGCCACATTTAGATAAACTGGTTGTTGATTTATTCTAAGAAATTTAGAGACTACAAAAAGAAGATACCTGATGGGGATCATGTGGGATTCCTAGAGAAAGTACTGGAATATGGCCTCGAGCAGCAATGAAAAACTTTGGATTAGCTTCACAGTAAATCCTAACAGCATGACATTGAAAGTTGCTCAGGTACTGGGTCCTCTCCCCTAGATTAAATTAAGGAAAACATTATTGTAAACACAATATGTATAGAAGAATATGAATGTAAAGCAAAATGGATATTAGCAAAACATAAATGTAAATAAAAGTAGTGTGAGAAGAAAATGAATCGAAATTGGTCTTGAACAAATAAAATCATATCCAAGTAGCATTAAGTTATACTAACATTGTACTCATTTCCATTGTCAATCTTGAAGGTTACTTTGATGCCTTCTGCAGAAACTCTCTGGCCATGAGGCAAGAGAAGGTGGGAAAACCAAGTGTATATTGACGAGTTCTTGACAATCAAAAAGAAACAAGCAACCAATCAGCCCTATTAGAACAAAATAATCTTATGAATTGACTTTATTTGTTTTACTGGCTAATGGATAGTGGACCTAGTTCTCTTGAATTGAGATAGGACTAACATGTGTTGACTAGTGATTTTAGACTATTGATATTCTGCTTCAATCTATATAAGTTACTTTTGTCTTAAATATATTCAAGATAACTCTGCAAAAAAATTCCCTGATCTCTTAGAAATTATGCAAATTAATTTTTTAATTCTTCTCCATTTTGATATTTTCTGTAAAAAATTCATAGAAAGATATGTAATGCCATATTTGAAACTTACATATTTTAATTTTACTAGTTATGTAATTATAAGATATGATTCCAACAATTGTGAAATGCATTGGAAATATGCTGTATGAATGAAGTAAAGTATGCAATTGGCAGGTGTAAATCCAAATTCCTTAACCCTTTCCAACATCCTTCTTGCTTGTTTTAAAACATGTGCTTTGGAACAGGGCATGAAAATCCATCTAAGTATAATGAAAAGGAGATTTTTGTCAGATATTATATTACAGTAAGTTGAATGAATGTAAGTAGAGATATTTTAGCATACCTGTAGATGGTACAAAATTTCATGGTTAAGTGGAAGCCTCCCATCAACAACAAGATCCAAATATCTGTGTATCTATCTCAATCGAGCCTCTAAACCCTTCAGAGCTATCAAATTTTCCACTAACCTGTTATGCACAAAAGTCAAATTTTAGAGACCACTAAAATAAAAATAAAAAATAGAGCTTTGAAACCAAATCCACACACAACACAATGTTCATAGTGAAAAGTTAGCACTTTCTTTCATCTTTGCATATTGGTTTGATGCTTCAAACGATGCATTTCTTATATTGAAAAGTGCATTACTTACCTTATTGAGCTTCTCTTTGTTTTGAGAATAGTTTAATATTCTCTACTTAACAGGGCCAACCATGTGAAGGTGGAAGCTCATTTGGCCCCTCCCCCCCCTCACATCACTCTCAATTCCCCATACCCGATCATATAACATTAATCATTCATTCATCCATTAATAACATATAACATTCATTCATTCATCCTGCATTAATAACATATAACATTCATTCATTAACATATTCACATTCATTCATTCATCATTCATTCAATCCATTAATAACATATAACATTCATTCATTAACATATAACATTTATTCATTAACATATTCACATTCATTCATTAACATATTTCATTTTTTCAGTTTTTACATATTATCAAAAATATGGCTGTCATAATATGATTACAATCACTTTTTTTTTTGTTTCTTTTTTGCAGCTAAAAAAAGCTGAAGTGGAGTATCATTTTCAAAATCATCTGTCCCCCCTTGAGTTGTTCTGAGCTCTGCTCATGATCTTAATGTATGCCTAGTCGTGTACTCACAACGTGGACGTGAGGGGGGGTCTGCTGCAATAGCAAAGAAATGTTAAATTGATATGTTTTATTATTATTGTTACATGTATTTCATTAATTAAAAGAACATCAGAGTGGTGCTCTTTACCTGATTGGGCCACATCATGTTCCTGATATTGTCTTATAGCCTCATGATCAACATGGTGAACACCCTCTAAATCCTGATCTAGAGTTGAAACACGAAAGATTACATTAATTAATACACCAATTGCAATTAAATATGTTTAAAAGAACATTAGAGTGGTCCTCTTTATGTGATGGAGCCATATCATGTTCCTGATCTTGTCTAGCCTAATCATGCTCAACATGTTGATCACGCTCTACATGCTCTAAAGTTGAAACACGAAAGGTTACATTAATTAATACACCAAATGCAATTAAAGATGTTTAATTGTATCGATCCATACTACATTTTGTAGAGCACATGAATACATCCAGTACCGGGATGCACACCATGGCCTTCATCGGTAGGTTGTGCTCCACCCTCACCAGGCTACATTCCAATGTCATGTGCAGTATTATCATTTCTTATCTGTGTAAAACAGATAGGCACATTATTATGGTGGAAATTAATATTGAACAGATTGCACAAGTATTCAATTTGAAATAAACTTTATTGAGCTTATTTACCTGCATGTTGGATGTAGTGGAAGATTGTGTTTGCCCAGTTGAGACTCTTAGTTATTCAGTCAGGGCTCCATAGCCTTGGTGGAAGGCAATCTTCAGGTCCTCTTCTATGGGCACTCTGTTGAAATCAAAGCCCTGCATTTTTGTATGTGATCATGAATTTTGCTTCTATGGTGTGATAAAACCAAAATTGTTTACAATTTATTATTTGGATGCAATATTTCATTTATTGATACTTACAAATCGTGTGGCTATTTTCATATAACCACTAGAGCCAAGTTTGTGCTGCCCATGTTTTTCTAGTCTTGCCTTTGTTTCCTTCAATGTGTCAGACAACCTATAAAAAAATTGAAATACGTTAGATTATGTAAAAAGAAAGAGTAATCAGTATATAATTAAATTGTTGATAGTATCACATACCTTCCTTGGCCCGGTGGTGTCTTTCCTTTCTTCTTTTCAACCTTCTCCTTTCCATCTGACACTAAGTCCTTTCACTCCCTTTCCAGAATCATGGGGGGATGCTCGTACTTTCTGTTCTTCTCTAAATGTGACCTATATTGGTCCCTCACATACTTTAGATAGGTACTAGATTTCTTAAGGATCTTGGTTCGGTTGAATGTTTTATCACCGAACAACACAACTAAACGGTTAATGAGATCATCTTTTAAATCTTGATTTTGGGCATTCCACTGTGTACGTATGGTGGGCCCGAAGAGCTCCAATGTAATATCACTTAGATGTTTATAAAAAACATCATTTCCTGCAAAATGATCATGGGATCATTAGTCTATAAAGAGTGATCAATAAGTAAATTTCAATTGGATTATATATAATAATAATTAATTTTTTTTAAAGTACCTGGGACCTTCTCTATCTTTATGAGAAGGAAATCCTCGGTCACCATAAATGTGATCGGCAATGTTCTCGTACTAGTAATACGGGAAGATCCAAGAAATGCTGCTAAAACATCACCAGTACTAGCGGCCTTTGTATCCACAGGTATTGACACATGTAGTGGCATGTGTTCATTGCCACACGATGGACTACCGAATGCCTGCATGGTATGTGTTGCCGACATTTCAGTCGATAATATAGGAATGAATGATGGGGCCGGATGATGTGTTGTATGTGCAAGAAGATCAGGATTGACACTTGTATCATTCCCTACTTCTCGGGAAACACTTGCAGTACCTTGATCATGGCCAACAACATGACGAGGACGCAAATAATCCTGTAAAAACAACACATATTTTAGTTCATGGCATAAAAGAGTACAAAATATAAAACCATGAATGAACTTATGTTATAATTAAAGATCTCATGATAGCTTACTTGCAAGTTATGTTCTCTCTCAGACAATATTTTAACCCTTTCTCTTATCTCATCTATTTGAGGCACTATGAATACCAACTGAAGGATTTCTTGATTGCATATTTTTTGGGCCTTCCTCATCATATCCACAGGGTTTATGGAAAATGCAATGTCATCATCATATAATAGTGACTGCACCTCCATATGGATGTTCTCTTGTACTGTTGGTGCCTTTCCCCGATCAACCGACTACAACAAGAATATTAAAAACATTATCGAAATTAACCCAATAAACTCATGAAAAAAACATAATAATAAAACATTTTTTTCGTATCTAATTTGTACAATTACAATGAGGTAAACCTGTTGGATAGAAGTGCCTGAAGATGGATCATGATCTGCGTTCTGGGCTAGAGCCTTCCTTGTATGATCAATGTCCCGTTGTGACAAAAATTAAATATAAAAATCATTACCGAAATGAAACCAATAGACTTACAACAAAAAAACATAATAATAAAATGGTATATTGGAGTCATTAATTGGAGGTTGGGTAAAATGGTATATAATACATACCACCCCCATAGTAATTGCGTTTGTATCTAAGCGATTCAAATTGTAATCGATTAGCAACTCTTCCCCTATAGTTATTGATTTTATCACACATACGAATACACGGTTTCCCTCTCGCGCCTCGAATATATAATTGGGTTGCTTATTTTTTGACCCAGGTCATGTACTATTTATAAATCCTGCAATATTCCCTGATGCTTTTGGTCTCCCATTAATGTACCTAGCCACTCCTTTATTTTGATCCTTATCTTTTAGTTGTATATAATTTGCTGATAGTGGATACCTACGCATACTTCATGTACATTAAACCAGTTGCATCCAATCTTTGTAAATGTAACAGGGTCCAACATACTCCATCAACTTAGTAACTTTGTCGTAACAGACCTTTATGTTGTCCATGCAAAATAGGCCCAAACCATGTAATGACAATGGTGCTATGCGATATATCCTCTTGTCGACACAAAGATCAGTGTTTATTGGAGGAAGTACCTTGGGTACCCATTGTTTCTGTAGATATTTGTACCTGAAGGGCACCTCAATGTCGCCTATGCTCTCATCATCATAAGAACATGACCCCCCTTCAGCAAGAAAAAATTCCATGTGTTTACAAAATTTTCTTCTAATATTTTGATCTCTAGTTGATCTCCCTCTTTTAGACCTACTACATATCTCGCTTTCCTCTTCTCTTCCTGAATTTCCATCGCTCGAGGAAGACAAATATGAAAAATAGCTATTTGGTGGTACCTACACTCATAAGGATTTTGGATGAAGTTTGTTCATGGTGATGTGATCCGAAGGTGACATTATGATTAATCTATCATTTCATCGCTAGAATTTGATAGGTTATAAGGAAATCAAGTCTTGATAGATTGCAAGTTATTGTTACTACCGTCCAAATGTGTCCATTACAAATCAAATCTACTTAACGTTTTAACTCCCAAACTTTTTAACAAGTGTTAAATGTGACTATGGTCCACCGGTTACACAACCAAGGCATCAAATGTATTCTCTAATTGTAATCAAAAGACTTTTTCCCTTCATTCAAGTAAATAAACTTGAAGGGAAACACCACCAAGTGGTTTATTGGACACCTACATGACTAAAAATAGCAGCAAATTTACATTTAATTTCCATATGCCTAAGTGGTTAATGGGGAGGGAGTGTGTACTAGGCCTGGTAAAGTCATCATAAGTTTATGCTTTGGCAATAAAAAATGTTTAAGTCATCTTAAATCTTCCTATGTCTAATTGCTAGGAGACTTTTGGTATGTTTTAAGGTAGGATGAGTGGTCGCATCAATGTTCTAATTCTCTATGACAAGGTTTCAACATCTTCAAATAGTGAAAGTTAGTGCTCATAGTCATTTGAAACAACAAAATTTTGATTATGTATGATGGTAGGATTTGATAACTTAAAAGAATTGGCTACCCAACAAACTTAAAGTTAAAAGAAACTTTTTTAGTTTAAGGGGTTAGCACTTTCTTTCATCTTTGCATATTGGTTTGATGCTTCAAACGATGCATTTTTTTATCCCACTTCTATCATATTGTATTCCCATCCCATTGAAATTGTTGGAGGAGTTGATACCAAAATTTCATATCAAATACAATTTTTCTGAAGTTCTTTTATGTTGTATGGATCCATACAAGTTTGAAATGCTCTGAGATCATTGGTGTAGATAAATATATGTGTTCCTTTTCATTTGCATTTGTTTTGAAGTTCTCAATCACTGTTTTGTGGGATTAAGCAATCAAATACAGGGACTGCCCTATTGTGCATGTGTAAGGGTTTGAGGGCTAAATGGAAATGACATCCACCAATCCACCCAATGTCTTGGAACTATAACTCGGTGGATTGGTGTACATCATAGTGGATTTGATGGAGTTTCAAATCTTGTTCTTTGAATTCCATTTATGTTTTTCCCTTGTCTTGGCTTGTTACACTATTTGGGAGGAACCTAAGGTTGGGTTTTACCTTGGATTTCATAAAAATCCTAATGTTCCATGTAAAACCTTGGGTGAGATATATTCGGCCGTTACCTTTTTGGAGTGGGTATTAAAATGACTTATGTCTCATTGTTTTGTCTAGGCCGGGCCCCTTTTTATAAATTGAGTTAAATATTCTACCTAACTTTATTACTTCCTAAGTTTAGGTTGGCCTGTGCCCTATGTTACTAATATTAGCCCAAACCTAAGGAGGGTAAATAATCAAAAGAGATTATGAAACTTCAACTATAGAAGCTACAAACTTGACTGTAAATGTGGCCAAATTGGCCCAAAAGATAGCTGAAAGAGAAGAAGCTGAGAAGAAAAGTATGATGGAGAAGTATAACACCATTATTGGAGAGTATAGTAGAATGCAACAAAGGAATGTTGAGCTGCAAACTGAGGTAGACAGGTTGAAGTATAGACATGTGGGGGAGTCTTCTAGTGCTCTTGGTACCCTGGCCATACCTTCTACATCAAGATCAATACCTCCAACTTCTCCAATTGTTTCTACTCCTGGGTCCCCCATCCAGACTCCTTCTCCTAGTCCTTCATTAGATCCAGTTGAAGAGGAGGTTGAGTACTCTATAGATCCCACTAAAAAGAAGATGCTTAATAAGATTAGAGAGCTACATGAAGGTCTAAAAGCAAGTGAGAAGGGAGCAGTTTCCAAGAAAAATGAAGTTGTAGACACAACTTTTAGGAATTTGAATTAGGGAGTTGATGGTAGATTACCATCAGTTTATTCTTTATATTAGTTATTCTTAGATTCAATAAGAAACATTACTAGGGATCAGGAATTAGTTTTTCCTTTAGTTGAGAAGTGGATCCCTAGGGCCAATGACCTAGATGTTATGTATAAGGCCTCTAGATTCGATGTAGACAACATGCCCCAATCATTAAGTCCTACTCAAGTTTTTGTAAAATCACTGCAAGGTTTTCAAGCCTTACCTGATTATTTGAGCAGGAAGATTAGGGAATTGGTAAAGAATTTTGATGCCTGGAGTGGCACGTCTTTACCAAATTTATAGGGACTGCCCTATTTTTCCTATGTAAGGGTTTGAGGGCTAAATAGAAATGACATCCACCAATCCACCCACTGTCTTGGAACTATAGCTCGGTGGATTAGTGTGCATCATGGTATGATAGAGGTTCATTTCATTTAGGGGTCTTTTAAAGCAAGAAACTTGGCATTGAATTAATGCCCTAGGGCTGACAAGGGCAATTTTCTTGTGAATTTGTGGTTGTTAAGTCAGGGTTTATCAATTTGATGGATATCTTGGTAGAGTCATGGTGACACTGTTTGATGGTCCAATCTCTACTTCAAAACAAAAATATCTCTAACAACTCTAATAGCTATAATGGGATGGCATTAAAGGAACCTTCATATGAAGGATCTTCTAATGAAGGACCTTTGAATTAAGGTCTTCATTTGGAGGTCCTTCATGCCAAGGTTCCTTTTATAAAGCATTTTGGACATGAAATATTTAAAATAAAAAATACCTTCATTTGAAAGTCTTGACATGGCATCATTTTTGAGTGAAGGTTCTTCATTCAAAGGTCATGAGGACATCACCTTCAAATGAAGGTTCTTCATTAACTGGTATTTTGTAATTTTGAATGTGTGATAATAATTTAGGGTTGAAAATAAATCCATTTGAGCGTTTTATTAATGAAAGGACATTTGATGCAATCATATGCCTTGTCAAACTCTTAACTTAATAGTAAGGGCATCATGAGTAGTTTGTTGGGCCCATTCAACAATCTCCGATGCAAGGATTGAATTATCTAGAATGTATCTACTATCAAGAAATCCAATTTGTTTACCTCTATGACTATATCTCAAGCAATAGGTTTAATTGTGATGGCAATGATATTGACAAGGATTTTGTAATCTAGGTGTTGAGAAGCATAATTGGCCACCATCCTAGGAAAGATTCTTCATTCTCACTTTTATGTGTTAAAATTTAACAATACATAGATTGATGAAAGAGCCCAAAGAGCCTTTCTCCATGTTATCCAATTAAACATAGCAACGGTCTTCTCTTATACAGTTGGACATGATTTCAAGAACTTAGCTAGGAATTATTCATTTAACCTAAGGTTTTCTCATAATGCCATCATTGGAAAAGTATGATCAAATTATTCTATTATGAAGAATTGGTCTACGTGCCTCTAGTAATCACTATAAAAATGTGAAAGACTAAGCTATTTTATTTTTTCTATCTTATCTTATACCATTTTACGAGAATGGGGGGGCCAATGTATGAGAAAATCTTTGGAAACTAGGCATGAAAATTGCAGATTAAAGAGAATGAGGGTGCCAAACTTATAGTACTCATTGTCCCTTGGTCGTCGATTTTCCCTAAGTGCCCTCAACCTCATCCTCGGCGTTGGTATTGACCTTGTTTTAGCTCCAAACTCTTCGTCGACGCTAGTATTGAACTTATTTTCACTCCTCCAAACTCTTTCTCAGCGCTGGTATTGACCTTTCACTTGTCCAATTTGACGAGCTACAACTTGGTTTAGTTAGGTTCTAGAGTATGTTAATTAAATTTAAAATTATGGCACCATTTAGAGTAGTGAATATAAAGCAATCAAAGCCTATTATGGAGCCATTTAGAGTAGTGAATATAAAGTAAGCCAAGCCTATTATAGTCATGAGGGAAATAATAAAACTCCTAGGATAATTTGTGAAACCATTTTCCTTGGTTAAAGGGAGGCCATAAAATATACCTTTGGATTTTTTCAATCTTCAAATATGAGGATTTGCAAGGTTCCTAGCAACATGAATAATGGAAATGTGTGCAACAAGAATTTTTGAACACACATGGAATCTCCTTGCCAAAGAAAGGGGCTTCATAATTTAATATGATAATTTTTCTCAGCTCTAGAAATGATATGTTTCCTTAAAGATGAAGGAGAAACCTAAAAGGTAAAAGATATGCTTAGGAATCTCAACACTTCCTTATGATCAACCCCCTTCTATCCATAGGAATTGAACCAACTGGGCTTGGCTAAGAATGATTTCCTATAACATTGAGTTTTATGCCACTATATATTTGACCTTAAAGCTTTCCAAAAAATATCTAGGCATTGAATATCCTAAATAATGGCATGTTTTTCCTCCAAGAGAGTGAGAAAGGAGTCATTAGAAAAATGACCATTGAATAGTTGGGCTATAGAGTTACGAAAATTAGCATCTTTAATAAGGTTCCATGAAAGACTATTAGCCAAAAAATATCCAAAGGCTTCCATTAGAAACACACAAAGTATGAGCTAAGGGGAAAACATGAAAAATTGAATGAAAACTCCCAAAATCCTCAAATTTATGTCCATTCATGGTAATACAAGTATAACCATCATAAAAATTTTTTGAAAAAAGTAAAAAAAAATGAGGAAAAAATCCTAGATGACATAACTAGTCCAGTTCAACACCAGAGGTAGCAAGAGATTAATGAAATTACCACAAGTTTTAAGTAGAAGTAAACTGCCATTTGTAAAGTTAGTAAGAAGTAGTGTCAAAAGTGGAAAATTAATCATGAAGTCATGGCTAATAGAGCATACAAAATATATTGGAAAAGTCAAGATAACTTATAGCTGCACACAAACACACTCAAAATAATAATTATATCATATAGTTCATTTGGGAATATATTACAATATGGATTTTACAAAGCCTTTCAAATATACCTTCCCATTTGAACTTCTATCTTATAAGAATACAACTAATTATTTAATAAAAAAAATAAACAAGTTAGTAAGGTGAATTTATTAATGTTAATCTTAATATTCCAACATCCTCTGTTAAGTTTTACATTCCTCACAACAAAACATGTTGATTGAAACAAAAAAATATATATAGTCTAAGCTAACATCATTTTATTTTTCTTTAAGTTCTCCCTCAAGAACATCATTGGCTCGAGCTATACAAGTCCACACTATGTGATCCTTTTTCTTACAATAATAACATTCATTTTTATTTTTTAATTATTATTACCTCATGAGTATAATACATTCTCATGTTGACAATCAACTTTTAAATCTTTTCCATAGTTATTTTTTCTTCTCCTAATAGGGCCAAAATCACATCTTCTTGACAGGGCTCAACAGTAGAGGGCAAGATGTAAATAAATCAAACAAGTTTTGAGGCACACTCCTTAGGTGGCCGGGCTCGCAACCCCTCTAAACCTGTCACTTTTTCCGTTGTCGTTTTCATTTTCATAATTGCCGATGCCAATTCCGTTTTCGGGTACCTTCTCTCTCCCCGTAAGAAATATATTTTCATTTTTAATCCCACATGTGCTGGGGAAACAACGCAAGGGAGGACTAGATTATAAAGTGAGAACTTAGTGTGTATGTCCGTTCATTCATAGAATATTTTAACTTTTGTATTGCCATGATTTTAATCTCTCGTGACTATATCTATATCCTATAAGAGTAATAGTTTTAGTTTATTCTGACTTTTTAGATTTTATTAATTATTAAAAAAATAAATTATTAATAATTAATATTATTAAAAACAATTAAATATTTTTATTTAAAAAAAATAAATCTATTAATAATAAATTATTCATAATTGATATTTCGTTAAGATTTTTAGATGATGATAATAATAAACAAGAAACAAGAAACAATAATTACAAATAAAAATTAATTACAAATAATAATGAATTATTAATTAAAAATTAATTTTAAATAACAATTCTAATTAAAATTATTAAAAATAATTTTTAGATTATTAATTGTTTAAAATTACAAAACTACACATAATAACAAATTATTAGTTAAAAAATATTTTTAAATAACCATTCTAATTAAAATTATTAAAAATAATCGATAATAAATTATTTATTATTAATTATTTAAATATAAAATTGATGAATAAATTACAAACAATTAATAATTTGACATTCTAGATTTTGACAACATGATCTATGGTTTTATTAAAAGTTGATCATTTTGGATTTCAACAAACTTGACACACAAATGACAATTGAGTTTCAAATTGAGTAACACAATAGACACTAAAATAAATTGAGACTATTATGAGGGTATTGATGCAACTTTTATGCCTCATTTGCTTGCGAGTCCTCCTTAACTTGAGGCACTCGACTTCTGCAAGTGCATAGCAGAATTATACACCTACGAGCTATGATGAGCTCTTTGCTTGCATGGTCCAACCATGTCTCACTTTTGTTCACTTCCTTGAATGATTGTTGCATCCAATGCAGGCTTGGTGACTCCACCGAGTTCTTCATCCTTTGTGTCCCCCATAAGACAACTGATTACTAGACCTGACCACCTTGAACTCTAAGTTTTCTCTTCACATGGACTAGAACACCAAATTCCCAATGAGTTCCTTTCTAGCTCTTGGGGACTTGACTTCCCCCTTACGCCATTGAGCCCGGGATCCTTCTTGATCACTCGGTCCAATGACCTCAAGGATTGTGTACTTCATCTCTCTTGACACCTACTCAACTGCTTCCCAAGTCCATCTAGGTTCCACCTTTCAAATAGAATCATGTTGCTTTGAGCAACCTTTGTTAAGACCTTGCACCAACGATACCAATCCGGATATTATGTGATCCAACTTTGCTACCCCAATTCCTGGGTGACCAACAAATTCACTTGGCATCCATCCTTGCTCTTGCTGTACACCATCTAGATGAGTCCAACCCTTGAGCAACACCCTATGATCCTACTAAGGTGGATCGAGTCAAACCTCAAGAGTGTGCTGACACTGCTTACTTCCATGGTGCCCATGTGTGCCCAACACGACATGGCCCAGCTCTCTTACGGGGAGCGCACCTAGTGCAGCTCCTCGACTTGCACCTTAATGCTGCGGACTCGCCTTACTACTTTGTCCTCAGGCTCATATGAGACACCTTGCTGAAAATCTTCCACTAGTCCCAGACTTAGCTTGACACTGCAAGAATTCTTTGAACCATCCCAGGCTTACCCTGCCGACTCGGATCCGTAACTTTCCCAACCTTGCGTTCCCTTTTTTACATCGCCACTGAGGGATGAGTTCCAACATCTAGCTTCCTTGATGACATGTCTGGGAACTAACCCATGTTGGCCCTGTTCCTACATTCATAGGGTTCAAGACATTGGGTTCACCACAAAACCCCTCACTTCATAGCCAGGGCGGAATGAGACTTCCTCGCTCCTAAGACTATGATGAACACCTGAGCCACTATGGGACTCGAGGCGGGAGCTACTTATTTTTCTCTCTTGGAAGGAAGAGTACTGGAACACCCTTTCCATTTGGTGTTCGGCTATGGACTCTTGGTGCAACCCGGTTGCATCCCTATGGTGCTCCTTTCCTTGAACAACCATACCTCCCTATATAAGTTATTAGTCCAAATACTAGACATTGGTAGGATGACACCGAACTCTGGGCTAACTCCACCATTTCTGACTTCTCATCACCAGTAATAACCCATAGGGACCTTCCCTTGATTTGTAGACTCTTCCTAGCCTGACTAACATATTGATGAGTCCAACTCACCTTGTAGAGTTGCCTTACCCTTGCAACCTACCTTAACTCGCCATGACTTGGCATGAATCAACACTTCTTTATGCTCCATGCTGCTATGCCCACGCTACCCCGGGTAACTCGGCTTTGACATTAGAACCTTGCTGTCCCAACTCACCTTAAGATTCAAAAAAGCAAAAAGCAAAGAAAAATACGCCTCAAAAATGATAAATCTCGGTGTATATTATATAGATTATATATAAGGTATATAAGCTATTTTCAACGACAACGTTACAGGCAACAAACACATCTCAATATTAATTGAAATATATTATGTATTATGATTATATTATTTATTTATGTTATATTATTATTTATTAATTTTATATTATATTATAATATAATGTTTAATATATTAAGATTATATTATTATTAGATTAATAGTAATGTTATAATATTAATATATTATATAACAATATTATATTACATTATATGAATTATAATGGTATATTTGATATATTAAGATTATATGTAATCTATAGATTAATAGTAATCATATTAGATTATTAATATTATTGGTATATTATTAATAATATTAATATTGTATTAGATTAATAATAATTATAATATTGTTAAATCATTAATTATATTACAAATGAACACTGCTTTCAAATTCTTCGTTCTCTGAAGCATTGGTTCTTGCATTTGTTCTTGACATAAGCAACATCCAATTGTCGATTGTGGGACTCACATCCTTAATGTTTGTTAGAATTTGATGAAATATTTGTTGTTCTTCATTTTGTCCATCTTGTCGAAAAACACAACTTAATGTAATGACCATTTTGAATTCTTCCCATAGTAGCTTTTCTCACCTTTTGCTTGCATATGGAGCCATGCCATTTACTGGAGGTAATTGTGCCAAGTCTCCAACTAAAATCATGTAGATATTCCTGAATATAAAATATTTAATTAAATTTATAAGTATGAATTTGTATAGAAGGAACTATAATAGAATTGAATAAAAAATATTGTAATGTAAAGTTATCAAAGTTAGCAATTTCAATCCAAAACTCACCTCCAAAACTTTGGTTACTATTTTTTGGGAATGCTTGTCGAAGCCTAGAATCTATGTTTTCAAGCAACCTCTCCCCAAAGAAACTCATTTCATCTATCAATATGTATCTGACATGTGATATTTCTTCTTGGAAAGTTGTAAGTCTTGTCCCTTCTAGTTCATTGAAATCTCTTATTGGAATTCTTAGCTTTGAATGAATGGTTGAAGCATCAATGTTGAATGTTGCAACTCTAGTAGGCGTGAATAGAAGTAGAGGAGATTATTTGGGAGAATAATTTTTTTCTAGTGCTAGGTTATGTGTTAGGTTATATAGTGTTTGAGCCTAGCCTCAAACACTACAATTAGGGTTAGGTTATGTGTTTTCTTTAGGGTTAGGTTTGGGATTAGGTTTTTGGTTATGGTTAGAGTTTAGGGTAGTCTCTAAATTTAAGTTTAAGTCATAGTTTATTATTTTCCCACAAAAGGAAATTAGATCCATTTTTTCTCATGTTCATTATAGCCAACTATGGCTTAATCTTAAATTTAGACCTTTTCTTGAAACCTAACATCATATCCCTAATCTAACCATAACCCTAACCCTAATTATAAGATTGACTCATACCTTGACCTTAACCCTAGCCCTAAAAATAAACCTAATCCTAACCCTTACTTGGAAAGTAAAACATCATTTTCTCATTAATGTAACCCTAGCCATAACTTTAACCCTAACACTATTTCTCAAAACCATAATCTTAACCATAACCCTAAACATAAACATAACTTTAACCCTAAACCCTAAACCATGATCTTAATTGTAACCCTAAATATAAACACAACCCTAACCCTAAACCCTAAACCATGATCCTAATTCTAATCTAACCCTAACACTAACCTTAACTTACACCCTAACCTTAACCCTAATTGTAACCCTAAACTAAAGACAAATGCTACACCCTAAACTATAATCCAAATCTTAAACCTAGCCCTAACCCTAATCATAACCTAACCCTTTTTCTCGAAACCTTAACCTTGACCCTAACCCTCACCTTTATCCTATCTTTATAACCCTAACCACAACCAAAAATCTAACCCCAACCCTAACCCTAATTACCTAACCCTAAATATTTTTTCTTTTATTAATTAGTTTCATTCACTCTAATAACCCTAAACCTATCCCTAAACCTAACCCTAGCCCTATCCCTGGCCCTAATCCTAACCCCAACTCTAATCCAAATATAAAAACAACCCTTAATCATAACAATAAACCTAAAACTTAATTCTAAATATAACCCTAATACTATAATCCCTAATTGTAATCCTAAACCCTAACCCTAATTTAATATCTAATCCCAACCATAACCAAAAATCTAAATCTAACCCTGACCATAAAACATAAACCCTAATCTAACCCTAATCCTAACATTATTTTTCCTAACCCTAACCCTAACCCTAATTAAATACCCAATCATAACCATAAATTGTAACATGATCCTTTGAATTGGATACTACATAAAAATTTATGTGTTACAATCATTGCTTCCATTGTTGGCATTTTTACATTGGGATGAATATATTTTTAAAATCAACAAAATCTTTTAATGTCTTGCCAAAATTAATATTATTAATTGTAATATCAAACTTATAAACATGTATGCAAAATAAGAACATAAATAAGAAATATATGGTAATAGTTTCTTCAAAAAACAAAGTGATGTGGACTACAAGGACTATAAGATATCCACAAAAGAGATCTACATTGAAAATATTGTAGGGAAATTCAAGAAAATACAATTGGTAGATGCAAAGCCAAATAAATGTGAAATTGTGTACTATAATGATTTTAGAATATACACATAATGGATTTGTTGAAAAGGTTTTAGAAACTTTCAAACAAATGCAATTGGTAGATGCAAAGAAAAATTCCACAACCTTCACCAAAATCCTTATTGGTTTCCTTAATATGGGAGATTTGGAACAAGGTATAGACATCCATCAAAGCATAATATGAAGATGATTTTTTTCAAATGTTGTGGTTGTAGATGCCCTTTTAAAATTTATACAGAATGTGGAAGGATAGAAAAATATTGTGAACTATTTGACAAAATGTCTCAAAGAATTGTAATCTCTCAATTTATTTTAGTGTCTATTTTGTTATACCCCATGTCCCAAATTGGGTATAACACAATAGACACTAAAACAAATTGATAGATTGTTATGAGGGTAGTGATGAGAATTTTCTAATTAGAGTGTATTCCATGAGATTACAATTATTCGAGGCATTGTGTCAAATAGTTCATGAGCTTTGTCTATCCTCCCACATTTTGCATAGATTTCAAAAGGGCATCTACAACCACAAGATTTGAGAAAATTCATCTTCATATTATGTTTTCCTTATGATTGGTTGACTCTTATACTAAATCTGAGTGTTGTTTGTGTTTTGACAAGAGTAGATTAATATTTTTTTAATTTTCTCTATCAAGATCAAAATTACATGCACATAGAATGAACCATAGTTTAGTTACAACACTTGGTCTCTTCAAAATAATCAGAGAAGATTAGGGAGAGGAAGGAATGCACACCAAACTACAAAATAGGGGTAGTTGTGGCTTTGTTAGTTTTCTTTATATACTCTACTTGTTTCCTATAGGGATAAAATAATCACTATACAAATGAAAGATGGTTGATTATCTACTGAATATTGTTTTGTGTGTTTTGAAATGGAAGATATCTATGTTAGAAAATAAGGATAGACAACTGAGAGGGGGGTGAATGAATTGTTACAAAATTGAAAACTATTTAACCTTATTAACCTTTAATCTCAGATCTGATAATTAACAGTGAAATCATGAATCAACGACACATCAGAAACACACATAACACCAAGATTTTTATGTACAAACCATGTTAGGGGAAAAACCACGGTGGAGGTTAATCCATAATTTATACCTTGTTAAAAGTATAAAAGAAATGAATAAGGAATGCACATGCATTCAAGAACACTACCTAGAGTTCACTACTCAAAGGGAAGGCTCACCGCTTTACATAAGATAATCAAATTAAATCCATCTGATGAGGTTGAACTGAGAAATTAGCTTCTTCAGAAGCCTGATGACAGTTTCAGCTAGGCACATCAATATTTCTTCATACTTTGATTAAATTTCTTCACACTTTGCTCTGCATTCGAATTATCTAATCTTTATTCACACATATCTCACATACACTTCACATACATTCTCTCTAAATGAATAAAACAATCGCTCTTATATATCCACTTCATGAATCTACATTAACAACTCTGTCGACCAAAAATAAATAATAGATGAATACAAACTATCAGCCCAATTCATGAACAAATCTCAATGCGCACCAACCTAAATTGGTCACAACATAATGAAGACCTAAATCAACATCCTCAAACATGCCAAGCATTCAAAAATTAATCCACAAAGATCTACAACATGCTACCACCATCGTGTCAACCAAGAACATGAAAAATCGAACATGCAAAGGAAAAATATTTGATCATGAGCACACTGATCAATGTGGACGTACCACAATGATAGAGTATGAGATCAAGAAACATCAATGAGCATCTCAAGAGCATACACAACAATTCAATTCACCATAATTACATTCTCTTCTTTCATAAACACCAACTATAGCAACAAAATAACTGTAGGAACACAAAAACTCATAACTCGCTCCAATCTTGATGCACACCTATGAAGCTTCCAGAGGATATACTAGATAGGCTCAAAAACAAACCCTTTAATACACAACTTCAGAATATCAACGTACAAAAATTTCCACCACTCTGATCTCCACAACTTCATAGACTATCTGCAACATATTTATTCTAATTTTCTCAATATCCTCAACACATACAACCTTTAAGACATTAATACTAATAGTGTTGACATCAATGAAAACCACATATCATGAGCAACACAACCACAACATCCAACGATCTACACCTCTATGAAAATTGGTATATGCTAATAGTCAACATATTATCTTATTTATAGCATTTCCTTAGCTTTTTATACTAAAAAATTCAAGGTAGAGGGTAACATGATTCTTTGAATTGGATACTACATAAAAATTTATGTGTTATAGTCATTGCTTCCATTGTTTTTATTTTCACATTAGGATGCATATTTTTTACAATCAACACTCTTTTAATGTCTTGCCAAAATTAATATTATTAATAATTTCAAACTTTTATAAACATGTATGGAAAATAAGTACATAAATAAGAAATATATTGTAATAGTTTCTTCAACAAAGGATAAAAAAATCATGTGGGCCATACAAGGATTGTGGTGGGACTTAAAATTTACATGGATGGAGGCTAGGGTTTTGGGGTTTAAGGTGGGTGTTTTCTACCCATGGGGTATTAATGAGGGAGATCAATGATAATCCTTCCTCGTGGATCTCGCACAATTAGATTAAAGGCCCCTGAGGGTGCTGCGAGGTCTACGAAGAGGTGACACGTGGCTTGGTTCTTGAAGCAATAGGGCTAGTTGGGACTTGTTGTCCAGTTGCAACCTCTTGTTTTTTTGGGTTCTAATTGGGCACGGTTCTCCCAAGGCGCTGATGTGGATTTTCAAAATTTTTTTGACTCAATCTGAGTCATCCAACATGCCATGTTCGATTCGCATTAACGGTTCAATTTTTGTTGGGTTCTTGTTCATCCATGTTGGGAGTTCTTTCTCTCTCCAAGTTGTTCTCATTAATGGTGCGGGTTTTTTCAGTGGATCCTCGCTTGATTTTCCTGCGTGCGAACAATGTTCTCTTGATAAATACAATTATGGGTTGTACACCATGCCTTCGCAAGCCAGGAATAATTTGTGGTGGCTACATCAACCACTAAAATGATCGAATGCTCATGTTGCATTCGAGCAATTAATATTCTCACACCAATTAACTCTATAAATGCTCATTGTGTTATCAGGTATTATCATCACATTTTGAGTTGTCTTGTTTGTAGGTGGTCGAGTCTCTCCTATATTTTGTGAGGTATTCTTTGCAATGGACCATTTGACTGTACGTAGAAGTACTAGACTCAGGGTGAGAAATTTGTAGCCTGACGGGGTACAACTTGTCCTTAGCAAGCCTGAGGTTGTCCATGATGCTTATAAAGGGCCGGGGAGCTCCAAGTCCCCACTGGTGTTGTCTTTTGGTTCTGATGGTGATCGGTCTGAAACTGACTCGGACTACCGATATTACTTGGCGTCCATGGCTGAGTTGTTGGGGGTCAATGAAGAGGCCCTCGCAGTTGCCCCA
Organism: Sequoiadendron giganteum; assembly: GCA_007115665.2. Lineage (NCBI taxonomy): Eukaryota > Viridiplantae > Streptophyta > Pinopsida > Cupressales > Cupressaceae > Sequoiadendron > Sequoiadendron giganteum. The sequence goes on from VCHN02000014.1 coordinate 11,526,070, forward strand.
ATAACTGCGATGGCATCATGCCATGCTACCAGATCATGTGTTAAAGCGGATAAAAGGAAGCTGGTCTTGCTTCTTACTGAAGTGAGGACTAGGAGCGGTCGCCTCTACTGAGGTCGTGTGTCTTGCAAGTAGTTGCAGTTGCTGGGTGTGTTAATTTTGGGTGGTGTGTTGATGTGGACGTACACGTGCCTACCACGCTCTTTTGTCTTTAGCTCCGGTTGGTTACAATGGTATAACTATTTTGATTCCTCAAACTGATTATGGTTTTTTCTAGTGATGAGGAATGTGAATTTGAATTTCATTCTAAATGAAATTCAATTTTGGAATGAACAATGTAGCCTATTGCTTTGTTGCTCTCCTGTCCTATAAAGGAGATTTGATGGCTCATTGTTAAGGGTTGTTGGTTTTTTTTGGGTCCGAAGGCTTAGAATAGGTAAAACTAGTGGTAATGTAGGATTTTGAAGGTATTATGTAGGAAATCATGCTGGGTTGGGAATAGTATAAAATAACTATACTATGCTTTTGTAATTACTGATATCAAAATAAATCTAAAATAATTAAGAAATTTTGCTCTCCTGTGTATGGGCCATGGATTATGAATGGATTTATCAAGGGTTTGTTCATTTAGTTTCAATGGTGTAGTTGAAAGTGTAATTTTTTCTCTTGCTTTAACTTAATGAGTTAATCAAATGCTTGAACACAAATTGAATGTTTATGGTTATATGCTCAGGATTCACTAAGGAGTATTGTTTTAATATACTGACAAATCTCATGGTAGCAAAGCACTATGGTGATAAGTTCATTTTCATTTGAATTACGTTTTATATGACTCCCACCCAATGGATGAGGAATTGGATAGTATTGGTAAATTACTTTCAGGTATAGGACTGTGACTCTAAGCATGATGACTCAATACCCGAACATTTTAAAAAATATCAACTACTATCTCTTTTTGGGACATAGATCTTATGATAATTTTCAGTCTCCTTGCTTTGGGATATCTATTATTATTCTTTGGTTTTGCCACAACCAGGGTAATGACTATATAATAGTGTTAGTGGGGACTGCATTTGTAAGAAGAAGTGTTCTTACCAATCATGAAACATTCTTATGAACACACTTGGGTTTACCCACCTTGGTTTCACATAGCCAAAAGTGTAGGAGATGTCAGTCTTTGACTGACTCTTGTTAGTTGGCCACTAGCCTTTGCAGTTATTTATAATGGAGGTTGGATACCTCTTAGAGAATTGAAAATCCTATGTGGGAAAAAACACCAATAGATTGTAAGATATACAAAAAATGGATCTACATTGAAAATTCGGTAGGAAAATTCAAGTAAATACAATTGGTAGATGTAAAATGAAATAAATGTGAAATTATGGACTATAATGATTGTAGAATATACATAATGAATTTTCTTAAAAGTTTTTAGAAACTTTCAATCAAATGCAATTGGTAGATGCATAGACATATTTCACAACCTTCACCAAAATCCTTGTCGATTTCGTTAATATGGGAGATTTGGAACAAGGTATGGACATCCATCAAAGCATAATATGAAGATGAATTTTCTCAAATGTTGTGGTTGTAGATTCCATTTTCAAATCTATGTAAAATATGGGAGGATAAACAAATCTTGTGAACTATTTGACAAAATATCTCAAAGAATTGTAATCTCATGGAATACACTCTAATTAGAAAAGTTGCATCACTACCCTCATAACAACCTCTCAATTTGTTTTAGTTTCTATTGTGTTACTCAATTTGAAACTTAATTGTGATACATTAAGTTCATTGTCAAATTGTCATTTGTGTGTCAAGTTTGTCAAAATCCAAAATGATCAATTATTAATAAAATCATGGATCATGTAATATTGGGATGGGTGACCTCCTAGGAAGGCCTAGTGCTTCATTGCTTTGAGAATCATTTAGATGCAATGAGTGCTAAGTGGACCATTCATTATCATGAGAGATGGGTTCTTGTGAAACATGGGTCAATGAGTTTGACTTGTAAAAATACATAATTGAATCCTGATAACAATATCAAAATTTGACACAATGTGAAAAATACTTCCTACTTGTCAATAGATGATGTTGTCAAAATCTAGAATTTGAAATTATGAATTCTTTGTAATTACTCAATAGATCATGTTGTCAATTGAACCTGTTGGCATTTTTTTACTACAACCCACACCTGTTTCCTAGAAGCTCCTATGAACTCGCCACATTCAATAATAAAAGACTAGGAATGGTATGGCCAACTTAACGAGAATAACAATAAGGCTAATTCTCCTACACTTCGGACTCTGTAAAATCCAGGAGGGTATTCCCTAAAATGTGCTCTTAACATACAACATTTAAACAATTCATTTTCGCACAGGTAAGCAATAGATAGATCCCCAATTAATGTTAAAGGATGAAATCCTTCAAGAAATTGGCTATTCCTTAAAAAAGACTCATGTCCATTTAATAGAGAATCGCAAACTTCACATAAAGTAAATTGATAGGAAATGTTTGAGTAAAATATCCTTATGCCATAACACAAAACATACGAGAATAAAACATAATCAGAATTCCAGTGCCATATCCCAATGCACGGAGTCAAAAGAGAAAACTGAACTACAGGGTAAATTTCATTTTGAACACTTATGATCTATTATGAATTACATTACAACCCACATATCTATATCTGAGTTTATTACTCTTTTATGAATCCTATTTGTTAAATTGCATGAATTTACTGGTTAACTGAAGCATTTAATCGATCCTTTGAACCAAAGCTATAGTTAAACATAATTCACAGTAAAGAACAAATGAAAATCAGTGAAAATCATCTTTGATCAATATTTCATTAATAATCCATGTAACATAACACAATAGGAGAGAAAATAAACTCCAAATATTCACGAGTTTGACACAAACATGCTCAAAAAACCCATGATTAAGTTCTCCAATTTGATTCAAAACTTTTTAAAACTTGGACTTACAATTCATAATCTCTATATTACTAGACTCTTATTTCTCATATTTTGGATATTTCAACTGACCACTCTCTCAGCCTAGAATTCCCTTTTATAAAACAAGGGAACCAACAAGCTTTAGGTCGGAGAGTACACATGTCCATTTGTAATTCGACCGCTAACTCTTGATTCAGTTACAATTCTATTATGCGAGTGGAGAGCATACATCGAAGGCATGCTTAGCCATTATAGTATTAACTCCACCTTAGCACCTTGTACTTGGACTCGAAAGGAGAATGCAATTTTAGAATATAATTCTAAGGCCGAACCTATATTATACATGACCAAGTTGCAATTCTCAACTATAACACTCATAATTCCAGTTCATCAGTGAACACCTTTTTCCATAATTCAAACTCCTCCTCAGAAGGCCACTGGAAAGCCACAACCTAATCAACCTTGTTTCAATAGGGAGCATACTTTACCATTATCGATGTGTCCTTTTTATCAAAGTTCTCTAAGAAACTTATAACAAAAGACAACTTTTCCAATGTATTCTCTAGCATGCGGATGCCAGCATTTTTGCATATCTCATGTGTTTGAGACATCATTATATTATTCATTTTCTCCTTCCAAACCTGCAAGGGTTTGACTTCATCCTGACTATGTAAAATATGAGGCAATGGGGTTAGGTCCTTTTCATCATACACATCTTTCAAAAATTTAATCTTGGATTCCATTGGGGTGAAAAATCCCTGAAACTTCTGCTCAAAAATTCCCTTGACCAATTTATATGTTGCAATAACAGTAGGATATTTATCACCATGTTGTTTTGCCCCTACTACCATGAATTTCAACTTCTCCATTCTAGGGATCCATTTATTTAGCAATGGGATGGCCAATTCTTTATCCCTTGGAAACATTTTTAGTGCTTGCAACATTAGGACATAATTTGCATAAACACTGTTTAGCTTACTCTGGACCCTTCTATTTAAATGTTTCAAAATAGTATCCACTATCACTGCATTGCTTCTCCCTGCTGCATCCCAGATTTTCTTTACCATCTCCTTATATTCTTCAACCTGATGAAATAGTTTCTCCCTAGAAAGTCCCCCTCCAAGGCTAGTAGCCCTCTCAATAGCTATAGGCACTTGTCCCATATTATATGGAACAATAGCCAAAGACTGTGCTTGTGTAGGAGGTTGAGACTGCTCTACTGGTGGGTTTGGAAAAATGTGGCTAGAAATGGCTTGCTTTTGAGATCTCATGGTATCTATTTGTTGCCTCAATAAATCCAATTCAGTTTCTAACTCCACTACCTTTTGTTGACTCCTATTATATTCAATAATAATGTCATTGTATTGGCCTCTCAGAGTATCTCGGTCCTTGGTCAAATCTTCAATAGTTCCTCTAGTGAATTTGGCAACATTCACGACCATATCAACTGCTTCCAATGTTGGGGTGTTAGCAACTCTCCTCAGAACCAAGTGACCACTGAAGTCAGAAGGTTCTGCAACAATTGGCTTTTTAGAGCCATGGATAGGGACTATATTGCCAATGCATCCCATTCCTCACTAAAGTTCAATCCCTTGAGTGCCAATGTAGCCTCCTCTTCAGTAGCAAGAAGTGGCTTATTAGCCCTTCTTATTGTGTCAAACACCACAACATCAATGATATCCCATTCAGGGAGTAGCAATACTCCACTTTTTTGTACCAATTCCCTGCCCTGCTTTGGTGTTATTGCTTTGAATTTGTCTCTCATCTGTTCCCTAACCTTAGCTTGAATTATCTTCTCTGGGAGCTCTGGATGCAAACTTCTCTCATGTGCCACCTTCTCAGCATATAATGCAGTATGTTCTCTCCACACAAAATCTTTAAAAGCACCGGTTTGAATAAAAGAGTCATCCATCATGAACTCTCTATAGGCTTCTATTCTCAAGTCATCATTGCTTGTTATTCCTTTGATTTCATCTTTTCCTAGCCTCAAATAAACTGTACCTAAACCTGTTGCAATGTCAACTGGGTCCAATGGCATCTCAGGTAGCATTTCATCCGGAGTGACAATAATTTCATCATCTTCATCATCATCAAAATCAACAATCTTTACTCTTTCAACCCTTTGCCTCTTTGGTGATGGTGGGAAAGCTTGTTCTAAAAAACTTGGAGGAGAATCCAAATCAATAATATTTGGTATTGATTGCCTTGAAGAAGATGGTGCAATATTTTTAGCAACATCTTCAGCCCTACTTCCCTTTCTTCTAGAAAAAACTCTTATCTTCATTTGGGGCTGATAAGTACTCTCTTCTTCCTTTACCTCAGGGTACTCCTTGATGGTTTCTGATTTTCCCCTTTCTTCCACAACCCTTTCATCTTTCAAAACCCCAACCAAGCTCTCAAAATTATCAATAACATACATTTCCCTGCTAAACTCATCTTTAGCATTAGGTATGGGATTGAAACCAGGTATTTTCTCCTACTTACTTTTTACCATTTTAGAGTAGGCAATGTATATTGCCTTTCTCTCATCTTATAATTCCAAATCAAAAATATTCCTAATGATGTCCTCAGTAAAGTAGAAGTTGTGGATAAAATTTCCTATCCGATGTTTTTCCTTCATTTGAGAGATAAAACCCTCAGGATCATGATTCCTGGGGTGCACAGTCCTTAGCCTATATGGCCCAAGTAATTTATGCAACTCCTTCCATCCTCCCTTTGCCATAACAAAATCAACAAATGTTGTATATTTAGAAAAGAAAGAACCTTTATTTTGTTCAGCTGGCAAGTGTAGATCTTGAGCGCCCCCCAACTGCCTCATGATTTCCAAAAATACAATTCTAAGGGGAACCTCCCTTGGCAGAACCTTTGGATTGACATTAGTGCCAAAAACCCTGAAAACTGTGGTATTATGATAGGGGATAATGTCTCCCCAATTGTGCATTATTTTCAATTCAGGCCTTCTCTCCATCGGCCTCAAGAAGTCATGAATTTCTTTTGGGATCCTTGGGGGGTCATGAACCAGAGCCTCCCTTAATTTAGATCCAAAGACATTATGGAAAGTTACATAATCAAACTTATGATCATGCATGTCAAGAATCCTAATCCAATATTGGACAGGCATTTCAATGTTTCCTTCCTTCTTCTTTAATTCCATATCTTTTTCGAACACAGCCTAACTCCTATACAAAAATATGTGGATTAACAAGGAATACCATCTGAATCCAACCCAATTCTTCCGCTCCTTTAGGGCTACTAGACCCGTGTGCATCTTCTCTGCCAAATAAGTAGAAAAATCATATATTACATTAAAACCTGGGTGCTGGAGATTTACAGCCATATACATAATATTGGTAGGCAAAGTTTTCTTTAAGCTGACTCCCAGAACTTGACATAAAGCACAAACAGTCTTCTTGAAATAACTGGAGAAATAGTCCACAAGAAAAGGTTTAGGCTCATTCCTGCCAATTACTACCTTCTTCTAATTTTTTCCTCTTCTTGAGACTGCCAAATGAGGTATTAAAAAGGATGTTCTGAACAAACCCCTAGTATTTCTATATTCTTGTCTGAAAACCTCCAAGTTGACAGGAACCATATCCTGAATCCATTCGTGCAATTTGAAAATCTCTACAATTTATTCTTTGGTTATCTTAATCATCTGCACACCAACATGTGTTCTGACAATTCGGGCCCTAGGTTTATATCTAGAAGCAATATCCTTTAAAAGATCTACATCCATATAAACATTAGGAACCACCAATTTACCTGGGTCTAACCTCCAAGGGTTACACAAAGGAATCAAAAAAATTCATGTTCCCAAACCAATTGGAGAACAACTACCTCCCAGTGTATGGTAACTCGATATCTTGAATTGCACATTGCTTGTCTGTCAATCCTTCCAAGATTCGAGGCTTATAGAAAAAACCTTTCCCTCCTACTTCTTGCTAGTAGAGGGTTGTAGCAAATCAATAATATCTTGGGATAAAAACCTGGTAGTGGTTTCAGAACCATAACTTCGGGCCTTGGGTGCCATTTATACTAGACTAATGATAATTCGAACTAGTGTTTGCTTATTTTTAGATAGCAAATAATTACAATTTTCTCCTTTAGCCTTAATAGAAAAATCTTCAATATTTAAAAATCCCTAGAAATTATCTAGACAAGCTCTAAAAGAGAATCAATTCAATCAATTCTTCAAGAACAAAAATAGGAAACAATCACGAATTGCCCAACAAGCAACCATAAAATCTTCTGAATTTACAAGAAATGGCATACGTGCTACTTATGGTTTCAATCACAGAACATCCAAGGCAGAAAAATTGAGAAATAGTAACCACAACTTGCTTCACTCAATACCAAGCAATTCTTCCTCAATGTAGAGATACAACACGAAAATAGTAATTCACAAATTTTAGCATTTGATTATGCAGGCAGAGTTGAACTCGGCCATTACTATTCACTCACGTGAGATAAATAGGCTATAGTACAATACTAGTTTATTTTTAAATACGATTCGTTGATCGATCGCAACGTTGGCCAAGAGAATGACTCAAATTTAGTCAAAATAGTTTGAAAATGCCATGTTCTCCCTCTAGTCACCAAATAGACAAAATATTCACCTACAACACACCACATCAACATGGAAATGGGCCCCACCTTTGTTATTAATGCACAACATCAGATTCTACGCATCACCAAATCGCACACCTCGCAACATTATTGAAACTATAGTTTTAATTTTGCGAGGTCAGCGAGGAACGACCATGATGCGTCGATACAAAAATAGTTGTCGGCATCAGCCTTCATCATCGATCAGTGAGAAAAACTGGTCCCCACCATCAAATGTGATAGATGGCAGCATCTGGCATGCCTTGCACCATATTTGTTACATTAGTGGAAACCTTGCGAGGTCTACGAGCAACAGTCAAGATTGAAATCACTTCATCCGACGACTGCACAATCTGCACATGCAAAAAGGTTATTTTGCTTGACTTTATTATTTCTTAAGTCTGGGTTAGTCCATGCCCTGTGCTTTAAGAACAACTTTGAGCCATCATTTGTCATTGTCCTAGGTGATGTCCCCTTCTCCCTTTTAATAGTTGTTTTATTTTGCATGGAATATTTTTAATGACTGTCGATCTTCCTACGAGTGATCCTAACTGCTCCTCGTGATCTCGTGATGACATCACCACTGGTTGTTTGGTGATTGTGATATCATGGGTGAGCGCCACGTGTCCCAATCTACCGATGCCGAAAAGGGATTAATAAAGCGTTTAATATTTGTGTCAGACTTAAATACGTTATAAAGTGGGTTACTAAAATAGTTGCAAGATGCACATGCTCGAGATCGATGGTGATGTTATAATCTTGGTAAAAAGTTTCTCGACGGTTATGTTTGGTGCTGCTGACTGTTGTGTTTTTAATGATCGTTGATCTTCCTACGATTGATCCTGAACACTCCCCACAATCTCATGATGACATCACTGCTGGTTGTTTGGTGATTGCGATATCACAGGCGAGCACCACGTGTCCCAAGTTGCCGATGCCGAAAAGGGATTAATAAAGCATTTAATATTTGTGTCGGACTTAAATACATTATAAAGTGGGTTACTAAAATAGCTGTGAGATGCACGTGCTCAAGATTGACAATGATGTTATAATCTTGGTAAAAATTTGCTCAACGGTTATGTTTGGTGTTGCTGATTGCTATGAGTGAACACGATCGTCGATGGTAGGAATCAACGGTTGCCCACCATCACGTGATCCAAAGATGCAGGATGTTTAGTGATCGTGATATCACAGGTGGGTGCCATGTGTATTCCTATGGTGTTGCCTTCTATGGTGGGCTCTTGATGCTAACATGGAGATTTCGTCAGCCCTTTTGAAGATGGTCGTTCGATGATCTGACAAAAATAAAAGATCGATGATTGAAGTTTAAATTCCCATTAAATGTGATTGGAGCCATTGGGGCGGCATGCAAATGAGCTTTAATAGCGGATGAGACATCTACTAGCTCAATTCAATCGACATAAAGTATCTGCTCTTTTTCTATCTTCATCACAAAAGCATTCAAGTATTTTCAAAGCAATTCAAAGCCAGAGATAAAGTTTTTTGAGCGATCACCGTGAAGTTTGGTTCTCTGCAAGGCGCGAAATCCTGTGAGTTATTTTCTAAATTGCTGGGTTAATTTGACTGTGTCTTTGCGAAGGGTTCTATTGTGTTGGTCAAGGGGTTTTGTTAATTATTGTTGTAGGGTTACTGGTTCATTTGAATTATTGGAATTGCACAGTTGTGCTGTATTTTTGTGTTCTAGGTACCCCTAGTTTCTTCAAGGATTTGATTTTTTAAAAGAAGCCCTAGTTGTTTAAGATGGAACCACTGAAGCAACACTCTGGCCATGTTGATTATTTGAAGAGGAATTTGTATGATGAATTCCTAGATCAACTCTCATTATCAACAAATGACAGGAAGAGTGGTTTGGTTTTAATGAATGGAAAGACCCTAGGCGAGGTCTACTGTGCAAAAATTATAACATTACGGATGCCAGGATTCATATGACTGGTCTTGAAATGTTTAGGCTATGGTATGGACAGTGAAACTTACCTCACCCCTTCTCTAATGCCTAGAGATACGACATGGGGAAACTAACAGTGCCAAATGTGTTCCCTGATGTTGACTTTCTCAGAGTAGTGAAAACACGGTATGATCCTGTGACAAGGGTCATAAGGGATAATGATGGTGGAATTCTGCTAAGCATAAATGCAGATGCGATTCGGCATATTTTTTATTTAACTGAGTATAGCCCTTTCTTAGTCCAAATATATTTTGAGGAGATGAAGGAGGAGTCAAAAGGTTAAAGCCTCTTTTCAAATTGAGGTTGCTTCCTCCTCACCTGGCCAGGGCAGGCAATTCAACAATTCTCATCAGCACAAATGACCAGGAGCCTTTCAGGCTGAGTTGTTTTGCCAGTCACTTCTTGGCAACATTTTATTCATTGTGCCATATTTTAGGGTTCAACCCTAATAATGTGATGCTAGTTGTGTACATGTTTATGGGAACCCAGATTTAGCATCCCAACTTCTCTGTGGTATATGACTTTGCATCATTCATGTCAGAGAAGATGCATGATGACTTGATGAAGCTGCATGTGGGGGATACTGGCACTCCTTTTTTCTGGTACTCCCTGTTGAGGCATATGTTCCTGTACAAGAATGTGGTTTTCTTCTCAAAAAAAATGGAGTTGAGGCAAGAGGTAAATGGAGAAAGGTTACCAGTACAGGTGTGGGGTGCAGATTTGTCTTACAACAGGGGAGGTGCCAGGATTGTGAAGTTTGATAACTGCTTTGCCTCTAGACTCAGAGCTCGGTTGGTGGTAAATGTTCCAAGAGTCCCTGAAGATTTGCATGACTTCCTCCGATCGAAGGTGAGGAAGCCTAATTTAAAAGTGTGTCACAATTGGGGTGATATCATCTTGTACCCTATAAGCACTATCTTGAGGGTGTATGGTTTCCAGGGAACCCCTCATATCCTCCCCTTTAATGTACCATCAAGGATGGGGTTTGCCAAAGTTATGTGGCAACTAGGTTGTATTCATGAGGACAACCTAACAAAGAAAGGAAAAGGGACTTTGTTCCCTGACTACACTGTTGTTTCTGATTTTGTCTATTCCAAGGGAGGATGGGTCCACTTCAAAAGGTTTTTTGATGAATTCAATTTGAGGAATGGTCCTAGCAGACAACATGACCCTGAGGGATTCTTTGCATTGTTCAGACAATGAATCAAAGGTGGAAAATTTGCACATGAATTCAACTTTCCTGAGGACCTAATTAGAAATGAGTTTGATTTGAATAGGCAGGAGTTGAATAAAGAAAAATGGATTGCATATGAGAAGTTGTTGGCTATAATACATAAAATGGATCCAAAATATGATCCATTAATGGAGTTCGCTCCATTTCACAAGAGAATAGACTTCTTAATGGCTAATTTCAAATATATCATGGGCACCTTGAAGACCAAGAGGGTCAGTTTGGAATTAGATTTTGGTATAGAAAGATCGAATGTGAGGCCTAAAGAAGCAAGGCCAGCTTATTAGCCACTAGTTGACAGGCCTCTATACAAGAGAAAGAGGAATGTGAGTAGTGATGAGGATGAAGGGGATAAGAAGGGAAAACAAGTCATGCAAGCATCATCACAGCTAGGTCCAAGGATCAAAGCACCCTAAGGGATAAGGATTGTGGATCTAGATTCACCACCAAGAGGTGATCCTATAGTCTTACCATCAAAGCCAAGACCTAAGAGGCAGAGAGTTGAGGAAACATAGGAAACTCTGATGGATGAGATAATTGTGGCTGATCAAGACATGCAGGTTGGTATCCCTTCCCCTCCTAGATCAACATAATTGGTGCTTTCTGACATCGATGTAAAGGGGAAATGTGTACAAGATGGAGGCTTGCAAGGATTTCTGGGATGATGATGCATTTGTAAAGACTCATGTATTATTGCAACTATTTTGGAGTATGAAACTAGAAGAGTACAAGAACAAATGCAAGAGTAGGAGAGAATCGAGACCTGATAGGTCTGAGCAGGAGAATGATGATGAGGTCAAGGCCAAATTAATGGAAGAATTCAAAGGCATCACTCCTAAGGAGGGAAGAAGACTTGTGACTCAAGCTGGTGTCTTAATTTTCCTTGAATGAAACATAGTTGATGCGGTTGCATTCAATACTATCTTACAGTCCAAGCACCCTATACAAAATAGTGAAGAAGAGGTTAAGGCAGCTCTGCAGGACTCTGCCTTCAGTGAGGAGTATGAAACTTTGGCCATATGGGCATTGGAACCCCAGGGAAGAAAGCCAAATGTAACTGATATTATCCCACACCTAAGGGGAGGGCTAATCATCAAGAGAGCTTCTGAAACTTCAACAATAGAAGCTACAATCCTGACAGTAAATGTGACCAAATTAGCCCAAAAGACAGCTGAGAGAGAAGAGGCTGAAAAAAAGAGTCTGATGGAGAAATACAATATGCTAATTGCAGAATATAGTAGGATGCAACAAAGGAATGTTGAGATGCAATCTGAAGTAGATAGGTTGAAATATGGGCAGGTGGGAGAATCCTCTAGTGCTCCTGGTATCATAGCATTCCATTCTATTGCAGGATCGGTCCCCCCTATTACTCCAATTGTTTCAACTCTGGGGTCCCCCATCCAGGCACTTGCTCTCATTCCTACACCAGGGCCAGTTGAAGAAGAAGTTGAATATTCTGTGGATCTCACCAAGAAGAAAATGTTGAATAGGATCACATATTTGTAGGTTGCCTTAAAGGCAAGTGAGGATGATGCAATTTCCAAACAAAGTGAGGTGGTTGACACAGTTTTGAGGCATCTTAATGAAAAGGTTCATGGTAAATTACCATCTATACATTCTTTGTATTCTTTATTCGTGGATGGAATAAAAAATATCAATAGGGATCAGGAAATAGTTTTGCCTTTGGCTGAGAAATAGATCCCTAGGGCCAATGATTTGGATATTATGTACAAATCTTCTAGGTTTGATGTCGACAACAGGCCCCAGTCATTGAAGCCTACTCAAATCTTTGTAAAATTATTGAACGGATTCCAGGCCCTACCTGATGATTTGAGTAGAAGAATTAGGCAGCTGATAAAGAGCTTTGATGACTGGAATGATACATTTTTTTCCAGACATTATTGATGCACAAGGAAATGTTAAGACATTGCAACATTGGCAAGATGGGGCAAAAGAAGTTATCAATGCACAAATCAAATTTATTTGTGATGATTCAAACTATGATTTTCTGGTAAATAGTATGGATAAGATAATTAACACTAGCACATTCTTAGAGTTTTTTGAAAGGGAAGCCAATCAGGTTGCAGTGAAGTAAACACCTTACAGTACTAAGGTGAATGAGTTGGTGAATTTTGGTTGGCTAACGAATGAAGAGTATCATTGATGGGTGGACAAGTATTTAACCAAAGAGGAGTAAAACAGTGTCTATTACCACAAGATGGATGAAGGAATGTGAGACAATGATGCAAACAATTCTCGAGATAGCCATAAGAAATGATTTAACAATGGACAGGGCATGTGAACAGAATGAGAAGATGTTCAAAATGGAGATAGCCATAAGGAATGCACTAGAGGATGTTGATACACACAAGCGACCAGCTTACCGAGATTATCTGTCAAACATCTATTTATGGTTTAATAGAGAATAATTTCTAGTTTTTTATTGTTGTTAAGCAAAAGACATTTCTCAAAGGACGTGCCCTTTCACAATTTTGATATATTTATATCTGTTTCATAATGTAAAACAGATATAGGCGGATAGGACAAAGATACAGTAGATAGTTTGCAATGAAACTTTCCTTTAAAAGACTCATATGCATGTATGAATTTTGATGAAGTTAATGAAGATGTCTGAACTTGTGGCTTAATCTTGGTATCAGCTATTTCCAGAATTATAGAATTATTTGGTTGTCTCCATTTTGATGCTTTTCTGTTGTTTAAATTGATATATCAAGCATATATATTCAGTTTACCGATACACATTTGTTGTATTTGTGTGATGTGATTATTTGGTTCTTTCAAGTAAAGATTAAACCCTTCTAGTCAATCACAGTAACTGAAGAGTATTAATTGGATCAATAAGAAGAATCACATAACTAGGATTGTCATTCTATCTCAAGTAGAGTTTGTCAGTCATTTACTTGCACATTTATACAAGTTATAAACTACATCTGTGTGCCAAACACTTTGAATTATTGCCATCATAGATTACACTTTTGTAGATCTTCATTAGACTCCATACACCCAACAAGGCAGTGGTCTCATGCTTTCATCTTTTGGTTTATCCATTTTATTTTTTACATTTGTTAACTGAACATATTCTAATATAATTCAAATATAATTAAAATTAAAAACATCATAAATTAATTATGTAACCACATAAGTCAAATATAATTCTATCAAGAAATAAATATCAAATAGATAATACAATCACATAACTCATACATTTCAATGTCATTGATCTTCTTTGTCTGTATCATCCGATCCAGATTCAACATTGTAAGGATTGGTTATATCATCATCATCGTCATTGATATCAGTTTCGATAATGTCATTATCCACACGGATATCATATTCATGAACATTAACTCCTACATCATCATGATCTAGTTCCTCCTCTTCGACATCTTCGTCAGGCACATTATCAACTAAATGTTGATCCTGATCATCATCTACATCATCTTCTATTTCTTCAGTATCTTCTTCTTCCACCACATTATACTTTACCGGCCTTCCTCTTGGATCATGTCTAACAACATATGAACAACCTGCTTTACTTGCAACCTCTGAGTAAAATACCTACTCACATTGGCTTGGAAGAACATAGGGCTCATTTCCAGCTCGCTCAAAATACCTTGTATTAACCATGGTAAATCCATTATCATGTTCAATAACAGTTCTCTCAGGATCATTTTCATTCAATTGTAGCTTGTACCATAGGATGACAAACAAAACTAATTTAAAGGACTTAAAGTCACACTCAAGTATATCATCCAAAATCCCATAGTATTGATTTTCTGAGACTTTTGGATGTATGTCGCTTCTAGATGAAATATTAGTCACCTGGAAGACTGCAATTATCCCAAAATCACAAGTTTTCTTCGTGTCATCCAAATTTTTGATTCAGAATTTATGACCAGTGCACCACATAGCCTTGTGGTGTTTCAACTGCAATATGTCAAACATGTAAAACTTATTGCAATATCGTCAGTTGATAAACATATTTATTCTTGGCCAAATGTATGCAAAGAAAAAAATCTCAACATATATATACATCAATATAATTGAAAATAATTAAATAATATGGGTGATTAATATATTTATACATACCTGTTTATCTCTTAAACCATATGCTACATCAATTTCCCTTGGCGTAACATTGGAATCTCCATTACAATGAGCTTCTTTAACCAATGAAGCCACACCTTCCCATGTTAATGCACGACCAGATTGTTGACATCATTCAATCCATACTGTCATCCAATCAAGATTGTTTGCGACGTACAAATGTAGTGCATCCCACTCTTGACCAACTGTATAAAAAAAAATTGAAATTCACAAACGACGTATAATTAGTTAATTACCACGGTATACGACCTTAATTTATAATTGATGAATATTGAAGATTAATAATTAAATAAGTACAATATACATAAAAACCAAATGTAAAATGTATTCTAATTAATCTCCATGACCATCTTATAATTACCTGTCACTTTCCTCAATCTACCTTTTCCCATCAGGTACTCCCCTTTGAATTTGTTAATGGAGTTGGGATCCCAAATGCGATCTACATGGATCTTTGTTGCAAACTTAGGAAGATATTCATTAATGTACACCATGGTCTAGTATACCATGTATCCCTCCACCATAGAACCCTCAGGATGTGCTCTTTGTCTAACCAAAGCCTTCAAAAATTTCAAGTGTCTCTCAACCATCCACATTGACCTTGTGTGTACAAGTCCACACAATTCAATCTCCTCAATTTGGTGTATGAGGTAGTGTTCTTGTGCATTGAAAAATGTCGAAGGTAGACAGTTTTGAATTTCACACATTAGACGAGGAATTTTTCTCTTCCAATAATTTATATCTTCTTTATGGATTTCTTTAGATGACAGCCATCTACAAGTGATTCAAGGCACAAATATATTAACGAGATTTAACAAAAATATACAACGAATTGAACAAATATTGGTACTTATCTCATGTATTTTCCAAGATCATATATAACTTGCTTGACATTGTTGTCGAAATTGTCTGGGAGAGATAGAGGTAGAACATACTACAACAATTATAAAATGATGTTTTCATTAATATTTTTCCAAAATTAGTAAACATAATACATTGAAAAGTACATGCAGTATACAAATATATATATAATATACCAGAATAATTACCTTAATGAAGGTATGCCAATCATGCGTTTTCATCCTTGACCCAAATTCACCTTTCTTTGTTATGATATTGTTTATGCTCGCAGAAAATCTTGTGGGAAATCAAATTTTTTGTATGACTTGTTTTATAGCATTGCTTTGTTGCTCCGTTAATAACCAAGGAAGGGCACTTATATTAATTTGGTCTCCATCACTATTTAATTGAATGACATTTTTCATTGCATGACTGACTTCCTGAATGTCACTATAAATTTTGACAATTTTTTCTTTGTCATGCCTTCCATCCAATATTTTCCATAACGTTTCTATCATATTCTTTCCGATATGCATTGTATCCAACAAATGCACAATTTGTAGCTTCTCATAGCAGGGCAGCCTACTAAATTGTCTGGGATAACTTTTCAGTCCCTGTGGAAGCTGACCATTAATGCCTTGACAACCTTCATGAAGCATATAAGTTAAACAAATTAACAACGACAATCATTGTCAATTACAGCATGAGTAAACACAACACAATATAAAAATATAAATTCAAAACATATCATAAATGATAGATAAATAATTTGATCCAATGTATAACCTTGATGATTAATTCTATTATATTCCAACTTCCATAGGCGAGGTGTCATTCTTCGTGGTTTTGATGTAGTCTCTTCTTTCCCATTGAAAATATGTTTTTCAGTAGTTCGATACTTATGATTTCTGTGGAGGAAGTGCCTATACTCATCAAACACTTGCTTTCCTAAACTTGTTCAATGACAAGATTTCATCTTTGGACAACAAATTGGACATGCAAATTTTCCCTTTGTTTGAAGACTTGCAAATCATATATAATTGGATTAAATATGTCAATTTTTATAGTTATATATAATGAATAGATTATTTAAAAAACATGCATGATATCTACTTCATAAAATTAAATATCGTTAAAGTCACGCGGTCGAACGCTATAACATACCAGAAAAATGTGTTAGCCCTGGGGCATCATGAATTATCCATACAAGCATTGCATGGAATTCAAATTGTCTTTGTCCTATTGGTCTAGATACATCATACATAGTCACGCCATTCCATAACTTTAGTAAATCATCAATAAGAGGCTCAATATATACATTCATATCCTTAACTTGGTACTTACCTAGTTGAATGAACATAAACATTATATAATTATTATAACCATTTACTGCAATATATATAAATTCATGTACATGACTATTAAATGAAAAAACATATAAGTCATTATGCTACAAATAAGACAAATGAGATGCTACTATGTTAAAGAAAATTGATGTAAAAAAATACCTGGAACAATCATTGCCAACATTATGTGCTCCCTTTTTATTGACATCCATGGAGGAATGTTATTGTTGATAACAAAAATAGGCAACACCGAGTAAATAGATCTCAGCTCTCCAAATGGATTGACACCATCTGCTGCCAATGAAAGCCTGAGATTACGAGTTTCTTCTTTAAAGTGTGGCCATTTTTCCTCCATGTCCCTAAATGCAGAACCATCCATAGGAATTTGAAGAATCTCATCTCCACTTCTATTTCATGCATGGTAATCCATAAATTGTGCTAAGCTTTCGCACCTAAATAATTGTTGCATACGTGGAATAATGGGAATATAACGAAGAACCTTGCGAGGCACCTTTTTTGTTAGTTGATCTGTTCGATGTCTACTAATATGACATTCTGGGCATTCGGTTGCAAATTCATGTTGTTTATGATATATTATATGATCATTGGGACATGCATCTATTGCTTGATACTCCATTCCAATATCTTTCATAATGCCACATAAATCTCGGTATGAGCGAGGTAAAATATTTGATGGTGGTAAAAAAAATTCACCAATCAATCTACAACAAAAAATAATTTCTTAATATAGATAATATTAATGGTACATACTTCATCCTTTATTTACTAGTGATGAACTAACAACAATTTAAATAGATGAAAAATATGACATATATGACAGACCTTAACATCCGTGAGATTGCTATGCTGGATAAACCATTCATAACCTTCAAGTTCACCAACAACAATACAAGAGAGAAAAGAGTTGTTTGGGAGCCTTCATAAAGGGGCTTGTATGCCTTCTCAATTACAGGTAGATCATGAACATCATCAAAGTCATCTCGATCAACATGATCAGATGTGCCACTACATGTGTCATGGATCAATGTATTTGTGCCATCATCTTCAATTGTGTTTTCTGGCGCATGATCATCTTCTTCCATAGGATCATTAACTTCATCTTCGATATTCACAGCTGCATATCATGTGCCTTAGGGCACCCCACCTTTATAATAATGATAGACACAAATAAGCCATGATCATGATCAAGTGATTTTTTATATATATATCAAATGTTAAAATAATATAAACATTTACAAATTCAATCAATATAAACACATATAATAAACAACTTACCAATGGACGATAACCATGCCCCCCTTCAACGTGACCATGCTGCTTACAATGTTTCTCAGTTGTCGTGATTAAAAGTTTTCTCGTCTTTAAGCCCTTGCAATTATTGCAAGGACAATAACATTTCCCATCACCCTTTCTTTTCAATCTAGCCCACAATCTATCAAGTGACTCTTCAGTTTGTTTTGGACTAATATTATTTGACATGATTTTTCTTTACCAAGCTTGAATATTTAGATCTTCAAAAAATATCAAACTCACAATCCAATAATTTTTAATCATACACAGTTAACAAAATATAATAATTATGATATTTTACACCAAGAAAATTCGGCATGCAACCACCCCTACAAAAGAGAAGATAGTATAAAGTTAATGACCCCAAAAAATACTTTCAAATGCTAATTCCAGAAATTATTAAATTCTGATTTTACTATGATTTCCAATTGTTAGACTCCTAAAATCATAATATTGAACTTGCACAACAAAATCTAGAAAATAAAATTCTCAAAATGCAGCTAATAGGCCTCAACAATTAAGGCCTACACAAGACTTTGTGAAGTCACTGCAAGGTTTCCAGGCCTTACCTGATGATTTCAACAGGAGGATTAAAGAGTTGGTAAAGAGTTTTGATGACTGGAGTGACACATGTTTACCAGATATTGTAGATGCCCAAGGAAATGTTAGATCACTGCAGCAATGTCAGGATAGGTTATATGAAATCATCAATGCACAAATCAAATTGATTTGTGATGACTCAGATTATGATATGCTGATGAGTAGTATGGATAAAATCATTAACACTAGCACATTTTTGGAATCTTTTGAAAGGGAGGCAAATCAAGTAGCAGTAAAGTATACACCTTACAATGCCAAGGTAAATGAGGTGGTAAATTTTAATTGGCCAACGGATGAGGAATATCAAGGATGGGTAGAAAATTAATTAACTGAACAAGAATAAGACAAAGTCTACAATCAGTAGTTAACATCTCAATGGTTATGGTTATAACAAATTTTGGCTATGTCTTGGTGGCAGTTTTGGTGCAAGTTTTCAAAGTTTGGAAAATGCAACAGTTATTCTCCAGTGGATGGGATGAACAAGAAGATTCTCCAGAGACTCAGCTATTGTAACCAATTTTTGAAATGTCATAAGGTGGTCCAAGTGACCAGTGATAGGTGTATTTCTGGTCTCATGCTTGTTGCTCCTTCATTTTCCCTATAAGAAGGATTTTAGGACCAGAAATACGGGTTAGCAAGTTATATATCTTTAGGTTGAGTCTAAGTGAAGTTGTAGAGCGAATTTGTAAAGAGCCTGATATTATAGTGAAGATAATATTCTTAGGTTTGGTGTCATTCTGTTGTAGGTTTTAGTTTCATGGGTACTTAATTTTCAAGACAGTACCAACATCTGAATGAAAATTACTCATTTCAAGGTCATGTATCTCCATTGTATGAATATATTATTATCTTGAATAAAATGATCAAGGGTTATTTTGTTCATCTCATTGTTATAGTGTGTGTAATTCTCATTTTGGCTTTAATTCAAAGAATTAATTAAAATGCTTGAGTGAGGTTATAGGTGACTATGTTCATATAAGGATTTGATAAGTAGTATTGGGTTAGAATATAAATTGATGGTACTGTAAGGCAGTATTATCTGAGATTTTATATGCTATGTGTCTAGAAGATAAACTTGGTTACAGTAAAAAACAACCAACGCCTTTGATATTATCTAGCTATGGCTCCCAAATCTATTGAAAATTGATCATTAGGGTTAAAATTGAAACCTTGCAAATATAATCTTTGTCCAAATCCATCAAGAATTTTCCATTAGTTATAAACAATTCCCTTATAAAGAATTTGTGAAGTCAGGTCTAAAATCTGGAAATGAAATTCTAAAAAAGCACAAGACTAAAAATGAAATCTGATGAGATGTTGCTTTAAAATATGATTTTCAAACCTGGAAGTACAAATCTAACTTCACAAATGAATTTTGGAAAAAGACAATGACTACCCTCAACCTGGCGATATCTTCTTGAGTTTCTTTTGATTTTTCCCAAGAAAATCGTCGAGCAAAACACTGTCGCAATAAATAGTCGAGCTCATTTTTATTTATGTCTGCCACAATTTAACTTCGCAGGTCCGTCAAAATTTCGGCTAAAGATCTTCATCGAAACGTAGACGAAAAAAATGGTTCATCAAAATTCCGACGAACGTTGGGGATAATTTTTTTTTAAAATGAAAATTTGCACAAGTGCCTGATGATACATCTGATTATATAGCTTTTGTCGGAAGGTTTCGTCGGATTTTGCAATCAAATGAGATAGTGATGATATGGATTCTCAAGTAGCAATGGCTAATGTCCAAACCACTCAATATGGAAAATGATTCTTAATTCTGGAAAAAATGGGATATGATGGACAAGGACCTATTGGGAAAAGGGAAGAAGGTATCATAGAACCTATCCAACCCATTATAACAAATCCAAAAGACAAAATAGGGTTGGGTTATAAAGAGCATCAGAAGGACGAAGGAACAAAGGAGGACCAAAAGTAGAAGGTTGTTGAAAGGATCCTACAACTCCAAGCAAGTGACCACTATGAAACTGATTCCAATAAATATGAATGGGATACATTTTCAAAAGAGTCATGGAATTATAAATACATTGATATGATACACAAGTATACCCTTGCACTCGAGGAGGGAAAAAGATCAGGGTTAAGACCATCTGAATTAGGATAACAAAATATCAATGGCTCAAGTGAAGACAACCAAACTCCTAGCAAGACAGATCACTCAAAAGAGAGTAACATCATAGATCTTGACCTTTCCATGGTATTGTTTGATGACAATGTTGCCATTAGGACCCTTACAACCTTTGAACTGAACCCATCTGATGATCCCTTACCATTGGTGCATCCTAAACTTATAGATTGGGACCAAACCGAACCTATTGATATCCCCACCTTTTCAAATGATGAGGCCATCATCAAATTTCTCTGTGTTGTTACTCTTGAAATGGGTTCCACCATTGAACGTCACAATGAAGCTTCCAGACAAGGGAGTGCCAAATTTCCCAGCTGCAAAATGAATGAAACAAAAGAAAGATTTGATGGTGAAAACCATTCCATGGCACTATCAGATCAAGAAAGAATAAAAATAAAGAGCGCATCTGATGGTGAAAACCTCTCCGAGGCACCGAAGGATGGGAAATTTGTCACTCTTCTCGAGCACTTCCAAGAAAGATCGAAATTCCTAATTGAGCCAATGCAGTCCATCAATGTCGACAATGCAAAAGTAATGAAAACTCTCCATCTACCAGAATCATTGAAAGAACAAGAGAAGCCTAACTTTATCAAGTTCTTTGAAGAATGACAAGTCAAATTTTCCTAGTCATATGCAGACATGCCAGGGATAGACCCAGATCTCATCATGCATCATTTTTCCCTTCCTTCAGGAATTAAACCAGTTAAGAAAAAGTTGAGAAAAATGCATCCCCACATTGCCCTATTGGTGAAGGCAGAACTAAAGAAATTATTGGATGTAGGATTCATTAGACCCATTGATTATGCAGAATGGATATCCAACATTGTACCTATTTTGAAACCTGATGGCAGCATATAGATTTGTACATACTTCAGAGACCTCAACAAGGCTTGCCCAAAAGATGATTTCCCCTTGCGAAACATTTATATCATTGTAGACTTAATAGCAGGTCATGGCATGTTGTCACTAATGGATGGTTTTTCCGGTTATAATCAAATCAAGATAGCACCTAAAGATCAGGATAAGATAGCTTTCACTTGCCCATGGGGAACCTTATGTTGGAACGTCATGCACTTCAGATTGAAGAATGAAAGGGCCACATACCAAAGAGCCATGACAACCATTTTTCACGATATGATGCATACCTTCATGGAAGATTATGTGGATGACTTGTTAGCCAAATATTACACTAGATAAGGACATTTGGAGATACTAGACACAATCTTCACCCGACTAGAGAAGTTCAACGTCTACCTAAATCCAAAGAAATGTGTGTTTGGGGTAACATCAAAAAGGCTATTGGGATATATAGTATCTAAAAAAGGTATTGAATTAGACCTTGCAGAAGTGAAAGCTATCATAGAAATGTTGCCTCCAAAAAATATCAGTTAGTTAAGATCCCTTCAAGGCAGATTTCAGTCCATCAGAAGATTCATATCACAACTGGCTGATAAGACTCATACTTTTACCCACTTGTTGCACAAGAATGTTTCCTTTCAATGGGACAAGAAATGTGAGGAAGCTTTTAATCAACTGAAGCAATACCCGATGATGCCACTTGTCCTAGCACCACCAACAGAAGGAAAGACTCTCTTACTGTACATAGCCACAATTGATCAGTCATTAGGAGCTTTGTTGCCACAAGTAGATTCATCAAGAAAGGAGAGAGCAATCTATTACATTAGCAGAACTCTAAATGGCTATGAAATCAACTATACCCCATTGAGATTCAAACTTGTTTAGCAGTAGTGTTTGCTACCCAACAACTGCAACACTATATGTTGACTCATACAATCAAACTCATAGCCAAGATAGACCCATTGAAATATCTTCTTAGAAAATAAAATATGACAGGAATATTAGCCAAGTGGGTGATGATACTCAGTGAATTTGACATCCAATATGTCGACAAAAAATCAATCAAAGGGAAAGTCATCACCGATCAACTAGCAGAAGCACCAATTCATGATGATCATCCCTTGCACATGGAATTCCCAGATGTTGATATCTTCACAGTAACATCACAGCTGTGAGTATTGTATTTTGATGGCTCATATACTCAACACGGATCAAGAGCAGGAGTTTTATTCATCACTCCCCTAGGGCACACTATTCCAAAATCCTATAGATTAATGTTTCCTTGCACCAACAACATGGCATGATATGAGGCCCTCATCATCAACATCAAAATAGTAGTAGAATAAAAAAATAATAGAGTTGCAGTTCTATGGGGATTCTCAACTAGTCATTAATCGGGTCAACAATGATTACCAAACAAAGGATGATAAACTGAATCCCTACAAAACGATGATCGATGAATTCAAGAAATATTTTGGTGACATCAAATTTGGTCAAATCCCCAGGATCGAAAACAAAGCAGTCGATGCCATGGCTACCATTACTTCCTTGCTACAAATTCCAAGAAAATGCAACCATTACGAGTTCATGGTGGAGCAACTATTTACCCCTGCTTATGACCACCTTGAGTCCCAAGTTATATGCCACCTAGTTGATGTTGATACCTTGATCTATGAGAAGATCTACACTTACCTAAAATATAATACCCTACCTCTCGATCTCTCCCAAAGCCAAAAATGAAACTTCATCCACCAAGCCACTCGCCATACTCTTATAGCAGATGTACTATACCGATGAGGTCTTGATGGAACTCTCTTACGATGTCTAGAACACGATGAATCTAAAAAAACTTTACAAGAATTCCATAAGGGTATCTGCGACACTCATTCAAGTGGTCTAACCCTTGCTAAGAAACTCCTCCATCTGGGATACTACTGGCCGACTATGGAGAGAGATTCCTTCCAATTTTTCAAGAAGTGTCAAAAATGCTAGATCCACGGTAATCTTATCCATGCACCAACACAAGAGTTGTAGCCCTTTGCATCAACATGGCCATTTTTCCAATGGGGATTGGATCTTGTAGGCAAAATTCACCCATCTTCGTCCAATGGATACAAGTTCATCATCACAGTCACATAGTACTTTACGAAATGGGTCAAAGCCATGCCTCTAATTACCATCACAAGAAAGAAGATCTCATCATTCATCCTGAACTACATCATCTGTAGGTATGGTATCCCTCAATCCATTGTCACTAATAATGGTAGACCTTTCAAGAATTAGGACATGCAAGAACTCTATGAAAGGTTCCATATCCAACATCATTTTTCTACACCCTATTGCCCTTAAGGGAACGGCCAAGCAAAGGCCTCAAACAAAACTATCCTGAAGATCTTAAAGAAAATTATCAATGATGGTGGACGTGATTGGCATATTCAACTAAACCCTGCTTTGTGGGCCTATCGTACAAGCATCCACACTCCCACAGGTGCCACACCGTATGACCTTGTCTATGGATCTGAAGTCGTATTTCCCATCGAGTTTGAGATACCATCACTCTATGTGTCCTTGAAAGGTTTCATTTTAGATGGAGATTACTGTGTGTCTAGACTACAAGAGCTAGAATTGTTGGATGAATGTTATCAACTTGCAGTGGATCACCTTAAAGCATATCAACAGAGAATGTTTAGAAGCTACAATCACAAGGTCAAACCTAGGACATTTCAAGTGGGTGATCTAGTACTGAAATAAAATCCCCATAATCAACAGGATCGAGAAAAGAAAGGAAAATTTGAGCCAAATTGGTTGGGTCCTTTTGTTATTGTATCAGTGTTTGGATCAAGGGCATATTAGTTGTCTACACTAGAAGGGGATCTATTTGAAGAACTGATGAACAACCTTCATTTGAAGAAATTCTATACATAATGCAACCAAAGCATGCTGAAAAGTCCTGAAAAAATCATAAAAAGTCTTGAAAAAATGATCACCCTGGTGAAAACCTTGCAAATAGGCGTCTTGGTGACAACAAAAAAATCAAAACATCAAAAAAGACAAAAATATAAAAAAAGTAAAAAATCAAAAAAATCGTTACCTTGGTGAAAACCTGGCAAATAGGCGTCTTGGTAACAGCAAAAAAAATCATAAAATTTGAAAAAGTGCAATAAAAGCAAGTAGTGAAAACCTAGTAAATAGGCACTATTTTTAATAAGTTGGCTTCTCCATCTATTTGAGTGTGTGTTGACCATTCGCTTTTCGCTATCACTATGCATTTGTGCCTATTATACAATGAGCTTCATGTCCATATCTAGCTACTGTGGTTGTGTCCCACCTTGGCTTGGTTATCATTGTACATATCCATAATAAATCTAGTTTATTTCTCCCTGGGAGAAAATCCTGACCTCATTGGGGGAAAACTCCGTTGAGCTTAGAAAAAAAGCAAACAAACAAGGCAACCTTGGTGAAAGACAACAATCACTATAACCATCACATCATCAAAACTGAACATCAATCAAGCTAATCAAGCAACCATCCAAATCAAATCAAACATCAAGACCAAATCAAATCTCATTGGACCATCTTCTGAATCATGGTTGGATCACTTTAGCACAAATTTTCAATGGTCATATCTTGATTGTTGTTATCATTTCTCTGGAGTACCTCGATGATGTCATGAACTAGAGGGGTTATGATGGAGAATGATATTTTTCTTTGTCTATTGTCTATGAGTTTATCATTACTACTGTGTAAATTGTTGCAGGACATGCTCTACAAAATATCATTGATGACATTTCGAATTTGCATGGGAACATGATTAACTCTTGTTTGTTTATGCAAGTGATGCTTAGGTCATCTCAGTCCAATTATACCTAGATGCTTGTGTTATCTTGTATTATCAAATCTCAACGGAAGTTGTATGGAAGTAAATCTCAGGTCATCATGGTCTAATTATACCATTGATTTTTATACTAACTTTCAACATAATAAAATGCTCAATGATGATAATAAGCACAATGAATAAGATGCCAACTTTGCATAAATAGGATTGCATTCATATTAGTTTTGCATTTGCATTACAGATTTTTTTCCAAGGTTGGTAACTTTCAACATGATGTTATCTCTCACTACAAAATTGAGTACACTTGACATAACAAAAAAATCATTCATTCTCATTGACATTTCCATTTCATATCATTAGAAAGAATTATCATACATCCACTATCACAAATCATTCATGCATTCATTCATTATAACATTTGCATCATGAAAAATTCCAAAAATAAAGCATTTTTCCAAAATACCATCATCATTCATAATCCATATCATACATCAAGGTCATCATAAATGCATTCTTTCATTCATCCATATATGCATTCATCACAACAATCATTCATAATAACATCATAATTCATTTCATATTTATGCATTTAAGTCACATATTTGCATAGAAAATACCAAAAATACAAAAAATTGTATTGCATTCCAAAAAATGTAATAACATTCGCTACATAATACATAATCATACATTGGGGGCATGACATAAAATAATACATACAGTTGCATTCATCATCCATCCATACATAGGCATAATTCATAATCATACTTCATTTACATAATCATCCATACATCTAGGTCATTTATTCGCCTCATGAAAAATCCAAAAAGAGAGCATTAACATAAATCCATACATCTGTACCACTGATACATTTTGACTCAATTTCTGATGAAAGTTCATCGGAATTTCGATGCCCTTTCATCGAAATAATTTTGTCAGAATTTTGACAAAATTTGAAACTTCAAAATTTTGACGTAGCATCATCAGCTGGGTCAAAATTTCAATGTTTCAAATTTCGTCGAAATTTCAACGAAATTCCTCTGATGAAAGTTTGTCAAAATTTTGATGACCTTTTGTCAAAAATTGAGTCAAAATGTATCAGTGTACGTATCATGTTCAAAAGTCATTCATTCATTTATCATACATTTGGAATCCATGAAACATACATCCATTCATTAAATCATTCATATCAACACATTTAATCACATATTTGCATTACAATCAAATCATTGATGAATTCATTCATTCATCCATACACCAATATATACATGTAAAAAATAAAAAAACACAATGCATCTCATATCATTTACATAACATCGTCATCTCATTAATGCATCCATGCATAGAATATCATAATCATACAGAACATAAATAAATGCATCCATCATAAACATCCATAATAAAAGCATAAAGAACATATAGATCACTAAATCGCCGTTGCATATCATATATAGCCTCAAAATAATAAAATTTCAATTGTACAATGATGTCAATGAAATGAGAAATGATACATCAAAAATGTGGAAAAAGCCAGGTCTCTGAATCAAAATATAACATATATCAAACGTGACCATGGGATCCTATGGTACTGGCCCCAAAGGTCGCAGACCTCTGCCCAACACCACTTGCCTTTGATGGTCCTTCTCCTGGACCTCTACCTGGTGGACCTCCGCTTGGTGGGCCTCCTGAGAGTGGCTGCGTGACACCCCTGCTAGTGGTCCGAGATTGAGAGCGACTAGATCCGGAATGAGCATAGCTGACTCTCTACTCGGCTGGCATTGCCTTATAGTATCTTCCCCTATAATACTCCTCCTCCTTGGTGGACTCTCGGAGCTCTCTGACTAGATCACCTATCCTAGCACCCTTGGCCATTGTCTAAATCCTGTCCACTACTGCCACTGCCTGTTGTCCCTATCATCGAGTGACATCTCTCTCGGCTGTGAGGGTAGCGACATGTGCCTGCAGCTATACCATCTACCCCTATACCTATAGCTGCACCAGTGCCTGTAATTAAGCCTGAGCCTGAGCTAACTGCGCCTACAATTGTTTGCTACCCCATGAATGTAACATCCCTCTTTGAATCTTGAACACCCAAAAACATCTATTTGGCCAAAAATACCTTTTGAACATATTTTTTACAATTACATTCATTCTCTTGATCTTCCATCACTCCATTCTTGCATTCTCTCAACTAGCTTCACTCTTGCTTCACACTCTACACCATTTTTCTACTTCTACACCATTGTCTATTTTAGGTTGTCAAAGCTCTACTTTATTGGCACAATTGTCTTGCTCTCTTCCTTCCTCTCTCAACTTCTCCAAGAACATAGAAAGGAGAGTAATACCCATCTACTTACTTGCATAATCTTGTTTGTAGAGTAGAATTTAGATTGTATTTGGACTCTACATTTTGTGTCTACTCTCTATTTCTTTATCATTACTATGTCTTTTAATCTATCATCTATTCATAGAGGTAGAAACACCAAAACCAGGGTTTGACTAAGGAAAATCCCAAAACATAGCCACAATACTTTTTTGTTGCTTTGTGTGTAGGTGCAATCTATTCATGCGAAGCTTCTAGGAGAACTAGACCTTTTGTGAGTTTCTCTTCTTCTTCATTATTAGATAATTCATCTCTTTAAGTTATAGTATTCTTCTTGTTGTTTCCTTTAACTTCATGCATTTCTTCATTCACTATTAAGCCATCAATCTAAAACTCTCGAGTTGTTAGCACACCATGTGAGTTTTGATTTGTAAGTCCTATTCTCTACCCATATGAGATGATAGTGTGGCTTGTTGTCATCCAACCCATGTACTAGCATCCTTTGGCTAAGAGAAAGTGAGTTTACACTCTGAGACCTTTGAGGTCTACTCACTCATTTCCTGAAAACCTTTGTCATAAAACATAAAGAAAACAAAGCTTAGTCTGCCCTTCCTTTTTAGCCTATTCCTTTTTTATTAAGATTGAGGTAGTTGAGGGAAATTCACTCCCTTTAGGCTTGTGCCACAAAAAAATGTATCCTTGAAATTTTTCACTCATTTGGGCCTTTCTTATGGATTTTGGCCTGATTTTGCCTAGATTTAATGTTGTAATGTCGCCAACATGTTCACATTAGGCCTTGAATGCTTGAAAATCAATAAAAACCTAAAGATGTATTACAAAGGTGTTGTGAAGTGTTGTAACACATTTTCCCACTTTTCTAGGACCTTTCTATCATAGTTCACCTAAACAACCTCTTTTTACCCCTTTCCAAGCATTATTTCAAAGTGTTGTAAGGAGATGTAACAAACACTCACACTTTCCTAGGCTTGGCATCAACAAATTGACCCTTTCTTATGATAAAATGACCCCTTAATGTACTTATAGGGCATACTTAAGTGTGTTTTGGAATACAATCCTGTTAAAAAACATTAATGACACTTTAATTCTTGACAAATAGAAAATTTTCCCTGGTGGGACCAAGTTTCCACCTTGGGCGATTTAGTCCAATCAGGCTTAAAAATCAAATTTATTCCAAATTTTTGGCAGGATATTATCCTCTAGTCCCTAAGGTCAGCCTATGATGAGGTATTTTATGGAAATTAGGGCACAACATGTATTAATAAAGGGTTTTCCCCCTCATTTTAATCCTCCTACACTCCTAACTCAACAACTCTCATTCTTCTCTAGCAATCTTCAAGCATCAAGCATTCAAGCACTCTAAGCACTTCAAGCATCAATCCATTGGAGCTGATTACTTGCATATCTTAAAACTTCTCCATCAAGGGTTTGGTGAGTTGTTGCACTTGCATGTTGTTCAATCATCTTTCCCTTTACATTTCATTTCATTATCTAGGGTTTGACTAAGGCAAACCCTTATTCTCTAACCCTAATCCTTTTCCCCCTCTTTGCATGTGTGTTTTACAGGTCTTGTATGCAGATTTTTCAAAGAGTAAGGTGCTAAAAGGTGTCAAATTTTTATCAACATCATTCAAAGTCAACAAACCCTAAAAAGGAGCTTGAAGACAACCTACAGGTCAACATTTGAAGATTCAGATCTGAAGTTCCTATTAGGAACAAAAGTACAAGTTGATGGCTATAAATTCCAATTTCAAGATTCCTGAAAGTCACAGGTGGACTAAGTCACCATCATTAGAAAATTAGTCCTACTGTTGGGCCTAAAAAGTGATCTCTATAATTTTGGACACCCATTTCCTCGAAACCTGTTCTGGCCACGTTTCCCCATACCAGGACTAAGCCGCCCAGCTTGGTGTAAGTGTCCCAATGGCCTTCAACAACAAATTCTGTAAGATTCCAGAGCTCCTCTTCATCACACTTTGGTTTCCAAGTGCACTCCTTTTGCTTCATTAAGTTTTGTTACAGTTTGCATACATTTTAGGTCATTTTACATAGTGTTTTCAATACTTTTGCATTTCATTAGTTTGCATTCAATAGTTAGTTTATTTCACTAGTTTGCAACATTTAGACACATTCCAATCACACATTAGCACTTAATATTGAATGAATCCTTAGATTTTGGGTGTGAAAGAACTCTCTCCTTTTAAGTGAAAACCCTACAAGTGCTAGAGAACCCTCTTTTTCCCTTAAAATTTGTGGTTCATTTTGGTGAACCTAACTTTAGAACGCTTTTATTTCTGATTTCAAGAGCATTAGCATCCTAGGAAAAGCTTACATCAACATTGCATTAGGGTTTTGCATTGTTTTGCATTCTGGGGTTTTTAAACTTGTATTAGTGAAAAGCTCATATAGCTTGCATTTTCATTGAAAATTCCAAAAATTCTTTATTTTCATTCTGTAGATGCATTTGAAAATCCTAAAAATCATAAAATTCATTCAAAACTTCTGAAAATTGCTAAAAATGTCAGTGTTGGGACTAATTCACCACATTGGGTGACTTAGTCCACCTGCACATTTTGCACTATAATTTCTGGCATTTCTAGAGCATTTTTCTGGATTTCTATTTTCTATTTATGCATTTCTATGTTATTTTCTAGAATTTTAGTTATCATCATTTTATTGCTCTTTGTTTGTATTGCATTTACATCAACCCTGCATTTAGAAAAATTTGCATGAGTGTTTCGTTTCCTATTGATGATACCTTAGTGAGAAGAATTTCAACACTCATGGCATCTCGTGACAATACACTTGTTGTAGATCTTGGGTTATCTAGAGCTTCCACTCTTAGTATTGATAATAGTACACTAGGCCTGGAAACTACCCTTAGTAACTCTTTACATTTAGGTAGCATGTATATTGAACATCAACCTACTAACATCCCACAAAATAAGATCATTCGCCTTCATGAGGACTTAGCACACTTGCAACATCAAGTGAGCCTTGAAACCATTTCTATAACTACAATTCCTACTATAGACAACATCCACCGCATGCTTGATAGTGATGAAGGCCTAGATGTTGTGAAGAAAATAGTTGAGATATATCACAAACATGTCCCTTCCACCTCTAGTGTCTCTCAACCAACAAACATTGTGGTTAGTCAAGGAGGACCTCAAACTCCTCCCCCCTCAACCATAACCTCCATACCTACATATGCCTCACCTAATATCACAACCGCAATGCAACAAGTTAGCAATGTGATTCCTTCCCTTGGTATTCCTACTAGTTTTCCTCACTCCTATGTGGCATCACATGATTTATCCTCTTCCACTATACCATCCATTACCATTCCATTCACTTGCCCTACCACTGCATTCACCCCATCACCGCTTTATCTCCCACCCAATACCACTTAAAATGACCCTCTCATAACGTAACTTTTCCAAACTGTCTCTTCCATGCAACAACAAATTTCCACCATCAACCAAAATCAGAATGGCCCACCCACATACTATGTTTGCAACATCCCTTTATCGTTGGAAATATTGTGAACCCTGATGCCACAAGGAATAGAAATACCTAGATTTGAGAAATATAGAGGGAAGGGAGATCCTTCTAACCATGTTAATTCCTACACCGCTTTATGCAGTGACTTTGCCCTTGATGATAAATTGTTAGCTAAACTGTTTCCCAAGACTTTAAAAGGTACTGCCTTGGAATTTTTTTCATCCTTACTGAACAATTCAATTCATTCATTTAATGAAATTTTTGATGCTTTTATCAATCATTTCCAAGTGCATATGACTCCCAAGAAGACCTTGGACTATTTGATGCAATGTAAGCAAAACAATGATGAAAATATAACTGATTTTATCGCATGCTATTAGTCGCTTTATTCTCAAATCAATGTCAAGATTCCTGGCCCACATCTTCAAAAGATGTTTATTGAAAATTTTCTAACACACCTCCAAGAAAAACTCACCATGATGAAGTTCCCTTCCTTCATGTATTTATGCACATCCCTTTGCGATTATCACAATTCGATTAGTAGTCGCAATACACGATCCACTTCTAGTCAAATTGAGAAATCTGACAATACCAACCCAACCAATTCTCAACCATTTAGAAAGAAAAAAAAATGGTTCTTACAATTTAACCCTCCTCAACAATTCACTGCACCTGTCAATAACCAAGTGGCAGCTATTAAGACTACGAAGCCTTTCAGTTATGAAGTCCGAAAAGACATTTCACACCTTTACCCGACACTCTCCATAACATAATGTCTCAACTTTTGCAGCAATTACCTTACATGTTGTTCATGCACCTGATCCTTCCAAACCTTTACCTCCAAACTTTAATTCAAAAGCTTATTGCCATTTTCATAGACAAAATGGACATGACACAGAGCAATGCAAGTGTCTTAAGCATCTTGTTCAATACCTCATTGATTATGGACGTCTATCCGTTGTTGGTGTTAACAATCAAGGCA
Source organism: Sequoiadendron giganteum (assembly GCA_007115665.2). Classification (NCBI taxonomy): domain Eukaryota; kingdom Viridiplantae; phylum Streptophyta; class Pinopsida; order Cupressales; family Cupressaceae; genus Sequoiadendron; species Sequoiadendron giganteum. The sequence continues at coordinate 11,558,719 of VCHN02000014.1, forward strand.
ATAATTTTGTTTCCCTTCCCAATCAAAATTTGCAAATCTTCACTAATCCCATGCCTAAATATAATATTTCATTTTTCAAGCTAGTGAAACTCCACATAATGATGTTATGAGTGTTGATACAAATAATGAACATTTTGATCTTATTCCCCATGTGACCCATGTTAATCCTATGGATGGAATGGTAGGTGCGATAGACGTTATCCCTTGTAAGGGCCAACTTAAAACATCTCTGGATATTACTTTCTCCTCTCAAGACATACTTAAAAATATCCTTGATGGTCCTCTCTACATAGCCGGACGTATCTATGATAAGCCCACTAATGGGATATTAACAGATCCTGCCTGTGGAGAGAATATGATCATTGAGTAATTTTTGCTATTACATGATCTTTATCAAGATGATTATGATAAACCTAATGCATGGATCAAAACACACAATGGTTTTTCTTGCCCTTCGATCGGATTGATCGTCCACCCATTACAAATAGGACCTAAAACATTGGATGTTACATTCTCTATCATCCCACAGTTGGACCAGTTTCATTTGAGGCTAGGACATCCATGGCTTCGCTCAATGAAAGCGATCCCTTAGGTTCTTCACGAGTGCTTAAATTTCCCTTTGATAATGATATATTCACTGTCCACCATAGTGGCTTTAACCCCTTGCCCTCCAAAGGGAAATTTTCCTTAGAGGCCTTTTTTCCCAAGCCTATGGAACCCATCACACCTCAAAGAGATTTCTTTTTCAATGCTTATCAAAAATTTAAAGAAAAGAAAATAACTGAACTATCTCTTCGCAACATGTCCCCATCCACTTCCACAACTCCCATCCTTGATGAAACCATGCTTCAACCTGAATCAGGCCTACCTAACCAACCAACACCTGAAACCTCATCTACATCACCCAAGAGACCCAGAGATTGTGAAATTAACTCCATCTTGCCTCCTCGCATAAAATTTTTTACAAAGAAAAGGAGAAAGTGGATGAAAAACCTCCCATGGTTCCTTCTATTCCTCCCCCTAGGGATGAAAATAAACCCATGGTTGATCAACCCACTCCTTCACAAACACAACTTGACAATAGAATCAAAAGAAATAGAGGAGCTAGGGAGCATCGACATTGACGTCATGCCCTTTCTCGCAAGTTACATGAAGAAGAAAATAAAGAAAATAATAATCCACACTTTATAGAAGAAATACACAATGATCCTTCTCCCCAACCACCACAACATGATCCTATACCTCCATGATAACTAGAGTTACACGCTTCAATTGACATCATCATTCGCTCTCCTATTGTCATTAATTTGGATGACGATGATGATGAGATTGCTCAAATAGATGAAGAGGTGCATAAAAATTTGAATACATTATTTTCCTCTTCCATGAGCTTGCATGAAAATTGTCCTAGGATGAGCATTGACCTTTCTGCTAGTTCTCTAATTGCTGCTATCCCTCTAGCCAGTCACCCACACACACTTTACACTAAACAAGATTGGGAGGTAGATGACTTGTTAGATGGTTGACTTGCATTTGTCTTACTAGTCTTTTCCTTTTTCTTTTGTGTGTTTTCTTGTGCGTAACGTTTTCCCATGTACTATTATGTTTTATTCTCTCTCTCTCTTTGTGACATTCCTCTATTTGTACCTTCATTCTTCTATATGTCATGCCTTTTCTTCTACCTTTTCTCTTTTTTGCTTTGGCTTTCGCCTTCCTTTTGGGGATGATGCAAGGCATTGAGACAAAAATGTCCCTTTCATGTTGACCCAAAAGGAACCTTTTCTTTTCTTTTTCTTTTTTTTTCCTTCTGGGGATGATGCAAGGCATTGAGACCAAAATTTCCCTTTCATGTTGACCCAAAAGGCCCCTTTTCTTTTTCTTTTTCTTTTGTTCTCCTTTTGGGGATGATGCAAGGAATTGAGACCAAAATGTCCTTTCATGTTGACCCAAAAGGCCCCTTTTCTTTTTATTTTCCTTTTTTTCTCATTTTGGGGATGATGCAAAGCATTGAGACCGAAATGTCCCTTTCATGTTGACCCAAAAGGCCCCTTTTATTTTTATTTTTATTTTGTTCTCCTTTTGGGGATGATGCAAGGTATTGAGACCAAAATGTCCCTTTCATGTTGACCTAAAAGGCTCTTTTTTTTTGTCTTTTTATTTTGGATTTTTCTTGTCCTTTTGGGGATAATGCAAAGTGTCGAGACACCTTATGTCTCTTCCATGTTGAACCAAAATGACTCTTTATTTTTCTTTGTTTTCGCTCTCTTTGTGTCATTCCTCTAGTTCTATGTATTTAGGGGATGATGATAGTTCCAAGCTTTCTAAACAAACATACTGACCCCAAATCCATAGTTCCCTTATGTGTTTGGTATTTTTCCTTTTGGAAGCAACCCCTTCCCTTTACTTTTTTCTTTTTCCTTCACATGACACAACCTTACTTGGAAACATATCACTTGGCATAGGGATTTCCAAGTTGGATCTCATGTCTTTTCTTTCTTTTTTCACTTTTCATTTTGCTACTTTAAATTAATTGCTCATAGTACGGTGTTTTGTAATTCCTTTATACATTGGCATTATTTATTTTTTGCATTTTTCTTTTTCTTGGTTCTTAGTGCATCCTTATTATTTCATATGATGTGTTTGTTACTTTATGGATGGCATTGGGTTTAATTTACTTCATATGTGTGATCTATCTTAGCATATTGCATTCCTCTTGGTGGCTTATGCGACACACTACATCCCCTAAGTTGTAAATTTTCTATTCTTTGATTGGTCCTCTTTTGGAGACATTAGACATAATGTTTCCTAATTTAAAGACCTCACATGAACTAAGAAAGACTCCTTTGAAAATTCTTTTGCATTTACTATATGACCACCATGCATAACACAAATTTCATGCCTGTGGTGCCATCTTGCGCTTGTTCATGAGCTCCAAGCATACAAAGCTTTTCTTGTCTCATGAAGCTCAAAAACCTTGTCTTTTGTTGCAGCTTATCAAAGTTATCATGAGGTATAAATTTGGTATGGTTAAATGGGAAGCCCAACTAACAGCACAAATTTCCCCATAGCCACCTAAGTGTGTGTGAGTGCATACCAGTCGTGAGTGTATGTTTCTCACCTTTTTGGCCTTCTCACCTGGTGGACAGCCAAAAGTTCCATTGCCTAAGAGTGAGTACACATCCTTCTAGACAAACAACCTAGATCTTATCCACAACTAGTTGGAAAAACGGTCAAAGCTTGATCCGGCATTCCCTTTCTTTTCATTCCTTCACATCACTTTCTTGTGTGTTCCTTTGTGTTAATGCTTGGTTTGTCATGGGATCTTGATCCTGGGGGCTTGATCATCTCTCTTGATTATTGTTATCTCATCTTGTCATCATGAGTACATTTGGATCCCTCTTGATATGCATGTTTTGGCTACTTTAGTGTGAGTTTGAAGCAAGTTCATCCTCTCACTAAAGTGGAGGCTAAATGTGTTGTAAAAAAATGTAGCCTTGACACTTTTCACTCATTTGGGCCTTTCCTATGGATTTTGGCCTGATTTTGCCTAGATTTAATGTTGTAATGTGGCTAACATGTTCACAATAGGCCTTAAATGCTTGAAAATAATAAAAACTTAAAGATGTATTACAAAGGTGTTGTGAAGTGTTGTACCACATTTTTCCACTTCTCTAGGACCTTTCTATCATAATTCACCTAAACAACCTCTTTTTACCCCTTTCCAAGCCTTATTTCAAAGTGTTGTAAGGATTTGTAGCAAACTCTCACACTTTCCTAGGCTTGTCATCAACAAATTGACCCTTTCTTATGTTAAAATGACCCCTTAATGCACTTATAGGCCCTACTTAAGTGTGTTTCGAAAGACAATCCCGTTAAACAACATTAATCACACTTTAATTCCCGAAAAATAGAAAATTTTCCCTGGTGGGATCAAGTCGCCACCTTGGGTGACTTAGTCCAATCAAGCTTAGAAATCAAATTTATTCCAAATTTTTGGCAGGATATTGTCCTCTAGACCCTAAGGTCGACCTATGATGAGGTATTTTTTAGGAAATTAGAGCACATGTATAAATAAAGGGTTTTTCCCCTCATTTTAATCCTCCTACACTCCTAACTCAACAACTCTCATTCTTCTCTAGCAATCTTCAAGCATCAAGCATTCAAGCACTCTAAGCACTTCAAGCATCAATCCATTGGAACTAATTACTTGCATATCTTCAAAATTCTTCATCAAATGATTTGGTGAGTTGTTGCACTTGCATGTTGTTCAATCATCTTTCCCTTTACATTTCATTTCATTATCTAGGGTTTGATTACCAAAATGGGGTTTGACTAAGGTAAACCCCTATTCTCTAACCCTAACCCTTTTCCCCCTCTTTGCATGTATGTTTTGAAGGTCTTGTATGCAGATTTGTCAAAGAGTAAGCTGCTAAAAGATGTCAAATTTCTATCAACATCATTCAAAGTCAAAAAACCCTAAAAAGGAGCTTGAAGACAACCTATAGGTCAACATCTGAAGATTCAGATCCATAGTTTTTTCAAGAAAAAAAGTACAAGTTGATAGCTACAGATTCTAGTCTCGAGATTCTCAAAAGTCACAAGTGGACTAAGTTGCCATCATTGGAAAATTAGTCCTACTGTTGGGCTTGAAAAGCGATCTCTGTAGTTATGGATGCCCATTTCCCCGAAACTTGTTCTGAAAAATTTTCCCTGATGTAGGGCTAAGTCGCCCAACTTGGCATCAGTGGCCTTCAACAATAGATTCTTGAAGATTCTAGAGCTCCTCTTCATCACACTTTGGTTTCCAGGTGCACCCCTTTTTCTTGATTAAGTTCTATTACATTTTACATACATTTTAGGTCATTTTACATAGTGTTTTCAATAATTTTTCATTTCATTAGTTTGCATTCAATAGTTAGTTTATTTCACTTGTTTGCAACATTTAGACACATTCCAATCACACACATTAGCACTTAATATTGAATGAATCCTCAAATTTTGGCTGTGAAAGAACTCTCTCCTTTTAGGTGGAAACCCTAGAAGTGCTAGAGAGCCCTCTTTTTCCCCTAAAATTTGTGGTTCAAGGCTCTTTTGTGTCCTAGATACTTGGGAGTAGAAAATACCCTCCTCTACATTTTGGCGAACTTGATGTGAGCTTTCTTCTTTTAATTTTCTTTGCATTAAATTTTTCTCCCTTGGATCTTGGGTGTCATAGATTAGTGCGTCATGAAGATATTATGAGCTTTACGACCCAATCTAGAACCTTTAGATTCGTTGTCAGAAGAAGTATTTGATACACAAGAATACAACCTAAGAAGGTCACCTTTGGTCAAACCAAGGGAAAAATGTAGAACCAATTAGCAAACCCGACCATCTCTTCTTCAACTCAACCAATGTTCCAACCCTTATTTCATAATAGTCCTTTGTCTATTGCCATCTTAAACACTCCTATCCCTCGGGGGATGGAGATTCCTAAGTTTGAAAAGTATAGTGGTCATGGAGACCATTAGACACATGTGTCAACTTTCAATGCCATGTGCACTGAATTCTTCCACCATGATGCTCTGATGGAAAATATTTTTCTATATTATCTTAAGGACATTTATCTTGATTGGTATTGTTCTTTGCCAGATAATTTTTTTTTCTCGTTTGATCAACTAGTGAATCAATTCCTTAGACAATTCTAGGATAATATTAGGCCTAAGATAGAATTCATTGATCTTGTCCAATGTAAGAAGGGGGACCATAAAAAGGTTACCAGTTTCATTGTTTGTTATCACTCGTTGTTTTCTTAGATTTCTTATCCTCTACCTAATTTAGATGTCCAAAAGGTTTTCATTGGGAACTAATAGAAATTGCTACAAGAAAAGTTTATCCTAACAAAGTACCCTTCCTTTGTGCATCTATGTGTAGATTTGTGTGAGTATTACTAGATGGTTGCTCAGTTCAGGGGGTAATCCTCATGCTCCCATCTAAATAACTGGCCATTTGTGTCGATTTCTAGTGATTCAAGAAAGAACAAGGAAATCAAAAACATGGTTTTTGCTCCCAATAGCAAAAATATAGGACATGATAGATATTTTACAAAGTTATTTGAGTCCTATACTAATATCTTGTAAAAGATATTAAAAGAAAGAATTAAATTACCAAAAATCCAACCTCTCTCTGAGCTATATTCATAATGGTATGACATGCAATAGTTTTTCTAATTCCATTGAGTACACATACATGATATTGAGCGATGCATCCTCCTATGCCATCAGATTTGGGATCACATTGACGATGTGACTATGCATCTTGATGGAAGGAAGAAAGACTCTAAAAAAATTGTAAATAAGACTAATAGCCAACTATAGATTTACACATATCCATTCCCTTCCCATTCTGCTACTTGTTGTTTATGTAGTCTTTTGTGTCTTCTAATCTTGTCCCATTTGAGTATGTGAACATGGTCTCATTCACTCGTATGCCTCCTACAAATAATGTGAGTGTTTTTATTGATATAGCCTTTGCCTCACATGATCTTCCATTAAATAAAGAACCTTCTTCGTTATATGTTCCCACCCAAATCAATGGTAACATTATCACTAGTGTTATGGTTGATCCATCAAGTTGAGTGAATGTAATCACAAAGGAGGCCTTGTTAATTAATGGTCTTCATAAGGAGAAGTATGATGAGTCACAAGTCACTCTTCATACTCATGTAAAATTTTCTATTGCCCATATGGGTAATATCTCTTTGTTAGTCCTAATATGACCTAAGGTTGTGGACGTCTTATTTGTAGTGATTATAGAGTCCAACTTATTCATGGATAGGATAGTATCCATGAATGTAGTCACCTTTTTTGTCCACAAGTGCTTGAAATTCCCCCACAAGGGTATAGTGCATGTCTTTCATGATACTGGCTATAAACCACTGGTATCACGTGGGGCCTTTCCTTTGGATCACCCCAATTGGACCCTTCCCTCATAGGGGAGATCTTTTTATCAGGCTTATGTCAATTATAATACTTGGGGCTCAGCGTCAAAATCTAGTTTTCTTGTGTCTCCATATGTTGTCTCTGTGAAAGCTTCCATGCTCACTCAACAACAAGACTCTTCTTCTGCCCCATCAAAAGGGAAGGAGAATATTTCTCTAGCTTTGGAGCCTTCCCCTTCTTTTTCTTCTGCACCATCTGCTTCTTCTTCCCTAGCTTTGGTGGCATCAACAGTTCTTTCTTCTGTGCCTTGCACAAGAAATGGAAAGATTCCTATGTGGAATAAATCAAAGCATCAATCTTTCTAGTTGCATGTTTTTCCCACAATTCCTTGACCCACCCTATATGGCAAGGGGAAGTGTTCTCATGGGGTGGTTTCTGCATCTTGTCCTCCATTACCTCCTACTATTCCTCCACCTACTCCTCGAGTGGTGAATATGAAGAGGCCTTCTTCCAAGGTGCTTGTCTCTATTTCTTCTTTTGTTGTTTCTTCTTCTCTTGTGCCTCCTCCTCCTATTACCACTCAAGAGACCAACCTTCCATTGGTAATGGTTATGAAGGATTCTCCCACAATGGATTAGTAGTCTCCAAACTCTTTTCAAGCTGCATCCTTTAATGCCCATAGCTAACATAATTGGCTTGCACATGATTGTAAGCACCAACAAAAGGCTCTAGCTCAAGAGCATGTTGTCTCATAGAAGACCAAGGAGGAGATCGCTATCTCTATTATTTTCTCTTTTCTTGCTCTTCCTTCTTTTGTGTCCTTTGATTTAGCTCCCATTGCTTATGTCCTACTTCTGGCTCCTCTTGTAGGTCTTGATGTCCCTCACACCAAAAGGGTGCAAGTCTTAATTTCTCCCTCAATAGAGCCTCCTCTTCTCATGTCCCTTCTAGACATTCCTCATTTTTTGCAGCCAATCAACATGCCTAATACAAAGGTGGTGTCCTCTATGGCTCATTTTGGTTCCTCTAATTTTTCTTCCTCTATGGGGATTCAACATCCTTTGATGAAGTGTAAGTTGGAGGATAACCTCACCTCAAGAAATGATCGTAAGAAAGGTTCACCTTCTTTGGAGTCTAGTTTTGTTTTGGCTTGTGTCAACCTTGTGATGGAGGTAGCCCCTGCTTCCTCAAAGTTGGACACCACTCCTCTTCTTGAGTTTGATAGTGATTATCGAGTGCTTCATCCTTCTCCAGCTAAGTTGACACATGACACTCCTAAGAAGTGCATATTCAACTTGGTGGAAGATATCCTAAATCTTTCTTTGATTTTCACAAAATTGATGTAATTTTCCTCATAGGAACTTGGTGCAAAATACCTTGAGGGTCCTTCTTCCTTGGCTCTTATTGCAGGAAATTCAGAGGGTACTGACCTTGCTATCCTTCCCTTGTAGGATCATCCTCCTTCCCCTACAATGATTTATACTATGAACAAGATGATCTCCTTGTCAATGAGGACTAAGGTGGTGCCTCCTTCTACATATGTAGTTTAGTTTAGTTTGTTTGTTCGTGTTCCCCAGTGTTCGTATTTTAATGTTTTTTCCCTTTCCTAGAGGATGATTTCCACCCTTGTAGGTTCTTGGATACAAGAGAAGAAATTTTGTGTACACATCATCTATTTGTGTGTATTTTCCTTTTGAGACCATTGAATGAGAGGAAATTTTTTTTTTTCTATCTCCTTCTCATCATAGATGACATTCAAAATATCACCAATATCATGAAGGTCTTTAGGAAGATCTTCTAAGACAAGATCGGAGATCTACTCCGCAATAAGTCTACAATAATCCATCTTTCTAACATCTTCATCTTTGCAATTTACCCAAATATCCTAAAATTGGTAGACATGTGTATGACTCTTTTTAATCTTGCTTTTCATTCCTCTGTAATCAAAATCAACTCTTCTTTTGTATGTCTTCAGAGTCATGATCTACATTTCTAATGCTTCAAACTTAGCCTTGGGCACTATTTGTACTAAATACCTTCCAATGGAGATCATAAACTTGATCCCTAGCTTATGGATAAAGTTTCTGATAGGGAGGTTGGATGAATCACTCACTGATTCATGCTCTAAGTCTTCCTTGGAAGACTTCTAGGATGTCTTTCTCCACCACTTGCAACCTATAGGATCTCTTCTTGCTTAGGATCCCCTGGTTCTCCTTGCCAACCCAACTATCACCAAAGTTCTTTCTTCCAAGTCAAAACTTGGTGCAATCTTGTAGCACTAGCCTTTAGCCCTTAAACTACCTTAAAGGCTACTAACCTCCAAATTCTTAAAATGGTTTTACAGAGGTGTGGAGGTGATTCCAAAAGCTTCAATCCATCCTACTAGGGGTATTAGGGATCCACCTAGCTCCATCTACAGGTCACTTTCACCAAACTCCTTCATTAGACCTAGAAGGCTACTAGCCCTATTAGGTCTCCTTCTCCGAGAAATCAGGGTTTTTCCCAAATTCCTTCCAAAGAAAACCCCAATCTTTTCTTGGGATTCCTGGTTCATATGCCCACCTCTCAAACTTTTTTGGGGTCTTGGGTCACAACTAGTCGTACAATTCCCTAACCTGAAAATGAGCAAAACTAAGGTTTTTTAAGCCCTTTCCTGGCTTCTCTGCAACTTGCTAAGTTCTTCCCTCACAAATGGATTGGTAGAGACTCTCCCTCTTTACCATACCTTGGTAAGATTCATATCTTCCTTCTCCAAAAGGAGATTTGTCACAAAGTTAACATTTCTGCAAATTATGTGCTCTGCACTATGGTCTTTCCTAACCGGGCTCTTCTCTGGCTTGCCTAGGATAAGACTCCATCAAAAGCTCCTATGTTTTCAAAGGCTCTAACTCCTACTATATGTAAACCCATGGAGTCTAGTCACTAATCCCAAAGGGTTGTACAATTTGTACGGTGGGAAAGTGAACTAACACCCCATTCTTTACAAACTGCCTGGTTCAAACCAGCAACAGTGTAGAACACAAACTATTTACAAAAAAATGCTTAAAGCTAAATTAACAAGCTATCTAATGCCATACAGAATTCAAAGAAAAACTACCCTACATCGTGCATGAGTTACAGTTCCAAAAATAATCCATTAAAACATCACTGCAATACAAAAACCAGAAATTTCACACAGAATTCACATATGCTTTTCTTGAATTCAAAAACTTAAACAATATGAAAGGATTTCAACCTTACTCCAATGCCGAGGCATCCCATAAATAGGGTCACCAAATAGTTATCCTCTCCCTTGGGCTCTTCTTGGTCAGTTGTAGCTCCAACTATCAACATTGTTGAGCAACATTTCAAATGTTGCACAGTTCCAAGATAACCTCTTAGCCCTCTTTGCACCTTACAATAATCCTAAGCCTCTTATTGATCTAAAACCCTATTACACCTACTCTATGGTCAACATGACCTTCATCTAATCAATTCACAACAAAAATTCCACAAAGATAGATTGGTTAGGTTTCCTAGACAACCTATGGCAACCTATGTGTGCTCCTGCACCATTCTCCTCCCTCTGCACAAACACTAAGGAATGTGGGGAGAGATCAGAGACAGATCAATGCCACACTTCTTGAAATGAGCTTCTTCCACCCATGTAGCCTCAGACTCTAGTTTGTCTTTCCACTGGATGAGGTGTTCCATGTACACCTTGTGTTGAGTAGACTTCTTCACTCTGGATTCCAAGATCCTATCTGCTTGCAGCTTGTCTTGAGGAGGTAAGACTACAATACTCACATCCTCCAATACATCCATACTATTCAGATTCATATAAGTCACTGGTCCTTTATACTTGATCAAGTCAGCTACATTAAACACTGGTTAAATACTTAATTTTGTAGGAAGCTCCACCTTGTAAGCATTCTTTTCATACTTAGCTAATACTTTACATGGTCCCACTCTCTTCATCTGCAACTTTATTGGTACTCCTTTCTACAATCTGGATTTGTTGAGATGGACCATGACATAGTCACCTACTGTAAATTGGATATCTTTCCTAGACATATCCACCTTAGTTTTCAACTTATGAGTAGCCTCCATGATTGTTTTCTTCACTTGCTCCTAAATCTCCTTCATGGTTTGAGAGAAATCCTCTGCATGGACACTCCTATGCTCCGTAGCTCCTAGATCTCTGAGCTCACACATACCTCTTAGGTGCATACCATATACTATCTCAAAGGACTCCTACCTGTGGTCCTGTTCACACTATCATTGTATGCATATTCATCTTGTGATATGACCAAGTCCCATGTCTGACCATACTCCTTGGTTAGGCATCTTAGAAGGTTACCTAACACTCTATTTACTACCTCAGTTTGTCCATCTATTTGAGGATGGTAAGCTGAACCAAAAGATAAGTTAGTACCTAGTTTGCTCCATAGAGTTTTCCAAAAATGACTCATAAACTTCACATCTCTGTCTGATACTATGCTCAATGGTAATCGATGGATCCTCACAATCTCTTTGAATAAGAGATGAGCAATATAACTAGCATCATGGGTGGTCTTACAAGGAACAAAATGACTCATTTTACTAAACCTATCTACCACCACATAAACACTATCAAACCCTGTCTTAGTTTTAGGGAGTCCTACAACAAAATCCATACTAATGCATTCCCATGGTCTGTTGGGAATAGGTAGAGGTTGATACAAACCGACATTGCTAGCTCCCCCCTTGGTTTTCATACAAACTACACACTGCTCTACATATCTTTTGACATCCCTTGGAAACTTGGGCCAATAATAGAACCTTTGCACCAACTCCATTGTCTTGTTGATACCAAAATGACCACTGAGACTACCATTGTGCTTCTCCTAGATGAGATTCTCTCTCATTGAACCTTTGGGAACACACAACTAATTCCCCTTGAACAAAAGTCCACTCTGCAGTGTATACTCTGAGAATTGACTATGAAAATGATTATCAAAATCAGAACATACCTTATATGCTTCAGAGAAGTCTTCATCTTCTCCATAGAGATCCTTGAAACTCTCTATTCCAATGCTTTGGATTTGAATCTCTTTCACTATCAGCAACCTCCTACTTAGTGCATCTACCACCTTGTTCAACTATCCTTTCTTGTGTTTGATAGTAAAGGTGAAGGCTTGGAGGTACTCCATCCATTTCAAGTGCCTATTACTTAACTTTTCTTGTGTGTTGATGTAGCTAAGTGCTTTGTTATCTGTAAACACTACAAAATACTTAGGTAGGAGATAATGTCTCCACTTTCTAAGAGACTGCACTAGAGCATATAGCTCTAAGTCATAAGTAGAGTACTTCTTTTTAGCCTCATTGAGCTTTTCACTAAAGAAAGTTATAGGCTTGCCTTCTTGGATTAGTACTCCTACTGCAATTCCACTGGCATCACATTCCACTGTGAAAAGCTTATCAAAGCTAGGTAAGAAAAGGATGAGTTGATTTTCCACTTCTTTCTTCAATTTCTCAAAACCCTTCTCTGCTTCAAGAGTCCATTTAAATTTAGTCTTTAGACCACCCTTGATAGTATCAAGCACCGGTGCACAAATGCCACTGAAGTTTCTTATAAACTTTATGTAAAACTGATCCAACCCATGAAAAATCCTTACCTTTGTCCCGATGGTTGGTGTAGGCCAATTTAGAATAGCTTCCACCTTGCTTGGGTCCATCTTCAATGACCCTTAGGATACTACAAACCCAAAATATACAAGCTCTTGCTTGAAGAACTCACACTTTTCTAGATTGATGGCTAACCTCTCCTCCTGTAACCTGTTAAGTACCATCTCCACATGCTTCAAATATTCCTTTGATGTCTTACTAAAGATGAGTATATCATCTAAATACACTACCACAAATATCCCTATGAAATCCTTAAGCACTTCATTCATGAGCCTCATGAATGTGCTAGGGGAATTTGAGAGGCCAAATGGCATAACTCTCCACTCATAACCCATCAGTTGTCTTAAAAGTTGTCTTCCATTCATCCCCATCTTTGATTCTAATCTGATGGTACCCACTTTTGAGGTCAAACTTAGTGAAGTACTTTCCCCCTCCAAGATAGCCCATCAAATCCTCTATCTTAGGAATAGGAAATCTATATCTGATTGTAATCCTATTGATAGCCCTAGAGTCAGTGCAAACTCTCCACTTACCACCTTTCTTGGTTGCTAAGACCACTGGTACTGCACATGGATTGATGCTCTTCCTGATTAGTCCTTGGTCTAATAACTCCTGCACTTTCTTAGCCACTTCTAGGTTATGATTTGGTGTGAGTTTATAGGCTGCTTTGTTTAGCAATGAAGCCCCTAGTATGAAGTCAATTTGATGACTGATAGCTCTCTTTGGAGGTAATGTTGTTGGTGTCCCATCATTGACTATGTCCTTGAACTTCTCAAGTAACTTCTGGACTTCTTCTGGTACAGGTTTTTGCTTAGTCTTGTCTTCTTCCTTGGGTTGTACCATAATAGCATATCCTTCACCTCCTTGCTAAAGAGTGTTGATAAACTCTTTGCCACTACTTAACAAGACACTAGGGGTCTTTGACTGTACTTCCTCTACATCCAACAGTGACTGTAACTTAAATGTTTTACCATCCTTCTTGAATGAGATGGTGTTCTCCTTTCCATCATAGATAGCTCCTTTGTCATATTGCCATGGCCTGCCCAATAGAAGATGGCATGCATCCATAGGCAACACATCACAAACCAATTTGTCTTTGTATCCTCCAATGGAGAATTCCATTGATGTCTACTCACTCATAAGGACACTCTACCCTTTATTCATCCATGTCACCTTGTAAGGATTAGTATGGGTCATCTTCTCCAACTTTAGCTTCTTTACTGCTTCCTCTAAGATGATGTTATCAGTGGACCCTGAATCCACTATAACTTTGCACACCTTCCCAAGTATTTTTCATCTCACTATGAATAAGGCTCTCCTTTGCTTTGGCTCCTCTTTGATTGGTTGCCTAATTAGAACCCTTCTAAACATCAAATTCTCCCCCATTTCCGACTCAATATGGCTAACCTCTGGTGATTTGACACTCATAGTGTCTTCTTGAGCATATTCTATTCTCTTCTCTATGCTAGAAGAAGATGCTTTCTTCGGGCACCTATAAGCAAGATGTCCCACTTGGCCACAATTATAACATTTCATGCTAGCAAAGTAAGAGTTACTCCTTCCTGCACCTCTTCCTTTGTTAGAACCTCCTTGAGATCCTCTACCTCTTCCATAACCTCCTCTAGAAGTTGTTTCACTTCCATGCTCTATGAGTTTAGACTCTCCTTGACTTCTTTGTTTAGTCCCTCTACCTTGGTATCCACCTCTATGTCCTCTTTGATCTCTTCCTTTTCCTCTGTTCTTGGAAGTTTGATCTTGTTTCCTTTTACTTTTCTCTTCAATCTTTATATCCAATTGATAACATTGGTGCACTGTTTTGGGACTTAGAAGAGTCATCTCCTCTTGTATGTTCCACTTCAAACCATTAAGGTATCTAGCCACCTTAAGGATTTCATCCTTAGATAAATTAGACCTCATGCAAAGTTTTTTAAACTCCTCTATATAGGAATTCACATCTTGGTCTCTTTGTCTCAAGCTCTGTCTTTTCTTATGCAATTGAATTTCGTAGTCATCTGGCATGTATGCCTCTCTCACTTTGACAACCATTCCCTTCCAAGTGGAAATAGGGTTCTTGCCTTCCTTTTCTCTTTGTGTCTGGATGAAATTCCACCATGTCAAAGCAGAACCTCTCAGTCTTGATTTTACCACTTTTACCTTCTATGCTTCAGTGAATCCATCACACTCAAAATGGTTTTCCATTCCCTCTATCCAGTCCATGACTAGATCTGCTTCCAATTTTCCACTAAACAGTGGTATGCCTTCAAGTGCTTTTCCACTCATAGCCTTCAATGCCTTCAAGAAAGGCTCTTCTTGCAAAACAGGGTCAGGTTCAGGGGTCTTGTCTTCCTCTACAACCTCTTCACTCTTGGGTACTCTTCCTTCTAACTTATCACTAACCTCATCAGTCTTGGTTTGTACATTAATCATTGCTTGATCAAGTTGGGCTATTCTTTCCCTCAATAGCCTATTGTCTTCCTCCTGATCTTCGAGCTTCTTGGCCAATTCTATATTTTTCGCCATGATTGTAGAACCACTAGACTCAATCTCTGACATACAATAATCAATCCCAAATCTTTTTGGGGCTCTGATACCAATCTGATAGGGAGGTTGGATGAATCACTCACTGATTCATGCTCTAAGTCTTCCTTGGAAGACTTCTAGGATGTCTTTCTCCACCACTTGCAGCCTATAGGATCTCTTCTTGCTTAGGATTCCCTGGTTCTCCTTGCCAACCCAACTATCACCAAAGTTCCTTCTTCCAAGTCAAAACTTGGTGCAATCTTGTAGCACTAGCCTTTAGCCCTTAAACTACCTTAAAGGATAATAACCTCCAAATTCTTGAAATGGTTTTACAGAGGTGTGGAGGTGCTTCCAAAAGCTTCAATCCATCCTACTAGGGGTATTAGGGATCCACCTAGCTCCATCTACAGGTCGCTTTCACCAAACTCCTTCATTAGGCCTAGAAGGCTACTAGCCCTATTAGGTCTCCTTCTCCGAGAAATCAGGGTTTTTCCCAAAGTCCTTCCAAAGAAAACCCCAATCTTTTCTTGGGATTCCTGGTTCATATGCCCACCTCTCAAGGATTTTTGGGGTCTTGGGCCACAACTGGTCATACAATGCCCTAACCTGAAAATGAGAAAAACTAAGGCTTTTTAAGCCCTTTCTTGGCTTCTCTGCAACTTGCTAAGTTCTTCCCTCACAAATGGATTGGTAGATACTCTCCCTCTTTACCATACCTTGATAAGACTCATATCTTCCTTCTCCAAAAGGATATTTGTCACAAAGTTAACACCTCTGCAAATTATGTGCTCTACACTATGGTCATTCCTAACCAGGATCTTCTCTGGCTCGCCTAGGATAAGACTCCATCAAAATCTCCTATGTTTTCAAAGTCTCTAACTCCTACTAAATGTACACCCATGGATTCTAGTCACTAATCCCAAAGGGCCGTATAATTTGTACGATGGGAAAGTGAACTAACACCCCATTCTTTACAAACTGCCTGGTTCAGACCAACAATAGTGTTGAACACAAACTATTTACAAACAAATGCTTAAAGCTAAATTAACAAGCTATCTAATGCCATAAAAAATTCAAAGAACAACTACCCTACATCATGCATGAGTTACAGTGCCAAAACTAATCCATTAAAACATCACTACAATACAAAAACCAGAAATTTCACACAGAATTCACATATGCTTTTCTTGAATTCAAAAACTTAAACAATATGAAAGGCTTTCAACCTTACTCCAATGCTGAGGCATCCCATAAATAGGGTCACCAAACATTTATCCTCTCCCTTGGGCTCTTCTTGGTCAGTTGTAGCTCCAACTATCAACATTGTTGAGCAACATTTCAAATGTTGCACAGTTGCAAGACAACCTCTTAGCCCTCTTTGCACCTTACAATAATCCTAAGCCTCCTATTGATCTAAAACCCTATTACACCTACTTTGTGGTCAACATGACCTTCATCTAATCAATTCACAACAAAAATTCCACAAAGATAGATTGCTTAGGTTTCCTAAACCAAGTTTTCCTAGACAACCTATGGCAACCTATGGGTGCTCCTGCACCAGTTTCACTCATTATGCAGAGAGATAATATATCTACAAAGTTCCATTAGTATCCACTTTTCAGAAGGATACCTTGGAAACATGTAAGGATATCTCATGTAGCAACCTACCCTAAGGTATGTGAAAGTAGTAAATTGTAAGAAGATGCATTTTTATTTATTCACTACTTTCCATGCTTCATTAGAAACTCTTTTCTTATCCAATGATGGATCAAACATCCACAACAAGGGTGCAAAGAAATAACTTCTTACCCTCCTGAAGTGTTTAATAATTCATCTTAGGGTGATTTAGGGATAATAATTATGCACATGTACATATCCTCTATTCCCTTCTATCAAAAAACCTAGATATTGTCTCATTGATGTTGTAGCATATACCAAGTATGAATTCATATAGAAATTCAAAGTAGTGGGTACCTTGATGAGTTGCTCATGAATTCCATCACTGATTCGTGCATCCCTGTCGATGTGACTCTTCTTTCTCTTGATAACCCTAATGTATTCATACACCTATTCTTGGAATATCAAAGAATTTGGCAAGCCTTTCACTCTACTTAGGAGAGTAATCATATCATTCACATCCTCCCTGAAATCAATACGAGGAAAGATTTTAGGCCATCTTGCAATGCTAGGCCTTGGGGTCTTCAACCATTTTGTATTGATCAACTGCTTGGCCTCATTCTGATTTTTATCATAAGTCTCTTGAGCATGTTGAATGATCATCTAATTTGTATTTTTCCATAGTTAGGACATGGAAAACCATGTCAAATAAATCAACATCAAGCCTCATCATCACTTGACCTGAGGAGTCTCTAACACCTCTATCATCCCTGATGTACTATGAAGCTACTTGCAGAAAAAACTCTAGACAATGAGCCGTCACTGGGAACAAAGCAACACGATAGAGGTTACTATGAACTATTGCCTCCAATTATTTTTCTAGAGGTTGCTTATATGTTCTCTTGACAAAATCATCCATATCTAGGTGTGCAATCTCTATGTCCTTGATCTCATAATCTTCGATGTGACTACTGTAGGTGGATAAGCACCTTGATAACTTCATATTTCCCTTCTTGCCTAATGATGGAGATTCCTCAGTTGTCATTGAATTCTCCAAGAAACACTGATTACTTAGCGAGAAAAAGCCTTCGAAAAATTCCTAAAAGGAACTTTGCAAAGAAACTACAAGGAAACAAGGGATTTTTTCGATATTAGTAGAATATGCATATATAAGCATAGGAGTGCAAAAAATCCAAGTGAGCACATTGGTGAAAGTGAATGAAAGAAATGGAGCAAGAAAAATCAAGCGGTTGTGAGCGAAATGGAGCTTGGAAAGCATTTCAAGAAATTTTTGGGAGTTAGCAAAATTTTCTACATTTTGTGTAGGGGCACTAAAATTCAATGCCCTTGCATGTTGGTAAGTTTAATTATGTGTTAGCACTAAAAATCAGCGCTTATGCATGACTTACATGATCGATTTGAAATTTTGGTATAGGAGCACTCTTTTTCACTACCTCAACATAGCCTTGTGTGGAGTTTTCTTTGAGAAGCGTAGTAGTGCTGAAAACCATCACTTGTGCAAATTGGGGTAGATTATAATATTTTTAGGAGTGGTGAAGAATCATGCTCATACATTAAGAACTTATTTGTGGGAAACAAAAATGTAAGGACAAAAATTTTCACCATCATTGCATATATGGTGATCACTTTGTGCTAAGGTGGTGAAAAGGTATGCCTCTACACCTAGCACTTAATTTGGTAGACTAACATGCAAAAGTGGGAATTTTCCATGCCTTTACACATTTGGGAAATATTATCATACAACAACAGAGAAAAATTCCATCGAGCTACATATAAACGCAAACTTGGTAGATTGATATGTAACATCACAAAAAAATAGTGCCATTGCATGCCATGAGAAACACAGTAAAAATTCATGTGTAGTAGCAGAAAAAATTAATGCCAAGGTATGATAATAATAAAAGGGTTTCTCAAGACAAGGTCAGAGAAAAAACTTGACCCTGTATGGGTAGAAATGACTCAAAATGCATATTCAGCCCTTTTTGTCAATTCAACAAAAGAAAAAGGATTTTAAACCCTGTATTTGTCGATTAAGGTTTCTCAAAACACCAACACAAAAGAAATATGCAAAAATAATAAACCCTAAACTAAGACACATGTAGAATTCATAAATTAGGGTTTAGATGACCATAAAACTAAAAGATAAAAATAATTTAAAGCTAATCATTACTCATATAGAAAGAGGAACGATCAACATAGAAATGCAGAGGATTAAACACATGATTGAAAAAACAAAAAAGAAAGATGGAAAATGTTTAGCATACCTGGAACAAAGCACAACACAAAGGAGAAAACCCTAGCCAACGAAAAATAAAGAGAAATCTACAAAACAATTTCCTAACTTTCTTCAATCCGCTTAGTAATGATCGATAGTGGAAGAAATAAAGTTAGGCGGTCGCAAATGAGGTTTTAAATGACTTAAAATGTAATTAAAAAGTGTTAATGAAGTTTCTTTAATTACACATGAGTTAAGGACTAGTTGAGATGTAAAAAATTAAATATGCAATTGTGCTAAAAATCAATTCCATTACATTTTCAAAAAGTCCAATGTGCAATGGCGCTAAAAAACAATGCCACTGCACATAAAAAAAATTTATCATCTCATGTAGGAGCATTGAAAAACAATGCCAATGCATGGGAAAAAAAATTTCTAACACTGGAAAACTAAAAATTGACAAAATACTCATTTTAAATATTTTTGAGAAATAATGAGAGGTGAGCACTCAAGGAGAGGATTCAAGGCTCAATACCACACGTAAAGGCAAGTGAAATTATGCCTCATTTCATGTTCTTAGAGTGCATGAGACTACAAAATGGACAAGTTTCATAGCTCAGGTTATCTTGTGAATCAAGCTTAGTTGAATTCGAGATAACAAAATGTTGGGGTTGTATTTAGAGGACTGCCTCAGTCATTCCCATACTTTGGTGTTTCCACCTCCACAGACAACCACATAACAACAATGTAGAAAATGATAAAGAAAGTGTATTGGAAATGGAAGTGCCAAGGAATACATAAAAAAAATATGCTACTACATAACACAATGATGCAAAAAAATTTAACAATGGTAGATTTCACCTTCACAGCCATGTGCTCTTAAGGAAAGTAGAGGAAGGTGTGAGATTGCAAGTTCAACAACATTGTCACAATGAATGAAGTGGAGAAGCTAAGAGATAAATAGATTGTAGCTACAATGGAGGTGGTGGTGAAGCTTGGAAGTGTGTAAGTTGATTAGCAAAGCATCAAGAATCTAGTCAAGTGTAGAGGAATGTGAAGAAGTTGAGTGGAATGAAGGAATAGGCAATTTGAAAGGAAAAATGGAGGCAAAGGAGTCGTTTGCATCATTTAAGGGAGTAAGCAGCATTATGGTTTACGTCCAATGGAGAAACGTAATTCCTTTGTAGATTCCAAAGATAGGAATCCTATTAGGACAACAATGCATTGCACTGACATCTGCATGGTGTACGTACATCCCTGAAAAAATTCCTCCATTGACATGAAAACAAGCTATCGAGTGGATAGGGAACGATGGCAGATGTTGGGATTACATCATCAAAATTACATTTTCTAAGGTGAAGGGTATAAAAATGGGGAATTTGCAAGGGGTAAAAATTCATGCCATTACACATGTGTACTAGGCTTATAGGTTATGCGACGGTAGCGACAATGGTTTATCCACGAGCATTTAACTACACACTGAGACAATTTTGGCAGTTCGAGGATCTGTTATACTAGAGGGTTTAGTTTGATCATATAGAGGAGGATGGGATAGTATGGATACCTTACTGCACCATACCCTAGTGGCTAGATCTCACATGAAAACTTGTCAAGATGCAGTAGGATAGGCTTTTTCTTGGATGACATGACTATATAGTTATGCACTTTTATTATGATCGATTCATGTGATATTTTGGATAGGTACAACTATCTCCTAGGACATGACCTACATACCTAAGAGCAACACAAAGTGGCTCTAGACCAAGAGACATCTGACATCCAACAATTAATGATATTGATTTCAGTGAATCAAATGATGAGGACCAAGATGTTCCCCCAACATCAAACTTGGATGATGTAGGTACCATGATAGCCTACAATCGTTGGTGGATGAGAGCATGACCTACACATGTCTTTCCTATACATCACCTTGTATGCAATGTTGGATCTCTTCTAGGTCATGGACATGAGAGAGAGGATGGAGCCATAGATGGGGATACAAATGATGATAGAGAAAAGGACTTAGAGGAGGAGAGTGATGATGATGAGGAGGATCCATAAATGATGAGTGACGATCTTAATGAGCTAGAGGAGGTCACAAATGCCCCCAAGGAGAGACCTTCATCTCACCTATGAGTTACTCGAGCATGCTCAACAACCACAACATGCATCACCATTCATGAGTGTGGGGAGGGTAGTAGTGCAACACCTTCCATGCTTCCTACTCTTGAGGAATCTATTATCCCATATCAAGATCCTAATTGGCGGGTTGGAGATCCAGTTAATCATGTGTTCTTAAGGTTGTATTATTTTTATAGTTATGTATGCTTACATATCATGTCTTGTTATAACATTCTTTATGATTTTCATCTTGTAGTGTGCATGTGAAAGTGGTGGTACCTCTTCAATTAAGTTATTGTAGAGATGGCCCCATCACTACCCCCACATTAGGCCACACGAGTGGAGAACATGCCACCACCTAGCGCAAGGCATCATGTTGACCTTTTTGAGCCCTTAGCTAGATGGAGGATAGAATATGAGGAGACTATGAGGATCATTAATCTATCTATATCTAGAGAGGGGCAGGCTAGAGACAAGTTTGTACAGCTTTAAACTACATATGAGGAGCTTCGAGCCACTTGATTCCTAGCCAAGAGTGAATCAGAACTCAACATGGTGCAAGGAGAGCTTACTAGAGTTTAGGTAGAGCTAGCTAGAGTGTAGGCTGATAAGGACCGGGTAGATCTGGAGCATTTCGCAGTACTCATACATGAGGCAGTAGCTTTAGGTGAGGTATGAGGCCTATGAGATCAGATGAGATCCATGAGCCTCTCACAATCAACTATCTCATGATGAGAACTACCACCAGGCCCCGAGGAGTCTGGTAGCCATAGACCACACTATATATGCTATGTTATGTTATGCCACATGTGGTGATTATGTACATAAAATTTCATGATATATATATATGAGCAATTGTGTTTGTTTCTATGAGTTCCTTATTGAATTAGATGTCATTGTGATCTATTAAACAATCTTAGTAAAATTATTTAATAGATTTCTCCATGATCTTATTTTATGTGATCTAACCCAAACACCTATGTTTATATTAGATACTACATTCTGATTAAGTTTTTTGTGTTAAATTAAATGCACTTATGATCTAATTATAAAATTAAATACATGTAATGATCTAATTTCACACAACACACACATGGGTTTGAATAGTATGTAAAGGAAAGTAATAATTCAAAATAATGAACAATTACTCTACATAATTCAAGACATGCCAAGAATTTTTTTCAAGAATGAAGAAATGCGAGAGAAAATAGACAACTATCTACTTAATCTAACAACACACTTTAATATACATATTATTCAAAGGAGACATTAAGTGTAATATCTATGCAAATGTGCAACATTGATAGGTTATTTGAGAGGTTTTATATCTATTTTTGTTAATTTATATGCTCTAGACCCATAGATTTCATCAATTACATAGGATCCTAACCAATTCGGACTAAACTTTCTTTTTTCACCTAGGACGACATTAACATTACATTAATTTTCATATAACTCAAAATCACCTTTATTAAATGAATTAGG
Source organism: Sequoiadendron giganteum (assembly GCA_007115665.2). NCBI lineage: Eukaryota > Viridiplantae > Streptophyta > Pinopsida > Cupressales > Cupressaceae > Sequoiadendron > Sequoiadendron giganteum. The sequence goes on from VCHN02000014.1 coordinate 11,581,264, forward strand.
AATGGCATTATCATTGTAACTTCATTGTATTCTTTTGGAATAGGCTTGAAGGTGCTCAAGAGCATTAATATGTTGTTCATCAAGCATTTCAAGTTGTAATTGTTTCTCTTTATAGGTAGTTTCGTCAATAAGAGCAATTCTCAATGAAGGAATTTTTAACTCTAAAGGCATTATTGCATCGACACCATAAACAAGGTTATAAGGTGTATTTGTTACATGGATGTTTGAATACTTGTACGATAGGCCCACAATGCTTAAGAAAATTGAGTGTGCCAATCCTTATTATGTTTTCTTACTATTTTTCACAAAATTTTCTCAAGGGTTTTATTAGTTGCTTTCGCTTGACCATTAGAATGTGGGTAGTAAGGTGTTGAATGTGAAATGTTTCCAAAAATTTCTTCACATCATTGTTATTAAATGGTGTACCACTGTTTGAAGCTAATGTGGAAGGAAGAACAAAGTGAGCAATAATGTGTTCCAATATGAAATGACAAATTGCATCAATGATTATGGTGTAAAGAGGAATGGCCTCTACCCATTTTGTGAAATAATCTTTCATGGTAATTATAAACGTATGTCTAGAAGAAGAAGGCGGGGATATTTTTCCAATGAGATCCAAACCCCAAACCAAAAATGGCCAAATATGAATTTGAGCATGAAGTTCGAAAGTATGAGAATGGATTAGATTATTATGTTCTTGACATTTGTGACATTTCTTAACATGATCAAAACAATCTTGTTCCATATGTTGCCAAAAATATCCCATGCGGATCAACTTTTGCACTAACAATCTTCCCCAAATTTCCCCACACAACCACCAACATGAGCTTCCTCAAGGGCTATAGGGATTTCTGATTATTAAAGGCATATAAGTAAGAGACCATCAAAGGATCTTGTATATAAGACATCAGCTAAGATTATGTATCTAGTTGCAAGTTTTTGAATATGAACTCTAGTTTTTTAGTGGTTGGTTTAGGAAAGGTACCTTCCTTTAAGTAATTGAATATCAGTGTGTACCATTCACTAGAGACTTCAATATTGGTCACTAATGCTTATTTTATCTTTTCATTTATTGATGTTTTTTAAATTGTATGAACTACAAATTTGAAGCTGATAGAAGGATCTTTAGGAGATACAAGGGAAGCAACACTTACCATTGCATTTGCATGTCAATTATCCTTTCATGAAATATTATCAAATGGTATATGACTCAATATTCTATAAATCTCATCATAAGGTCCTTATATTGGGATAATTTTTCATGTTTTGCTTGATAAGATCCATTTATTTGTTTAATGACCAATTGAGAATCACCAAATATATGAATGTGTTGAACACCTAAGGATAAGGCTGCATGTATTCCAACAATTAAAGCCTCATACTCTACGGTGTTATTTGTGCATAAGAATATTAAATGGTAAGATACCGGAATAGGCTTTCCTGAAGGTGGTATTAATATAGCCCCTACTCTAGAGCTAGTTCAACACTTAGAACCATTAAAATACAATTCCCATGTATCTCTTTTAGTTTTTAACACAATTTTATTAGGAAATTATTCATGATTAGGTGATGTTAGTGATGAAGTGTTGTTAGTTGAATGGTCAATCAAGGATTATCCTTTTATGGCCTTTTGAGGAATACATTTAAGATTAAACTTATTAAACAACATAACCCATTTATCTAAGCATCCTGATAAATCTATTTGATCAAAAAGGTGTTTCAAAGGGTCAAACTTTGTAACAACATGCACCTCTACATTTAATAAATAATGTCTCAATTTACTATTACAAAACATAAGAGCCAAACATTATTTTTATATGGTTGTTTATTGAGTTTCATAATCAAATAGAGTTCAACTAATGTAATAAATAAGATGCTCTTTACCACTTTTATCTTGTTGAGCCAATAATGTTACTAAAGCATGATTGGATGTTGAGGTGTAAAGAATGAATGGTTTTCCTTGAATAGCGGTTTCAAAGATGGGAGGAATAGCTAGATACTCTTTCAAATTATCAAAATCTTGTTTACAATCCTCATTCCATTTAAATTTGGATTCCTTCTTAAGAATTTGGGTAAAGGGGAGAGTCTAATCGGCCAATGATGTCAAAAATTGGCAAATTCTTTAATCTTTCCTTATAAACTATGCAAGTGGGAAATATTTTTAGGAGGTGGCATGTTTACAATAGAATCAATATTCTTTGTCTCCACCTCAATGCATCTATATGAGACTATAAAACCCAATAGTTTTCCACTATCCACACCAAGGACACATTTCTTCAAATTTAACCTCATGTTATACAAGTTACGAATTCTTTCAAAGATCTTATGAAGGACTATGACATGATCTTGATGAGTTAAAGATTTGGCCAAAATATCATCAACATAATCTTCCAAAATTTTGTGGATGAAATCATGAAATATTAGTGTCATAGCTCGTTGATATGTTGCTCTAGCATTCTTTAATTCAAAATTCATGACAACCCAACAAATTTTTCCCCAAGGTGTGGTAAAAGCTATCTTATATTGATCTTGAGGTTTGATAAAAATTTGATTATATCCTAAAAAACTTGTCCATGAATGAAAATAAAGCATGGCCCGCAGTTGAATCCACTATCATGTCAATATTAGTAAGGGGGAAATCATCTTTTAATGATGCTATTCAAATCATGAAAGTCTGTACACATCCTAATATGATTATCAGGTTTTTCTACCGCCACAATATTAGATATCCAAGGTGAATAATCAATAGGACAAATGAAACCAACATCCAAAAGTTTTTTAGTGTGTATTGTGTTTATGTTAACATTGCAAAATTGAATAACAAAGAATGTCCAAGAAATGATGGCTTTGAGCGAGAACGGAGGAGGAGGGCATTTTTTGAAAATTCATGATGGCGAAGGCGATGGAGATGACGATGCAGAGGGTGATCCTACTACGTATCATTTTCCTGGGTGCATTTTTGGTTTTTTTGGTACTTGTTCCGTCTCTGAGGATGTCATTGTTGTCTTATGTCTGGCAGATTCCTTGTTGCTTCGCCCTATGGTGGATTTTCATTTTGTTTTCCATTGGCACCTTGTCTTCATTGAGTGGACGGTTGGTGATTTTGTGGCTGGGGTGTCGATGGTCTTGGATCCACCTCTTTTCTTTGCTTTGGGGCCATTTGGGTTCCTTTTGGTGCCTAATGGGGGTTGCATTGTGGGACGTTTGGTGATCTCTTCAATGTTGGTTAACACTCTGCCTTCTATGTTTCCCTGTGTTCCAGTTAGGTTGAGTGATGGGACTCCCATTGTCCTCTTTTGTTGCTTCGAGGTCCTTGAGGAAGTCTCAGTTTCTCCCGATGCTTTTGGGTCTATTGCTTTCTTGGAAACCGAGGGACCCCTATTGCCTCTTTGTTGGTTTTTTGTTTTGGATGGGGAGGTCCCCTCCATTGTTGTGGATTTCTCTCTATGCTTTCTCCCCATTCCTACCCCTTTTGGGTGTCTTGGGAGGTTGTGTTTTGATGTGGTGATGTCTTATCCGGTGCTGTGGTGAGTGCATGTTGCTTTGGAATATGGTTTGAATGGTCTTTGTGGGAGAGGTCAAGATTTTGAAGAAGTTTATGGAATCACTTTCTATGAAGTGGTTTTGAAACTATCTTGCAAGTTTGTGTTAACTGTGGTGCTCTTTTTCTCTAATAGTCTTATGTTGGTGTTGGGTCCCTTCAGTCTCTGGATGTTGAAGCTATGTTTTGAGGGTTGGTTGTTGTTGGTTCCTCTTCAAAGATTTGTCATTTTTGGAGGTGGTGGAAGTGGGAGAGGTTTCTTTTTGAAGAATTTTATGGAATCACTTCCTGTGAGGTGGTTTTTAACCTATTTCACAAGTTTGTGTTAACCGTGGTGCTCTTTTTCTCTAACATTCTTCTATTGGTGTTGGGTCCCTTCAGTAACTTCATGTTGAAGCTATGTTTGGGGGGTTCCAAGGCTATTTTTGGTTCCCCTTTGTATTTTGGTCACTTTTGGAAGTGGTGGAGGGGGCTCTTCTCTGCCTTGAAGACCCTTTTTTTAATTTTTGGTGCCTCCAAGCATGGTTGATTTGAAGTTCTTTTGCTCAGTATGAAGGCTCGTGGTAGTTTGTATCCTCTCTTGGTTGAGGTGATTTATTTTGCTTCCTTCTTGTACCTGTTGCTTGGGCTGCCATGGGGTGTGGTGACTACTTTTCTACTAGTGTGTTGACTTCCTATTTGGTTCTACAATTGAGGTTTCCTATTGAGGTGGAGATTGCTCCTTCAGAGATGGAGCCCTCTCCATTTGAGGTGGATTTGGTGGCTATAGTTGGGTGGGAAGATCCCTTTTCTTTTGTTGGTCCCTTTTGAGGTGGAGATAGTTCATTTAGGAGATTGGTGGCACTAGTGGTTTTGGTTTTCACTTCACCCTCTCTATTAGAGGGGATCTCTCTCCTATAGAGATGAAGTTTGAGTTGGTTCAAGGTTCGAGGTGGTGCTTTGGGTTGGCTCTTTCTCCTTAGAGTTTTGATGACCTCTCTCACTCCTCTATTATGGTGGAGAGTTTTGATGTGTTGGTTTTTCTCATTATCAAGGGCTGGTGTTTTTCTAGTGTTGTTGTTTGGGTGGTCCTACTTGTGGGATATGCTTTCTCCTATAGAGGTGGAGAGGCAAGTAGGTTGATTGGGGTTCTCTTCCCCATCAACACTTTGGCTATTTCCAATTCAAAATTAGTTTCTCTCAGCAACAGGCTCAATGTGGGATAGTTCAATCAAAGAGTCTTGATGGGCTTAGTTGTTTTCTAGTGGTTTGGATTTCAGGACCCCCTTAAAATTGCTTGTATGAGTTTGAAGTATAATTTGTCTTACCCACCCTTGGGGTGGTTGCTGTTTCAGGTTATGGTTTTGTCAACTTGGAGGGTGGACTATTGGCCTGTTTTGTTGGTTGTAAGGCCTGGTTCAAAAGTTGAAGATGACCCACTAGGAGGGAGTTTGCATCCCAGATTGGTGATAATTGGGAGTTTTTTGCTATAATATTATGTCTGCTCTGAATCTTTTGGTGCTCAGTTTTACTATTTGTAATAAATATTTCTTGTTTTCTTTGTTATGGTTTTGTACCTGTTGGTCTTTGGTTGATCTCATAAATGGTCTGTGTTCCATTTCATGGATTATTTTGGGGATTCTATTTTTTATTATGTTGTTGATGTTTTTGTGGTTGCAATTTTGGTTACTTGTCCTGCATGCCATTTTTGGCTCTAGTTTGGCTTGTCTACTATTGTTTGTTGGTGGTGGCAGGTACTATTTTTCCTAGTATGTTTCTCTGTTTGCTTTCCTTACATTTTACCACAGGATCAGTTCCCTTCCCTTATCTAATAAAAAAAATCCAAAAAAAAATTAATTTCAGATTTCACTAATAAGGCTATCTTAGGATTCATCTTCCATATCCTTTATCTTACAGGTTTAGCATCAATATATTTTTCAAGAACAATGTTATGTGTGATTATCTTAGGATCAATACCCGACATATCTGAATATTTCCAAGAAAATATTTCAGGAAATTTATGTAATAATGTGGCATGATCTTCTTGTTCTTAATCATGAAGACACTTTCCTATTTGAATCACTTTCTCTTTGTCAGATGTATCCATTGGTATGTTGATTGTATCTCCTACAAGTAATGCATTTTTTTTTTTGGAATTTTTGGAATTTCTTCATGTTCATCTTGTTCAATATCACTTGTTTTCTTTTCTTCACCAAATTATCTCATAATGTTTAAGGTAATAGTTCATCATCACCTCTGGTATCTATTAAATTAGGATGCTTCAATGTTAGAGTTGTCTTATGAGAATATTGCATGATGGCATTGATATTGAGTGAAGGATTTTTTGATGCTTTTGAAGGACAATATCCAAGACCACTTTTCATTTCTTGTATATTAGGACGTATAGGGACACAAATTCCTTGTTCATTCCCACCACATCCTTTTCCATTATAACCAAGTTGTTTCAAGAGTTGATATCCTATCCCATAGAGATCTTCCATTTCTTTCAAGGATGGTGGTTGTTCATGATCAAATTCATCATAATTTATCTTGTTATTTGTGTCCTCTTCTTTGTTAGAAGTTGTCAACTTTGATGCTTGTGATGATTCTTCTTCATGTTGTGTTGACATTACTGTTGTTTCTTTGTCCTTTTTTTATTCTTTCGATGTGATCTTACATTATCCCATGAATGTAGATGCAAAATCCAATGAACCCCAATCATCATCTAATATTTTTGTGATTGATGATAAACACGAGTCTCTTTTTCTTCCTTTTTCCTAGGTTTAACTTTTGAAGCTGGTATCAATGCTCTCAAAGGACTTTTCATGCCTTTTTAAGTTTGCAAAAAAGTGTCAGATTGAAGACCAACTTTGATTGTGTATAATTTGTTCTGATAGATGTACTTCATTAAATAGTGAAGCATTGAAGGGAATCCATTTATTTCATGAATCCAAGGTCTTCCTAAGAGAAGATAATATGAGAGCTCTTGAGGCATAACATGAATAGGATTTTTCAATATTACCTTTCTTTCTTTAATAGGTAATGTTATCACACCAAGTGGTTTTTTCCCCACATTATCAAATCCACTGATAGATAAAGAATCAAGTTGAATTTGACTCTTATCTACTCCAATCTTGTCTAGAAGGCTTACACTACAAACATTGAGTGTTGAACCGTTATCAATGAGGGTACGCCTTATGCCACATTTATTAATAATAACCACTATCATCAAGGCCTCATTTTTCTTTTGCACTTCTAATGGAGGTAACTCATCTTGATGAAAGACAATGTCAATATTAACTAAATTTATACCTTGAATTCGGGATGCTACATCATCTGGTTGTGCACTATGAGTGACCACAACTTTTTGTAAAGAACTTTGAAGCATGTTATGATAATTAGGTGAAGATTGAAAAACATCCCATAAAGAAATCTTAGCAGGAGTGTTTCTAAGTTGTTCTAGAAGATCATATTCATTTCCATTGTGCAAAGGAAAATGAGGAGTACTAGGAAAAACAAGTTGAGGTAGTGGTAATGAAGTAGGTATGGTTTTTTTTTGTCTATTATTTCTTGTATTGTATGTGTGAGAAATGGTGTTATAACTCGATTGTTGTGAAACATTGTTACTAGTGAGTTGCCTTGTAAAATTCAAGATTTCCCCTGGAGGTAATGGTTTGTTCTTAGATGGTTCTATGATAAGAACAGGTTTCTTTTGGACTTGTGGTTTTTGTGAAGGTGGGTAGATGAAAATTTGAGGTGTGATTACATTAAATTCCCTTTGTTTTGGTTTGTTATGACAAGCCTTAGTGGATGAACTTTGTGAGATGAAATCATCAAGGGCTTCATCTAACATGACAAAGTCATCACTACTAAAGGGATTGAAGGATATATTAACCTGTAGAAATGTATCTAACATGATCATATAACTATGCTTTCTCCAAGGTTTACCAATTAGTGTATGGTCTTTTTGTTTAATATTTTGGGATAGTGTAAGGTTTCCAATGTTTACAAAATAAAAACTAATCTCTCTAAACTATGCAATGAAATGTAAAAAGAAAAGAAAAGAAGAACATATCTGAAATAATATAATACTGAAACAGAATTTATTTTTTAAATTTTCCTCAATATTTCATCAAAAGAACAATGTTCTTTAATGTTCAGAACAAACTATTTTAGAATTTCAAATTGGAGTTTTAATGTAGAAGAAATAGAGACAAAAATGCACCCAGAAACTTGTTGGGACACTTGTATAGGGAAAAATTCTCCCAATGGTGAATGGGTCCTTGCATAGAGGTTTTAAAAAAATAAAAATTGAACTTTTACTTTACTATTTATATTCTCTATTTCAGATTGCAGAATCTATTTTTGTGACTAATTTTCTACATTTTACTATCTGAATGTAAATGCAAGAAATGATAAAAAGTGAAGAAAGATGACAACTTTTTAAATGCAATTTTGATTTAATTTTTTCATGTAAAATATTTGAAAGAGAAAAATCAATGTAATATGTATGCAATATTTTGGAATCTTTGAGATTTTAAACAATGCAAAATGGAATTTTAAAACCCTAAACGTAATGAAAGCTAATGTAATTATGAAACCATAAATGAGATGCAATGCAAACTAATGCAAGTACTAGATCTAGGGCTTGAAGGAGTACCAATTTTAGAAATCTTATAATGTAAGAATGTCGAGTTCACCAAAATAAAATAAAATAAAATGGATGAGAGTATGTTTACCCAAAATAGAATGATGATCTAGGAAACCCTCACATTTCCCTAATTTACTTAGAAAAAGAGATCTCCAAATTTCCAAAAGGTAGAATTGACTTTCAACCTTGAGGTGAGTCAGTCAATCTTATTAGGAGGATTTGTTGTTTTCATATGAAAAAATTTCACAAAAATGACCAATTGGCTATTTTGGGAGATAAAATTGAATACCTTATCAAACTCAATTATGTGACTTAAGACTTGAATTGTAGAGTATTATGGTAGTAAAAATGGAAATAGTAACTTTTAGGCAGATTTGGGAAGGGAAAAATGGTTTGCATCTAAAACTAGGTTTTGCACTCTGAAGCAGGGCTCATTCACCCAGGGGAGAATGGGTCCCTGTAGCCTTTTTTGAAACTTCAAAAGATGAATTTGGAGTCCTTTGTCTACACTTTCTTCCTATACCTGTAAATCTGGGGTTTTGAATCTAGATCTGTAGAAAATATACAAAATAAAATTTTGTTTTGTGTGGATGGGGATTTTCCTCGATCAAACCCCAAGTTTGGTAATTGAACCTTGATGAAATAATATAAATATGATAAATGACACTATGTGCAAGCCCTAACCTTAAATGCATCTAAGGTTGTTATGAGCTAATATGCAAAGAAACCCTACTCAAGTGCATTAGATCATGATTCTTATATGATAAAGACCCAATTAGGGAGGATTCAAAACACCCTAATAGATCTAAAATATGACAATACATTGCTTTAGGTAGCTTGATAGAATGAATCTTGAAGATGGTATCGCTATAAAATAAGTCATTAGGTTAAGGAAAATGGAAAAATGCATCTCCCAAACCTAGAATCCATCATGATCCAACATAGGCATCAACCTTCACTCATGAACAATGCTTGATTAAATCTTTGACAAAATGAGCTTGAAGACCTACAAATACAAAAAAATACCACTCCAAGACTTCAACTTTGTTTGCTTGAATTCTTTTCTCCTTGCTCTTCAAAATTTATTTTCTTTCTTATCAAAAGTCTCTTCAATCTAGTTTGAAATAATGAAAAGACTAGGCTTTATAGTCTTCTTCTCTAATTTCTCGAATATTAGATCCTAATAGCCGACATTTAAAACTTGAATCTGGGACTTTAAAATACAACCAAAAAAAATATTTAAACTTTTATTTTGAATCTTAAAGGAGACCCATTCACCCCAGGGTGAATGGGTCCTAGCCTAAAAATCTAGGACCAATGTGTTTCGGGGTCTTTAATTAATTAAATGCATTTATTCAGTGCATGTTTTTATGTTGAAAAATAAAAAAAGTCGGTCTTGGGATGCATAATAAGGGGAATTAGGGGCCTACTTATGAAGGGTAAAAATGAATAAATATAAGGTCACTAAAATATGTCCAAATTAAGTGTGAAATTATACTATCACATAGAAAGGAGTACAATTTTATACACTACATATATTAACTATGGTCTATACTGACCTTAGATTTGTGGATCCCTTATGTGATATCTTTTGTCTTGTTGCATAGTTTTTTTTTGGGTCAAACCTTTATCATGAGTCAGTTGTGTTGGGAACATACCAATGGCATAAGGGTTTCCAATGAGCTCTTATGGCCTTATCACAATGTATATATTGTTTTATTTTGTCTAAAGGCAATTGCTCATAGTTGGGGTTAGTAATTACTTTAAGGTGGGTGTATGCATTCCATTATGTGCTTCACTTTTTTTCACACACATTGAACTTTGTGATGCATTTTTTGTATATTGATCATATTTTTAGCTACTATTGAAGAAACTCACCTAGTGAAAATCACACTTCGCTAGCCTGTGTTGTTTCTTTTCAAAGATCACCTAGTGAATATCAGACTTCAGTAGCATGTGATGCTTTGGTTCATGGGTCACCTAGAAAATATCAAACCTTGTTAGCTTGTGATTCATGAATGCTTTGGGTATGGATCCTAGTAATATTTTTATGGAGCTTTCTAGTCTATGACTGTTATACCCCTTTGCATGTTTGCATTGTGTTTGCATTGCATTTGCATTTTTTTCTCTATGTGTCTCTTCATCATGTATGTGTAATTATGTTGAATTGCACCTCATGTGTGTGTGTGTTCCTTTTTCCTTCCCTTGTTTTTATAGGATCTTGAGCCTGGGGGCTAGTGCATCCCCTAGATTCAATGTCATCCTATCTCTTCAAATTTTTGATAATCAAACCCTTCTTGGCTTATCCTTAATCTAGTGTGAGTCTAAGCATAATTTCATACTCTCAATAAGGTGGGGGATAAATGTAGCATTATAATTTCACACTAGGCTTAGCTCCCCCTCATGTGCTTGGATCCAATTGTGCATTTAATTTTCCCATTTTGTAATATTATTTAGAAAATTAGAAGTAAAATTAGAAATAAAGATTTAATAGTCATTTACCAATACTTAAGGCTCTGAAATAATAGGTCTAGGATAGGGACCCAACACCCTTGTCTAGCCTATTTTGGCTCAATTTAAACTATTTTGGTGTCAACATTTAAATATTTAAAAATCCAAAGTCATTTTTTGACTATCAGTAATTAGATCATAATTCTTATATGATAAAGATAAATGATAAATACCCAATTATGGAGAATTCAAAACACCCTAATAGATTTGAAATATGATAATACCTTGCTTTAGTTAGCTTGATAGAATGAAACTTGAAGATGGGATCACTAGGAAACAAGTCATTAGGTTAAGGAAAATGGTCAAATTCATCTCCCAAACCTAGAATCCATCATGATCCAACATAGGCATCAACCTTCAGTCATGAACAATGCTTGATCAAATCTTTGACAAAATGAGATTGAAGACCTGCAAATACAACAAAATACTGCTCCAAGACTTCAACTTTGTTTGCATGAATTCTTTTCTCCTTGCTCTTCAAAATTTATCTTTTCTTGCTTGTCCAAAATCTCTTCAATCTAGTTTGAAATGATGAAAAGACTAGGCTTTATAGGCTTCTTCTCTAATTTCCCGAATATTAGATTCCGATAGATGACATTTAAAACTTGAATCTAAGACTTTAAAATACCACCAAAAACATATTTAAATTTTGATTTTGGATATTAAAGGGAACCCATTCGCCCCTGGGTGAATGGGTCCTAGCCTAAAAATCTAGGAACAATATGTTCCAGGGTCTTTATTTAATCAAATGTATTTATTCGGTGCATGGTTCCATGTTGAAAAACAAAAATAATAGACCTTGGTATGCATAATAAGCGAAATTAGGGGCTTATTTATGAAGGGTAAAAATGAATAAATGTAAGGTCACTAAAAAATGTCCAAATTAAGTGTGAAATTATACTATCACATAGAAAGGAGTACAATTTTCTACACTACATATATTATCTATGGTCTTTACTGACCTTAGATTTGTGGATCCCTTATGTGATATATTTTTTCTTCTTGTGTTTTTTGTTTTGGGGGAAAACCTTTATCATGAGTCGGTTGTGTTGGGAACATATCAATGGCATAGGGGTTTCCAATGAGCTCTTATGGTCTTATCATGATGCATATATTGTTTTTTTCCACCTTAAAGGCAATTGCTCACAGTTGACCTGTTAATAATTACTTTAAGGTGGGTGTATGCATTCCTTTATGTGCTTCACTCTTGTTCACACACATTGAACTTTGTGATGCATTTTTGACATATTGATCATATTTGTAGCTACTATTGAAGAAACTCACCTAGTAAAAATCACACTTCACTAGCTCATGTTGTTTCTTTTCAAAGATCACCTAGTGAATATCAGACTTCAAGAGCATGTGATACTTTGGTTCATGGCTCACCTAAAAAATATCAGACTTTTTTAGCTTGTGATTCATGAATGCTTTGGGTATGGATCCTAGTAATGTTTTTGTGGAGCTTTCTAGTCTATAATTGTTATACCCCCTTTGCATGTTTGCATTGCCTTTGCATGTTTTTAGCATTGGATTTTCATGTAGTGTTTACATTTCATATTCATTTTTGCATTATGTGTGTCTTCATCATGTATGCGTAATCATGTTGAATTGCACCTTATGTGTGTGTGTGCATTCCTTTGTCCTTCCATTATTTTTCATAGGATCTTAAGCCTAGGGGCTAGTGCATCCCTTAGATTCGATGTCATCCTATCTCTTCAAATTTTTGATAATCAAACCCTTCTTGGCTTATCCTTACTTTAGTGTGAGTCTAAGTATAATTTCATACTCTCACTAAAGTGGGGGCTAAATATAGCATTATAATTTCACACTAGGTTTAGCTCCCCCTCATGTTCTTGGAACCAATTGTGCATTTAATTTTCCCATTTTGTAATATTATTTCGTAAATTAGAAATAAAGATTTAATAATCATTTACCAATACTTAAGGCTTTGAAATAATAGGTCTAGGCCAAGGCCCCAACGCCCTTGTCTAGCCTAATTTGGCTCAATTTAAACTATTTTGGTGTTAGCATTTTAATATTTAAAAATCCAAAGTCATTTGTTGAATATCGGTAATTAATATGAGAAATTAAATATTTGCATATAAATACAAGTGTTTTTCATCATTTGAAAGCCTAACAATTTTGAGAAGCAATCCTAGAATTTTGAATTGAACAATTGAGTAGTCAAGAGAAGAATTAGAAAAATTATAGTAGGATTATTTCAAGTCAATATCATGTTAGAGATACATCATGTTTCAATGTGAGCATGTTTATGTTTCATGTTTATTTGTTTTGTGATTAATAACACTTGTAGGAATTCAAATCAAACATCAATTTCTCCTTGAAGGTGATGAGTATAAGACTTCAGTCCATCAAGGAATGTAGATCTAAGTGATAAGTACAACAATTGTCAACTTGTCACTTGTTTATAATTTAGTTTATCCAACCGAGGGTAAACTTTCTTTTAAATCAACATCATCATTGTGGAGGTAGAAATACCAAAACGGGGTTTGACTTACAAAAACCCCTATATGGCACAACCATTTCCCCTCTTCATTTTTTGTAGGTTACATATCTAAAGTGAATTTGAAGATGATTGAAGACCTAATTTTTCATTCAAGCGTTCAATTCCTACAAGTCAACAAATTAGGGAAAGTGGATTTTATCAATGACAAACAAAGTTCTAATACTAAGTCCAAAAGAAGAAGAACATGCATATAAGGAGCAACAAGAGTTTGAAATCTAATTCTAAGTATCTATTTCCAAATATAGGATGCCTAATGCCCCTTTCTAGCTAGATCAAGCTCAAATTCACATGTCAAGTTCCTCTGTGCCTACCCTCTACTATTTTGAACTCTATTTTTGTCTTTCAATTTTGTGTTTTTTAGAAACCATCCCATTTTTTTGTATTTTCATAGTTAATCTAGGTACATCATTGCATTATCAAATTAATTTATAATCACATCATCACACACACACATCCCCAAGGATTGAAACCCTGGTACACCATTCAGGCTCTTCCATTGAAGTTAATAGCCAAGTGGGCTTTGAGATCAATTTTAGTCCTTTCCCTTGTGATATTGGAAGAGGTGCGATTTAAAACCTAGATCCCTTTTTCCAATATCACATATACAACATCCCAACCTCAAAGGATACACACATCCTAGTCCTCAAAGACACTATTATACCCACCAAAATTCCTATACATAATATATAATTTGATATTCAAGTGATTTATTTCAATATAGAGCCATTTAGTTGTCAAATGTTGTGAGGATATTTCATCCTTAACAATGTCTATAACATATGCCAATTGCCCCCTATTGAAAGCCATAGACACCAACTTGGTAAAATACTCAACAAACATTTAGGGTAGGGTTTAGAATAGTAGGGAAGGGAACCTTAATTTTTGGCTCCACTAAGGTGGCTCTCCAACCCTGAAAATCCTTTAGGAAAATATTTTTCACTTTCTACTTCCATTTCTTTTCTAGTATCATAGCCCTTTGACCCAAAAACTTTCCCCTTTCCTTTACTTTTTTTGCTGACTAGATTTTGAGGGTGACTATTTTCATCTTCCTCTTCCTCTAAGTGGTCTTAGGATCCTCTTCTTTTTCCTCATAATTTGGGTCCAAAAAAGGACTAGAAACCTCTTGGATAGAGTCCCTAAAATCATCACTCCCTCTCCCACATCAATAACATCCTCTTTCAATGACTTGAAAGAGGAAGTGCCAATGAGATTCATGGATAAATTAATATTTTTCTTCATATATTGTTCCATGGCCTCTCTACTAGGGGTATTGGAATTCATGTAGTTAACCAATAACAACATGAAACCCTAGAGTATAGGCATAATATTAGGTTCCTTCCTACTCTCCTTTTAGAATGTTGTGTAGAATTCAACAAATAAGAAGGGAAAGAAACATGCATTTTATGATAAAAAATGGTCCAATAACATGAAATGATAACCATAAATTGATCTATATCTCCCTTCAAGGGATACATACCTCATTAAAACCTCATCCACCACTACCCACATAGATATGAGAGAAATAAACTTATACCAAGAATACAATTTCACATGACGATTTCTCTCATCTCCTTTAAAGAAGACATGTAGTGCCTCATCTCTTGTCTTTCTATCGTTAAACATGTTTTTCTTCCTTATGTCGAAAGATTAATTACTTTACCAATGAGATCCTCATTTATAATGCACTCCTATCCAAACATTGTCACCTTCCTCTTCTTCCATCCCCTAGAGGACTATTTTTTTACCAAGAAGTCATGACTGTGGAGTCTCTCCAGTTATGAGGTTAAGTCTCCATCATCCAATATTTTTAATACTTGGGGCCTATGGTAGAAACCCTCATAGTTTAGTGGATCCACCTTGTTCCTATCACCACCCATTGTCTCTAAGTTATTGTCATCTCTTCTCATAATCTTCCATAAAACATTTATATTTCCTTTGTAGTTAAGGTTGAGCTATGAACAAAAAAAAATCCACGGAGTAAGATAGAAGCCATCATTAATTATCCATTAATTTTCCCCATTTGATCATAATTTATCCCAAGGTGTGAGTAGTCTCTTGTGAAATAATAATAAACCTAAATGGACTTCACTTATATGTGAACAAATAATAAATATTCCCAAATGTTCATATGTTTGAAATTGATTCCTAAGGTCGCAATGGAATTAGCCAATCTATTACCCTCACAAAGCACGTGCTAGATAACAATTCCATCAAAGCTACAAGCAAATCTATAGGATTCATTTATCATCCAACTAGGAGTTTGGTTCCCCTACAAATATTGAATTATATTTGAGGAATCTCTTTCCAAAATTACTTTGTTAAACTCTTTGAAATGAGAAATCTTAATAGCATTAAAGGCCACACCTACTTCAACATTGTCTAGTCTGAATACTAAGATGGATAGAAAAAAAAGCATGAATTTACCCTTATCATCTCATACACTATGACTTGCACTGACACACAAGTTTACCTTGGATGATCCATAAAAAGTAACCTTTATCCACCCCATGGGAGGTGTGTTCCAAACCATGCTTCATCTCTTGATGTTTTGGAGTTCTTTAGGGAAGTAGAGATAATTTTAAGTTCCAAGTCTTAGAAATTTAGAGATCAAAGTGACTGACTTCAGTTCTATAATTCTTCAAAATCATATCCATAATTCTCACCAAGAATTTCTCTTTAGTAGACAAATATATTTTCCAACTCTAAAAGTACTACACTTTTTGCATCTAAAGATCATATTATTTTGCTACTTCCAAATACCCCGAGAAACATGAAGGAGAAAAAGGGACCACAAAATCCTCAAGTAGGTATTAGGAGAAGGAGAGACCCATTGAACCAACATCTCCTCAAAGGAACTAGAGAAGACCCATCTAATATTCCAAAGGGAGAAGAGAGAAACCCAAATATCCCAAGAGAAGGAAAAATCCAACATCAAATGAATGACACTTTTAGCTTCATCTTCATTATCAATGGACATCAATATAGTTCTTTTAGCCTCTTTAGGTCTATATGCCAAGGGTGACCTTTAGCTCTTGCTCTTTATGTTCTTGTTATAAAGAGTTTTGGATACCTTTTGGCATATTCACTATTGTAGAGTTTGGTCAAATGTATCTCTCTACCCAATTGCATAGCTTAATCCATAAATGGTCATTTTGTTGATGATTCCTTTCTTACTCTTTTGGAAGTGGAAAGCAACATCAATCAAGCTCTTTGTTGCATGGATATTTTTTTGTGAAATTATGGGTTCCAGCATTCAATGGAAAAACTCAATTTTATAGGAAATCCTTCCTCCCAAGGCCTCATTGGCTTAATTTTTATGGGTGGAAATGGATAGAGCTACCCTTTGGAAAGCAATTTAATCTTGAATTGAGAAGAAGTTGTCTTACTGGATCTGTAGAACCTTATCTCTAGCAAGGAAGTTCTATATTTCTTAAAGATCTTGGTGACCGTTCATGTTTATTATTCTTCTTGTTTGATCCCTTCTAAATCCTCATAATAAATATTGAAAAAAATATTAGAGACTTTCATTCAGGTCTCCTTCAATATTTATAGTATCTTTCATTATGTATCATGGGAGTATTGTTGTCTCTTGCATGAATCTAGAGGTTTAGGATTAATTTCCACTTAACACCAAAGTTTTCCTTTATGTGTTAAATGGATCATTCAATCTTTAGAAGGTAATAAATCATGGAAAATATTGGCGCACCATTGAATTTCTTCTACTATCCCTTCTAGGAGACATGATTGGAAGGGGATTGGAATTCACACCCTCTTGATTATGAAAGATTTCATTCAAATCCAAGGGATTTTTGTGATGAAAAGTATTTGGAGAGTTTGGGAAGCCATAAAAACTTGGTTCCTTTGGAATGGCACAAGATTTCATAATGGCCTTTCCATTAATTAGTAGTATATATAGTGGTCTCATGTTTTATATTAGGACCATCCTCTTGCTATGACTCCTTGAGTTTTTTCTTTGAGGTTTTTCAAAAGAAGGATCAAGACCCTTCCAAATCTCTTTTCCAAAGTGACCCAAAAAATTATAGCCTAACCTAAAGCCAAAGATAAGTTTCATTTATCCAATTAAGATCATTTTTTAACTGCTCTTGATTTGGTTCCTTTGTATAGTGTACAAAAAGTCAAAGTTTAGTCTTTCAAGCCATGTTGGAAAGACTAGAAGTGGTACACTCATAAACCATTTCACAATTATAAGTCTTGCATAGACTATTCTTGGATTTCACCTCATTTTCCTATGGTTCATATCTTAAACCGAAGATGGCTTCTATAGTCTACGTTAGTTTGAAATTATAGATTTTTCTTTATTTGATTAGCAATTCTTAAGCCAAAGCTAGCTCAAATTTCCTTGTGTGTTCTTTTTCAATGTCTTCCTATTGGTTTCAATTTAGCCCATTTGGGGTTTTAGGATCCTTGATGTTCATTCTGTGGTTATTAGTAATCCCTCAAGAATCACTTCTAGTTTTGTCCCATAGCACAAATGGCCTAGACTTGGATCCATGATTTTCTTAGCCTTTTCATCCTCAACATTTTTCTTGGCACATTGTGTTGTTAGTGGGTTGTCCTAGAATCCCTTCCAAATATACTCAAATTTGGCATGCTTTCAAGGTAGAAATTATTTTTAATATTTGGAAGGATAGAAATGCTACTCTTTTCTCTAAATGTTTTGTTGATCCTACTTTCTCATTTTATACTAAAGCCTTGATTTGTTCTAATATGCTTATGCAAATTCAAGCACAAGCCAACATTGTTGCACTTGAAGTTGCTCACCTCGAGGTATTGTTGGATTAGTAGGGGAATGCCTTGTGTATTGTTGTCAAAACCCCTATGACTCTTGCCTCTAATTGAATTCATTCACTAACTCGTGGGCATCATCAAGGGTATAGCCAGTTTGCTCATGATAACCAAGATGCTCATTCTTAGGCCTCTTTCCCGCATGTGAGAAGAGACCATGCTCTATGAAAATAGTTGGATCTGACTACCTATCATTCTACCTCTCCCTCGACGTTTGGTCATGGAACTACTAGCTAGCTAGACTCTAGCAAGCTCCCTTAGTTGGACCTTGCTATTTCTCTTATTCATGATGCTACTAAAGATTTAAAAAAATAATGTTAATGATACTTGGGAAAAAATAAATGTTAATGATACTTGGACCCCATTGATGTGCGGGGCAAACCAAATGACTAGTACCCACCTCACCTCCTCCTCCCAATGATCTCGTTCTCACTACATAACAACTTTATGTAATGTTGTTTTGTTCCAAGTTGATGCCTCATTTGAACTTTCGAAATGTGACTTATTGCACCCAATATTTTTGTGAATATGTGTAATACTATTTTATAAATAATAATATAGATTTATTCATTTAAAAACAAAAAACAAAACAAAAACTTTACAACTTATAGTTATTTAAAATAAAAATTTACTAAATACTTGAATTTTAAATATATACAAAATTCCTAAATAATATTGAGAAGGTTATATATTAATAACTTGTAAATTTTAGCCTTTGTCTCTATTATTGAGGATGGTTTTTTTATTCTGACCTAATCCAAAAGATGTCCCTCTCAACTCGAAGACTTCCTTTTAACATTTTTACAAATTTGTTGTGAATACTATTTATTTATTTATTTTTAAATAATCTTTAAAAGATTTATTGCCGACTTCTGTTCTAGATGGGATGACTCTGAAGTCAAAGATTGTTTATCTTTTAGAAGACTTATAAATCTCCTGCAAGAAGAGTAGGACAAAAAGCATAGAACATAATCAATCTCTATTTCCCATTTAGACTAAAATACTGTATAATTGTGCTTTCTTAATTTCTTTTCTCGAGAATTCTAAAACTAATCATGATAATGAGATTCGGAGAAAGCATCTTTTTTCTCTCTTATAGAAGACAAGAATATATTGTGATATTATAGAGTGGAAAAGAAAAGATACAGTTATGACAGTTAACTATGGTAATACAACAGAGTAAGGAATATACTTCTTAAGAAGGAAGCTTAGCTGATAGTTCCCAGTTCCTACTAAGCCTTAATAAGATTTATAAAAGTGAATATTTCTTGTCAAAACAAACTCTGGAATCTGATCATGTCCTGGTCCAGATTATCTTGGTTCTTATAAGCTTCTTGTAATCCAGTTGTTCATAATTTGTAATCTAGTTGTTCATAATCTGTGGATGTGGGTATAGCTAGATCTATCTTCCTGTTCCTATTATGTCAATAATGGGAGGACGTTTCTTGGTTTATCTGTAAATGGGTCTGAAAAACAACATATGGGTATCAATATACAGGGCCGAAAGGGCATCTTAGACATGCAATTCTCAATTTGTTTTAACTCAACTATTGCAGGCATATATTGTATATCTACCCAAAAGAGCTTTTTAGAAATGGATCCCCCCACCTGCTGCTGTGAGTCTCATTAGGCATAGAGGGTGGACTCTGAGACTAGTGTAATTCCTCCATTTAGATACTCTCTGAATGCCCCTACTCGACTTGACTACAAAAGTTTTTACTCCTTTTGATATTCCTTTAGGTATGTTTTAAGCGTCCTTATGGAATCTGCAGGCATGCCAGAGAACACAGACTTATAATTAAGGTCTCTATCGTTTCCTTTTTGAGGTCTAAATTTGTGATTCTGTTGGCTCTTTCATGAAATGAAGCAGAACATTCTGTGTAAGTGGGGTCTTGGCCCTTTCAAGTACTTGAGGTAAAGCAGAGACGTACCAAATTGAACATATTCTCGGCTTTCTAACTAAGAAGAAGCTGAGGAATGTTCTGTTCCCTTTATTTGAAGTGGTTCCCAATAAGAAAGTGATTCCCCCTTATCTTTGAACCAGCTATTCCTTTGGCATTTTTAGACTTGGAATATATTGCTCTATATATAGTTTCAGGACCTTACACATGAAGAATAACGTATGTGAGTGAAAAGGCTTGAATTTTCTGCCAAGAATGGAACAGTCTAATTCAGGGATCCTACTACGGCTTGAAGGGCCTACATCTCAGCCCCCAAAATTCTCTCTTGGCATGGGTCTTGCTGTTTGTGCTGAGCCCAAGCCTCGACTAAGGTGGACACCAGAGCTTCATGAGAGATTTGTTAGTGCAGTGGCCCAGCTAGGTGGACCAGAAAGTAAGTGTACTTTCATGCCATTTATAGCAACTAAGCTTTTTACTTAAGAAAGAAAAAAGAACAGTATTAATGTCCATGAATAACCCAAGTCAGTCAAAGAGATCCCGTAGTAATATGTGGGTTTTTAATCAAAGACCCCTCTTTGATCTTTTTGTTGAGTCGGAACCCATATCGACAAGTAGGAGGTTGTGAGCTGCATTCCATTTTAATAGGCTTAAGAATCTCTTAAATGACTTAGATCTAACAATCAGAACACTTTTGAACTAATCAAGAAATCTTCAAATTTGTTTCTGGAGTCAGAATTGGTCTTAAATGGTCCATTCAAAGATGTATTTTTAAAGTTCTCATCATGTAGCCAATGCCCTCCTGCAGAAGCCACTCCAAAATCAGTTATGAGAATGATGGGTGTGAAAGGACTTACACTATACCATCTGAAGAGCCATCTTCAGGTATGGTGAATACTCTTGTCATTCTTATTCTGGACATGTAAGTCCTGTAATTTAGCTTGCATCATAAGCTGAAAATCTTTCTATTATTGTCAATACAGAAATTCAGGCTTGGAAAACAACCACACAAAGAAGTCAACATCGAGACAGCTAAAAATGGTAAGCTTTGAACTTATACAAGAATTGCATTGAGGAATCCTGACTCCTAATCCTCATCCCTAAATCTCTCTTTCGTTTGTTAACTGTTCACAGGGAGAAGCTTGGAAGAGCATGATCAAGACTATGTGACAAAAGACAGCAATAGCACACCAAGCCATCAGGAGTAAGCCATAAATTTTATTTTTGTTGGAAACTGTTTTATTAAGATTAATATCTACACTCCCCAATTATTATTAGAGTAACTCATTGGATTGCCTGGCAGGGCAATGCAGATTGCAGAGGCCCTGAATGCTCAGATAGAGGTACAGAGAAGGTTACATGAACAACTAGAGGTATGGCTATCTCAATAGGTGCAAGAAATCAGGAAAATCTTTGAATAAGTTTTCCTTAATTTTTTATGCATAGCTTGATTTATATAGTGTAAACTCTAATATTTCCTTGATTTGACAATGATATAGGTTCAAAAACACTTGCAGTTGAGGATAGAGTCACAGGGAAAGTACTTGCAGGCAATATTGGAGAAAGCACAGAGAGCACTTGCATCACAATCATGTCCTTCAGAAGGACTTGAAGCTGCAAGGACAGAGCTTGCAGATTTAGCAAAAAGGGTTATCACAGACTGCAGGGACTCTCATGTTTATAGACAAAAATCAGATGATTATAGTGGACAGGAACAGTCTTGTATTACACATTATTCCTATCAAAACTACTTGGAAGACTTTGTTGACAAGGATCATGTAGAACAAAATGTAAATGAACCTGATAAACAAAATTGTAGGAAAAGGTCCAGAACATACTGTAATGAAGACCTAGGCACTTCTAAACTTCAAGACTTATGTCTTAAGATTTCAAGAAAAGAACCTCTAGCTGTTGAGTCATTTTCTTCTAGAAGACCATTGTGGGAATCCTCTGAAAGCGAAGAAAGTAGTGTTTGGCAAGCTAGGACAGATGATTTGTTAAAAGATAAAGATAAACTGAAAAATCTTTCAAAGGATCTGACTGTTATGGCCTCTGATGTACCAGAGGACACCATGATTTCTCAATCTAATGTATCTGCATTTCAGGATTATCATGAAGATGGAGAAGACATAGACAGGAGCTTTGAATCTTCCCCAACATTAAAGTTGAGTGACTGTAGAAATGCAGTCAAAGGATTAGATCTAAATATATCAGGAGATGGAACCATGCCATATAAGGGAAGGGAATTGGATCTCAATGTATGTGGATGGGGAAGGTGATTTGTTTACCACTTTCCTTGGAATACTTTATAAATAATTTCAGGTTTCAGAGATATTAAGAGTTCTGTATATAATTTATTCTCAGATTTTGAGTGTTACATTTTAGATCAAAAGACTCAGATTGTACTAATATCATGTTGAGAATTAAATATCTATTATTTATGCCATTTTCTTCTTTAATTGAATGCATATTAAAAAGACTCAGATTCTACTAATATCATGTTGAAATCAGATATATATTATTCTATGTCTTTTTCTTCTTAGTTGTGTATATGATATGCCTTCATATAAGAAGTTAGAAACAGAACATAAAGAAATAATGCTTAGTTGTTTCTTGAATGAAAAATATTAAAATTTGAAATATATATATATAAGTCTATGTCTTTTTTTTCTTTAATTTTGTATATGATATGTCTTAATATAAGACATTGGAAGCAGAACATAAAAGATATAAAGTTTAATTGTTTCTTGAATGAAAAATATTAAAATTCTTATAATTTATGTAGAGAATTTTTCACCAAAATGTCAATTGATATGGCACCATAATTTTCATATCCAACCTTAATCTTATCGTATAACAATCATAAAAAAATGCATAAAAATGCATTTAAATATGTTTTTTTCGTGCTCTCTCTTTGAGATACTTCATACTATATTTTGTATTATTTTTTCTTAGTCATTGATGATTGTCTTCATTTTCTATGACAACTAGAATTTATTTCTCATGGACATTTGTAATGTTGAAAGTTGTTAACTAAATGTTTTTCTTTCTTGTAGTTATATATGTAATGTTTCTAATCTAGTAGTTATTTAGATTTTTTAGTTTCTTAATCAAATAGATTTATATATCATTTTAATAGAAAATAAATATATTTTATTTTCAAAAAAATAGAATGAAAATAATTTTACTGTCACATAAAATAGGTAGGATTCATATAATAAAATGGAATGTAGCTTAAGGAAATAACTATTCACAAGATCACATAATCATAAAGTCAAAATGATGAAAAAACTAAGTAGTCAAAGCTATAAACCCTTTATTAGTAAGGGGGTCCTAATCATCTAGGTTGTCCCACTCCCCATTAGGCAAATCTTTTCCATCATTGATGAGTTCCCAACCAATAAGAGAATTCTCTTCATTTTCTCAAGTTTTTGAATTTAGAACTTTAAGTTGCAACTAAATCTGAAAAAAATTCCTTTGCAATGAAATAGCACTAGCAAGCAAGGGAACTTATACAAACTTCTAAGAAAAGGCCACCCATATCATTCAGAGGATGTAGGCAAGTGGTGTGCAAGCAACATCCATCTCATTTACTACACAACTGGTGGTGACCAACTAAAAAAAATTCTGAACCAACAAAGGGGAAGAACACCTATAATAACTTTGTGATGACATCTAGTAGAATCAAAATGCTCATAATATTGGCCCTAGCAAGTGGATCTAGCATGAGGAGGGGAGGAGGATGACACACTAGCCATAGTGCAAGGGGTATTTCCCTACTAATCAAAAAGAATCTAGAGGTGTACCACCTCCAAAGCCACTTTATTGGCCTAAACTTGAATTTGCATTAGAAAATTATACACCACTAATGACTTTGTATGAGTAGAAAAAAGGGAATCAACAAAAGAAGAGCAACATTTATATATTTCCAAAAGCTAACAAAATATAAAATAAAAGAACACATAGCTAGGTGAAGCTAGTTGGAAATCGATCCCCATCTCCCAACAAAACATTCTACCAAGTGAAAGTCTATGGTTTAAAAGGCTTGAATAAATTAGGAATCTACAACAAAGTTGACTATATATGAGTGTAGAACTAAAATAAACTCTTAATTGTTTCAAACTATCCATAGAATTGAGATGTATGGTTTTACACACCTAAATGTTAATTATTTTCCAATAGGGAGATCTTGGCATAGTAAATATTAGGAAAAATGAGTAATCTTGGACTCCATAGTAGCTTTTGAAATTGTCTAGAAATATTTATCCCAAATAAAAGATGGATATTGGAGAGATCACTTGAATTCAACTTCTAAACTATAGGAAAATGTGGGGAAAACCATTAGAATACTTTTCAAGGAGTGTAGTTATGGAAGTGGTACCATAATATCACTTACAATCCTTCCACCGAGGTTTAGTAGATTGCACAAAGATTTTGTGCAAATATGGAAGAGGCACTACCTTACTTATCATTTTAGAAGTTCCTTTATCCTCATTATTTAGGATATACTTAGTTTTAGCTTGTGGCCTTGAAAACCAAGTAAAAGTAAGCTTCAAGTACATATATCAAACATGTTTAATGTTTCTTTTGAAAATTTTGAGACTATAATTGAAATTTTAAGTAGTGGCTTGTCCTTGAAAATAATGGTGGGACACCACAATAGAAACTTGATTGATAGAGAAACCATTGCCCTTTCATAGAATTCATGCCTTGATAGCTTCCCATACTTATTAGATTCTTTTGGACACAAAAAATTCTTTATAATCTTAACAAGAATAGGAGAAATAACTGGGGAATGAAAGTCTATGCCTTTTGAAGCCGGTCTCTCATAATGGAAACCAACAGAGATGTAATTCCTTAACAAGAATTTGTAAGCTCCATTACCATCACAAGCTCTCACAATATATTTAAGTAAAGTGCAATTATTGATATATATTCACATCAATAAGTGCTAGGCCACTAAAGGATTTGGGAAGACAACATAAATCCCAATCCATTCTTTAAAATCCTTGTTGTGGTCAAAATTGGCACAAAGAAAATTGTATCTTGTAGTACAATGACTTAGAAGGTGCCCAAAAGGAGGAGTAATAAACAAATGTGATAGCAAGAAATTTGGAGCATATTTGGAATTTACTAGTTAACAAAAGTGGCTTGGTAATATGGTATTCCAATCTCCTCTCAATTCTATCAACTGTATACTATTAGAGAATTGAGCATTAACAAGTTGATGGGGATTTTTGAATGGGAGATAGATTCTTTTGACATAATTTTGTAGAATGAAATTATCAAAGAGATAGCCAAAACTTTTAGAAACCAACACATAAAGTGAAGGTGCAAGAAGATCACTTTACTAAATAGACCTAAAAATCTCAAATTAGACGCCATCAATACTAAGGAAATCAAAATAACTAAAAAATAACATATTAATCGACTAAAGAAAGTTTGTGATAAATCCAAGAGCACAATGCATGGATAAAATGAGGACCAATTGGGAGGACATGTTTTATATGCAATATAAAACCCTTGGACATGATCTTGGAGGATACATACATTAGAATTATACCTAACTATTATTGTATATTAGCTTAGGATCTCCAAGCTTAGAATAAATATGATATTACCTTTGTTTAAGAGTGTCCCAAATCTAATGGTTGAACTTAAAACCCTGTTAAATTATCTTGATTCTAAATAAGCATAAAATTTTAATTAAAAATAATGAGATTTATAATAAAGGTTTTTATATATTTATTAGGCCTATAGGACCTATGTGTGTTATACGCCCTGTAATTCCTAAGTCTTGGAACAATTGTATATTTTTAATATTATAAATAATGTGGCCACATGGAAAAAGGCACATTTTGAAACTCCATAATTAACATTTTTGGCCATATGTTATTTATTTATGGAAATTTTAGAATTCATTGAGTTGGAGGATACTTAGTCAGGTATTTGATTAGTTGTGTATAGTGTGTGAAGAGTTTTATAAGTGGTATTAACTACACCTAAAACAACCACTTGGGGGTTACTTTGACTCCACTTGGTCTTGTTAGTCAAAAAAATCAATTGAGAGTTACATTATATTTGATGAGTTACACTTGCAGGTTTGACATATGGGTTGAAGGTGGTTTACTTTGACTAGCCTTTAGATAATGGTTTTGAGCCTATAGTTTTGGAAAACCATTTCTAGTTTCCTAGGTCCCATTAGCCTATATATTGAGGGCTTAGGATGGAGATAGTAGTCTAGTTTTATATAGTGTTATGCTATTAAAATTTATCTAAGATTAAGAGCATTGATCTCATACAAAGTTTGAAGCTTGAAATTGTATTGTAATCTATAATTGTTAATGATACATTAATTGTGATGTCTTAGAGGCTAGGTTCTTCCCTTTCTAGGGTTTTTCCCAAGATATATTAGTGTCACTCTTGTTGTATATTGTTTCAAGTCTTCTTCTATTTCTATTATTGGTCAAGTGAGAAATTTAGATATTTATTTTAAGTATTAAATAAAATCCCCTTATAATGTAAGTAAAATAATATGGACAATCACTTTGATTATAAAATATACTGAGATTTTTTAAATTGAAAAGCCTACTTATTTAGTAAATACTATGAATGAATCATATAAATGTCATTTTAATTTATTAAAATTTGAACATAATATTTTAGTTACATTTACTTTTAAGATAATTTATTAAGTTGGTTTAACCTTGGACTTTCTAAAATTAGATCAAAAGATGGAAGTCTTTTAAAGGTTCTTTGACATTAATGTAAGCATCACAAGGGATAAAATTACATACCGTATATTTTTAATTGTAGACTCCAAAAATCAGTGTGGATATTGCAAACCCCAAAAATAAAATTCATACAGCTCTAAAACTGCACCCAAAACTTCAGGCAGACCTCCTTTCAAAAATTATTTTGGACCATCAAAAGATTTCCTTTTCATCTAAAAAATTGGATAATGAAAGCCTTCACATTCATCTTCAAGAAATTAAAAAGATCAGGATTTTTACCCCAACAATACCCTTCTAAATTCATAGCTGAAAACTCAAAAAACTCACAAATGCCCACACATAAAACAGTTGCAACAACACCCAAATCACTCAACCAAGGAATTTTGTTTTAAAATTATGGATTCAAACTATTGAGAGTTCATTCCAAAGTAATAAGCATCACATATAATACAAATTTTGAGAGGGAATTCAAATTTCCATTATATTCAAGCTTACATTGTCTGCAACAACAAGTTGCAAAGATAAATAGACACTTCCAAAAACATTGTTACAGGAAATATTAACATTCAACCACTAAAATCAGACTCAAATTCCTTCAAACCAGCTACAACCAACAACATATGAAGCTAAAAATCTGTAGTGCCTCAATTCTGAAAGTCTCTGTCAAGTCTCACCCACCATTCTACCTTCTAACTCCTGATTTTTTCAAAATTTACTTCTTTCTTTCATCTTCTCCAAGCTAATTGTTTTCATTCTCCTAAAAAATCAGCGCATTCCATCCTCTAATCCTTCCTGGGCATGGGCATATTTCTCTCATTAAGTTTTATTGGCAGATTAATTACCATTTTATCAATTTTCACCCCCACTAGCTCACTCCATTACCTCTTGCACCAGGCACCCAGATTCTCCCACATTCAATTTTATGCCAAATTTTAAATTTAATGTGGAGTTAAAATATGCCAAGAATGGCCTCCACTTTCTTGAGCATGGGATTTGATAAATTCCCAAAATTTGATAATAAAAAAATTTCCATCACCTCCATTTCCCATTTTGAACCAAATTCAAATTTAATTAAAATGGCTCCAACTTTGAGGGTCTAAGAGGAAAATGAATTAAAGAGAAAAATCATGCCTACATAACGCAACCAAAACAAAAATCAAATGAAAAGAGAAAATAGGAAAAGAGAAAATATTTTTGGGTGTGTAAGATTACTTGTGCACCTAGATGCTCCTACATCAAATAACCCAGGTAGAAGAAATGTTTCATGAATGAAGTTTATGAACATTTGAAAACCATATGTTTATTTTTGATCCACTATTCTTCTTTATTTTTTTAAAATTTTTTCTTCCTCTTCTTCCAACATCTTGATGGAACTAGCTTCGCTCTCCTCCAATAATTCTTCTCATCATTCTTCTTTCCTCTCATGGATTTGTATCCACCATGAACCATCTCCTCCTCTAATGATTCTATCCTTTCCTAACCTCTTTTGTGGGATCCAAACCACCAAAATCTAACCACCTCCACCAAACTACCTCATCATGCACATCAACACTTACAAGACACACATATAAATCTTCCCCTACAACTTCATGTAAATCAATAGTTTACATCTATTCTTCTCCATACTTCTCAACCCTCATCATTACAAATGAAGGAAAAACAATATCATCACAAAATGCAAACAAATTTTCTTCCTCTTTCTTCACTGCAATGTTTTCAGTGTCATCTTCAGTTGCAACCTTCATCTCATCCTTCGCTATGAGGTTTTCAACTGTTGTATCAATTCTCCCAATTGTAGCATCTTCAACAACCAAATCTATAGTATTCTCATGGAAATTTAAATCTTCCATGCATCTACCTCCTTGTCCTTTATCCTCTATTATATTCATCCTTTCAAGAAAATCAAACTCAAAATTATCAAATCGTACCTCATTTCTTTTCATTGTTTCAATTTCTTGTCCTTCATTTTCTGCTACACCATTCAGCTCTTCATGGTCTTCTATCCAATCTTCTTATTGCATCTGGTTTATTTTCTTCATCTCCTCTTTTCATAGGATTTCATTCTCTTCTTCATCCACTTTCTTGTCAAACCTAGGGCCTTCCAACTTTGTTATGTCTAATTCTACATCTTCTTCATCTTCATTCTTCATTCTTCCATCAGGGCATGCTTCCACCACACATTCTTGCTTCTCATTTCTCTTGGCTATCCTTCCATTCTGGAATCATTCCAATCTATCTAACTTTACATTTATATCCACGATCATCCAAGAGATTCTCCTCTTTTGATATTTTTTCCAACCTTCTTATATCACAAGCTTCTTCCTCAGGAGTATACCCATCTCATTTTCTGCTACAATACATCACACATTCTACAAACATAATTTCTCACAACACACTACCGTCTACCCAAAAAAGACTTTGGAATATTCTTCCTCTACCCACTTTCTCTCAGTGGAAGAAATATACACCTTCTACCCATATTTCATGCCTACAACAAACATACTTTCTCCCAATTCCATCTCTTGTGGTTTCACCACTTCACTCTTCACCACTCCTCACCCATAGGTCTTGGTGCACACTCTACACTCTCAAGATCTTCTAGCTCTAATACCATTTGATGCAAGACAAAAATCAAGACTACAAAAATTAGTTTGGTTAATGCAAACCCCAAAAGTAAAATTCATACGACTCTGAAACTGTACCCAAAACTTTTTGCGGACCTCCTTTTGACGTTTTTTTGAACCATCAAAAGAATGTATTTTCATCTAAAAACCTAGATAATTAAATCCCCCACATTCATCTTCAAGAATGTAAGAATATCAAGATTTGTACCCCAACAATACCCTTCTAAATTCATAGTTGAAAACTCAGAAAGCCCATAGATCCCCACTTTCAACAACTCGCTTTAGGCAACATAAAACATTTGCAACAACACTTAAATCACTCAACCAAGGAATTTTGTTCTAAAATTATTAGTTCAAACTATTTAGAGTTCATTCCAAATTAATAAGCATCACACATAATATAATTTTTGAGAGAGAATTCAAATTTCCATTATATGCAAGCTTATATTGTCTGCAACAACAAGCTGCAAAGATAGCTAGAAACCTCCAAAAACACTATTATAGGCAAGATTAACATTCAACCACTAAAATCATACTCAAATTCCTTCAAACCAGCTACAAATAGTATCATATGAAGCTACAAATATCTAATGCCTCAATTCTGAAAGTCCCTATCAAGTCTCACCCACCACTCTACCTTTTAACTCCTGATTTTTTCAAAATTTAATTATTTCTTTCATCTTCTCCAACCTGAGTGTTTCCATTCTCTTACAAAATCAGTTGCATTCCATCCTCTAGTCCTTCCTAGGTGTGGGCATATTCCTCTCATTAAGTTTATATGGAAGATTAATTTCCATTTTCCTAATTTTCACCTCCACTAGCTCACTCCATTACCTCCTACACCAAGCACCTAGATTCTCCCATATTCATTTTTATGCCAAATTTTAAATTTAATGTGGAGTTACAATATTACAACAATGGTCTCCACTTTCTTGGGCATGGGATTTGAGAAATTCCCAAAATTCAATAAAAAAATAAATTACAGCACCTCCATTTCCCATTTTGAACCAAATTAAAATAAAAATATTTAATGGCTCCAACTTTGAGGGGTTGAGAAGAAAATGAATTAAAGAGAAAAATCATGCATGCACAACACAACCAAAACAAAAATCAAAGGAAAAGAGAAAAATATTTTTGCCTGTGCACTCGAATGCCCCTGCATCAATTTTACATCTATTATTGGTACTATCATAAGTAAAAATATCATAATATTTATTTTTATTATTGTTATATATTTTAACCCCACATTTGAACCTTTCAACAAAATAACTATTCTTAATTCCCTAGCCTTCAACATATGAACAAATCAACCATTCCTAACTCCCAATAGTCCAAATTGACCTTTCATGTAGCATTTTATTTACCTTGGACTAGATTGTTAATGTTGATATATCCATTAGACAACTCCACATAATGGCCCTATAACTCTATTTTAAACTCCATTTTCCCATTCTTGATGATAAATATTTTGAAATTTAACCATTATTTATTGTCTTACATGTCAAAACACCTCAAGTTGAGCATCTAAGATCTAATAGTTAGGATACTCCTTGGTCATTAATACTGATCAAATGATATTATCATTTCATCACATAGCATTAGATCTCATAAAGCATCATTATAGAGCACTTTCACTAGCATTACGTCAATAGCTCCATCACAACATCTCAAGCATCTGCATATTTTCTTGTCATGTCATTGATCATTATATATTGACAAAGGGGACTAACCCATTGTTAAGGTGATTCTCAATCTTCTATTTTAACATAAAATAATCCCAATTTGTTTTCCATCACCATCCCTTTGAGATTTAGAAAAATTTAAAGGAAAATATGTCTTGAAAGAACAATAAAGGACATATTAGTTGATCCATAAATAAGGAGGGTAGTCTTTATACACTATCTTTATCAATGGATTTCTCAATGTAAACTCAACAAAACTCTATTATTATAACCTACCTCTCATGAATGTTTATTATAATTAACAATGTCCATTCAAGAGTTAAGCTTGAAATAATATCATAACAAAAATGAAACATGTAAAAGGCATGTGCAACAAGGATACAACACAAGGATTACCTAGGATAAATATTTATTGAATAAAAATTCCAACAAGAGTGATTTTTTCTCCTCATTTTAGTATCACAACCATGTTAAAAGGAATTATAAATCCTCTATAACTTTCAAAGAACTCTTTATTGATTAGACACTAGCTCCTAACACTTCCAACCTTCTTTGCATCTTTAATCCCACACTACCACTTTCATTCACCAAGATGAATATATAAATGAAGGTTTTCACAAGATTTAACATGAGCATCCCCTCATTTAATTTACTTATCTTTCCTATAGTCTCCCTAGCATCAAAATTAGAAGATTAAATGTTCAAATAGTAAAATCAAATGACAATATTCCATATTCAATCTACATTATAATGAATTCATTGCTTCTACTAAAGAGGCATTTTTGTTTTCACCTCGTTTTACCAGTTTATAAAATTCCTATAGTGATGACATTTTTTTTGTATTATTATGACATTAACCATGGTAGATTACTACTTTGGCCACTTGTTAAAATAATTGAATTCATTAAAATAATTTTTTAGGCCATTTTGAGATCTAAAATTGTTTTAAACACTCCCTGAGATGACCCATACCACCCCAACCACCCTCTTGACTTCATTACAATTGATCATGATCCACATTAATCTAAAAATGAAAATTCCATTATCTTGGAAAAGAATTCAACTTTTCACACACAAATGAAGCATATAGATATTTATTACCATTTTTAATGATATTTATGGAGGGTGGAAGGGTGATACTTGAAATGTTGGGAAATATGTCTGAACCTTTCTCCTAATTTTGATATTATAGGAGGTACAATTTTAGATTAAAAAATGGAAAAGCTCAAATTTTGGGCTATAAGCTTAGTTTATTTGTCAAAATAAAAATTCTTAGTTGCTTGACACCACCTATAGACTGCCCATTGTGTAGATCTCTTTGAGTACTTCAATTTTTTTTTAAAAGGGCCTGATTGACCCACCAAATCAAAAGTTATAGCCCTTGAAAGTACACTTTTTTACCAACATATGATGTATATTATGACACATCATAAGACATATTTGATTGGAGGATAATTTGGGCACCACTTTTGGGTTATTTTACCTCATAGATATCTAATTACCATTTGATGGTTTTAGGTTTTTGTATCTCCTATATATTAAGTGTTTGAGGTGGAGTTTTTGTGTAGAGTTTATGTAGATAATGTTAAGCTATAAGAATTCCTCTAGTTCTCTAGTTGGTGATACTCATGTGAAGGCTTTCTTTACAAGTGTATTGGAATTGTTATTTACTAAATAATACATTGAGTTGATTTAGAGCATAAGGTTTTTCTCTTGAAAGAGTTTTCCCAATGTACACCTATGTTATGGTATTTATTGTTTAATGTCTATTTAAATGTGTTTCTACTTTCTATAATTAATAAAATATTGAAATTTTCATCACTTTCCTCAAACTATTAGTGTAGGAAGCATTTTTGTGTAGCCTTCTTCATTTCATTTGGTATTAGAGTTTGATCACCTCAAATTTTAGGTGTTGGAAAAAGGTTTTTTGTACTAATATTAATTTGAGTGGGAGATTGCACAAAGATGGTTTTATTATTATTGTAGGAAGAAATGGAAAGCACATCAAGGATAGAGATGGAGAAGTTCTTAGGCACAAACTTTGAGTTGTGGAAGCTCAAGATGGATGATGTGCTCATAGATAAAGATTAATGAGCTATAGTATCTAGATACAAGCCTATATCTACATCACAAGAAGACTAGGACAAGATGGATAGAAAATAAAAGGGTATTATTAGAGTTGGTTTTGTTAATTGAGTGTTGTTGAATGTGTATGAAGAAGCTACCGTAGAGAATCTTTAAATGAAGCTTGAAGAAATTTAATAGGATAAATCATTGGTGAATAATATTTTCTTAAGAAATGAGTTGTATACCTTTAGGATGGAGGATGGTGAATATATAGTTGAACATATAAATTCATTCAATATGATGGTAACCAAATTTCACTCTATGGGAGTGAAAATATAGGAGGAGGATCAATGTATGACTTTTTTGTGTTCTTTTCTATATTCATGGGACCACCTAGTTATGGTCATTGGGAGCACTACCACCAAGTTTAAGATGGAAAAACGGGCTGCATATTTTATTTTAGAAGAAATGAGAAGGAAGACTTTTGAGTAGGCTAAAAATGTCCTATAAGTTCATGGAAGATCAAAAGAAAAATACAAGAATAAGGACAAGAAGAAAGAAAAGTCTAGATCCAAATATACTAGTAAGTTCATGGAAAAATATTGGAATTAAAAAAAAATGGACATCTAAGAAGAGACTATAAGGAGGAGGAGAATGAGAAGAAGAAAATGGTGGATTATATTGATGAATCTTAGATATCCTCCCAAGATGAAGGTGATTATTTTGTCCCTACCTTGGCTACCCATGCATCAAAAGGTGCATGGTTTATATACTCTAGTGCCTCTTTCCACATGACCTCACATCAATTTTGGTTTATAAAATATGAAGAATATGATGGTGGGAATGTGTACCTAGGATATGATTATCATCTAAAGATTGTTGGTCATGGTAGAGTCTTAATTTGATTCTCTAATGGATGGGTAAAGTGGATCAATTGTGTACTACATATCCTTGGTTTTGCATGAAACCTACTTTCTATAAGTAAACTAAATGATATGGGTGTGCAGGTTATTTTCTTGACTGGAGGATGCAAGATGGTCAAAGGAACTACAATTCTTGTTGAGGGTGTTAATATTGGCACTCTATTTCAGCTAAATACATTCACAACTCAATGTAATCATTCTTCAATTCTTGCAATAAATAAATCTACATAATCTTCACATTCACCATTAGAACCAACAATAAAAAGGTGCAATGTGTCTACTTTTGATGGTCATGAAAGGCTCCAACCCGCTTTGGTAAGTAATACCTTATTTTTTAATTGTATTTTTTTAATCACCAAGCCACCATGTAGATTTGGAATACAAACCTTATCCCAAATAATAAGGAAAAATACTCTCTTTTTTTCAACCCCAATCCATAAAAATAAATTCTAGATTTGTTCAAATTTTTGCACCAAGTATTTTGAAATTTTGAATAGAGAGAGAGAGAGAGAGAGAGAGAGAGAGAGAGAGAGAGAGAGAGAGAGAGAGAGAGAGAGAGAGAGTAAATAGGAATGTCTTGTAGTGAAGCTTTGGACAATTAGAATTTTCTAGCATGGGAGAGAATTTTATCTTTTCATCTTGTTAGTTTTCTTTGAATCCTTTCCAATACTGAGTTCCAATAGGCCAAAGCAACCTTTTTAACCATCAGTGGTAGACCAAGATAATTATTCAAGAGTCGAGAGTTAGTGCACCCCAAGATCGCTATAATTTTTTGTTGAAGCTCCAAGGAGGTGTTAAAGAAGTAAATATGGCTTTTATCAAAATTAATACATTGACTTACAAAAACAACATAATCTTCCAGGAAGTGTTTCAATCTTCTCACCTTCAATATAGACTTGCATAACCAAAAAGGATTGTATCATCCATAAATTTTCAAAAAGTGGAGAGGTGAACAAAGGAAGCAACTTTAGTACCTTTAAGCTCCCTTGTTCTATTCATAGACATACTATTTCTCTCAATGACTTCCACCATTAGAATGAATATGTAGGAGGATAAAGGTCCCCCCCTACTTGATACCTTTGCTAATATTGAAGAATCATCAATGGATACCATTGACTAACACAAAGAATTTTGCAGTGGTAATACACTAAAAAATTAGACTAATAACCTTATTCTAAAAACTCGAATTCTCAAAAATTATAAAAGCAAAGTTCCAAGCGACTCTATTGTAGGATTTTGAAATGTCAAGCTTGAAATTTATGCCTTGTGTGTTACTCCTATCCATGGAGTGAACAAATTCATGAGTATTCAATGTGGACTCCAAGATTTTTGTTCCTAGTACAAAACCCTTTTAACAATGAGAAATCAGTTTATCAAGAAAGGGTTGGATCCTAAACACAAAATATTTAGAAAACACCTTGTAGGTTGTGTTATAGAGGCTAATGGGTTTGAAATCAACCATAGAATTAGGGTCAAAAATCTTGGGGACCAAGGCAATAAATGGGTTATTGAATTTCTTAAACACCTTCCTAATTCTTACAAAGTCCCTTGTAGCATCAATGACATATTTCCTAATGATATACCAAAAATCTTGAAAAGAGGCAACCGTAAAGTCATTTGAACTCACAACTTTAAAGGAACCCATGGAGAGGATTGAAATTTTGACTTCCTCCACCATAACAATATGCATGATGGAGATATTATATCCATAAGTGAGTAATGAGGAGATACAATTCGATAAATTCTCAACAAGAGTAGAGGGGGAGGGGATGGAACAAATATAAAGTATGAAATTGAAAAATCGAGTAGCAAGTTGGCCCACCTAGTCATTAGAAGTCACCTCAACACCTCTTCATAAGTATGAAAATTCCTTTTTCTATGCCACATGGTTGGTTGATGAAAGAAGGAAGTATTCTATATCCCCCATTTAACCACTAAATTTTGGACTTTTGTTTCCATAATATCTCCTCTTTCCTCATGAGAAGATTCCATTCTTTGGATAGGTTGTTCTCCAAAAGGGAGGTCTCCATAGAAGTATCCCCACCTTCCATAGCTTTCTGAACATCCTATAGCTTAGAAGATTTTTTTTTGCTCAAAGACAATATCAAAAGAAAACTTGTTCCAGTGCTTGACTTTGTTTTTATTATTCTTAATTTTTGGGTTAATATGAACATACTAGACCCTTGGATTGGGGTATTCCACCAAGAAGCAATACAATTTATAAATTTAGGGTGAGAAGTTAAGGAGCAAGGGGTTATGATCTAAGCCAGTGTTGAGAAGGCCAGTAAGCTTGATATTGATAATTGTTTCCTAGTCTGAATAAATGAGAAATCTATCTAGTTTAACCTATATAAGGTGCCCTACCAATATTCTGTTAGTCCAAGTGAAATTTTTTAACATGGAGGTCAATAT
The DNA here is from genome assembly GCA_007115665.2 of Sequoiadendron giganteum. Classification (NCBI taxonomy): domain Eukaryota; kingdom Viridiplantae; phylum Streptophyta; class Pinopsida; order Cupressales; family Cupressaceae; genus Sequoiadendron; species Sequoiadendron giganteum. The sequence goes on from VCHN02000014.1 coordinate 11,617,619, forward strand.
CCATCAGACCAGGAATAGTTAGAAAATAAGAAAAGTATGTCATACTATCCAAATAATCCATTATCTCCCCTAACTTTTATAAAGGATATAGTGGGGTGTTAAAATCTCTAACCACCATCCAATAGGCTTCTTTGTTAGTATTAATTAGGAAGAAATAGCCTCCCTAACCTCTTTTCTTGTATTTATCAATTTTGATGCATAAATGTTTAGCATTATCCACTCTCTATTATCATAACAAAACTTAACTTTCAAACTATTTCTTGAGTGGAAAAAGTATAAAAAACAACTATTTGGATTCCACATTGTAACAATCCCTTCAAATTCTCCTTGGTCTTCCTAATGGAGAGATTTGCATTTGGCCTAAATTTTTTGGTGATAATTCTAAAGTTGTCTTTAAAAAAATTGACTTCTTATAGGAGAAGGATGTTAATCCCATCAAACATGTAAATTTTCACTAAAAATCTCTTTTGAGGATTGTTGAGTCCCCTAATATTCCATGACAAAATTCTCATTTATAGTTTTCCTAGAGGAGACTTCTAGGGTAGCTTGCTTTCCATTATCAATTTCACAAGTTGCCTCCCTAGGTCTAGTTTCCTACTAGGAAGGTCTTCCAACCTTAGCATCCACCCCTATATCAATAACTTTCTTAGCAATTCCTTTTCCTTTATGTTTAGATGTCGTCCAAACAATTTTGGTTAGCATGAGGACCCTCCTTCACAACACCCCAATTTTTAGGAGTAAGGGGACTATTTAGATTATCCTTTGGAATCTCTCCATTCTCAATAATTTTATCTATGTTTTCCAACTAGGCCTTGTATTTTGGATTTGATGGAAGAGGGGAAGCCTCATTTCCCTTTTCCTCCAAAACTTCCCAGTCCACCTTGGAGGGGAGCTCCCCATCCTCCTTATTTTTTAAAGATAAAGAACATGTATTAGTCTTAGGGACCACGCCCTCCACCACAACATATTACTAGAGAAAAGACACCTTCTCTAGACCCAATTGGATGTTTGTATGTGAATCAAACTTCAAATTTCAATTTTTATCTAACTCTACAACAACAGAATCCAAACACTTTTTTTTATCAAGAGAAAGTTCCCAAGTCCAGGGATCCATGAGTTGGCTAACTATATAAATATGTCCTCCTAAAAGGGGTAATCCTTCAAGCCTTTATCCTAATATTTAAGCTTCTCAACTTATTTCATCCCTTGTTGGTTTTTCCCTTTATTATCCATGCACTATGTGATAATATGGCCAAGATTTTGACAATTTTGGTAGAACACTCTTGATTTTATATATTGAATAGGTTGAGTCTATCTCCCAAATTTAGACTCGCTAATTATGGAGGTTGGAAGAGTCTTAAAAACTTCAACTATAACACAAAATCTAAAAAAAAATAACTTGGTCTTCTCCTTTGTGACCTTGTATACTATGAAAAATTTCTCAAAGGAATTACCAATCCAAGTGAATATTTCTTCATCCTATTACTCTAATGGGAGGCTTAGAAGTTCAACCCAGACTGGATCAGTTCTATTTAGATCTACCTTAGGGTTGAAATGTGACCTCCAATGACAAAGAGAAATATTTTTTTCCATAAATCCATGGTCCACCAGCTAATACACAAAGGAGGTCATTCTAGGCCTTAAATTTAAAGAGGAGAATACCTCTTTCCATAATACAAATAGAGATGCTTCCCTTCAGCTACCATTTGGTCAAGACCCATTTCCTAACCAGGTCAATATTGGGTCACAAAGATAAGAAATTTCCTACTAATGTGTTTTCCATGGAGAACATAATTCTATTGATAGTAGAGTCTAGCAGCTTAGTAGAAATTCCTTCCTCCGACACCAGCAACACTAGGTCATCATTCCTAGGAAAATGCTCCCTATGGTCACCACCTACTAGGGCATGATTCCAGCTCATGGACCCAACAATCAAGGAACTAGGAAATGTCTTTGAGGGACTACCCAATGCAATACTTCCATCATGCGGGGAAAGGGGAGGATTCTTATTATCTATAGGATTATCTTCTTTGATATCTCAGTTTGCAAGTTACTAATGTGATAAGGAAATTGCATGTTTCATTGTTTGGGATCTATGAGTTATGCAATTGTTTGGGTTGATCAACCATTTGGTTTTCAATGGGATGACATATGTGGATTTCCTATATCTACAAGATTGATTCAATGTTGATGTAGACTTTGTTAGTTGGTATTGTCTATGGTCATTTGTGCATTGGTATGTTGTGTTGGGATGAGAGGATGGATGATTAGAGTGTTAGGATTTCCATTGTTTGGGACTTGTAGCATGTGGATTTATCACAATGTCATGATATATTAGTTACATATTTTAGTGGGAGCTTTTGGAAATGATGATTTGATAGTATACGATTGATTCCTAATGCTTTGTTGATGGTTGCATATTATTGGCTTGGAGATATTGATTCTACTTGTTATATATAGTTTTTGGGGTTGCAATTGAGTGTGTGTGGACCATGGGTGATCTTCATTTAGGAGATGATTGTCATGATGCCATGTGCAAATTGCTATCACAATTTAGTGGGATTTTTTGGCAATGATGTGGATTAATTGTTGGTGATGGATGATCTTCTTTAGTGTTTGTTGATTTATTGGAGGAGCTCTTAGATCCTATTGCTGAGAAGAGTTATTCCATATTTGTAGGTTTACTATTAGGAGATGGTTATCTTCATGTGATCATTGGTATTTAGCATGGTTATCTCCTTGTGCATATTAGTTTATTTATGTTATCATATATTGATGAGGATTTTTAGAAGATGTTATTGGGTTGATTTCCTAGTTTTGGGAATGGATATTTTGAGTTTGATCTTCCTTGGTTAGAGACACTTACATTCATGTTGATATTATAGGATATATATGCTTCATTTGATTTATGAGATTGAGTGGTAAGGTTTTGTTGAAGATTTTATTTTGGGGTTGTAAGGAGATCATACTTGACACAATGTAGCACTTTGAGGTGTTGGTAGAAGGACACAATATGATTTACATTTTCTCTCTTTTTTCTATGGATTCTTCCTAGAGGTTCATGTTCATATGATTTGGGAGAGTTATGGTGAAATTTTGTGAGAGTATATGTAGCTATTGGTGTTTCATGTGTGGATCATTGTGATTGTTTTTGGTACTACATTGTTTTGTTCATTTTCCATGCCTTGGTATTAGTGTTGATAGGTAGAATTGATATTATTTTTTCTATTTTCATATTTGACATTACCCATGCAGTGGGAGTTCTTGCATATGTATGTTCTTCATTAAAAAAATTTATATAGGAAGCTTATGAGTGTGGTTTATCGACTGCATATATTGTTGGCATGAGTTTACTAATTTTGTTGATACCTAGGAGGTATGAATTCTTGGATGAATTAAAATTTCTTGTGGATTCTATTTCCAATCATGTGGGTTTTTAACTTTAAAAATAGCTCGAAGCCTTTTTTATCACTCGGATTTGATGCTTGTGTTATTTGGATTGGTGTATCTTTGGTGCAGGAGCACCTGGTTGATTTCTTGCCTCCATGAGGCAATTTTGTTATTTTGGATTGGTGGTTGGTTTTTATTTGTAATAAGGTCATATTTGGACCATGTTAAATTTATTTGAGTCATTGTTAGGTTGCTAGGTGTGTTGCAAAAGTTGTCAATTCTTGTAAATGTTGTCATATTGCAAAATTGCAAAAATGGGAATATGAAGGGTCAAAAGGTGAAAATAATGTATGGAGTCAATTGTTTTCAGTTTGGGATTCTTCTAAATGTTATATAAGGCATTGGTGAAAATTGGAGAACATTTGGAGTTTGTAAAACTTGAATTTGAATATCAAACACAAGACTTTTCCTACGTTTTTTGTTGTAACCTGCTGCTATAGGAGTCTGTATGGTTCCATATAGGTTGTTTAGGATCTAAATTGAATTGTAATTGATGCTAGGGTTAACCTTCTTTCATTCCCAATTGGTTTTGTTTGATTTCATTTAGTTTGGAGGTTTTTAGAGCCAATTCACTAAAAATTGTCTGGAAACCCTAAATTTAAGGGTCTGATTGAATAAAATGGGTTTGTGAGCCATTCCACTCGGTGAAAAATGATATAACTTGGTGGAATGACATATTTAGGTGTAGGTTTTTGTTTTATGTGGTTTTCAATAGTAGGGGAGACATATTGATAAAGATTTGGTGATGCCCTAGTTAGTTTTCTTCATGTTTTTAAGCAAAAGTGATGCATAGAAGTAGGGTTTTGTTGAAGAATTGTTAGGAGATCATTCTAAGTGATGATAAATGAATTTTCAAACCTAATTTGATGTGTCTAAATCTTTGGAATGGATTTTTTCAATGTGGGAATAGGATATCCTTGTTTTGCCTTGTTAAAGTAGCCTAATTAGGCCTAAAGAGCAATGTAGCAACAAGTTTTTGAGGATTGAGTTCTAAAACAACCTACCCTAAAAATTTGGTATGTTATAAAAATCCCAAAAGGGTATTTGTAATGGTGATTTTTTTTTGGGTTTGAAATCCCGTTTGAAAGATATGGTGAAATTTCACTGTTTGATGTGCTACAAGGCAGTTTGAGGAAATTGTGAGAACAAGACCAAGTTAAGGGTTTCAAGGTTGAAAGATTGTTCAAGATTGATTAAATTAAAAACCTCCACCTTGATCTGCATCAATTGGTATCAGAGCATATATTTTGATCATTTGAAGGAAAGAGGTTGAATTTTGAAAAAGGAAAAGTAATTTGAAAAGACAAGATGCCTCCAAAGGGAAGTGCAGTCATTGATAGGGAAATGAGAATGATGAAGGAGTCTCAAGAAGCTCTTTTAACCAGAATTGGAGCATTGGAAACAAACCAAAGAAGAGATAAGGCCACTACAGATGAGAGTGATCGAGAGGAAGAGGAAGAGGGTGAGAATGAAAACCCTCAAAGTGGATCCCATGAGCAAGAGTTGGATCCTGAAGAGATGAGGATGGTTAAGATGTTGAAGGCTATCAAGGGAGATGCTTCAGAGGTGAAAATGTAATTTTCCATGTATGGTTGGAAGATGGATAATGAAGAAGTGTTAGATTAGGTTGATGCACAAGACAATTATTTTGAATACAAGGAGGTACCAGATGAACAAACGGTGAAATTTGCAAAAACTAAGTTGAAAGGCCCTACCTTAACTTGGTGGAATTATGTGCAGGAAGAGAGAGTGAAAAAGGGAAAAGAAAAAATCAATTCATGGGATAGGATGGTGTCTAAAGTTAAGAGTCAATTCTTGCCCGGTGACTATGCAATACAAACTTTTAGAAAGCTACAAAATCTCAAGCAAAAAGAGACAGATGTCATGGCCTACACAGAGGAGTTTCACAAATTGAGCATTAGAGCATGTCATTTTGAGGATGAAGTTGAAAATATAGCAAGTATATAAATGGATTGAGGTTCAATATACAAGATGAAAAGAGTATGGCCACCCCAAGAATGGTTGAAGAATGTTTCCAATTGGTTGTTAGGGCAAAAGAAAAGTTGAAGAGAATGTAGGAGATGCAAGGTAGAGGTAGAGGCAACACCTCTAGAGGAAGAGGTTCATTTTCCAACTCAAGGGAGTCATATGAAATCCAAGAAGATGTAAGCAAGGGCCAAGAACAAGGGGAAAATCAGAGAGGTGGATATAGAGGCAATGGATCAAGTTTTAGAGGTAGATTTGGAGGTCAAGGAAGAGGCTTACAAGGATTCACAGGAAGGTGCTATCAATGCAAAAAAATTGGACACCAAGCATGGTAGTGCAATGAGGTTCAAGCCTCTAGTTCACATGGAGGTGAAAGAAGAACACAATTGGTACAAGAAGAGGACATTGAGAGTGTAAACTCTCCATCACAACATGCTGCTCTAGAAGTTGGAGAATCACTCATCAAAGCATCAAAGGAAAAAGAGCCATCACAAAGAAGGACACTCTTCAAAATAACTTGCAATTGCATGGGTAAGGTATGTAATGTTGTCATTGACTCAAGAAGAATAGATAACATGGTTTCTAATGAGAAGGTTGAGAAACTTCATTTGCCTAGGATACCACATGATACTCCTTATAAAGTTTCTTGGCTGAATGAGGGTCAAATTGTTTTGGTTAATGAGCAAGCTTGGGTTGAGTTCAATATAGGAGGGTACAAAGATAAGATTTTATGTGATGTATTGCCTATGGATGTGTGTCATTTTCTACTAGGAAGGCCTTGGCAATTTGATAGGCATGCTTTGTATGATGGTGGGAAAAATACTTATGAGATAAACAAATATGAAGTCTCTTTTACTTTGACACCCTTGAAGGAAGATGATAGAGGACAAACTAAGGTAGCTACTATGATGATGGTTGGTAGGAAAGATTTTGTAAAGGTAGAGGAAAAGGAGGATAGAGACCTTGCAACCACTCCTAGACTTGGAGATGTGAAGACAAAAGATATGAAGAATATGATTTTCGAGGGAAATGATATTGAGTTGGTGTCAAAATATGATATGTTGAAGGTCAAAGATGAATTGATGTTACAGACTCAAGTTTGGCTTAAAAGGTATGTTGATGTGAAGTTAGAAGAGGTTGTTGGAAAATGTGCCTCAATAAACTGGCTTGGACCTCTGTTAAAGGCTTGATGAATTTATGCCCTTATCGCTTTACCGTGGTGTTCTCATTTGGTCGGCTTGACCCTTTGGTCACTGAGACTTAGTCTAATTGACGAGACTCTAAGGGTTGTCATAGTGATGGGCCGACAGGCGTGGAGTTGGCACATTGTTTGCTAGCCTTAGTTTTATCGGTAGAGTAGTCATCTATCAGTGGAAGGAAATGCTTTGTCTTGCCAATGTGTTGATGCCTTGCATCAACGGCTGCTATCAGCTTCATCCAATGGTGTTGGCTGCTTTTTGTGGCATCTGAAGGCAAGTACTATTGTTAACCTTTTAACCAAGTGGAATCACCTGTGTGCATGATGCATGGTGGCTTGTCAAAGTGGTGAGCGCAACAAAGAGATGGTGGGCCCCAAGTTGCTTTATGCTAAGGTTTGTCTAACCATGTACACTTGTCTGCACCTTGGGAGTTCCCTGGGGAATCTAGCAGATGCTACTAGAGATTCCCTGAAGGAGCTCCAATGGCTTCCACATAGGCCAAGCAGAGTGCACGAGTGGTGGACACGTGGCAACTTCAGAAGCTCGTTCCAGGTGAGCTCATGGGAATCTTGGTGATTCCCCCCTGGATGCCCCAAAACCTCTTGAGCGGCGAACACATGGCTTGTGGGACTTGATAGGTTTGGTGGTCAGTGTTTTGGTGATAGCGGATTATTGCCGGCCCAGAATGTGATGCAATTGTTATCGATGACGAAGGGTTTTTGAAGCCCAATGATAGTTGACCGATCATTGCTTGGTTAAGCAGAAGAACGAATAGCAGTGCAACATGTGGCGATTTCTCATTGGTTGTTTTTGCATTATTGTTGAAAAACAACATTTATTGTCGGAGGATGGATTGGTGAAAAATGATTTACTATGCAGTCTTATTTGTTCGCATTTTGGCAATTGGCAGAGCCCGAAGTTAGTATTTTCTATGCAAAAAATTTATTGCGGGGGTGCCTCAATGCAGGTGGATCCAATCCAAGATCGATTTGGTGTGTCAGTGAAGAACTAAATTTAATGCACCCTAATTGGTAGTTGGAAGAAGACTTGAAATTGTCGGTCTTGACAAGAAGTCATTTAATCTAAGAGAGATTAGAACAAGCATAATACTGTGAAAGAGGCTGTCAAGTTTTGTATTTGTTGTATGTCGAAGTACCATTGAAATAGTGAGTGCATGAAAACTCAAGTGTTGTTGTGAGCTAACTATCAAAGAGTGAGGGCAGTAACTTTGTATGTAATCTTTTGCTTACTGTAATACAAAGTGTCTTTCTATTGGTGTGGTGGGTTTTTTCCCGAAAGGGTTTTCCCATGTAAATTTGGTGTTATCTCTGAAACATTTTATTTATGTTACTCTTGTTACCCTACATGTGTTCATCTTAAGTGTTTTAATGTTTTAAAACTGGTCTTTACACATCTCCTTTGTGGTTTTAGCATTAGGAAAGCGTTTTCGCACCTTTGATTTTCCTTACAAGTGGTATCAGAGCCTAGCCAGTTGTGTTATCCTTGTTAGTAGGGCTGGTTTTTAGTGCTAATACTGTTCCAGTGGGAGTCTTGCAAAGTTAGAACTTATTTATTTCTAAGATGGTGAGTACATCAAGAAGAGTTGTTATTGAGAAATTCAATGGCGGAATACTTGAGTTGTGGAAACTCAAAGTGGAAGACCTGTTAGTGGATAGAGACCTCTGGGTAGCAGTGTCTGGAACTATGCCACAAGGTATGAATCAAGAAGAATGGAACCTTGTAGATAAAAAAGTGGGAGGTCTGATAAGACTTTGTCTGGCCAATTTTGTACTCCTGAATGTCCATGAGGAGAAGTCTGCAACTTCGTTATGGAAGAAGCTTGGTGATATTTATCATGGAAAGTCTCTGGTAAATAAGTTATTCCTGAGGAAGAAGTTGTACTCCTTGAATATGGAAGAAGGTGCATTTGTTGTAGACTATTTGAACTCGTTTAATATGAGTGTTGCTCAATTGGCATTTGTGGGTGTAAAGATAGAGGAAGATCATTGCATGCTCTTGCTATGTTCATTACCTGACACTTGGGATCATCTGGTGATGGCTATTGGAAGTACAAATGCTACTTTCAAGATGGAAGATGTGGTTGCTTCATTTTTGTCTGAAGAGATACAGAGGAAGTCTTCTGAGATGGCCAAAGAGGCCCTTGTTGTTCGAGGTAGATCAAAAAAGAAAGACAAGAAAACAGACAAGAAGTCCAAATCTAAATCTGTAGGGAGATCGAAGTCTCCTGGTAAAAAGTCCAAGGTACAATGTTGGAATTGTGGGCAGCCTGGTAATATCTGAAAGGATTGTAAGGAGAAGAAGAAGAAGAGTAACTCTTCAGACTATGACTCTTCTCAGAGTGATGCAGATGCCTTCATTGTAGCCTTGGAAACTCAAGTATCAAATGATGTCTGGCTGGTTGACTCGGGTGCATCCTTTCACATGACGTCTCATAGAGAATGGTTCACCAAGTACGAGAAGTATGATGGTGGAAAGGTGTACCTGGTGAGTGATTCAACATTGGATATTGTTGGTTGAGGTAGATTCAATATATAGTTCCCTGATGGTAGAATCAAATGGATTGGTGGCGTACTGCAAATACCAGGTTTGGCTCGTAACTTACTTTCTATCAATAAGCTTAATGATGCTGGTGTAGATGTTTCTTTCTCAAGTAAAGGATGTGAGATGGCTAGAGGTGCAATGGTGTTGGCTAAGGGTGTATGTACTGACACTCTGTAAAAGTTGGATGCACGTCCTATTCAATGCAATAACGCCTCTGTAAAGTCAAGCAAAGTTGTTCTTGTAGAGAAAGATGAAGATGCTTCTCTGGCTGCAAATGCAATGGAGGTGAAACTCCCAGCAAAGAAGACCATTATGTGGCATCATAGACTCGATCACATACGTGAGAAAGGTTTAAAAACCCTGAAAAATAAAAATCTTGTTGAAGGGCTTATAGATTGTAATCTTGAGTTCGATTTTTGCGAACACTGCATTTATGGAAAGCAATAATGTGTTTCTTTTTCCTCGAGCTCTCATAAATCTTCTGGTGTACTGGATTATGTTCATTCTGATGTGTTTGGTCCAGTGAATATTCCTTCATTATCAAAGTTTAGATATTATGTTTCTTTTATTGATGACTATTCGAGAAGGACATTTATATACTTTCTTAAAAGTAAATCAGAAGTGTTAAGTCATTTTAAAGAGGTTAAAAACTTGGTAGAGAATCAGACTAGAAGGAAAATAAAATGCTTGAGGACGGATAATGGTGGTGAGTTTTGTTCTACATATTTTGATAGATATTGTAAAGACCATGGGATTAAAAGGCATAGAACTACACCTTATACTCCACAACACAATGGAGTTGCTGAAAGGTTGAATAGGACATTGATGGAAAAGGCAAGGAGTATGTTGAGTAGTGCTGGTCTGGAGCAGATGTTCTGGGCTAAGGCTGTGGCTACAACATGTTACCTAGTAAATTTTTCTCCTTGATCTTCTCTTGTTGATAAGACACCTTTTGAAGCGTGGTCTGGTAAGAAGCCCTCTCTAAGACATGTTCGTGTCTTTGGCTGTGAGGCATATGCATATGTGCCAAATGAGAAAAGATCTAAGTTGGAGAATAAAGTTGTTAAATGTATCTTCATTGGCTATGGTGCTAGTGTGAAGGGATACAAGATTTGGAATCCTGATATTGAGAAGGTTTTGTATAGCAGAAGTGTAATATTTCATGAGCTGAAACCTTCTACAACTAATCAACAACTAGAGACATATCAAAGAGAAAAGAAGAATGATGCAGTTGAGATTCCCCAAACCCTAGGAAAGGGAGAACTACATGGTGTACCTGAAACTGAGGAGAGCTCTAGCAGCTCTAAGAGTTCCAAAGATGAAGAACCACAACCTCAGCTAGTGAGAAGGTTTACACGTCAAAAACAACAACCTGATAGGTATGGTTTCTCCATTTTGGATTCAAACTATGCCTATACTTTAATTCCTAGCATTGAGGAGCCTAGGACTACTAAAGAGGCAATTAATATGCCCGATGCAAATTCCTGGTTGGAAGCCATGAATGAAGAAATTAAATCATTGGAAAAGAATGAAAATTAGGATTTGGTACCTTTTCCTGAAGGAAGAAAGTTTGTTGGTTGTAAATGGGTATTTAAGAAGAAGACTGGTCTTGAGGGCAGTGCTGAGAAGTATAAAGCAAGTTTGGTTGCAAAGGGGTATTCCCAAGTAGAGGGAATTGATTATGGAAAAATATTTTCCCCTGTAGCTAAGTTGACATCTATCAAATTTTTGTTGTCACTTGCAGCTGCATATGACTTAGAGATCGAGCAGATGGATGTGAAAACAATGTTTCTTCATGGAGAGATGGAAGAAGAAATTTACATGTCCCAGCCCAAACACTTCATTGAAAAAGGTAAAGAAAGCTTGGTCTGCAAATTAAAGAAATCTTTGTATGGTTTGAAGTAGTCTCCTAGAAAGTGGTACCAGAAGTTTGACACATTTGTGTTGTCTATGGGATTTGTGAGATAAAAATATGATCATTGTGTGTATTATAAAATTGAAAATGATCATGTGCTTATTATTACCCTGTACGTGGATGATATTCTGTTAATAGGAAATAGTAAGTCTATGATTTCTAATCTAAATCTTAGTTGTCTGCAAAGTTCAAAATGAAAGATCTGGGTGCAACAAGGTATATTCTGGGGATGGAGATAAATAAGGACAAAATTGGCAGAAAGCTTTGGGTCAGCCAAAGTAAGTACATGAACATTGTTCTGGAGAGATTTGATATGAGTGATTGCAAGCATCTAGTTGTTCTAGTTACCCATGGAATGAAACTATCTGTTGAAGACTGTCCAAAATCTTCTACTGAGATGGAGGACATGACCAAAGTGCCTTATGCAAGTGTTTTTGGCAATTTAATGTATGTGGTGGTCTATACAAGGCCAAACATTGCCCAAGCAATGGGAGTACTCAGTCGATTTATGGAAAATCCAAGAAGGATGCATTGGGATACTGTAAAGAGAGTGTTTAGATATCTGAGAGGTACCTTAGAATGTGTTGTGTTACCATGGAAATTTGGTTGCATCATAGAGAACTCTCAGCATTCATGGGTATGTGGACTCTAATTGGGCAGGGGACATTGACAGCAAAAGATCCACCAATGGATACACTTTCATGTTAAATGGTGGTGCAATCAGTTGGATGAGCAAGCGACAGGCTATAGTCGCTTTGTCCATGATGGAGGCAGAATACATGGCAGTGACTCATGCCTGCAAAGAAGTTGTTTGGCTCAGCCGCTTATGTTCTGATATTGGTTTTAATGTAGGGAAAATCACTATTTTATGTGATAGTCAGAGTGCCATTTTTTTGGAAAAAAATACAACTTTCCATGCCAGGATGAAGCATATCGATGTGTAGTATCACTTCGTGAGAGATATGGTGGAGGATGGAAAGGTTTCTTTAGAAAAGGTGGATACTCTGAAAAATGTTGTTGATGCATTGACAAAGCCAGTAAGCACAGACAAGTTCAGATGGTGTGCAAGTTCAATGGGCCTTGGGGCCTATGATTGCAAATGAATTCAAAGTCTGGAGGAAGCCAGTAAGTCTTCATCAAGTGGGAGCTTGTTGGAAAATGTGCCTCAATTTACTGGCTTGGACCTCTATTAAAGGCTTGATAAATTTATGCCCTTATCGCTTTACTGCAGTGTTTTGATTTGGTCATCTTGACCCTTTGGTCGCTGACACTTAGTCTGATCAGCGAGACTCTGAGGGTTGTAATAACTTGATGGGCCAACGGGCGTGGAGTTGGCGGATTTTTTGTTGGCCTCGGCTTTATCGACAAAGTAGTCATCTATCGACGGAAGGAAATGCTTTGTCTCACTAATGTGTCGATGCCTTGCATCAACGGCTACTATCGGCTTTATTCGATGGTGCTGGCTACTTTCTGTGACATCTGAAGGCAAATACCATTGTTAAGCTTTTCGCCAAGCGGAATCACCTGTGCGCATGACACGTGGCGGCTTGTCAAAGTGGTGAGCATAGCGAAGAGATGGTGGGCCTCGAGTTGCTTTATGCAAAGGTTTGTTTGGGCATGGACACTTGTCTGCTCCTCAGGAGTTCCTTGAGGAATCTAGCAGATGCCGCTAGAGATTCCCCGAAGGAGCTTCAGCAACTTCCACATAGGCCAAACGAAGTGCGCGAGTGGTGGACACGTGGCAGCTTCAGAAGCTTGTTCTGGGCGAGCTCATGGGAATCTTGGCGATTCCCTCCTGAAAACCCCGAAACCTCCTGAGCGGCGAACATGTGGCTTGTGGGACCTAATAGATTTGGCAATTGATGTTTTGGCGATAGCGGATTATTACCAACCCGGAATGTGATGCAACTGTTAGTGATGGCGAAGGGTTTTCGAAGCTCGATGACAGTTGACCGATCACTGCTCAGTCAACCGACGGAATGAATAGCAGTGCGACACGTGGTGATTTCTTATTGGTTGTTTCTGCATCATTGTTGCAAAACAACATTTATTGTCAGAAGCTGGATTGGTGAAAAGTGATTTATTATGCAGTGTTATGTGATCAAATTTTGGCAGTTGGCAGAGCCCGAAGTTAGTATTTTCTCTACAACGAATTTATTGCAGGGGTGGCTCGATGCAGGTTTGCAGGTGGATCTGATCCAAGATCGATTTGGCATGTTAGTGAAGAATTGAATTTAATGCACCCTAATTGGCAGTTGGAAGAAGACTTGAAATTGTCGATCTTGACAAGAAGTCGTTTAATCTGAGAGAGATTAGAACAAGCAGAATATTGTGAAAGAGGCGGTCAAGTTTTGTATTCCTTGTATGCCAAAGTAGCATTGAAACAGTGAGTTCATGAAAACTCAAGTTTTGTTGTGAGCTAACTATCAGAGAGTGAGGGTTGTAACTTTGTATGTAATCTTTTGCTTACTGTAATACAAAGTGTCTTTCTATTGGTGTGGTGGGTTTTTTCTCGAAAGGGTTTTCCCACATAAATATGGTGTTATCTATGAAATGTTTTATTTTTGTTACTCTTGTTACCCTGCATGTGTTCATCTAAAGTGTTTTAATTTTTTAAAATTGGTCTTTGCACGTCTCCTTTGTGGTTTTAGCATTAGGAAAGCATTTCTGCACCTTTGCTTTTCCTTATAGAGGTGTTTTATTCATTGTTTTCCAAAGAGGATAGTGGTCATTCAAAGGTTGGTAAATCTAGGGTTGGTAAACTTGAGGTTGGTCATTTCATATCAGAGGTTGGTAAATCTGAGAAAGCAACAATCATGGGGGCAGAGCATCAGATGGAAGAGATGGAAAGGAAGGGTGAAGAGGTCCAAGATAAGTTGCAATGGAAAAAGAGAAAGTTCAAGCACACAATGGAAGTGAAGAAGAAAGAAACTCATGACAAGGATGGAGTAGGTACAGTAGTAGGTAAGGATGTAGGTTCAATAACACTTTCAAGTGAAGAGCAGGGTAGAGATCACACATCAGGTGAAGGGAAACATTCTTTAATGAAGAACCGGTCAACCATAAGGGACAATGCAAATTTTTAGTTTTTGGTCCATTGGAAAGGTCTACCAGATAAGAGGGTTACTTGGAGATGAAAGAATGATATGGCTAAGCATCAATATATTGTGCAACACTATCCTTAAGGGGACTTGAGTTCCTTTTTGCCCGGGAGTATGGTGCAAGAGCACTTGGTTGATTTCCTGCCTCCATGAGGCAATTTTGTTATTTTGGATTGATGGTTGGTTTTTCTTTGTAATAAGGTCATATTTGGACCATGTTGAATGTATTTGGGTCATTTTTAGGTTGCTAGGTGTGATAGTTAGGTGGGTTGCAAAAGTTATCAATTCTTGTAAATGTTGTCGTATTGCAAAATTGCAAAAAATGGGAATATGAAGGGTGAAAAGGTGAAAATAATGTATGGAGTTAGTTGTTTTCGGTTGGGGATCCTTGTAAATGTTATATAAGGCATTAGTTAATGTTGGAGAACGTTTGGAGTTTGTAAAACTTGAATTTGAATATTAAACACAAGACTTTTCTTGCATTTTTCATTGTAACTTGTTGCTACAGGAGTCTGTACAGTTCCATATAGATTGTTTAGGATCTAAATTGAATTGGAATTGATGATAGTGTGAACCTTCTTTCATTCCCAATTGATTTTGTTTTATTTCATTGAGTTTGGAGGTTTTTAGAGCCAATTCACTAAAAACTACCTAGAAACCCTAAATTTGAGGGTTCGATTGAATAAAATGGGTTTGTAAGCCATTTAACCTAATGAAAAATGCTATAACTTGGTGGAATGGTATATTTAGGTGTAGGGTTTTCTTTTATGTGGTTTGAAGGACTAGGGGAGGTAGATTGATAAAGATTTTTTGATGCCCTAGTTAGTTTTCTTCATGTTTTTAAGCAAAAGTGATGCATATAAGTAGGGTTTTGTTGAAGAATTGTTAGGAGATCATTTGAAGTGATGAAAAATGCATGTAAAGACCTAATTTGATGTTTCTGAGGTTTTTTAATGGATTTTTGTAGTGTGGTAATAGGATATCCTTGTTTTTCCTTGTTAAAGTAGCCTAACTAGGCCTAAAGAGCAGTGTAGCAGGAAGTTTTTGAAGTTTGAATTTTTGCTCAGATGGTGGACTCTATTGTGGGGGTTCCCAAGGCCCCCCTGCTCCCCCCTGACCCGTGTTCTCCCCCTTTGAGGACGTGTCTAGTGGGTACCCCCCCTATGGGCTCGGTGCTTTCACCTGCGGGCTTTTTGCGGGATGTGCTGCCTCCGGGCGTCCCTTTGACGTCGGCGGTTGAGCTTCCTCCAGCGGCCGGTTGGAAGGATGTTTTGAATAGTGGGTTTCGGGCCTCTTCGTTTTCGGTCCCCCCTAAGTCAGTCACATTTTCAGAGACTGTGTTTGAGATTCTTGATACAGTTAGTGATAGAATCCTTTCCTCTATGGAGAATGCGGTGGTGGGGAGATTCCTCTCCTATCGTCTGACGGTGGACATGGTTAGAAAGTGGGTGAATGTGAAATGGAGGCTTAAGGGCAGTGTGGAGATCCGAGTGATGGCTGGTGGTCTCTTCCTTTTTTGATTTACTGCTGTTGAGGATTTGGTGCTTACCCTGTCTTTGGGCCCGTGGGTTTATGGGAAGCATAGCCTCGCTTTGTGCAGGTGGAAACCTGGGTTTGATCTTGCTGTAGACCTTAATATGTCGGCTCCAATTTGGGTGCGACTGCCAAGCTTACCTCTTGAGTTCTGGGATGAAGCCATATTCAAGGTTGTTGGTGACTCTTTGGGTCAGTTCGTAACTGCGGATGCGGTCACTAAATCTAAATCAAGGTTAGTATTTGCTCGTTTCTACGTCAATATTTGCATAGATAAAGTTCTTCCTAACTCTATCAAGCTTTGCTCCAAGTTGGGGAACTGGGTACAACCTATTTGTTATGAAAACGCAGTGGTTTTTTGTCAAAGGTGTGCCAAAGCTGTGCACCTTATCTCTAATTGTAAATCTTCAGTCAGTAGGGAGACTATGGATGTGCTTGACCCTAAGATTTCGTCTAATCCCAAGATTCCGGTGGTGGAAGTCTTGAAGCCTTTGGGTGAATCAGAGTTTATTCCCCCAAATTTGGTTCAGTCTCCTGTGCCTCCTCCGAGTCCCGACTCGCCTGGGGTTCCTCACCTTGTCACGAACCCTAGTGACTCTTTGGTGTTGGGAACCTCCACTTGGAAGGTCTCTTTGTCTCAGGTTCCTGGTTCCTCGGTTGTCGCTACTTTGCCATTAGGAGCTTCTGAAGAGGGCTTTGGCCCTGGGTCTTCGGCTGCTGATCCGTTGTCCTTCAATTTGGGGACCTATGGGGACTTGGTTGAAGACAGGAAAATTTGGGAGGAAAGTATTGGTCTGGTTGAAGAATTTACTGAAAACTTGGAATGTTTAAAGTTGGAGAAAGTGGAAGTGGAGGGGATCTGGACCACGCCTAAGAAGAAGGGCAGGAAGAAGAAGGTTGATGTGGGTGGGGATTCCAAGCCTGGGAGGCCCTCATAGAGATCCACCAGAACGCGTGAAATGACAAATGAGATTGCCTTGGGGAAGCAAAGGACATTGGATGTGTCCTCAAAAAAAGGTCAGAGATGAGGATTATGTCTTGGACTATTCGGGGATTTAATAGTATGCACAAATAGCATGCACTGAAGAACTATATAGTGGAGCATAAGGTTGATGTTTGTCTCCTACAAGAAACCAAGATGACGAAGATTAATTTTGAGAGGGTTGTTAGCTTTATTTGGCCTAATGCTTCTTTTATACACAGTGATGCTGAGGGTGCTTCGGGGGGATTGGCTGTGCTTTGGAATCCTTCTGATTTTTAGGGGTAGGAATTATTTCATTGTAAAAATAGCATTGGGGTTTCGTTTTTGGTTAATGGAGAAGTTTGGTCAATAATTAATATTTATGCCCCCAACCGGAGGAACTCGGGGAATTTCCTTTGGGGGAACATTGTGACTCAAATTAATAGGAATAAAGGTGGTCGGTGGCTTGTTGCTGGTGACTTCAACTCTCCCTTACTACCATCTGAGAAATGTGGGGGTCTCCTAGATTATACTGACAGTATGACTGATCTAGAAATTTTTTTGTGTTCTTTGGGGTTAATTGATATTGATCTTCGGGGGCAGCGTTTTACCTAGTCTAATAGAAGGGCTGGTGCTGACCTAATCCAGATTAGGCTTGATCGTTTCCTCTGTTCTCCCCATTGGACCAATACCTTAGGTGCCAACCTTGTGGCTCTTCCCAAGATGGTTTCTGATCATAACCCTCTTCTGTTATCCACTAATATTCATCCTTCAAGTGGACCCTATCCCTTCCGGTTTCAAATAATGTGGAACTCTCACCCCAACTTTAAGAAAAAAATTGTTGAATGGTGGAATATCCCTATACAAGGGTCTCCCATGTTTAGGCTATGCTACAAAATTAAGCATATTAAACTGATGGTTAAAGGTTGGAACAAGAATGTGTTTGGAGATGTTTTTCAAAGGAAAAAATAGATTAAGGGGAGGTTAAAGATTCTACAGAAGAATATGGATGAGGGAGATGTTAGTCAACAGGTTAATAATCAGGAAAAGGAGGTCAGAAGGGAATGGGAAAAAGTTCTAAAAAATGAGGAGGTTTTCTGGAAACAAAAATTGAGGATCCAATGGCTGAGAGAAGGAGATAGGAACACATCTTTTTTTCACGTATCTACTGTCAAACACTGGAAAATGAACCAAATTTATAAACTAATAAGTAACTCTGGGGAGGTGATTACTGATCAAGCCCTTATTAAGTCCTGTGCGGTTAATTATTTTAAGGTGGCTCTTTCGGCCCCTACAAGGGAGCCTAACTCGGCTTTGGATTGTTTGGTTCTCCGGGACCTCCCTACGTCCGTCTCTTTGGAGGATAACTTGGGCATCCTAAGGAGTGTTTCCATGGATGAGGTTAGGTTGGCTACTTTTAGCATGGGGGCATTTAAATCTCCTGGTCCTGATGAGTTTCCCCCTGCATTTTTTTAAATTTTTTGGGATACTATGGGCTGGGATCTGGTGCTCGCGGCTAGGGACTTTTTTAAATCTGGCAAGATCCTCAAACAAATGAATCACAACTTCATTGCCTTATACCTAAGATTAGTGAGCCACTTTCTATGGCTGACTTCTGGCCTATTAGTTTATGTAACACCATCTATAAGATCCTCTCCAAGATTCTTGTTAACCGTCTCAAACCCCTGCTTGATAAAATTATTAGCCACACTCAAAAGGGGTTTGTCCCAGGTCGACATATTCTTGATGCTGCTTTGACTACCCATGAACTATTTCATTCTATGGATAGAGGTAATAATGTGGGCATGGTGCTTAAACTCGATATATCCAAAGCCTATGACAAGGTTTTGTGGAAATTTATTCCAAAGGTTCTAGCTAAGTATGGATTTAACAGGTTGGTCATTGAGCTCATTATGGAGTGTGTTAGAAATGTCAAGTTTTCGGTCCTAGTAAATGGTTCCCCCTGCGGTTTTTTCACTGCTGGTAGAGGGCTCCAGCAGGGCGACCCTCTATCACCCTACCTTTTTATAATGGTTGTTGATGTGCTTAGTAGGAATTTTACAAGTCTGCTGTCAGAGGGCTCCATATCTGGTGTTAGAGCGGCTACTTCTCTTTGTCTGATTGTTGTGCAACAATTCGTAGATGATACCTTTCTTTTTGGGAAGGGCTTAGTTGTGGAGGCTAGGAAATGGAAAGCTTGTCTTAATAGATATGCCTCCTGCTCCGGATAGTGCATCAACTACAACAAAAGTAAGATTTATTTCTTTAATTGCTCTCCTACTTTGGAAGACAGGGTGACTGCGATTCTCGGTTATGTCAGTGATTCTCTCCCGTTGGTGTATCCGGGGCTTCCACTCACTGTTAAGGAGGTTCATCCAAGGTTTTGGAACTCTATTTTGGAGAGGATTCAGAGGAAATTGGCTGGGTGGAAGGGTTCCTTACTTAGTCATGCTGGCAAATTACAACTCCTTATTGTGGCCATTCAAGGTATACCCACTTACTTTCTGGCTATCTTTAGGATGCCCATGTATATAGTGGAAAATATAGAAAGAATCCAAAGAAATTTTCTTTGGGATGGTACTGAGGAGAAGAAGAAAATTGCCCTGGTTAAATGGAATACGGTTAGCTGGGCTAAAATATATGGGGGGCTTGGAATAAGGAAGATTGGGCCCTCTAACAGGGCACTGATTGCTAAGGTTGGGTGGGATCAATTAAGGAACTCTAAGGACTGGTGCAAAATCTTGAATGCTAAGTATCTCCAAAACAGGCCTCTAATTGGTTGTCTTTCAGAACCCCACCCTCTTGGTTTCGTTATTTGGAGGAGCATTTGCAGCATTCAAAGTCTGCTAAAAAAAGGGATAAAATGGAAAATGAGGAATGGAATCAAAATTAAATTTTGGGAAGATGCTTGGCTCTTAGATTTCCCTCTGGCTTGTTCTAAATTTAGGGGGGTGATGAGTGCCGCTCAAAGATTATTTGGGATCTATATAAGTGATTATGTGTCTGGCCCTGTTGGTGCCAGGATTTGGAGAGAACTCTCACTGTGTTGCCCCCACTCGCCGGTTCTTGGTGGTTTTTGCCAATTCCATCCAGGTGTTGCTCTCATGTTTTAGATTCCTTGCCTTTGACAGAGAGGATGAATTCTTTTGGGCCTTTGATAAACAGGGGGACCTCTCTGTTAGATCCACTTACAGACTTCTGACGATTGATTGTACTGTGGAGAAACACTGGAGGATGGTTTGGAACAGGCGCATGATCCCTAAAATAATTTTTTTCTGGTGGACGGCCTGCCACAATAGGATTCTGACCCAGGATAATTTGAGAACCCAGGGATTTTGTTTTCCCAATAGATGTTTTCTCTGCAAAGTGGGGGAAGAAACTGTTAACCACCTCTTACTCCACTACTCGTTTGCTGCTGAAGTGTGGGGGATGGCCTTTGAGAAGCTTGAGATTCAGTGGGTCATGAGCAAGGACCTTGTTTCTTTTATTTTAGGCTAGTATGGGCCTTTTTTGCATCCTCTGGTTAGTGAAATTTGGAGACAGACCCCCCCTATCATTGGATGGTGTTTATGGAAGGAGCAAAATAACCGAGTCTTTAGAAATGTTGACCGGAGCCCCAAGGAGGTGTTTGGGATTGGTGTTTGGCTCATAGAGGAGAATATCTTCCTCTTTGATGGAAAACTTCCGGAGATTGGGCCGAGGGACTTTGAAATAAAAATGGCCAAGGAATTGCACCAGGAGTTAAATGCTAATGCTTATGACAATGGAAAAATTTTAGCTAGGAGGAACACTAAATGGGAGCCCCCGGATTTAGGATGGTTTAAAATGAATTTCGATGGAGCTGCTAAAGGTAATCCTGGAAGGACAAGTATAGGTGGAATTATAAGAGATCCATTTGGAAAAATGGTGGTAGGGTTTGCTGGTGGCATCGGAGTTCAGTCGGCTCTTGTTGTTGAGGCTCGTGCGCTGTTCATGGGACTCAAAATTGTTGTTTCGCTAGGGATTGTTAATCTCCATATTGAGGGAGATTCAAAGGTGGTGACGGATGCTGTGAAAAAGGAAAAATTCATTGGTTGGAACACCAAAGATATTTTGATTGATGTCAGCTTCCTTATGTTCAGATTAAGGAATAAAAAAGTGTCTCATATTTATAAGGAAGGTAATTGTGTGGTAGATGCGTTGGAAAATTTAGGCTCGGGCTGGGCCTCGGCTAGATGTTGGAAGAGAATAGAAAGACTGCCATCAAACATGTAAATTTTGATAGGGTGAGAAAGGTCTTCCATGGTTAATAATGATTTGTAACCTTTGGATGACGAGGACTGTCTGGGGGGTCCACTAGTATATTTGGGTGTGTTGGTGGATAATTTGCATAGTTGGCTTGGAGGACAGGTGGAGTACTATGGGTAAAGATGAAAGGGTGTGGAGTAGGGGTCTGAGCATCCAAGTGTTGATTCTTTGGGATAGGAGATTGGGTAATGCTTATCAAAAAATGATGAGATGGCAGGGAGGAAACTTAACTGATGTGATCAAAATTGGATTTGGTGACGTAATGCAGGTGTTTTCGAAGGCTGTGATTTCTTCTCGGGTGCATGTTGGTACTGTGAGTATCACGTATTGGGGAATGGGGTTATTTGATTCATTTCCTAATTACCTTTGGAGGAGCGTGTTTGTTAAAAATGATGGGACTGCTCATGACAAGTTCTGGTTGTGTTCTAGTGGCTTCGCGCCGACTAACTTAGCTGGTGGTTATTTCAGCTTTCTTTGGCGGGTTTCTAATTTTGGCTGGATGGTTTATCGGCATGGGATGTTGTGCCTTTCCTACCTTTCCGCTAACTTCTGCCTCCTCCACCATTTTCAAAAAATCATTAAATGTTATGTCATTTCACACTGTTGTATTTTTCCTGTTCGAGCGTGTTATCGGTTTGTGTGGATTACTAGTCGTAATCCCTACATTAAACATTCTTTGGTGTTACGTGTTCACAATGTTTGGCTCTGGTGTTTGTTGCTGCATTGTGAAGTTCCTGTGCAGGCTGATAGAATGGGGGGAGATCATGTGCGAACTGAGCCGGATTGTTGTGATGAATTCCGGAACAACCCTCTTGTGTGGCACATTTGCGTGGAGGGCGGAATTGCCCCACTTATGGAAGATCTGGTTAGCCATGATCCAATTCTTTTGAGTCAATTTGCTAGTTCTTGGAAGGAGAGGAGGGTTTCTATTGGAGGGATTTCGTTTGAAGTTAGTGAGGAAGTCATTGCACAAGCCATGGGCTTGAGATGTGAAGGGAAGAAATACCCTAAACACACCAAAAAGCCAGACCATGAAACTCTTAAGGCGTTCTTCAGAGGCGAGGAGACTCCAGCCAAGAATTCGACAGGGTTTGAAAGAGCTAAGCTCCCTAAGCCGTGGGACATGGTCTGCTTGGCTCTAATGAAATATGTGATGCTGGAAGGTAGGTATAAAACTTGTTTTTCTATCATTTCTCACTGCTTAACCATCTCAGACATAAAATTTTGCTTAGCTTTCCTTTTTTCCTTCTTATGGACCTGGAAAGCTCGATAGAGAAATGTAAGGTGGCGACTAGCCATTATCCCGATGATCCCCTACCTCTCCCGCTCCACCAGGGGCTTATACTCTGCCTGTACCACTTCCATCTTGCTCTTTGTTCGCCTAAAACCATCACTGTTCGTGTCAAGAATATTGAACCCATCTCCTCGATCCATATCTCACCAGCTGAGTCCACGAGCCCTCCTCGGGCCGTCATGGTGGGGAGTTTCAAAACCAATTTGGCCACCAAAAAGCTTAAGGGTGGATCAGGCATGGCTCATGCCAGTGCGGTGGAAGGGCTTTGTGAGCTAAAGGCTGCCTAGGTGGACACGACATAAAAGGTCACTAAACTGAAGAAAGGCAAGGAGAAATGTGGGCCGGCCATGACTGTCAAGGAGGGCATGGGCAAGGTTGCTGTGGAGAAAGACTTGGGAGAGGAAACGGTGGTGGGGATCACAGAGCTGACTGGTGGGGAAAGCGTTAGGAGGAGATTGGGGAGGTTGGCCAAGAACAGAAAAAAGAGATTAATAATTGAAGACTCGGAGGTGGAGCAGTCTAACAGCAAGGGCTATAAGGAAGATGATTCCAAAGATGAGAGTGATGAGATGGGTGAGAGGCCTCTGCCTACTCCGATGGACAACAAGTTTTCTGGCCATGTTTCTGACTCGCACACTCCGTTGGTGAATGAGCCTAGTTCATTTCTGAAAACTAGGGATGCTGGGGAAGATGCTGAAGTGTTGGCAAAGAGACTGAACACCTTGGATAAAAAATTCAGGGGCTTGAGTCAATTCACGATCAAATTGAGCCACTTTGTTACTAGTGTGCTATCTAATGTCATAAAAGAGGAATTAGCGGGGAATAATAGCCAGGAGAATAAGGAGTGGGTTGGTGATGAGGCGGTTGACCTCTTGTTCAAGAACTGGGATGAGGCCAGTTAGCTACTCCTGTTGCTGGTTTGACAGCTATTTTTTGGCTGTTGGTGTGCTGTCGCTGGGTTGTCTCTGGATTTTTTCTCTTTTTCTGTAATGTTCTCTGGTTATGTTTAGTCCTTTTTTGGCCCTAGTGGCCCGTTGTGAGGGGTACAACACCCCGTAAATGCTATTTAACTTTTGAAAAACCTACCCTATGAATTTGGTATGTTGTAAAAATACCAAAAGGGTATTTGTAATGGTGATTGGTTTGTGGGTTTGAAATCCCTTTTGAAAGATATGGTGAAATTTCATTGTTTGATGTGTTATAAGGCAATTTGAGGAAATTGTGAGAACAAGACCAAGTTAAGGTTGAAAGATTGTTCAAGATTGATTAAATCAAATGCATCCACCCTGATTTTCATCAATCTTGACCTTTAAATCTTCATTTTCTTCCATAGGTGTCATGTTGGAGGATGGGAGGAGTTCTTTCTTGAGATGGCAGTCACTTTGGTTTTTTAGGTATATTGATGGAGCACAAGAGAATGTTGAATATTCATGTGGATTCATGCATGAATATGATATTGTATTTCATTGATTGAACCTTATGTAATGTATACAAGTGGGAGAATATTATGATTTCATGTTGTACACCATTACATAAAAAGATTTATTATGATGTTTTAATTACATAATTATTTAGTTGTGGTACATCTAGGAGATGTGGTTAGCCACACTAGGTAATTATTTGGGGCCACTTGTAAATTTGTATTGTAACATTGGGTTAATTATTTTATGTGTGAGAGACATAGGATAACTATTAATATTTGGGGAGATATTTAATAATGTGTAAACTTAGTACCCAATATTAAATGAGGGGGCAATGGTTTTGTGTTCTCATGTTTTTGAGGTACATGGTTTTATCTTACCACTTGATTGTATTTTTGTGAGCTTGAGTCTATACAAGAAAACACATGTTTAGTGATTAAGGTTGGTTGAGTGAGTGGGTTGTCATAGTGTTGAGCTTCTCTTATGAGTGCATATGTGAAGCATGGTATAGTATGTGTGGACTCATGCTTGGGAACATGGAGAGTGCATAGGAGAGGCTTGATGTTTCGAAATTATTCATTGTAACTCTGTAAGTGCATATATTATTTTATTGTTGATAAAATAGATAGAGTACATGGATGCTTTTGGAGGCTGATTTTTCCCTCTTGAGGGTTTTCATAGGGTATACCTTGTGTTATCTTATGACTTGTCTATTTGATATTTTTATTATGATTATTTTGTAAGCTTGTATATGTTCTTTTCTCTCATGGGGTTATGTAGGAATATGTATGCATTTATCTCCCCAATTAGTGTAGGAATTGTTTTTGCTATCAACTTCCTTTCATCTTATAATAGAAAGGAAATATGTATTTAAGTCACACACAACAAGACTACAACACAAAGATTACCTTGGAGAAATTATTCAATGGATACGAACTTTCAACAAGAGTGAGCTTTACTCCTCATTCCACTATCAAAACCATGTTTTTTATTAGAGTAAAATCAGGTTTTGAAGGGACCTCAAAACCCTTTACAAACAGATTTTGAATGGATCTGGAACCCCCAACCAGAAGGTTGTCAAAACAAAAGGACAAGAAAGCACAAACAACCAAGGATAAAAAGGCTACCAAAGCCAAAGAACCACGACCAGCTACAAAGCCACAAAATAGCCATCAACCAGCCAAAAACTAGCCCCCAAACAAGAACCATCAGGATTTGCATTTAGAATTACTCTTGTGGGAACGAAGAGTCATATCAAAAGGAGGCTTAGAGGAATTTTCTTTCTTTCTTTTTACCGTTATCCAACCCTCTTCCACTTGTGTTGCCGTATCGATCCAAGCTAGCACACTATTATCTTGAAGAAAACAACCAACAGTCACATCCTTAAAGATATGATATGTATTCCTCTCTGCAGGCATGGCCAAATCAGGAGAGCCACCCGAAATGTGATAGCCAGAGAACTATCATCAGAAGTGGTAGCCATAGGACCAATCTCATTCACAATAGGGGTATTAACATTGTAGCCTTGCATGGCGTCAGCTACCCCACCATTAGAGATATCCGGAGAGGAAGTCCCAAGGCCTTGTGAATCTGAAGCAACCACCTCACAATAACACCTAGGTTGCTCAATTTTCTTCTCAACCGTATAATGCTGCTGAGAAGCACCTTTCCACCAACTCACCTTCAAGGCTTTTTTCTCAAAACCACATTGAGCAGCAGCATGACCTGTTTTAAAGCACCTTCTACAATGGAATGGAATCCCTTCATAGTCCAAAGCTTGGACCCAAGAACACTTAGAATTATTAAGTAATATCTCAACAAGCAACCCTTTTGAAACATCCATTTCAACCAATATGTGGGCAAAAGTAGAGTGATACATATCAGAGGATGCATCATCCACCAGCAAAAAATCACCAAGAGCCTCGCCCACTTCCTCTAAAAGGGAATCAGTCCATAAATGTAGAGGAAGATTAGGTAGTCGAACCCAAATCGGGATCTTATTGAAAGTTTCAGAAGAAAGGTTGAAATCAGCATGCCGAGGCTTAATCATCAACATAAATTTATCCTTCCAACTAAAAAAGTGATCACAACCATGTTACAAAGGGTGTTATAATGTATTTAGGGATTTCATATAACTCTATAGTTGATGAAACATTAGCTCTTAACACCTACAACCTTCTCTAACACCTTCAAAACCCTACACAATCACTTTCTTTCACCAAGATGAACATTAAAATGAAGGTTTTCATAAACTCTAACATGATATCAATAAGTTCTTCAAAGCCTTGAGGAGAAGGATAAAAGATTCCAAAATGGGTATGCAAGGTTAAAGCTTCCCCCTCCCTACCATAATGTTTATCTACATATTATGAGGTATTTCATGCTTGAAGGGTGTTTTATGTCTGTACATGGATATCATTTTCCTAATTTAAACCATGTTTGACACCTTGAGAAGATAAATCTTCCTTTTTTCTTGTTTTCATCTCTCCACCAAAATATGGAGAATGGTGTAAACCCTCCCTTACATTAGGGGCTTATTAGGGCTACTTATAAGTTTTTCTTAGCTTCTAGCCCCCAAAGGAATCCGATTTTCAATCTTCTTAAGAATACTCTGGCCCCTAAGAGCTCAATAAGGATTGATCTAATTAATAGTCAACCCCATTCTCTTGGTAGAGTGTCGAAGTTTATTATGAATAAGAATTCTCCTCTTCCCATTGATGAACCTTCCCTTGAAGACCTCTTAAAAATCACCCCTAAAAAAAGGAAAATTCCCCCCCTTTTATCTGGTTAGGCTAAATAAAGGAAGGTGGACCCTAAGGTTGAGAAATAGAAAAACCTCACCATCACTATCTTTGATGATAAAGATGCTGGTTTACATAGTGGTTTTTCTCCTTCGGGTGGAAGAAAGGTCAGTTAGACTTGCTAAAGTTGCTTCAAAGGTGAAGGATGAGCATAAAAAAGGAAAAAAGGCTATTGAGGTGGACCTAGAAAATTTTGAGGAGGAGTTTGTCCCTGATAGTTTAGGGGAGACTGAGGGTTTGAAAGATGAGGATTTTTCATATTATGAAGATAATGAGGGGGAGTACGATGACATGGAAGGAGGTAATGAGGATATAGTGGAGGAAAATTTCCAAGAAGATGATGAGGTCAAGGCAATTAATGAGAGCCCTAAAGCTAAGGGAGAGAAAGTTACCAATATTCAAAATTCTCAAATGCATGAAAATAAAAAAAATGAGGATTATAACAACCTTAGCTCCAAAATTGAACTTTTAAATGTTCAGATGGCCCAAAATTGAAAGGCAGCTTGAAGAGGTCGTCGGCTCTAAGAAGTCTTAGGTAATGGAATAGGCCATAAAAAATATTTGTAGCGTGGTGGATGGTATCATGAAGAAAGCGGTTATGGGAACTATTTCTAGACAAGGCAAAATTATAAAGCATAAAAAGAAAAAGGACCACAAGAATGATGCTGAAATTTCTGAAAATAGGGAGCTCAAGGAATGATGGACGAATGTTGTGGAGGACTTGCAAGGGAATTGGAGTCTTATTAAAGAGTCCTAATGTATTGTTTTCTCTATGTTTGGGCTCTATTCATATCTTTCTGGTCGTTGGTCCTATTTTTTTATGGTCTATATTTTAGTTGTTTTAGGTATGAACTGGTTTAGTATTATCATTTATATTGGTTATAGTAGGGCTCTACATAATAATTTTAAGACTCTTCTTAATTGTTGGTGGTTCTTGATGCAGGAGAATCTTGGGTGAATGCACAATCTTGTGAACCAAATAAATGGTGTTTCAATTTTGTTGGATTTGTCTCATTTTTGTTTCAGTTTTGGTGGATGTTCTATATTGCAGGAAAACACGAATGTGACTTTGAAAGTGGCAAAGAAATTTAATGAGAAAATATCAAATCACGTTAAATACATTGGCACTAGCAATTTTTTGTGGAGCTCAAATAATCATCAAAGAAGGATTTTGCAGGTTTTCATCATGTTTCCATATCACAAGTAATGGATTTGCATATTGATGATTGCAAAACTTTCCGTTGATTTTCATAAGTTTGAATTAAAGGATAGATAGTTTATAAAAGTTTGAAATGTAATAACAAAATAATGAAAATAACATACAAGTCGCAAGGACAAGAAGATGTAATGAAAGGTTATCCGTGCCATATCAAGAGGAGGCCATATGAACTGGCCAAACAAATAAGTTGGAAAGCTGAACCCTATGAGAGATAATTGAATTATTATCAAAACTTCAGGAGAAAATAAAATCTAGCAGAAAAGTTAGTGCAGGAAACAAAAAATATTAGAAGGAATAATGTAAGAGTAGTGAAGGGAGAGGATCATGCCTCTTAACAAAGAAGGATTAGACGCATAAGAGGGTTGTAGATAAGGGCTACAAATAAAGAAGTTTCAGTATTAATGAAATCAATATAATATGAAAATAAGTCATACAATGGAGGTGGGTTTTTAATGAAGCCAAATGCAAATTTAAATGAGGCAAAAGGAGCACGCAGATTGGTAAGGCAGAAGAGGGAAGCAAGTCTCAGCTTAAATTAAATTAAAATGCCAAGCCAAAGAGACAATAGGGCTGCATAAGAATGATTGGGGTAGTTGGAAGAGTGAGTTGGCAATGGACATAATGCAGACCCAAAAGGAGGGGATTCACATCATAGGGAAGTTTTAAATTAAATAATTCAAATGCATAAAAATTGGGTTGAGGAATCCATGATGGCTCTGAAGGTAGATAGTAGGAAAAATTATCTTTTCCAAGAAGGTAAGAATAGAGAAGTAGTAGCATATGTGTAGTGAGATTAATATGCACAACAATGCGAAGAGGGGCACAAAGTAGAGAGAAATGGAAGTGAGCATATAAGAAGGAAACTTGAACTTAGAGGAGGGGTTCGAGTTAAGATAGATGGTGTGATAGAAATAGAATCTAAATAATCAAGAACATGGTAGGCTACATATTATCTATGTAAAGAACATAATGTCCCTAAGAAAGGCCATTGAGAGCCAATAAATGTAATTGTCATTTTGTCATTTTATTTTGATGAAGAATGTTCAATAAAACTGAGTGTTATTGTTATTTTCTTGTTATAATTTTTCATATTGCTTTGAAATCGATTGGAGAGAGGATTGTGAGTATCATCTTGTGAAAGGGGAGTACCCTTTGCATCAATTGGTATCAGAGCATGAGGTTTTGAGTGCATAAGCAAATCACTGAA
This sequence comes from Sequoiadendron giganteum, assembly GCA_007115665.2. NCBI lineage: Eukaryota > Viridiplantae > Streptophyta > Pinopsida > Cupressales > Cupressaceae > Sequoiadendron > Sequoiadendron giganteum. Next base: position 11,646,555 of record VCHN02000014.1, read on the forward strand.
TGTAAGGCATCTTATGCAAGGATCATTGGGTAGAGTGGAAGAAAGAAGGCGATAAAAAAGAAGCTTGTGAGGGCTATTACAGGTGTGTGAGGAGTTTTGAGCAATGAGAGAGCTGAAAGCCATGAAGAATGTGAGTTGTGGAATATTGAAGTAGACAATATGGGGTGGTTCATGAGGACACCCATAAGAATATTTTTTTGGGAGCAATATTAGGAGAAAGTGGAGAATGAGAAGTTTGAGAAGATGGGACAAATGATCCACAAGGAAGTGGAGAAGATCCAGGTGAGGATCAAACAATTGGAAAAGAATGTGGGGAAAAGTGAGAGTAAAGTGGTAAAGAGGAGTGAGAAGAAGAGAAAGGAAAATAGCTTGAGATAAAAGGAGAAAGATGTGAGAGCAACCGCTACTGAAGAATTTGCATCAAAGACATGCCATGAGGAAGGCATCAAGAAAATGAAAGACAAGAATGAAGTGAGAAGCAAAGAAGATGTAGCGAATGACAAAGATGATTTGTTCACACAAATGTTGGTGATTGAGGAAGAATGGATGTTGAATCCCATTGTTGCAACAAAGGGAGATGAACAAAAGGTTACAACTGACAAGGATGTGAAAGATGTCACAATGAAATTTAATGTTATAGCTACAAATGAAGATGAGGTAAAATAGTTTTATGATGTTAATTTTTTTTCAAATGAGATAGTAGAAGGAGAGATGGATAAAAAACAAGAGCATGTTGTAGATGCTACGTATTTTCTGGTAGAGATTGTGGAGGATGTTGCAAGATTTTGGTGGAGGTGGTCAATTAGAGGTGGGCTTGAACCCATGAAGGAGGATAGGAGAGTGGAGAGTATTTGGTGGACATGGGTCCATGAGGGGGAGAAGAAAGAGAATGTCGTGTTGTTAAAGAAAGATGGAACATGTTCCAAAGAGGTGTTGGAAGAAGAGGAATAAATAGTTGTGGTGCACATTCTTCAGTGATGGAGTTCGTTGTAGGTTGGTTCCAACCTGAAAGAGTAGTTTGGCTACTCAACTCCATCATTGTGAGCCTATTCTCACAATCTTTCTACCTAGAGTGTCTGATGCAGATCATCCCGAGAAAATGCACAATCTTGTGTCAACCAAAAAATGGTGTTTCAATTTTGTTAGAGTTGTCTCATTTTTGTTTTAGTTTTGGTGGATGTTCTCTATTGCAAGAAAACACACATGCAACTTTGAAAGTGGCAAAGACATTCAATGAGAAAATATCAAGTCACATTAAATACATTGGTAGTGGTAAATTTTTATGGAGCTCAAATAATCGTCGAAGAAGGATTTTGCAGGTTTTCATCATGTTGCATATCAAAAATAATGGATTTGCATATTGATGATTGCAAAATTTTCCATTGATTTTCATAAGTTTGAATTAAATGAAAAATAGTTTATAAAATTTTGAAAAGAAATAACGAAATAATGAAAATAACATACAAGTCATAAGTTCAAGAAGAGGTAATAAAAGGTCAGCCACACCATATCAAGAGGAGGCCATATTAACTGACCAAACAGATAAGTTGGAAAGTCACGCCCTATGAGAGATAATTGAATTATCATCAAAAATTCAGGAGAAAATGAAAGGGTGGAAAAGTTAGTGTAGGAAAAAAAAATATTAGAAGGAAGAATGCAAGAGTAGTGAAGGGAGAGGATCGTGTCTCCTAAAAAAGAAGGATTAGGCACAAAAGAGGGCTATAGAATAGGGGTTACAGATAAAGAAGTTTCAGTATTAATGAAATCAATATAATGTGCAAATAAGTTGTACAATGGAGGTGGGTTTTTAATGAAGCCAAATGCAAATTTAAAAGAGGAAAAAGGAGCACACATAATGGTAAGGTAGAAGAGGGAAGAAAGTATCAACTTAAATTAAATTAAAATGCCAGGCTAAAGAGACAATAGGGTTGTGTAAGAATGATTGTGGTGGCTAGAAGAGTGAGTTGGTAATGGACATAATGCAGACCCAAAAGGAGGGGATACACATCATAGGGAACTTTTAAATTAAACAATTCAAATGCACAAAAATTGGGTGAAGAGGAAATCACAAGGGCGATGAAGGTAGCTAGTAGGAAAAAGTACCTTTGCCAAGAAGGTAAAAACAGAGAAGTAGCATCATATGTGTAGTGAGATTAATATGCACAATGATGAGAAGAGGGGCACGAAGCAAAGAGAAATGACAATGAACTTATAAGAAGGAAAGTTAAACTTAGAGGAGGGGGTCGAGTTAAGATAGATGGCGTGATAGAAACAAAAAATTTGAATAATCATGAACATGGTAGGCTATATTACCTATGTAAAGAACATAATTTATCCTTGAGAAAGGCCATTGAGATCCAATAAATGTAGTTGTCATTTCTTAGTTCTGTTTTGATGAAGAATGTTCAATAAAACTGAGTGTTTTGGTTATTTTCTTGTTGCAATTTTTGTATTGCTTTGAAATTGATCGGAGAGAGGATTGTGAGTATCATCTTGTGAAAGGGAAGTACCCTTTCTATTAGTTCTATTATAGTTGTTGAGTTTGGTTTTTGATACAGATAAGTGGATTGTGAATCATGTTGCAAATATTACTATTGGCCTATAGTCCTTTGTTGGGTTGTTGTTGTTTTGATGTTGTTCTAGTGTTTGTTGTCTCCGACTAGTTGTTGTGTTTCTCTAGCCTGTTTTGTTGGGCTACAACTCTATTGTAACTTTTTGTATGGGATCAGGGACCTAACCCTGCTTATCTTATCAAAAAAATGATCAACCTATCACTAACTTCACTTACCTTTCCTATATCCCCCCAACCTTAAAAGTGAAAGACCAAATATCCAAAAAGCAAGATCAAATGACAAAACCTTTCAACTTCTATATTTTGTCTATAATATAACAAATTTGTAACTTTTTCTAGAGACGTGTTCATTTTTTCATCACTTTCATTAGGAACACTACATTTAATTATCATGGTAATGACATTTTTCTATAGAATTTTTGTGTTCGCTATAGTCAATAGTACCTTTATTTCCTATTGCAACCAACAAATTCACTAAAATAGGTTTTTTAGGTCATTCTAAGGTCTACAACTTGCTTCAAATACTCCTTGAGATGTCCCATACCATCCCATGCACTTGGACTAACTTTATTATAATTTATTGTGTTCTTCAATACCCTAAAATTCTAATGAATTTGAGTTATTGAGGTACTTTAAGTTATCATTGGCTAATAGGAATCAATTTGATCCCATTGGTTCAACTTTTACAACATAATTTTAGATCATTCATGTAGAGACATAGTTTCCTAGGATTGATCTATAGGTGTTTCTCATCCCAAAGTAGTGTAGAGCTACATAATAAGTTTGTTACAATCTGAATAGTTTGGATCTAATATTATAATCTAGATCTTAGTTGTCAAGCATAGTACATATCAAAATATTCATTAATGACTATATTAAGATGATAAAAAAACTAAGCCCTTTTGACCCTCTTATTTATAGTTTCATTTTCATTTATTAGTATAATTTCTTAATTCTATTAGGTCTAGTTCTATTTCTACATTTATCAATTGAATTCCTCTAAATTAATTGTAGGTTATATTTTATTTCCCTAAAAAAAATCATGATAAGAATAATAAAGTTATACAAATAAATGGATGATGGTTTAGATATGTAAGTGAGAACAACCTAGAGAAAATCCAAACATCTGAAATATTATGACCTATTTTTATCTAACCTAATATAATTGAGGATAAAACCATGTCATCTATCTAGCTAACTATTTATTTCAATCTAATTGTAAAGGAAAACAAACTTTCCTTAGGGTTAATCTAGGCTAGTTAAGTAAATACAACCAATTAAGCATAAATCAACCTAAATTGATTAATAAAATAACTACGACCTATAACATAGACAATTGTACCTTCTATTTTTGGAAAGTAAATGTCAAGAAAATGGGGTACTTAGCTTTTTGACTAAAGAATATATTATATTATTAAAAATTCTAAAATCAAGTATGGTTATATCTTGAAAGTGTGATCTCCACATCAACGAATTGCCTAGAATTATGTGTTAGATCTCTACTTTGTCAAGGGTTGAGTCCAATGGTTTGGGTTGACTGTCCGTAACTGTAGCTTCGTCATTGGGTTTAGACTTGTCCATGAGTAGAGTACACATTATACTTTGTCACTTACCTAATTGAACTTCAACTATTTTTCGCCTTTCTAGGATCTAATGATTGTCTATTTTAAAATAACTTTAAAGGGGATAGTGTTGTTTCACAGGGAGACATGTTCACCTAAGCCAATCCCTAGAAATGTGTATAAATGTTCAAAGACAACAAGCAAGGGCCCTAGAATGATGCATCAAATTTGTTATTACTTTTAGTGCACCAAATTCAAATGTTTCACTATTGATTTTATTTGTTAGTGCTATAGAATAAGAGAGGACTCTACAATGTGTGTGGATAGGAAATGAATGCAATTAGATATGTATAAATATTTACACATGGAATCAAATTTTGTAAAACATGTAGTTAGTTAACTCGTGGCAAGAAAATAAAGGTGATCAATTAGCCAAGATTTGAATTTGAATTGTAAAAAGACAAGGGTCATGTGCACAACTACAAGGTCAACCCCACAATCATAGTGTTGACCCTGTGACCCCAAAAATGGCATTGGGTGGGGAAATGGTTTGATCTAGATGTATAAATACTATATCGAGGTAAGTGTATGCATATGTGTAATAAAGACTAGGAATTGATGAATATATTAGAGTATGTGTGCAAATGGATAAGATGGAGACTATATATATATATAAAAGCTAGAGAAATGAGCCTAACTTTGCACAATATCAAGTGTTGTATATGGATATGTATATTTTTCAAGACATTTTATCAAAATGGACATAATTTTTTTAATGAGAAACAATATAGATATGCAAATTTCACCATTTCACTATTAAAAAATATTAAAATTATATTCAATTTTATTTGATTCATTCAATAAAATTTAACCAAATAAATAAATTTATTAAATTTGAAAATATAAATAATCTTACATAACATGAACACCTATGTTTACTATTTTTTAATAATAACTATCAAATAGGCTCCATTGATTAGAGCTATTCAATTCTAATGCGAATTGAAGCCATCATTCAAAATCAAATATTTAGGCTGATGAATTTTGAACATTAAACAAAAAAGCTGTCATGCTCAATTTGGTACTTGATGTTGAATATGATTTTAACTTTTATTCACAAACAATGCATATTGAGTTGTTTTTAGAAAGAAATATGGTATGTACTTCCATCAAATTACAGTTTGAATTTAAATGATTTTGATAAAAATAGATTCGATTGAATAAGACTTCTCATTGACTAAAGATGATAATATTATATAAAATTTAAATTAAATTAAATTGACATTACATTTCAATTATAATAAAATTTTAAATGAAATAACTATATAATTTTATATGTTAAATTAACATGTTATCAAAATGATCTACATATATACTAAGACTTTTAATTTCATGCTAAATTTAAATCTTATAATTCAATTAATTAGTCATATCTAATATAAGATCTAAAATTACATGTAACACTCTGACACTCTGTTCTAAATGCAAGATATAAAAGCAAATTGAAAGGAATAAGACAGCAGTTACTTATATTCTTGTAAGTACGAATATGTATGCAAGGATAAGGAAAAAAATGTCCAGGACTTTAAGACAATGCAGGAATGATTCTTATGCAACAACCCTGCAAGAATTTTGCAGAGAAAATCCAATCAAAGTGAATAGAAGGATGTCCTTCTTCAACCCAAGAATACCATTTAGTCTTAGATGCATTTCACTTTAGGGGAACCACACCACGTGCCCCCTACTTGCCATCTCACAATACCAGCAAACAAGACAAGACATCCAAATCTGATTGGATCTATACCTTGAAAAAATTGTAGTAGAATGTGACAGAACAATCACAACCAAGCATAAAATTGTCAGTGCATGCACTTTCCAGATTCCTCCTATCTTATTCTTCTAGCCTCTCACAGAGGTTTACAGCAAATGTATTTACCCAATTGAAAGGGAAGAAATTGGAGAGAAATTATAAAGTAAACATAAGATTGATCTTACATGGAATATGCTCATAAACACCCATCTTTGTATGTAATTGTATCATTGTAATTATTGACAAACATGTATAGATAGATAGTTTTGGGTATCAGATAAATTCATCGTCAGTAATTAATCACAAATTTTTAATACGATGAATTTTTCTTGAGTGAATTTGTCTTGGCAATGAATTTTCTGACGGTAATTTTCTTAAAACCATAGTTTTCATAAGCAGTGGAGAATGAGATTTTCATGACAGCTATAAATGTGGTAATAATGACTTAAGGCAGTTGAAGCATGAAATGAGTTCGTTGAATGCACAACTTGAACATGGTATTTTCTATGGTAGTTTAACAGAATTCAAAATTGAAAAAGGTCATGATTTTTCTGGTCTTTTTTTATATTAATTAGAATTTCATTTTAGTGGGTTATTTAGATTTTATATCTAAACAATTAATAAAAGTTTTTAAAGTTTTGTTCTTCAATTTTTTAAGTATTTTTTGAATAAATTAGTACATGTTTTTTATCAGATATATAATAGAATAAAGATGAATTTTGAAAGGATTCAATTTTTTGTATATGAAACTAATGAAACTACCACTGTCACAAATTATTAACTACACATCCAACTGATAGAACACGTTTACCGTTGCGTCAAAAGATCGACCTATTAACACCCAGAGATAAATGGATCCACGGAAATGGTTAGTCCACATCCCCAAACCAAAGGGAGACCCTGACAATTAGTCCAACACCAACACCATCTGGATGCCTTCTTACAGCATCCTTCAACACTTCCTAGCTGCAAACCACCTCTTAAACAAGCGCTAAAATATTCATTCAGCATGCCATTCATTATTAAGATATCCTTAAAAAAATTGAAACTTAATTTCCATTGTAAAAATTAAGTAGCCCAACCAATCAATTTCACGTGATTTGAAATATTTATATGAAAAACATTATATTTTGTCAAACTTTATTTTCCTTTATTTTTTAAAAAACATATTTTTAAATTTTCTTTCTTGTGTAGAACATTTCTACCTATAGTCGACCATGAAATTCAACATAAAGAAACTTGTACATGCTTTTCTTTTTAAGTTATCCGATTTCATCTTAAACAACATGGTTTTTATGGTAGTCTTATTATCATGTGACAAGAAATGTCTGCTAGAATGGATGTACTGAATTCAATTGTTGCAGCAGTATCTTTGACTTGTTTGACATTATTCGTTTGTATAATTCAATGTACTATATAAATTTTCAGACTAAAAGAACATTGAATCTTATGACAAAAGTAAGAGCCCAGATGCTTCAATGTCATGGATTTTCTGTTTTCTGGGGACAAACATTTTATTTTTTTCATAAAAGGAAAGAAAACAGTATAAAACTTATTCACATCCTATTTGCTTTTTGATCTTGGCTGATATCTTCCCTGTTAGATGTAAGCTCCCTTTGATCTTCACTCTATAAAATGCTTACAGACAAGTCATATAAGTTAAAAAAAAGCAAAAGAATATAATATTACTATCATAAGAAAAAAATAATTCTAAGCTTGAAGATTTTGGGATTCTTCAGATCAACTTTCCTGCTATTGAAAAAACATAAAACTACCCAAATCCATTGCACAGATGACATATCATCTCAGGACCTGAAATTTAATCAAACAATTGCCCTTTAGACCAATAAAATTCTCACCCTTTTCAATGATAGGACATAGATTATATTCTATTGATATTTTATTGGCCAGGTGGCCAGTAAATGTTGATAGAATCCTCAATGGTTGACCAGAATGGTAGACAATTTGTTTCCACAAGAAGATGCTGTGGGGTAGTAGCTTGTTTTCATTACATCTAGACTTATCGTGACCTTAGATCTAATGTTTCTTATCCACATCAAAAGTTTTCATTTGATTTCAAAAATCAAATGATTTGAACAAGTAAATCAATCCCTTTATTTTTAATAACCAAAGTAATATCAAATGAAGGGCAGTCTTTTTATTATATATGATGGACATCCTTTTTATTATTCAATCAGACAAGTTTTGGAATATAATGTGGGAGACAATGCATTTCATATGGTGGACCCTATATTCAAAGGAAAATTGATCCGAATTAACAAAGTCTATTTCTAAATACTTTAAGTGTCTGGATGGCTGATATTTGACTTGATGGAAGTTTGTAAAGAAGTTTGATTTATTTATTTTTAAGAGTTCAAAATTTGGTGTTATATTGACTCCTAACAATAGAACAATAATAAAAAAAATCAAGCAAGCACTGAAGTATGCAAATTTGTTATTCTTTTTATTGCATCAAATCAAAAAGTGCCACTATTGATTACTCCAATGCTCTAGATGATGTACTTTTTGAATACTTTAGTGGATGATTAGGAGATGATTAGAATGTACATCAAATGTCTTTAACTACTAGCACATAACATTAAATTACGCAAACTTGTGTTTAGTTAGCTCCAGGTGGAAGAGTAAATGGGGCTAGTCAATGAATTTTGAATTTTGAATTTTACAATCGAAGGGGACAAGTTCTCAACCACAAAGTCACTCCCACAATAGTGGACTTTTCCCAAAATAGGCTAACATTCAAGCTCAAATGGAAAATGGCTAACTAAAGGTAGACACATAGATAACTTTGATAAGTGGGTGGATAAAGAGAATGTATAAAAGAGTGTGTGTAAGTGGATAGGATGGGACTAAGTGTATAGGGATATATAATGCCCAAAATTAATAGGGATAATATGGATAAAAAGAAGGTTAAACAATTTTTTTTGTTAACAATTGCAACATATTATTGTGATCATACACACAACTATTATTATCAATCATGACAATAATGTACACAAGTAAAGAGGAAATATCACCTCAATTCATGAAAGATAGTACACATACCAATATATCACACTTCAAACACACACAAGCACTAGAAAATGACTTAATCTAGTGAAACATCACACTAGAAGAGTACATACAAGATTAACAACATGACATGCCAAACCAAATCTATTGACAGAAAATGATGAAATGCTCTTACCAACCACCTCACACAAAATGAAATAATTAAATAAAATTATTCAATTACTAATTATAAATTCAAATTTAAATAACAAATTTCCTGAATCAAGAAATGATATTTTATTCACTTTAATTCCATAAACAGAAATATAAATAAGAGAGAATATAATCTCAATGCATTAAAAAAAAGCTAAAGGATGGGAACTCCCTCTAGCTCATTGGAATACATAGTTACATTAATTCATATAAAAGAGTAAAAATAATGTAGGGGTATCATGTCATAGTCCACAAATGACATAATTTCAGTTTGATTTTAAAATTCAAATTGTTCATTTGATTTCAAACATCGAATGATTTTAGCAAGTAAACCAATCCCTTTATTTTTAATAACCAAAGTAATATCAAATGAAAGGCAGCCTTTTTATATGTGATGGACATCCTTTTTATTATTCAATCAGACAAGTTTTGGAATATAATTTGTGAGGTAATGCACCTTCATATGGTGGACCCTCAATTAAAAAGAAAATTGTTCCGAATTAACAGTTTATTTTTAAATATTTTAAGTTTTTCAATGCTGATATTTGACTGCATGGAACTTTGTAAATAAGTTTGATTTGTTTATTTTTAACGGTTCAAAATTTTAGAAAATTACAGTTTTGACGTATATAATGTTTTTGATCAAAATAATAATGGAAATCTGTTTTTTTTATCTTTTATAAATACTTATTATTTAACTAATAATACTATCAGTTCTAGTATTCAATCATATTGTAGATAATTCGGATTTAAATGACTATTTGTACTTCAGCAATATCATTACATTTCAAACAACAAACAATAAGAAACTCCCAAGCTTTTTCTTATAATGAACAATAAACAATAGATGAAGTCTCAAGCTCTATCTTATTGCAATAATGGTCATATTACATTCAAGTAGTTCATAACATCAGTAATTACAACAACAAATGCATACTAACAACAATGGAAAATCTTTTGTGAAAGATAACTATCCCCTACCAATAATAGATCATCTATTACAAATACTTTTAGGGTAGGAAAATATGTCAATGTTGGATGCCTTTTCAAATTATAATTAGATCGGTGTTACTCAAGAAGATCAACATAAGACTACCTTTACCACCCCTTGGGACACTTTTTCTTGCAATCGAATGTCATTTAGACTAATAAATATATGTGCAACATTTCAAATGACTATGGATCTATCCTTTGGTGGTCTAGAAAAAATCACAGTAGTATGTCTTGATGACCTAACGATATTTTATAAGAGGATGGATCATATATAGGATCTATAAATATTGTCACAACGATCTCATCAATATTGGACCTAGAAATATTTTTAAAGGAGCAAGAAAGGTCTTCCTAAATCTATTTTAGAATTCCATCCTTGGGTTATGGGGTTGTGGATTGCAAGGAAAGAGTCAATTATTGTGTAAGTTTGAGTTGTTGTTTTCCAAAGGCAACCTAGGTGTAGTTATATGGTAAAAAAACTTGGTAGTCATTGGTTTATATTGTATGGTTGTGGATTAGCTATTGTTTGACTAACACTTTATTGTAATTAGGTTTTAGAGTCCCATCAAAACCCATTTACCCTTGATCAAAAACATGAGATTTCATTAAATCCTAAAAAACCTATTTTCATGGTCATAGAAGATAAGTTATTGGTACATATAATATCTAAATAAGCTATACAAACTGACCCTAAACATGTTCAATATTTACAACAACTAATCTTACTAATAACTAAACCAATAGTTTGATCATTTTTTGGTCAAGTAAATTTCTTAAGAATATTTGCTCCTATTTTTCCTTAATTAACTAGAAATATTGTTAATATGATGAAAGATAAAGTCATGTTTAAGTGGAATGATTAGGGGAAGAAAATATTTAATAATGCCATTTAACTACCATATTTGATTCCCCAATTCTTGTTCATCCCAACTTTCACAAGGATATCATTATCTACTACTATGCTTCTAAACATACCACAATCAACAACCTTACTGCAAAAAATGATGAGGGCATAGAATTTCCTATAGAATTCATGGGTATACCATTAGAAAAAATTAATTGGATTAATCTTTCATTGAGAAACATGATTCACTATTGTGAAAGTTATTAAAAATTCAAGTTTTATGTATCAAACTTACACTTAGTTTTGTATGTGCCAACTATAATTGTTAAGACAATCCTTAATAAGAAATTGGATTTAATAAAAGGGGATCTTGTATTTTTTGTTATAGTTTTCGTGCATTAGTTGTTAGAGTAATCATGTATTAGCTAATAACTAATTAATCTTCAATTGATTATTAGGATAACTTTTTCTCATGCACTTAAGCTAAACTTAGGAGTGTTTTTTTGTTAACTAGAGTGAGCTATTATTAGATCATTTTATTTCATCACATAGGATGATGAAACTTGTCATGATCTAATCTCTTTATCATTTAGGGTTTCTCTTATAAAGCACTATCCCTCATATTATCTCTTGAAGACTCTGGAGGTTCATTCTGTAAGTTTTTCTAGTTGACAATATAACATTTTATTGTTTGTTGTTCTCTTGCGTGGAAGGTGTTTTTGTTCATTATTTGATCTCACATCTCATGTTTATTCATAATTCTAACATGGTATTAGAGTGTGGACTCAATGAACCCCTTCTCCATTTTTTATTTTTTTCTTCAACTAGGGTTACATGAGCAAATATGGAATCTTCATTGTTTTTTTTTTACAATTTTGGAGTTGGGTGATTTTTTGGTGCACTTTGGAGCAAAAAGGACCTCACCATAATGTTACATTCAGGAGGCTAATTCGGTGAATTTTAACTATAAATTTTCTCTATTTCATTATTGGGAGCTTGTACATACGACAATTTTTTATTAAAAAAATTTCTTCAAAACAATTTAGTTTAGTTTTTTTCTAAAAAAATTGAAAAGGTAGGAAAGGGTTGTTTTTTTATGGTACTTTCAGAGTACCTGTTGTCATAGGTCCCTACAGGCCCACATGGCCACATCAACAGGGTCTCAAAACCTTGTTGACAACCAGAGTGTTCAACCCGGTGGCTTTCCAACCACTATTGACATCTTCCAAGAAGCTATCAAAATTCCATGGCAAGCAATAAATTTTCTTGGTGTCAGTTTTTAACCTTTTCAGGTTGGCTTTTCGAGGTCAGATAATATTCTAGCATGCATAACATATTCTATTAGCTGGGAATTTTTTGCAGGAAACCTCTTTTTTTCCTAGTGAGAGGAATAGTCCCAAAATATTATGTTGACATTAGCATGACATTAGTGGTACGGCCAAAGGGTAGGGCCCTCTTTGGCCCTAAAGGAGAATTTTTTTTCTTTTTTCCATAACTTGGGCATACAATATCAAAATTAGGTGAATAAGATATTATCATAAAGCTAGTTCCACATGCTTTCCAGTGGTGATGGTCTCATCACTATTTTTTACTACTAGTGCAATCTACAACCTATCAAATTTGGTTATGTTGTTGTCACTCTAGAGCTCATAACTTATGATCCATTTCTTCATTTTTGTGATTCCAATGGTGTTGATATGGTCTTTCAAAGCTCTTACCAGCTATCCATGCACTTTTTTCAAATTTTTATCCTACATTTATTTTTTATTTTTTTTATCCTATGATATGCCTTTTATCTTTGCATATAGTTATTATGTATGCTTTCATACATGTTTCTCTCATGGGTTATGTAGGAAATGGTTTGATCAACATGTATGATTTTGCTCACATTATTGGTATATAGAATCTCAATGTTCTTCCTTGATTGTTTCTCTATAAAAGCTTTGGAGTCCTAAAAAGAGTCAAAAACCTTAGACTTATGTTTGAGAAAATAAACCCAAGTGTATCTAGAAAGATCATCAATAAATGTCAAGACATATCAAGCCTGACTAAAAGATGTATGTGGAAATGGTCCTTCCAAGGACCACTATGTACTAACTTTAGTAGTTCCCTCCATGCTTTGTATTTATCATATTTCTCTTTAGGATTCTTACCAAGAATGCAACCCTAAAAAATCCATCAAAATTTTGAATAGAAGAAAACCATGGAATCATGTCCCATTGATTGAGCTATTGCAAGTAGTGATAGTTCAAGTGACCAAAATTTCAATGCCAAAACAAAATCATATAATCTAAGTGAGTGAGTCATACTATTGAAGGAGAGCCAAGAAAAAATAAGAAAAATTATAAAGTCTAGATTGATGATTTTCTTTTCCCAAAGAAACTATAGGCCCGCTATGTATTTCATAATTTACGATTGTATTTGGTGTGAACTCAACTCACTTGCAACAGCCAATGTGAGTGATCTAATAAATATATAGGATATTACTAGAACATCCTAAAATTTTCCTTCTCCCACATCAACATACCCTCTCACATGCATATTTATAGGAGTGACATCACACATTCATATGGTAGACATTAAACATGGATCTAATTAGGTTAAACAATCATGTCATGAAATATTGTCGTGTGAAGCACCCAAGTAAACTATCAGTGTACATCAGGTTATGAAACAACTACAACTAGGGCCTTATCCTTTCCTTTTCCCTTGTTTTTCTCTATATCCTTATAATATCCTTTCAATGAACCCTATTTGACTACTTGTCAAGCACCTTAATATTATTATTTTCAAGAATATGTTTTAGGTGATAAATATATATATATTTTTTAAATATTCATCATGACTAAGTCCTTTATAGTAGGAAAACTTGACCTCTTTCTTAGGTTGTTCACCTTTATTTTGAAGAGGATATATTTGTTGCATGTTTGAGGTAGCAATCTTTTTATCTTTCCTTTCCTCTCCCTAGTTCTTTTATTTCTTATCTTGTTTTATAAACCCTTTATATTATTTTATGCCCTTATTTATAGCCAAGGCATGTGACTTTGATAATTTTATTGCACCAATATGGGCCAATTTTTCTTTCTCCCTAACAAGTTATACAAAAAACTACCAAAAATTTGCAAACCCTAAATGCATATTTCAACCTGCACAACATCTCATACCTTGAAATATCTAAAATCTCTCCAACATTTTGTGACGACAACTTTACATCAAATATTCTCATACAATGGAACTATACAAAATCATGGGTCTATCACATCTCTCAACCACAATCATGGCTCTAATACCACTTGTTAGGAAAATAATACAAGTTTATCAAATCATTCCTACATAACCCCATGAGAAAAACCATGCATACAAGCTTATAGAATAAATATATACAAATATCAAAGAGATACCATAAGGTAACACAATATATACCCTAAGAAAACCCTCAAGAGAGAAAAACACACCCTCCAAAAGCATCCAACCCCAGTGTATTATTTAGCAATGAAAGTATTACAATACACATACATAGTATCCATGAATACATATACACACACATCTCATGTCATACTTCACATATGCACTATTTAGAAGAGATCTCAATGCAATGACAACCAAGCCAAACAACCAAATAGCCAACCAACCAAACCATGTCAACCACTAAACATGTGCTTGATTTTATAGAATCGATCTCACACAAAAATAACCAAGTGGTAAGGTAGAACCATTACCTTAAAACCATGAGGATAAAAAATCATTGACCCCTCATTTATTTTTTGGTACTAAGTTTCCCAAAATTTAATATTTTTCTCATGTGCAAACCACACATAAAACATCGAACAAATGTTACGTACAACTTTACGAGTGGACCCAAATAAAAATTTAATGTGGCTAAACAAATCACCTAAAGATGCACGACAAATAAATATTTATTTTACATGATTAAATAATTCATTTCTCATGCAAAGTGTACAACACCATATTCCTAACAATTATGACCTAAAAGTGAAATTTATTTTTTTAGATATCTACATTTAAGACTTGTTATAAAGTATTTATAAGTTATTTAAAGGAAAGGGGTTGTGAATATTAATTATTTTAAATAGAGAGGAGCTTTTTCTCCTCACAAAACAAGATTGCTAGAAAATAGAAATTTATTTTGAAACTCCATATTCATAGAAAAGAGCGAAAAACCACCAAAAATTATGTCAATATTATTCCTTGTTTATCATATGCTATTCATATCTGTAAATATAGTCATTCTTTGAATCTTCTTCACATTCTATGAATACAAATTATTGTTCTTTGTTAAAAAATTGAGAATCTTAATCATATTTTAAATTAAATATATGATAATATCTTGTATAAGCTTTCCTAGGGTTTCCCCATTTTTTACTCTTTACAAATTTTTATTTCTTTAAATTAAAAATCACTACACAAACCCCAATCATGTAAGGGAGTTTCTCCTTTCAATAATAACTTATCCAATTGTTGCAGACGTTTGTCACCACCTATTAGATGAGTCACATTACAAATATTGCAATTGAAAAATCTATTTACTAAAATAATTGAATTTATTGAATTTTTTTTTAATAATAGCATGTATGGTAGTTGCAACTCCCTTAGCACTTAGTGAAAAATAGACCAAGGAAGCTGCAATTTTGAAGTTATATGCTACTTGTGTCGCCAAAAAGTGTACTCTTTGGCACTTTTTCACTCATTTTGGCCTTTTCCCTTGGATTTTGGCCTTGTTTTACCTTGATTTAGCCTTGGAAGCTTGCAATTCAACAATAGAATAACGGTGTTTTACTAAGGTGTTGTGAAGTGTTGTAACACATTTCCTCACTTTTCTAAGACCCTCTCAACACAATTCACCTAAACAACACCCTTTTACCCTTTCCCAAGCCTTGTGTCAAAGTGTTGTAAAGTGTTGCAAGGAATTTTCACATCTTCCTAGGCTTATCATCCACTAATTAGCCCTTTTCTTATGTTAATTTGTCCCCTTAATGTACTTTTAGTCCTAACTTAAGTGTGTTTCGGGAGGCAAACCTAATAAACATCATTAATCACCATTTCATTCCTAACCACCACTTGAATTTGCCCAAGTGGACTAGGTTGCCACCTTGGGCGACCTAGTCCCTTTTGGCATCAATTTCAAAATTAAAACATAAATCTTACGGGAATTTGCCCCCAAAACCCTAAGGTCGGCCTATCATGTGTCATTTTCAAGAAAATTAGGGTTTAGCATGTATAAGTAAGGGTTTTCATCTCATTTTCACCTCTCCTAAGACCATTTTTCACATTCACTCAATCTTCACAAGTACTCTTGCACTCAAGCTTCCCAAGCAAGAAATCAAGAACAAGGCATCTCAAGCAACCTCCATTGGAGCTGGTTCTTGCATGTTGTAGACATCTTCAACAAAGGTTTGGTAAGTGTTTGTATTGGCTTTATCATTCAATCATCCATTCCTTTCATTATATTTCATTTGGATTTGATTATCATCAAAGGGGTAAGGCAAACCCCTAATCTCTAACCCTAACCCTTGTCTCCTCTTTGCATGTGATTTGTAGGTTTTTGTATGCAGGTTTTTCAAGGAGAAAGGTGTCAAGAAGGTGTTCTCAAATCATCAAGATCACTCAAGTCAACAAAGCCCTAGTTGAAGCTTGGAGACCTCTTTCGACCCATTTTCTACAAAATCTGAACCAAAAAACTGTTGGGATCCGGAGTGCAAACCGAAGGCTCCAATCTCCACTTTCAGATTCTCAAAAATCCAGAAGAGGACTAGGTTTCCCATAATAGCAACCTAGTCCCTCTGAGCTTTTTTTTCAGGGATTTTTACATTTCTGGATACCCTTTTGGCAAAAACCCACTCTAGCAAAATTTCATGACAGAAGGACTAGGTCACCCAGCTTGGCGTAAATTTCCTTTTGCATATTTCAAGGTAATTCCAAAACCTTTTGGGGCTCCTCATCTACAACTCTTCATTTCTAGGGGCACAATATCTGAACTTTCCTGTTTCTTTACAATTTTGTATACATTTAGGCATTTAGGTTAGCTTGCATATAGTTTTACATTTGCTTTCATTTGCATTGTTTAGTTAGCTCATTTTCATTCAGCCACACCTTTCACACACAACACAACCATAATCAGCCCCTATCTTTGAATGAACACCCAAAAAGCATATCATTAAGTAGAAAGAGAGATATTCCTAAACCAAGTGCTCCTAGGTGAAAAACCCTATGAGGGGCCTAGTAAAGGGGAATCCTCTTTCCCTTATTGTATATGTTTTTGGTGAACCCAACTTTCGAATCCCCTTGTCTTTGAATTGGAGTAAATCCTCATCCTAGGTTGGCATAACATTGCATTGTGCATTGTTTAATTTGCATTCTAGGGTTTTAAATTTTTGCATTAGTAAAAAGTGCATTTAGATTGCATTCTTGCATATTAAATCATTCAAACTCATCAAAATTTTGCACTTTCATTTTAGGTTTGCATCATTCAAACCTGAAGCCATCAAAATCAAACAAAAAGATCAAAAAATTCTTTAAAAATTTACTAGGAGGACTAGGTTCCCATCCTAGGCGACCTAGTCCCTTTAGGCCTCTGAAACAACCTTTTACAGAGCTGAAAACTCTATTTTTAGGCTTATGCTTTCTGCCTTTAACTATTTGTATCAGTGGGTTGTCTTTTTGTTACATGTATTTTGCTAAATCTAGTTTAGATTAGCTCCTTTCATGCATTGCTTAAATTTCACTTTGCATTCACAACATTTTATTTTCAGTAAAATCAGTAAATTACATTGTTTGACATCTGAAAGTTGCACTTCATCCTATGTCTTTACATTGCATTACATTTCATAAAATTCATGGTACTTATGGATAGTATTGGAATTTTTTAATTTTCATTTTCAACATTAGTTCCTAATTCATTTAGATCAAATTTATTAGACAATGAAATTACCACTTTAACAACATCACAAGCACCCACTCACACCCTTCTTAAGCCCTTTAGTAGTGTTGACTTAGACATGTTAGATGAAGCCCTTGATTACTTCATCTCTTCTAACTTGTCCACTAAAGCTTTGCCACAAGTGGATGTAAACATTGATAATCATGATAATCATAATTGTTCTTTTCCTGATATCTCTCCCATTGGTGACGAAGGTATCTTGTGGAAAGAAGACACAATCATTGAAGATCATGATGGTCTTGCTTGTCTTCCTCTTCCTCCCTCTTGCAAAGACCTTATAACAAACAAAGCTAGAATCATGGTTACTACCTTATCTAGTCTTCCATCCTCTCCCAATACCCCCCATATTTTCAATAATGCTTTAATAACTAAGGCTATGTTTCTATCAAGCACTCCAATCATTGAGAGTTATAGCATTATTTCTCTCCTTCCTAATATTCCTCACATTTGGAAGGGTCTATTTGAACAAAATAGTCCACTCATTGGTAACCATCTAATTCCTAGTTATCCTTCTCTTAATGCCTATCCTATGAGCGATGAAGCTACTTTACCAACTCTAATCATGTCATCTAATCAACCTATTGTTTGTCACTTTCCAAATAGCTCTCCTCCTAGGATAGATACTATGGCACAAGAGAATGAAACCTTAGCGGAAAATAATGCAACCATCAACAATCACAACAATCAACTTTCCCCCTCTCCTAATATCTCTCCTATTAGTGAAGAAGATATTATGATGGAACAAAACACTTCAACCATAGATCAGTACCTTACTTGCAATGAAGTCAATAGTGTAGAACCAAACAATGAATGTCCTGAACATCTTTTTTGTAGTTCTCCTAAAAACTCTCCTATTTGGGAAGGTATCATGGTGGAAGAAAACAACAACATGGTTGCACTCCTTTCAAGCAATACTACTGTCTTCCTTGGTTAATGGTAAAAAGATGATCCTCAATTGCCCTTTCTTAGAGATGCATCAACCCCAGCCCACTAAGGTTATGCATACACAAGTTTCCATTAGATCCCCATCTCCTATTGTACCTCCTAAGAATCCTCTAATCCTTCACCCACCTAAGCACAAAATTTCACATCACCCAAGTTACACTGACATTACTAAAATCTATGACAAAGTTTATACCATCAAGGCTAACTTTGTCAAAACTTTGTTTCCTTACCCACATAAATAACATTAGTTTCTGCTCTTTGCCTTTTAATAGTTGTAGGGTCATAGCACACTCACTATTGCATGTTTTTCATCCTTCATGAGGAGCGACATAGCATCATCCATTTCGGGCTCACCTTTGTCCTGCAATAAGTGGGGGCAATGGGTTTGTTAGCCTTGTCCTCATATGTCACTTGTTGTTACCTCTTTTGACTAGACGTTAACATCTCATGAACATACAAAGAGAAATATTGGGATATGGATGACATGTCTTAAGATAAATCACATATGATATACTATCCTTTCCATGATGCATCCTTTCTTGGACACCTATCACTCAATAGAGGGCTTTCCAAGTAGGCTCTCATGTCCTTTCCTTTATTTTTGAATTTTTCCTTTCTCTACTTTAAAATCATTTCTCACAAACGGTGTGTAGCAATTCCTTTAAACTGGGGGCATACATTGACATTATTTTATTTTTCATTTTCATTTGTTTTTCCTCAGTTCCTAGTGCATCCTTGACACTTCACATGATGTGCTTCTCACTTTGTGGATGACATTCAGTGTAATTTCCTTCATAAGAGTGACCTATCCTAGCATATTACATTCTTCTTAGTGGCATGATGTGACACAATGCATCCCCTAAGTTGTGAATTTTCTATTCTTTGATTGGTCCTTTCTTGGAGACATTAGACATAATGCTTCCTAAGTAAAAGACCTCGCATGAATGAAACAAGACCCCTTCGAACATCCCCTTTTCATTTTACCTTTTTGCATTTTTACACATTGCACCTTTTGCATTTGTGCATACATGGCCACCTTGCATAACACAACTTTCATGCATGTGGTGCCATCTTGCCTTTGTTCATGAGTTCTAAGCATCCAAGGATTTGCTTGTCTCATGAACCACCCCCTTGTCTTTTATGGCACCTTATCAAAGTTATCAGCAAGTATAAATTTGGTATGGTTGAGTGGGGAGACCAACTAGCAGCACGACTTTCCCCATAGCCACCTTTTTGTGTGTGAGTGCATACCAACCATGTGTATGTATCTCACCACCTTTTTGTCATTCTCACCTAGCGGACAACCGAAAGTCTCGTCAACCCAGAGTGAGTACATCCTTCTCTTTCGAAGATCCACAACTAACTGGACAAACGGTCGAAGCTTGATCTAACTTTCCTCTCTCTCCATCCTTTCACATCACTCCTTGTGTGATCTTTTGTGCTTATGATTGGTTTTCCATGAGATCTTGATCCTGGGGGCTTGATCATCCTTCTTGATCATAGTCATCTCACCTTACTAGCATGATTACTTTAGATCCCACTCGACACACATGATTGGGCTACTTTAGTCTGAGTTTGAAGCAAGTTCACACTCTCACTAAAGTGGGGGCTAAATGTGTCACCAAAAAGTGTAGTCTTTGGCACTTTTTCACTCATTTTGGCCTTTTCCCTTGGATTTTGGCCTTGTTTTACCTTGATCCAGCCTTGTAAGCTTGCAATTCAACAATAGCATAACAATGTTTTACTAAGATGTTGTGAAGTGTTGTAACACATTTCCTCACTTTTCTAAGACCCTCTCAATATAATTCACCTAAACAACACCCTTTTACCCTTTCCCAAGCCTTGTGTCAAGGTGTTGTAAAGTATTGCAAGGCATTTTCACATCTTCCTAAGCTTATCATCCACTAATTAACCCTTTTCTTATATTAATTTATCCCCTTAATGTACTTTTAGTCCTAACTTAAGTGTGTTTTGGGAGGAAAACCTAATAAACATCATTAATCACCATTTTATTCCCGACCACCACTTGAATTTTCCCATGTGGACTAGGTCACCACCTTGGGCGACCTAGTCCCTTTTGGCATAAATTTCAAAATTAAAACATAGATATTGCAAGAATTTTCCCCCAAAACCCTAAGGTCGGCCTATCATGTGTCATTTTTTAGGAAAATTAGGGTTTAGCATGTATAAGTAAGGATTTTCATCCTCATTTTGACCTCTCCTAAGACCATTTTCACATTCACTCAATCTTCACAAGTACTCTTGCACTCAAGCTTCCCAAGCAAGCAATCAAGCACAAGGCATCTCAAGCAACCTCCATTGAAGTTGGTTCTTGCATGTTGCAGACATCTTCAACAAAGGTTTGGTAAGTGTTTGTATTGGCTTTATCATTCAATCATCCATTCCTTTCATTATATTTCATTTGGATTTGATTATCATCAAAGGGGTTTGACTAAGGAAAACCCCTAATCTCTAACCCTAATCCTTGTCTCCTCTTTGCATGTGGCTTGCAGGTTTTTGTATGTAGGTTTGTCAAGGAGAAAGGTGTCAAGAAGGTGTTCTCAAATAATCAAGATCACTCAAGTCAACAAAGCCCTAGTTGAAGCTTGGAGACCTCTTTTAGCCTGTTTTCTATAGAATCTGAACCAGAAAACTATTAGGATTCAGAGTGCAGACCGAAGGCTCCAATCTCCACTTTCAAATTCTCAAAAATCTAGAAGAGGACTAGGTCGCCCATTATGGCGACCTAGTCCCTCTGAGCTTTTTTTTGAGGATTTTTATATTTCTGGATACCCTTTTGGCAAAAACCCACTCCAGAAAAATTAGGTCGCCTAGCTTGGAGTAAATGTCCTTTTGCACATTTTAGGCTGATTCCATAACCTTCTAGGGCTCCTCATCTGTAACTCTTAATTTCCAGGTGCACAATATCTGAACTTTCATTTTTCTTTACAGTTTTTCATAGATTTAGGGCATTTAGGTTAGCTTGCATATAGTTTTACATTTGCTTTCATTTACATTGTTTAGTTACCTTAGTTTCATTCAGCCACACCTTTCACACACAACACAACCATACTCAGCCCCAATCTTTGAATGAACACCCAAAAATCATATAATTAATTGGAAAGAGATCTATTCTTAAACCAAGTGCTCCTAGGTGAAAAACCCTAGGGGCCTAGTAAAGGGGAATTCTCTTTCCCTTCTTGTATATGTTTTTGGTGGTTCACTACTTTATATAAAACTCTATCTAGGAACCTCATCTACCTTTCTAGAATCAAACCTAATATTATGTATATTGTAAGGATCATCTATTAGTATGCAAGATCCACATGAGTCTCATTGTTGCACTACCAAAAAATATTATGGTATGTGACTGTAGACACGGAAAATGTACAATTTCATTTTGGCACACTTGATCTTGATTACTAACAACATTTCTTCCTGAATCATACTCTCAGCATTTCATCATATTTTGTCTCTTAATTTAATGAATCATTATTCATTTAATCAAGTCTTTCTCCTCCATTGATTAAATTAATCAATTTAATTTAATTAACCTTATATTTTTGTTTAATTAAATAAATCATTTTATTTGATTAATATCCCTAAAGTCCTCCTATTGAATTAAATAAATTAAACCTTATTTAATTTAATCTAACATATTCCCCTTTAGTTAAATAAATAAAAATCATTTATTTAATTAATCATTTCCTCTCAATTCTAATTTAAATTAATTCATCTATTTGAGTCAAAATTGTCAAATCATCTAATCCTTCATTAAATTAATCAAAATCTTGATTAAGTTAATCCCTCTCACTAAAATCCTTTAGAGAATGCAACTTGCACATGAAAATAGATTTAATTCATTTATTAAATCTCTATTTTCTCTCAACATGGCATCAAAAGGGAATATTTTCTCAAATTTGAATTCAAATTCAAATGGACTTAGTCCTTCCAACAAGGCATTTAAGACCTCTTACATGTCCTTTGCATTGAGCCAAGTGACATTAAATCCATTTCTTTCATCCCCCCTAAACATGTCACTTCATCAAATTCAAAATTCAAACTTGCACATTGATCAAAATGTGTTCAACCTTCAACCATTCACATCTTGACAAGTGGCACTTGGCCATTGGATGTTGAATGATCCCACATTGCTCAATCTCACTCATTCTTCCAAATTTCAAATCTATAAATGAGAGACTCTTCCTCTCATTTAATCATCCAAAATTTGAGTAAACTTATTATACTCAAATCCATCTTCAAGTATAGCCATTTTCATCTTTCTATATCAAGTTCTTAGCTAGATTATGCAGGAATTCAACCAAAGTGGATCAATCATCATCAAGCTTACAAAGGAGTTGGGAAGGGGCTAATTTCGACACATCAATTGGCACCAACTCCCCCATGGGATCAAGAGTTTGCATGGCTTAATTTAGGATTTCATTTATCTTTTATGTTCTTTTCTTCATTTTCCTATTTTAAGTTTGCTAAATGGATTTCATGGGGAATCCTTGTTTCTTGCTTGCATATGATCTAATATTGTGCTTGTTTTCCTTATTTGTGCAGGTATGAAATTGGGGTTCACATTTTGGCGCTAGAAGGAGGGAAATCAATGAGACCATTCCACTCACCCCAACAATCAACACCATTCCCAATCCACATCCACCACCACCACCACCACCAAAACACAACACGGAAAATTCATTCTCTATCATGTTGCAAGTTACTCGCCAAAAGGCACTCCAAACCAACAAGCTGCATAGTTAGCTTCTCAGCAAGCACAAGATGCACAATAGGCTACTCAGCAAGCACAAGCACAATTAGCCACCCAACAAGCTGCAAAAGATGCACAAGTTGCACAAGCCCAACAAGCCGCACAAGCTGCACAAGTGGAACAAGTAGCCCAAAAAGCACAGGCTCAAACTCATGCACAGTTACAATAAATTCAGCTACAAGCATACCAACAAGCCCTACAAGATTTCCAGACACAATAGCAAGCTAAACAACAAGCTTTGTTGGCACAACAACAAGCTAAACAAAAATCTTTGTTGGCGCAACAACAACTAGACCAACAACAAGGTTTGTTGGCATAGAAGCGACAGGACCAACAACAAGCTTTGTTGGAACAACAACAACAAGACCAACAATAAGCATTGTTGGCATAGAAAATGTAGGCATATCAGCAAACCTTACTCATGCAACAGAGCTTGCAACAGATTCCCACCACAATCATTGAAAATGATGAT
Organism: Sequoiadendron giganteum; assembly: GCA_007115665.2. Lineage (NCBI taxonomy): Eukaryota > Viridiplantae > Streptophyta > Pinopsida > Cupressales > Cupressaceae > Sequoiadendron > Sequoiadendron giganteum. Next base: position 11,670,707 of record VCHN02000014.1, read on the forward strand.
CAAGATCCTTCAACCAATGATCATGTTGAAAATGTCTCTACATCACCCAATGAGTTAGAGGACATATCTCAAGAACTTATTCCAAAGCATGATCAACATCTTTCACCAAGGTCTAGCAATGATCCTTTCCAAAACATATGGACATCTTTTGACCTCATGATATTTGAGAAACTTCCTATACCTAATGTAGATATCCAAGAAAGCAATTCATTCTTTAAAATTGACCCATGTCAAGAACTTGATCCAAAGCATGTTGAAAGGAATTCCAACATTAACCAAGATCAAGAATTCGTATATCCAAGATACTACAATGAGGTAATGGAAACTCTCCTATCCATACAAGATGTCACAAATAAGGATCATGTCCATATAACACATACCCCTCTGTCTACCCATGAGATGCTTTCTTTGGATGGACAGGTAGATGATCTTCATTCAAAACAAGAGTCTCATACTCTTGATATCATTACCAAGGAACAAGAGTCTCTTACTCTTAACATTTATACACATGGTCAAGATATAGAGAAATGCAGACATATCAGAAATGGGTCATGAAGAAGGCTTCTACAGAAGTTGTGAATTGGAAATTTCATGTGAAAGCATATCAAGAATGGATCATGAGGAAGAATTTTGTGTGGACAGTAAAGCATCAACACTTCTTGAAGAAGCACTACAATCTGATATCTCACAAGATCAAACCAAAGATATCCATCAAGAATTCATCCCACATACGGAGGATCCTATCACTTATAAACTTGGATCACTTACCTATCTTAAGGAAAGTTGCCTCATCAATAAAGAAGCTAACACTTTTGAAGATCCACCACAGAGCAGAGAAGGATTAGCACCTTATTTCCAAGGTAAATCATATCTTATTGCAAATAAAATTTCTCAGCAGATGAATTATCAAGGTAGAGGATTAGGCCTACATGAACAGGGTATCCTAGAACTAGTGTAGATTGTTGGCAATCCTAAGCGTCAAGGCCCTGGTTATTCAACAATCAAGGGATATAAACAAATCGGTAATACCTCTATAAAATTGGGGGCAACTTTGTCTCAAGCAAACATCAACATAGGTAGCACGAAGAATCCTTATGATGAAAGTGATGCCAATACTACAACCCGCCACATCATGAATCTTTATCCACCCATCACCCCATCCATAAAGTGGGACCAACATCAAAAGAAAGATTTGAATCAAAGCATGAAGAACGTCATCAAAGAAAAAGTAGCAAAGCACGAAGGACAAATAAAATACAAGTGGATACCAAAGAATACAAAGAATGATTACCCCTATCAAACTCCATTAGTCAAAGAAACTATGGGGAAAAATAAAAGAGGGAAAAGTATCCATCCAAGATGTCCACAAAGGAAAAAGCAAGCTTCTCAAATGATATACAAAGTTTATCAAGCAGTTGGTCGTAATTCCACACACAGTTCCGTATCCATCCATAATCGCTCATCTTCCCAAGTTTGGAGAGTCAAAGGTTCCAAACTATCAACCAATCCATATTTTATCCCTCAACATACTCCATCCATGCCTCCACGTATGATATCTAATTCTCACATTGACCATGTATTGGCAATGACCCTTCATCATAAGGATTCAGAAGGCACTCTATCACGATGTGTGCACAAAGACAGAGTTAACTCCAGTATCAACAAGGCAGATCATGGATCTCAAAAGTTGCATTCAAGTGCACATATCTTGGAAAAGCAAATTCTTCAAGTAGGATACCGATGGCATGTTATGACAGAAGCATCTACATCGACATCACCAGATAGTTCAGCATAAGCTTAAAATCTCTCAAAAAATACAAAAAATCCAAAAAAATAAAAATCCAAAAAAATCAGAAAATGGATTGAAAACAGTAAAGAAAAAAAATCATCCTCTAGCAAAAACCACTATGGTGGCACTTTGGACAAGTACCATGATAAAAACCTGGCAAACAAGCGTCATGTGTAGAATCGAGCATCCACGTGCACCATTTCAGGAGAAAGCATCTTATCACATCCATAATAAAGCCAAAATTTTAGCCATATCATCGTTCATCCATGAACCGTTTATCCAATCCATTTTCATCCATCTGCATCCATACTCTAAGGTTTCTTAATCTTGATGAAATTTTGGAGCACACGTTACACTTGCTTATGGTAAACATCTTGACATGGGTCATTTTCACTAATCCTATCCAATCCAAATGTTATCTAAGCCTTGAAGCATTATCTGAATGAGAATCCTCTACCTGAACACCTTATCTTGTCACAAGATAATCCTTGGAATCCTTTGCATGCTTACCGTATCTATCTATTCATCTATCCAAGAATCCACCCATGGCATTCCATACATTGCTAGACACTAGGGGCAAATGTTTACATCATGCTTCGGGAATAAATCTTGATATATATGCTCCAACTTATGTGGTGATCCGAAAATTTGCAAACACGAAATAAAATTGGTCAAGCATTTGTGAGCATGAATCCAAATCACTAGCCCATGGCATATTTTGACAGGAAGACATAAGCTTTATCTTTCATTGAACATCAATCCAAAAATTCATATCAATCACATCTAATGTATACTTTAGCGTCACATCAAAATCATCAAAGCTATTTTGTTCCAAATCAAGCTTCATCAATCTTGATCAATCGAATCCAATCAATTATCACCTTGTTTGACTTAACACACTTAGTCAAACTATCATCTTGTGCATGAGTTTACTCTAGGATAATACAACTTCCTTGAGTTTACAAGTGCATTATCATCTTATTTGACTTAACACACTTAGTCAAATTATCCAATCCTTCATCAACTTGTTTGACTTAATACACTTAGTCAAACTACCCTCTCATGCATGAGTTTACTCTAGGATAACACAACTTCCTAGAGTTTATGAGTGCATTATCACTTTTGTTTGACTTAACACACTTAGTCAAACTATCAATCCATCAATTTGATCAATCAACCTTAGCTTGGTTTTCAAAAAAATCCCAAAACAGAGTACTAATATCATCACATATCCATATCCATATCCAAATCATCAAAATCGTTCAAAAATCCAAAAACATGTTAAAATCTCAAAAAATCTTCAAAAAATTCATCATTGACTCTTGTCAGTTTTTCACCTTGTCTGAACTACGTCGTCTTTGAGCTTGAACGTAGGCAAGGTTGATCTCCGATCATCCCCGAGACATTTAGGTCATTCCTTTAGGCATCTATAGCATTTGGCAATCCGTTTGCCCATCTAGTTTACATATTAGGCCAGTCCTTTAAGCATTCATCACAATAAAATGGCAATTTGTTTGTCCATCTTATCATCAAGTCAAGTATGTCGTCAGTCGAACTACGTGGTCTCTGCGTGTATAACATAGGCAAAGCTAATCTATCGATCAGCTCCCAAGACCCCTAGGATAGGTTCTGAGTTAGTCTATTGTTCATAAATCTCAAAAATACCAAAAACATTTGTAGAACACTTCAGAAATACCAAAAAACAGCCTCAAAATATCTAAAAATCCCAAATGGTGCATCCATCTCACCTCGCTTTCACCCGCAATTAGTCATCATTCCTAATCAAATCAATCATCACCTTCATCCTTTGGTGAAGCAGTCAAAAGCAAGTATAGCATGTTCCAAATTGAACACCCTAATCGTCAGAGTCTTAAGTCTAAGTCAGTAAGCAAGCAAGTTGGTGAACTCGGAGTATCAATAGCTTACCACCCAAATCAGTCTCATAAAAATCCTGATCACTACATGTCCTAGGATGAATCCTTCTCACAATGGACATAAGCATCAGGTACCCCACAGTAGTTCAAGCCTTGGCTAGCGGTATGAAGAAAATTAGCTTGTTTGTTTACTTTGTCTTGGTCTTTTTTTGACTTATCTTATTTTGCGTTCATTCCTAGGACCTCTCGGTGATGCCTAAACAAAACAGGTTTAGAGAGTAAGGAATGGGGCAATGATCATTATCTTTTTTATCTATTTCGCTTGTGGGATACACTTGTAAAATTACTTAGCCATGCATCCTTTGTTTGGTTTGTAGGGAGGATTTTTTAGGTATCTTGTTGACCACATAGGAAGGCTTGCCTTTCTATGTTTTGGCTCGAGATGTTTAGAATGTCTAAACTACATCCTGAATGAAGTATGCATGCTAAGTGTGAACAAGAATACTCCTATCTAATTGTCAAGTCAAATTCCATCACACTGGGTACAATGCCATCCTAGTCCTTTATACCTTGATGCATCGTACCTATGTGTGTTATCAAACATAAAGTAATTGGCCCTTTGAAAATCCCAACTCATGGTAAGCAAATCATCATCATCATCATCGGTAATAATGTGAACTTGTGTGGATCCTCCTTCCATCCATCTTTTCTTCTTATTCTTCTATCTTTACTAACATTTCTATCTAAAATTGATGTTTTGTATCAAAATATACACGAGGCTACCCATGGTCGATGACTGTCTATACATCATCAGAATTGTCTACATCAAAGAATTATCTTTTGTCCATTGATCAATAGAACCACTCCTCTCACATTTTATCACGATCTCGATCAGAAAATCATACATTTCCGCCTGATCTCTCAAGGGGGCAGTATACCAGCATAATTCTTCTCGCTAGGGCAACAGTGGGGCACTTGAAAAATCGAGAAATTTTGAACTTTGATCACAACAATTTATTCTTTGAATCAATGCAACAAGTACATTGCTTCAAAGAGGGGCAAAATGTAGACACGAAAAATGTACAATTTCATTTTGCTACTTTTGATCCTGATTACTAACAGCATTTCTTCCTTAATCATACTCTCAGCATTTCATCATATTCTATCTCTTAATTTAATGAATCATTATTCGTTTAATCAAGTCTTTCTCCTCCATTGATTAAATTAATCAATTTAATTTAATTAACCTTATATTTTTGTTTAATTAAATAAATCATTTTATTTGATTAAAATCCCTAAAGTCCTCCTATTGAATTAAATAAATTAAACCTTATTTGATTTAATCTAACATATTCCCCTTTAGTTAAATAAATCAAAATCATTTATTTAATTAATCATTTCCTCTCAATTCTGATTTAAATTAATTCATCTATTTGAGTCAAAACTATCAAATCATCTAATCCTTCATTAAATTAATCAAAATCTTGATTAAGTTAATCCCTCTCACTAAAATCTTCTAGAGAATGCAACTTGCACATGAAAATAGATTTAATTCATTTATTAAATCTCTATTTTCTCTCAACATGGAATCAAATTGGAATACTCCCTCAAATTTGAATTCTAATTCAAATGGACTTAGTCCTTCCAACAAGGCATTTAAGACCTCTTACATGTCCTTTGCATTGAGCCAAGTGACATTAACTCTATTTCTTTCATCCCCCCTAAACATGTCACTTCATCAAATTCAAAATTCAAACTTGCACATTGATCAAAATGTGTTCAACCTTCAACCATTCACATCTTGACAAGTGGCACTTGGCCATTGGATGTTAATGATCCCACATTGCTCAATCTCACTCATTCTTCCAAATTTCAAATCTATAAATGAGAGACTCTTCCTCTCATTTAATCATCCACAATTTGAGTAAACTTATTATACTCAAATCCATCTTCAAGCATAGCCATTTTCATCTTTCTATATCAAGTTCTTAGCTAGGTTATGCAGGAATTCAACCAAAGTGGATCAATCATCATCAAGCTTACAAAGGAGTTGGGAAAGGGCTAATTTTGACACATCAATTGGCACCAACTCCCCCATGGGATCAAGAGTTTGCATGGCTTAATTTAGGATTTCATTTATCTTTTATGTTCTTTTCTTCATTTTCCTATTTTAAGTTTGCTAAATGGATTTCATGGGGAATCCTTGTTTCTTGCTTGCATATGATCTAATATTGTGCTTGTTTTCCTTATTTGTGCAGGTATGAAATTGGGGTTCACAGTGAGTCATACAAAAAAAATTGGAATCTATTATTCTTCCACTAAAAAAATATGAACCACTTGGTTACATAAACTCTAATTGGTTTGGTTTAGTGGATGATAAAAAATCAACATCTAGTTATGTTTTCTCACTTGGACCCAGAGTTGTATCTTGGAGTATTAGGAAGCATGCAATTGTGGCCCTCTTTAGTTGAATCCAAACATATTACTACCATAGTAACAAGTTGTCAGGCCATATGGATTAAAAGGATCTTGAAAGATCTACACTTGTTACAAAAACATCTAGCTACTATTTATTTGATAACAATAGTACCATTTCAATGACCAAGAACCGTGTATTTCATGCTAGATTGAAACACATAGAGATTCAACATCATTTCATTCAATATTTGATTCAAGATGGGAAATTGAAATTATAGTTTTATACTACATCTAAGAAAATAGATGCTATCTTCACCAAAGTTCTTCCAAAAGATAATGTTGTTGCTTTGAGATACCAATTAGACCTCACCCCTATAGACCATTTAAAGGGAGAATGTAGGAATGCATGTTCAATGGATGCTCAACGACACCAATTTCTACTCATTTAACACTTATTTTTATTTTTATATTGTATTATCAGTTTGCAACATGCAATAATTATTATTTATTTTTTCTTCTTAATCTATATTTTTTACACATGTGATCTTCTTATTACTATTTTGAAATAATTTTATCATTATCATTTTTAATTCTTAATAAATTGACATGTAATTGTTGCAGTATATAATAGTATATATAAGATTATATATTATGGAAAATAATCATTTAATATATAAGTAATGTAAAATAACATAATTACTAATTATGTGGCAGCCTATCATGGCATCAAGCTGACTAGGGAGAAGGGGACTCATTGAATATTATTAATTGCCTAAGGAATTGTTCCCCTCCTTCTTGGTCAATCGAAAGATTTATTATGGATGATTGTTCCATGTTGAATTAATTTGATGAGGTTTATATTTCCCATGCCTTTCGCAAGACAAATGGGGTGGCAGATTTGCTAGCAAATCTTGGGGTGACATCAACTAGATCTTGGGAGGTTAATGATAACCTGCCGATTGAATTAATTGCCTTGCTTAATAATGATAGCTCCTACCATCTCTTCAGATGTTCCCAAAGGCTGGCGTGGTAATCATGTTCAAGCCAGGTTGATAATACACTTAACACTTGTGATGATTATTGGAATTTGTGGGAATACGAGTTCTATTTGCAGGAGGCTCCTAGCCATTATTTTCTTTTGTACCCTAAAAGCCAGGCCTGCACGCTTTTTGGGCTCTTTTTTACCTTTGGCCTTGTTGTTCATTTGCATTTGTTTCTTGTGTGGTCTTGCTTTTATGATCTAGTCACCATTGAAGATGGGTAGAGATAGGTGTAGGACTTAGGCTCTTTCGTGTGATGAGATCAAAGCAAATGCCAATGTCTGGGAAAGTTTACAAAAAGGAGGGGTTACCCCGTTCATGGAGAAATTACATGGGTTTAAATCAAATGTCTCCTAGGATTTTGTCGATGCTTGGCATGGTCAGGTGTTGAGTATATTTGGTAGGGACATCACTATCAGTGAGGAGCTCATTGCGGAATTCACGAGGTTTTCCATCGAAGGAAGAAAATTTTATAGGGAGAAAGCCATGTCGGGGGTGGCTAGAATAAACTTTCAGTGAGATAGGGAGAAGGCCAAAATGGTGAGACTCAACTATGGGGATTATGACCACACCAAAATCAATCCTATTTGGGGTGAGGTGGCCATGGTGTTGATGCATTATTTTACTTTGGATGGGAGATATATGGCTCTATATGGGCATCATTTCATGATGCTTAATCACTTTTTTCATGCTAAGCTAATTTCTTTCCCTTTCTATCTTTTGCTTTCTTTGGAAGATGGGATTGTGTACTTTAGAAGGAATCTTAGCAATCCCTTCTTACATGAGGGTTTGATGTTGTTAATTGTGGAACACATAAAGGCTAATTTTGTTATTGAGTCCCTTGTTCCTATTAAATCTGATAAGTCCAAGAAGAGGGATAAGGGCAGTGGGAAATGCCAGATTGAGGAGGTGGATGGTAGTGTTGGGATGGAAATTGAGGAGGAATCTAATGCATGGTTGGATGATTACTACATAGACCTGGATTATACTCCTTTTGGGGGAAATAAAAGCTCTTCCAAAAAGTTTAAGCCTTCCACACCACATGTGAAACATAAAATTCAAGTGACTTGCATTGAGGAGGTTGTGGAGGGTAAATCTAGTAAGAGGAAGACCTCAAAATAGGGACTGGTGTGTTCCTAGGAATTTGTGGATAAGTTGCAAGAGGGAATTGGGGTTAATAAGGCTAGAGAGGTGGAAAATTTGGTGAATGATGATCTGGATTGTGGTGGTGGGGGGGTCCGAGTTGTGGGGAAGGTGAATAGTGTGGTGGATTTGGAGGAATCTCCTATTGTGTTAGCGTCTAAAGACAAGGGTAAGGTTAAGGATGATTATCCTAAGGGTTTCCAATAATATGACCTACCCATGAGCTCCCATCAAGGGAGGGGCTTGTATTGGGGTGTGATGGACTACACGCAAGCATTTGGATTGGTCAAGGAAGGGGTCGATATCTCCTTTAATTTTCTTATGTGGTTGGTTCAAGAAGTTCAAGACCTCCATAACAAGTATGACACGATTGCTCGTTGTGACTCTATTTTCAGTATGGTTAAATCGTTGAATTCCAGCCTTGTCCTTATAGTGGAGGAAGTGGCTAATTGGAAAAAAGATCATGGTCTTGGGTTGTCCACGATAGAGAGGAATTCCCTACTATTGCATAAAGACCTTAATGCAATGATTAATCTTAGCAAGGAGAAGCTTGAATCATTTTTTGAAGGTTTGGTTTTCCTAAATGAAAAGGTTAGTGAATGGATGGGGAGATCACTATTTAGTGAGTCGGTGAACCAAGATGAGGGGGAGGATGCTGAGAAGAGTTTGCAGGTTGTAGACTTGGGCACAAGACCGAGCATTCGCACTCAAAGCAAAACCAAGAAGAGCAAGATGGTGTTGAGGCAGGATGTTGATGAGATCATGGAAATGCATGACAATGTGATATCTAAGGATCTAGAAGCATCCAGAATGTTAAAGGAACTTCTTTGGATGCTGCTTGTTCTGTTCTCTTTTGTCTAGTTTTTTGGTGTTGTTGGTTGTTGTTTGTTGATGGGGTGTTGATTGTTGTTTAATCAGCCTATTTTTTGTGTTGGTGGGGTAGCCAATCTACTTTATCTTTGCTACCTTTTCTCTTCTTTTGTACAGGGTTTCAAGGCCCCTTCAAAACTTGTTTATTGCTAATCAAAAACATAATTACTATTTTTTTTTATCTATCAATATTATTGTTAATAATTTTTCTAGTGTTAGTGCATTCACAAGTTTTTGATTGCTTAGTTTTTGTTGAGCTACAACTCTTATGGACCAAGTAGGACATGAACCCAAGACCTTCCATTTTCTACTAGAGTGCTCTACCAACAATTATCCAACAAGATTGCTTATTTTTCATCTTATACTACATAAAAATCTTGAGATCTTTCTTCTAGTTCAAGATAATGAAAATGTTATAATATACTTTATAATATTTTTGCGCTCGACCTAAACTTAGACTTCAAGTTTTTTAAACAATAAAATTTTAATGGGCTTGAGAAGATATTATAAAAAATATATTCAAATAAATAAAGAAGACAAATGGAAACTTTAGAATTAATTTAAAAATAAAATTACATTAAAAATATTATTATGTAAATAAAAAAAATTATAAAAGTATAATGGATAAACCTATATCTTATATAATATAAACAATAAAACAATCAATTTAAATTTTAAAGTTAGGGTTGGAATAATACATGCAGAATTGAAATTATATATATGATATAAATTAAATGTGATATTTACTTTGAATAGCTATAAATTATGGTCTTGTTTAAATGAACATCTAAGAATCTATAAATTGGTTGTATTATTTCTTATTTAAATCTTCATTTATAGAATTAATATTTACTAGTTTGGCAAGTAGAATTGAACTTGGATCCATGAAAGTCAACTATCAAGGAATGGATGACTATTGCAAGTTCACCTTGACTTATTATGCTTGTGTTTGAAGAGAAATTATTGATCAAGTCCATAGACAAACTAATTTAACAACTTTAAAACATTAATCAAAGACAACAAGCAAGCATTCAAGATTGCCTAGTATTATGTGTGTTGTATGCTCTATTAATGCTACTATAAATTTTATATAGCAAATGTTTCTTTTGGAAATCCGATGCATCATTTCAAATTAATGATTGAATATCTTTAAATACAAGAACATAGCAAACAAATCAACACTAGGTCAGTTCGCAACATTTAGGAGGGATAAGGTTTAAATTTGAAAATTTGAGGTATAGATCCACAACTATAGAAAAGACCTAAGTTAATTTTGCACCAATAAATTTGATCTAAGGTTGTGAATGGGAGATAGATAAGATCACTTTCTAAAGATGAATGATAAAAAAATTCAAATAAGATAATTCCATGAGTCAAATTCACTCAAAAATATGCCCCTTATAAATTTGTTATTGCATAAAAGACACTATAATGCAAATATGATTTAAGTAATTTTTTTAATTATTTATATGTTAATTTTAAAAGCTTAATTTTATAGTTTTAGTTTTCAAATATACCTAGAATGTGTTTTGGTTTTTACATACATTATCATGACATTAAATTCCTTATGCCACTCCAAAACTTCTCTAAATATTATTCATTCAAATAACAATAATGGTTGAATTTTATAAACAACTTGTACAGATATCTTAAATATATTTATCTAAAACATATGGAGACCTATTTTATTTACTTAAGAGATTTGATTTTTAAGTCTACTATCATGACATAAAACTTCTTACTACCACTACAAAACTTTTCCAAATATAAATAATAATTTATTTTCTTAATGATAATCATTATAATAAATAGTAAAAAAATACAATAAAATTCAATTAATTTTTATCACAAATTTCAATTACATTTGAAAAACTGATATATTTTATTAAAAAAATTACTATTTCAAATCTTATATCAATTTTAACAATGACTTCAAAATTACTTGTTAGTTAATCTATAATGGGACAATACTTGAGTTATACACTGCCATTTTTCATATGGTGGCAAATCAAATGAAACTTTACGTTGATGTGTTTGATTTGATTGGGAAAATTTGGTTTTTTGACCATTTTGATTGCGAATTGATTACCAACTAAGAGAGGTGTGGATGAAACCTAGTATTCCTAAAAATATTCAAGAATCGATATGAATCATAATATTTCTCTAGTTTCTTCAAAATTTATCATATATTATGCTTCTATGGGGGACAAAGTTGGCATTGATTACTTCTTAGATTTTCAATAAATGACAATTGATCCTATGTGTATTAAGAAACCAATGTTAAATTTCTCATCTTTGAAGTCACCTACATAATTGAAATTTGAACATTCAACCATTGTGAAATTCGTTGCCTTTGAATGTTAGAGCCCATAGTTTTGAGTGTTGGAAAATTGATTGTCATTGATATCAGAAGGGAGATTGTGCACTAACTCATTTGATTGCAAAATCCAATGAAAATGTCCGTCGAAAGCTATATAATCAGATGTATTGTCAGAAACTTGTGTGAAATTTTCATTTTTTTTAAATTTTATCCCCGACGTTCGTCGAAATTTCGACAAACCTTATTTTTCGCCGAAATTTCGACAGACTTGCAAAGTTAAATTGTGGCTGCCATAAATAAAAATGAGCTCGACTATTTATTGTGATAGTGTTTTGCTTGATGATTTTCTTGGGGAAAATCAGAAAAAAACTGAAGAAGATATCGGGTGGTTGAGGGTAGCCATTGTCTTTTTCTAGAATTCATTTGTGAAGTCAGATTTGTACTTCTAGGTTTGAAAATCATATTTTAAAGCAACATCTCATCAGATTTCATTTTTAGTCTTGTGCATTTGCAGAATTTCATTTCCAGATTTTAGACCTGACTTACAAATTCTTTATAAGGGAATTGTTTATAACTGATGGAAAGTTCTTGATGGATTTGGACAAAGATTATATTTGCAAGGTTTCAATTTTAACCCTAATGATCAATTTTCAATAGATTTGGGAGCCATAACTAGATAATATCAAAGGCATAGGGATAGTTGTAGAGTGAAATAGCTGTCAAGATTTAGGCCTAGAGGGTTGAACAAAGAATTGGGAATGTTTGACAGTGGATAGTTAGAGCCATTTAGCTATGATATTTTTGAAGACTACTTCATAAAGATGTATTTTTTCCTTTGCCAAGTTTCAGAAATAGATTTTAGACCTTAGATGTCAGTGTCTTATAAAAGAAGTTATGATATATATGTTACTTGAAGTTCTTGAATTCATCTTGACTCTATACAAATGTATCTATTTTTATTTGAACAAGAAAGATAGAAAGCAACCAATTTTTAAATATTGTTAGATATTTAGAGCAACAAACTAAAAAATGAAAAAATGAAGGTCAAGGCCTCTCTATTTTTCTCAGTTCACTTAAAATTTTTAGATGTTGCCAAACATCTAGCAAGCTATAACTATCATGCAGATTATATGATTTCTATTTGTTTTGTACTTCGGAACAGTTTACAAGATGAAATTGTCTCCTCATGTAGAAGAAGTATAAGTTACCAAATTCCTTCAGAAGTTGGTACAGTAATCAAAAGATGAACCTGTCAAATTGGAAACCAAAATTTTTGTGGTAAGAAGAGTTGATTTTGACATGAATGGCATGTTGTAACAACTTTATTAAGTAATACAATTTATTTAGTTATTTGACAATTTGGTGATTTGTGTGTAGATATGCCACCATATGAAATTGAGTGGAAAAGAGCACTCCTTACCTTATCAAGTAATATCCAAGTAAGATGTTATAAAAAATAACTTGTGCTTTTAGTGAAGCTGGTCAACCTACTCATGCTTTTCCATGCTTAATTTTTTCCTTTTGGATTGAGCTACTTACGATAAATTTTTAACTTTCCTTGCAACTTGTGTATTACCCTCTCAAGTTTTTAACTGGTTTAAAGCAATCTCTTATAAAGGATATAAAATTCCTTAGTACTTTAGATTGTCCTTTATGTTAAGGGAGGCATCTGACTATTGTTTATATAATTCAACTTTATTTGAGAGTAAGCATATTTAATCTCTATGTGGTAGATTCAGACACTAAAAGAAAGTATTTGACCTTATTAGGAAAAATAAAGAAAAAATCGTAAAAGTGCATCACATCTCTATTGAAAGTGATCCCATATCCTTTGTGATACCTGTCCTCTAGTAACTTGACTATCCTTTGTATTTTAGGTTATGCATGAGTTTATTCATTTTATTTCAATGGCCTTGCATAACACTTGAAGAAATTAATTGTGGTAGTTGCTTGAGATATTGTCCATGCACTCCTTAATACACTTGTAGGTTTTCCTCTTTTGATTCTTTGTGAGATGGAAATATTTATTAGTTTACCATATTGCTATGAAGAAAATGAACCCTTGACAAGATTTATGATGTTTTAAAATCCCTCTTGACTACTCAATTACTTTTCTTTATGTATCTTTTAAAGTTCGTCATAGTACCCTATCACTGTTATTATTAATTTCAATGCCCCCTTCATGGTTATGACATGGAATAATCATTGTTTATTTGAATAGTCATGACTGTGATCTCCTTTTGGGAATCTATAGTAAAGTGTCATGCCTTTCTTTGAAGTCCATTTTCTTAAATCTTTTCTCTTTTCTCATTGCTCCTTACCTCTATAGTATCCCTATATTTTATATACATAATAATAACAATTATGGTGATAACTAGTGGACATGGGTATGACATCAAGAATCATACAAATGTATTTTATATCTGCATATATAATACCCCGAGATACTAATATTGTAGCACTAGTCAAAGAATCGTCATCAAACTATATTTGTTGATCAAATACAATGAAAAATAAAATATATTAAAATATAAAACATTGATCTTTTCTATCTACTCCACTGTAAATAATAAAGACTTCCAACACTCAAATTGGAAGGAAATTTCTACAGTCTTTATTATTTACAGTGGAGTAGATAGAAAAGATCACTGTTTTATATTTTACTATATTTTATTTTGCAAATAGCATTGGATAGTAAATTGGCCAATACATTGTCAAACATAATGATTGGACCCTATGAATATATAGGTTATCAATCTTTAATCAATTCACATGAGAAATCATACTGACCAATAGTATCAATCAAACTTTGATACTATATAACAATGACTAGTCTCAGTTTGATGAAATTTCAAGACCAATGCATGAATATCATTTGGGCCTCATGGCATTGAACATTGTTTTCATTCAACCATGATATAATGCTCTTACAAGAAGCACAATACTAGTATGATTGAATGTATCAGAGGAAATAGGAGTTAGAGTAGATAAAAAGAGAACAAAAATATTGTAGTGTAACCTTATTATTATATAAATAAACATAAAAATAGTAAGAGTAGGAACCCCAAATATCATGTTCATTGTCTATGTGAATATGTGTGGAATAGAGTGACCCCTTATCTATTTCAATTGTTGATAAGGTTATGGTTTATTCTTATTCTCCTTTGCATAGTATAAGCTCTAACCAATTTTTAATATTTAGCTTAAAAGTCAAGATAGTATTCCATACCGATTCTATGTCAATAGGAGGGAGGGAGTTGTATATGGATTCTAGAATAAACATTGTAACCAAAGACATGAATTACATGGGTGGAAGAAAATTCAATACAAATAGCAATAGATTTGACATATAAAACCAGAGGATGGCCCTATGATATTTTGAAGCACTATTATAATGGTGAAGTCAATTTAGATAGAGGCTTGTTTCATAAGTAGATGGAAGTGTACGAGACATTTGAAGTTGCTTGTGAGAACAAGATTTAGCTTAACCTACAAAACTAGGCAAATGAAGTGTTGTCCTTACAAAACAATTTTGTCGAGAGTGTGGAAGTAAAGGTCTACACAAGATTGTTTGTATGTATTGGATTCAACATAAATATGTTAGGATCGGTCTCAACAATCATTTTAGTCTTTCAAAATGATATCATCCTTATTCAACCATACACTATTTTTTGTCAGATGGATGTAATCATTAAGGAAGACCCTTTCATTATTCCCTTAATGGATTGAACTTTCAAGGAGGCCATCTAATGGTGTTGCCTATTGATATCCAAATCAGGGATGTGAATAAGACTGATGACTATGCAGGCTATATTGTAGATAAAATTCATAGATCTTTTAACTTTATCAAGGCATATAATAGGGTGGTCCACTTCAAATGAAACTCTTTATTATGCCATACTATTTTATTTCCAGAATTCATTTGTGAAGTCAGATTTGTACTTCCAGGTTTTAAAATCATATTTTAAAGCAACATCTCATCAGATTTCATTTTTAGACTTGTGCATTTTGAGAATTTCATTTCTAGATTTTGTTGTGCAAGTTCAATATTATGATTTTAGGAGTCTAACAGTTGGAAATCATAGTAAAATCAGAATTTAATAATTTCTGGAATTAGAATTTTAAAGTGTTTTTTGGGGTCATTAACTTCAGACTATCTTCTCTTTTGCAGGGGTGGTTGCATGCCGAATTTTTTTGGTGTAAAATATCATAATTATTAGATTTTGTTACATGTCTAGGATTAAAAATTATTGGAGTGTGAGTTTGATATTTTTTGAAGATCTAAATATTCAAGCTTGGTAAAGAAAAATCATGTCAGATAATATTAGTCCAGAACAAAATGAAGAGTCACTTGATAGATTGTGGGTTAGATTGAAAAGAAAGGGTGATGGGAAATGTTATTGTCTTTGCAATAATTGCAAGGGCTTAAAGACGAGAAGAATTTTAATCACAACAGCTAAGAAACATTGTAGGCAGCATGGAAGGGGTGCATGGTTATCGTCCATTGGTAAGTTGTTCATTATATGTGTTTATATTGATTGAATTTGTAAATGTTTATATTATTTAAACATTTTATATATATATATATATATAATCACTTGATCATGATCATGGTTTATTTGTGTTTGTCATTATTATAAAGGTGGGGCACCCTAGGGCATATGATATGGATTATCACGGCTCGAAGAATGTGGTTTTCCAAGTGGAGGAACATGGAGCTGTGAATATCGAAGATGAAGTTAATGATCCTATGGAAGAAGATGATCATGCGCCAGAAAACACAGTTGAAGATGATGGTACAAATACATTGATCCGTGACACATTTAGTGGCATAGCTGATTATGTTCATCTAGATGACTTTGATGATGTTCATGATTTACCTATACTTAAGAAGGCATATGGGCCCCTTTATGAAGGCTCCCAAACAACTCTTCTCTCTGTTGCATTGTTGTTGGTGAACTTGAAGGTTATGAATGGTTTATCCAACATAGCAATCTCACGGATGTTAAGGTATGTCATATATGTCATCTTTTTTCATCTATTTTAATTGTTGTTAGTTCATCACTAGTAAATAAAGGATGAAATATGTACCATTAATATTCTTTATATTAACAAATATTTTTTTGTTGTAAATTGATTGGTGAATTTTTGTTACCACCATCAAATATTTTACCTCGCTCATACTGAGATTTATCTGGCATTATGAAAGATATTGGAATGGAGTATCAAGCAATAGATGCATGTCCCAATGATCATATTATATATCATAAACAACATGAATTTGCAACAAAATGCCTAGAATTTCATATCAATAGATATTGAATAGATCAACTAACAAAAAATGTGCCTCACAAGGTTCTTCGTTATATTCCCATTATTCCACGTATGCAACAATTATTTAGGTGTGAAAGCTTAGCACAATTTATGAATTACCATGCATGGAATAGAAGTGGAGATGACATTCTTCGAATGCCTGCGGATGGTTCTGCATTTAGGGACATGGAGGAAAAATGGCCACACTTTAAAGAAGAACCTCGTAATCTCAAGCTTTCATTGGCAGCAGACGGTGTCAATCCATTTGGAGGGCTGAGATCTATTTACTCGGTGTGGCCTATTTTTGTCATCAACAATAACGTTCCTCCATGGATGTCAATAAAGAGGGAGCACATAATGTTGGAAATGATTGTTCCAGGTATTTGTTTACATCAATTTTCTTTAACGTAGTAGCATCTCATTTGTCTTATTTATTGCATAATGACTTATATTTTTTTCATTTAATAGTCATGTACATTAATTTATATATATTTCAATAAAATGGTTATAATAATTATGTAATGTTTATGTTCATTCAACTAGGTAAGTACCAAGTTAAAGATATTAATGTATATATCGAGCCTCTTATTGAAGAGTTAGTAAAGTTATGGAATGGCATCACTATGTATGACGTATCTAGACCAATAGGACAAAGACAATTTGAATTCCATGCAATGCTTGTATGGACAATTCATGATGCCCCAGGGCTAACACATTTTTTTGGTATGTTATAACGTTCGACTACATGAGTTTAACGATATTTAATTTTATGAAGTAGATATCATGCATGTTTTTTAAATAATCTATTCATTATATATAATTATAAAAATTGACATATTTAATCCAATTATATATGATTTGCAGGTCTTCAAACAAAGGGAAAATTTGTATGTCCAATTTGTGGTCCAAAGATGAAATCTCGTCATTCAACAAGTTTAGGAAAGCAAGTGTTTGATGAGTGTAGGCACTTCCTCCACATAAATCATGTATCGAACTACTGAAAAACATCTTTTCAATGGGAAAGAAGAGACTACATCAAAACCATGAAGAATGACACCTCACCTATGGAAGTTGGAATTATAATAGAATTAATCATCAAGGTTATACATCGGATCAAATTGTTTATCTATCATATATGATATGTTTTAAATTTATATTTTTATATTGTGTTGTGTTTACTCATGCTATAATTGAAAATGATTGTCGTTGTTAATTTGTTTAACTTATATGCTTCATGAAGGTCATCAAGGCATTAATGGTCGACTTCCATAGGGACTGAAAAGTTATCCCAGACAATTTAGTAGGTTGCCCTACTATGAGCAGCTACAAATTGTGCATTTTTTTGATACAATGCATATCGGAAAGAATATGACAGAAACATTATGGAAAATATTGGATGGAAGGCATGACAAAGAAAAAATTGTCAAAATTTGTAGTGACACTTAGGAAGCCAATCATGCAATGAAAAATGTCATTCAATTAAATAGTGATGGAGACCAAATTAATATAAGTGTCCTTCCTTGGTTATTAATGGAGCAGCAAAGTAATGCTATAAAAGAAGTCATAGGAAAAATTTGATTTCCCACAGGATTTGTTGCGAACATAAACAATATCATAACAAAGAAAGGGGAATTTGGGTCAGGGATGAAAACGCATGATTGGCATACCTTCATTAAGGTAATTATTCTGTTCTATTATATATATATTTGTATACTGCATGTACTTTTCAGTATATTATGTTTACTACTTTTGGAAAAATAATGAAAAGATCATTTTATAATTGTTGTAGTGTGTTCTACCTCTATCTCTCCCAGACAACTTCGACAACAATCTCAAGCAACTTATATATGATCTTGGAAAATACATCAAGTAAGTAGCGATATTTTTTCAATTCGTTGTATATTTTTATTAAATCTTGTTAATATATGTGTGCCTTGAATCAGTTGTAGATTGATGTCATCTAAAGCAATCCATAAAGAAGATATAAATTATTGGAAGAGAAAAATTCCTTGTCTAATGTGTGAAATGTAAAAGTGTCTACCTTCGACATTTTTCAATGCACAAGAACACTACCTCATACACCAAGTTGAGGAGATTGAATTGTGTGGACCTGTACACACAAGGTCAATGTGGATGGTTGAGAGGCACTTGAAATTTTTAAAGGCTTTGGTTAGGCAAAGAGCACATCCTGAGGGTTCTATGGTAGAGGGATATATGGTATACCAGACCATGGTGTACATTACTGAATATCTTCCTAAGTTTGCAACAAAGATCCATGTAGATCGCATTTGGGATCCCAACTCCATTAACAAATTTGAAGGGGATAGGGAAAGGTAGATTGAGGAAAGTGACAGGTAATTATACATCAATTATAAATTAAGGTCGTATACCGTGGTAGTTAACTAGTTATACGTCGTTTGTGAATTTCAAATCATTTTGATACAGTTGGTCGAGAGTGGGATGTACTACATTTGTACGTCAAAAACAATCTTGATTCGATGATGGTATGGATTGAACGATGTCAACAATCTGGTCGCGCATTAACATGGGAAGGTGTTGCTTCATTGGTTAAAGAAGCTCATTGTAATGGAGATTACAATGTTACACCAAGGGAAATTGATTTAGCATGTGGTTTAAGAGATAAATAGGTATGTATAAATATATTAATCACCCATATTATTTAATTATTTTCAATTATATTGATGTATATATATGTTGAGATTTTTTCTTTGCATACATTCGGCCAAGAATAAATATGTTTATCAACTGACGATATTGCAATCATTTTTACATGTTTGACATACTACAGGTGAAACACCACAAGGCTATGTGGTGCAATGATCATAAATTTTGAATCAAAAAGTTGGATGACATGAAGAAAACCTGTGATTCTGGGATAACTGTAGTCTTTCAGGTGACTAATGTTTCATCTAGAAGTGACATACATCTAGAAGTCTCAGAAAATCAATACTATGGGATTTTGGATGATATACTTGAGTGTGACTTTAAGTTCTTCAAATTAGTTATGTTCATCATCCTATGGTACAGGCTACAATTGAATGAAAATGATCCTGAGAGAACTGTTATTAAACATGATAATGGATTTACCATGGTTAATACAAGGTTTTTTGAGCGGGCTGAAAATGAGATCTATGTTCTTACAAGCCAATGTGAGTAGGTATTTTACTCAGAGGTTCCAGGTAAACCGGGTTGGTCATATGTTGTTAGACATGATCCAAGAGGAAGGCTGGTAAAGTATAATGTGGTGAAAGAAGAAGATACCGAAGAAATAGAAGATGATGTAGATGATGTGCCTGATGAAGATGTCGAGGAGGAGGAACTAGATCATGATGATGTAGGAGTTAATGTTCATGAAGATGATATCCATGTGGATGATGACATTATCGAAACTCATATCAATGACGATGATGATGATATGACCAATCCTTACAATTTCGAATCTGGATCGGGTGATACAGACAAAGAGTTGGATGAAGAAGAAGATGAATGACATTGAAATGTATGAGTTATGTGATTGCATTAACCATTTGATATTAATTTGTTGATAGAATTATATTTTACTTATGTGGTTACATAATTAATTCATGATGTTTTTAATTTTTATGCCATTACATAATTAATTCATGATGTACTTTTTAATGTTTAATTTTAATTCATGATATTACAACTATTGTAGCTCTCCTAGAAATTTCCATATGATCATAATGAATAGTGTTTTGGGAAATTTCATGAAAGATGACACATTGATCGTAGTAGTGAAATAATTGCAAATTCATTTAGATTTTTTAGACCAATCACCCTTCGCAATGTCATTTTTAGGATCATCTCCAATTTGATTACAAGGACACATAAGATAGGATTTGATTGGCTTATCTTGGATGAACATTGTGGCTTTGTGTAATGTGAGAAAATTTTGGATGGGGTAGTGGTGCAGGAGCACCTACACCTCATAAAGTGATCATTGTAAAGGTTGTTGATGGTTGAGGATTTAAAATACAAGCTCTTGACATTCCAAAATCTGTGTTTTTCTTCAAAAAATTTGTATTTTTCCTGTTTTGCAGCACTATACAGTCACATACAACCATATTTTGATGTAAAATGAATTCCATGTTGTGAAGATATGTGTTAGATCTGATTTGAAATCTGATTTGAGGGCTTAAGGCGTTGATTTGAGTTAGAAATCTTCATTTCTTTGCATACAGCCTGATTACCCTGTTTTTGAGGGTTTTGTAGTCCAAACATGATATAAAGGGGCTCTTACACTTTTTTTGATTATTGTAGCTTGTGTAAGAGGCCCCATGGATACTCTTGTAATTGTAGGATGCATGAATAGGGAGTAGGATGAGAAATAAAGAAGGTATAGTTGTTGTCCTCAAGAGTTTTGTGAAGAAAAGCATGTGAAATGAGAGGTTCAAGCCTAGGTTTCAACAAAATATGTATGGGTGATCTGGTTTTATGAATTTTTACCCATGTATAGACCTAATGGGTTTTTTGTGAGTTGGTCTTGAGGTCTGGGAGGTTTTGGAAGTAGGAGATTCAATAAAACCTCATGATTTTGGTCTAAAATAAGGGTTTTTGGATTTGGCAAGAATTTGGTCGTACAAGTGGAATCTTTTTGTGGATTTGGAGGCTTGGAGGCTGTTAGCTCTCAAAAACGCAGGTAAGAATACCTCAAGAGGTTTCCAGTCTCTTGATACATTTTAGGGTAACAAACAAGGCCAAATGATTTGGACCTTCTTCTCTTCAGGTGTTGCCAAACCTAGGTGAGTCTACCTTTGTGAACTGAGCGGACTTAAGTGATGTAATTTTGTTTACAACAATATATTCACAATGGAAATCTTATGGTGAACAAATATAATCCTAATAAAGTGTATGTGTAATATTAGAATATGTTCAGTTAACAGATGTAAAAAATAAAATGGACAAACAACTTTGCCAATTTAACTATATGTATATATAACTTTAAGTTATTTTTATTTTAACTAAAAGTACTGAAGTTACAACATACAAATTAAATGATATTTATGATTGTAAAATTTATGATTAAATATATCTCTCAGAATCCTTTTTGTCCCAATTTGAAAATAATTCTATATTATAGAATACATTTATTTAAATTTTAAGATGAAAATAGCAAGGAAAAATCAGACAAATATCTTTATGAAAGAAGTATATTGGCGTGAAATTAAATATGATTTGTATTCCAATGTAAAAACTATAAATAATGGAAACAATTCTTTCAACACATAAACTATTATGTAGTAGTCAATTAAAATGATCTAAATAGTCTAATAATTTGACCATTAGCATATAGCAATTTCTATAGAGTTGTAGATCTCTTCCATTTCAAAAACACAAAACAATATTAGGTAGATATCAAACATCTTTCATTTCTACAGTGACTTATTTATCCTAGAGGAACTAGTATATAGTATACAAAGAAAACCAACAAACCCACAACTACCCCTATTTTGAAGGAGTTTAGTTTTCTCCCCTTCCTGATCTCCCTAATATTGGCTAATTATTTTAAAGAGAGAAAGGGTCATAATACAAATTTATTCATCCCACTAAATAGCTTGGTTAATGAAACTTGATAAAAGCAAAAAAATAATTGCTACATTTGGCATTGAAACTGGATTTTTTTTACAGCAATCTATTCACAATGGAAATCTTACAGTGAATAGATATAATCCTAATAAAGTGTATGTGTAATATTAGAATATGTTCAGTTAACAAATGTAAAAAATAAAATGGATAAACTAAAAGATGAAAGTGTGAGACTAGTTCCTTGTTGGGTGAATGATGCAGATTTGAACTATGTTTCCTACTTGACTGATCTATCCACAATGGAAATTTGACAATGGAGAGATGTGATCTTAATTTGGTATAAATTGTATAAGCAATATCAAGGTGAAATCTAATATGTTTAGAAAACAGATGTCAAATAAAGTGGATGAAACTAAATGATGAAATAGGGAAAATCTAATATGTTCAGTTAACAGATGTTAAATAAAATGGATAAAACTAAATAATGAAATAGGGAAGACTAGTGCCTTGTTGGGTAAAACGGAGTCAAATGAAAGTCTTAGATGAATGGATTTTATCTATCAAAATATCTAATTGTTTGGCATACAAGTATGAGTTTATAACTGGTATAAACATGCAAGAATGTGATTAATAAACCCTACTGGAGGCAAAATATCAATCCTAATTATCTGATTCCTCTTACTGATCCAAATAACATTCCTAGATTACTGTAATTGACTGAAAGGAATTTAATTCTTCTTTAAAGAACCCAATTAATCATATCACACAGATACAAAAAATGTGCACTGATAAATTGAACATATACTTGATATTTCAACTTAAATAATCAAGAAACATTAGGTTGGAGACAATCAAACAACTGATACCATAATGGAACCACTAAATCAGAAATCTTTCATTATCTCCTTCAAAATCTTATACATGCAACATGGTCCTTTTGGATATAAACATTCTGAAATATTATGTTTCTTTCTATCTATCTTTTATTCTACTACTATCCTCTTATTCATTTCTACCAAAAATGGATATTTATACATCAACCGTATGAAAGGACACGTCCTTTTAGAAATGTCTTGTGCTTGAAACAACAATAAAAAAAAAGTAATTAGGCTCTGTTAAGCCATAAGTGAAATTTCGATAAGTGATCCAAGTAGTCTTGGTGCTCATGTGTATCTGCATCTCCCAATGTGTTTCAGATCGTGATCTCCATTTTCACCATCTTCTCATTCCATTTGCATGCTTCATCTAATGTTATATCTTTCTTGGTAGCCATCTTCAGAATCTCCTACAGTACTGACTCACTTTCATCTTTCCACCTAGTCATTTCTTTTAATCTCCCTCTATCATCAAAGAATGCAGTCAATCCCTTTTTGGTGGCATCGATTAATCCCTGCACATCCCCTCGCAATTCTTCAAAGAAGTTTGTATGCTTATTCATAAGATGATTTGCAGCCTCAATTGCAGCTTTATCAAGAGCATCCCTCTGGTTCATTTCTTGGAGCTTCTCTAGGATCCTACCATCCATTCTTTTGTGTTCTTGTAATGCATCAAAGTTTTGTGAGTGTATTCCCCAAAGCTTATTCAACCAGGTTGTTAGACTAGCTTGTCTCTTCTTAATCACTACAACAAGTGTGTCATACTTTCCTTGAGAATATGCACTCGACCCTTCCCAATGATCTTTTGTTTGTGAACTTTCACCATGGGTGAGCAGCTTGGTTGACCCCATTGTAACTCCTAATAAATCTTTCAGGCGCTCGTTTTCTCCTAGGATTCTTTCATGGTTAGTTTTGTACATTTCCTTTTCCTTGATCAACACATGTATTTGAGCTTTGTTTAGTTTTGATACGTTAATCCCAATCTCTGTTGTCGCCATAGGATCAGCCTCCCTAAATTTTAGGGTCATAACATGCCCGAATTCCTTCTTAGTATCAATGACAACTGGTTTCTTGTGAGTTGGATACAAGGCCCAAATCATTAATGACTCTTCATTTGGATTGTACTTTGATCCTGCATAGACCTCTGTCACCTTTTCCGGGCTGAGCTTGTGTGTAGCATTACTATTTTTCAGGAAACTGTCAAAGACTAGTGCAGAATTGAGATCTAATCCTGGAAAAATCATGACACCAACACTTTCTAGCATTTCCCTTCCCTTGTCAGGGGTCATACCTACCATCTCTCTTTCCATGTTAGTTTTTAAATTACTCAACAACTATTCTTCATTACTTGGTGTGACATTGTCAACCAATTCTCTTGTCTCTTTTCCCTTTTGTCTACATAGGAATGTCTTAAATTTTGGAGATTTTATAAATTCATCATCTGCTACAAAGGACTTATATTCTACATGTCTTGCATCTATATCTACATTGTCTTCAATATTCAAATCCCTAGCAGGACAGGTGTAATCCTGAGTTCTCAACCTTAACATCTTGTTAGGTAGATGTTGTGGTACATTAGCCTCAGATGTCTCTTCTCTAGAAGACAACAACTCTATATATTTCAACTCTTGATTATGTTGTTCAATCACCATTTCTGCTTCCTCTACCTCCAAGTTCCTAATCATATCATCAAATTGGTAGGGCACATGGTGATACCCTCCAAAGTTCATCCTTTGTTTAGCAGAATTGATATACCCTTCTAGATCAAAATTATTTCTCAGTGGTCCTCTTTTCATGTTATATTGCAGTAACTTATCCAGAATCAAATTATACCCTTCCTTTGCTAATACAGTAAAATCACCGAAGCATAGTGTATTGGGCATAAAAGCCTGTTTTCCAAAAGAAAATAAATTCATAACACTAGAAAAATCCATTTTCCTAACAATTTCCAAGTACGCAATCTCGTCGGGAACCATTTTAGGCAAAATTAAAGAGGCATCTTCAAATCCATAAACCCTAATCATGGTAGCATTCTCCAAACAATACCAATCCCCCCGATTTTGGCTAATTCGTCCATTGAAATCTTTGGGCCTAAGAAACCTCTTTATCTCATCAGACAAAGAATAATCACATAGATGATTATAAAACTTGTACAATGGTTTCACAAAATTTTCTTGAAAGCATACAAAACTAGAGTTAGCAAAACTGTTGTCCCAAACAACAGTCCATGATTGAATAGGTAATGACATGCCTTCCTTATCAAACTATGAAATTATTATCTCCTGAGGCCACAACCATAGTTCTTGTCTGAAGTACAACACTATGTGCATCAACAGTGAGTAATTCCTGAGGTGTAAGATAGAGGCTCCACCTTTTATTGCCATCAACCTAGAATCGAGCCCTTTAAAAATATATGAGGCATAATCAAAAGGTCTAATTTTGTGATACTGAATATCCACTAAAATTACCATGGGCACAATTGCCATATACTCAAGAACTTCCATTCCCAATACTTGACCCACGAATAAATAAGTGTATTTCATATAGGGCTCAAAATGATCTACATGGAATGGGGGTCCTTCACTATCTTCTAGTGGAATTGGTTTACCACCATGTCTAATTATGTGCAAGGGCAATCTCCAACCCTTGTAAATGGTGTGCATCCTTCCAAATTATTTTTCCAACTCTTCACATATAATCTTTTCGTTGCATACCTCTTCCAATTTAAAGACTTGACCTATTGCATCCTCTAATATGTGTATCAATGGTTTCCCAGACGGGTCACAGATAGCTTTAAGTCTCGAATTATAATGAGTGGCCAACAATTTCACCAGTTTAGCATCAAAAAAAACATTAGGGAAAACTAAATTTCCTAGATTAAGCTTCCACGGGCTACATACTAGTTCAAAGCGATTCCTTTGATAGTAATGAAAGCTAAACAGTTCATAACCTCTTAATGGAGTCCAAATATCTCCTATGGGCTATATTTATCATCTAGTTTATCCACTTCTACCCTAAGTTGTGTAGAGCGTCTAGCTTTGGGTCCAGAGCCAAGTAGTTGGTCAATAAGATCTTGATTCAACTTATGCTCAGTACCCTCTAGCTGAATTTTAGTTTTCTGCTTTTTCCCTTTCGACTGACCACTTTCCCCATGCTTTCTACCCTTTGATTTTCCTGAACTAGTGGCTTCCATTCTTCAAAATTGCAAATTTAAGGTATCAAGAACTTACTAGTTTTTGCCCAAGATTTTGAACTGAGAGAATACCCTGGTCCTTCGCTCGCTCCTCTACTTCTTCCGCTGTCAATTCTGCAATGATGTTTTCAATTGAATTTGTCTTGATTCCTAAAATTACTTATACTCTGTGGCGCCATTAATGTTTTAGCTAAAACATGAGCATAGCTGGTTTTTTCGAAACTCTCACTGTCACATCATGTAATTTTTCGGCCAGACATTTTCAAATCTCGGGCGATCCTTTTGTTCGAGCCTTCACCAACATTCATTAAACACCTGCTAGGACATCTCGTAGTTTCCCCGACACCTTAAGTCTTCCCGATAGTTACCCTTTCGGTCTTAAGTGTATCGCTACAACTCCCACCGAAGCAACCTATTACTGTGACTTTAGCAAGTCAGATAGACAATCCTCATCTTACTCCGGAGATGTGTATCTCACTGAGATATTTCCTTCGTAAATTTTGATCACTGAGACATAACAATTTTCTTGCCAATGGAACAACACTCATTGTGACCTTCTTATCTCTCCTCGCTGAAGTTTGCCTCACCGATGAATTTCTTCATCGACGAAACCATGAACCATTTCCTTCTAATAATCATTCTCTCAAAACATGTCACCAAGTCCAATCCTGTCGGTGTATCATGGAAGGTCGACAAGACTCCTCAAATTCTTCCCGGTAACATTGTCCCATTGACAGAATCCTCCTTTGTTTTATCAGCAAGACTGGATAAATGTCTCGGGCTGACTTCACAAACCTTACTCCGATGACTCTAGTCTGGCCGATATATTTCCTTATGCTCTAAGTGGTAAGACATATGTAAGCTCGATATCACGTCATACTGTCATGTCGATGCTCATTATCTTGCCGATAGAGACTATGGACTATATTTTCCTGATATATATCCTCAAATGAGATTTCATCAGTATGACATTCCCCACCTCTTGTCGATATTGGTATGTAATCTATCATTTGTCGTTGGCCTAGGCGGTGTCCCCTTATCTATTTAATAGATATTTTATTTTTGTAGGGAATAATTTTAAATGACCGTCGATCAACCGTTGGTTGATCTCACTCGTTCCCCGCAATCCCGTGATGACCCCACCATAGAGTCTCAAGTGATTGCAATATCACAAGTGAGCGCCACGTGTCTCAGCTAGTGATGCTAAAAAGATAATCAAATTGCTTTAATATATCTGTCGGTTTTTAATGTGTTATATGGCAGGTTACTAAAGTGGCTATGAGATGCACATGCTCAAAATGAACAGAGATGTTATAATCTCAATGAAAAAGCTGCTCGACAGTTATGTTCAACAATGGTGACTATCTTGAGTGAACACGATTTCTGATGGTGGAGATCAACGGTTGCCCACCATTGCGTGATCAAAAGATGCAAGGTGTTTTCTGATCGCGATATCACGGGCGCGTGCCACATGTATTTCTTTGGCGATGCATAATGTGGCGAGCCCTTGGTGTTGAGATGGAGATTATGTTAGCCTTTTTGAAGGCAGTCGTTCAATGATCTGACAAAAGTGAATGATCGACAATTGGAATTTGAATTCGCATCAAATACGATTGGAGTCGTTGGTGTGACATGCAAGTAAGCTTTAATGGCGGACGAGATGTCTACTGGCTCGATTTGATCGACATAAAGTGATTTTCTTTCACTCTATTTTCTCACAAAGTATTCAAGCACCTTTGCGAAAGCATTTTTAGAGCCAAGGACGAAGTTACGAGCTGTCACAGCAAGGATTTGGTCTTCTACAAAGCATAAATGTCGTGAGTTGCTTTATGTGCTTCCTGGTAAATTTAATTGAGATTTTGAGAAGAATTGTGGTGTGCTTGTTGGAAAGCTTGTTGATAGTTGTTTTAGGGCTATTGGTTAGTTGAATTGTAAGAAATTGCAAGGTTTTGTTGTAATTTCATTTTCTATATAGCCCTAGTCTATTCGAAAGATTTGAAATTTTAAGGAATCCCTAGTTCACTTGAGATGGCACCGCCAAAGCAGCATTCTGGCCATGTTGATTATTTTAAGAGGAATTTGTATGATGATTTCCTGGATCAACTCCTGTTGTCAACAAATGATAGGAAGAGGGGTTTGGTTTTGATGCATGGAAGAACCCTAGGTGAAGGATTAATATGCAAGAATTCCAACATTGCAAATGCTAAGGTTCCCATGACTGGTCTAGAGATGTTTAGTATGGATAGCGGAATTTGGCTCACCCTTTCTCAAATGGTTGGAGATATGACATGGGGAAGCTGGTGGTGCCAAATGTGTTCCCTGATGTGGATTTTCTCAGGGCAGTGGCAGCACATTATGACCCTATTACGAGAGTGATAAGAGATCATGATGGAGGGATTTTATTAAGTATAAACAGGGAAGAAATTCTGTAAGTTTTTGACTTGAGTGAACCTAGTCCGTTCTTGATTCAGATAAATCTTGAGGAGATGAAGCAGGAGTATGCAAAGTCAAAGTCACTTTTCAAGTTGAGGTCGCTTCCTCCTCATTTGGCAAGCACAGGTAGTTCAAGGATTTATATCAGTCCAAGTGACCAAGATCCTTTCAGGCTAAGTTGTTTTGCAAACCATTTCTTGGCTACCTTTTATTCATTGTGCCAAATTTTGGGTTTTAACCCTAACACGGTAATGCCAGTTGCCTATATGTTTATGGGGGTGCAAATACAACACCCTAATTTCTCTGTGGTTTATGATTTTGCATTTTTTTTGGCAGAGAAGATACATGAAGGGTCATTAAAGTTGCATGTAGGGGTTGTAGGCACTCCATTCTTTTGGTATTCCCTGTTGATGTACATTTTCTTGTACAAGAATGTTGACTTCTTCTGAGAGAAGATGGAGTTGAGGCAGGAGGTAAATGGAGAAAGATTACCGGTGCAGGCTTGGACTGTAGATTTATCATACAACAGGGAGAGTGTCAGTTTTGTGCAATTTGACAAAAAAATTTCTTCCAGACTTAGGGCTCGGTTGATAGTAAATGTACCTAGGATCCCCGAGGATTTACATGACTTTCTTAGATCGAAGGGGAGGAAGCCAGATTTAAAAGTCTATCACAACTGGGGTGACATTATCTTGTACCCAATCAACATTGTTTTAAGGGTGTATGGCTTCCAAGGAACTCCACATATCCTCCCATTCAATGTGCCAGCAAGAGTGTGGTTTTTTGAGGTTATGTGGAAAATAGGTTGTATTTATGAAGACAACCTAACAGGGAAGGGAAAAGGGACTATTTTCCCTGATTATACCGTTGTGTCTAATTGTGTGTTCTCAAATGGAGGATGGGTCTACTTTGGGAGGTTTTTTGATGATTTTCATTTAAGGTGTGGTCCCAGGCGACAACATGACCCTGAGGGCTTCTTTGCCCTTTTTAGACAATGGATAAAAGGTGGTAGGTTTTCACATGAGTTCAATTTTCCTGAGGATCTGATCAGGAATGAATTTGATTTGAACAAGCAAGAATTGAACAAGGAAAAATGGATAGCATATGAGAAGTTATTGGCCATTGTGCATAAAATGGATCACAAATATGATCCATTAATGGAATTCACCCCATTCCACAAGAAAATTGATTTCTTGATGGACAAATTCAAGGAGATCATGGGCTTTTTGATGACAAAGAAGGTCAACTTGGAGTTGGACTTCGGCATAAAAAAGCTAGATGTGAGGCCTGCTGAAACAAAGCCAACATATCAACCCACAGTGAATTGGCCTCTTTATAAGAGAAAGAGGAGTGACAATAGTGATGAGGAGGAGGAAGATAAGAAAGGAAAACAAATCAGGAAGGCATCAACACAACCAGGTTCGAAGATCAAAGCACCTGGAGGAATAAAGATCATTGATTTGGACTCATCACCACAAGATAATCCTGCACTACCACCATCAAAGCCAAGCCCTAAGAGGAAAAGAGTTGAAGAGGCACAAGAGACTCTAATGGATGAAATCATTGTCACATATCAGGAAATATAGGTTGGTATTCCTTCCCCTCCCAGGTCAACTCAATTGGTTCTGTCTAATATGGATGTGAAGGGACAATGTGTGCAAGATGCTAGGATGGAGGCATGTAAGGCATTTTTAGATGATGATGCATTTGTTAAAACTCCAATTTTCTTACAACTAGTATGGAGAATGAGATGAGAAGAAGATCAGGACAAATGAAAAAGGAGAAGAGTGTTGAAACTTGATAGGTCTAACCAGGAGAATGATTATGAAGTAAAGGTTGATTTGATGGAAGAATTCAAGAGCATCACTCCTGAGGAGGGGAGGAAATTAGTAACTTGGGCTAGTGTGCTAGTTTTCCCTGAATGGGATATAGCAAATGCAATAGCATTTAATGCTATTTTAAAATCCAAGCACCCCATGCAAAATTCTAAGGAAGACGTCAAGACAGCATTGCAAGATTCTGCCTTTAGTGAGGAGTATGAGACCCTAGCAATTTGGGAATTGGCACCTTAGGGCAGAAAGCCTAATGTTACTGACATTAGCCCAAACCTAAGGGGAGGGTTAATAATAAAGAGAGCCTCTGAACTTCAACTATAGAGGCTACAAACCTAACTGTGAATGTGGCCAAATTGGCCCAAAAGACTGTTGAGAGCGAAGAAGCTGAAAAGCAGAGCTTAATGGAGAAATACAATATTATAATTGGAGAATACAGCGGGGTGCAACAAAGGAATGTTGAGCTGCAAACTGAGGTGGATAGGTTAAAGTCTAGGCAAGTTGGGGAGTCCTCAAGTGCTCTTGGTATCATGACACTGCCTTCCACATTAGGATCAGTACCTCCTACTTCTCCAATTGTTTCTACTCCGGGGTCCCCCATCCAAACTCCTTCTCTCAATCCTACATTAGAGCCAGTTGAAGAAGAGATTGAATACTTTGTAGATCCTACTAAGAAGTAGTTGCTAAATAATATTACAGAGTTATAGGCAATTTTAAAGGCAAGTGAGGAGGGAGAACTTGTAAAGCAGAGTGAAGTTGTTGACATAGTTTTGAGGTACTTAAATGAAAAGGTTGATGGCAGATTGCCATCAGTATATTCTTTGTATTGTTTTTTTTGGATGCAATAAAGAACATTACTAGGGATCAAGAAGTAGTTTTTCCCTTAGTTGAGAAGTGGATCCTTAGGGCCAATGATTTAGATATCATGTATAAATCCTCTAGATTTGATATAGATAATAGGCCCCAATCATTAAGGCCCACTCAATTTTTTGTAAAGTCACTGTAGGGTTTTCAAGCCTTACCAAATGATTTGTGTAGGAAAATCAAAGAATTGGTAAAGAGTTTTGATGATTGGAGTGATACATCTTTACCTGATATAATTGATGCATAGGGAAATATTAAGTCGCTGCAGCAGTGGCAGGATAGAGCAGATGAGGTCATCAATGCACAAATCAAATTGATTTGTGATGTCTCAGACTATGACCTGTTGGTGAGTTCTATGGACAAGATCATTAGCACCAGCACATTTTTGGAGTCTTTTAAGAGAGACAAATCAGGTAGCAGTGAAATACACACCTTATAGTGCTAAGGTGAATGAGGTGGTTAATTTTGATTGGCCGATAGATGAAGAATATCAGAGATGGGTGGATAAATACTTAACCGAGGAAGAGTAAGATAGAGTTGACTACTGGCAGATAACAACTCATCTGTTGCAATTATAACAGATTTAAGTTATGTTTTGATGGCAGTTTTGGCACAGGTTTCTTGAAGTTTGGCCGATGCATCAACCATTTTCAGCGGAAGGGATAAACAAGAAGATTCTCCAGGGACTCAACTGTTGTAACAGATTTTTGAAATGTCACAGGGCGGTCCAAGTGACCGGTGACATGTGTATTTCTAGCCCGATGCTTGTTTGCTCCTTCATTCTCTATAAGAAGGATTTCAAGGCCAGAAATACGGGTTAGCAAGTTAGATAATTTTGGGTCGAGTCTAAGTAAAGTTGTAGAGATAATTGTAAAAATCCTGCTGGTTCAGTGAAAATGCAAGTTAGGTTTTGTGTCATTCTGTAGTAGGTTTTGAATTCATGGGAGTTTGATGTTTCATGATAGTACTAGCATTTGAATGAGAATGATTCATTTTGAACTCATGTCTCTCCATTGTATAAGCATATCAGAATCTTCAATAAAATAATCAAGGGTTGTTTCATTCATCTCACTGTTGTGGTGTGTATGATTCTCATTTTAGCTTTAATTCAAGGAATTATTTAAAATGCTTGAATGGGGTCATAGGTGGATATGTTTATATAAGGATTTGATAAGTAGTATTGGGTTCGAATACAAATTGATGTATTGTAAGGAAATATTGTCAGAGATCTTATATGTTATGTGTTAAATTTGTCATGAATCCTTAGATGCTTATGAATTTGAATCCTCCAATGGCATATGGCATTGGTCTAAGTTTTGCTTATTTGTGGGGTATAGTATTTGTTTTTCTTTACTTAGAGCTTGCTACAAATTGCAAATCAATGACTATATTAAGTTGTGAAGTGTTGATGTAGTTATCTCATGCTCCAAATAGTTCATATTATTGATGAACAACCAATTCATTTCGGTATTATCCTATTATGTTGAACTATTAAATGAGATTATTTGTTGTTGTTAATGTTGTTTATAATATTGGTGCAGAGGTTGTAAATACATTAAGGGATCACCCTCCCAGGTCTTGTAGAGCCCAAAGTGAAGGAGGCTTTGTTAAAGTCCTCGTCAATTGGCCCAGGTCCTTCGAGCTGCCCCTAATTGGAATTGGAAATTCCATAGGTAGATTAGAAGATAAACCTGGTTATAGTAAAAACAACCAACACTATCCCTTGGTTCTCTCTTTTTTCTCTTGTTAATTTTGATTTGTTCCTGCTTATTGCTTTGGCTTAGTTTGTTTTTGCTTCTAGTTTGTTATTTCGTTGTGTTTTGTCGAGTTTTTCTTTCGTGTGTCTCTTCTCTTTGGGTCTGTCCTTTTCTATTTATTGTTCCTTCTTTCCTTCTTTTTCTAATTCTTGTTTCTCATTATTTTATGACTATTCCTTACATTTTACAAATTATAGGTTTTTTCTAATTACGTCGAAGGTGTATCCTATTTGAGATGAACGAGTTAAAATGGACCATCAACAATTAATATCGACTGCATATAGTGCAATACGATTGTAGTGATTTCATCTGTTCATCGCCACATTTTTTTCCCTCCATTTTTTTTGTTTGTTTTACTTCTTAATATTTTACTTGCGAACTCTACCCTTTTTTCTCATCCAATGACACCACAATATTTATTGAATGAAGGATTCAACAAATGAAAACAAATATCTACTATAAATTTAATTTTAAAATTTGTCTGTATTTTTCAAGACTCGGACTAAATTGGTTAATTTGAATGTATGAAATAATTGATATAGTTTGGTTTAATATATATATTTTAAGTTTTTAAAAAATATGTTCATAATTTGAATATCTAATTTTGTTAATTAAATAGGTGTTAAAAGGTGAAAAGTTAAATTATAAAAATATCTATTTTTTTGTTAATTATAAAGAGATTAAAAGTGAAAATTTAAATTATTTTTAATATTTATATATTGAATGGTTTTACTTGTTTTATATATATTAGTTATATATTTTTTAATTTTAAAAAAATAAAAAATTATAAAGATGTTTTTCTCTTTTTTTTGTTAATTAGAAAGATGTTAAAAGTGGAAATTTAAATTATTTTGAATGTTTGTATTTTATAAAGTTCATATATTAAATGGTTTTTACTTATTTTATAATTTGAAAAAATATAAAAAAAAGTAAATTAGAAAAATAATTAAAAATGTTTTTAAAATTTTTAGAATTTTTTTTTTTTTTAAATTGATCCATAAGAGACAAGTGCCACATAGTGGCTAGTACTTGCCTTTATAGTATTTTAGATTTAATAAAAATAAATGTAAGTTTTGTTAATGGAATAAAAGATAGTTACGTGCATTTATATTAATATTAATAATTATTAGTCTTATTTTAATTATATTATGTAAAAGTCAAGTATCTTATATAAAAACAATCATAATTTTAAAATTTTATATATTATAAAGATATTATAAATATCAAACAAAATCAAATGATAGTATAATATAATTAGAAGAAAAAATTGATAATTATATAAATATAAAATTTATCTAATAATTATGTTACATAAAAATATGTATAATATGAAATAAATTTATTATATTATATTAAATAATATTTATTGATTAGATAATTTAAATTTAAATAATAATTTTTTAAAATTATTTTATATAAAATAAAATATAATTAAAATGAAACGATTATGTAAAATAATTATAAGAAAGAATTGTGGGAGGTAGGGAGAGCGCACTCCAAGGTGGTGGAGAATGTTGGCATGAACGGCCACGTTGGAGCTGTACGGGGAAGATAGTGACGGGTGGAAAGCTACGGGCGGTACGAGAGAGTTGGCTTGTCCTATCAATCAACCGAATGCACGGGGAAGACAACTCGTCTATCTTTTTGAGGCGCAGGAAATATTAAAATCCATTCATTCATTCACTTGCATTCAAATAGCTTGCATGTAGGAGAAGGAGGTTGGTGAGGCTGGCGGCGGTGGGTAGAAGTACTCATTTAAAGCTTGCACAGAATGTCGTGGACATTTGTTCTAGTTCAGTGTTGTGGTTGAAGTCTATATATCATTTTTTCAAGCGCTTACTATTGGGAGGAGAATGGTTGGGTCCTCAAAATTTCTAATAGAGGTTTCAGTTGTGGGTGTAGCTCAGTTTGGGGAAGACAACCCCATTTTGCTCAAGTCTAACGATAGGCTGAGTAGCTTTCGTTTCATAATGGATCAACGCCTTAAAATAATTTTGCTCGACTATGAGCCTCTGGTGTTAGTTGCAGTCAAAATGGTCTTGGGTCCTCATTTTCTGGAGGAAACAGAGCATGGGCACGATAATTTGCAGATATCTTCTCATTTTTTGGCTTCCCTACTGGATAATCTGGTCCCGAAGATTGAAGCAAGGACTTTAATGAGGAAATATTTCATACCCGGACTATTGGGTGGTATGGATGAGCTCCTTCAGGTGGTGGTGGAAGGGCGAGGATGTCCACATGCATTGGAGGTGGCGAAGGTGAAGGATGAAGACACGGTGAAGATTTTTCCATTTCTCTTGGACCTTCAGGGTGCTAGGTTGATGAAGCACCAGGCCATAGTAGCGGTTGCGATCATCTTCTTGAAGAAATGGTTCAGGCTAATGGCGATTGATACCGATGAATGGAGGGAGGAGTTTGAAGACTTCGTGTTTCTAAATAAGTTTTTGTGAAGGGCAGTGTATGGTATTAGTATTTTAGCAGCTAGTTTTTTCTTTGTTAGTGCAAGCATGAATTGGTTAGATTGGTTTAAATGTAGACTATTTAAAGTATAGAATGTCTGAAGCTATGGCCTATATTTTGGAGGATCCGTATAGACAATATATGGTTTTTTGGTTCTTGGTGGAATCGATGAAATTAGCTTAATCGATTGTACTTTGGATCTATAAGTATAAATACAATATAATCCTTACGTATCAAAAAAAAAATATAAGAAAGAATTAAACAATTATTATTTAAACATAAAATTTATATAATACTTAATATGTATATAATTTATGTTAATATATATCTTATTAATGCATTACACATATTTTTTTAGAAAGTTAATCAAGGCGGAAAATTATATTTAAACAAATGCTTATATTATTATTTTACTTTCAGCTTCCTTCGCCCCTGGTTTTACTTGAAAACCTTACTCTACTTTGTATAGCATGTCACGTGAAAAGAGAGATGCAATGGATTGCTAACAATAATAGACGGTTAAATGTATCGTAATTTTTTTTACGGGGAAGAAAATTGTTTGGATTTCATTGCATTGCAAAATTTGGAAGGAAGACGTCCTTTTCGATTTCTTATTTTCATTAACAGTCACTGCTCATTTTTTTTAGGAGAAATTTGTGGAGTTGGTGTCCCCATGTATATTTGATTTTGCTGCTTATTTTTAAACAATCATTTTAAATTGTATTTTTTTAAATTGTTTTTTCCTCTATTAAAATAAGAACATAATTCAACTGTATATTATTATATTTAATTATCAATCATTGCCATTAATTTTTATGAAATGTATATTTTTATATTTAATTACCATTTGTTGCTCTGTTAATTTTGACAAAGAATTATTGACAGGGAATTCAAATTTGTTATTATTGACTAAGAATTAACAAATGAAGACATTCAGATCTGTTATAATTCTCTCAATCTGTACAGACAAGAAAGGATGCTAGCAGAATTTGCATTCAATTTTACACTAATTATCTATGTTGCATAGTTATAAATAAAGATAAAAAATGGTTTAAATAGTTATAAAGTTCAAACAATTATAAATAAAGTTAAAAAAAAAATCTATGTTGCAATTAAATTCTTTAAAAATGGGTAGATTCAGGGCAAGATCTATATTTCAAAGAATTGTAATAAAATGTATACTTTCAATAAGACTGAAAATTTAATTTTCTATATGAAAATATGTATCTTGTTGTTGCACTGTATCACTGTAGGAAAAATTTAGAGGGAAAATTCAAAGGGAGGAATTGGAGGTAAATAAAAAGGAGGGAAGGAAATTTGTAAAGCCACATGGCATTTTTCACAATAAGCAATTGCTGCTTATTTTTAGCCCCCCCTGTTTTTTGACAACTTATTTTTATTTCCTAAATAGTAGCTGCTCCTTTAAAATAGGAAAAGATTCCAAATTATCCTCTCCCAACAATCAAATTTGTGCATGGGAACACTCTCACTGCTTAAATTTAAGTAGAAAATAGAGTTAAGCAGTCGCATGGGGACATGAGGTTAGTAGACAAGTCTTTTTTTTTTTTTTGTTTATGGTATTATTTTATTGTTTTCTCATTTTTTTGTAGTCATTTCTCTTCTCCCTCTCCCTTTATTAAGACTTGTTCTGCAATCTCATTTCATTTTTCCTCTTCGTGATGATGGATCACTGTGTGTGATCCGAAACGTCGACAAAAAAACTTACACAGTTGAATCCAAAATTTATATACTATGCAACATTATGGAGCATGGACTGTGGAAAACTCATACCAATTATAGAATAATTATATTTTAAATTTTTATTTTAATTTGTATAATAAAATAAATCTAAAATCTAAATTAGAAGTTAGAGAGAGAGAGATTCAAAACTAAATTTTGATTAGATAGTTACATAGAAAAAGTGAGAGAGATAAAGAGAAATAGGAGACAAAGACATATATAGAGGTAGAGATATCCAAAGATAGAAGAGGGAGAGGGGGAGATAAATAGGGATGTCAAAAGAGAGTAAGAGAGAGAGAGAGAGATGGAGGGGTAGAAAGATGGAGAGAGAGGTAGAGAGGGATATATATGGAGAGAGAGAGGTAGAGATAGACATATTTATAGAGTGACAGAGATGAGAAGAGAAAGAGAAAGAGAAAGAGAAAGAGAGAGATATTTATATCTCAGTCTTCCTCTCTATCTCCATGTTTCTCATTATTTCTCAATTTATCTTCCTCTATCTCTCCTATATCTCTCTATCTTTGTCTACACTTCTCTCTTTATTTATGCATATCTATATATGTCTCTATCTCTCTCTTTCACTCACATACTCAAACACTCCCTATTCCCCTTCTCTATCTCTCTCCCTCTCTCTCTTTCTCTCACTCTTGACCCCTCTATCCATATCTCTATATTTCTCCCTCTCTCCTCTCTATCTATTGACCTATCTCTTCCTCTCTCCCCATATCTCTCTCTCCATATCCATATCTTTCTCTACCTCTACCTCTACCTCTATCTCCCTATCTCGCTTTCTCCTTCCCTATCCCTCTCTATCTCTCTATATCACCCTCTATCTATATTTATCCCTCTCCCTTTCCCTTTCTATATATTGAGCTATCTCTCTCCCTCTTCTTCTTCTCTCTCCCTCTCCCTCTCCCTCTCTACCTATCTCTCTCCCTCTCTTCCCCCTCTTCTCTATATCCCTCCTCTACCTATCTCTCTCCCTTTCTCTTCCTCCCTCTCTCTATCTCTCCCCATATCTCCCTCACTCACTCCCTCCCTACCCCCTATCTATCTATTTGTCTCCCTCTATCTCTAGACATGTCTCTCTCTCCTTCTCACTCTTCCTAGAACTCTATATTTATATCTCTTTTCCCCTTTATCTCTATCTCTCCATATTTCTTCTTTCATCTCTCTCTCTATCTCTATCTCTTATCTCTCCATCTCTCTACCATATATATCTTCCTCACTCTACTTCTCTTTATATATCACTTCCCATCTCTATATGTATCTTTCTATATATCGTTCTCTCATTCTCCGGCTCTCTCTCTCTCCCCTCTCTCTCTCCCTCTCTCCTCTCCATATCCCCCTCCTCCATCTCCATCTCCATCTCCATCTATATCTATCTTCCTCTCTATCTCTATCTCATTACCCCTCTCTTGATCTCCCCCCTCTTTCTCTCCCTCTTTATATCCCTATCTCTCCCTCTTCCTCTCTTCCTATTGCAAAATTAATATGATTCGAGTAATGGAGCTTGATTATCTTCCTAATTCAGAGGTTTTGTAAGTGGATGCATAGTTGGTTTGAACTTATCATTTCTCCATTGAAACATTTTTTGCACACCATTTTTGAGACATTTCGATGTACCCATTGCACACCAATGTGCAATTGCTAGTTATTTGTTACTTTTAAATTTTTTGTTTGTTTTTAATCTCTTTTCAATTTTCTTGTTAATTTATTTTAAATTTATGCATTTTTTATATATTCTTATTTGTAATTTTATATTTTCGTACAATTTATTTTTGATTAATTATTTATAATTTATAATTTATATGTAAACATATAATTTATAAATTTTATGTTTACTTATAAATTATAATTTATATACTTATAATCTCTTTATAATTTATTCTCTTTTAAATTTGTTATAATTTAAAAACATATTTCTTATTTGGTTATTTTCTCTTTATATATTATATATTTTAATTTATTTTCTTCTAATTTATTTTGTTTATTGTTAAAATTATATGTTTATTTTCTTGTTATTTATAATAATTTTTGTTTATTTTTAAATTTTATTCCTATTAATTTTTTGTTTGTTTATGCCTAATTTATTGTTATGTTTTTTATAAAATATTTTTCTTTTAAACTTTGGATTTTTAATATTTTATTTTTTGGTTCATTTAATTTTTACTATAGAGGGGGTTTTAAAACAACGTATGTCCATCAATTCGTCTAAGTCGGGCCCCTTTTGATTTAATGTTTTAATTCTTTCACCTGACTATATTTTTCCCTATTCTAAGTTGGCCCCATGCCCCCATGTTTAGAAACAACTTAAGCCATTGTTTTTCATCGGCCTAGGTGATGTCCCCTTATGCCTTTAATAAATGTTTTATATTGTGCAGAGAATAATTTTTAATGATCATTGATCAACCATCGTTTGATTGCATCCGTTCCTCACCATCCCGTGATGACCCCACTATAGAGACTCAACCGATTGTGATATCATGGGCAAGCGACACATGTCTCATCTAGCAGTGTCGAAGGGATGATGAAAGTTCTTTAATATATCTGTCGAGTTTTAATATGTTATATAGCAGGTTACTAAAGTGGTTACAAGATGCACATGTTTCAAATCAATGACAATGTTATAATCTGGATGGAAAAGGTGCTCAATGGTTAGTGACAAGTCTGGTGACCATGTTGAGTGAACAGGATTGCCGATGGTTGAAATCTATGGTTGGCCGCCATCACGTGATCAAAAGTTGCGAGGTCTTTATTGATCGTGATATCACGGGCAAGTGCCACATGGATTTCTTTGGCGATGCATAATATGGTGGGCCCTTGTTGCCATGATGGAGATCATGTCAGCTTATTTTGGCAACCGTTCGATGATCTAATAGAAGTGAAAGATCGATGGTTGATATAATAGACTTGGCTTGCTTTATATTCACTACTCTAAATGGCACCATAATTTTAAATTTAATTAACATACTCTAAAACCTAACAAAACCAGGTTGTAGCTCATCAAATTGGAGAAGTGAAAGGTCAATACTAGTGCTGAGGAAGAGTTTGGAGGAGTGAAAACAAGGTCAATACCAGCACCGACAAAGAGTTTGGAGGAGTGAAAACAAGGTCAATACCAACGTCGAGGAAGAGTATGGAGGAGTGAAAACAAGGTCAATACTAGCACCGAGGAAGAGTATGGAGGAGTGAAAACAAGGTCAATACTAGCGTGGAGGAAGAGTTTGGAGTTGAAACAAGGTCAATACCAGCACTGATGAAGAGTTTGGAGGAGTGAAAACAAGGTCAATACCAACACCGTGGAAGAGTATGGAGGAGTGAAAACAAGGTCAATACCAGTGTCGAGGAAGAGTATGGAGGAGTGAAAACAAGGTCAATACCAGCTCAGAGGAAGAGTTTGGAGTTAAAACAAGGTCAATACCAGTGCCGATGAAGAGTTTGAAGGAGTGAAAACAAGGTCAATATTAGTGCCGAGGAAGAGTATGGAGGAGTGAAAACAAGATCAATATCAGTGTCGAGGAAGAGTATGGAGGAGTGAAAACAAGGTCAATACCAGCGCTGAGGACAAGGTTGAGGGCACTCAGGGAAAATCGACGACCAAGGGACAATGAGTACTGTAAGTTTGGCAACCCCATTCTCTTTAACTTGCAATTTTCATGCCTAGTTTGCAAAGATATTCTCGTACATTGGCACCCCCATTCTTGTAAAATGGTATAAGATAAGACAGAAAAAATAAAATAGCTTAGTCTTTCACATTTTTATCGACCAGCCTCAGGTCTTGGCAGAACTCCCATAATCTACCCCATCTTGGTTGTTGGTGGGAACATGTTATTCTTTGTTGTATGACCTACCTCAAATCTTATGTCCACAAAGTTGCTAAAAACATAAAACAATAAGAAAAAATTCAAAGGTACAACTAAAAAAGGGTTATTTCCTTTGGCCTCATCCACCTCTTATATTTCAACATAGCATGGAATTATGCTTACGTAACATAAACTCAAACAAATGGAAGTTTATAGGGACAAAGGAGCCCAAGTATATGCTAGGCTAAGCTAGATCTAATAATGGAAATAGAGGCATACAGTTCTTCTTTAATACCTCCACCACAAACATATGCAATGAAAGGTCTCCTCCCTTCTTGGTAGTGATAACCTCCTCCACACACAACCCTTAAAAATTATGAATAGAGGAATATAATCTTTGAAGAACTCAAAGTTGATTCTCTCCTACCTAATGCAATTATTCATTTTATCCTTGCAAACATTTATAGTGATTACTTGAAGCACATAGACCAATTCTTCATAATAGAAGAATTTGATCATACTTTTCCAATGATGGCATTATGAGAAAACCTTAGGTTAAATGAATAATTCCTAGCTAAGTTCTTTAAATCATGTCCAACCGTATAAGAGAAGACCACTGCTATGTGTACTTGGATACCATGGAGAAAGGCTCTTTGGGCTCTTTCATCAATCAAGGTATTGTTAAATTTTAACACCTAAAAGTGAGAATGAAGAATATTTCCTAGGATGGTGGCCAAGTATGCTTCTCAACACCTAGATTACAAAATCCTTGTCAATATCATTGCCATCACAATTAAACCTATTGCTTGAGATATAGTCATACAGGTAAACAGATTGGCTTTCTTGATAGTAGATACATTCTAGATAATTCAATCCTTGCATCAGAGATTGTTGAATGGGCCCAACAAACTACTCATCATTCCCTTACAATTAAGTTAAAAGTTT
Source organism: Sequoiadendron giganteum (assembly GCA_007115665.2). Taxonomy (NCBI): domain Eukaryota; kingdom Viridiplantae; phylum Streptophyta; class Pinopsida; order Cupressales; family Cupressaceae; genus Sequoiadendron; species Sequoiadendron giganteum. The sequence goes on from VCHN02000014.1 coordinate 11,712,947, forward strand.
GACAAGGCATATGATTGCAGAAAATGTCCTTTTATTTATAAAAGGCTCAAATGGATTTATTTTTAACCCTAAATTATTATCACACATTCAAAATTACAAAATACCAGTTGAATGAAGAACCTTCATTTGAAGGTGATGTCGTCATGACCTTTAAATGAAGAACCTTCATTCAAAAATGATGCCATGTCAAGACTTTCAAATGAAGGTATTTTTTACTTTAAATATTTCATGTCCAAAATGCTTTATAAAAGGAACCTTTGCATGAAAGACCTTCAAATGAAGACCTTAATTCAAAGGTCCTTCATTACAAGATCATTCATATGAAGGTTCCTTTAATTCCATCCCATTATAGCTCTTAGAGTTGTTAGAGATATTTTTGTTTCGAAGTAGAAACTGGACCATCAAATAGTGTCACCATGACTCTACCGAGATATCCATCAAATTGATAAACCCTGACTTAACAACCACAAATTCACAAAAAAATTGCCCCTGTCTGCCCTAGGGAATCAATTCAATGCCAAGTTTCTTGCTTTAACATACCCCTAATTGCAATGAACCTCTATCATACCATGATGCACACCAATCCACCGAGTTACAGTTCCAAGACAATCGGTGCATTGGTGGATGTCATTTCTATTTAGCCCTCAAACCCTTACATAGGCACAATAGGGCAGTCCCTATATTTCATTATTTTCTCCCACAAAACAGTGATTGAGCACTTCAAAAAAAATGAAAATGAAAGGGAACACATATATTTATCTACACCAATGATCTCAGAGCATTTCAAGCTTGTACGGATCCATACAAAATAAAAGAAATTCAGAAAAATAGTAAAAACACGAAAAATTGCTTCAAGAACGTGGTATTTGATATGAAATTTTGGTATCAACTCCTCCAACAATTGCAATGGGATGGGAATACAATATGATAGAAGTGGGATAATAAATGCATCGTTTGAAGCATCAAACCAATATGCAAAGATGAAAGAAAGTGCTAACCCCTTAAACTAAAAAAGTTTCTTTTAACTTTAAGTTTGTTGGGTAGCCAATTCTTTTGAGTTATCAAATCCTACCATCATACATAATCAAAATGTTGTTGTTTCAAATGACTATGAGCACTAACTTTCACTATTTGAAGATGTTGAAACCTTGTCATAGAGAATTAGAAAATTGATTCAACCACTCATCCTACCTTAAAACATACCAAAAGTCTCCTAGCAATGAGACATAGGAAGATTTAAGATGACTTAAACAATTTTTATTGCCAAAGCATAAACTTATGATGAATTTACCAGGCCTAGTACACACTCCCTCCCCGTTAACCACTTAGACATATGAAAATTCAATGTAAATTTGCTGCTATTTTTAGTCATGTAGGTGTCCAATAAACCACATGGTGGTGTTTCCCTTCAAGTTTATTTACTTGAATGAGGAGAAAAAGTCCTTTGATTACAATTAGAGAATACATTTGAGGCCTTGGTTGTGTAACTGGTGGACCATAGTCACATTTAGCACTTGTTACAAAGTTTGGGAGTTAAAACATTAAGTAGATTTGATTTGTGATGGACACATTTGGACGGTAGTAACAATAACTTGCAATCTATCAAGACTTGATTACCTTATAACCTGTCAAATTCTAGCGATGAAATGATAGATTAATCATAATGTCACCTTGGGATCACATCACCATGAAATAACTTCATCCAACATCCTTATGAGTGCAAGTACCACCAAATAGGTATTTGTCAGATTTGTCTTCCTTGAGCGAGGTAAATTCAGGAAGAGAAGAGGAAAGTGAGACATGTAGTAGGTCTAAAAGAGGAAAATCAACTAGAGGTCAAAAGATTAGAAGAAAATTTCGTAAACACATGGAACTTTTTCTTGTTGAAGGGGGGTCATGTTCTTATGATGATGAGAGCATAGGCGACATTGAGGTGCCCTTGAGGTACAAAAAACTACGGAAACAATGGGTACCCAAGGAACTTCCTTCAATAAACACTGATCTTTGTGTCAACGAGAGGATATATCGCATAGCACCATCGCCATTACATGGTTTGGGCCTATTTTGCATGGACGACATAAAGGTTTGTTATGACAAAGTTACTGAATTGATGGAGTATGTTGGACCCTGTTACAGTTACAAAGATTGGATGCAGTTGGTTCGATATACACAAAGTATGCATAGGTATACACTATCAACAAATTATATATAGCTAAAAGATAAGGATCAAAATAAAGGAGTGTCTAGGTACATTGACGGAAGGCCAAAAGCATCAGGGAATATTGCAGGATTTATAAATAGTACACGACCTGGGTCAACAAATAAGCAACCCAATTGCATATTTGAGGCGCGAGAGGGAAACCGTGTATTCATATGTGCGATAAAATCAATAACTGCAGGGGAAGAGTTGCTAATCGATTACAATTTGAATCGCTTAGATACAAATACAATTACTATGGGGTGGTATGTACTATATACCATTTTACCCAACCTCCAATTAATGATTCCAATATACCATTTTATTATTATGTTTTTTTTCGTAAGTCTATTGGTTTCATTTCGATAATGTTTTTTATATTTAATTTTTGTCATAGTGGGACATTGATCATACAAGGAAGGATCCGGCCTAGAGAAAAAATCGCAATCCATCTTCAAGCGCTTCTACCCGACAGGTTTACCTCATTGTAATTGTAAAAATTAGATACGAGCAAAAAAATTTATTATTATGTTTTTTTCATGAGTTTATTGGATTAATTTCGATAATGTTTTTAATATTCTTGTTGCAGTCAGCTAATTGGGGAAAGGCACCAGTAGTACAGGAGAGCATCCATATGGAGGTGCAGTCACTATTATGCGATGATGACATCGCATTTTCTGCAAACCCTGTGGATATGATGAGGAAGGCCCAAAAAAAATGCAATGAAGAAATCCTTCAGTTGGTATTCATAGTGCCTCAAATAGATGAGATAAGAGAAAGGATTAAAATATTATCTGAGAGAGCATAGAACTTGCAAGTAAGTTGTCATGAGATCTTTAATTATAACATAAGTTCATTCATGGTTTTATATTTTGTACTCTTTTATGTCATGAGCTAAAATATGTGTTGTTTTTACAAGATTATTTGCGTCCTCATCATGCTCCTGGCCATGATCAAGGTACTGCAAGTGTTGCCTGAGAAGTAGGGGTCGGTACAAGTGTCAATCCTAGTCTTCTTGCACATACATCACATCATCTGACCCCATCATCTATGCCTATATTGTCGACTGAAATGTCAGCAACACATACCATGCAGACATTCGGTAGTGCACACTCTGCCAGCGAACACATGCCACTGCATGTGTCAGTACATGTACCTAGGGATGCAGAGGCCACTAGTACTGGTGGTGTTTTAGCAACATTTCCTGGATCTTCCCGTATTACTAGTATGGGAACATTTCCGGTCACATTTGTGGTGACCGAGGATTTTGTTCCCATAAAGATAGAGAAGGTCCCAGGTACTTTAGAATGTTTTAATTATTATTATATATAATCCAATTGAAATTTACTTATTGATCACTCTTTATAGACTAATGATCCCATGATCATTTTGCAGGAAATGATTTTTTTTATAAACATCTAAGTGATTACATTGGAGCTCTTCAGGCCCACCATACGTACATGATGGAATGCCCAAAATCAAGATTTAAAAGATGAGCTCATTAACCATTTAGTTGTTCTATTCGGTGATAAAACATTCAACCGAACCAAGGTCCTTAAGAAAGCTGGTACCTATCTAAAGTATGTGAGGGACCAATATAGGTCACATTTAGAGAAGAACATAAAGTATGAGCGTCCCCCCATGATTTCGGAAAGGGAGTAGAAGGACTTGGTGTCAGATGGAAAAAAGAAGGCTGAAAGGAAAAAAAGAAAGACACCACCGGGCCAAGGAAGGTATGTGATACTATCAACAATGTAATTATATACTGATTACTCTTTCTTTTTACATAATCTAACGTATTTCAAATTTTTCATAGGCTACTCGACACATCGAAGGTAACAAAGGCAAGACTAGAAAAACACGGGCATCACAAACTTGGCTCTGGTGGTTATATGAAATTAGCCACACGATTTGTAAGTATCAATAAATGAAATATTGCATCCAAATAATGAATTACAAACAATTTGGGTTTTATCACACCATAGAAGCAAAATTCATGATCTTATGCAAAAGTGCAGGGCTCTGATTTCAACAGAGCACCCACAAAAGAGGACCTGAAGATTGCCTTCCAGCAAGGCTATGGAGCCCTGGATGAATAACTAAGAGTCTTGATTGGGCAAACACAATCTTCCACTGCATCCAACACCCAGGTAAATAAACTCAATAAAGTTTATTTAAAATTGAATACTTGTGCAATCTATTCAATATTAATTTCCACCATAATAATGTGCCTATTTTTTTTAAACAAATAAGCAATGATAATATTGCACATGACATTGGAATGTAGCCTGGTGAGGGTGGAGCACAATCTGTAAATGAAGGCCATGGTGTGCATCCTGGTACTGGATGTATTCATGTGCTATACAAAACGCAGTATGGATTAATACAATTAAACATCTTTAATTGCATTTGGTATATTAATCAATGTAACCTTTCGTGTTTCAACTTTAGAGCATGTAGAGCGTGATCAACATGTTGAGCATGATTAGGCTAGACAAGATCAGGAACATGATGTGGCTCCATCAGGTAAAGAGGACCACTATAATGTTCTTTTAAACATATTTAATTGCAATTGGTGTATTAATTAATGTAACCTTTTTTGTTTCAACTCCAGATCAGGATTTAGAGGGTGTTTAGCATGTTGAGCATGAGGCTATAAGACAATATCAAGAACATGATGTGGCCCCGTCAGGTAAAGAGCACCACTCTAATGTTCTTTTAATTAATGAAATACTTGTAACAATAATAATAAAACATATCAATTTAACATTTCTTTGCTATTGCAGCAAACCCCCCCTTACAACAACGTCCACATTATGAGTACACGACTAGGCATACATTAAGATTACGAGTAGAGATCAAAACAATTGAAGGGGGGACAGATGATTTTGAAAACGATACTCCACTTCAGCTTTTTTTAGTTGCAAAAAAGAAACAAAAAAAAAGTGATTGTAATCATATTCTGACAACCATATTTTTGATAATATGTAAAAAGTGAAAAAATGAATGTTATATGTTAATGAATGAATGTGAATATGTTAATGAATAAATGTTATATGTTAATGAATGAATGTTATATGTTATTAATGGATGAATGAATGTGAATATGTTAATGAATGAATGTTATATGTTATTAATGGATGAATAATGATTAATGTTATATGATCGGGTATGGGGAATTGAGAGTGATTTGAGGGGGGGAGGGGCCAAATGAGCTTCCACCTTCATGTGGTTGGCCCTATTAAGTAGAGAATATTAAACTATTCTCAAAACAAAGAGAAGCTCAATAAGGTAATTCACTTTTCAATATAAGAAATGCATCATTTGAAGCATCAAACCAATATGAAAAGATGAAAGAAAGTGCTAACTTTTCACTATGAATATTGTGTTGTGTGTGGATTTGGTTTCAAAGCTCTGTTTTTTTTTTTAGTGGTCTCTAAAATTTGACTTTTGTGCATAACAGGTTAGTGGAAAATTTGACAGATCTGAAGGGTTTAGAGGCTCGATTGAGATAGATACACGGATATTTGGATCTTGTTGTTGATGGGAGGCTTCCACTTAACCATGACATTTTGTACCATCTACAGGTATGCAAAAATTTCTCTACTTACATTCATTCAACTTACTATAATATAATATTTGACAAAAATCTCCTTTTCATTATACTTAGATGGATTTTCATGCCCTGTTCCAAAGCACATGTTTTAGAACATGCAAGAAGGATTCTTGCAAGGGTTAAGGAATTTGGCTTTACACCTGCCAATTGCATAGTTTACTTCATTCATCCAGCATATTGCCAATGCGTTTCACAATTGTTGGAATCATATCCTATAATTACAGAACTAGTAAAATTAAGATATGTAAGTTTCAAATATGTAAGAAAAAGATAAAGATAAAGACGATGATGGTTGGGGTGCTCCTCCTGACGTCACTCCAAACCCCACTGATGTATGGGGGAAAATTTTGGATGACAGGGATCCCCCAAGCTCTACTGGCACTGCTCTAGCCGCTTAATTTTTTTATTTCCTGCTCTTAGACTTCTGGGCTAGGCCCATGTGATTGGTTATTTTGGCTTTTCTGGGCTCTGCCCATGTGACTTTCGAGGTGTGCCTTCGTACCACCCGCTCCTTTTTTTGTGAATTTGTATTTTTATCTTTATATTAATATAGATATTTTCCTATTCATCAAAAAAAAAATGGCATTACATATCTTTCTATGAATTTTTGAAAGAAAATATCAAAATGGAGAAGTATTAACAAAATAATCTGCATAATTTCTAAGAGATCAAGGAATTTTTTTGCAGAGTTATCTTGAATATATTTAAGACAAAAGTAACTTATAAAGATTGAAGCAGAATATCGGTAGTCTAAAATCACCAGTCAACACATCTTAGAAGTATCTCAATTCAAGAGAACTAGGTCCACTATCCATTAGCCAGTAAAACAAATAAAATCAATTCATAAGATTATTCTGTTCTAATAGGGTTGATTGGTTGCTTGTTTCTTTTTGATTGTCAGGAAGTCGTCAATATACACTTGGTTTTCCTGCCTTCTCTTGCCTCGTGGCCAGAGAGTTTGTACAGAAGGCATCAAAGTAACCTTCAAGATTGGCAATGGAAATGAGTACAAGGTCAGTATAACTTAATGCTAATTGGGTATGATTTTATTTTTTCAAGACCAATTTAGATTCATTTTCTGCTCACACTACTTTTATTTACATTTATGTTTTGCTAATATCCATTTTCCTTTATATTCATATTCTTCTATACATATTGTGTTTACAATAATGTTTTCCTTAGATCAATTCATAATATTATTCTATTCTAATAGGGTTGATCGGTTGCTTGTTTCTTTTTGATTGTCAGCAAGTTGTCAATATACACTTGGTTTTCCCACCTTCTCTTGCCTTGTGGCCAAAGAGTTTCTGTAGAAGGCATCAAAGTAACCTTCAAGATTGGAAATGACAATGAGTACACGGTCATTATAACTTAATGCTAATTGGGTATGATTTTATTTCTTCAAGACCAATTTAGATTCATTTTTTGCTCACACTACTTTTATTTACATTTATGTTTTGCTAATATCCATTTTCCTTTACATTCATATTCTTCTATACATATTGTGTTTACAATAATGTTTTCCTTACACCAATTCATAAGATTATTATGTTCTAATAGGGTTGACTGGTTGCTTTTTTCTTTTTGATTGTCAGGAAGTCATCAATATACACTTGGTTTTCTCGCCTTCACTTGCCTCGTGGCCAGAGAGTTTCTGTAGAAGACATCAAAGTAACCTTCAATATTGGCAATGGAAATGAGTACAAGGTTAGTATAACTTAATGCTAATTGGGTATGATTTTATTTGTTCAAGACCAATTTAGATTCATTTTCTACTCACACTAATTTTATTTACATTTATGTTTTGCTAAGATCCATTTTCCTTTACATTCATATTCTTCTATACATATTGTGTTTACAATAATGTTTTCCTTAGATCAATTCATAAGATTATTCTATTCTAATAGGGTTGACTAGTTGCTTGTTTCTTTTTGATTGTCAGGAAGTCATCAATATACACTTGGTTTTCCCACCTTCTCTTGCCTCATGGCCAGAGAGTTTCTGTAGAAAGCATCAAAGTAACCTTCAAGATTGACAATGGCAATGAGTACAAGGTCAGTATAACTTAATGCTAATTGGGTATGATTTTATTTCTTCAAGACCAATTTAGATTCATTTTCTGCTCACACTACTTTTATTTACATTTATGTTTTGCTAATATCCATTTTCCTTTATATTCATATTCTTCTATACATATTGTGTTTACAATAATGTTTTCCTTAGATCAATTCATAATATTATTCTATTCTAATAGGGTTGATCGGTTGCTTGTTTCTTTTTGATTGTCAGCAAGTTGTCAATATACACTTGGTTTTCCCACCTTCTCTTGCCTCGTGGCCAAAGAGTTTTTGTAGAAGGCATCAAAGTAACCTTCAAGATTGGAAATGACAATGAGTACACGGTCATTATAACTTAATGCTAATTGGGTATGATTTTATTTCTTCAAGACCAATTTAGATTCATTTTTTGCTCACACTACTTTTATTTACATTTATGTTTTGCTAATATCCATTTTCCTTTACATTCATATTCTTCTATACATATTGTGTTTACAATAATGTTTTCCTTACACCAATTCATAAGATTATTATGTTCTAATAGGGTTGACTGGTTGCTTTTTTCTTTTTGATTGTCAGGAAGTCATCAATATACACTTGGTTTTCTCGCCTTCACTTGCCTCGTGGCCAGAGAGTTTCTGTAGAAGACATCAAAGTAACCTTCAATATTGGCAATGGAAATGAGTACAAGGTTAGTATAACTTAATGCTAATTGGGTATGATTTTATTTGTTCAAGACCAATTTAGATTCATTTTCTACTCACACTAATTTTATTTACATTTATGTTTTGCTAAGATCCATTTTCCTTTACATTCATATTCTTCTATACATATTGTGTTTACAATAATGTTTTCCTTAGATCAATTCATAAGATTATTCTATTCTAATAGGGTTGACTAGTTGCTTGTTTCTTTTTGATTGTCAGGAAGTCATCAATATACACTTGGTTTTCCCACCTTCTCTTGCCTCATGGCCAGAGAGTTTCTGTAGAAAGCATCAAAGTAACCTTCAAGATTGACAATGGCAATGAGTACAAGGTCAGTATAACTTAATGCTAATTGGGTATGATTTTATTTCTTCAAGACCAATTTAGATTCATTTTCTGCTCACACTACTTTTATTTACATTTATGTTTTGCTAATATCCATTTTCCTTTATATTCATATTCTTCTATACATATTGTGTTTATAATAATGTTTTCCTTAGATCAATTCATAAGATTATTATGTTTTAATAGGGTTGACTGGTTGCTTTTTTCTTTTTGATTGTCAGGAAGTCGTCAATATACACTTGGTTTTCTTGCCTTCGCTTGCCTCGTGGCCAGAGAGTTTCTGTAGAAGGCATCAAAGTAACCTTCAAGATTGGCAATGGAAATGAGTACAAGGTTAGTATAACTTAATGCTAATTGGGTATGATTTTATTTTTTCAAGACCAATTTAGATTCATTTTCTACTCACACTAATTTTATTTACATTTATGTTTTGCTAATATCCATTTTCCTTTACATTCATATTCTTCTATACATATTGTGTTTACAATAATTTTTTCCTTAGATCAATTCATAAGATTTTTCTATTCTAATAGGGTTGACTAGTTGCTTGTTTCTTTTTGATTGTCAGGAAGTCATCAATATACACTTGGTTTTCCCGCCTTCTCTTGCCTCGTGGTTAGAGAGTTTCTGTAGAAGGTATCAAAGTAACCTTCAAGATTGACAATGGCAATGAGTACAAGGTCAGTATAACTTAATGCTAATTGGGTATGATTTTATTTCTTCAAGACCAATTTAGATTCATTTTCTACTCACACTACTTTTATTTACATTTATGTTTTGCTAATATCCATTTTCCTTTACATTCATATTCTTCTATACATATTGTGTTTACAATAATGTTTTCCTTAGATCAATTCATAAGATTATTCTGTTCTAATAGGGTTGACTGGTTGCTTTTTCTCACCAAATTGCTCATTTTCCACAAAATTAGATTCTAGTGTGTAGTTTAATATTCACTAGTTTGATTTTTTCTTTTTTAGCAAAATTAGAATCCAGTTCGTAGGTTGTGCTTGTTGTCCATGGCATTCCCCTTGATCTCATGACTCATCATAGGTTTTATATTTTGCTCCAATTGTTGATCAACATCAAATGTGGCCATCATAATATCATCCATAGCCTCCATATTCTACAATTATTCATTGCTCATTTCTCATACATAGTAACCAAATAATGCAGACCTAGAGCTTGGACAACAGATGTATGCAAACAATGATAAATCCCTACCTCTGTAAGCCTAATTAAACACAACAATTGACATGTTGTTTGATATTTTAAATAGTCATATGACTGTCCTTTTTCTACCTTGTAAACACTTACTCAATGCATACAATAATTCATTGAAATGCAAAGTTGAATAGCCTCTTAACTCTTGACACTAATGTCATTGCATTTGTCAAAATAGGGTTAATCATATTGTGATCTAAATTTTCAGAATGAAGTCTTCCAATCTGTCCTTTATATCTGAGCATTGATGACAATCCTTCTTGTCTTTTGCTACCCCTTTTAAATGCTCATGGTCTTGGCACATCAACTTTCTCTCTTTGATTGACCTGTCCTTATGTCATGTCATTATCCCTATGGATGCACTTTGGAGCCTCCTACTACTTTTAAATATCGCCCAGAGTCACCCCAATAATTATTTCGATCCATTTGTATCTTCATTGACAAGAGATCATGTATCACCAGGATATTTTGTGGTTTCCCCGACGTGGTGAGTCTCCTCGATGATTATTCTTTCGATCTCAAGTATATCGCCAAGATTCATGCTGATGTAATCTTATCGGTGTCACATAGCAGGTTAGGTAGACATTCTAAACTTACTCTGATGGTATATGTCTTGTCGATATGCTTCCCTCGTGCTTCATTGATGAGACAAGATGAGTATCTCGCCGATGAAACTTCATCGCTGAGACCACAGGCTAGTCCTCCCGATATATCTTCTCAGGAAATTATGATCACTGTAACATTCTTGATCTTTCACCGATATGCCTACATTTGAACGAATAGGTTTTTTTTTTTTTAAATTGCATTGTTCCATCGAATTTTTGATGAACCTCCAAAAGCGTCCAATGAATTTGCAATATATTCAATGAATTTTCGTCATAATGACTTGCCTATTTCGTTGCGAGTTCGACAAACTGTTGTCGTTATTTTGATCTGAAGTATGTCACCAAGACTCCTGCCGATGTAATCTTATTGGTGTCACATAGCAGGTCGGGTAGATATTCAGAACTTACTTCGATGGTATATGTCTTGTCAATATGCTTCCGTCGTGCTTCATCGATGAGACAAGATGAGTATCTTACTGATGAAACTTCATCACTGAGACCACAGGCCAGTCCTCCCGATATATCTTCTCAGGCAATTCTGATCGCTGTAACAGTCTTGATCTTTCACTGATATGCCTACATTTGAACAAATAGTTTTTTTTATAAAAAATTTGCATTGTTTCGTCGAATTTTTGACGAACCTCCAAAAGTGTCTGATGAATTTGCAATACATCTGATGAACTTTCATCATAATGACTTGCCTATTTCATCGCGAGTTCTATGAACTATTGTCATCATTTTGATCTGAAGTATCTCGCCAAAACTCCTGCCGATGTAATCTTATCGGCATGACTAAGTGGGTCGGGTAGACATTCAAAACTTACTTCGATGGTATATATCTTCATCGCTGAGACCACAGGAAAGTCCTCCCGATAAATCTTCTCAAGCAATTTTTATCGCGGTAACAGTCTTGATCTCTAACCGATATTTGCAATACGTCAAAACTTTCATCGTAATGGTGACGAACTTCTGTTGTTAATCCGATGCTTTGGCAAAGGTATGCCGCTTGTGTTTTGGTTATTGTTCATTGCTAGATCGACGAAATGGGCTTCGCGGTTTCAACAAACTTCTATCATTGATCTGATGCTTTGGAAAAGGTATGCTGCTTGTGTTTCGGCTACTATTCATTGCTAGGTCGATGAAGTTTCCATCGCTATTCTGATGAACGTGCATCGTGAGTTCGCCATTTTAAATTTCATCTGAATATCGACGAAAATTGAGTGACGACAATGATTTATGCGATTCGTCGGTATACCGATAATAGATCGTCGAAATTCCAACAAACTGTCGTCGAAAATTGGAGTCAAATTTAGTAGTGGTGGCTAGTCATGATGGTCATTGATGTCAAGTGGTCTCACTTTGAATGATGCATTTGAAGATGCAGTGAAAGCCTTGAAGAAATGCATAAGTTCGGGCTTCAGGCCTCAATCTTACCTTATATCACTTGCTAAGTGAAGGAGTTAGTCATTTTTAGTTAAGTCCGATCGCACTTCAGACTTCGGGCTTGCGGCTTACTCTATGTTGTAGATGATCAAACATCGGGCTTTCCGCATACACTATATCACATGCCTCAAAGAAATGCTGAAAAGAATGTGCTAAGTCTAAAAGGTTTCAAACTTCAGAGTTAAGGCTTACACCTTAACAAGAAGTGGAGAAATGAGTATGAAGAAACCCCGAACCCCAAAACCTGAAATGGCTTCGGTGTTCAAGATTTGGCAGTAAGGATTTCACCTTAACAAAATATCATGTATGACGAAAGGAGAAACCCTGAATATCGAAAACTGAAAGGGTTAAAACTATTAAGTTTGCAAAGGATAGTTTTGGGCATCATGGATCAGAAGGAAGGCTCACACCTTAACACAAAGGCAGGTAAGCGGAATGAAGAAAGGGAGAACCTCGAAATCTGACAAATTCACACATGCTTTGGTGTTTTGAAGATTGGAGTGATGGTTTACATTGAAGTGTAAGAAGGAAAATGGTAAAGGGTAAGGCTAATGGCTGAAACCCAATAAAAATAAGAAGCATCAAACATTGGTGTTTGGGCTTGCTTGTTAATCTATGCTATGCACCTCAAGTATGAGGTAAGAGCGATTAGCGATCCCCGACCCTCAACATGTATGACATATGAAAAAAATTCACCATTCTGCAGGAAGCTTGTGTTGACTTGGGTTGACCAAGGTGGGTATGCGGGTTAGCGACATGTGGCTTGCAATGATTGGTTGAATGATTGATTCACGCCGTTGTTGTGAATCATCATTACACAAAGGTTGAATTTGAAGGTCAAATTTTAAGGTAAATGGAATGATGGTATGTAAAAATATGTAATTACTCCAGCTACATTGTTGCAAAGGATTGGAAGGAATTGATGACACCATTAAAAAATAGGTCGACTACGAATCTAGAAGAGATTGAGCAAGCAAGAATATGGCATTAAATACAAAACAAACCCTAGATTTTTTCATGCCTGAAATAGCAAAGGAAATAAATGAAGTCAGTGGTGTTTGGAACAATGCAAGGAGTTTTGTGTATGAAGAAAAGATGTGAAAACCCTAGCAGAGGTATGCATGTGAAGTTAGATGATGAAGAAATGGATGAAACCATTAATATAGACGACTATGAAATCTAATATGAATCAATTTCATATGTACATGGGCATTAAATGCATGAAAATCCTAAGATTATGATACACCAAAAATAGAAAATGAAGTAAATGATGTTGGTGGTGTTGGGCTTGAGGAGCAGAATAAACTTGTCAGTGAAGGCAAGTATGTGAAGTTGAATGAAAAAGGAAGATGAGTGTGTGAGAGCTCAGTATGGATATGCTGGGAGAAGAAGACCTAGACTGTAACTCATAAAATCTTCTAGGGTATGCATCAAGTGTGAAGCAATGCAAAGAGACTGTTGAATAAAGAAAGAGAGTTAGAACAAAGGATGTTCTAAAGTGAAGATTGCAGAGAAGAGAAGAGAAGAGCAGAGGTATGAGTGTTGCAAGTATGAGAAATTAGTGTTTTCATTGATATCAACAAGCTTGTGTTACCATTGATGTCTATTGTTGGGTGAGAGTGTGAGTAGTTGATGTTATCCATGCTTTGATTAGTTGCATTATGTTGTCATTAGTTAAGCTACTGGTGTCAACCTCTAGTGTTTCTTTGATAAGCTTTTCTCTATGGTTAATGAAGTACTGAAGATGATGAGGATGTATCTTTGGTGCTTGGTTTCCAAGTTCTTTTGAGAAAATTTGATGAAAAGAGGAAATAGTATGTTTCAGTGGTGTTTTGAGTTGTAGGGTTGTGCTCTTCTATTGCTCTGCATTTCTTCTAGGTTGAAGGTCTACCTGTGCATTTTGGATATGTTGATGAGAGACATTCATAGGTGTTATATCTAGAATTTGGTGTGTTGGATCACTATATAGAAAAAGTTGTGTTCACTAGTGTGTGAACTGTGCATTGCAGAGATGTTTGGGAGAAATGTCTTTGCTTCGTGTTTCTCTATAGAATAGTTTCAAGTCTTGCAGATTTGAAAGAGTGTTGATTGTGTTGGTATCTTTGTTCAATCAATATGGTTTGAGGTTTGGTGCTTTGAAAGTCATTTTCTCAAATAATAGTGTATGTCATGTTAGATTTAGGATCAGAAATGCAATAAGCAGAAAACAAAACAATGAACATGGTAGTTTACCCTAGGAAAACCCTCCTACTCGAGGGAGAAAAACCCAACAAGATATTCTCTCATAAATCAGAATAATAAGTGCAAGAATAGAACTCAAAATCAGGCCCTAGAAAGGCTGAATACGATACAATGGATCGACACTTATATGTAGTGCAATTTCTTTGAATACACAAAATATCTAACTCTTCTTCTTGAGTCAAATCTGCTACTCTTGAAGGGCGAACCTGCTGCTGAAGAATTTGAATTGGAATGGAATGAAATTGATTGATCAAATGAGGAGACACCTTCTCCTTTATATAACAAACTAGGTGCTCTTCTCTAGAGCCAACCTTCTAGTTGAGTATAATATTTTATTTAACAAGAGATAGGTTGACCTACCTATGATTAATGTAGCTTAAGGAAATACCTCAGCAGCTATAAAACACTAACGCTCTCTCTTAGCTAGGGAGGTATTCTCAAATATCCTCGTCATGTAGTCTCTCAACATGACATCCACAATGGATACAACCATTTGTGAAAAACAAATCTTAGTCTTAGAGATGTACAAGGGCTCATCATGGAGTCTCTCAACATGATGTCCACAATGGCTACACCCATTTGTGGAAAAACACATCCCAGTCTTAGATATGTACAAAGGCTCATCATGGAGTCTCTCAACATGACGTCCAAAATGGATACACCCATTTATGGAAAAAACACATCTTAGTCTCAGAGATGTACAAGGTCTCACACCTCATATTTCTCAGTTTCAGAGAAATATACACTACAAGGGCTTTCACCTCATATTTCTCCATCTCAAAGAAATATACACTACAAGGGCTTTCACCTCATATTTCTCTATCTTAGAGAAATATACACTACAAGGTATTTTACCTCATATTTCTTCGTCTCAAAGAAATATACATTACAACAAATCTTCATGATGATGTGACTCACTCTAGAGCTTCAAGTACTCGTATCAACCTCTTGACCTCCTCATCCAAGATTGCCTGCAATGCTTTCCTTAGAGGAATGGTGCACACCTCTGGCACTACTAACTTGTGAGAGTCTTGACCTTATCCCATATCAACCTATTTTGAATAGGTTTGTGGTGCTACCAATGTCAAAAAAAGGTTGACAACCTTTCACAATTTCGTTCTTTGCAGTTGAAGAGGTCTTCCAAGGACTTAGCACCTAGCCTTGCAATAGTGCAACCCACTTAGCTGACACCTTCACTTCTTCTTAGTGACTCACACTAGTGCCCCGAGACATAGGACTCCATTTTTCTGAACAAAAACTCCCTCTTGATCCTTGCCTCAATACAGAGATTGCAAAAATCCTCTAGAAGTGAACTACCCTCCATTGATTGATCTTAGAACCTTAAATCCTCTTCCTGGACATGATCTCAACTCGTGCCTAGAATTTAACTCCCTCTGAATGGTAGGAGTGTAATTGAGGGATGAATCTATATCCATTGGAGCCTCCTACTCCTCATTGACTAATCTCCAATAATCGTCACCTCAAATAATGAGGTCTTCAATATATCTTCAAATAATCCAACATCCTTTTGCTCCTCGATCCATCATGCATTTTAAAGAGATTAATAATAGTTCATAAAATCAAACTTCCCCTTATACAAATGAAGCATGTAGTCATATATAAAATATCATTAGATAGAACAATTAAAGGAATAGAACATATCTTTGTTGATTCAGTTGCGGCCATTTTTCTCCTCCTGATATAATTCCCTGCTTGACTCCCCTTTTCATGGAAGTAGCACATTTTTCATTATTCAGATTGATAACCTTATCCTCTGCACATAAGGAGGCAATAGTTTTAATTCTTTCAACACATTATTTTCACTTGACTGGCTTCCTCATAAACCACCTTTGCATCAGCAGTGAACCCCTGCATAAAAGAGACAACAAGTCTTCTGAGTTGTCGACGAGTCAACACATGCTCTCCTCCTTTAACTTCCCACATATCCAAGATTATTGATTGAACCAAGAGAAAATGCCATTCCTCTGTTTAATGAGATGGCTTCACTTGAAAATTGGTCCCCTACCGATTCTTTCCAACTCTTATCAAGTTCTTCTGACAACTATGAATTATGCATAGACGACTCCTTCAATTATATGAGTCACTTCCTATGGAGACAACAATGGTTGAGAGATCTTTTATATGTTTCTATAATTTTATGGCTTTCCCATGTTTAATGACTGCCTTCTTTCACGAAGCATAGCAATGAATAGCAAACAACCCATAATTCTTCTACAAATGAAATATTGCTCGATGATTAATTAACTCAAAATGCCTATTTAACGTTTCCAGTGTTTTCCAGATTGTGCATAGACTCCTCCCTTTCTGATATCAACGAAATTCTCCAATGCATTTGAAACTCCTCCAAATAAAATGACAAAAGAAGCTATTACTTTATTCCCTTTGAATTCTAATAAATTCCAATTAAGATGGCATATAATTGAAGGTAACGACAACACAAAGAATAGTCTGATTCTTTCTACAAGTTGCCCCTGATTTTGGCTTTCCAACTCCCACAATTCTTCTTTCACTACGATACAAACTCCTTCACATATCCAACGCTACTGCATAATGGATTTGCTTCCCTTGGGATGTAATAGTTAAATAAAGAGATATTGAACTCTAATTTTGGTAAACTTGTTATGTAAGAAGAAGTTGCAGTGGACTTGGAGTCTCAGCTTGAAGGAATATTAGGCAAAGGTTCACCTATTCTTTACAGGTTCATGATAGTTTCCTTCCCATGAACCAAACAAGCACCTCAATAAATATAAACTCATATGTCTTTTCTCGTTCCCATCACCTTTGGTAGAGTCAGAAATAAGAATGAAAGATTCAAATGGCACCTATTAACTCACCTCTCAAATAGATATGTGACTCTAGATATTGTTCTCAATTATCCAAATGACCACTCCTATTGAACCATTGTTCACATTAATTCCCTTAACTTAAATTCTATTGTTCTCTCCTGATTGCCACAATTTCCTACATAAGCGGTTGTATCTTCTCATACAATTCTGACTTTTTGTGAAGTTCCCCTCAACCTGTAATGTTTTCTTAGACAAATCTGATCAGATTTCTTGAACCCGCTCTAATACCATGTTAGATTTAGGATAAAAAATGCAATAAGCAAAAAACACAACAATGAACACAGTAATCTACCCTGGGAAAACCCTCCTCCTCGAGGGAGAAAAACCCAGCAAGATATTCTCTCATAAATTAGAATAATAAGTGTAGGAATAGCACTCAAAATTAGGCCCTAGAAAGGCCGAATACAATACAATGGATCAACATTTATATGTAGTGCAATTTCTTTGAATACACAAAATATATAACTCTTCTTCTTGAGTCGAATCTACTGCTCTTGAAGGGAAAACCTGCTACTAAAGAATTTGAATTGGAATGGAATGAAATTGATTGATCAAATGAGGAGACACCTTCTCCTTTATATACCAAACTAGATCCTCTTCTCTAGAGCCGACCTTCTAGTTGAATATAATATTTTATTTAACAAGAGATAGGCCGACCTACCTATGATTAATGTAGCTTAAGGAAATACCTCTCGCAGCTATAAAACACTAACATGTCAGAGTGTCTGAGTGTACTGGGTGTGTACATTCTTCAATTGAAAGTTGTTGCAAAGGAGTTTGTTGGATTTCAGAGTGTTTGAGGAATATTCTAGATCATGTTTAAGTGTGGTGTGTGGTTTGAAATTCATCCTTGGGTTTGAGGAAGTGTGTACTTAAAATTTTAATGGTGTTTACACAGGTAACGATCAACCTGGTAGTTACACTACTTGTGATGGATATATATTATTTGTAGAAGTGTGTTGTAGCATGGTGTTGTTGATTTGGGTCCTAGCTAAGGTGCGATGTTCTTTGCTTTCACTTCTATCTGCCACGGAAGTGTTTTGGCACCAACCTAAGTTGAATTTGCATGGTTGATGTGCATATCTGACCTTGGAGAAGGGTTTCAAGGTTGAAGATGGTATAAGTATGAGTTGAGTTGTTGAGGGATAATGGGATAGATGAGAGAGATGTGAATGATGTGAATTTTAGAGTGTTAGAATGTGAAATTGATAAGTGTGGTGTAAGCTTTCATGAGTTAGATTACTAGATGTAGTGAGAAGGTGTCTACAATTCTTCAATCAAGTTACAAAGGTGTTGATATCATTGTGATGGATTCTCTATTGCATTGAGACGCTTTTCTCTATGTAACATTTCTTCTCTATCTTCTTTTTTGTTCTGGTAGTGAGCCTTTCTTTCTTTGGGCAGTGAGCCCTTGTATTCAGTGTTGATACTACTTATAATGTGAGCGAATACTCACTGTGGTTTTACTCTTCTTGGTTTTTCCATGTAATATGGTGTTCTCTTGTGTATGATGTTAAGTTGTTTTAGTTTTTGTTATTTGATTTCCATGCTAAATCATCATAACATATTTAAGGGTTTAATGAATGAATGTGGATCTAAATTTGTATGATGGTTTTGAAGTTTTAAGGCACAACTAATTCACCCCCTCTCAGTTGTCTTGTTCATTCAACAATTGGTATCAGAGAAAGGTTCCTTGAAGAAAGATTAACCGCTTAAGGTAGATCTCGGATGGCCCACACACAGGAGATCCCTATGTTTGATGGAATGGACTATGCATTTTGGAATACAAGGATGGAAGGCTTTCTAAGTTATCTTGGATTTGATGTTTGGAAATCATTTCAAAATGAATATACTATACCTACAAATGGTCTGAGCACTAAAGCTTAAATCAAGTCCTATGAAAGCAATAGTAAAGAAAGGTATGATCTTTAAGTAGTATTAGAAATTCTGAATTAGTGAAAGTTATGAATTTGAAAACTGTTGGAGAAATTTGGAGAAAGTTGGAAAGCATTTATGAAGGATATGATAAGGTTAAACAAGCTAAGATGCAAAATATGAAGATCACATTTGAGAACTTCTAGATGTCTGAAGATGAAAATATTACAAGTTACATGCAGAGGGTAGATGAAGTAGTCAACTCCATCAGAGGTCTTGGTGGAAAATTCAGAGAATCAAAAGTGGTAAAGAAAATTCTCAGAACCCTACCTAAAGCTTACAGTCATAAAGTTTATGCTATTAAGGAATTTTCAAATCTAGATAAGTATTCTAGAGATAAATTGTATGGTTCTCTAACTGCATTTGAAATGAGAGAATTTGGCACTAATAATGGTGCAAAAGTTGAGACTGCTTTTAAGGCTAGAAAATCAGAGAAGACTAGAGAAAAAGATCAAGAGGATCTTGATAATGTGGAAGCTAACTTTGTGAGAAGTATGAAAAGGATACTGGTAAGTACAAAGGCAATTTGCCTTTCAAATGTTTCAATTGTGGAAAGATAGGTCACTATACTTCAAGATGTCCAAACATAGTTGTGAATGACAAAAACAAGGAGAACAAAGGTAAAATGATTTTAAAAAGCTATTATGTTAGAGAAGATGCAAGTATTTCTAATGATGAATCTGATTATGGAGATGGTGATGAATTCTGGTTCATGGCTTTAAAAGATGAATTTGTTTCTGCTAAATCTAAAAAATGTGTGAAGGAAAGCCCTCCAAAGAGAAAGGATAAGACTAAAGGTACTTTGGTATCTTCTTTTCATGCTAGACATGATAAGAACTATTGGATCATTGATAGTGGTTTCTCTATCCATATGACTAGAGACGAGTAATTTTTTAAAACTTGAAAAGTATGATGGAGGACTTGTTAGATTTGTTGATGATTCAGGTGCTAAGATATGTGGAATAGGTTCAATTAGTTTTGATGGTAAGAATAATACTGATGATGTTTACTATGTTTAGGGTTTAAGGAATAATCTATTCAGTGTTGGACAAATGAGTAACAAATTATACAATCTTATGCTTCATGATGATGGATGTGAGATCAAAAAGGGATCCAAAATTGTGATTGCTACTAGAAGGATAGATGAAAATGTTTATCAGATCGAGGGTGTTGATGGTCATTATTTTATAAATCAGATTAATGAAAGTTGGCTATGGAATAGAAGGATGTGTCACATCAATTTTGATAATCTAGTAAGAATCAGTTCAGTTCAAGCAGTGAGAGATTTACCAAAGATTCCAAAGCCTATCAATGTTGTCTACAAGGATTGCCAAATTGGAAAGCAAACAAGAAGTTTCAAAAGAAAAAAAATATACTATCAGATTATTGGAGTTGGTACATACAGATATTTGTGGTCCTATAAGAGTGAGAAGCCTTCAAGGTGATAGGTATTTTATGTTTTTGATTGATGATTATTCTAGAATGACATGGGTTACTTTTCTTAAAGAAAAATATGAAGCCCTAGATAGGTTCAAAGCATTTAAAGTTATGGTTGAGAATGAAATGGACATGAAAATAAAATGTTTGAGATTTGATAGAGGTGGAGAGTTTACTTCCAATGAATTTAGCATGTTTTGTGAGAATCTTGGCATAAAAAGGCAATTGTCTGCCCCTAGGACTCCTAAGCAAAATGGAGTAGTTGAAAGGAAAAACTAGACTGTTCAAGAAGTTGCAAGGACTATGATGAAAGAAGCTAACCTATTGAAAGTCTACTAGAGAGAAGCAATTCATGTTGGTGTTTATATACTTAACAGAGTTCAAGCAAAAGGAAACAACACAAAGACTCCCTATGAGTTGTGTTATGGAAGGATCCCTATTGTCAAGTTCTTTAAAGTGTTTGGAAGAAAATGTTATATTAGAAGAGATAAAAAATTTAGAAAGTTTGATTTAAGGTCTGATGAAGGAATCTTCTTTGGATATTCTACTAAAAGCAAAGCCTATGGGTGCTACAACAAAACAATAAGAAATATTGTTGAGAGTGAAAGTGTCAAGGTTGATGAAGATTTTCATAACTCAGTGGTGGTAGATGGATATGAATCAGATGAGCTTGATTGTAGAGAAAAAGAAAAGGCTAAGGAAAAGGAATTGCAGTTTGAAGAGGAAGAAGCTCTAAAAAGGACCCCTAGAACCCCTAAGTATGTGCAGAGGAATCATTTTGAAGAATAGATCATTGGAGACAAAAGAAAAGGTGTATTGACAAGAAGGAAAGCTATTGAAGAAGAGGTAAATCTATGTTTATTTTATGAAGTTGAACCTAAAACAGTGATTGAGGCATGCAAATATGAACATTGGATAAAGGCTATGGAAGAAAAACTATTATAGATTGAGAAGAATTGGACTTGGGAACTTGTCCCAAGACCTGCAAACAAAAATATAATTGGATTTAAGTGGGTGTTCAGAAAAAAAAATTGAATGAGAATGGAGAAGTGGTAAGAAACAAGGCAAGGTTTGTGTGTAAGGGCTACTCACAATTTGAAGGAATATATTTTGAGGAAATATTTTCTCTGGTGGAAAGAATGGAAGCTATCAAGATGTTTTTGGCTTTTGCAACACATAAGGACTTTAAAGTTTATCACATGGATGTGAAGTCTTCTTTTTTGAATGGATAATTGGAAGAAGAAGTATGCATGGAACAACCAAAAGGATTTCAGTTATCAGACAAACCAAATATGGTCTACAAATTGAAGAAGGCATTATATGGATTAAAGCAAGCTCCTAGAGATTGGTATGCAAGGTTGGATAAGTATTTGATACAAGGATTCAATAAAGGTATCACAAATAGTAATCTCTACTTTAAAGTTGAAAAAGATGAAATCTTGATTGTGGTTGTGTATGTTGATGACATAATTTTTGGAGGCAATGAAGCTCTTTGTAAGAAGTTTGCAAAAGAGATGCAAAAAAAGTTTGAGATGTCTATGTTTGGGGAGATGAATTTCTTCCTTCGGCTATAAATCAATCAAATAGACAAAGGCAAATTCATCTCACAATCAAAGTATGTCAAAGAAATGTTAAAGTTTGGAATAGAAGACTCTAAACCCGTATGTACTCCTGTGGTTATTGGTTGCAAGATGAGAAAGAATGATGAATCTCCTAAGGTTGATCAGAGAAAGTACAAATCAATGATTGGTGGATTGCTATATCTAACTACTACTAGACCAGATATCATGCATGTAGTTTGTCACATGGCTAGATTTCAAGAAGACCCTAGAGAGTCACACATAAAAGTGAAAAGGATGTTTAGATATTTAAAGGGTACTTCAGATCATGGCTTGTGGTATCCAAAGGATACTAAATTCACCTTGAGTGCTTACATAAATGCAAATTGAGTTGGTTGTGTGGATGACAGGAAAAGTACAAGTGGTGGCGCATTCTTTCTTGGATGTAGATTGGTATCATGGCTAAGCAAGAAACAAGACTCGGTATCTTTATCTACTATAGAGGCTGAGTATATTGCAACAACATCTTGCTACACACAAGTACTATGGATGAGACAAACATTGAAGGATATTAGAGTGGTGTATGGTGAACCAATTTCTATCTTCTATGATAATACAAGTGCAATCAATATCTCAAAAAATGTGGTAATGCATTCAAGGACAAAACATATTTCAATAAGATCACTTTTTGAGAGAGAAGGTTGTGGAGATGTAAATCTATAGATGTATGCATATTCCCTCAGTCTTGCATGCTTTGTATTTATTTTTTGTTTTAGTTATTTTTGGAAATTGTTCGTGCTAATCAAAAGCACTTCATGGTAAAGTACTAAAAAAAATTGGGCATTGTAATAAATCGAACTTTAATAAAGGTCCACATGGGGATTTTGCTTTAAGCATCTAGTATAGGTTTTATTTAAGCTTCATAAATAAACAAAATTAGAATATTAGAAGTTGTTATTTAATAGTCGAGCTTTGCATTGTTCCTCTAATCGGCAGCTAATAGGGGTTTGATGCTTCTTCTTTTTTGGCTTTATACCAATTAGAGCGTGCCTATGCAGTTATCCAGTTTGGAACACATCTTTGTAGAATCAAATCTTTTTGTCTTCAGATGATCAATTTTTGTATTCAAAAACTATGTACCTGTATGTTCATCCATTTGAGCAATGCAGAAAATGTACAACTACAATTTTGAGCATTCGAGAGTATCACAGAGGTACTCGTGCAGTGGTTTCTATGACTCTAATATAATCATGTTGCAATGGATTCTTTTTGTAATTCTTCATCAACAATTGTAGCTTTTTTCTTTAGTTTGAATAAATGGTTAGGAGTTTTTCTCCTTTCCTCTTTGTAATTGGTTTCTTGATCAAGCTTTGTTGCTTGAACCCATATCTCTCTATTCACCTAGCTACACTTAAGGGGGTGTTAGCGTAAAATTTTTGCCTAGAATATTCCTCTAGATAAGTTTGCTAGCTACTAAATTGTTAGGATAATGATTGCTTAGTTGTGCAATCTTGTATGGAGTTACATGCCTATTTTCTAGTCGGCAGCTGCTATTCTAGATGGCTCGTCTCCTACTTTATATATTGTACTCATTTCTAAGCTATTATTATGAATGCAATTATTTAGATTTTATCTTTCTTTTCAATTTTTGCAATTCTGTAATTTGTAACTCAACCAATATTCCTAAAATTCTCACAGATATCACTCAAACAAAACTGAATATAAATAGAATAAAAAGAAAGAACTAATTTTGTTTTAAAACTGTATTATCATATCATAGTGAGCATAGTTGGACCGGAAGATAAGAAGCCAATCTGTTATACAACATTTAAAGATGTGAGATTAGCATATTATCAAACCTACTTATTAGCATGTGACACAGATCATCTCATTATTCCCACAAAACTACATACGCTCTCAACTCTTTAATGAATAAGTGAAAATCAAGCATCATGAAAGTGGAACCATTCATGTTCTAGTGGAATACAACTTGATTTCAAATGGTAGCTATATATTGTTAGCAAAATAGAACATAAGACATTATAAACTGAATATGCAATTATTAAAATATGAAATTAATTAAACATTATTATTTATATCATTGTTTAATAATAAATTAAATGGGTTTTCTTTTCTATAATTAATTATTCTATATTTATATATAACAATATTAAACCTCGTTATTTTTAAAAAATAATAATAATAATGGAATTTATTTCAAAACAAAAATGATCTTTGTTCTTCCAACTAATTTATTTATCCTCGATAACAAAGTAACATAAGACCTAATTTTATTTTCCCAATAATTTAACTTTCTTGATTTAATAGATAAGTTCAAGAATGAGATGTGACAATAGGATTTGCCTCAACCATGATTCGTCTTTATGTGAAGGTTTTAACAAAACCTTGTGCAATATCAAGTTCTCTCCAACTGATGGATTTGCACTACCTATTCTATTACCTAATGAACTTCTCTCTTCAACTTGCACAACATGTAGTTACTTCTACGTGCAACCCTACTCTCACATGACATCTAGGCATCTAAACATGTGATGAATTGCTTCCCACATCTAAAGTAAGTCCCTCTAAAATATTTGTTGGAAAATGTGCCTCTACTTGTTGGCTTGAACCTCTGTTAAAGGGCTTGGTGAATTTCCCCTTTGTGTTCATCACTTTACCTCCATATCGAGGGGCTCTCTTGACTACCTGGCGGTAGCGCGAGGTACTCCCATACCGTGGGGGTCTCTTGACTGCTTGGCAGTAGCACGGGGTACCGCCATACTGCGGGTGTCTTCAAGTTGCGATGCGGTAGTGTGGTGTATACCACCATACCGTGAAGACTTCACACCTGTCGAGCGGTAGCACGATATACCGCCATACCTCGGGGGTCTTCTGGATGACTAGCGGTGGCGCAGTGGAAGGACCACAAGGAATAGCCAATAGTTTGGTGCGATAGTCAAATGCGATGGACGAGTGATGTCAACACATGGCGCGATTTCATTTGTTGATTTTACATTGTTGTTATAAATCAACAATCATTGGTCGAAAGCTTTATTTTATGTTAGCGGTATATTTGCATTAAATACATATTCTGACTCAAGGGTTGACAGAGTGCAAATATAGTAATATTCTTTGTAATCGAAATTTAATGTTGGGCGGCCCAATGTGTGCTGCAGGGTAGTGTGTGTACCCTAAGATGAAGGAAGCTTGTCGATGAAGTAATTAAATATACCCTAATGGTTGTTGGAGAGTGTGATTTCATTGTATGCTTTATAAGCGTTGTGACAATGAGTGTATGAATGAATTGACGTATGCGATTGGAGGTAGACCAAGGTGATGTTGTGAGCTAACATTTGAGAGTGAAGTTTGTAACTTTGTATGTAATTGATTTACTATAATGCAAAGTGATTTTACTTGGTGTGGTGGGTTTTTTTCTCCCGTAAGGGTTTTCCCACGTATATTTGGTGTTATCTCTGTGTGTGTGATTTATTTTTGTCTCTCCTGGTATTTTGTGAATGTGCATCTCAAATACATGGAAATTGTTAAATGTGGTTTCTTTTGCACTTCTCTTATGAGGATTTTGCATTAGGAAGGCGTTTTCCGCACTATTGCTTTCCTTACAATATTTCCCATAATTCTTTTATATCCACCTTGATTAGAGATCTACTAGTGCTTTGCGCTCGACATGGCACAATTGGATTTTGTTCTTTCCTTTGGCACAAAGGTATGTCTTTTCCCCTTTCATCCTTGCTCTTACCATTTTGTGAGCACTCAAATGCCTATGGAACAATTTCTCTTTGAATTTAAGTGCTAGCTAATAAGCCTCCTTGAAAAAATGAATCATAAGCAAGCATTTGTCATTCTAGATTGAGATGTGCAACTTACTCACATACCTAGACACTTTCTCAATGTCATTCTCCACCTTACCAATGTGAATGTCTAAAATTCGTTCATGTATTCCTTCACATGCATCTCCCCTAGTGTAGGTTTTGGAGTTTCTTATGTAGATTTAGTGAATATTTGGTCAACATGAACTTCCCCTTGAGCTTATCCATCATGCAATCTCATTGTAAGATCTTGTGCTTCTACAGATAGCTCTTAGGACCAAGTCTTGCCACAAGCCAACATGCCCTTCCAGCTTTGTGGCGGCATGTTTCACTCTCCTCAAATCCTTGCTTTCTTAAACTTGAAGTATCTCTCCAACTCATTCATCTAGTCAAACACCATTTTTTTTTTCAAACTCTTTATTGGATCAAACCTCAACTTGCTCTCTACCTTCAACAAGGCAATAAAAAATATTTCCTTTATTGTTATGTTCTCTTCGACATCATCTACATCCACAACACCTTGTGCATTGCAATCTTCTCTCTCATCGTTGTCCTCCATTGCCACAAGACCTTTTCTCTACGTGGTTTCAATGGCCTTGAACAAAGCTTGAATGACTCCCAATGTATTAAGTGATTCTTGACATGAATTGCTTGTTGGTTTCTTGTGCCTATTCTTCCTATATTATGAGCTATCTTCTTTGGTTCACTTATAATGTAACAACACTTTGCTCAAATTCTTCATCAAAAAAATCTCACAAGCCCAACTCTAAGATAAAACACTAAGGTCTAATACCAAATAGGTACAATGATAGTTTAGAGGTATAATAAACAACTACTAAACATGTGCATATAGCACACAATGGAAACAAGACAAGAAAGAACACAAAGGTCAAACAAGAATCAAATAATATATTTGCAAAGAAATGAATGAATGCAAAGGGCCACCAATATGTAAATGCCAAATCACGCTATGCTACGTAAACCCTTAGATTCTCTATAATTACAATCAAGCCTAAGCTCTACCCGATACCCAATCATTTTGTTAGCCAAGGGAACTCAACTAACTAGCCTAGCTAGCCAATTGGCCAACCCTTTCAAATTTCCCCATTATATAGCACAAACCATCTAAATTGTCATTGAGGTAAATGTGTTCAAAGGTGGCTTGACTAACAAGGTGTCATCTAACACAAGAACATCCAACCATTACTTAGTAAATTTGTAATTGATAATCTTTTGACCTTCTAGAATAGACACACAATAAAAATATATACGCATTGTCATCTAATAGAACTATTCTAACAAAATGACAAACTCTTTGACATGTAGCATTAGTTGATCAGTGCAATGCATGTGTGTGTAAGGTTGCACAAAAAATCAACAATAAGCTTTGATACTAAAGATGTGCTTGATAGAGATATGTTGATGTTGTGCCATTGGCAATAGAATACATAGGACAACAATAGTCCACCCAACACAACACGAGTGCCTATAGTAGGCCAATGCACAACAATCTACCACAACATGGGGAGCACACAAATTAAGCCTACACACGAGAAACTAAATATATATTTCTAGGAGATGCAAGATTCCACAAATCCAAGGATGCCCCTACATTGTCAAAGCAATTGCTCCAACTTATGATCAAACGGGCAACCATGAGACTAGTTTACATCTCATTTTTCAATAAAAGAAAACTTCCTTGTTTCTTTCTAACCCAATTAGTACCATGATTGATATCTAGAACACTTCTTGTGAGAGTACAAAATGCTCACAACTATATTGTTAACAAGTTGTATATGTATGTGATTATGATGGTTAGGATGATGCTTTATAATGTTAGTCATAACTCACTAAATTGTGTTTTCTTTTTTAAACCTTAGCATGATTTCAATTTATGAAACTACACTAAGGAGTGTTGCAGTGCTAAAGCTTTTTTCTAGATTTAAAATGTATAAAATTGTGGAAAACTAAAACCAACTAAGATGGCAAGTGAGAATGTCGGAGCACAAGCAAACGTAGAGGGGGTAGATGGAGAGGATCAGTTGTTATGCAAAGGTCTATTCATAGGGCACACTCCGAAAAAGGATTAGGTAGAGACGTCTAAGGTTTTGCTTGTGTAGAATAAAGGGATTACCTCATGCAATGCCAAGTTAATGAAAAACCATCCTTTTAGTAGTTTTTTAAACTCAACTAAAATGTTCGACCAAGGTGTCATGGTCTCTATGCAACCAAAGGTGGATTCAAGATATATTATAATATTAAAGAATGTAGAATCATATAAGATCCTTTCCACATCTATAAAGAGTATTGCAAGCAATGGATCATTCAAACAAACCCTAGTGTCTATCCAACTCTAAATGACCAATGGATGTTTTTTCAACATCCTCATCTCTAACCTTGGAGGAAGAGGTTTAGGACCTATGGATAATGAGGTCCACAACAATTTTACCTCTTAAGGATGTTGATCTAGAGGGGAGGATGCAAATGTTAATCTAGGAGATCAATTTTCTTTGGGGATTTTCCTTTAAATATGATTGATAAGGTGTAAGATTTTTTTATAAATGATGTCCACCTACAAAAGATCCAAGGGGAGATTGGCAAATGATCTATAGTGTCTAGATGCTAGGGTAAGAGACATTTTGAATATTTATCTCTTTGGATGAAATAGTTTGGAGCAACATTTATAATGCATCTTTGACATTGTTGGAAAAAAGGTTTCTCTATGAAACAATCTAGGATCGTTGAAGATTATGAATTTGTGCAGATAAATATCCCTTGGCTTTATGGCAAACGAGGTGGTTTTATCTGCCCCTGATCACTTTTTTTTATCCAACAATCTCCCCTATCACAAAGGCTCTTATGTGGATTCAATTGTACAACCTTCTACTAGTTATAAGAGATCCTAGATTGATTAAGAAACTGGTGGATAGAGTAGGCAATTTTATTAGAATTGATGAAGAGTTGATGGGACTTGAGAACAAATCTCTGAATTTGTGTCATGGATTTATGAAAACATATTTTCCACACCATCAAGATTTTGTCATCTCAAGGTCTATTGCTCCAATTCATCAAATTTGAGGTGCTGCTTTTGTTGCAATCTTTTGGGACCCAAATTAGCAAAATGCCCTTCCAAGAATCCTTTGAGTCCAAGCTATATTCACCTGCAGAAAAGGATTAGAAAGCTAGCAGCCCACACTTTGAGTTTATGAAAAGAAATTCAAGGGTTTTATACTAAATGTCCTTGCCCTATTTCAAACCTTGGCAAAGATATGGACATTCAAAGTGACAAGAGCACCTTTTTTATGGAGCGTGTCTCAAAAGGAGACTCGATTTTCTGCTATTCCTGAGGCTGGCCCTTCATAGGAAACCGAAGGTGTGGAACTAAATGATCTTGGAGAGGGGGATGTTCAATTGGTTTCAAAAGAATACTTACTATTTCCCAAATGGAATCCAAGAAATCCAAAACCAATTGCGGTTCATCAATTAACTGCAGAGGAAGGAAGACACAAGCATAAAGATTACGATTGGAAGCCATGAATACAATTGATGAGGGTTCCCAATGGGCCATGGAGGCCCTTCTTTCACAAAAGGAAGGAGGATGCTCTTCACTCACGGTTGATCATCACAAGGTTTATCTGTTCAAGTTTTGTTAACAGACTGGTTTTGGTACCTCTCAAGACCTTTAGACATATGTAATGGGGTATTTTCTTTGGTCTTAGTACAATAGTTTTTTTCAGATTCTTTTCGCTGGTGAGGTGATGCTCCCTCCAATATGTATTTATGGATATTTTGTAGTCTTCTGGAAATGAACAAGGGCCTTAACAGATGCCCTCACTTCAAAAAAAGATGAACAAACCTGTGATAAAATGTTACATACTCTGAATATTTTCTAAATTGCAAAACATTTCTTAGTTTAGCAAATTTGAAATTTCTCGTGCTTTTTGTAGTTCTTATCATCTTCATATGAGACACTGCCTACAGCAATTCCCACTCAAATATCATAATAAACAGACAAGGCATTCTAATCTGTCATTCTAACTCCAACTAATATTTTCATAATGTGAACAGTCTGTTGTGCACATTTAGGATTTCAATGGAGTTGATCTATCCTTTCTTTGATCAAACTGCCCAGTCAAATTAGGGTTCATATCAGTAATAGATATCAATCCTGTAATCCTGGGCTTTTCTGAGGTTATCCAAAGCCATCTTGTGCTTCACCCTTCCTTAGAGTAACATCAATTCGCTTGTAAATAAATTCTGGTTTTTAAGACAACTCCAATGAAGTTCTGCTTAGGCTGCTACAGGCAAAATCTAGCTTATTCTGAGTTGTTATAACTTAATATAGCAGTACTAGGGAGATGCAGTAGAAAAAGATAAAAATCTCAAATTAAGTTTACAGGTGTCTTTCAGTTTGTGGTCAGTAGTAAGATGGAACACTGATCCTAGCTTCAAACCCAATGGATGTGCCCCACACATTAAAATAATTGCTGTGTTAATGCCACCTGGTGGATGTAGCTGAGTTGGCTTTCAAAGAACCCGAGATCAGATGACAGTATGACAAGCATGTCGACTTCTCCACCAAATTTGAAGAATCATGCTATAACATATAATGTTAAAAGTATAGTGGAGGAACAGCCTCCTGCTCCATATTTAATTGGCTTCTTTACCTGTTTTTTAATCAGTTGCAAAGAGAGCTGCGAATATAATAATAAAGAAATTAAAAAGAAAAAAAAGGAAACGCCAAGTAATCAACATGATGAAATATGATTTTGAAATAGTTGTTCTGCCAAATTTTTAGAGGATGGTGGGATAGCAACTACTTCACTGTACATTCAAATTTCTGGTCTGGTAACATCTTCAAACATGTCCGAGCCAGTGCTACCTTGCACCTTCCTGCTATTTCTATAATATATTCATTTCTCCTACCAATATAACTAAGGCAGCAAAGAGGCTTTAAAATTTCTTTGCTTTACAATTCACCACAGGAATGCCAAGATCACACTCTTCATGTCCATCTATTGAATAAAATGTGCCGACATATTGATCCTTTAGAATTGATTACCTTAATGTGCATGTAAATAACCTTAAGGCAAGTTTACATAATAAGTCAAACCACGAAACCAATTTATGAGCTCATTGCATTTCACATTGACTCAACTGGTAAACTTTCAAATATAGTCATAATGTTTTGGTCTTTAAACTACTTCCTCAAAATTATTAGCCTTTGGATGAACCTTACAGTATTTCTGGCAGAAGAAAACATGAATCACAGATTACGTTCAGTGTAAATACATCACGTAGACTCCTTTTTAATCAACAATGAGGCAAGCAACTCCTTCTGTAAGAGTACTAATTCAAAACTCCAGAGAAATAAAAGGCATTCCTTTGCTTCAAATTATAGAAACATTGAAAAACCAATTAAATAGACATTCTCCACAGTTATGGTAAATCAAAGCACTGGAACTGAATTTATCAATAATTATTATTAGTTTCATAATGCATGCACACTGCCAAGAAACAATGTTACTCCTTTGAAAAAATACTTTATATTGATATTCCTGTTCAGCTGCTCCACTGCCTGTATTTGGGACACCCTCAAGATGAGGATATAAATAAATGCAAGGAAACTCATCCTCGATATCCAACTGCACTTTGTTGGATCTCCATGAGGAAGCAAATATATTGCACTTTTTTTAACTAATGGACAGAAACCTAAAAGGTGCCTCTGCATAAATGAATTTCTGCACCAAACCAAATTAAATTATGCAGGAACAGAAGACGGCTCATTTTTAACTTCAGAAAATAACCCGTGAGGAAAGGCAGATAAAAGCTTCTCCACAGCTGACTGTACTCTCAATGGGTTCTGCATACAAAGGTGCAAAGGTATCAGAAAAAACAGAAATATTTCTCATTAACAACAAACTAGGAATACTAAAACCACCTCACAAGACTTCAGTATAAAAAATTTGGCAACACTTCATATGAACAATTTGGATATCTCTCGATCAATTCCAATGGACTGTTATTTGAGAATCTCCACACAGAAAAATCTAGCAGACAATTCATTGTGCAAAGCTTCCAAGAAACAGTGAAATAAGTTAATAACACACTGGGAAATCACCCTCACATATAATTCATACGAAGACAGAAGGATCAGCCAAGAAACAGACACTGTGAAGCAAGTCTTACCTTGCCTAAACAAACAGATGGAGTATATTATAACTTATCGTTGTTTAAATTGAGCTAGTCCTGGCTGTAATAATCAAGAATTCCAGAGATAACATTTGCAATAAAGGTTCTTTCCTCACCCAAAGGACAGAAATTAATCAAGGAGAGAAACAAGGTTTAAATATGGCAGAATGGCTTGAACATCCTAATTTTACAGACTTGAAAGAAACTTCTGAAGGGAATTCAAGAGCTGAAAGCAGAATTTAGAATCCTCGAGAATTACCTAGGATTTGAGATATTTGGAAGATGAAATAAATATCTAGGATTTTACATATTTTACTGATGAAGATACTAAGAAGGAGATGAAGGACCAAAAAATGGTTAAATTTTATATGAATGATAATAGTTCCAGAAAAGTGGAGACAGAAGCACCACAGAACCACAGATGATAGACTGCACAGAAACATCTAAATTCTAGAAGCTGAAGAGGTTCATACACTATAAATTGTCACATAGGAAGTTTGCAAAGCTCTTCCAAGGTCTAACACTGAAATTAAATTGGTTAGTTCCATCAGATACAAATTTAGAAACCAGCAATTGCTCAATAAGTCCCACTAGCAGACTTGGAAGTCCAAATGCAGAGGACTCCTGTAGTGATTTCAAAGTAGACTGTTGATCTCATAAAGACTCATTTCAGAGAATGGTTTCATCAAGGAAAAAACAAATGATGCCATAGATGTCAGTGGCAAGTAGAGAGCATTTACGAAGCTTAAAGAGGCTTGAGAATCTCTCCTGCCTGTTTTCTCCCATATATTCATGGAACAGCAACCAATAGTGTTATGATAGTTCTTTGGAAACTATGGTTCATGCTTATCTGCATGTCTCTAATAGACACTAGCAACTGTGTAAAGAATGTAATGAAGAAGGCTCTGAGGTAGGGAATACAAATGTGCAGGAAAGAATGTAGTTCTTAGCTGAATGAGGATTTCTCATAAGCATAAGAAAACATTATTGTGAAACTTTGAGAACCATCTCTAACAGTATAGCCATAGATAAAAGGTAGTGAAGAACAAAGACTAACCCTTTAAAAGTCCTTAGTCGAGCAATATTTGATCTCTAATTTGAAATAATATGAACCATCAAATAAATGCAGGTATATGAATATAAGATGCTTGAAACACCTGAGGAATTGTGTGTTTGAACAAGCATCGAAACAAAAGCTAAAAAATATAGCCATGGAATAGAAGATCTCTCCTAACCAAAGATTTTGATTGGTTCTGACTTGATATGAATTATATACCCATCATATTATTAATATTAACTAATGTACTGCCAAATTTTATGGAATTCAAATCTTGCAGCAAATCACAAAAGAGTAATACTTGTCCAGCAAATTGCAGGTCTGTGGTGCTTTGTTCCAACACTCTTGGCTGGGTTCACAGTGTGCTCTATTTTGAAAGGACACAACAAAGGAACCGTCTCATTTTGGCACTTGAGCTCTTGGCAATCACATGTTTAGGCCTCTTGGCAGGACTTAATAAAAGATATACTTCAACTAATAGAGAGATTAAAAAAAAAAATTATCTTTTTAGTGACATTTCTAGTGATGATTGGAAGAGAACTTCCTGATTTGATTAATAAAAAATATCTAGTTCCAAAGGCCCATAAGGTGATGCAGGAGCATCCTAGGGGTTGGCACAAACTTGCATCACCAAAAAAATAAAATCTTTTTGGTAGCTTTCCACACAGAAGCCTAACTTGTGTGCAATTTGTTTTGTGGTAGTTTGTTGCACATAAGCTTAACTTAGATGCACATCTATTTTGTTTTGGGCAGTTTTTGGAAGTCCCGCACACTCTTTGATTGAAGGCATCGCATTTATTATCTTTTGCACCGTACCCTATTGTTATTACACAAGTCTGTTTGAGCACATCTCAACTTGCATGCAAGTTTCCCTTGCATGAAGAACAACACAAGCCTTGTCAACCCCACATAAAAAGATCTCACATCATGGATGCTAAATTGTATGCATGCACTTAAAAAGTCAATGGATGTCAAAATGTCAGAACACAGAATCAGTGTCAAGCCAACTTCTATTAGACTTCAGCAATTAGATTTTATGACAACTTGTCAAGTTTGAAATGTCAAGAAGGCATCAATTTTGAATTTACTAAAGAATGGTGTGAATGTTCGATTTGTAGACTACACATCTTTTACCTTGCAAATCGGATTTCCTCCTAGCTGTGCTTAAATGGTGGAATGGCCCACATTAGCCCTTAAACTCTACATTGATCATATCCTCTGATGATGGCATCATTGCTAGTATATGCTTGGTCATCTGCTAGGGTTGTCTGTCTCCCTGTCTCCTTATAATTCAGCCTATTGTTGTTTTCTATGTACAACTTCCAATGGGTTTTTGGTAGAGCTTGAGAATGAGCATAACACGATGGTATTGCAGAAAGTCCCTACATATATTTCTCCAAGGGTTGTTTTTCTTTATGCAGCAAGCTCTGTTACTTCCAGTCTATAAGAGCTTGTGGATTTGAGGAGCAAATTTGTGCAATTTTGAGATTCTAGGTCATACTTGTTATTTTTTCTTTTTTGCCCCAAGCATTGAAAGAAAGCAAAATATTTCAAAAATGTTAGATTTAGGTTATCAAACATTTTTTGAATACATTGAACTCAATTTGCACAAATTCTTATTTTGATTTCAGCTATTTCTTAATGAATGAAAATGCTACTTTTTTCTAGGTAGGATTTAAGGTATAAAAAAATGCCATTTTGCTTAAATTATTTCATATTATTGCTCTATTCAATTACATTTGAAATGCATTTTATGTTAATTTATTCTATGTTGCAATCCTTTCAAATTCATATTGCTAATTTTATTTTAAACACCATTTTTTTGTATTTAAACATGTTGCATTAAAAAAAAGAACTATTTTATAAATGTTAGGTTACCGTACAATGGCATCAGCATTAGGAAGTAGAAGCTGACCCATAAACACTACTTGGAAACATGGCATACTTAGACCGGTCTTGGGGTGTGTTATTTGCAACTTTTGTGGGAAGTAGTTTCATGGAGGCATCAATCACCTCAAAGGTGTAACAATCAACTCTTCCAACCCATTCATGTTGTCATATCCCCAAAATTGTAACCAAAAATTTACAGAGTATTGAAATACAAATGACTAAATAAAATAAATGTCAAAAGCCCAAATATAAATAATTGCCATTTAATGTTATTATAATTACAATTACCCCAGATAATATTATAATTATATTACAATTATTATAATATAAAATAAGCAATGGGTATTGATAATAATAGTTAAAATATTTTACAAAGAAACTAGTAACAATCACAAAAGCGTCGACTCCTAAGTACATTGCAGCAATAGAATAATGTTAATTGATTAAAACAGCAATTGTTATTGTATTATCATACGCAGTGATTCATTTAGACATCAATTAACATTCAGTCCAGAAATGACA
The DNA here is from genome assembly GCA_007115665.2 of Sequoiadendron giganteum. Classification (NCBI taxonomy): domain Eukaryota; kingdom Viridiplantae; phylum Streptophyta; class Pinopsida; order Cupressales; family Cupressaceae; genus Sequoiadendron; species Sequoiadendron giganteum. The sequence continues at coordinate 11,748,668 of VCHN02000014.1, forward strand.
GAGGTTAACACTAACTAAAAGACAAGTCCCTAGTACAAGGAAAAGTCATGCCTTTTGACCCTATCAAGGATATTAAAAGAGAATCATTTTCAAAGGAGAGGGGCATCGATTTGGGAATTGAGAAGAAGGAAGGTGCAGATCGACCAGCAGGCATATAATAGTCAGTATAATCATCTTGTGAATTTCAGATTTAATATATTGGTTGTAGGATTGACTGCCAGCATAGTAAGTTAATATATTTATTGTAGAATGGAATTTCAGAATAATAAATTAATATATTTGTTGTAGAATACTTATATAGTAAGTTTATGCATATTGTTATTTGTAACTTATGATATTACCTTCATGATTCATCATGCATTGCTGATATGATTGTTTGCAAATATGAAGTTGATTATTTATTATGCACATATCTCTACCATGATGGAAGGATGGAGAGTACCAAGGGGTACGGTGAGGGAGCCCTCTTCTAGGTAGGCCACCTCATAAGAATGGCATGGGCCACATGAAGCCAGAGGGGTACTGCCTTTGGGCCTAGAAGAGTTGGACTACCAGGGCACCCTTTGAAACCTGACTCCCCTATCATGGTATAAGCAATATAAGGAGACCAATCATGAGGAAATGAGGAAAGATGGCAAGATGAGGGGATAACAGATAAATTAGAATCCTCACTAGGCAGGCCACCTCATATGAATGGCATGGGCCACATGAGGCCAGAGGGGCACTTCCTTTTAGTAGAAGGGTACTGCCTTTGGAACTAAGGAGGCTAAGACACCCCATCGAGTCACTCTCTCCCATGATCACCCATGGTTGAGTATCCCTAGGAAAAGTAATAACTGGATTAACAAATTTACTATGGATCTACTAATGTTTGATCATGATACTCTCCTTATTAAGTTATTATTGTAATTGATCTCTAACTTGTTTGTGAGGATTAAGTCAAACCAAGGTACTCTGCAAATCCATTGATTGCTCGGGAAACTAGTAATTTAGGTTAAATTTAGCATAATTCCTATTAGAGACATTACACATGTAGTGGGGTACTACCTCAATTTTCTTCTCGAATGGCTTCATAGATATTAACAAGGAGGTTATGGAGGCCTTCTCAACATGCATCAACAGGATAACCCCTAAGGCTAGTGAGGGACCTTATTATTCAAGAGTTGCAAAATTACAAGTAGGCGAGGGGAAGTTCATTTTATTTGCCGTATCCAAAGGAGATCCACACAAACACTAGGTAACAAAATATTGGAGTCTTTACTTATATCTTAAGATTATTAATTGTAAATTACAAGTATTGCTTACTTACAAACTTTTGAATATCTTATTTGTGAGCTCTTGATAGGAAGATGGGAGTGTAAATACCCCAAATCTTTAAAATTTAGTCGTTTGTGTTTTGTCTCAACCTTGTAGCACTTTTGGATGTAAGCACAGCTGAAGTTTCTTTGAAGCCATTCACATGAAGAAACACAATAAGTTATCTCAAAGATGCCCCAATAACTTTCTCCTTTGCACAAGAAAGGTGGAAACACCTACTCAGGAGCCTATAGACTTGGATGAGAGTGGGCTGTAAAGAGACTGGACTATGCAAGATGAGGACAAGCTATGGAGAATGTTGTTACAGCATAAGCAGCAGGCATAGAATTAGATGATATCATTGCAGATAATGTCAAACATGAGGTAGAGGAGGAATCATTGCCTTCTAGTTCCAAGGTGGAGCCACAGCATACTAGTACGAGAGTGGAGCAACAATCAACTACAAGAAGTAAACCCTTAAAGCAATGTTTCACTAGTACAAGAAAAAGGAAGTTGTAAATTGTTTTAACTTGCAAGAATATCCAATTAATGATGATGATTTTCAATGACAATCAGCATAAATTCATAATAAATATCATCATTATCCACTAGTTGTTGTATTAAGCATTCACATAATGATGTGATATCATACCTTTTTTGTATTCAAATCTAACAGAAAATTTACATAAAGTTTATGTTTCTTTGAGCAATTTAGATTTACTTATTTAAGTTGCCGAATCTTGTCAAGTTTTTGCTGAGTCAAATTTGGGTCTGCCAAGTTTTTGTTGGGTCCAAGTTTGCAAATTATGGTGATTAGTACGACATTTTCAATAACAATGCAAAAAGAGTGGCACGAATATTGTATAGCGTAAATTTCTTAAAATGCTGAAGTTATAAAAAGTGTTTTTATCAACATGAAATCCATATTCAAATTACAACATTTGATCCAAAGAGACCATTCTTTGACAGAGTATTCTCCAACCTTTCTTTACATAACAAAAAGGAATAGAAAAATGGGATGCAGCAAACATTTTATGCTAAGTTACCAGTCCTGGTACTAGTTCAGGTTTAGGTATGAGGATTTGGTCAAAAAAAATTGTGGTTTGGCTCATTTTGGGCTTGTCCATACAAAAACATATAAAAATCAGAAATGTATGCATATTTGCAGCAGTAATTAAGTTCAAAATACCACACATAACATCATAATATACAAAACTTAAACCACCATAAAAATTTAAAAATATTGCAATGCCAATTAGTCAAACTTGAATGTCATGATATATGTTATACATTAAAATCAAAATATAGCAATATCAAGCATCAACAGTCAGCCATCATTGGTAAAGCATCATTGTATGGGTCTTCAAAAATGTTATCACCATTCATATCATCAAAATATAATAATAGGCATTGTACACTAACCACATCATCCCCCCAAAAGAAAAAGTTGTCTTCCAAATGACAAGGAAAACAAGAAAGCATCAAATAACATTAGAGAAGATTGTCCGATCTGATGACAATATTGTACACGAAGACCTATAGACAAACTTGGAAGCATAGTTCACAAACATGGACTTGGAGAGTGCAAATCAAATGAGTTTAGTGGGGGTCTAGGAGCAACACCCCTAGTGCATTCCCTATTGCGATACAAGGAGGGATCGAGGAGCAAAGCCCTCGCCGCCAAGCCCAAATTAAGACCTTCAAAACCACACAAACCTTCATGGTGCACATCATTTTGCATTCACAATAAGAGAAGTATTTTTGTTTTGCATTCGCAAAAATGACTTTGTTTTTGTCTTTAAAATGCATTTGAATCCACATTTTAGGGTTTGGGGGATGACTTTTGATTTTTGGTCAAAAATAGAAGTAAAAATATATATATTGAAAAAGGCATTGAAATATGTCGCCTGCGCACATCATTTTGCATTCACAATAAGAGAAGTATTTTTGTTTTGCATTCACAAAAATGACTTTGTTTTTGTCTTTAAAATGCATTTGAATCCACATTTTAGGGTTTGTAGCTGGGACGACTTTTGCTTTTTTGTCAAAAATAGAAGCAAAAATATATATATTGAAAAAGGCATTGAAATATGTCACCTAGGCATCATTCCCCACCAAATTTGTTGTGGGTACACCCGAGTTCATCCCAGATGGACCTGCAAGCGAAGTGCAGGACCCTAGGCGGCCCCCAAGGTGAACCAAAACCGGACCCAGGGGCTTTTCCCAGCGAAACAGTAACAGAAATTTTATCAAACTTCTTCCTAAACGCACTAAGAATTGTATATGCTAGTTTGATATGGCATTTCAAGCCATGAAGCCACTCTAAGACGTAGTCACAGAATACAATTAAAAGAGTGCACATCAACTATAAAACATGTCATATGGAACTTTTAGGAAGAATGTAGAAGTCACAAACATGGTAGCTTGTAAATTCCATATATCATTACTATGGTGAAGTTATAAATGTCACAATAAAAAAATGTTTTGCATGACATCATTGTAATAATTATTAACAAAAATAATCATTGTTAATAACCTTCATTGGTAGTTTTGGGTAGTTGGTCGGTTATGTCTCTTAACCGGCATTCTAATGTATTCATGAATAGTACTATGTTCAATGTTTGTCCAAATTCATTAATAAAAATTGTCATTTATAAACAGGAAATCCATGACAGAGTTACAACATTTGATCCAAAGAGACCACCTCACTTTGAAATACATAATCAAGGGTAGAAAGTGGGTCTAACAAGAACACATCATCTGCATTAACTGAATAATAAAGTTGATCTTCAATAACCTCATAAAGCATCAAATTTTATTAAAAGGAGGTTCCATTCAACTAACCGTAAGGTGCCATGCAGGATGACTTGACTAATATTAGCTTTGGAATGTCAATGTTTAGTCATAAAGCTTTATCTTTTCTACAACAAAGGAGATTGTTTCAAAGCTTTGATGTTTAGTTTTCTTATTTTAGCTTTCTACTTGCATTATCTAAAATTCATACCCTCATCTTAGACAAATCTCACAATGGGCAAAAAAGGGAGTTTGAAGTTTGTAACATTAAACTTTGATTAGTGACAAAAAGAACACATCATCTGCACTAACTAAATCATATAATTGATCATCAATCCCCTCATAAAGCATCCAATTTTATTAGAAATTAGGTCCCATTCAAGCAACCATAAGGTGCCATGCAGGATGACTGAACTAATATTGGCTTTGGAATAGGAATATTTAGTCATAAGGTGTTTTATTTGCTATAAAAAAGGAGATTGTTTCTAGCTTTGATGCTTATTTTCTACTCACATGTCTAAAATTCATGTTCTCATCCTAGACAAATCTCACAATGGGCAACACTAAGAATTGATGTCTCGTCATATTAATTTTTTGTTGGTGATGCCATGACCAAACTCTTTTAAAAGGAGTTTTAGAATACACTGAGATGAGTTCTCCTCTATTGTAGCACCAACCTTTCTTATATATGCAAGCATCTAGCATAATGGTGCATCTACTTCTTTTCCTTGTCGCACAAACAAACACTTGCATGTCTGCCCACATATACACCCAGACACACCCACACGCATGCCCTGTGCACTCATGAACATACTCACAAAGCCCTCTACCTAATTTTCCCTGTAACCATGATGAGAGTATTGATTAGCACTGAAAATTTTCACAAAACATGAAAACGTTGTTGACAGTTTAATTATCATTTTAAAATCTGTCTTCTTCTCTGAGTTTGCTTGGTTCTTCTCAAAACTTCAAATTTGATAGTCTTAATGTGTAAGGAATTTTAAAAATCGATCAATATCATACATACAAGACCAAGAAGTAAGTTTGTATGTTGTCAAAGTGTCCTAGAATTCTTGTCAACTGAATACCTTAGCCTTGGGAATTTTTATTTTAATTACATAATTCCACCTAGCAATTAATTAAATAACCTTAAAACATATATATGTTGGAAAAATATTGCCATTGATGTCAAAGGGCCAAATTTATGGCACTATTATTGAGATATCGTTGGGCAAGGAGGAGTTAATTATTTTGCAAAATAATGATTTATTCTATACATGGGCCGACCCATGCCTAGCACCCAAATTGGAGTTGTTAAATAAAATAAAAAATAATACTATAAAAATTGGGACGACCCCCTCATGGTGCCACCCCAAGTTTGGGGTTATTTAATTGAAAATAAAATAAATTTATTTGGGCCTCCCAAAGAGGGATGACCCTTTGTGCCCATCCTTGGGCAAGTAAATCAAATTAATAAAAATTATTTGGTGCTGTTTTGCCCAACCTTCTTGGAGGGGTCGCCTCCCTTGGGTTAAGAGGTGTTTTGGCAAGTATAAATAGAGGAATGAAAGAGTGTTAAATGCAATCAATTTTCAAGGAATATTATTTGTATGAAAAGCAGAAATAAGAGGTTATTCAAGCCAATTTGTAGTAAGTATTTGAGCAGATTAGGAGAGCTATTTGAGTCCATTTGTGGAAGACATTGGAGCAAACTTATGGCAGATTTTTGAAAGAGGTTTTAGCAGATCTGAATGATGTTATGAGCAATGTGAAGACATTGAGGCAGATTTGTGAAGCATATTGTAGCAGAAATACTCAAGGCGGCAAACATAATATCCATTTGGAGGCTGGAGCCTCCTAGTTGAGGAGATCAGGAGGTTGGTGCCTCTCATTAGAAGAGATTAGCATCTCTTGCTGGGTTGGTACTCGGTGATGGTGATTGGTGTCTCCAGTGGGTTGGTGCCTACAAAATTTGTAAGAAGGTTTTAAACAAGCAATATTTTGTTGTGGTTTTATCCCATAAGGGTTTCCACATAAAATCTTGTCTCTTATGTGTGGATTTTTGTGACTGCTTCATTGTGATTATTAAAGTTTAAATTGGTAAAAGATTGGCTTATACTGATTCACCCCTAACCCTCCCCCTCCCCGCACACCCCACCTCTCAATATAAGTGTCTGTGTTTCATCAATGTACCAATGTTTTCTTCAGAGTTCTACTGTATCTCTACTCTCCATCCATTCATGTATCAAATGTTTTCTTTCCAATACATTTTCCCACCCAATTTACACTTTTTCAATCCATTCCAGCATATTCTTCTTGTCTCCCTTTTGCTACTTAACCATGCTCCATATTTCTATTTAATTTTTTGAATACATCATCTAGCCAATCCTCCCTTCCCTATCCTTCAATCAACCTCCGCAATGAAATTCTCACTGTACTTTAGAAAGGGAAAATCCCAAAGATTCTTCAACATAATGTTATTCAATATCCAATTGCCCATTGTGAGTTGGGGAAAGAAATGAATTCACACGAAACTAAAATCCTTGTCGTAGAGGATAGCCAGCCTATTACACTAGAGAGGAGAGATGCCACCAAGCTACCATTTGGATAGTTCAATGTTAAGAATGTTAGTCAGCAAATGTGTGAATTACAAGTTACATTTTTCAATTTTCTATGTTAGAGTTTAGAAACAAAAACCGAATTTCCATTTTATTGTATGCTCTAAGCATCAACCCGTCATCCATATGATCTTTTGGACACAGATAGCAAAGTCCCTTGCTCCTAGAGTCCAGACCATCGTTGAATGATAGATAAAGAAAAGTCTTTCACTAGAGTTTTTACCTTAAGTTGCTAAGCTAATATTCCCACAGCAATGGCATGGTGGTGATAGAAGCAGATCCTAGTTATCTGGTTAGGTTAGTTAACTACTTGAGACATGAGTGATTTCTGGATGTAAATTAGCCAGCAGCAGACCTAGTCATTAAATTAGGTTAGTTAGCTACTTGAGACTTGTGTGATTTGTGGAAGTAACTCAGTCTCAACTACTTTAATGAGGAGTTGTTACTTGTTAGACTAGGTTCATTGATTAGCCAGACTAATTGATTGATTAGTCAAACTGAGTGTCACTCCAGCATTTCCTAGGGTTAACTTGGAGCTTTACTTGACATCTCATCGAATTTCTCTTAGTTTGATTCTTAGTGCACTTGTCTATTTTAAAGTGCACATATTATGTATTCTCTAATTTTTAATGTTAGGAGCTACTGTAGTGTACTTCTTTTCAGATTGGAGGAGAAGACAGGTGCAGGTTTGAGAGCTCAATACTAGGTGTTCATTGTTCATATTTTCAGCAATATGTGTTTGTAGGTTAACATACTCAGATATTATTGTTTTGATTGCAATTTTTCATGTTTAAGCTACCTTGTTCTAGAATTAAATTTTCTGAGTGCAGAATCTGCTTACCATAAGCTACGCTGATTGCTGTTCTGATATATCAAATGCTTGCACTTTGCCTCTTTCAAGGCACTTGAGTCTTGGGGCCCAAGACTCTTTGCAAGTGAAGCATAGTTTCTTCCTTCGGATCTCATTTCGGAGGTCATCATCAATCCAAGAAGGAAACTTCTTAGTCCAATTTGCATCCTTATGAAAAGGCCTCTTATCTATTTTATGTGGAAAAGACTTTGACTGAAATTTAGGCCTAGGGGCAGCCAACTCCCTACTCCTTGCCTTTCTGATAGCCTCCTGTAGAGTTGGTGGGTCAAAGGCCTTCACTCATCCCTTCAACGGTTCCATCAGTCCTTCAGTGAAAAGGACTACAAGTCTTCTTTCAATGATGTTGGGCACCATCATGGAAAGCCTTTGGAAATTAGAAATGTATGCATCAAGTGAGCTGTGTTGTCTCAACTGGGCCAACTCTTGGAACTTCACCTCTGGATTAATTAAAACTCAACATTAATTAATTCTTCCAACACCATGGGGTAACTCATTGCTCATACTACTCATCTGAATGGCTTACTATAAATAGTAAGGTTGGACCCAAATATCCAAGAGACTTACTAAAAATAGTGAGTGCAAACAGAGCCTGAAACACCATAGGAAGGGTATCCCTAAATATCACCAAACATTGGAGAAGAGAACACAAGAAACTGTCACCCAAAAGTCATCTAGAGAACCAAGAAATTGCCAAATAAAGCCCTCTGAACACCAACATTAACCTACGAGGACCCATTGATTGGCTAATCCACCAATATACTGAAACTGCCTAAAAAGGGACATTACATAATCAAATCAACTGAAAGCAAATACCTTCCACTTTTTGATCACCTAAATCCCAATGTGGGCAAGGTGAAAGCATACGGTGGTAAGGCTTACAATATTGTGCTTCTAAAGTAAGCCACTTCTTCAGTGGGGTAATTATGTAAACCCAAGAGCATGAAATGAAATCCTTAGCTTATTCAATGGGAAACTACAACTAGCAAGAAATCCCTTAGCAGCAAGCCGATCAAGCAAAAGAAAGATCCTCTGCTTATTCAACAGGTATAACATGAAAGTAAAAGAAAGTCATCCGCTTATTCGGCGGGCATTACATGAAAGTAAAGAAAGCTCGACTACTTATTCAGCGAGAGCACCACTTATTCAATGGGGTAAATAACAACGATCAAAACAGTTGATTCACCAATGGTACTATCAAATGGTGTTACAAAGGAGCTCGTTACAAAATGTTCCAGAATATCATAAGCTGTTTTTACACTATGAAATTGATGAAAACTTGTAGCACAACTCCCCAAAATGATACCCCAACATTAATATAATACTCCCCAACAAAATATAACAATGATACCTCAATAGGAAGACCCCCAAGTGACTGAAGAAGGTCTGAAACGCTGCTGCTACAGGTCTGATATGGAATGAACAACAAACTGGATACACAAACCAGCAACTACCCAATGATCACAACTTCACCAAATCGCCATAGAAACTCTCCCAAAGTACTTGCAAGGTGAAAGTCTAGTCTAGGCGCCTTCCAGCAAACAGAACAGCAAGGTCAAAGGGCAGATTTCAGTCACCACAACCAAAGTACCAAGCCCTCAAAGAGGTACAGCCAGCAAGGGGGGGTGATTTGCTCCTAGAAATTCTTATCTCCATCAAAAATTCTGAATTCTTGCACAAGGGGACACCTCAACCTGCCAATCAAGAATCAACAATACCCACAAAAAGATATCCAAACCTCCAATCAGCATATGCAAGATATATGGTACGGCCTAGGGTAGAAAGCTTCAACCCACAAACTGAAACTTTAAGAAATCACTCCAAAATGCACCCCAAAACGCTGCAAATCAACACTCACACCAAAAGCATATCTAGAAAACATCATAGCAATCCAAAACTGAAAATGAAATGAAAGCCATCACCAAATGAGCTCAATGGCGACCCCTGCAATGGAACCATGCCAATGTCAAGCTAGGGAGTGTCTTGCAACTCTGAAACTCGAGCCAACCTTGAGGGTTTTCGTCCTCAAAGCCCAAGGGTTCGGCAACACTTCGTTATCATAAAACTGCATAACCAAATGAGAGCAAGAGGGGGTATAAATAGGAATTAGGGCTCTAGAAATTCAAACTCTTTTTCCCTCCAAATGGGACACCCATCCTTGGGAAATAATATTTTATTTTAATTTCACTTAAAAACCTCCACTTAGGCGTCCACCTTAGAATGAGCAAAAACACCTTAAAAAAACTTGAAGTTACCAAAGCTAGGCATGGGGGTCCAAGGGGACTTTTGAACTTTATAATTTAAGTTGCAATATTTGCATTTTTCGATTTCCAAGGATGGTGGATGCACTGAACTGCCAAAAATGATAGAACTCAACAACTAAAATTGCCACCACTGCCAAAATTGGAAACCTTGCACCGAACTGCTAGGACCACTACCAAAAATAGCACTCACTAAAAATAGCAAACAACTAAAAATAGAAGTGTGTCCAAACTCAAAATTAGCCCAAACTGAGATGCAACTGTGACTTACTAAAAATAGTAAGTGCTAAAAATAGCAATATTGCCCACCAAGGATCCCAGAAAACACTCTAGCAAACCTCTGCAAATTCCCTTTGAAAGTGTCGACGAGAACCCTCCAAGAATCTTGGAATCCCCTAAAATGCCTCTGAATAGCCTACGAGACTCCAAAAATAGGCTAACAGTCATTGAAAAGCTTAGGACTAAGAAGCAAACATTACAGGATGTAACTTAGTCAACAATGAATCCTAGTCATCTAGTTAGGTTAGTTAACGAGTAATTTATGGGTATAACTTACTCTCAACAACTTTGATTAGGAATTATTAATTGTTAGACTAAAGTGATTGATTAGTTGGACTAGTTGATTGATCAGTCAAACAACTCTCACTCGAATGAGTCATAAGCTTCAGTTGAAGCTTTACTTCACAACTTGACCTAATAGATTTTCCCTTAGTTGTCAATCAAAGTTGCATTAGGCTTTTTAAGAATGCAATGTTTCACAATCATGCTAAGCATATCGACAATTGGTCCAATTTCCTTAGGGAGAGTTCATAAGGGAGCAATGATACTTGAGTATGTTCCGTTGGATTCACAAGTTGCAAATATTTTGACTAAACTTCTGACTAAGAGAAAAGTTGAGATACTAGGGGAGAAACTTGGATTGGTGAAAGAACACTTTCCTTGCAAATAGTGGGTGTTAAGAGTTTTTACCCTGAGTGACTCAGTATTCTCACAATAAGGGCACACCAATGATAGCAGCAGATCCTACTCATTTAGTTAATTTTGCTAACTACTTGTGACATGTGATTTGTGGACTAACTCCACAACTGATCCTAGTCATCTAGTTAGATTAGTTAACTACTTAAGAATTGAGTGATTTGTGGATGTAACTTAGTCTCAACTACTTTGATTAGGAGTTATTAATTGTTAGACTCGGTTGACTGGTTCATCAAAATAGTTGATTGATTAGTCAAACTGGTGTCACTCGAGTGAGTTGTGAGCTTAACTTGGAGCTTTACTTGACACCTTATCCAGTTTCTCTTAAATGTCAATCACTATTGCATTAAACTCTTTGAAAATCCTGTGTTTCATGATCGCTCTAAGCATATAGACATTTGGTACCATTTCCTCAAGGATATATTCACAGGGGAGCAGTGGTACTTGATTATGTTCCCTTGGATTCACATGTTGCAGATATTTTGATAAAGCCCCTAGCTTAGAGAAACTTAAGATGTTGAGGGAGAAACTTCAATTGGTGAACACTTTCCTCACAAAAACAAAGGAGAGTTAGAATTTTTACCTTGAATTGCTCAGCTAGTATTCTCACACTGACGGTGCAGTAGTGACAGCAGCAGATCATAGTAATCTAGTTAGCTTAGTTAACCACTTGGGACATGAGTGATTTGTGCATGTAACTTAGTCAACATCAAATCCTAGTCATCTAGTTAGGTTAGTTAACTACTTGGAACTTGAGTGATTTATAGATGTAAATTAGTCTCAACTACTTTGATTAGGATTTGTTAGTTGTTAGACTAGTCGATTGATCAATCAAACTAAGTGGTACTACAATGAGTTGTAACCTTAACTTGGAGCTTTACTTAACACCTCATCTAGTTTCTCTTAGTTAGATTCTTAGTGTACTTGTCTATTTTAAGTGCACATATTTGTAATTTTCTAGTTTTTTAAGTTGGGAGCTAATACACTATATATCTTTTCAGATTTGATGAGAGTTGCACGTTTGAGAGTTCAATACTGTGAATCTGTTGTTCTTATTTTCAGCAGTATGTGTTTGTAGATTAGCATAGTCAAAGGTTATTGTTTTGATTGAGGTTTTCATGTTTAAGCTATCTAGTTTTAGAATTAAATTTTCTTAGTGCAAACATCCAAAAACTTGTACAGCACACTCATAACTGATGGAATTTCACATTCCAGGCCAAAGTCTTTTACCATCCAAAGAGAACTCATGGGAATGGCTCCATGGTTTAGATTTTAAATGTAGATAATAAGAACATAAATTTCAAGCGTTGAGTGGATAATCTGCACACTCTGGATCTTTCCCTCTTAGCTATAGTCTACTACAAACTAATGGTGTCCCTTCTTTGTAGTCTAGTGACCTTTATTTTATTCAAAAATTCTATTTTCGTGGGTTTTTAAACTGGCTGTGGTATTTAATACTCAAGTCATCCTTCAAAGACCTATTCACCCATGAGTGGTCATTTCATACATGACATTTCTCTCATTTACATTAGCACTAATCAAAATTATAGGTTATACAGTAATGATGCCTTCTTTGAATACCTTTATATTCAAGTAGTACAACATGAGCCATCTGGTAGATAAATAAATGAAAGGAATCAAGAATTTTTTTTATAAAGAAATTTTATCAACAAAACTACTCCATGATGCATATCCAAAAAATTACATTCGTTTGCTCCCACATCACTAGTAGTGTGATGGAAAAGAAAGTCCATAAGAACACTTCACAAAAACATTAGGCCAGAAAAAACAAAAAATGATGCTAACTTATTTTTATTGACTGCACATGAAAATCTCAGAAGCTACCTTTCCGACAAATGTTACCACCACTGTTGGTTGGATCCGCTGGTTTGGCATCTTTGCATGAAACGCTATTCGTGATTCACGATAACAACCTGCAAAATTAGCCCATGAACAGATCATGAAGCAATAGAAATAGAAAGATGAAAAAAGGATCAGATCTAATTATATATCAATTTGATAGACCAGCAAGTGCGATATGAAATGTTGATTCAGTCTACTACATGAGCTACAATCTTATCATTATATCTTCCTTTTTTATTAGTTTGTAAGCTGCATATCTTTCAGCAACAGTTACAAGGATTTTCATTTTGGAGAATTATGTAATTACAATTGAGATATCAGTCAAATATGTTAGGAGATTCATACCAATAGAAAGATCAGGAAACTCAGTGTCTATTTTTGAAAGTGGCTCTGCAATTTCTACCTGAAAAATATAGACCAATCAAATGATAAGAGAATTAGAAAAAAACATTTTTTAGAGAATCACAAAGATATATTTCCCGTCATGAAATAACAATGAAGAAGATGCCCAAGGCATTAAGAAATTTAGCTGTGAAAAAGAGATCAAATTGATTTACATTTTATTTTGGTAAACTGAAGAACATTAAGAGCTTACACCGTTAAAGGCTTAATAAATATAACTGGAACTTTTTTTGTGGTAATAAAACTCACATAGTTCCAGGTTTGGAAATTCAATTCATTCAGGAGATCAAAAAAATTGAAATTTTTATAACAACTCAATAAAATTTCTATAGAAATTGAAAAATCCAGACTAAATCAAACAAATCTAGCCAGTCCAAAAAATCGGGACAATCATGGAATTGGTAACTATGAAAGACCAACAGCTTGTTGGGACTCAGTTTGACAATGCAAAAATTTGCTTGAGTCCCAGCCCTCTTGTGCATTAGGCCTCATTTTTTCCATTATCTATAACTGATCTGAGAAATATTTAAATAGGTGTCCCTTCGTCAAATTTGCCTAAATGTTGTTCCACATCATTCCTATGTTCCTATTAGATGTTGGAAGTTGCAAAAATCCAAAAAAAATCAAAGTCTGGGAAAGGTTTCGATCATTTTCCTCAACTTTTGCAGAGTTGTGAAGTTTTTGTGGACTATTTAACTTCTTTTGGTTGTCTACCTCCTATCCTAACCACCAATCCCACATAGAAATTCCACAAAGTCTATCGAGTGCCTTCCTCCCCTCTTGTCCTTCTTTCCATTAGTTTGTGGGTTTTCAATAGACATCTGAACATGTTCTTGGTCCAGACTTCCTAACCTCCCATCCTCTTCCGCATCCCCACATTCTCCCTTTATCTTGCTGCTTCCCCTTTTCATCCATTTAGGGAGTTGCAGAGATCATCCAAACTTCTTCCGTTCCCAGCTTCCGGTCAAGTTTCATGTGCTTTGCAAACTTGTAGGCTTCATCTAGACTTCTTCCCTTTCCCTTCTCCAATCTCAATTCCCACAATCCTTGCCCTTTCCTTGTTTCCCTCTTGTAGACTTGCAAGGTTCCGACAAGCATCTTCCTTCATCCATTTTCAAATCCAAGCATCCTAACCTCCAATTGTTTTTGGCTCCTTTCCCATTTCAACATTTTGTGGACTTGCAAGTTTCAAACAAACTCAATCTGTTTCCTCTTCACTTCCGAACCTTTGGACTTCCTACTTCCAACTACAAATTCCACATCATTTCCTACAAAGTTGCCCAATGGCTTTACCGCTCCTTTCCACCTGTTTTGTGATGTTTTGATGAACTTCTGAATCTTATCCCCATTTTCAACACCTCCAACCCCAAAATGAAACCCCACACCTCCCATCCTTCCATCTTTTCCCACATTCTCTCCTATCCTTTTCCTATGGACTTCCAATGAACTTCAGACTTCCATTCAATGTCCCACCCTAACCTCCAATTCCGCAGCAAGATCCCACAATTCTCCAATATTGCTTCCTTTCATTACTTCATCCTTCTACGAACTATCAATCAACTTTCGGACTTCCATTGTCATGTCATGTCCTAACCTCTAGTCATAACATGAAACCTCACATCTCCTATTCTAGCCTCCAACCCTATATTGAACTTCTGCAATTATTCCAAATTACCTCCATCACTTGCCAAATCTTCCCAAGATGCCATTAATGACCAAATTTGACTCTTGTAGCTACTCCAAGAGGATTTTTACACCTAAAAATCACTGTTCATCCGAAGGGCATGGATCTACACTCAATTTCACAATAGATGATCAAGCCGTCCAATATGCCATGAATGCGGTGGTTGAGTTCAGTTGCCTATGATCTTGAAGCCTATTCTAGATCATCCATCTCACAAATTTCATGGAATTTCACTTGTCTTGCTCACTACATTTATGACCTCTTGTTCTCTATTGAATTCTTGCAAGCAATCAAGTGACCAAACAAAATGCTATATATACAAGTTTGTTCTCCAAACAAGCAATCGATCATTTATGCATGTCCACACGACGACAAGTGTCAAAGATTATCTAGGGTTTCAATTCTTGCAAGTCCAATCACCTACAAGGCAACACGTTTTGTAAATCATAAAGAGGTCATTGTATTGTAAATGGTGCTTGTAACTAAATGTCTCCTTGTCCATTTGTAGATCTTCAAGGTAACTTCTATGTAACAAATTGTGACAACATTATAGCTTTGGGTTTCCTCTTGCCACATTTGTTAGTATGATTGTAATAAAGATTTGATAAATGTCACGGTAGTTTAATTCATTACAAGCATTGTTTGTAATGGTCTCTTCTTTATTCCATTTGGATTTATGCAATTTGGAGAGGAATTATTAAGTATGTTCTATTGTTTGATATCATATCCCTAGTCTCTATATATACATAGCTTATATTCAATTGTCATTTCAATGTGGTGTTTCTCTTGGTAATATGTGACTTTGTAACCCATTAGGTTAGGAACTTGTTGTGGAAGTTTACAATCAATCATACACTCAAAACAAAAAAACATATTTCACCAGAAGTTTAGGAGTAGTTTAATAGTTTGTATACACCCCATGATTCAATAATTAATCCAAGGAAGCATCTATAGCAAGCCATAATAGTTTTTATCCTAAGTAATCATGTTTGCATACTCATATGTTGCAATTATGCAATGATGTTCATATCAACTTAAAAGAGGTTTTGTGTGTAGTAGGTTAGTCTTTGGTCTAGTCAAAACTTTGGGGCCAAGCATACACTAGGTATAACTGCAATACCTTTAGATTGTTTATCCTCAATTGTGATTAATCCTATTAAGGATACCTCTAGGAACACCGTTGTGGGTCTAGCTAAGCCTGAACTGAAGGAAAGAAACCCACTCTCAACAATATGCCTTAAATCACACATTATGTTGATGAGTTGATCAATCCCCCTTTGAGACAGCATTCTCTTGGCCTAGAAAACAACTGATTCCTCTAGGAGCATGAGCAGCAATTTTGGGACCTAGCAAATTGACATTGTTGCCAGGGATGTTTTAGCCATTGCTAGGTAAGAGTTGATTAGCAAATTTTATCGAAGAGCCTAGTAATCAGTTTATTTGTGGGTAGTGTTGGTATCCCGTCAAGTTGCACCAATAGAATGGCATCGTTGTTGAGGATTTGGAATCATCTTGAAGACCTTAGTATCTCAGGGAAGAGTATTGTTAGTTTGTAAGTTGACAACCCACCAACTTACACCAATAGAATGGCGACAATGATGTAAGTTCTTGTTTAGTACTCTAAATATTTCAGCTACTAGGAAAAAATTTGTCTCTTTCAAGTGACAAGTGACGACTCTATTTCAGTCAAACCCACAATCAATGTGCATCAAAAGATTTGAAATTGGAAAGAAGAAGGCATCCCAAATACCACCAAGGACAAGAAGAAGCTTCAACTCATACAAGGAGACAACAAACAATGTGGGATGCTCAAAGCACTAGTAAGTTGCTTAGAGCTACCTATCAAGACTCAAACATAGTAACTTTAGGTAGGAGTAATTCATTCATGGATTCAAAAAATCAATATTGTATACTTCTAAAGATTCAGTTGAAAACATAATTGGAACACATTGAAAAATACAATGGTCTGATTATGAAGTAAAAAGAAATCATATGATTATTGGTAGAGAAAAGGTGTGTAGAATGATTGATGCATATGTGCAAATTTGTGGCATGAATTATAAAAATTTAGAAACATTCACATACCACTTCTCCCAATATGTCATATAGATAGAAAATTAAATTTGAAGAATTGCTATATCACTTTTAATAGAAGGAATTGGAGCTTGTGGTAGTAGATGAATCACATATAGCTCAGATACAAAGTTATGATATAGTTATTGGTAGAAGAAATTCTAAGTTACCGGGTTCTCCTATTTACCCCCACTCGGCAAAATTTGTTGTGGGTTCTGGTTCGGTTTGGGTTCACTGTGGGTTCTCCCAGGGTCCTTCCTAGGCACCCCGAGTTCCTTGTGGGTCCTTCACAAAAGAACCCACAGGGAACCTAGGGTGCCTAGGAAGGACCCTGGGAGAACCCAAGAAGAACCCAGCCGAACCCAGGGGGGGCCCAAGGGTGCCCCAAAAAAAGAAAAAGTAATTTTTTTGAAGCATTTTTTATTTAAGTTAACAAGTAATAAGTAGGTAATTGGTGCTAATAGGAAATGTCAGCTTTTTGGAGACATTGGGTATGGTTTGTTGTTAAATGTATATACATATGTATGTATATATGTTATATGTGTCTATATATATACATACATGATACATACATACATAAACATGTAGGTAATTGGTGCAATAACAAGAAATGCCAGCTTTTTGGAGACATTGGGTATGGTTTGTTGTTAAATGTATATGCATATGTATGTATTTATGTATGTATATGTGTATGTATATATGTATATGTATGTATATACGTTATATGTGTATGTATACATACATACATACATATATACACTCTCATACCCGTACCCAAGAAAAAAAAAAAAATTGTTGTATCGATGTACCCGTATCTGAACCTGTACCCAAACCGGCAACTTAGAAGAAATGTAGATAGAATCCTTGATGCATGTATACAAAATTATTGCATGAAATATCAAGACATGGAAACACACAGTGTTGGTCAGTCTCCCACTTTTCCCAACATACCATACAAAGATGTAATTGAACAACATATGGCAAAATTTGAGTTGTTGGAAACTCAAAGTGCTACATTTGAATACATAGTGACCACTCAATAAGCATGGTGAAAAAATTCTCTTATGAGGAGTGTTTTGATGAAGACTATGATGATGAATCCAATTATTATGATGCATTTGAATATTATTCCAGGGAGGAGAAACCCAGTATGCTTATCATGATGCAGCTGATTTAAGCGTTCATTATGATCATAATGCTGATCCAAATGAGTATGAGTTGTTCGCTCATAATATTGAACATTCAAGGGAACTCATGCAACAAAAGGACCAAAAGTCCAAGCCCTCAATTGAAGACATAACAACCCATACAAATGCAGTAGTAGTGCAAGTCCAAAGTAGATATCAGCTGAGTGATAGACAAATGCATGTCCGAAGTAATCCTATTGCTGCTAGATCAAGTAGAGTTGACAAAAATAGCAACAAGGAAAAGCAAAGGGTAGAAATTGAGACAAGGAACAACAGTTCTACAAAGAAAGTGATGAGAGATTAAGAATGATCTGGTACAACAGCAGTGGATAGTTAAGAAGGAAGATGTGACAAAATCTTATGAACATGTTGTACCATCAACTGCTATGGATGTTTCAAAAGGGGCAAATCCAAATGATAAGGCACAACTAGTCTGGTCCTAGCCACTAGAGAAACAATGTGAGACAAAGAGAAGAAGGAAGAACCACAAGGCAAGGATGTTCTTTCTTGTAGTCAAGTCATTCCTCGCATTCCTAGTGCAAATGACGTGACCGTCCTGTTGACATGCTTTTTATGACAACGCCAGCACAGAATAAAGTTGTCCAACGGTCACTCTATTCTCTCTTGATCAAAGTGTCCCACATGCTAAGATTGCTTGAAAGTTCATGTGTTCGACTCCAAGGTTCCTTTTATCGCGAATAGACTCAGTTGGTTGATGTGTTTTGCTGGTTATTGCAAGGGGACTTACGTAGTTGTTCGATTCTGTGAAGCAATTAGGACATGAATGATTTGGCAATATTGTTCTGGTATCTAGACTGACTTAGAAAATGCAGAATTTAAAGGGGATAGGGATAGGGATCCTACAAATTTACTTCTAAAGGGTGGAGGACGAGGATCGACTTAAACAATCTTCAAACCAAACTTTGCTTTGTCTCCTTTCGAACAACTTTGACAAAGTTGGTGCAATCTTCAAAGGATGAGAAAAGTGTTCAAACTATGACACAACATGTTCATACCGTCAATACGACGCATACAAACATATGAACCATAATTGAAGTTAAGTGCTGATACTCCAGTTGACCACGCAAGGCGAACTCACCATCAGTAAGCCCGCTAGTGGTATGGATGAAAGAAGATATGCTCAAATCACAACGCCACACTCCACAATTAACAACTACTTGCATGAAATAAAAATCTATTTTACTCTATCTACCTTGAATTGGAAAGACGAAATGGCCTTGCTAGCTACTCATAACAAAGAAGAAATCACCAAGCAATGAAACTCTTTGTATTATGAAAAGTGTTCACAACAACCTTTTACAAAACTTTCAAAGGAAAGTTTTCTTCCCTCCTCAATCTAGAGCTAACTTCTAAGCTAAATGTTATATGCCTTCTACTCTCTAGCTCTGATCCAATTCCAATTCTAATCTCTATCTAATTATTTACAAATGAGGGGGGATGCCCCTTTTATAATAAGTCCAATTCAGTGGACGGTTTAGATCGAATTACAATGAAGGGCTCAGATCGAGCCACCTATGCCCTGATTAGGGTTTCTGCCCTAAAAACCGCCACAGAGAGGAGTGGGCAATGAATGCACAGAATATTCTCCACTCCCCTGCAGGAATCATAATGAGCAATTAATGCCCACTACCACCATCAAGAAGATCCTCATCATGAGAGCGTTCCCACTGGCCTTCTCCCGGATAGCAAACTCGATCAACCGGGCCAATACTGCTTCAACCTCCTGTGCAGAGATCGGTGGAATATGGTTGAGCTGGAACTCCAAGACTGCTACCGTCTGTCCGTATCTGGTGTAAGATTTCCTCCATGTCACTAAGGCGTCCTGGGTATGCTGAATTATACTAGAGAACGTGGAGACATTCTCAAAGTCATCCAGGACAAGTGACCTCGCAGCTGAGAAGAATGGAGGCAGTCTACTTTTCAAGCCATCAGCAGTTATCTCCTCTGGGACCAACTTTCTAGCAAATATGGCTTCTAATGTATTGAGGACTCCCCCCAAGATGTTGCCCATTGCTTTCCTCACTTTAGCTGAATCTGCCCTTGCTGCGTCGTGAAATCCACGGCCTGTGACCACCGAGGAGTACCAACTGGTGAAATCATACCTATCACCTCTCTGAATTACACCTCCATCCACCAAGGTTTCTAGAGGTATATGCATCAAAGCCCCCAAACGAAGTACAGTCTTCGTTTGATAGATGCGAGTATCACCCCAGGCCTGATCTACTATATCCATCCGTGCCAAAATACTTGAGGCCTGTCGATAAGCATCGGCGAGGTCCTCCATGAATTTCCCTGTCTCAGTATGAACACGGCTAACCCACTTGTCTGCCTCCGTTTCCATTTTCTTCAAATCCTCTAAGGCAACAACTGACTCCTTCGGAAGCTCTGATGGACGTTCTACTGCTGGGTTTGCTGGTTCACCTGGATGTGCTAGATTTTGTACGTATCCTATCAAGGTTTTGTGCTCCTTCTTCAATTTCTTATACTTCCCCTCCGTGCGGAGCAACTGATCCTTCAATGCCTGATAGGAGTTATCGAACTCCTCGATAACTTGGGCTCCCGTAGGACGACCCAACTCTACTGTGGTGATCACGTAATTTTCAGGCCTCTCCTCGGCTCGATCACAATCTTCCCTCGGAATAGCCACCTGAAGCGTGCGAGAGCCTGACTCGTCAGTCGAGATCTTTGAAAACTTTCGGGCCCTTTTCTTCTCTGGTGGCGCACTGATCCTCCTGAGGAACTCCTCCATCTCAATGGCCGGATCCGTATCATCCTCGGGTTCTCTCCTCATTCTGTCGGAAAGCCAATCAGGCACTGTCTGCTGTGGATTACAAATGACAAGGGGCTGTTCTTCTGTTGCCTCCATCTCGTGCACTTCCTCCCTTCTTGCACTGGTTTGCTCGGGCTCATCCTCCTCTATAAGCTGAGTATCTCCCGACCCTTGGGTCCCCTGTTCTCTGTTTTCTTCTTCTTCCAAAGCCGTGTCCAACATCTGCTGAAAATGGGTGTCGGCCATTGTTTCCTCTTCCTCCTCCTGTTGGCCGCCCCTGGATAGACTGACACTAGCTGATTCCCGGCGTTGGGCTGATCTACCTCCTCAAGTCCCCGCTCTTCCTCTAATCCTGCCCTCTGATCGGCAAATAATGAAACCACTCTCAAACTCGAAGACTGAGTTTGTGAGTGCACGGGTGATGCTTGTTCTATCCTCAACGGTATCGGTTGGGTTGGCACTTCCACTTGTGCCCTCGATGTCTGAGCAATTTGTTTCCCCTTTTTACCGATAACGGCCTTGGGTCACCCATCAAGCTATAAGTAAGGGCGATCGACTTGCTCTTGAGTCTGCATACATGTCTGTCGACCCAAGTCCTGGTAAAAGTCATCACCGGGATAGAAAGCGTGTCCAAGTCCATGATCTCTGGCTCGGACCAATCAGGTGGTGGGACAGGAGTATCCCTAACTGACCCATAGTCGGGTTGCATGACGTTGACATCCTCCTCCACCTGGTCGGGAACTGGAATAATCTCACATTCTCTAATCAACTTGAGAGGAAGTCTGAAAAACATCCTTCTTCTTATCTCAGCCTCATCCACTGCATTTGCCCAAAAGTCCTCCAGATGAGCTCTGTGCCGGTATTCAACGTTCTGTATCATCCGGATGTTCCTGTAAGGATCGAAATCCTGCCTGCCTGTGTGATATGACAAATGATAAGATTGCAGCTCGTCCTCTGCCTCTCGGGCTGCCTGCAAAGAGGGACACACCTCAATGGAATTCCCCATGGTGATAGGGAAATCAAGTCCACCCTTCTTTTTCCTTTTCTGAATCTTATCGTAGGCAATCAATTGCCTAGATACCTCAAGCATTACTATGTGATCAGTGGGGTATCGTGGTAACCGATACGGATACGAAGTGAACCCCTGCAGCCTAATATATGTGAATTTCGGGAATTGGATGAGCCAATACCCATATTCCTCAATCAATGTCTGTGCTTCTTTAGATATTCTCTGCTGCGTCCTCTGCTGAAGTGTCCTCGCGATGTGCATTGTGAATGCATCATTTGCCCGTTTATAGTTGGCAATGTTAGCTAAATGTAGCTGTGTGCAGGCTTCGTGGATTTTGAATTGACCGGGGGGCACAGCCGATTGGCTCCTTGTACGAAATCCCTCTGTACTTAGTCATTCTGGCCAACATGTAAATTACATATGAGCTCATGTAGAAAGTCTTCGTCACCTTCAGGCTTCTGAATTGCTCATCGATGTGGTTGCTAATCATCCTAGCCCAATCGACACACTCCTTTCCCTCCAAGATGATCTCGATGAAGTAGAACATCCAAGGCTCGAAAATGTAAGCCTGTGCACTCCCATTTACCCGGCTCAGCATCATTATCAAATCAAAGTATTCTTGTTTCACGTCCTCGGCAATTATCTGCTTTGGGAGCTTAGTGCGGGGTGGCCTCGACTTCTGCATCCAAACTCTGTTGATGACTGCAGTGACTCTTTCGAAAGAGGAAGAGTACATCTTATCTGCCCTCTTGTTTGTCCTGTATAGCATCTCCTCAGCAGTTGGAATCCCAAATGCCTCTCCGATGGCATCCGGTGTGAAGTTGGCGAGCAGTTTACCATCGGGAGAGACAATCGTCCTACGTTCTGGCTTGTAGTGATTGGCGCACTCCATAATTAGCTCCGGACACTGAATTGCTGGCGGAAAACTAGCAGCTGCGTAGATTCCACTCTTCATTATATTATGTGCCGTGACTGATGGTTGATGGCCTCCTAGCCCAAACATCCTCGATTTGAGTGCATTTAGATTAAATGAACCAAGGTTGGTGTCATTTAATCCCGCCAACTTTGAAACTATTGCTGACTTTGGGAGAAATGGCTTAGCGAGCCTTTTAATCATTGCCTGCCGGGATGAGCTAGCCTTGCCTGCTTCAGTGTTTGCAGCTCTGCCTGCGGCTCTGCTTGTTCCTGCAACATCCTTTGCTCCGGCCATCTGCAAAATAAAATAGAATAGCAATAAGCTAGGCTGCAGATTTTTAAATAAAATGAAGTAACCTCCGAGACGGCTGCGAACGTGGAGTTAGCTTTTTGAAAATAAAAACTCTCAGCATAAATTACTAACTCCAAACCTCGTACTGTATAAAAAACTTCAAGCTTATAAAGAAGCTTTCAACGACTGCACTTTCGACTGGCGAAGGAAATTGTAGCCAACTACCAACTTTCAGCAATGTGGATACTTTCTCAGCACAAAATGAATTAAATCCCTTGTCTTGACTTCGTCAACCTCAGCAACTTTCAACTTCTAGCAGCTCGAATAAGTAAAATCTGCAGCAAGCTTCAACTTTCGTGCAACTTCAATACTCAGCAATTTCAAAATAAATCCCCAGCACTTCGCACTTTCAGCAACTCAACACTCCGAAATAAAATAAACTCTCAAAGAATTTCTCTCCTCAACCACTTGGAAAATATTTCAATCTCTCAAGAACTTCTTCAGCAACTTCAACTTCGAAACAATGTGAGGAGAAATGAGAGAAGAGATTGTTTAAATAACTCTTCTCGGAGAATCCTGCTAAGTAGTGCTGGGGCTATTTTTAGCACCTTCATCAATTTTCCACTCTCTTCGTTCGGAATCTTCTAATTCAAGCGCAGTAGTGGGCTAGTCGTCAGCCGGTCATTATGGCAGTTGCCTTTAATAATGATTCCTTCCTTGTAAAAATTCGAATTTTTCCTCTTAATCTGCCAGTTAACTCTTGGTGATTTAAACAACTCGCGAGAAAAAAATCACTTGACTTGATTCAAAATTCCATTTTAAAATCTCGCAGTGTTTAAATAAATTCAACTCGAAAAATTTCGTGGGAGTTGCAAATTTATTTCCAACTTTTAAAATGTCTGTCATTTAAATCCTTGATTTCAGAAAATTTGCCTTAGACATTTTAAATTTTCTCTTTAAGATATTCAACTCCGGGTGATTTAAAATCACTTGCATGCTCGAAATAATTCATCCTCTGAGATTTAACTTCCGTCAGGAAAATAATCTAGGCAAAACGAATTTCCTCTGAAAATATTAAAATTTCCCTTAGGAAATTAATTTTAAAATTTCCCGACCCATGGGTGTATTTTAAACGAGTTCATTTAATTTTTGTTTGACCCATGGAAAAATATATCAGTTGCTTTCGCCTTGGAAATAAAATTTCATCACTGTGTCCACTTCATTTGAATGCCTTTGGAAAATTATTTTCAATTCATATGAAGGCGTACTTTCTCCAGTGCAATATTTATCTCACTTAGAAAATATTTCTAACATTTTCTTCCTTGGCGTATTTCCCTTGGTATATATTTTTTTTTTTTATTTCCACGCGTTAGCCAATTCTCATGTAACCCCCTTCACAATGTTGGGCACATTTCATAGGTGGAGCTTTGATTTTGGTGCCTTAGAAATTTTTCTTCACTAGCTGGAAATGGGCGCACTTCATAGCCTCAATTTTCATTTTGAATGCCTTAGCATATTTTTCAGATCTCATCCATGGGGTGGGCGCATTTGCTACTGTGAGCTTTTATTTTGAACTTAGGCATTTTTTTACCTACTTCTCTATCATGGGCGCATTTCCACCCATCCACTTTTATTTCCAATGCCTTAGAATAATTTCAAGGCACTTCCTCAAGGTGGGCGCATTTTAGATGTAGAGCTTCTACTTGATGGGCGCAAACTAGAGGTGGCACTTTCATTTCATGCCTTAGACGAATTTCAAGCCTCTATTTCCTCTTTATCTCCCTGGGCGCATTTTAGATGGCCTGCTTTCATTTTCTTTTTGCCTTAGAAACTTTTGAAGACACTTGCTTGTCTTGAGGGCGCATTTTAGGTGTCATGCTTCATTCTCATGCCTTAGAAATATTTCGGCCCAACCACTCCTAGCACAAGGGCGCATTTCTATGTGCTTACTTTCAACTTCATCATGGGCGCTTATTGGGTGTCAAGGTTTTGTTTTTGCCTTAGAATATTTTTCACCTTTTCTCCTTCTTGAGGGCGCATTTCACAGGGTGAACTTCTATTTTCAATGCCTTAGCCGCTTTTCACTAGGCAACATCTTCCTTGGGCGCATTTTGATGGGGTAGCTTCAAGATGAGGGCGCATTTCATGAGTGGAGCTTCTATTTCGTAACTTAGGAATTTTCTAAACTCCCTCACCTCAAGCCAAGGGCGCATTTCATGGGTGGAGCTTCTATTTCTCCAACACTTAAAAACTTTTTCAACTTTCATCCCCTTCATGGGCGCATTTGAGGGGTCTTACTTTCATTTTTGCACACTTAGTAAAATTTTCAAGTCCTCTTGCTTGCCTTGAGGGCGCATTTTAAGTGTCATGCTTTGATTTGTGCCTTAGAATAATTTTTGAAGTCTCCACCTCTCCTTGGGCGCATTTTGAGGTATGAGCTTTTGTTTTCAAAGACTTAGAAACTTTTGAACTCTCCCAACATGACTTGGGCGCATTTAGCATGTTATGCTTTTATTTCATGCCTTAGAAATTTTCAAGGCTTCCATCAAGGTGGGCGCATTTGCTATGCTCAACTTTGAATTTTGCCTTAGACAATTTTCAAGCTATCAGTCTGTGAGGTGGGCGCATTTTGAAGGGGATACTTTCATTTTCCCACACTTAGAATATTTCCCATGCCTCTGTTTATGCATTCTATTTTTAGTAAGTTGTGCTATTTTTAGCAAGTCCCCTGATTTTCAACCTCTAAGGCTCCGTTTTGCCTGAAAATTTCATCATATGATCTTCTTCACCTTGTGAACCTATTTTGCCAGTCCTCTGCCCTGACCTGCTATTTATAGCCACCTGCTATTTATAGTAAGTTTTGACTTTCTGACTTCAGTAGCTCCGTTTTGCCTGAAAGTTGCAACGCTTGATCTTGATAGCTTGAGGGTCACTCTGATGCCAACCTCGGGTGCAGACCTGCTATTTATAGCCGTGCCCTGACTTACTAAAAATAGTAAGTTCTCCGACTTTGCTGAAATTTTGCCAGCAGGTACCTTGAAGTGTGCTGACCTGGGTGGGGTACTTCGTTTCGGCTATTTTTGGATTTTACCCCCTATAAAAGTGGAAACCCTAATTTGACTTGCATGTATCCCGAACGGTCTCCGTTTGTCCTCGTTCCTTCTGCATGTCGTTCTACTTGCTGAACTGGAGTGTTGGGCGGCTGCCAGAGTGTACCTGCTAAAAATAGAAATTGCCTGAAAAAGTGACTCATCCACTGCCGGATGGTTTTGCATGTCATATTGCCCGTGGGATCTTAAAAAACCTAGAAAAACCCAAAAAACTGGTCTGCATGCATGCACTGGCTAAAAATAGTAAGTCCTCAAAACTCGATCTTCTCCGCTTGCATGTCACACCGTTGTGAAGCTCTTGAAAAACCCAGAAGGAATACCTAGACATGCGTTGAAAAACACCGCATGCAAACCCTAAAAATAGCCTCCGAAGGCTGAACTCTGAAAGTGGTCGTCTTGGTTTGCATGTCACATCACTGTGAAGCTTTTGGAAAACCCAGAAGGATTCTCCAGACATGCATCTGAAAAGCTCATGTGGAAACCTTGAAAATGGCTCTTGAAGCCTGAACTGCCAAAAATAGCAAGTCGTCTGATCTGGCTCAAAATTTACGTGTAGGCAGCTTGATGTTACCCGGATGCAGTGGAACTGACAGAATTCCAAAATCTCAATAAAATAGTCTCAAATTGAATACTTACTAAAAATAGTAAGTTGCCGAAATACAGTGAAAATTTAGGGGGACTCTGCTGGAAGTCTTCTGACTACTGTACTAAGCTTATATTTCAATTTCGTGACTCAGTTTGACCCTTAAAAGCCTGGATGGCGGGAAACCCTAATTTCACAGATTTAACCAATACTTCAACCTGGGTCAAACGACAGGACATCCCCGGAAGGACCAGAGACCAGAGAGAGAGCGAACCAAAGCCAAAAGACCAGAATGGAGCAAAATTTAGGGGGTCCCCATCTTGATGGGGTGATGTGTGAAAAAGGTCACAACACGTCCAACATGATCAAATGTACCTATCATATGCTATGGTTCCATTGCACAAAAAGGAGGTCAACCTACACAAGGATGAGAAACCGTTGCACATTGTTGACGACAAGTACCAAACTTCAAATGAAGTTCCATACTTAGATGCTAGTCCTAACCTTCTCAGTGGATATTATGATGAACAAGACCAAGGCACTCCGATTTTCTCCTTTGCCCTACTCCCATTGAGAATATGAATAAAAGATCAGTCACATGGAGCTAGTAACTAGCTGAAGTATATGTGGAAATCAAGGAAGCTCTTCAAGAATCACCAATCTTGGTAAGTCTAGATTATTCTACACCTTTCCAACTCCTCCCTTCTACTCCATTCCCTACTACCATTTTGTATCATGAGGGCAAGAATGTGTATGAACAGCCCATTGCATTTGTTAGCAAGTCTTTACATGAAGACAAATGGAGGTACGCACCATGGACTAACAAGGTATGAACTAATGGATAAGATGCCAATTATCTTAGAGCTACCAGTGCATGTGTTGTTGCATAATCTTGAAGAAGAGAAAGAAATGATGCAATCTCTCAAATAGTACTTGTGCTAATGGAAGTGAATGAAGATGGAAGAGATGCACATGGTAAAATCTTGTCACATGATCAAACAATGAGGCATCCATTTGACAAGAAGGCTCTTCAAGGAGGTTTCCAAAATTATAACATGGTCTTCATGCGAAATGTTGTATCAAAGAATGTTGCAGCGAATAGTTCAACTATTGAAGCACCTATAGTTGATTGGATGTTGGTTTGTTCTCTTTGTCAACATGGTGTTGAAGTTCTTAAGAGGCCAAGTATACCAAACATACTATACATCTAGCAAATGAATGCAAATCAGCAAAGATTACTGAAGTGGTTGTCCCAAAGATATGTGCTGATACATGCTGATTTATTGTTGAAAATTATAGTGGGCTGGCTCAAACGCTCAAATTGGAGAAGTGTATGGCTTGTGGCATGGCCATATAAATTTATTTAGTATTATGGTCATAGTGCATGCTACCTCAAGAGTTTAGTTAGTGATATCATCGAGCTACTAGTTCATGATACTATGGATTAAGCATTGCTTCTTGTAAATAATGGGCTCTACCCTATACATATTGTGTTGTGTGTGTTTTGTCCTTGTGCAATTGTGATCCCTGTTGATCATGATTTGATGAAATGTTATTCTCCCAATCCCCTGCTGCTTGTCACTTTTTATGGTTTGCTCCTAGAGATAGCTGAATTCTCATTTTTCCTACATGAAACACATCCCCAACCAAAGACAATGAAAAAATTTCCTTAAGTCCCAATGCTTTTGTGCATTAGGCCTCATTTTGCCCATCATCTATAACAAATCTAAGAAATTTTTAAATGGGTTTCTCTTGGTCAAATTTGTTTAAATGTTGTTCCTCATCGTCCCCCGTGTTCGTATTAGATGTTGGAAGTTGCAAAAAAAAGTTTTGGGAAGGTTTTGATTATTTTTCACAGTTTTTGTCAAGTTGCGGAGTTTCTGTGGACTACCAAACTTCTTCTAGTTGTCTACCTCCTATCTTGACTGTTGGTCCCACATAGAAATTCCACAAAGTCTATTGGGTCCTCTCCTCCCCTCATTTCCTTCTTTCCATCAATTTGCATATTTTCGATGGACATTTGAACTTGTTCTTTGTCCCAATCTTCCACCTCTCTTCCTCTTCTACACCCCTGCATTCTCCCTTTCTCTTGCCTAGTTCCCCTTTTCATCCATTTGTGGGGTTATGGAGTTCATTTAAACTTCCATTCCCTTTCCATGTCACAACCTCCCGTTCTCTTTGAAGAGCACTAAGATTTATTGAGAGAGGGTGGGCTGGGATGGGGGGGCTGAATCAGTAAATCAACACACACTTTTACTTTTCAACTTTTAAACCTCAACACAATATCAACTTCTTAATATGAAACCAATGCTATCAAGTTGACTTCAATTAATGTAGAAATGTTTAAATGATTTACACAAATAAGTAGGTGCTAACCTACTTGAGTATTTAATAAGAATTGTTTAGTAGGTTCAAACCTACAAAGAGCACCAGCCCCTAAAATTTGTTTAGTAGGCACCTAACCTACAAGGAGCATCAACCCCTAATGTGCAAGGCACCAACCTTGACTTGATGGATGTAAGATGACTGCCTTCAATCAGATCTGCACTCTCCCAACCCTCCAATCTGCTTTTGTGATGAATAATCTCACCTTAAGCCCACACAAGAAGATGGGTTCACTGATATGGACTGCTGTAATCTTCACAACCACAAATTTTAAAATCTGAAATGTATCTCCTCTTTATATCAATTGCTTTTGTACCGGAAGATGCAACTTTTTATTTGAACATGTCTTGAATTCTGCCCTTTACTAGCATGCCTCTTCAAAAATTCTTAATTGCTAAATCACACCTTTTCATTGATTGCTTTTATGGATAAATCTGAAACATAAATTATACTTTATCTGAATAAAGTATTTTATGTTATGTACCTTATAAAATATTATTATTGCTTTTCAGATCGCTGCCATTCTTCTTAAATGAAATCGTGCCTCTCTTAAGTGAAGCGTTGTTTTAACCTCTTAATTGAGATCGCCTCTTGACATTTAGAAAAACAACTCTTAGTGATGAATCACGTCACTTGGAAATGCGTCTCTTCAGGAAATGAACTGAAACTTCTTCAGTAACCAAAAGCACCCTTTTAAGGCAAAACTAATATTAATTTAAAAAGCATCGATTCTTCAGAAAGACGTCTTTGGTTATTTGAAGAGCCATTCGTTTATGTTCTTAAAAACGTATTTCTTTTCTTAATCCTTTTAAAAGGCATCGATTCATAATAATTTTTCAAAAGAAACTACATCCGCATCCCTTGAGAGACGCCTTTGTCTCATTCGAATTTTTTAATCAAACACATCTTTTGGATTCAGCCGCACCTTTTGATCTGCAAATACGCAATAGATTAAGTTGCTGACTTTTCAAAACGAAACCCAACACGTCTTTATCTTATCCATTAATTCGTACTTTTTGTTTTAACAAATGTGTATTATACTTGGATAGATCTTTTCTGTATCACTCCATATCATATTTCCATTATAATATTTGTGAGACTAATATTGCAGTTAGTTCGTTCTTTTCATGCTTTAACCAATTTTGACAATATATCAAATATATCAATTGGATTTAATTATTCAATTGGTTTTAATCATATCTGGACATAGGTCTGGATCTAATAAGCATAAATTTAAATCTCTTCTAATCTGATCATGAAATAGCATGATTTTCAACCCGAAAGATCTTTAAATTGAATGTTAATGATTTTCAATCTGATTTGGCATATCTGCACAATTTGTGGCATTTTGACATCAATGACAATAATTCTAACACTCTTATGCATCCCTGCATTCTCCCATTCCCAACTTTCGACCAAGTTTCACGTGCTTTGCATACTTGCAAGATTCATCCAAACTTCTTCCCTTTTCCTTTTCGCCTTCCAATTCCCACAATCCTTGCTCCTTTCCCTATTTCCCTCTTACGAACTTGCAGGGTTCCCACA
The DNA here is from genome assembly GCA_007115665.2 of Sequoiadendron giganteum. Lineage (NCBI taxonomy): Eukaryota > Viridiplantae > Streptophyta > Pinopsida > Cupressales > Cupressaceae > Sequoiadendron > Sequoiadendron giganteum. Next base: position 11,779,318 of record VCHN02000014.1, read on the forward strand.
AACATTTTCATCCATTTTCGCATCCAAGCATCCCAACCTCTAGTTATTTTCCACTCCTTTCCCATTTCAACGTTTTGTGGACTTGTGGGTTTCTAATCATCTTTTTTCATTTTCCCTATACTTTCAAACCTCCAAACTTGCTCCAATTCTAGCTCTACTTTTGATCACCAATTTTGCATTATATTCCCACAAAGTTGCCCAATGGATTTGGCACTCCTTTCCACCTATTTTGTGGAGTTTCAATGGACTTCTAGACCTTCATCCCCATGTCCAGTTCTCACCTCCAATCGCACAATGAAACCCTACACCTCTCGTCCTTCCATCTTTTCCCACATTCCCTTGAATATTTTTCCTACAAACTTCCAGTGGACTTTTGGACTTCCATTCTAGTGTCTCATCCTAACCTCCAATTTTACAACAAGATCCCACAATTCTCCATATTGCTTCCTTTGCTCACATCATCCTTCTATGGAGTTTCAATGAACTTTCGGATTTCCACTGTCATGTCTTGTCCTAAACTCCAATCCCCACATGAAACCCCACATCTCCTATTCTAAGCTCCCACCCATATCAAACTTCTACAATTCTTCCAAATCACCTCTGCCACTCGCCACATCTTCCAAGACACCATTAATGACCAAAATTGATTGCTACAGCTACTCAAAGAGGATTTTCCCACCTAAAATCCATTGTTCATTCCGAGGGCATGGATCTACATGCAACTTCAACAATGGATGTTGAAGAAGTCCAACTTGCCATGAATGTGATGGTTGAGTTGTAATAAACCCCTCTATTTTGTTTACAATTTTCTATTTTTTTTGTGATTTTTTGCAATTTTGGAATGACAATAGGTCTCCCAAAAGGGACATGACATAAGTCCGGTTGTCGATGATCTTCACACCTGTTCTAGATCGTCCATCTCATGGATTTTGTGAGATTTCACTTGTCTTGCACACCACATTTATGACCTATTCTCAACCAAATTCTTGCAAGCAACCGAGCAACCAAACAAAGTGCTATATATATATATATATATATATGTTTGTTCTCCATATAAATAGTCAGTAATTTTTGCATTTCCATGTGACTACAAGTGTCAAGGATTGTCTAGGGTTTCAACTACTACAAGTCCAATCACCTACAAAGTAGTATGTTTTGTAAGTCAGACAAAGGTTGTTGTATTTTAAATGGTGCTTGTTACTGAATGTCTCCTTGGCCATTTGTAAATCTTCAAGAGAACTTCTATGTGACGAATTGTGACAACATTCTTAACATTTCTTCTTGCTACATTTGCTAGTATGATTGTAATAAAGATTTAATAAATGTTGCAGCATTTTAAGTCATTGCAAACATAGTTTGTAATGGTCTCTTCTCTATTCCATATAATTTTATCCAGTTTGGAGAGGGATTAATAAGTATGTTTGATTGTTTGATATCATATTTCTAGTGAATGTATATGCATAGCTTTTATTCCATTGTGATTTCAATGCGTCATTTTTCTTGGTAAACTATGACTCTATAACCCACTAGATTAAGCACTAGTTCTAGAAGTCTACGATCAACCAAGCTCAAAACAAAAAACATCTTTCACCAATAGTTTAGGAGTAGGTTAGTAGTTTGTATGCGCCTCATGATTTAGCAATTTATCCTAGGAAGAATCTCTAGTGAACCATAATAGTTCTTATCCTAAAAAATCATGTTTTGCATACCCACATCTTGCATTTACGCAATGATGTTCATATCAACTTAAAAGAGGTTTTATGAGCAGTAGGCTAGTCTTTGGTTTAGAACTTTAGTGACAACTTTTGGGGCAAATTGTACACTAAATACAACTACAATACTTTCTATTGTTTATCCTCAATTCTGATTAATCTTGTTAAGGATACTGCTAGGAACACCCTCTTGGGTCTGGTTGAGCTCAAAATGAAAGAGAAAATATCCGCTCTCAACAATTGGCCTTAAATCGCTCATATTTTGTTGATAAGCTGATCAATCCCCCCTCAAGAGGACATTTCCCTAGACTTGAAGTAGATTGATTTCTCTAGGAGTGTGAGCAACAAAGTTGGGACCTAACATAGATAACAAATTTATCTCAATATTTGAAAATACCATGAGTGAGGTCTACCTTATAAATGGCTTAGATACAATGGAGGAAAAAGCTTTTTCCACCTCTACTATCTAGTGGCTGTAGACTAACTCTACAATAACAAAACAAATTCAAAATGAAGATACAAAAATGATAATAGACTCTTTGCCAAGAAAAGAAATGGTATTTGTTAGACATATATTTATTGCTCATTTAGTTTCGAAGGGCTTGTAGTATGTCACCTCTTTCCCACACATATGCAACACCTCTATAATACTAAATATCATTGTAGTAAAAATCTTTCTCAAGAATAATTGCGCAAACTATAAAAATGAACTAAGACAAAAAACTTTAGAAATCCAAAAAACACAGGAAAAAAGGAAAAAACTATTAAGGCACTTTAATTGCATAGAGATACAAAGAGTGAAAAGATATGAGAGTTTGGCACAAATTTTGGAATATAGTTTTTTTAAAATTTATTTTCAGACCATTACTTGCATTGCACAATGCATTTTAATCTAACCTACAACATAAAAAGTAATAAAAATTGGAGTGAACCAATGACTCTTGCTGCTACAGAGTATGCTACACTAGAGGGCTGCAAGTGCTGATGATGAAGCTACAAATGCATAGCCTCTCCTAATTTGCTCAATCTCCTCATAATCAAATTCAGCGTCCCCCAAGATAGTAAGATCTTCCTCATCAAAAAGTGGCTCCTCCTTATCATTTGTGGTACATTTGAAATATAGATCAATCTTGTTAAGATCAATCAGCTGATCTTCCTCAACGGATTTATCCTCTTTAAGGGTATTGACTTTGCTTCAAAAGGTTTTTAAGCTTTAATTGCTTTTTGAAACCCATGAATGCTTATCAGTATATTCCATTTTCCTTGCATCATACCAAGCATCAATAGAAGTTTTGCATTTTAAGCAAGTTGACAAGGTATCTAGCTTGAAGAGGCAAGAAACAACATTTGCAACTTCTAAAGCACACTTTCTTCAGCTGACTCCTTGCCAAAGGTTACCTTGCAAATTTCTTGATTCCCTTATTCGCTCAAGGCAGCTTCAACCAACGTCCTTCCTTTCTTGCTAAGGTGATCCGGATTCCAAACAGTTCATAATAGGGTCTATATTAGGTCATCTCCCTTGGTTTTCAAAGTGGACAATTGTTATTTCTCTCAAAGGTTTTGCATAGGAAAAGATGTCATCACACCGATGTATGACCTTTGGAAAAATGGCATTCAGCTCTGGCACATTCCTAGGGATTTGATCTGCAGGAGAAAATCTTAAAATCCTCAAAGGAGCAAAAGGTTTAACCTTGCCAGTTTTATGCTCCTAAATTTTTGCTGCATAAGTTTTTTATTGATATTTTGCTTATTTTATGTATTTCCCCTTAACGTTGGAGAGACTCAGACCTCACATTCAATTTTGTCTCATCAGCTATTTTTTTGTACTAATCTAACTGTCAAGAGATTCAATCTTCTCAGATGAGATTAATCTTTGCCGGCAATATTTTAGTGATTGGATCTTCTCCTAATTTTTCAAGATGTGATCCTCTCCCACCCTTAGGAATGTTCCTATTTAAATCCTTTGCAAGGCACAACATTCTTCACCATGCTGATGAGCTATTAAGAGAAAAAAATGATTATGGTCACTACTTTTGATTTAATTTTATAATTTCCTTCATCTCTTGGCATATATTTGCTTGTCTTTATGTTTGAAGTATGTGACTTGTTTATTGTTTTCACCTAACCTTAAACCCTACACTGAAATATCCCTAAACCTTAAACCAAAATATCTGTTTACAATAAAAAAAAAACAATAAACAAAGAAAAACTCTGGATCTTTTGAAAGATACAAATTTTTTTAAGATTTTAATATTTATCAGTAAAAAATCACAATGTATTGGCAGTTTATCCTAAAAGAATAGTCGAAGGCATTTTACTAATAACTCATTTTTTTTTATGGATAAAATCAATTTTCAGCCTGATTTCTGATGAGTCGTGATATTTTTGAAATTTTGGCTACCATGCTAAATATAAATATATGAAAGAATTGTCTCTATTAAGAGATATGAATCCTTGTAAGCTCTAAACTAAGTTGCACATAAGTTGGAAAAGGAATGGCTAATTTTAGAAAAATATTTTTTTAACTATATATTTCTACTTGCAGCAAACAAAAAAGATAACAGATTTTAAACCCTAGGGGCCTAATACATTAACACAAAGCCATTACTATGCACAAGTACAAGTTTCAAGATTCACCTTTAAAAAACTAAAATGTAAAAAAGTAAAACTAAAAATCAAACAGAATTTATTTCAAGTTTAATGCTCATCTAGGATCTACGAACCAAAAATAGCCAAATTTCATTACAATCAAACCATACAAATTACATTAGGAATTCTATGATCCACGAAGTCAAAAATGTTGTGACTTTGTGTAATCCACAAATGAGTTGATCCAAGAGATTGGGTTAAGAATATTGTCCAAATTATCACAAACAACAAAACACTATATGTATCCATGGGAAGACTTATCATGGAGAGACATCCTAATATTTCTTGGACTCCTTGTGTTGTACATTGTTTGGATTTGATACTAGAGATCATTGGGAAGATTGGATTGGCAAAAAGTGCGGTTGAAGATGCTAAACAGATTACTAAATTTATCTACACCCATACTTGGGCCCTTTCTTTGATTAGAAAGCACACAAATGGCAAGGAGCTCATGCGATCAGGAATGACACAATTTGCTAACCACTTCCTCACTTTGCAAAGCATTGTTGCCACAATTCCTTCTATCAAGAAAATGTCTGTGTCTAATGCCTAGATGGAGTCTCCATGTTTCAAGAAAACCAAAGGAGAGAGGGCTACAAGAAGAGTTGTTTATGACTTAATCAAAAACTTTATACATCAAAATCAAAAATACAAAGTTAATCAAGGTAAGTAACAAATACAAACATAAACTTTATACATAATTATCTATTTGTTGTTTTTTCCTTTTTTGATTAATTTCAAATTTATTTTCAATTTTTGGCATGACAAAACCTTTGGTCAAGGTTTTTTTGTTTGGTGGATGGAGATGGCAACCGATGGATTACCTCTATGAGGCCATCGATAAGGCCAAAGATGCCATTTATGGTGAGACTATGTGCAATCTATTGGATGGGGTGATTTAGGAGGTTGGGATTAAGAATGTTGTCTAAATTATCATAAATAATGTAGCAACATATGTATCTACAAGGATACTTATTATGGAGAGGCAACCTACTGTTTCTTGGACTCCATGTGTTGCACATTGCCTAGATTTGATGTTAGAAGACTTTAGGAAGATTGGATCGATCAAAAGTGTAGTTGAAGATAAGTTACCAAATTTATCTACAACCACACTTGGGGCATTTCTTTTATTAGAAAGCACACAAATGGCAAGAAGCTTGTGGAAAAAAGAGTAACATGGTTTGCTAGCCACTTCCTCACTTTGCAAAGTATTGTTGCCACAATTTCTTCTCTCAAGCAAATATTTTTGTCTAATGCCTGAATGGAGTTTCATATTCCACAAAAATTGAGGGGGGAAATTTTGCAAGAACAATTTTTGATAACTTATTCATCACAAATACAAAAAAGTCAATCAAAGTAAGTAACAAATACAAACATAAACTTTATACACAATTATCTATTTGCTTTCTTTTTGGTTATTTTTGTAATAATTTTAAATTTGTTTACCTCCATGAGGCTGTGGATAAGGCCAAAGAGGTCATTTTGTGTTACTATGTTGGAAACAAAGGAAAATATGAAATCATTTGGTGCATCATTGATCATAGATGGACAAACCAACTCCACCAGTTAACACATGCCTTAGCCTACTACTTGAACACAAAGTTCTACTTTGAAGAATTTAAGGCCAACAAGGAGGTCATAGCAAGTGTCATCTTGGGCATTGATAAGATAGTGCCAAAAATGAGATGAGAGACAAAGTTCTTGATGAGTTGGAGGCCTACAAGGGTGCAAAGACGAGGCTATTTTCTTCAATTCAAGCAATTCAAATAAGGGAAAAACAACAACCAATTAAAAAAGCGATCATTTAATTTTTAACATCCTGTAGTTTTGTCCTAAGATTCCTAATCTCCTCTAGAATTTATTCATTTGCAGCTGGTCTTCCTCGACCTCGTCCTCTTCCACGGACTCTTAATGCCATCTCTTGAAAGAGAAGATCTTCTCTCGCATCTACAGGAACTGTTTCCTTCTCGGATAGCAATAATGGTGTAGGACTGAAAAACAATTTACTTCTCATATGCAAATATACTATCAACTGCTCCACCGATCTGAAATGAACTAAGATATCAATCTTCTACCATGCTCTAATACCACAAATGATGTCAAGTTTGATCCTATACACAACATTTTATAGTTTTCTTGTCTAGGCTAAGCTAAGACAAAAGGCGCAAAACATATTCAAACATATATATAATTCACAGAACCCTACTAACCACACTTACACCATACACACACCTAACCTAAGCTATCAAAACCATCAGCAAAGTTCTAGCACATTCCTAGACCCTATTTCCCTTGGTGACCTAGGCACTTGTAGCCTTTCTCAGAGACCTTTTCTGCCATAACTCCCTTCATACAGCTGACAAAGGAGATCTGAGACCTGATTTGGATACCCTTTTGGCCCTTACTAAACATATGTAAAAATTAGATAGGGTTGTTTTGTACGGAATGGGTCAAAACTTGTTGTTTACGGTCAAATTAGGCTTGTTTAGGGGACTGTTTTGTAACAGTAGAGACCAAATGGATTGATCAGGCCCTAAGATTGATAGGGAAGGTGTAAATGGACATTTCTAACATGTCTAAACAATCAAATTGCATTTATCACTCACAAAACACAAGAAATTTCAAAAAATGCAGTCATCTTGCCATGTAGAAACTTGCAAACCAAGGATTTGATGAAAAAGACACCTACACGTGTGGACTAGGTACGAAACTTCACACACTTTACTGTACACCTATAAGCATTAAGAATCCAAAATTTGGAGAATTTTGGCCCGTGGAAACATAATGTAAGCCCTTGCCCTAGTTTGAGGCCAAAAGACACATAATTAGGCCTAAAAATCACAAAACTGGGTGTCAAGATCTCAAATAAATTTTGTTGGCCTTGTTTTTACCTTGTTGAAGTGTCTAAACCTTCACATAGGTGAAAGGATTGCTCTAGGTTGCTGCTGTCAAACTTTAGCTTGCTGTCCTGTCTGAAACAACATGACAGTGTTTACAGAAACATGACTAAAACCCAATAAAATCACCTGAAATTTCACATTTGCCTTATTCCTGTCATACATCATGTGTACATGCATAATTCTCATGGATTTATTACGAAAAGGTTGTTTTCCTATGTTTAGTTCATCAAAATCATCTCCTAAGGTCACTCAACTAACCCTAAAGAAGCTCAACAGCATGCTAGGAAGAAAATCAATTAAATATCACTGTTGCACACCTATCTGACTCCCTTTCCACCTCATTTACATGATGACAAGGGTTCATGGCCTTATTTAGTCTATAACCACTCATATTAATTTAAATTTGACCTTTACAACTCATTTACAAGGCCTTATTTACCTCCTCCATGATATTTACACAAATTTGAAATTTGAACTACATACAAATGGAGGGAAACAAACTTAGAACATACCTAGCAACCTAAACCTTATGATAATATTATTTTCTATCTCCTAGCTAGCAGCGATGCTCCTGCATCAATGTTGGTACAGATTTAATTGCTTTATTCCCGCTTTATTCCCATAAATCTTGTGAATTTGAACCAGAGGATTCATAGAAGCAATGTTCAAAAGAATAACACTTAAGGGCTTAACCTTGGAATAAGACTTGCATGATACATTAAATGATCTGGAGAACCGATGTTCATGCAGAGGATACCTGTCTTACAAGTTTGTAAGCCTCATTGTCAGGCTACAAGAATCACATTGAAAACATCTGTGCTTGAGAATTTTTGTTTTCAAACCTTATTTTTTGATATGTAGCATCATATTGTGCCAAAGAACCTAATATATTATTTTGTTAGCCCCCCTCAAATATGTAAACACAGGCTTGCAATGATGATTAATACATGCTATTTAATGGCTTTCTAATAATTTATTTTATTCTATGTATGCTTATAATCTTTACCTCATGGAACATGCATGTATCCTTCTAAATAGAATAACATATGATACAAAATATCAGAAAGTTCTAAGAGTTACTTCTGAGACTGTTGTCCGTAAGTATTTTGACACATAAGGTGGCTTCACTTGCAAAAGATTGTTGTCTTTTTGCAATTCTGATAAACATTCCCACTGCAGGTCCAATTCAGGAACAGTTGTTGCAGAAAGAACAATGACATTCCGACATTTGATCTACAAAATGCAATACAGTTAGATACCTATCGTGGTCATTGGCATTTTAAAAAGTCTCATGCATATGCAAGGCTCTTGATGTAACAAAAGATACAAATTCATAAGTATAATTATTCTATTTAAAATGGGAAAAAAGGTGCTCAACACAGATACCTATCGCTTATCAGAACCAATTCTTGTTCAAATTAAACCTTATAGAAAGATTGTTTATGATATGGGATCTGTTGGAGAAAATAGAAACTTTAACAGAGAAGTTGAGCAAGAGAAGCTACACTGATTATCTTAGAAGTACTCACCAAAGGAACAGGTAGCTCATCATGGTGCAACAATTCAGTGATACCCTCAGGTAACCGAGCCATCTGGTCAAAGCATTGGAAGAAAAAATTACATTTGCAGATTAATACCTAAAACATGCATAACTTTAGGACTAGATTTTTCTTTAAGATTAAGCAATACGGTACCTGAAACAAAATGGAACACCTAGAAAAGAAGCTATAGATGGCATCTAATTCACACATATTTGGCATGAAACTTCAACGAACCTATTTTATTTCCCACTTACTAGCAATGGAATTAAAAAGGCAACTCAAATTCAGCAGCAGAGATTCAAATCCTTCTGATACATCTAGTCTTAATAGGTTCAAAGAAGTTAGTCCATAGTATAAAAATTTAGAACATTAAGAGTGGCGAGGATAATTTCTAGCCTAAACATCCATGACTGTAAAGTCCCTTGCCAATTGGACAATACTTTTTTCCCAACACTTAACTTGACATAGTTCATTTATCAACTAATCAATCGCAACTGATTATGCATGATAATGTTTTCTGAGCATGAAGTATGATAAATAAGATGATTCCCAAACACATTCATATGCTAATTGAATACATCACTGGTTTCTTGCATCATAATGAACAGTATTACCAAACTGATTACTAATTGAAGGTATAGTGACTAAAACAGCCTTGCAACATCATTCACTAGACCCTAAACTCCCCATGACAGACATTACAAAACATAGCATCATATGAGGGACTGCAATAGTAAATATGTCACTAATTTCTGAACATAGACACACACAGAATATTGTCTCACATGAGTACAACAGTCTGGTAATACAAATCTGAGGTACAACAACTGATATTGGACTGAAATTATAATGCAACTTCAGAAAACACTCAGACTTGATACAACAAATTACTGTGCATATTCTAGAGCTAAGAAGAGCAGATTTAACACTCAGAATTGTATATAGACTTGCAAGTATGCACAGACCAGACCTGGTGTGATGTTCAGACCCAGAATGCTCTCTATTCAACTCAATTCAGAACTCAATACTCTCAGAAAGTATCCTATGACTGAAACAATAATGCTCCCTTATAAACCCTCTTATTTGATGATTGCTTATCAGCAAAAACACTTGACAATGCTTAACAATGCAGTGACTGAAATACAAAAATAACAGTGGCAGATTGATGAGTTCCTCAGACCTGGAAGATGGCATGAATGGCTGCAAACAACTGGAGAATAGTAGTTCAATGCCAATGGAAGTCTTAAAGCTCCACGTCATTCCTTCCTAAGCAAGACAATCCTCCACAAAGGTCACACACAGCTCCAGTAATAAACTCATTTTTCTCAGAATGTTCAGACTCAAAATCACATACTTCACATAACCCCACAATCCAATGTCAAATGCCCACGATTTTTCCAGAATAATGCTTCAAACTTTATGCCTAGGGTTTGTCTGGTTATCACGCCACTTGCAGACTAGATCAAACTCAGAAATGTCAATTTTCAAGGCAGTTTCAGACCCAGTATAAGAGACCCACGAAAATCTGAGATGTAGTCTTTTCTTCTATTTCAAACTCCAGCCACAAATCAAACTGAAACCACTGATCATCTCGAATTTGCAATAATAATAACCTCAAAGATAAATATGAATATTATTCAAACCCTTCAGCATAAGAAGTTGCAACAATACAACAGCTGTAGCAAACTTCTCAACAAGATGCAATAATACTTCAATTATTCTTCAAATCGAATTACCCAAATTTGGCCAAAGGCCACAAAATTTGCACAATATGAAGGACTAAAATATCCTCCACTCCAAACCAGCTAGGGTTGATGTTTCACAACCGAAACTGGGCTCCTAGAGTCTTCAAACCCTCGGATGAAACAATGCTCGCAAGCTCACCAACAATGGCTATGAAGAAGTAACATAAAATTCATGATGATCAAATGATACAAATGTACCTCTTTATAAAGGTGAGCTAGCCCCCCTCATGATCTTTCTAGAAGTTGGGCCGACATAAAATAAAGTGAATTTATAATTTTATTTTATTTTATTCACTTTATTTTAATTTTATTATTTAAGTGACTTTTTGATATATCATTTTATTCTAGTCACTTTATTAAATTAATTATAATAAAGTTACCTTTGAGATATTATTTTATTAGGATAACTTTATTAATTAATTAATTTAATACTCCATTTTAATTTAATTAAAATAATCAATTAGTCATCCTTATGAAATATCAATATTTGGACAACTTAATTAATTAATTTAATTAAATTACTCTGCCTCCAAATCAGGGACATGACAATGACAAAGCCAAATTTGGCTAATTTAATCATTCCTCAAAAATAAAATGGACTTCTACACAAAGTAAAAGCCAAGATGCTATGTATACCTTATCTAGTGATTTTGTATAACACACCATCTTGCCCTGCAAACTGCCATTATAGTCAGTAGGCTAAATCAAAGCAGTCAATGGTATGGCATTTGTAGTCAGCCAAGAGTGTACTTGGTCAGCTGTGAGTCATAAGTAAATAAGACTTTAGTTAATATTAATAATCCATGTACTTATGTTATGTACATGTTATGTTAGTTAGTTGTCTCGAGAATTAAGTTCCTGACGAAGTAATTAGTTATAATGAAGGGACAGGACGGTTGGTACCTCAACCACCGCCAGTGTACTATATGTACTTGAGACATGTAGTCAGGAAACATTACAGTTCTACACATTGAATAAAGCAATACATCTATGTTTTGTGCAATTGCCATGTGATTATTATATGTTGTCAATATTATTTTATATTTCCATTTACTTTGTACGTCATTGTACTCGTAGAGAGTAAACATTTGGCGTCGTTGCCTAAGCAGACCAGGAAATCACTCGTCATTATGATGGCAGCGTAATGGGTCGACTAGCGGAGGAGCCCGTAGAAACTAATGAAGAAAGAGAGGATGAATTGACACAAGATTTGGTAAATCTGTGGAATATATCCCTAAGAGATCACGTACGGAGGGAAGCCCTCAAGCAAGAAATTGAGGCAGTTATCGGGGATAGACTAGAAGTGAATGATGAGGTTGATCACCTTCTCAACCGTCTGCCAAGATTGTTGGCCCGCCACTTCATCATCCTACAGGACCTTTGGGCGAAGGAGGATCAGGAACGCCAAAGGCAACAAATATTGCAGCAGTACAAAGAACAAGCCAAACGGGAAGAGGAGGAACGAGACACTAGTCAGAGACGTACTCCTGGCAACCAACAATGATCGCGTGAACGACTTGTAATGCCCATACGACCAAACAAAGACAAGAACCGAATACCATTCGGGCACGAAGCTAAGGAGGAAAGGGTTCAGCGATCACTGAGATTACAGGAGCAAGAAAACCGACGACGAAGACTAAGGCAAGTTGATAAAGAATTGAATGAAGATCTAATTGAAATAAACGAAAGTATAAAAAGAGCAAATGCTAATCTTGAGGAAATAGAATCTAGACCAATCCATCAGTAGAGCACATCAAAATTTTGTGGAAGGGAGGGACGAAGGACCCTTCATCACCCCGTACGTAGAAAGATACAAAATCACTGAAAATGAAAATGAATTAAGTGAAGAACTTGATAGCAGCATCCGATGCATTCGAGAGTTGTCCATATCGGACGACGACGAAGGGCTGAGGACTAGAAGATCTGAGCCTAAGACTCTAGGGCCAAGGGAATACCAGAGTGAACCCCAGGAGACTCAAGGTGTCAAGGACGCTGACGGAAGACATGGGAGAGACTCATACGTGGCCGAGAGTGCAAGTGATGCACCGGAACGTAGTGGGAAAACCACTCCAGTCAAGTCCAATACACAAGGAGGGTATCGGGGCAAGATGGTGACTCCGCCAGGTGAACGGTAGAAACTGCCGAAGTTTACGAGGAATGGGTCAGAAGATCCAGTACGACATTGTAAAACATGTGAAACAATCTAGATAGCCAACGGACAGGACAATCTGGATCACTGGCTGAAAGCATTTCTAGCAACACTACGAGAGAGTGCCTTTGACTGGTACTCAGAATTGGACCAAGCACACAGAGCAACATGGAGATTATTGAAGCAAGCATTTCAGGATGAGTTCAGACTCCTAAGGGATGATAGCGAGATTGTAGCGGAGATCTACAATACCAAGCAAGGGAAGCACGAGAGTGTGCATACCTATAACCGAAAACTAAAGGATCTGTTGGGCAAATTGGAGACACAGCCAGCGGATGGTCTGAAGAAGAGCTGGTTTATTGAAGGACTGCTTCCCTCGCTCCGAAAGAAAATGAAGTTGGTGCCTCCATCCTCGTACACTGAAGCATATAACCGTGTGATGGACATCGAGAGTGAAAACAAGACATCTTCCCAAGGGAAAAAGAAAGATGACGACGAAAGTACAGGTGAGAGCGAAGATGAGTCAAAAACCGTACAAGCTCTCCGCCGAGATATGTTGAGAATGGTGAAAGAACTAAGAGCCGACAAAGAAGGGTCGAAGGAGGCGAACGAATTGTGGTGTACCAAATGCAAAACAGAAGGCCACACAAAAGCAAACTGTCTGAAGAAGATGTTTTGCGATATCTACCAAGTTATGGGACATTCCGTCAAGGAATGCCCATACAATTTGAGAGCAAGGGGTACGCAAGTACTCTTCACTCAAGGAGAACCATCAACACCACCAAAGCCCCAGTATAGTAGCAATGCATCCTTGGGACGTTACCAAAGCAACAAAAGTACGAGAAACAAGATACAATATGATGGTAAAGGAAGGCGCATGATACAATGTAGGAAGTGCAACAAATGGGGTCACTTCGCCAAGGATTGCTAGAACGGCCAAGGTTTGGTAGGAAGATTGTGTAAGTGGTGCGGACCAAGCAACCATGAAGATAATGAATGCCCCAAGCAGAAGGGTATCCATGTGCTAGAAGTAGAAGAACAAGAGGTATTGGCAATCACTAGAGCACAAGCAAAGATGGCAACCTACCTAGATCCACGTACGAAAAAACAAAGCATGAAGGAAGCAAAAGCCGGAGTGGAACTGGTGATGGCAAAGGAGAACAAAATACCTCTGGAGAAACCAGGAAACTCTCTGCGGTCAGAGGCAAAAACTAACATTATACGGCAGGTACTGCAGACCACCGTACCCATCAAAGTAACCGACCTTCTCCAAACTCTGTTGCAATTGGGACTGGCAATGACGAACATCTTCAAGGATGGAAAGCAATCGGGATCGGAGGATGGAAAGCAAGAATTGGTACTTGAACTGCCACCGTACGGTGAACAAACCATCGACCCTGGACTGTTGACAACAAACATTGGGAAGATGCCAGCGGTTGTTCAAATGGAGATCGAAGGGAACATTTTGACAAATACTATATCAACGGAGGATCGGGAGTCAACATACTACCCGAAGACACATGGAAGAGTCTCGGGAAGCCAACACTTTGGCCACCAACATTCCAACTCGTCAATGCTGATCAACATGGCATCAAACCGTTGGGAACGTTGATGGCACAAAAGGTGGTGATCGGAACACAACCATTCCTACTGAACTTCGTAGTCATTCCATCGCAGAGGAAGGCATACGATGCGTTGTTGGGACGAGGATGGTTAGTGGCAGCCAAGGCAAATCATAATTGGAAGAGGAACACACTCTCGATCGAGAACAACGGGCGGAAGTACGTCATTGACTTGAAGAACCAGGCTATGAGTGAAGAATTGGCTTCCTCCGAATCAGAATCGGACAAAGGTGAGTCGGATGTCGACAAAGGAAGGCAGGCAATGGAACTGAATGTCGATGGCATACTCGAACTTGAGAGTTGCTCGAAGGATGAGACAAGCTCATTGAACGGGTTGTTTCACTGGCAAATGGAGGATTACGAGGTGTTCCATCGAAAGTGTAACATGCTACAGATCGGGGAAATCAAGGAAGAAGAGAAACAGGGCATGTCCAACCAGACACTTCCAACCGAGTACGAAGAGTACCAAGAAAGAGTATCAGAACCAGATGGTACACTAGCCCACAAGTCCGAACAGGTCTGAGGTGAAAAAATTGTGTTGGAGCCAAAAAATGAAAAAATAGCTACGGAGAAAATAATAGAGTTAAAAAATGAAAATTTGGAAAAAATAAAGGAAAAGTGGGAAGTTGGAAAAAATGAAAAAAGTAAAGTAGAGTTAAAAAAATTTAAAAATGAAGAGAGAGAAAAAAGAGACGGAGGAGAGAGAGGGAAAAGAGACAAAGAGGAGAGAGGAAAAAGAGACGGAGGAGAGGGAAAAGAGACAAAGAGGAGAGAGAAAAAAGAGACAGAGGAGAGAGGGAAAGGAGACAAAGAGGAGAGAGAAAAAAGAGACGGAGGAGAGAGGGAAAAAAGAAACAAAGAAGAGAGAAAAAAGAGATGGAGAGAGGGAAAATAAAGACAAAGACAAAGAAGACGGAGGAGAGAGAAGGAGACGGAGAGGAGAGAGAAAGAGAAGATGGAGAAAGGGAAAAAAGAGACCAAAAAAAAAGAGAAAAGAAATAAAAAATTTAAAAATATAGCGGAGAATACCAAAGTGGAGAAAAATTAAAAATTAAAAAGGTTGAAGATTAAAAAATTTAAAGAGAAAAAAATAAATAAGGCAAGGAGCTCAAAAGGAGAAAAAATAAAAACATTGAAATTGCGAAATATTAAGCACGCAATACAAAAGGCGACGAAGGCAAAAATATCTCAGCAAAAGAAGGAAGCTCGACACAACGAAGGCAAAATCATGAAAGTTGCAAACGAAAGAGGGACTGTACGATGGACCAAGTTGAAGACCGTATGACCCAAGAAAGAAGTAGCACGACTTGGAGAAGCAAATGTCATACGCCTTACATTAAAAATCGTGCCAATTAAAAGAAAGAATGATGCACGAGAAAAACAAAAGGTGATTATCGCGCAAGGGGAAAAGAATGTAAAGACTGTATGGTCCCAACAAGAAAAAGGCGTACAAGGGTGAGTCAAAAAGGGCGTACGATGTTATGATCTGGAGACCTCACAAAGCAAAGGAGAGATTGTACGAAGTAAAGAAGGGAAGAGTGTCCTACGAGCTAATAAAATTTGTGTCGTACTTAGCAAAGAGAAGATCGTACGAAGAAGTCATATTCTGAAGGTCGTACAATTGAATAACTTTGTGCGCAAGGAGGATGTCGTACAGAACTTGAAGGTCGTACGAGTCAAGGTCGTATGAAGAATTGGAGAAAATAAAGGGACAGTACAAAACAATAAAATAAGGACCATATGAAGTTATAACTTATAAGCAATTGGTCGCCGTACAAGATAAAGGATCTGCAAGGTCATCTATACAAAGCAAGAATCTAAAGATTGTACCAAAGAGTGGAGTGTGCATCGTACTAAGCAATAGAGGGGACCAGGCCGTACGAATTAGTAATCCAAAGGTTAGGCAAAATAGTCATATAAAGGTCGTACAATTCAATAGAGGCACACAATGGAAAGAAGACTTGAATGCATAAGGAAGATTGGAACGCACAAGGAAGGCCGTACAAGGTGTGGAGGCGAGCTACGCAAGCAAGGGGAATAAGAACAATGCAAAATCTGTTATTTTTGGCTCTCTCAGCATTGTTTCTTGCCTCTTGAAAAATCATGAAAATGAGGAGCACGATGCAGTTTCATGAGTAGTAGTTCACAAGAACCCATATCTCATGATAATGAATGGTCCACCACTTAGCACTCATTTCATCTAGGTGATGCTCACATGATAATGAATGGTCCACTTAGCGGGGTCGAGGGGCAGCGCCCGGACCCCATGAGGGGCGCTACCCCCAGACCCCCGCAAGGGGTGCTATCCCTTGACCCCGCTAGGGGCGTTGCCCCCAGACCCCCATCAGATCTATTGGAATTGCCAAATTGCAATGCAACCAGCCATCATAGTATAATCACAGGAGCAGTTGGTTGCCGAGCAGACGAGAGTTGCAGCTCTCGAGGAGAAGTTGGCAGAGAGAGATGTAGTATTGGGTGAGAGTGACAATCAGTTGGCAGATAAGGATCAACTATTGGTAGAAAAAGATACACAGAGGGTTGATGTGCAGCCACTTTCGACCGAGAGGGAGAGTCAGCCACAGGGAAAAGACAAGGAATTGGCTAGCACCAAGTAGGAACTCGAGTTGGCATTTTTGGTTTTCAGTCGTCTGGAAGACAACTACTTTGTGGGGGAGGATGATGTCGTCGGCCGAGAGTGTACTTGGTCGGCTGTGAGTCATAAGTAAATAAGACTTTAGTTAATATTAATAATCCATGTACTTATGTTATGTACATGTCATGTTAGTTAGTTGTCTCGGGAATTAAGTTCCTAACGGAGTAATTAGTTATAATGAAGGGACGCGACGGTTGGTACCTCAACCACCGCCAACGTACTATATGTACTTGAGTCATGTAGTAAGGAAACATTACAGTTCTACACACTGAATAAAGCAATACATCTATGTTCTATGCAATTGCCATGTGATTATTATATGCTGTCAATGTTATTTTATATTTTTGTTTACTTTGTACGTCATTGTACTCGTAGCGAGTAAACAGTATTGAGGTAAACAACTATAGCGGAGATAAAATGTAACTAATATAACTTTACTTAGAGATCCTTTTGTAAGGAACAAAACCTAGCCACTTAAAATATTTATCTTGGAAATACAAAAAGACAAAACAAGCAATAATATGACAGGTTACCCTGGACCTTGAAAACACAAGCAATTGTAAAATTAGAGAGTGCATGTAAGACAACTTGCACATTAACATAATGCGATATTGTCAACCACTCATTCAATATTGTCCTAAGGGAGAACAATACCTACAAGGGCATGCTGTAAGGTCAGCTAATATCCATCATGGACCACCTTCTCCAACAGACACTGCCATTTTATCATGTATATTATTGTGCCCAACTCGAAATTAGAAATTCTTCACATATCATGTCCCATATTATTTCCCATTAATACCCGTAGATCATTATCTGAATTCCCAAATTATGTGGCCAAAGTTCACACTGAAATGCATACTATCCATCTGATAAAAAGAAAGCAAGGACAAGTAGTGCTTGGGGAAAATGGCTTGGTGCAATAACCAAAGAAAACATGGCTTTATGAATAAGAATCATCCAGAGGGAACGGTTGGGTCCCTGAGATAGTCAGA
This sequence comes from Sequoiadendron giganteum, assembly GCA_007115665.2. Taxonomy (NCBI): domain Eukaryota; kingdom Viridiplantae; phylum Streptophyta; class Pinopsida; order Cupressales; family Cupressaceae; genus Sequoiadendron; species Sequoiadendron giganteum. The sequence continues at coordinate 11,797,284 of VCHN02000014.1, forward strand.
TGTCTGTTCTTGTTGAACAGAAGAATAGAAAGATAAATTGTTCTCTATTATTGAGTAATTTTTCTCATTATAAACATTTTGTTAAATCCCACATAATGAATAAGAACAGTGCTGAAATGCCTCAGTTACACCTTGTGACCAGAAACCTATGAATTAGAATCAATTAGAATGCATATGAATATGTCCTCATGTGTAAGAGGTCAAATTTTGATACAAATTTTCATTATGCACCAAAAGCTGAAAAAACAATAGATTTCAGAAATGAAAAAATAATTGGCAGAAAACATAGAGATTAGTTAAACTCATATATTATCAAAAATTGCAAAATGGCAGAGGGATTACATTGTCGAAAGACTTTGTTTGAGGAACAAAAAGAAAAAATACCTCTCTATTATTGTGAAGCTCTTTTCATTGTTAAACATTTTTTAATCTCACATAACGTATTAGAACAATGTTTTAACTGCCTCAGTCACATTGTAACCTAAGACCTATAAATTAGGATCAATTAAATGCATATGAATATTTCCTTGTGTTAAACATCAAATTTTTACATAAATTTTCATCATAAAACAGAAGGGCTGCCAAAACCTCAAGGATTTAAGAAATGAGAAAAAAAAAAAGTTGACCAAAAAACCTAGAGAGTTACACTCACATGTTACCAAAAGAAATGACCAAATAGCAGAGAGATTAGGCTGTCAAGAAACTTTGTTCCAACCATTAATGAAATGCCATCCGGATGCTTCTGAAGATTATATGCAACACCATAACGAAAGAAAATAGAGATTTTACCTCAGATACCATCCCTCAGCTAGGTCTAAATAAAGTTAGGGTAGGTGACCTCCCGGGAAGGCCTAGTGCTTCACCTCTGTGAGCATCACCTAGATGCAATGAGTGCTAAGTGGACCATTCATTATCATGAGAGATGGGTTCTTGTGAACTACTACTCATGAAACATGGGTCAATGAGTTTGACTCGTAAAGCTACATGGTTGAACCTTGATAGCAATATCACAATCTGACACGCTGTGGAAAATACCTCCTACTTATTGATTGATGAGCTAAAGGGGCTCTATAATGAATGGTTCATAAGGCACAACACTTGCTGACAGTTTTGCAAATGGGGTTGCAAGCTAAATGGGCTTAACCTTTAGGAAAACTTCATGGTTAAGCACGCTTGAGTTGGAGTAGTACTAGGATGAGTGACCTCCCAGGAAGGCCCAGTGCTTCACCTCTGTGAGCATCACCTGGATGCAATGAGTGCTAAGTGGACCATTCATTATCATGAGAGATGAGTTCTTGTGAACCACTACTCATGAAACATGGTTCAATGAGTTTGACTCATAAAGCTACACAATTGAATCTTGATAGCGATATCACAATTTGACACACTGTGGAAAATACCTCCTACTCATCAATTGATGAGCTAAAGGGGCTCTATAATGAATGGTTCATAAGGCACAACACTTGCTAAAGAATTTGCAAATGGGGTTGCAAGCTAAGTGAGCTTAACCTTCGGAAAAACTATGTGGTTAAGCACGCTTGAGCTCGAGTAGTTTTGGGATGGGTGACCTCCCGAGAAGGCCCAATGCTTCACCTTTGTGAGCATCACCTAGATGCAACGAGTGCTAAGTGGACCATTCATTATCATGAGAGATAGGTTCTTGTGAACCACTACTCATGAAACATGGGTCAATGAGTTTGACTCATAAAGCTACGTGGTTGAATCCTGATAGCAATATCAAAATTTGACACGCTGTGGAAAATACCTCCTACTTATCGATTGAAGAGCTATAGGGGCTCTTTAATGAGTGGTTCATAAGGCACAACACTTGCTGAAGGTTTTGCAAATGGGGTTGCAAGCTAAGTGGGATTAACCTTCGGGAAAACTCTGTGGTTAAGCATGCTTGAGCTGGAGTAGTACTAGGATGGGTGACCTCTCGGGAAGGCCCGGTGCTTCACCTCTGTGAGCATCACCTAGATGCAATGAGTGCTAAGTGGAACATTCATTATCATGAGAGATGGGTTCTTGTGAACCACTACTCATGAAACATGGGTCAATGAGTTTGACTTTTAAAGCTACATAGTTGAATCCTGATAGCAATATCACAATTTGACACGCTATCGAAAATACCTCCTACTTATCAATTGATGAGCTAACGGGGCTCTATAATGAATGGTTCATAAGGCACAACACTTGCTAAAAGTTTTGCAAATGAGTTTGCAACCTAAGTGGGCTTAACCTTCGAGAAAACTCTGTGGTTAAGCATGCTTGAGTTGGAGTAGTACTGGGATGGGTGACCTCCCGGGAAGGCCCAGTGCTTCACCTCTGTGAGCATCACCTAGATGCAATGAGTGCTAAGTGGACCATTCATTATCATGAGAGATGGGTTCTTGTGAACCACTACTCATGAAACATGGGTCAATGAGTTTGCCTCGTAAAGCCACACAGTTGAATCCTGATAGCAATATCGCAATTTGACACACTATGGAAAATACCTCCTACTTATCAATTGATAAGCTAAAGGGGCTCTATAATGAATGGTTCATAAGGCACAACACTTGTTGAAGGTTTTGCAAACGGAGTTGAAAGCTAAGTGAGTTTAACCTTCGGGAAAACTCTGTGGTTAAGCACACTTGAGCTAGAGTAGTATTGGGATAGGTGACCTCCCGGGAAGGCCCAGTGCTTCACCTTTGTGAGCATCACCTAGATGAAATGAGTGCTAAGTGAACCATTCATTATCATGAGAGATGGGTTCTTGTGAACCACTACTCATGAAACTTGGGTCAATGAGTTTGACTCATAAAGCTACACAGTTGAATCCTCATAGCAATATCACAATTAGGCTTTTCGTTTTATTTAGTTATCAAAACAAGACATAAACATAGTTCAATATTACCAAAGCATATATAAACTCTAAGGTTGAATTGGAGAAGCAAAAATGGAATTCCTCTAACCACGTTCCTAGTCATTATTACCACGCCAAGCACACACTATACTTGTAACATGCACTATCAAGAATAATGATCACCCCCCCTTAAGTTCATTATCTAAGGCATATAAGAAGCAGTAAGAGCAGCTGGCGTTATTATGTCCCCTGAATACTTTCCAGGACACAGACCAGCTGCACTCCTCTTTCAAGAACAATAAATTTTTAAAAAGTAATCGAACAGAAAATGTCCTACAGATAAGGGCCCATAAGGTTATCAACTTGACCATGTGCTTGTTAAATAATTAAGGAAATCTCAGAATATATTTTGCAGTAATACAATTGCAGTCATCTGTCACTGATTTTCAAAGTCTTCAGTTTCCCTAATGGTTGTATAATTCCTGGCTCATAACATGTTAATTTAAAAAAAATATTCAATTATGATACTATATCTAGGTCGCTAGAAACTTTAAAGCCTCAAACTAGCGATTTGCAATTGAAGTGCTTTCCCATAACAAAGGATTTATAAATTGCTAAATGTCTAGCATAGTTAAAAGCCCTTTGGTAGACCATGATTTTTTGGCAGTCAACAAGTAGCGATCACACAGGAGCTCAATGATTGAGTACATGGTAAGATGGTTTCACTTAGCTCACCTCATTCTGATCACCAGCATAATCATCTCCTACAAACTGTCTAAGATATTCTTCAAATTCCTCATCAGGTGCCTGCAAAACAACATAAAGAATATTTATTAGGATAATCTTACTCTTGTCCACTGTCACGGAAGGGAACAGGAATAAGAGCATGTCAACATTTAGTTTTAGTGTTTACACAATCCCACTAATAACTTTTCCAAAATACATCATTTCATTATGACTTTCATGATCATAAGTTAAAGAAAACTATCGACATAAAACATTCTTAAGAGAGAACTGAAAACTACAATGTAGGTGTACTTTCATGCAAAAGAAAGAATTATCTACCCTATGATATCTTTCCATTTTAAGAACCTGATTAGGTATCTTCTCTGAAAGATTCTACAATCGGGTTATCTTGTTTATGAAGAATTCTGAAAGTCTTAATAATAAAAAAACTTGAAATATATTTATTGATAAATGCAATCATACAAAATTGTTAAAGATAACAAAGTCCAAATGAGACATCATCTCACCAAGCGAACATCAAAGGCTTTCGCAACTCCAGCAACCGAAACATCAGAATGAATAGGTCCCACACCACCAAAGATAAACACCTGAAGTTATCCATTTTGCATTAAATATTAAGGAAATTTCCCAAAAGTTACTGTGATAAACAGGCTGACAACAAAAGATTGCTATGCATTTTAGCACACAAATTTACTTTGAATGAGGACAGTAAATACAGAAGGCAAACAAAAAACAAGAACTGCATAATAAAGCAGAATACCAAAGTTTATCAGTTTTACCATATCGCTAACTTGAATCCGCTGTTCAACTGCTTCAGAGATGGCATCAATCTGCGTTCATCCGAAAAGTAAAAATGCTACTCCTCAATATACATGGCTGAGCAGATCACCTATTAAGTTGTAGGGAGTTCATATTTAAAAAAGGTGTGCAGTACAACATGCAAGAAAATAAAATACAGTCATGATATATATATTATTGCTAAGCCTTTTTCTTCAAGTCACTTGGCAGGTTCATAAATTCTCAGCTAATTCATCTACCATTGGAAATTGCATACTTTAGTAGCTACATACATAATATGCGTAGCCCATAAAACATAACATTTGATACAGGCCACTATCTTATCCTAGGTAAAGATAACAAGAGATTAAGAAAAATATTCAATTCATGTAATAGTAATTCGTAGACTTTCTATATGAGATGTAAAATATGTAACAAATTATACATGTTGAATGTTCAAAAAAACGAGTCCTTCATATTAGTGTTCATCTTGTTGTATGCAGAGATTCCTCTTGTCAAGGCAAGCAGCAGTCAAGTGGGGCACAATTGACAAACATTCAAGGCCATCTCAAACTCAATCCTCCATTTCCAAACACTAAACCTTGAAGACAAGGAGATAGAAGATGAAAGCTCCTTACACACATCAACATTCACAAGGAACCTGGCCAACAGTACCCACTTCCTAGAACGAGTCACTAGGTCAGTGGTGATGAGTTGCCCGAAAGAGTTTCCAATATCTATCACTACCTCATCATCCCAGTACTCCAATGGAAGACCAGGCAACCTAACCCAAATGGGGAACTTGCTAAAGTCCTCCATCATAGGACCAAAGCCGGGTTTCCACCTTTGGAGGAAGAGCCACAAGCGCCCAATGAATCAAGAACCACAAATCAAATATACTGGTCTAATTGCTCCAACAAAATATTGTATTAGAGCGGCATGAATGTTGTTAAAAATCAGAAATAAACATGTTGGAAAATAAATGATTCAACACAAATAAATCAGAATTTTAAACTAGAAACCTCGTGAGGGGAAAAATCAGCTTGGTAGCAGCAATTGCTCTTCTACCTTCATGGAATTTATCAAAAGAACAAGCATCTACAAATTATGAACAGCTGAATTCTTCTAATTCTCCTCAACACTACACTCAAATCTTCCATCTCATGCCAAATCACATACTCTCCACCTATATTTATAATTCTTGGTGATGTTGAAGAACTCCCCAGGCCCTAGAAGAACCCTTTGAAAGTTGGAAGTGGAAAGGACAATTTCACTTCTGAGATTTCAAGAGTCATAGCTCAAATCTGCTAAAGCCACTCCATCCTATGCAGGTTCAACCCTATAAATGTGGGTTCAACCTGAAAAGTGTGGAATTGTACCTACTCTTTTTGTGAGTCATTGTTTCTGTCATTTTCCTGAAGTCAGCTTACTTCAAGTTTAGATTCATTTTCATTCCATCTCCCTTCTTAGAGAGGCTTTTGGTTCCACACAAACATAATGACACTCTAAGTGGGCGAAGAGTTCACCCACTCTTTCTTTGGAGTATCATTTTGCTTAGTTCACTTTTGGCCTGTAATTCCCATTTTCGAAGACTTTGGTACCCTGTTTTTTATTTCCCTTGTTTTTATTTACAATACCGCATCCTCTAAAAGCTTGTCTTTTCCATCAACACCCAAGTTTTCCACAAAAGATAGTGCATGTTCCTCTTCTTCATCCAACATAGAAGGCTCATAAAAATGTAAGTATTCACAATTTACAATCAAATGCATTTCACTAAAGGGGGTAGATCAATTCTAATAGCATTTTCACCCATGACCTCTAGAATAGTGAAAGGTTCATATCTAAGTGACTTAATTTCTTGGCTTGTCCCTACAATCTTTCCTTACCTAAGAAAAGCCACACTTGATCTGCCATCTTGAGTTTATGTTCCTGCCTACACTGGTCATGTCTTTCTTTGTACAAATTTTGGGTCTTCTCCATTTGCTTTTTACTTTGAGTTGGATTTGCCTAATCCTCTCGACAAATTTTTATTTTTGGCCATTCTACATCTTGTCCTACAGGTTATTCTTGCTGTTCCAAGGCTACATCAAGTGGACTTGATAGAAAATACCAAAAGCATGCCTCAAAAGGTGATTGATAAATAGAAGAATGAATTTCTCTATTAAAAGAGTGTTGAATGAAGGGAAGAGATTAACCTCCTCTATTAAAAGAGTATCCATCAATTTGTGTGTGAAAAGCAATACTCTTTTTTAGCCTCGTATCCATCATGCTTCACAAAGTGGACCAAAAGTTTCTAACAAATCTTGTAGCTCTATCTCAGTATGCACATTTTTTTGAATCTATATACTATTACAAAATACTAATCATTTCCATGCCTACTCATAGGTAATCCTCCTACAAAGTCCATAGAAATGCTTTACCATGGCCTCGTGGGGATAGGAAGTGGCAAATGCATTCCTTTCTTGCTTTAGATTTTCCAGTGCAACATAACTTGCAACCTCTAACAAACCTTGCTACTTCTTACTATATTTTAGTCCAAAACGCATACCTTTGCGAATGAGCCATTGCTTTTCCAACACAAAAGTGACCCACCACTATGGAGGTGAGCATCTCCCTTTGAGAAGAAACCTTTGTAGTCTTAGTGTTGGTGTAATAAGGTCTTGTACCTAGCTAATTCCTAGTAGGGGGACTTATTCACATGTTAAGTTTACTTAGATCTTAGATGACCTTCTAGAAGTCTTAGTTGTCTAGATAAGATCTTATCATATCTTATCTTCTTTGACTTTTTTGTCAAGTTAGTTGTCTCATAACATAGGATCAAGACACATGTCACAATCTTGTCTAATCCTATCTCTCACCTTTCCTTTATAAGCAAGGCCTTTCATGTAAATATTGAATCCATCTTGCATCCATAATCAAGCAACCTATTCTTTCCATTTCCTCTCTTGTGGAAGATATTTTGATCTTGCAGCTGTTCCTGGGGTGTTGGGTGTTCACCATTAACCTTCTTTGAGATAGAATTTTTCATCACTTTTTACTACCTCTTGAGCTTTTAGCTCTTTGAACTTATTTCCAAAGTCTTCATCATTAGCATATTCTTCCAAATATTCCTCTTTTGTAGAAGCTTCCAATTGCATTCCCACAGCCACAGCTGAAATTGGTTTTAAAACAAGTGTCCTTGAAAATATGTTTGGTAGCATATTAGCTTTTTTTTATTACTTGATCACCAAATGAAACTGTTGTAAGAATCTCATCCATTTGTAGTGTCTTGCGTGCTGTAATTTATTTTGTGCTTGCAAATATTATAGAGGTTGATGATCAATATGCATAATAATTTCTTTACCAAACAACTAATGCCTTCATTTTTTAATTGCTTGAACTAGTGCATATAATTCTCTATCATAAACAGCATATCCTCTAACTGCTGAAGTTAAAAACCTTTGAATGATAACAAGCAGCTTTACCACCTTGAAGCAAGACAATACCCACAGCATATTCACTTGAATCAGTCTCCACCTCTGAAGGTTGCTGCAAGTTAGGAAGAGCAAACACAGGAGTATGAGTTATTTCATTTGTGAATGTTTCAAACGAAGGAATAAATTTCCTCATACATTGAGCAGCCCCTACAAAACTCTAATTTCAGTAGCCCTCTTTTGTGTAGGTCAATTCATTATGGCTTCTACTTTAGAAAGATCTATCCTCAATTCCTCTCCTCCAACCACATCCTAGATATACCAAAGATTCTTTGCCAAATTCACACTTTTTCATGTTACAAGGTAATTGGTTCTCTTTTAATACTTGCAAGAATTGTTTTATATGGACAAGATGTATTTCTCATGCTGTATGAAAAAATAGGATGTCATCTAGATATACAATCATAGTCGTATATATGAAATCCCTTAATACATCATTCATAAACCTCATAAAAGTAGTCAATGCATTATGCAAACCAAATGGAATAACTAATCATTCATAAAATCCTTGCTTTGTTTTGAAAGTTGATTTCGAAGTGTGCTCCTTCTGTGCACTTGATAATAACCAGATTTGAGATTCAATTTTGGAAAATGCTTAGCATGTTATAGTTGGTCAAACAAATCATGTATTCTTGGAAAAACATGTGCATTTTTAATGGTGATTTAATGCTCCATAATCAATACACATCCAACAAGAACCACCCTTCTTCCATACCATCACAATAGACAAACCACAAGGTGAAGTACTAGGAAATATGACCCCTTGTTCAAGAAGCTTTTGAAGTTGTTTCTTTGGCCTCATTGCTCTCTAAAAGCAATTGCTGATATAATCCAATATTTTGTAAAGTGGATAGAGGTGGCAGTTGAGTCTCATGCTCTGCCTCCCTTCTTGGTGGAAACTCCCTTTGGTCAAGGAACACTTCCTATAGAAGATGATAAGACTTCACCCAAACCTTTCAATTCAGAGTCAGTCACAGTAGAAATATCCAATCCATTATTTTTCTTATCTTTCAAGAAAAGTAAACGAAATTGCTTGGTTTCTTGAATTAATTTAATAGCTTAATTGCTTGCATTGCAACTTTTTCCTCAGTTTGGTGCCTTTCGATGATATATTTAATGCTATCTTTGACCCATCTTTATTTGTTAGCCCTCCTCATAAAATTGCATCCCTAACATACAAGTATACACTACCAAGCACTATGTCGAAAGCATCAAGAGGAATTACATTTACATCTACTTCAACAACATATTGTGCATTCACACCAAATTGGAATTTCCACTTCTTTGTTACTTGTATTTTTAAATCCCTTTTCCCCATAGTTGCCAGGAGACAAGTACTCGTACTGGTACGGGCAGGAGACTAGTATCCGTACCACCATACCAGTACATCTATTTTTGAAAAATAGGAGACGGGGTACTTGGAGACACCATTCTTTTTAATATAATTTAATAATTTATAAATCTGCTACATTAAAACTATAAATATCATGACATTGAACTTTCAAAACAAAAACACTGGTAAAGTTTTACATCAAATTTCAAGTTTAAACACACAAATGTCAAAGTGTCAAAGAGTTCATACTACATATTTGATATTGCATATTGAAATTCAGAAATGTCAATTCATTTTTTTTCTTTTCATATGGAAACTTGTCAAAACGTAGGGTTTTTTTTTAAAATGAAAAATTAAGCAAACGATGGTGAGATGTCTCTTGCAAGTAGGGACATCTCTGAAAAGTATTTGCTACAGGGAAATGCATTCCAACACCCGAGATGTGTCCCAAGGGGTCGGAGACACGTCTCCGTGCAACTATGCTTTTCACCCATCACAGAGGATTTGTGTGAGGATGTTTGCATGTTTAAGGCCAAGTCTTTTAACCATTTCATTTGAACTTAGATTGAATTGTGAACTAAAATCTACAATTGTATTAACCCTTGTATTCTTCACTTGTAATTTCAATATTAAATGTTTGTTAATCTCTTTGATTGTATCCTTATCCATTATGTTGGTGGGTCTGCATCCAAGCCTATCATCTACATAAAAACTATGTTACCAAATTACTCAAAAACTAGGCTAATTCCAAGTACAAAACATCTTGATATCAAAGTCTACATGGAATCAGTGTGGAATCAAGTAGAGTTTGAAATTTTTGTGTCTTGACCTCAGAGAAACCATGAACAACATTCTTTATTCCTGAAAAATTAAAAACCCTAAACAGATAGAAAAATTCAAACATCTTTAACTGCACTCATTTTGAATAATTGTTTCAGACGTTGAACAAATTGAAAATGTTATTGTTATTTTTATGGTCTTTAATTTTAATGGAGTCTATAACATGAGGGGTAGGTGAAAGAATCGATGTGTTGGGTGGTGGTAGAGATAAGCAATGGATCAGTGTTTTCCTCATTCATAAAATTGTTTCAGTTCAAAGTTACGGGCGGAACAAATGCATTGTTCAATTTCTGACTAATTAAAGGACAGAAAAAACCAACACCATTTCAAAGTTTGTGGACATTTGTTCATATGCAGCAATTTTCCTCCACTTTAGTCTCTTTCCCATGTTAGTATAGGGCATTCCAAGAGAGATGTCTCAATTTTTTCAACTCGTGAGGGATTTTCTTAAGCAATGATTCCATCAAAGTAAGAGAGGGACTTTAGAATATAGTCCATGATAAAGGGGCCCAACAACTAGTGATTGTCAAGTGTAACCCTTCAATAATTTTTACATATTTTTAAAATTTTATAATTTAAAATAGTTTAATAATTAATATTATAAAATAATTTTAAAACTTAAACTAGTATATATTATATTAGTATATTGTTTATTACATTATATATTAATAATTATATAATAATAATATAAAATTTGAAAATTATAACTTAAAATTTTGTATATATACCATACAACATTATTAAATATTAATATATAGTTAATATATTTAATATTTAATTTTTAATGTATATATTTGTGTTTTTTATATGTTTTTTGTATGAACATACCCAAACATGCCCGACCCTCCAAAATAATGTCATACTAGCATACCATACCCATGTACCCATATCTGTACCCGATTCGGCAACTTAGCATCAAAATTATATTCTATATATTGTTACCATGGACTTTATGAGTCCTTATTCGTTTCTTAGGATGTAGTTTAGAATGTAATTTCCAACACTTAGCATTTACATGCCCAACAATTTTGCAAAGGCTACAATGATTCTTCGTATCTTTATTTTTTTGTACAACAATATTATCATTTTTTATCTTCCATTTATCTTTGAAATGTTTGTTCTTTTTCTTGGAAGACTCTCCTTCACCTCTCTTATTCTCTTCATCCACATAATATGCTTGGGCATGTGCTTCATCCAAGTTCTTCGGCTTCATGGTAACCACCCTCCCTTAAATATGGGTATGAAGCCCTCTAAGATACTTCTTGAGCATGTCCTTCTCATCCAAACCCATGTCGTTCAACATAGCTTTCCTTTAAACTCTATAGTATAATCCTACACGCATTGCCTATTTGTTTGTCTATAATACATCCATTTAATTTTCAACTTTTCACATTTAATTATGTAATTATCCCACCATACAAGAGAGTGACATTTGATTTTAAGGCAAGCAAAAGATATTTTTTGTGCCCCATCAACTTTATGCACAGCAAAACATACTTTCATTTCTTTAATCCATGGTTCCAAGATTTCCGCATTAATTTGCCCATCAAAAGTTTTAATTGGTTTTGTTTCCCTTTTTAATCTTCAAATGGCTCTTCCAATAAATCTCCACTTTTTATATCTTATTCATCTCCAATGCTCTTATTTCTTGGCAAGAGCTTTCACCAAGTCACCCAGAAAAGATTGTTCTTGTACCATTTTTAATAATATTTATTTTTTGCTTTGTCATGTATTCTTGTTGTTGGACCAACTATTGTTGATTTTCTTGTTACACCCCGATTGTATAGCTACTATTGCATAGGGCAATTGAGTGTAATGTTTGAATCTTTGAGATGAATAAAACATGTTTTTGTTGTCAAAATGAATGTACTCTATTTAAATGATTGTCTCATTTGATTGATACTTCTATCAATGTTATCCTTGATGAATGTTGCATACATAGTATTGAATTATGAATATTCTAAACTTAATATGTTTTGTATACTGTTGATGTTGTGAACAAGTTACTGCCGAGATTATATGTCTATGGATGCAGGAACAATAACTATTCCTCCAGGCGGAGGGGAGACATCACTCGGGAGAGGGGCTTGGTCGAGTAACCGGTAAAGTTAATCAAATTGAGCATACACACACTTCACTAAGGGTTTTGGGAACTGAGTCAGATTGAGTTGTCTTAATAAGTCATCCTTAGGCTTAGGAGTTTTGGATTACTTCTTTACGCTTTATGAGTGGTGTTACTTGTTGATTGACTTACTGTTCTATGAGCCTTGAATGTGAAATGTGAACTGATAAGTGTGGTATAGACAGGATGTATATGCGTATACATGTACCACTCATATGTACGTAACAGCATGTATGACATTTCGATACAGATGTATGATGGGCAATTATTATGGCATTCACATTTGTCGACATGGCATACATACGAATACGTATACATGGCCGGTACACCTATAAACATATGCACACTAGCTATAATGTTGTTATAACGTTATATTGATGCCTGGAATTTACAGTTAAACGTATATATACATGTTTGTACAAACACGTGTATTAAGGGTACGCTGATTGGCTTGTAATACACATATTTGGATAATTAAATACAAATATGTATAGATATATTTAAATGTAAATATTTGAATGTGTTTATATATATATTTAATATTATATTTAATATAAACATTATTATAGTTTTACCTGGAATAAAATATATAGATATATACATATATTTAAATACGGTAAATAAAACTATAATAGGATATATATTTAATATAATGAAAAATATAAATATAATATCTTGTTTATATTTTAAATAAATATTACCTTGGAAAATAATTAAATTTGACTTGTCTAGTCATATGGCAAATAAAATGCATTTACCATAAGTAAAGAAAGTATTTTCGACTTCTATAGTCTATTGGGGAAATACATTTGAAAAAGCCATGAAGAATTTAAATGATATACATTATAAACTTTTGAAAGGTTTAAGCAAATACGTTTTAAACCTTGAGTTTGCTGAAAATCACGAATTCCCTTCATTGAGGAAAAAACGCGAACTGTGGAGAATGGCGCAAACTGTAAATGCTGAGATTGAATGGAAGTTCGGAATAAGGTAAACCGCGCAGCTCCTCACGCCAAAAGACCAAGTCATATGCAGCAATGTCACCATTCTGGAGATGTGAATGGAAGGGTGGAATGAAAGCCAGATGGCTGTGTTTTTACCTTGACGTTTTCTTACCTGGATTTAATCCGCCATTGTTGGGCGCCTATGAAGAGTAACACCTGTAGGTGTCTGTCATTCGTAATTTGCCATGTGAGAGTTGAAACATTCTTCATAAATTAGGTCGAATCATCTTCCTTTTTGCTGAGTATCATGCTAGATTGCTGCCACTGCATAATTTAACATTTTCAATAAGAAAGGTGTAGAATTCTCATGCCTAAAATGTAGTAAGCATGAGAATTCGAAACCTATAAATATAGGAGTTTCTCTCATTGTGATACACACGAATTTCCTATCTGTTTTTGCTTGAAAACGAATTCCTTTTGAGAGCCATATTTCGACATTGCTATAGAAGCATTTGTTGGATAACCATACTCTGTTGTTGTAGAAGCATTTGCTTGAGAGCCATATTTTGTCATTGCTGTATAGCATTTGTTTGAGAGCCAACTTGCATATATCCCATCACCATTTATGAGAGACCGGTATATATATGCTGCAAGCATAAAATATAAAACCAGTAATAGAAACCAGAATTGAGAGGAGTGAAACTACAGAAGGAAGAGAAGTAGTTGCAGACTGGAATCATTTACAGCAAAGAAACAGGCATGTGAAATGTCTTTGATTAATTCTATATGCTAATTGATCTGCTTGAATTAGAATTTCTTTGTGAAAGGAACTAAAATAGGAAAGTACTAGAAGAAATTCTGTTGGAATAGAATAGCTTGTTGTTATGAAATAACTTGGGGAAAGCTTGTTTGTGAAAAGTGAAAGGAATGTTGGTTTGTGAAAAGAATAGCTTGTTATTAAGAAATACTTAATTTCATTGAGAAAGCTTGTTTTTAAGTAAATAGCTTGATTTCATTAGAATAGCTTGAATTCTTGAGAATGACTTGTTTATAAAACAAAAACTCGTTCATAAGGGGAAAAGCCTGTTTATAGCTTGTTATGGAAAAATAGATAGTCCATGTTATAAAGGGAATGTTTGAAATGAATTTATTTGAATACTGCTTGAATTCCTTATATAAAGGAAAAGAGGAACTAGTTATTAAATACTAGGTCGAGGGTGGAACCAATACCAAGGTAGTCTAAAGCTTTAAAGTTAGTAGGTTAACTAGGAAAAGCTATGTACTCCATGGATAAAGAATTCCATGTTAGGAGTTACCCGAGGGACCCTTGTTGACTGCATTTCAATTCCTGATTAAGTAGTTTGTTTGAAGGCAGGTTGTCTGAAACAGGATATACCTCCCTTATGTAACTATTATAGTAGAATGTCTAAAGGTAGGTAATATGAAACAGGATATACCTATCTTGTGTAAATCTCTTAGAAAAATGTTGTAGGTTAGTCTGGGATAAAAGATTATCCAAAAGTAAAGGACAATACCTATGCGTAGTGTAAGATAGCCTTAAGTCAAATCGGCCCTGAGTAGTGTATATGATAGATGACCTTCATTCGAAGTACTAAATGTGAATACTTTGGCCAAAGTAGTGCAAGGTACGACATCCACTTAGATGTGAGATAGTTGAGACTACACTGTCAACTCATTGTGATCCATCATGCTAGTTTGGGATTGTGAAATAGCAAGTTCTAGATGTATAGGACACAGCACTATGCTCAGTTGGGTTGTCGCAGCCGGTTACTTTACCAATCTCTTCGTTCGAAGGGAGGGCCATCTATCGAATGATAGATGTGCGGGGGACCGCATTAACAATCTGTGGTTGGCGGAAAAGCACCTGAGTGATGTTTCTCCTCCACAGCAGGCGACAGATACACCAAGATTTGAAAGGAAGGGAACCTGGACCGTCTTACTACTATTTGTAACGACCCCGTCCTTGGGTAATTAAAATTTTTCCACATTTCACTTCAAACATATAAATGTAACAAGTAACAAAGACATTACAATAAAATTCTTCCTTTCTTTATTGATAATTACATGCCAGTTACAATATGTTTTTCCACATGGATTCCATTTCCATTGGAAATATAATTCAGAGTACAAAAGTAAAACAATTACATACATAGCTCGTAAGCTTTTTGCACAAATAGTAGTAAGATGGTCCAGGATTCCTTCCTTACAAATCTTGGTGTATCTGTCACCTGCTGTGGAGGAGAAACATCACTCAGGCGCTTTTCCGCCAACCACGGACTGTTAATGCGGTCCCCCGCACATCTATCATTCAATAGATGGCCCTCCCTTCGAACGAAGAGATTGGTAAAGTAACCGGCTGCGACAACCCAACTGAGCATAGTGTTGTGTCCTATACATCTAGAACTTGCTATTTCACAATCCCGAACTAGCATGATGGATCACAATGAACTGACAGTGTAGTCTCAACTGTCTCACATCTAAGTGGATGTCGTACCTTCCACTACTTTGGCCAAAGTATTCTCATTCAGTACTTCGAATGAAGGTCATCTATCATATACACTATCGAGGGCCAATTTGATTTAAGACTATCTTACACTATGCATAGGTATCGTCCTTTACTTTTGGATAATCTTTAATCCCAGACTAACCTACAACATTTTCCTAAGATATTTACACAAGATAGGTATATCCTGTTTCAGATTACCTACCTTTAGACATTCTACTTCCATAGCTACATAAGGGAGGTATATCCTGTTTCAGACAACCTACCTTCAAACAAACTACTTAATCAGGAATTGGAACACAGTCAACAAGGTCTTTATACTATTCCTCCTAATCAGGAAATCTTTATCCTAAGAGTACTTTTAGCTTATCCCAGTTATCCCTATAACTTAAGCTTTAGACTACCTTGGTACTAATTCCATCCTTGACCTAGTATTTAATAACTAGTTCCTTTCTCCTTTATATAAGGAGTTCAAGCAGTATTCAAGTAATACAATTCATAATAAAGTATTCAAACATTTCCCTTTCAAGCTATTCTTTTAACAAGTTTTCCTATGAATTTAAGCTATTTCATTTCAACAAGCTTTTCCCTATGAAATTATACTATTTCATTTCAACAAGCTCTTAAGCTATTCCATGTTTTCACTATGAAACGAGTTATTCCTTAATTCAATAAGCCTTTTCTAATGAAATTAAGCTATTCCCAATTCAATACAATTCCTTTGAAAATAGAGACTTGTTGTGACCTTTTTCACACATCACCCCATCCAAGATGGGGAGCCCCTAATTTTTGCTCCATTCTGGTCTTTTGGCTTTGGTTAGTGCGTCTCTTTCTCTATCTCTGGTCCTTCCGGGGATGTCCCGTCGTTTGACCCAGGTTGAAGTATTGATTAAGTCTGTGTAATTGGGGTTTTCATCCTTCAGGCTTATTAAAGGTCAAACTGAGTTATAAAATTGAAATCCAAGCTTAGTACAACAGTCAGAAGGCTTCCAGCAGAGTCCCCCTAAATTTTCACTGTATTCCGGCAACTTGCTATTTTTAGTAAGTATTCAGTTTGGGGCTATTTTATCGAGATTTTGGAATTCTGTCAGTTCCACCACATTCAAGTAACATCAAGCTGCTTGCACGTAAATTTTGAGACAGATCGGACAATTTGCTATTTTTAGCAGCTCGGGCTTCAGGAGCCATTTCAGGGGTCAAACATATAATTCTTCATTGCATGTCCGGAGATTACTTCTGGGTTTCTCGAAACCTTCGCAGTGATGTAACATGCAAACCAAGATGATCACTTTCAGAGTTCAGCCTTAGGAGGCTATTTTTAGGGTTTGCATGCAGAGTTCTTCAACGCATGTCCGGATATTCCTTCTGGGTTTTTCGAGAGCTTCGCAACGGTGTGACATGCAAGCGGAGAAGATCAAGTTTCGAGGACTTACTATTTTTAGCCAGTGCATGCATGCAGACCAGTTTTCTCGGTTTTTCTGGGTTTCTTGAGATCCCACAGGCAATATGACATGCAAAATCATCCGGCGGTGGATGAGTCACTTTTCAGGCAGTTTCTATTTTTAGTAGGTACACTCTGGCAGCCGCCTGACACTCCAGTTCAGCAAGCAGAACGACATGCAAAAGGAACGAGGTCAAACGGAGACCGTTCGGGATACATGCAGGTCAAATTAGGGTTTCCACTTTTATAGGGGGTGAAATCCAGAAATTGTCAAAACGAAGCACCTCACCAACATCAGCACACTTCAAGGTACTTGCTGGAAAAATTTGAGCGAAATCAGAGAACTTACTATTTTTAGTAAGTCAGGGCATGGCTATAAATAGCAGGTCAGGGCAGAGGACTGGCAAAACAGGTTCACAAGGCGAAGAAGATCAGATGGTGAAATTTTCAGGCAGAACGGAATTGAGGAAGTCAAGGAAATCAAAGACTTACTATAAATAGCATGTGGCTATAAATAGCAGGCTGACATGTGGGATTGGCGAAACGGGTTCACAAGGCAAAGAGGGTCGTATGGCGAAACTTTCAGGCAAAACGGAGCTATATGGGTCGAAAATCAAGGGACTTTCTAAAAATAGCCTGACTTACCCAAAATAGACGGTGAAGGTGAAGGCAGGCAGAGGTATGAAAAATTTTCTAAGTCAAAAATGAAAGCTTCCCCCATGAAATGCGCCCTCAAGTCAAGGCTCACATGTGAAAAATTGTCTAAGGCAAAAAAAATAAAAGTAAGCTATGTCAAATGCGCCCTCATCTTGGAAACTCTACATGTTAAATGCGCTCAAGGAGGATGTTGCCTAGTGAAAAGGAGGCTAAGGCATGAAAAGAAAGTAGAGGGGTGGAAATGCGCCCTCAAATGGAAGCTCACCCCCTCATTTGCGCCCAGGGTAAAGTGAAGACCCTCCAAAAAGTGCTAAGGCGTGAAATTGGAAGTAAGCTATGTCAAATGCGCCCATGTTGGAGGATGCTTGAAAAAAAATCTAAGGCATGGAAAGTAAAAAAATGTGAGCATGAGGTGAGAATGCGCCCTCAAGTAGAAGTGGACCACATCAAATGCGCCCTTGTGCTAGGAATAGTTGGTCCGAAATTTTTCTAAGTATAAAAATGAAAGTAGCCAGGTGTATTTGCGCCCTCAACTTGAAAGTTCAACATGCCAAATGCGCCCTCACCTTGGAAGAATATTGAAGGTGTTGGAAAATATTCTAAGGCAACAAAATGGAAGCATGCTAGTGAAAATGCGCCCATGATAAAGTGAAAGCTTCCTATGTCAAATGCGCCCAAGGTTATTGGAGCCTAAAAAACGCCTAAGTCATTGAAATGAAAGTTGAGGGTATGAAATGCGCCTACTTCATGAATTGAAATTTGCCTAGCTGAAATGCGCCTAAGGCAAAAGTGCAAGCTTCAAGGGTGAAATGCGCCCAACTTGTTGTAGAGGTAAGTGAATATTTTTTTTTCCAAGGCATGGATTGAAAGCTTGCCACTCTAAATGCGCCCATGAAGAAGATGAGTTAGAAGGGATTTTAAGTATGAGAAATATAAAAATGGACCCTTCAAAATGCGTCCGAGGGAGAAAGGTCGGAAATTTTCCTAAGTAAAACAAAAACTCCCTAGGCCAAATACGCCCAAGTTGAGCAAAATGATGAAAAGAGGTGAAGGCGCCCAAAGAATGAAAGGACTTACTTTTATTTCTAAGTGGGTGAAAGTGAAGAGGTTGAAATAAAATGCCAAGGAGAAGTATACGCCTAGGGGGGATGAAAATTTAAATTTTCTACTAAGTGTATGAGGTGGAGAAATTCCTAGGGCGTGAGAATTTGAAAAATTGAAAGAGTGTGTGAATATGAAAATTTTCCAGAGGCATCTAAACGGGGTTGACAACTTGATGAAATATTTTTCTAAGTAAAAATTAAATGAACCTCTTTAGAACGCACCCATGGGTTGACAGAGTTAAAAAAATTAATTTCCTAAGGGAAATTTTAATATTTTCAGAAGAAATTCGTTTTGCCTAGATTATTTTCCTAACGGAAATTAAATCTCAGAGGATGAGTTATTTCGAACAGGCAAGTGATTTTAAATCACCCGGAGTTGAATATTTTAAAGAGGAAATTTAAAATGTCTAAGGCAAATTTTATGAAATTGAGGATTTAAATGACAGACATTTTAAAAAGTTGGAAATAAATTTACACTCCCATGAATTTTTTGGGTTGAATTTAATTAAACTATGCGAGAATTCTTAAATGAAATTTTCAAACCGAATCAAGTTTTTTTCTCGCAAGTTGTTTAAATCACCAAGTGTTAACTGGTAGACCAAGAGAAAAAATTTGAATTTTTACAAGGAAGGAATCATTATTAATGGCAACTGCCATAATGACTGGCTGACGACTAGCCCACTACTGCGCTTGAATTAGAAGATTCTAAACGAAGAGAGTGGAGAATTGATGAGGGTGCTAAAAATAGCCCCAGCCTTACTTGGCAAGATTCTTCGAGAAGAATTATTTAAACAGTCTCTTCTCTCATTTCTCCTCACATTTTTTCGAAGTTGAAGTTGCTGAAGAAGTTCTTGAGAGATTGAAATATTTTCGAAGTTGTTGAGGAGAGAAATTCTTTGAGAGTTTATTTTATTTCGGAGTATTGAGTTGCTGAAAGGGCGAAGCGCTGGAGAATTTTTTTTATTTGCCGAGACTCTTTCTTTCGAAAAGTTGAGAGTATGTTGCTACAATCTCGAAGTTGAAGGTTGAAGTTGTTGCAGATTTCCGGAGTTGCTGGAAGATTTATCTTTTTGAAGTTGCTGCAGAGCATTGAGTTGCAGAAGTTTATTGTGTGCTGAAGATCTTATTCTCGGAGTGTTGAGGAAGTTTGTTTCGAGCTGCAAAAGAGTTGCTGCAGAGTTGCTTTATTCGAGCTGCTGAAAGTTAGTTGCTGTTGAAGTTGAGAAGAAGTCGAAAGTTGCTGAGGTTAACGGAAGTTGAGACAAAAGATTTAATTTATGTTGTGCTGAGAAAGTAACCACATTGCTGAAAGTTAGTAGTTGGCTGTGATTTTCTTCGCTAGTCAGAAGTGCAGTCGTTGAAAGCTTCTTTATAAGCTCAGAGCTTTTATACAGTTTGAGGTTTGGAGTTAGATAATTATGCTGAAGAATTTTATTTTCAAAAGCTAACTCCACATCCGCAGCCGTCTCGGAGGCCATTTTATTTTATTATAAATCTGCAAGCTAACTTATTATTATTCTATTTTATTTTGCAGATGGCTGGAGCAAAGGATGTTGCTGGAACAAGCAGAGCCGCAGGCAGAGCTGCAAACGTTGAAACGGCCAAGGCTAGCTCATCCCGGCAGGCAATGATCAAAAGGCTCGCCAAGTCAGTTCTTCCAAACTCGGTAATTGTCTCCAAGCTGGCAGGGTTAAGTGACACCAACCTCGGGTCATTTAATCTAAATGCACTCAAGTCTAGGATGTATGGACTGGGAGGCCATCAACCGTCAGTCACAACGCATAACATCATGAAGAGTGGTATCTATGCAGCCGCTAGTTTTCCGCCAGCAATTCAGTGCCTGGAGCTAATTATGGAGTGTGCAAACCACTACAAGCCGGAGCGTAGAACCATTGTCTCGCCGGATGGCAAATTGCTTGCCAACTTCACGCCAGATGCCATCGGAGAGGCATTTGGGATTCCTACTGCCGAAAAGATGCTCTACAGATCAAAGGAGAGGGCGGATAAAATGTACTCCACCTCCTTCGAGAGGGTTGTGCGGTCATCAACAGAGTTTGGATGCAAAAGCCAAAGCCACCTCGCACTAGACTCCCAAAGCAGATAATTGCCGAAGATGTAAAACAGGAATACTGCGACTTGATGATGATGCTGAGCCGAATAAATGGGAGTGCACAAGCCTACTTCTTCGAGCCATGGATGTTCTACTTCATCGAGATCATATTGGAGGGAAAGGAATGTGTTGACTGGGCAAGAATGATCAGTGATAACATAGATGAGCAGTTCAGGAGCCTGAGGGGGACGAAAACCTTTTACATGAGCTCGTATGTGATATATATGCTGGCAAGAATGACCAAGTATCGAGGGATTACATACAAGGAGCCAATAGGCTGTGCACCTGATCAGTTCAAAATCCATGAGGCCTGCACACAGTTGCATCTAGCTAACCCTGCCAGTTACAAACGGGCTAATGATGCATTCACAATGCACATCATGAGGACCCTTCAGCGGAGAACGCAGCAAAGAGTATCCAAAGAGGCACAAGCATTGATCGAGGAATACGGATATTGGCTCATCCAATTTCCGAAATTCACTTACATTAGGCTGCAGGGGTTCACTTCGTATCCATACCGGCTACCGAGGTACCCCACCGATCACATTATAATGCTGGAAATATCTAGGCAGTTGATCGCCTATGATAAGATTCAGAAAAAGAAGAAGGGTGGACTTGACTTTCCTATTGCCATGGGAAATTCCACTGAGGTGTGTCCCTCCTTGCAGGCAGCTCGAGAGGCAGAGGATGAGCTGCAATTCTATCATCTATCGTATCACACAGGCAGACAGGATTTTGATCCGTACAAAAACATCCGAATGATACAGAACGTCGAGTACCGACACAAGGCCCACATTGAAGACTTTTGGGCAAATGCTGTTGATGAGGTTGAAATAAGGAAAAGGATGTTTTCCAGGCTTCCCCTCAAATTGATCAGGGAATGTGAGATCATTCCAGTTCCCGACCAGGTGGAAGAGGATGTCAACGTTATGCAACCCGACTATGGTTCAGTTAGGGATACTCCGGTCCCACCACCTGATTGGTCCGAGCCAGAAATCATGGACTTGGACACGCTCTCTATTCCAGTGTTGACTTTCACAAGGGCTTGGGTCGATAGACATGTATGCAGACTTAAGAGCAGATCGATCGCCCTTACTTATAGCTTGATGGGTGACCCAAGGCCGCTATCGGTGAAAAGGGGAAAACAGGTTGCTCAAACACCGGAAGCACAAGTAGAAGTACCAACCCAGCCGATACCGTTGAGGATGGAACAAGCATCACCTATGCACTCACAAACTCGGTCTTCGAGTTTGAGAGTGATTTCATTATTTGCTGATCAGAGGGCAGGATTGGGTGAAGAGCGGGAGCTTGAGGAGGTGGATCAACCCAACATCCGAGAATCAGATAGTATAAGCGTCAGTGTATCCAGGGCTGGCCAACAAGAAGAAGAAGATGAAACAGTGGCTGACACTCGTTTCCAACAGATGTTGGACATGACATTGGAGGAAGAGGAAAACACAGAACAGGGGACCCAAGGGTAAGGAGATACACAGCTCGTGGAAGATGATGAGCCCGAGCAGAGCAGTGCAAGAAGAGAGGAAGTGCACGAGGCGGAGGCAACAGAAGAGCAGCCCCTCGTCATTTGCAATCCGCAGCACACGGTGCCGGATTGGCTTTCAAACAGAATGAGAAGAGAACCCGAGGATGATACAGATCCAGCCATCGAGATGGAGGAGTTCCTTAGGAGGATCAGCGCGCCACCAGAAAAGAAAAAGGCCAGGAAGTTTTCAAAGATCTCGACTGATGAGTCAAGCTCTCGCACGCTTCAGGTGGCTGTTCCGAGGGAGGAGTATGATCGAGCCGAGGAGAGGCCCGAGAACTATGTGATCACCACCGTAGAGTTGGGTCGTCCTACGGGAGCCCAAATTGTCGAGGAGTTCGATAACTCCTATCAGGCGCTGAAGGATCAGTTGCTCCGCACAGAAGTGAAGTATAAGAAATTGAAGAAGGAGCACAAAACCTTGATAGGATATGTGCAGAGTCTAGCACGTCCAGGTGAACCGGCAAACCCAACGGTAGAACGTCCACCAGAGCTTCCGAGGGAGTCAATTGTTGGCTTAGAGGATTTGAAGAGGATGGAAACGGAAGCAGACAAGTGGGTTAGCCATGTTCGTACTGAGACAGGGAAATTCATGGAGGACCTCGCCAATGCTTATCGGCAGGCCTCAAGTATTTTGGCACGGATGGACATGGTGGATCAGGCCTGGGTCGATACTCGCATCTATCAGACGAAGACTGTACTTCGTTTGGGGGCTTTGATGCATATACCTCTGCAAACTTTGGTGGGTGGAGGTGTGATTCAGGATGGTGACAGGTATGATTTCACCAGTTGGTACTCCTTGGTGGTCACAGGCCGTGGATTTCACGATGCAGCAAGGTCAGATTCAGCCAGAGTGAGGAAAACAATGGGTAACATCTTAGAAGGAGTCCTTAATACATTAGAAGCCATATTTGCTAGAAAGTTGGCCCCAGAGGAAATAACTGTTGATGGCTTGAAAGATAAACTGGCTCCATTCTTCTCAGCTGCGAAGTCGCTTGTCCTGGATGACTTTGAGAATGTCTCCACTTTCTCTAGTATTATCCAGCATACCCAGGACGCCTTAGTGGCATGGAAGAAGTCTTACATCCGACACGGTCAGACGGTAGCAGTCTTGGAGTTCCAGTTCAACCACATTCCACCGATTTCTGCCCAGGAGGTTGAAGTAGTATTGGCCTGGTTGATCGAGTTTGCTATCTGGGAGAAAGCCAGTGGGAACGCGCTGCTTGATGAAGATCTTCTTGATGATGGTAGTGGGCATTAATTGCTCATTATGATTCCTGCAGGGGAGTGGAGAATATTCTGTGCATTCATTGCCCACTCCTCTCTGTGGCGGTTTTTAGGGCAGAAACCCTAATCAGGGCATAGGTGGCTCGATCTGAGCCCTTCATTGTAATTCAATCTGAGCCGTCCGTTGAAATGGGCTAGCTATAAAAGGGGCATCCCCCCTCATTTGTAATCTATTAGAATTAGAATCAGAGATAGATCAGAGCTAGACAGAGATAGAAAGTGATAGAAGTTAAAGTAGAGCTAGGGGTTAGCTTAGTTGGAAAGGAAAGAAAGACTTTCCCTTTGAAAGTTTTTGCAAAAGATTGTTGTGTAAGACTCTCATGATATAAAGATTTCATTGATTGGTGACTTCATTTTGTGTTGTGGGCAGTTGACGAGATCTTTTCGTCTTTCCAATTCAAATAGAGTAAAGTAAAGTAGATTTGTTTCATGCAAGTAGTTATTAGCTGTGGAATGTGGTGTTTAATTTGAGCAAGTCTTCTCTCGTCCATACCACTAGCGGACTTGCTGACGGCTGGTTCGCCTTGCATGGTCAACTGGAGTAGTAGCGCTTAACTTCGATTGTGGCTCATATGTCCATATGCATCATTGTGATGGTATGAACATGTTGTGTCATGGTTTGAATATTTCTCTCATCCTTTGAAGATTGCACCAACTTTGTGGAAGTTGTCTGAAGGGAGGCAAAGCGGAGTTTGGTTTGAAGATTGTCCGAATTGATCTTCACATTCCACCCTTTAGAAGTAGATCGTAGACTTCCTATCCTTACTCCCTTTAAATTCAGCATTTTCCGAGTCAGTCCAGATACCAGAACAATATTGTCAAATTTTTCATGTCCTAATTGCTTCACAAAATCGAACAACTACGTAAGTCCCCTTGGAATAATCCAGCAAAACACATCAACCAACTGAGTCTATTCGTGATAAAAGGAACCTTGGAGTTGAACGCATGAACTTTCACGCAATCTTAGCATGCAGAATACTTTGATCAAGAGAGAATAGAGTGACCGTTGGACAACTTTATTCTGTGTTGATGTCGTCATAAAAAACACGTCAACAAGACTTTCTAATATTTTCCTTTCATGCTATAACATAATGCAAGCATAATCAAAGCAAGCAAATAACTCATTTTTAATTCAAATGACAGAAATTCTAAAAAGACATTCCTCATGCCTGATTCCCTTGCTGCGAAATGAGTTTGATCGGTAGCTTCTGCTCTTCCTCCACAGTCCTTCACAGTCTTTACCAATACTTCTCACAGCATGAACAAGTATAACTCTCAGGTAAATGCAGTACAGTAATGAGGGAATGTAGCTCTCAGCATATAGTCACAGCAAGATAATATATGGTTCTCAGTAATGCAATCACAGCAAGATAGTGTATGGCTCTCACAACACTTAAATAGTAAAGAAGGATTAAGGCTCACAGCAAAGCTAAACAGCAATGATGGTTTAAGGCTCACAACAAAACTAAACAGCAATGATGGTTTGCAGCTCTTTAACACATGAAATTCATAATTGCAAATGCAGAGGAAAGTGGTGTAAAAATAACAATGGGAGTAACCTCTTATATAGGTTTCGAATTCTCATGTTTACTACATTGTAGGCATGAGAATTCGACACCTCTCCTATTGACATTGTCAAAATGTGCAGTGGCAAACAAATAACTAGTTACTCAGCAAAATTAAGTGATGAATCAACCTCATTTTCGAAGAATGCTTCAACTCTCACATGGTAAATTCGTGAAGCAGCCACGTACAGGCGTAATCATCAAAAATGCCCTCAAAAATGGCGGAATGAATGAACAGTGGCGTTTTTAGTTCACAGTCGAAAACGTCAAGGGTTACACACGCAACACCTTTGGCCTCCTTCTGCCCACGCGTCCCAAAATGGTGGCGTTTCAGCATCCGCGACCAGGTCCAAGATGTGCGAGTTGGGCGCGGGATTCTCCTTGCTGCATTTTCCATTTTTCTCAGCTTCCACAGTCGCGCGATTTCTTCCCGTGAAGAAATCCGCGATTTTTAGTGTTTCAAACATTTTCACTTTAAATCTATTAAAGTCTATAGTTTCAAACATATAAATTTCCTATAATATTTTCCATGTTTATTTCTCAATGGTCTTATGAATTTCGAAATGCCTTTCCCCAATAATACTTCCCACGTATTTTCCAAAGGTTTGTAAATTTCGAAATTCTTTTATTCCAAATGATAAATGTATTATAACTACCAAATAACTATATAAGTCCATTTCAAATATTTCCAAGGCAAAGTCATTTTAATATATATATTAAAATGTTATAAATACATTTAGCATTATATTTAATATAAACTATTATAGCTTTTATTTCACCTTTATTAAAATATATGAATATATCTATACAATATCCAAATATTAATATAGATATACCAATATATTTCATTATCGATAAAACTATAATAATGTCTATATTAAATATATTTATAAATATATCCACATTTACACTTAAACATATCTATACATGTTTATATTCCATTATCCAATCACGTGTATTATAGGCCAGTCAGAGTACCTTTAATATGCGTAATTGCACAAACATATATATATACATTTAACTGTAAATTCCAGGCATCAGTATAACTTATCAGTTCACATTCCACATTCAAGGTTCACAGAACAGTAAGTCAGTCAATCAAGTAACACCACTCATAAAGCATAAAGAAGTAATCAGAAACTCCTAAGCCTAAGGATGACTTATCATGACAACTCTATCTGACTTAGTGCCCAAAAACCCTCAGTGAAGTGTGTGTATGCTCAACGGATCAACTTTACCGGTTACTCGACCAAGCCCCTCTCCCGAGTGATGTCTCCCCTCCACCTGGAGGAATGGTTCCTGATCCTGCATCCATTGCCACAAAACCACGGCAGTTACTTGTTCACAACATTTGCAGTATATATATATAAATCAATTATAAAACAAGATTCATTATCCTGATATTCACATATATGCAGTATTTACCATGAATTACATCAATTGAAATAACATCAAATGAAACAACGTCAAATGAGCTAACATACATATTGATAACAAGGTGCAAACATCTCCAGATTTCACATTACATTCATTTCTACCTTTTATATCTCTAGTAAATAGTAACCTCATAATTCGGGATGTAACACTATTTGTGCAAAAGCTTGTGAGCTTTGTATGTAATTGTTTTACTTTTGTACTCTGATTTATATTTACAATGAAAATGGAACTCATGTGGAAATATATATTGTAACTTGCATGTACTTATCAATGAAGAAAGGATCGTTTCTATTGTAATGTCTTTGTTACTTGTTACTTTTATATGTTGAAATGAAATGTTAGAAAAATTTTAATTACCCAAGGATGGGGTCGTTACGTTTCTGTCACACATTTCATATTATTTTCCAATGCAGTCACCCGTGCATGCAACTCCTCCATTTGGGATTTCTTTGCTCTAGTAATTGTCAAACAAAAAATACACTTCCACAACCCACAAAGATCAAACTGTTTTCTTACCAGAATGATTCATACTCTCTAACTTAAACTAGAATTTAAGAACTACAAATATTAAATCTACTTTCAACTTACTCCAACAAATAAAATTATTAAAGAAGCATGAATGTTGTTGAAAAATCATATCATAAATATGCTGGAAAATAATTGATTCAACACAAATAACTGGAAACCTTGTGAGAGCAAAAACCAGCTTGGTGACAACAATTTTTTGTATACTTTCAATGGAATTAATTGCAAAAACAAGTACAGCAAAAGAAACAACAATATCCTCTA
Organism: Sequoiadendron giganteum; assembly: GCA_007115665.2. Classification (NCBI taxonomy): domain Eukaryota; kingdom Viridiplantae; phylum Streptophyta; class Pinopsida; order Cupressales; family Cupressaceae; genus Sequoiadendron; species Sequoiadendron giganteum. The sequence goes on from VCHN02000014.1 coordinate 11,824,818, forward strand.
CTACTCTCTCAAACCTCTAGAAACTATGAACTGCTGAATTCTTCTAATTCTCCTCAGTACAACACTCAAATCTTTCCTCTCATGCCAAATCACATACTTTCCACCTGTATTTATAATTTTTGGTGATGCTCGAGTATTCCCCCAGGCCCTTAAAGAAACCTCTAGAAGCTAGAAGAGAAAAGGGCATCATTTCATTTCAGTTCTGAGTTTTCAACAGTCAAGGATCAAATCCACAACTGCACATTTAACCCTGCAGGTGTGTCTATCCTATGCAAGTTCAACTCTACGAGTGCAGATTCAACCCAAAAAGTGCAAAATCAACCCTGCTCTTTCTGTAAATCTCTATCTCTGTCATTTTCCTAAATTCAACTTACCGTTCAAGTTTTAATTCTTCCTAATTCTTGTGGATCAATAATTAAAATATTCACAAAATGTACCTTCCTGTTTCCTCCCTGATGAGAGGAAGTTGTCCCAAGCTTTTTAAATGAGATGAGTAAAAAAAATCTCCAAAAGCGTTGACAAAAAACCACTTGACCTTTGTGGGTACAAAACTTTGGCTTGTATACCTCATGCTGGCTCACATCAACAACATGGATGTCAAAATTAACTAGAAGACCTAAGCAAAGATCAATGGATCCAAATGCTTGCAGAATAGTGTAAGGCCCATACCTGAAGGGTTTCAGCTTGTGATGTTAGTTCTGAAATCCCTTATCATCCAAATGAAGCCAAACATGATCACCAACTTGGCTGATATAAATAGGAGAGGCATGATGCCTTGAATTCATCCCATTTCTACTATAGAGAATGTTTTGAATCTGGGCATGAAGCTTGACCCTAGTCTGCACAAAGGGAACAGCTTGTCTTGCACCTTTGTTGGTGGTGCATATCTAGAGCTGGAAGAGCCACCAACAGTTCATAAGGCACCAAAGGTTGAAAGCCATAATTATATTGGCTTCTGACTAGTCCTTTGTATGATAAGTAAACGGATGCCCCTGTTACTTGAGTACCAGACCTATGGAAAATTGGGGGCCATCAATCTCCAATGGAAATGGTTGTTCCAAGTCAGGGAGAGAAGGTACTAGAGTGGTGTTATACCCAAAATGAAATTTTTGGCATTCTGCTTAAATTGAGCTAAACAACGTAAAAATGCCATTGAAAGTATGTTTTAAGTCAAACCAAATATGAAATCTTTGTGGGTTTCTGTCAAGGAACCTATGGTTAAAATTCTGAAAAAATGAAAATTAGGGTTTTACACCCCTATTTTTATGGAAACCCTAAAAAATAGGACCTTCCCGGAAATGATTGAAAATAATTTTGATAGGATTAATTGCCTTCACAATCACATTGATCAAGTCAGAATTATCAAAAATTATGTTTTACTCTGGTGGGTCTATTTCTATTTTTCAGGAACAAAGTTAGGAGCTCCGCAGCTATTAATGGCAGATTGGCTAGTACCAGGTGCTGAAAGCTAAACCTCAAAAGCTTCAACGAACAAACCATGGCGGAAAAGGATGAAAATGATGCCTTTCAACGAAGGAGATTCTCAAAACAGAAAAGGCCAAAATTTGGCTAAGTCTGGAAGGTGCACGTTTTGTCTACCAAGGCAAAACACAGTCTACAGTGGTTAAAAGCGCCCCTCTTGAAGAAAGGCGCCCTTGGACCTCAGAGGGCAAATCAAATCATTTGGCATTGTCAAAACAGTCATCCTCTTCACTTTCATACTGGCTCGACAATGAAACAATCAGCAAGATCATCTGACTCAGGGATCATTGACCAACCGTCAGCGAAGTACGGAGGATCCATTGACGACAGAAGTGCCAAATCAGAGAGCTTCAAGATAAAAGCGCCCGTGCTGGCCAGGGGCGCCCCTCAATTGCAGACACCAGATGAATCCAGAAGTTGCAGCTCTATACATGATATCTTTCCAGCCTCCTCCCGGCTACGTGATCAATCTAACAGCAAGTCCACAAGACACACCAGACGATCATGAGATGAGATCAAGCAGAAAAAGCCAAATTTGAAAAACTGGAAAGATAAGCCAGAAAATGGCTAAGGCATGGCTAAAAGTGCCCCTCTCAAGGAAAGGCGCCCTTTCCTAAAGGTACCCAGATTTAGCCAGAATCTTCACTGCCTCCTAGGATGACCTTCTCAGCTATGACCTATCTCGTCAGCGAGACTATCAGCAAGAACTTCTGACAAATCAATCGACTGATGGAGAAGGTCAAAGACTGGCAATCCACAACCAAGATGAAACCAAGCACAAGCTAAAAGCGCCCCTGCTGGCCAAGGGCGCCCTTTAGTTTGGAGGCCCAAAACTTGCCAGCTTCCACTGCAAAGTCAGGCATCGTGAACAAGACTGAACCAGCTACCCGACGCATTGTCAAGCAGAATCATCTGATTCATCAAACATCGGGAACGTCAGATCAAAGCAAAAAGGGTCTGAAAAGGTCAAAACGAAGAACAAGTCAATGAAAATTGACTAAGGCATTGTCAAAAGCGCCCCTTTCACGAAAAGGCGCCCTTCTTTCTGGAGACCTAAACTCAGTTTTCTAAGTTAACCTCTCCCAGGCATATCTAATCATACTGATCCCGCCTCGACAACAGAACTGTCGGACACTGCCCGAGATCAACTGAGTAACCTGAATCGAAGATCAAACGGGAGCACTTCAGCTAGCAAAATAGACAAAAAATGATCAAACTCAAGGTTGGACGCCTAAAAGAAGTCAAACATAAATGTTGACTTGAGTTAGCAAATTTGAAGCCAAAAAAAGAGAAAAACACTCCACAATCAGTGGAAATCATCTTTTGGAACTCCAAATCAGGCCTAAATGATGAGTTATCTTCCATACTTTGTGGATCTTAACCCTAATTGCCTTATATTCATGCTAGGCGTCCCTTTCCTCATTATTCTTTTTTGCAGGTTGAAGAATAAAACATCAAGTAGCTCCCAAGAACAAGTTTTCAAGATCTGGCAGGGGTTTTGAACGGATCTTCAATATTTTTGAAGATCATTGGCAGTAAAAGCATTCTTCTCCCAAGATTGCTTCCAGAGACAAATTATTGCAAAGTGGCAGTTTATAACTTCCAATCCATCTTCTGTCTAATTCCTCTACTCTTGTCTATATTTCTTTTGCATGTCACAGGAAACGACAGATTATCACAGATCTGACCAACTGGGTATGATCAGCACAGCTTTTTCAACAAAACCCACATGGTAGATTTTTTAAGAAAAAGTAGCCCTGCTACCCCTATTTTTTAGGGTTTTCGGAAAAAGTCATAATATTGAAAAATGAACAAACTGGGTTTGTTTGGTTTTGAAGCACGAACAAAACCCATGTGTTAAATTTTTTCGAGAAAAATCACTTTCTAGTGCCCTTGCTGCCTCTGCCACCGAAGGGCTCTTGCATGTCAAAGAAAAACTAGTTTTTTCGAATTTCTGACGATCTGGGTCTATTTAAAAAATCATTCTTAACAAAACCCATGTCTCAGAATTTTTCGTAAAAACTACCCACGGCGAGGCTATTTTTAGCAGTTCCAGAAAAGTGTTAGAACAGGGTCAAGTGCCCAGTCAATATTCAAGGTTTTCAGAATGCAGTACTCTCAGGTACAATACAAGACCACAACGGTCTTATACCATGATTACCTGAAAACGACTGATACGGACTTATGGCAGAAAAATCCAGACGTCAGTTCTGAAGACTTGGAGGGCATGAATCAAATCACATTCCAGAACATCGAAGAATCTGGTTTGTTTCAAGCAGCATCTATTCCAATCACCTTACAAAGCATCGAGCTTGTAATTGCTTGCACTAAGCATTACAACCCGACTACAAGACAGATCCTATCAGTAGACGGGAGGGTGATTTGCAGCTTGAAGCCGGTGGACATAGAGACTTGTTTTGCAATTCCACCATGCCCTACCAAGAAGGTCATATCAGTGACAGAATACGAAAAGGCATTCGAGGCTTCGAAGGACAAGTGTTCGCTTATAATGGCTAAACATTGGCTGAAAACAAAGAGAACCAGCTTGCCCAGATTGGTTGGTAGAGGAGAATTCAAAGACGAGTACGGAGTGCTAATCACCCTACTCAGCAGAGTCACTGGACAAGAGGAGGGAAAATCCTTCCAGCCGTGGATGTTCTACATTATTGGAGAGATAATCAGCAGAAAAGAACGTTACGATTGGGCCTCCCTGATCAGTGACACACTCCACCAACAATTCACCGGGTTTCTAGAAGAGCACCATTTCCACATGTGTTCATACCTGGTCTACCTGATAGCCTTCCAAGGCGATTTCAGAACATTAAACACTGTGGGAACCCTGGGTGTGCAAAAGGTACAAGAATACTTTCCTCGCTTGGAGTTCACTCTAGCGGAAAGACATTTCAAAAGGATAAATGACCTTTTTACTATGCACACCGTGCACGAGCTAGACCATGAGATGCACGTGCGTATTTCACCAGCAGCTAAGGCAGCAATGGTGGACTAGGCGGATTGGTTCATACAATTCCCCACTTTCACCTACATACGCGTGTATGGCTATAATGGCCACCCCGCCATGATGCCACGTTACCCCTCAGATAGCGTAGTGTTCATGGAATTCCCGAGGCAATTGGCCGAGGTTCACTCTTACCTTTGCATAAAGAAAAAGACTGCAGTGAACTTTCCTTCTCAGATGGGACTCTACAGATGCAGGACTGCAGCCGATGCAAGGTTGATAAGCCAACAAATAGTGAGATTTAATCTCAAGTACCTCATCGACAGGAGGCAATCCTATGACCCCAGAGGCATCTTCACAGCTCACCTTGAGCAAAGATCATCACATGAACCTTTCATGGAAGATTTTTCGTTCAACTGTGAGGATGAGTTCGAAGTGAGAAGAAGGAACCATAGCAGATTCAAGCTCTCGCAGATTGCAGAATTCATGTCAGAAGACATCGAGGCCTTATCTGAGGACGAAGAACAAGTTATTCTTTCTTCCTTCTTCACGGGTCTAGTGGATTCACAACCACTCGGCAAAGTAGACTGGTACGCGAAAGAGAGTACGTCTATTGAGGAAAGAACGGGTAGAGTAGTTCGACACAGTCAACTCTACCTGGACAGTAAAAGGACAAGGAAGGTAGTACTTCCCCGATCAGAGCCGCCAGCGGTTCAGTTTACACTACCTTCCACGTCTAGGAGGAAACCCAGACAGAAGAAGATGAGCTTTCCTCCAGAAGGAATGCGGATGTCAGGAAGCACATGGGGGAGAAAAGGAATTGCCAGCACAAGCCGGCAAGAGGTACAGGTGGAGACAGCCACCAATTTGCCTGAGACAGTTGAGACCGCTGCAACTACACAAGAACCAGTGATTGAAATAATCGCTGTAGAGATGGAAACCATTGTAGAAGAAGTTGCAGCAGAAGCGGTGCCAGTGATAGAAACAGAGCCACCATCTTCACCACCATCACAGAGGTCACAAAGTCCTATTGATTTGGACTCGCCACCACGAGACATTGCCACGGCACAGTCTCGTTCTTCTAGCATTCAGGGGATCTATGTTCCTCCTCCAAGCGATGCTAGCCGAGATTCTATCTGGCTGGAAAGCTTGCTTGGGAGAAAGAGGGAGAGACCTTCTTATCAGCTTGACTTCTCTGAATTCCATCATGTCCCACAAGACATGCCAGTAAAGAACTTGAAGAAGCAGACGCATGTAGAAAAGAATGCAGAGAACGAGGTTATCATAGAGACTGCTGCCTCACCTGAAGACAAAGATATACATAATGTGAGGGTTGAGGATTTCACGCTTTCAAAGGTGAACCTTGGAAAGACCACTCGACAGGTGGAGGCAGACCTTCTTGGAATTGCCTCGGCGAGTGTCAAAGAAAGGATGACAAAAGATGGACAAGACAAAGCAGCCTTGAAGGCTGAAATCCGTCAGCTAAAGTTGTACATTTCTAGTTTGATACATGACACTCCAAACTCCTCGGCTTTGCCTCAAGGACTGTTGGATCTCCCAGCTGAAAGAAACCATCATCAGTTGATTACATACGGTAAACACTTGAGACGTCAAGTGGATGAGTTTGTCGTCAAAGGGCGGTGTGTGTTGACAGAAGCATATCAGCTGAGAGACAGAGCACATGGACTTCGATCAGAAATCCAGAAGTCAGATGTAAAGGCAGCTCAAGAGAGGCCGAGAGAGGAGGTGACAGTTGCTGATTTGCAACAAGCATATGAATCAGTTACGACCACAGAAAATAAACACCATCTCTTTGAGTGGAAAGAACAGGTGGCATACAAGGTGAGAGCCTATGATGCCAACTCTGTGGAGCTGATTGACTATAGACGCTTCGTCGCCAATATTATCAACTTCGCAAGAACGTTGGTAATATCCTTCCCTGAGTTAGAATATCAGCGGGAAGGAGGAGAATATGTGGAACTTGAAACAGTGCAGACACGATTCCAGGAGGTCATCCGATCTTCATTCCTTGAAGATCCCAATAGCTGCAAATTAGCCAAAATTGCAGCCATGTCTGTCCAGTTAGATGAAGCAGCTGCCCAATGCATAACCTATCATCAGCAGCTTACGACGGGTGAAGAAATGCTTAGACGCCACATAGTCATCTTGAAGAGCATTAATTGCCCGGAGGCCGAAGAGGTCAATGACTGGATAGAGACTTTGTTGACCAGTGGTGAAGAGGTGTAAAGCACCAAGGGAGGACGTCCTACCCTCCAAATAGCATTAATGATGACTGAAGTCAACTTGATGCCCCTTTCCAAGTTGACTCCAGATCTCCACAGATCATGCATGTCAGATCCCACTAATCTAGGATGTCTATTTGACTCCCACGATTTGTGGATCTCAGATCTCCTCAAAAGGTGGATGTCTATTTGGAGACACATTTGTAACATAAGTTCACTTTTAGTTAGGTGTCAGTCAACTGAGGTAGACTTCCAGTTTGACTTTTGTTTAGTTTCAGTTAACTGAAGTAGATTTCCAGTTAACTGTTTGCTCACCTACTTTTAGACATAGAATAATATCTTGCTGATTGGCAAGAACTGTTTGTTAACTCAAGGAGATTTTAGGGTTGCCTACTCCTTTGAGTTTCTATAAATAAGAGCCTTAGGTTCTTTATTTGTTTAACCTTTATTTGCTAGCAAAATTGCTGCGCCACTGTTGCCAGAGTTCGCTTGTTTATATTTGTTCACTCTTGGATGAGAGTTCGTTGGTTGATCGCAATTGTGCATGATTTCGTGCCTTTGCTGTCCCGACCTTTGTAATTCTTTGAAGAACCTTGAAGAAATAAATCAGATGGTGCAAGCTTGATTGATCTAATTATTTGAGTTATTCAAAGTCTTGTTTTTAAATAGTGCATTGTTTCAATCTCCTCCTTGGACAGGTGTCGTCGCCTCCTTGGATATTTTGTCATCGATCATTATCGTTTGATGTTGTTTAATGATCTCTCTTGCAGCCTAGACTTTGGACAGGTGTCGTCACCTCCTCGGGAATCCTGTTAGAAAGGCCATCGTTCCTTGTTGTTTCCAGTGAGCTGCTTCCAAGCCTATACCTCGGATAGGGGTTCCTCCTCCTTGGCAAGTCTCAGATCCAGTTTACCGTAACGAGTGTTTGCTTGTATCGAGCCCTATCTTGGTATATATCCGAAGGTTCAGAGCCTCGGCCATATTCCATTGAGACGGAGGATTCAAGTGATCCAACCATACCATTTCGCTCCTACGCCCTCATGCTCTGTTTATCTTGAGGAGGTAGGATAGTTTAGAAGCTTAGTTAGTCGTAGTTAAGATCTGCAGAAACCAGAGAAAAAGCTTAGCTACGGCGCATTAGTTTATGCACCCTTGTATCCTGCCGCTGAGTAAAAAAGATAGGAAATCTTAGTACACCCCTTTTTTACAGTAGAAAATCAGCAAAGAGAGATCTTCCTCTCTATAATCCAAAGAGCATGTACTAACACACTTGCAATAGCTGTCCGTTTCCAATAAGCACTCCAGAGGTGCTAATTGAAACGCCAACAAGTGGAACAAGGAGCATCAAAAAGAGATTTGATTGCTTGGAATTTGGACACAGAATATTAACATTATCTGCCTTAGCTCCGACAATGATTCCAAGAATCAAAGGATCACACAGACTGACTTGTTTTAAGTGATAGTTCACCAGAGAGTAAGTCATTCTGTAGTCAGCAGAATTTATGGAAGCCATCAAAGTTAGCCTTGTAATCATGATAATAATGTGCTTCAAGTAGCATCAATCAAGTGGAGTGATGTAATAATCACTTGTATCCTAGAATGGTTAAATGGAGAATGTCAAAGAACACTAACACTTGCAAGACACGAGGCTCAAATCTGCCTCCTCTTGGGCCCATCCCATGTGGCATTGAAGTGGATATCTTGTATTTGGCAACTGAAGTTTGTCCACCAACTTTGTGACATGAGGTTCTTCTAGTTTCCATTCTCAAGGATAAGAACCATCAATCTGTACTTAACTTGACAGCTATGAACAAATAGTTGCCTCCTTAAAGTAGACACAATGACCATGTATAAGGAAGAGAGGAGGATAACAAGTGTAGGAATTGGATAACTAAATCTCTAGATCTTCAAGATGTGATTGTTACTCAGATAAAAAGACATTTACCTTCTTTTTTTGCAGAACATGAAGCCAATTATTTCTTTAATAATATAAAATTTTCTTCCTATTTCTATATGAAGAAATCAAACCCTGGTACTCTCAAGAATTCACAATTTTTGAGGGTGACTGAAAGAGTATCATAGGGGTTCCTCTTCCTGACAGAGAAACAGAAACTAGCAAATATGATTGTGCCCCAGGATCAGCACTTCTGAACATTATAGATGATATCTTTGATAAATTTGAGAGACTAACGATCAAACAACATTGATGGATACACTCGAAATGCTAACAATTACTCCCTTGCTCTCTACCCCTTCACTCTTCCTCTCATACATCCTCCAAAACATTCACCCATATGCCAAGAGCCCTGTTGCCATAGCTAAATGCTCTTCTCCTAAACAGAGAGAGTAACCTCTGAAAATTAGAGACAGCAGTATTACTTTTGCCCAGTCATTCAGCCCCTACAAAGAAGCAAAAGTTGATTCAACAGAGCATTCCTGGAGGTGAATTTTGAGAAGGATGGGACTGTCTCTGAATGGAAAAGTAGCTGCTGTCAAGAATATTATGGGTCAGAGAGAAGCAATAGTCTCTCAAATTGATTATGTAGCTAGGAGAGATTTCACTTTCAACAAGGAGCTTATAAGCTAGGATGAGTACCTACAGGACAGGCATAAAACAGGTAAAGGAGCTTGGATCCTACACTATGGCAAGACCATTCTGAAGCTATGAATATGAATACCAAGACTGTTGCACATCTGGATAATGGTTAGGCCAGAAACAGCAAAATGGTTAGTGTCCATTGCAGTTTTTTATGTATTTTTCTATATATTTTTTACAGTGTTTTAATATGGCTTGTGTGCTGTAGCAGACATTTTTATTAACAGTTATTCTTGGATATCTATTGGCAGTTCATGCTTTTTGTTAATTGCGATGTTCTAGTATTCTGACCTGCACAAGAACTCTGATTTTCAAAAGTCTGATTCAATTTTGTGTCTTGATGAGGCCAATTCCTTTGGCCCTAGTAATCTGGCTGAAATTTCTAATATGCATGTTGTTGATAGGAAATAAATAAATATTTTCTTTACGAGAAAGGGGAAATGGTTTTTAAAGTAACAATCAATACAAACAGAAGAAAACCCATCAATTGTCAGCATTATAAATTCAACTACCATTTGAAATAAAATTAAATTATGATTATTATATTAATGTCTATGGATAAGCAAGAAGAGTCAATAATGGTGTTTATATCATCTACCATGCAAATGTAAGTGAGTTCTCAGTTTATCGAAAGAAACAGGCAAAACAGCAAGATTCCATAAACAATGAATAACATAATACTAAAGCTCCATACAAGGACAGCACCATGGCCAAAACACACGGAACCAGCACATCCTCCCAACATCAGCTAAGTCCAATATCGATCATGTCCATTTTACCATTCACTGGCTTGCCAACAACTTAACAAATCCAAGTTGGTGGACAAAAAGATACAAGAAAATGCTCAAGCTGATAAATGTTTGGTGACACTGACCAAAACTCAATTCAAGTCAAAATAACTTTGATTTCTAAATCTATAAAATAACAATAAAAAATTTAATGTAATATAAATAGAGTGTAAACCTACCAAACTATAACTCTACTAATTGTTATATAAATAATGCATAACAGAGCATACCAAGAAATTGTTTATGATGAACATTGATCACTTTATTTCAAGTAATCCTTGTACAATCCAAATGTAGACCAGCCAGGATTGTGTATACAATCAAACTGCCTACTTGACTACAAGAAGCATATTGAAAGTACTTGACAGTTACAAAACTGTTGACAACCATTGAAAACCAATTCCTAAAAACTACACACAATCTGACAAGTGATTAATACATAGTCCAATACAAACATATAACAACATAGCAAATTAACTTTACAAACTAAATTGTCCCCACAAGAAAAAAATCAGATTCCTGGCTGACAAGCAAAGAACAAAACAAGACAGAATATGTAATATCAGAGAAAATCATCCTTTTTCGGTCCTACTTGCTGATGGTTTGCTCGTTCAGTCAAGATAGCATGATCAAAACCAAATGCTACACTGTGAAGATCTGACAGAGATCCTTGCAATGTTGAGATTTCCACACAGCCAACTTGAAATCAGCAAAGGGTTCCTCAGGTGGAGCGACAAAGGAAAATTTATTAATGATACACCAATTATTGCATCGAGTGTCATGCACCATAAAGGGAATGTACTTACTAGTGGCTATACAGTTTTATGAATTGTATCAGACCATACAAGCACAATTCCAAAAATGCTTCTAAAAGCTATCATTGTACCTAAATTGTATGGCTGAAAATCGGTAGTGTGCCTCAACTAGATGATGGTGTATGGTAGAAAGACTGTGTTGCTTCAAAACATGGTGAGCTTACAAAGATTTTCCTAGAATTTCAGAAAAATCCTCATAATGAAAGCCTTGTCCATTTCTATCACACTCCATGGATTTGCATTCACATAGATTGGCTTCCTGTTATATTTAATTCCCCATTAATCACAACACAAGCTTGCCAAAAACAAAAATCTAGGAACAAGGAATCAGAAATTTGAGCATTTGTATTTATTACTTTATTAAGTTCTGGAATACCATGCAACAAATCTATTACCTTTACAAATACTGTAGTTTGCAATACTTGCCTTGCAATAGCCTTGTCTCAACTAAATTTACCTATTGTTGCCTCCATATGGGATTGTTGTCTTTCTTCAATCATTTGATTTCCAACTTCCACTTTTGCTTCTCTATTGGTAGGTCCAAGTAATCTACCCTTCTTGTTTGAGACCTAGTTATTGTCATTACTTCATCCCCATCCACCACATCAATCATATTGATATTAGCTTGCTTCAAACATCTACCATCTCTGTGATTTTAAACATGTAAAATTTGTCCTATTTTAAACAATTCTCGTCATTAATCTTATACCACCTCCAGCACTAATTAATTAAGTCAGTTATTTAATGGATTAGGTCTCTCATGTCAGCTAATTAAAATTTTATTTAATTAGACTATGCTAACATTAGTTAATTAAATAAATCATTTTATTTAATTAACTACACTAATGTCCATCATCCCCCTCTTCATTTAAAAAAAATCATTAATCCTTTAATCCAAATTCACATCAACTATTCGCCTAATTTAAAATTCATAAAAATCCCAAGTGAAATCAGCATTTAATCATAGCCATCCAAATCACCAAATCAATCTTAACCATCAATCCCAGCTACCAATCAATTTTAAATCCAAATCATCAAATCCTAAATGAAGTAAATCTTAAATCCTAGACATCAAATCAATCAAGCAAATCCTTGCCATTTATTTCCAACTATTTTCCATCCAAATCCAAACTAACTTCTAATCTCAACCATCCACTTAATCCAATCAATCCCAACCCTCTTTACACCAACTACCAGCATTTAATTTCTCCTCCCTTCCAAATTTAAATTCAAAAATTCATCTCATTCAATTAGATATGCATTCTAAATCAGTCTCAACCCTCCATTCATCTCATCCCTCATCTATAAACCAACTTCATCCCTCAACCAAAGTAATGAAGATATGACACAAATGAGAAGAACCCATTAAAGTAGGTACAGATGGCACATTGAGGAATCCCAAGAGCAATCCAACATCAAGCATATCATGAGCTTATCCACACACACACTAGGTTTGCATTGATTCGTAATTTTCCAATTTAAATTTGCACTCTTAGTTTAATTGATTGGAGATAGTGGTACGATTAGAAGTAGGATTCAATTTTACATTTGTTTCCTTGTGTTTCCTTCATTTTTCTCCCCCTACGATGATCATCAAGCCCACAACATTGGCAAAAAAGTTTGAGAGTGCCTTGCTAGGGCAATCTCTTATGAAATGGCCCAACTTGTTGCACTTCTAACACGATATGATTGGTCAGCCTTGGCCATCATACTCTATTCATCTTCTAGTTCAAACCGCATTCTATCGTCTATTGTGTCTTTGATTCTAGTATCCACCAAGTGATGTACTTGTAGACATATTGGGAGATGCTCTTGAGACGGCATTTCTTGTTGAAAGATCTCCTTGAGCCAAGAGTATTTGGACACTCTTAATTTTTAGATGGTATAGGCAATTCTTAATTGAATGGCTCATAAGTTGGGATATTTCACAAAAACATCCTCTTGGGGCAATTGGTTTTGGTGTGAGCTACTATTTTACAATATGTGCACCAAAGATCTCTTCCTTCTTGTTTTGTGTCCTTATTTAGCTTTTTCATTATACTCATCATGTCTCTATGAAGAGCCTATACTGATCCTACTTCATTATAACAAATCAAAATCATCTTCACTTTTCCTTGAGTGGGAATATGTCTTGTTTTTTCTCTTCTATGTCCATTGCTCAATGGTATGCATCCTCATATGATGAGGGGGATACTATTTTCATCTTCTACCATACAGAGGTTATCAACCCTTCAATGAACCATCACCTCTTTACCCATCGATTGGTTCCTTCTCCAATCTCCTCAATCATTCTTTAAACCTCCTATGTAAAATCCCACCCTTATTTTTCCCACAATTTTTTCACCCGTTAGTGTTAGATGAAGCAAAGATAAGAAAGTTGAATAACAACCCTTCACATTCGGATCACCGAGATACCAAAGTGGGCAAGGTGAGAGCATACAGTGTAAGAGGATCTTTGCAAATACTAAAAGTAACAATGCTAACAGAAATATCACCTTCCACTTTCTGATCACCCAAATCCAAGTGTGAGCAAGGTGAGAGCATACAGTGGTTGGCTTACAATATTGAGCTTCTCTAAACTACCACTTCTTCAGTGGGGTGAGTAGTGAAATACAAAATGCATGAAAGTAAACAACGAGAGCACTTGGCGGCAAACCAACCACTTCCACTTTTCAGTGGGCAACAAGGAAAGTAATGCACTTGGCAGCAAAGCCAATCACTTCCACTTTTCAACGGGCAACAAGAATGAAATATAGGAAACTCAACCACTTATTCAGCGGGATTGAGAAAAACAATAAGCAAAGGCTCAACCACTTATTTAGCAAGAGCAACCACTTGTTTGGTGGGGTAAGTATCAAAGCAAATACAAGAGCATTCACCAACAGTACTACCGATGCTGTTACAATGAGCTCAACATAATCAAAATCAGATCATTACATACTGCTGCTCTGAGAGGTAAATGATAGAAATGTGAAGTAAACACCCTCTCAAGATGATAGAATGCAAGTATGTGAACACCCCCACAAAATAGAACAAGTATACCTCAAGATAGACCCAATGGAGGTCAAGAGAAAGGCAACTGGAAGCTGCAACAGGTCTGATAAATCAGAACAGAGGTCTGATTCGCAAGAACAGCAGACTTAAAACTCCGACCAGCAGAACCCCAATGAGCATAACTTCTTCTAGACTCCTTAAAATCACTTCAAACCTTGTCAAAACAGGCCTCAGCCTCCAACCCAAGCTACCAACGGCCTCCAAACAAGTCTGATTAGCAATGCCTCATGTCAAAAACCACCTAGAGCCAAGATGTATGGCCTAGGAAGGGGCAACCAGCCTCTAAAATTCCATTTTATCACCATAAATCCAGAAAATTGGCACAAGGGGGTGCCCAAGGCAATGGGATGGATTGGTCCAATGCCTAGAACCAAGTCTCCAACGTCTCCTCAGCTGCAACACAACATGGTACGGCCTAGGGCATAGAAAATGTACAGCCAGCAGCATAGAACTTCAGAAAATCACTCTCAAAGCACCTCCAAACTCTGCAAAATAGTTATCACACCAAAACATATAGCAAGAAAGCATAAGAACATTCCATAAACAAAAACAACTGAAAATCTTTCACCAAATCTCCAATGGTGACTCCTGCAATGAAGCCACTCCAATGTCCAGCTAGGGAGTATCTCTCAACTTTGAACTAGAGAAACTTTGAAGGTTTTCGTCTCCAAAGCCCTTGAGGGGATTCTATCCTCACTCTAACAGCATTTCGTTATCATCAAATAAACATGAGAAAATGAGAGCAAGTGAGGGCATTATATAACCTTGAGACCCAAAATTTTAAATTCACTTTTCCCTCTCAAATGGGACGCCCTATTTTGGAGAAATATAATATTTAATAAAAAACACTTTATCCTCAAACATTGGCATCCACTTTATCTTGGCAACAAATAAACCTTAAAATGCAAAAGTCACTAATTTGGGCGTCCAACAAATGAGTCCCCTTTTTAAAAACAACATAAAGTTGCTCCTCTAGGCGTGGGGGGGCAAAAAGGGAAATATTAACACTTGATTTATTTTGCCATTTCCAAACTCCAAAGACGGTGGATGCCAAACTACTAAATGTGATTGGACTCAGCACTAAAACAGCCAACACTGCTAAAACTAGAAACCCTACTCTGAAATGCTGCCAACGCCACTACTAGAAACAACACTTACTAAAAATAGCATACTATTAAAAATAGTAAGTGACTCCAATCTCAAAATGAGCACATTCTGGGTAGTCGTCGTAACTTACTAAAAATAATAAGTCTTAAAAAAGACACTACTAAAAATAGCAATGACTGCCCACCAAAGCTCTCTGAAAACCCAGAAAGACCCAACAACCCTTCTGGCAAACTCCTACAACTAGCTCTAGAAAAGCTGACAAGAAACCTTCAAGAATTTAGGAAACCCTAAAAAATGCCTCTGAGTAGCCCACAGGACTCCGGAAATGGGCTATCAAGTATAGGGCTAGAAAGGGGACATTACATCCTATTATAGGCTCATACATTTTCATGCATATCCTACCAAGTATTATAAATTTCAGCAACAATCTTCTTGTCATCCCTTAATGGTTAGAGTTTTTGTTCAAATGACTTCTTAGTTTGTCCCACACGGCTTTTTCAATATTTGGAATATCAATATACCAATCAATCCCCACTCTTGATAATGTGGCTACAAAACGTCTCACCCAAAACCATCAATCGATCTACCCATTTCTGATCCATATGGTAATACAAGTCCTAGAATTCCTTACAAGGTCTTCAAATCCATCTCTACTAAACTTCAACAACTTTGCCTTTTGACATTCAAACATGCTAGAGGAATCATCATTGCTTGATATAGTTGTAATGTCTAAAACCCTCTCCTCATAAATTCTAGTCAAGACATTTGTTTGATCCATAGTTGCAACACTCGCCAAAAACTCGGCGAGTTAAGGAAAACTCGCAAATTCTTTTGGACGGCGAGTTTTTAAGGCAATTGTACGCCGAAAAAACTTGCCGTACTTTTGGCGAGTTTTTCCAGAAAGTATAGCAAGTGTTCTGGAAAAACCCGTGACGTTGCCAAGGAGAGGTGTTAAAGGCTGGAAAATACAGTGAGTTAAGTTAAGACCAATGCGTTAGGATGAAAGCTCGTGCAACTGCTAGCCTTGCCCGATGATTAGTCCTAATTTGTGTTGTTTAAATTATATAGATGCATTGTTAGAATTTGTAAGTAGATTTTAGAAAAAAACCATTTATGTATCAACACCAGTTGTTGTGAGTAAATTGATAGAAAGAAGCAATTTTGAAGAAACAACATAAAAACAATAAAAATGTTGCATTTTCAAAGCAGTTTAAACACATCACTTTTCAAGGAAAAATGCTTCAAAAATGAAGAATCTGAAGGCCACGCAAGAAGAAAAATGTGCTTAAACCCCGGGACCCCGCAAAGGGCATTGCCCCTTGACCCCATTGGGGGTTGCCGCCCCCAGACCCCCGCCTTCAAATTTAAAAACAAAAGAACTTGGTGGGGGAATCGCACCAACAAAAAGTGATATTTTTATACCCCCTCTACATAAAGAATGCAACTTAGAATATATTGATCTTTCACCACCATTGTCACATGCATCTACAAATCTTATTCCTATAGATGAACAAGAACATATCATTGATGAATTTTTAGGACAATGGATTTTTGAAAATGATGCGATTTTGTATCTAATTTTCTTTCAAATCAATCAAATATAACTAGACTCAGCTTGTTTCTTCTATGTACTCATTTTATTGACTCATTGGATGCATCTTATCATTGAATTTTGCAACAAAAAAATGTGTTTTTAATGAAGCTTAAGCAATTTTTTAAGTTGCCGAGTTTTTTCCGTACCGTATTTTCCAAGCTTGGCGAGTTTTTGCAATTGGCGAGTTTTTCAACTATGGTTTGATCCTTTGGCACTTTGGACATGTCCAGACCCTCAACCCTTCCACAAACTTCAATGATCCAAACACTACTGGTTCCACCCTCAAGTTCTCTTCTTCCCACTCCAACCCTTTCTCCTAGTGTCTTAGCCTCATGTTCCTCAATCAGCAAATCTTCAATGCATTGAAGACTGCTTTTGTACGCTACCCACTCTTCATCTACCAAGAAGTCCTCTAGCTCCATTTCACCATGAAAACTTCCCTTGTTCAAGGGGGCTCGGTCAACTCTAAAGATTCATTTGTTTCTTCCTCCAACCGAGATCAGCAAGATTCATGCACCCTTCTTCAAGAAGAGGGAGTTGACTCTCTCATATGTTCGTAGTCAATTGGATACTCTCATATCTTCATTCCTAACTACAACTTCAACTATGGCTTTTTTCCTTTGATTCTAACTTCCACTTCAATTATGACAATGTAATTGTACTAATGGATTTCTAAAGTCAATTGCTTCTCACAACCTTCTTCTTCATTCTTGTTGTTCCACCAATCAAAGGGATCATCTAATTTCATGGTCTTCCCTCTAACTACACTATGATCTTCTTCCACATTTGTTGAAGCTTAATGGCATGAAATTTATTAGTCTCCAATTAATTGTCAATAGGTATTGACCAACGTTGGTTCTTTATGAATATGAGGTGACTTTGTGTCAACAATGGTACCAACATTTACTGTCAAACTATAAAACACCAATTGTAATATAAATAAAGCATAACAAAACATGTCAAGAAATTGCATATGAAGAACACTGATTGCTTTATTTTAGGGCTTTTTTATTTAGCTCTTTTTTAATTTAGTTTTATTTTTATTTAGTTTCTTTCTTTTTTATTTTTCTTTCATAAAGTTTCAAATATGCATTTTAAATTTTAATAATGGACGCTTATTTCATTTTGTTTTTATTTTGAATATTAACATTTAATAAGTTAATATTTAATATTTTAACATATTTATTTTATATCTTAAATTATTAATATATAAAATTTAACAAATTTAAATTAAATTAAACAAATATAATATTGTTTTATTTTAAAATTAACAAATTTAAATATTTAAATTAAAATTTAAAACTTAATAATATTTTAATTTATCTTTAATTAAATTAAACAAATATAGTATTGTTTTATTGTAAAATTCAAATTTAAATATCTAAATTAAAATTTAAAACTTATCTAAAAAAAATACAAAAATTAAAACTTATTAATACTTTTAATTTATAATTTATTAAATTTAATATAATATTTTATTTTTAATAACTTTAATCTACTATATATATAAAAATTAACAAATTTATAAATTTAAATTGAACTATTTTGATAATTTTGTGATATATTACTTATATTTAAAATATATATTTATAAGGTGAATTTAATCACGATTTTTTTTTAGTTTTTTCCCTTGTCGAACTTCATCCAAATTTTATTGTTGTCAAACAAGAACTTGAACTCAAACCTTGTGACATAGCCCACAAGTAATTAATAAATAGCTGGGTACAAACATATTTATGCATAACAAATTAATTTATATGAACTACAATGTCTACTTTCTTCAATTGTTCTTTGATGGTAAACATTCAACACTTTTAAGTCTCATCACAATCTAAAAGGTACCTGCCAACTGATTCTAATTGCTACATCTTGGAATTCGTTTCCAAAAATGTTGCATTTTCTTGTATCATATTTTAAAAGAACAACATCCATATCCTTCAATTGCTTCTAACAAAAAAGATCAATGCACTAAAAAAGTTTATTTTCAACATTGGTCCTTCCTATGCTCTTCCTACTAATATCAAATAATTTATACAGAATGATCTTTCACGTAAAGAACAGATAAAGAACTAGCCAAATGTGCTATTCGTAAATTACAAAATGTTCCCATGAAAATCAAAGCTTGGTGTATGAATACTTGTGTGCAAAGGTAGTAATGGAATTCAAATCACTAGCATAGCACATCATATATCTAGCAAAAGGAAGACAACGAATATAGCACCCAAATATGTAAAATGTGAAAAGCCAACTGAGATGAAAATAGTCCTTCCAATACAAGTAAGCCATTGGAAGATGGTTAAAGCCAAACTATTCATGCAAAGTTTTTTGATGAAAAGACTCTAAATTAAAACCAAGAATAAAAGCATACAGTCAAACCCTCAAAAAATATGAGCAGGATGGTATCACACCCCAAAGTCAAACCCTCAGTGCCAGGAGCAAAAATAACCACATGGCCCCAAAAAAGGAAACATCCACAAACAGAGCAAGTTCATGGCCCCACAAGGGAAACAGCCATATGTCCAGTTCAACAGAAATAAAAAAGAAATCATCAGTTTGACAGAAAAAGGAAAAGAAACTAATACAATTATGCCATAAGGGAAACACCAATATTTTGGGGGTAGAGGGGGGAGGGCAGTGCCCATCTGGGTTAATGCAAGTTTGACGATGATGAGAATAACAAACAAAAATATTCTCCTGCCTTCTTGTTTTCTCAGGATTTTAAAGTGCATCTATCATTTTTTCAGAAAGTGCAAGTATATTCCTTACATCATTAGGAACCACTGCCCGATAAGTGACTGCCCAACCTATGGAGTGAAGCTTCCTGCTCAAGGAAGATCCAAGGTGATCCTCTACAGCACCCCGCCTGCAGAAAAAGTCCAAGAAATCAGGGAAAAAAATTGGAACTTGCCAAGCTAGTTGAATGCTACAGAAAGCAGCTTAACTAAGCTATATTCATCAAAAAAAAATTCAGCATAAACAAATAAAAGATGGACAAAATAAAAGAAAAAATCCTTTTTCACTCACACAAAGTCCTCACAAAAAGTGATCCATGAATAACAATAAAATGAAACCATAAGCATCACAAAAGCCATACAATATGTGTCTAAAATATTTTAGTGATATAATAACAAGGCCTCTAATACATGTTTCTTAAATTGAGTACATATTATTGTAGTAGTTGCACAATTCTAGTTAAAAATTTACTTGATACTTGCAATCAACAAGATAGCACCTTTTGTCCATTTTACTGTTTCCTGATGGTTTCTTGTGTCTCTTTCCCACCACTGAAAAAAAATGTTTATGGCATGAGAAATCCTCATGCATATTTTCTCTATATATGCACACAAGCAGCTGATATGCCATTCGTACACAAGACCCTTGCATTCATTATCACGGGTTTCTGCGACAGACTAAAAAGCTTGTAATTAATAAAATCCTTGTAGCCACAAGAATCATTTGATAAAATAGACGAAAAGAAAAGATACATCAAGGACTTCAGTGTTAATAATTATTG
Source organism: Sequoiadendron giganteum (assembly GCA_007115665.2). Classification (NCBI taxonomy): domain Eukaryota; kingdom Viridiplantae; phylum Streptophyta; class Pinopsida; order Cupressales; family Cupressaceae; genus Sequoiadendron; species Sequoiadendron giganteum. The sequence continues at coordinate 11,844,967 of VCHN02000014.1, forward strand.
CACGAATGGTCTTACACATGTATATTTTTATTAAGCCAACGGTGGTGTAACTTTCAAATTGTTATAAGAACAAATTTAATCTTTCAGTGTTTATGTAAAAAGACAATTATATATGAAGTATAGATATTTTATTTGATTGATTTCTATTTCTATAAAGTATTGTTATGCATCAGAATTATAGTATCTAGCCAAGATTATAGCTATGTTTGCAATATTAATATATCCTATATATATATATATATATAGAGAGAGAGAGAGAGAGTGTGTGTGTGTGTGTGTGTGTGTTACTGTTTAGTATTAGTCTATTTTCAGAACCTGGGGTTCCTTTAGAGCCCTATATACTTGAAATATTTATTTTCAGTACTGGGTTTATGTTATAACCCTAGGGAAAGGATGGCTGAGAAACATCTGGAGGAAGAAAGAAATAAAGGTTCACATATGCAAACATATCAGTGAGACTTTGTTCCTACTTGCGTATTGCACTGAAATGTTACCCTTAATTTTTTCTTGATTTTTCAGTTCACATACAATGCAATCATGCACCTGTTAAGATTAGCTCCAAATCAAAACGATGTTGAAATAAACTCTAACCAACAATGCGCCCTAAAACCACTTAAGGAAGAGGGGCGGGAATATGGTCAGAGGATCCCTAGGATCTAATAACTCAATAATTGACTTGATTACAATTGAAAAGGAGAACTAAACTCAACACCAAGAATGTGCACACAAGATCCTTAAGAAGACGAGGTGCTAACATATGGTGGAGTGCTAATTATCAAATTGAAAGAACACTTATTTTGCTTTGCAGGCATCCACAAGCGGTGGGAATACTCCACTTATTCAATGGGTGTGATTATTACAATTATTTTAAGGCGGCAAGCCAGCCATGTAACCACACTTCCACTTGTACAGTGGGGGGTATACAAATCCTCACAACCACTTATTTCGTGGGGGGAATACAACATCAATTAAAGAAGCTTTATTAAACTCAACCACTAAAATAAACTAGAATTTGCAGCAATGAGACAATGGTTGTTAGTACTACTAATCAGCTCACAAACAAATAACATACAGTTGCAAATGAGAATGATATGCTTCCAAAAACACTCAATGGTTAGAGTAACACTTCCTCTAACATTTACAATGCCAAAATGATATAGAAAGAAACTCAGAACAGCATTATAGCAATTTCTAATTAATCTAATCAAAAACATGAAATACAGAAAATCAGATCAGCAAGGTGAGAATTCACCATAATGGACATATCTTTTTCAATTCAACTCGGAAAGCTCTCAAACCATAGCCAGTCAACAGCTAAGAGCTAGGCGTCCAACCTCCATTGAGAAAACGAGCCCAAAAAAGAAAGAAACAATTGGCACGATTCCCAAGACAATCAAGAAGAAAGGTACGACCTCCAGGAAGGGTGGACCTTCTCCCAAAAATCAGAAACTCAATGATAAAATCTACAAACTTGCAAAAAGGGGCGCCCTCCACAGTGGAACAGCATGGGCCAGTACCCAAAACGATAGAAAATTCGATGGCAAAGCTACGAACGGAAATTCGCTTCAGCCATGAACCAACCTGTTGACAGGTGTTTTATGACCACACCAACACAGAATAAAATGTCTAACGGTCACTCTATTCTCTCTTGATCAAAGTATTTTGCATGCTAAGATTGCGTGAGAGATCATGCGTTCAACTCCAAGGTTCCTTATGTCGTGAATAGACTCAGTTGGTTGATGTGAATATGCTGGGTATTCCGAAGGGACTTACGTAATTTGTTCAACTTTGCGAAGCACTTAAGACACGAATGATTTGACATTGATGCTCTGATTCCTAAGTTAACCGAGAAAATACTGAATTTAAGAGGGATAGGGGTAGGGATTCTACAATCTATTTCTAAAGGCTGGAATGCGAGGATCGACTTCAACAATCTTCAAACCAGACTTTGCTTCGCCTCCCTTCGGACAACTTTGACAAAGTTGGTGCAATCTTCAAAGGATGAGTAAGATGTTCAAATTATGATTCAGCAAGCACACACCATCACAACGATGCAAGTGAACATACGAATCACAACCGAAGTTAAGTACCAATATTCCAGTCGACCACACAGGGCGAACTTACCATCAGCAAGCCTGCTAGTGGTATGGATGAAAGAAGACTTGCTCAAACCAAACGCCACACTCCACAATTAACAACTACTTGCATGGAATTGAAATCTATCTTACTCTATCTACTTGAATTGGAAAGCAGAAAAATCCTTGTCAACCACTCACAACGAAAGAGAGAATCACCAATCAATGAAGTTTTTTATATTATGAGAGTTCTCCACAACAACCTTTTACAAAAAATTTCAAAGGGAAAGCCTTTCTTTCCTTTTCAAACTAAGCTAACTTCTAGCTCTACTCTCTATTCTAACTTCTATCCCCTCTACTCTCTGATTTCTTAATCTGATCTAGTTTCTAATAATCTTACAAATGGGGGGGTGCCCCTTTTATATCAAGCCCAATCCAATGGACGGCTTAGATTTAAATACAATGGAAGGTTCAGATTGAGCCACCTAAGCCCTGATTAGGGTTCTAGCCCTAAAAACCGCCATTGAGAGGAGTGGGGCAATGAATGCACTGGAGATTCTCCACTCCTCTGCAGGAACCACTATCTGTAATCAATGCACATAATCCCCTTCCAGAAGATCATCATCCAGAAGGGCGTTTCCCTTCTCCTTTTCGTTGGCTGCAAACTTGATGAACCTGGCCAACACCGCCTCAACTTCCTAATCTGAAATGGGAGGAATGTGATCCAATTGAAACTCCAATATTGTAACTGTTTGCCCATGCCGGGCACAAGATTTCTTCCAGGCAACAAGGGTGTCCTGGGTGTTCTGAATAATACTGGAGAACGTAAAGGTGTTCTCGAAATCATCCTGGACAAAATCCTTCACCTCAGAAAAGAATGGCGTTAATCTATTTTTCAAACCATGTGCAGTTACCTCTTCAAAAGTCAGCCTCCTGGCAAGGATAGCCTCCAACGTATTGAGGACTCCATCAAAGATGTTTGTCATGGCCTTTCTGACTCTGACCGAATCTGCCTACGATGCATCATAGAATCCTCGGCCCGTAATCACTGAAGAGTACCAGTCGGCGAAGTCATATCTATCTCCCTCCTGAATCACACCTCCCTCAACCAAAACCTGTAGAGGTGTGTGCATCAAAGCTCCTAAGCGAAGAACAACTCTCATTTGATAGATACGAGCCTCACCCCAAGCATGGTTAACTGCATCCATTTTTGCCATAATGTCGGAGGCTTGCTGATAGGCATGTGCAAGGTCTTCCATAAACTTTTTTGTTTCAACACGAACATTGGCAACCCATTTGTCTGCCTGCTGTGCCATTCTTTTCAAATCTTCTAAGCCACTGATTGACTCTCTGGGTAATACGGTTGGAAGCTCAATTGCCGGATTTTCTTGCCCACAAGGACGGGACAAGTGTTGCACATAGCCAATCAATGTTTTGTGCTCTACCTTCAATCTCTTATATTTGCCCTCAATATGGAACAACCTATCCTTCAGTGCCTCATATGAATTGTCGCACTCCTCAACCACCTGTGCTCCAGTAGGGCGGCCAAGTTCCATAGTTGTAATCACATAATTTTCCGAAACGGCCTCATCCCGATCACACTCCACTCTAGGCACCACCACATGCAACGTTCGAGAGCCATCCTCATCTATTGATATTTTGGAGAATTTTTTGGCCTTCTTCTTTGTTGGAGGTGCACTAATTCTACTCAACAATTCTTCCATCTCCGCTGCAAGATCAGTCTCATCAACAGGATCATGTCTCATCCTATCCCTTAGCCACTCTGGCACCTCCTACCGTAAGTCTGAAATAACGAAAGGCTGCTCAACTTTGGCCTCCACCTCATGAACTTCCTCCATGCCTTCGTGCTGACGAGGCTCATCATCATCTATAGGCTCAGTACCTCCCGAGCTCTGGGCATCCTGATCTTAAGTAGCATCATCCTCAAGAGCTGCTTCAATCTCATGCTGAAATTGAGTGTCAATGGTCGTCCCTTCATCTGTCTCTTGCTGATTTTCCTCCCTGGGCATGTTGATGCTTTGGCCCACTGACTCTCTGCGAGGTGGCTGACTTGCCACATGCACAGCCTGTTCTGCATTTAATCTTTCTCTTTGATCAGCGAATAGTGACACTTCCTGCATATTCGGAGAATGTGTCCGTGATGGTGTATGTGTGGATTCTTCAATTCTTAGGGGTTCAGGTCGAACTGGTTCTTTTCCCCGCGGCTCTGGAGCTTGAGCAACCTGCCTTCTCTGCCTAGCTGCCAGTGATCTGTGATCTCCCATCAAATTGTATGTGAGGGGAATTGATCTGCCCTTAAGTCGGCTCACATGCCTCTCTACCCAACTCCGTATGAACGTCAAGATTGGGATGCAAAGTGTATCCAAGTCTGTAATCTCCGGCTCTGACCAATCTGGGAGTGGTAGTGGCGTATCCCTTACTATTTCATAATTAGTTTGTACAACATTTATATCTTCTTCAATTTGGTCCCACACTGGGACAATCTCGCATTCCCTAATCATCCCCAACGGTATCCGTGACAACATCCTCCTCCTAACCTCGATCTCATCCACTGCACTTGCCCAAAAGTCCTCAATCCGTGCTTTATGCCTGAACTCTTCGGACAATATCCATTTGATATTCCTGTGGGGATCGTTGTGTTGCCTGTTGGTATGGTAGGAAAGGCGAAAGAACTAGAGTTCGTTTTCTGCCTCCCTTGCTGCTTGTAGTGATGGGCAGACTTCGTCGGAATTCTCCATGGTAATCGGGAATCCAAGTCCACCTTTCTTCTTCTTCTTTTGAATCTTATCATAGGCAATAAGTTGCCTAGATATCTCCAACATCACAATTCTGTTTGTGGGATACCGAGGCAATCTGTACGGATAGGAGGAAAATCCTTGCAGCCTGATGTAGGTGAACTTCGAAAACTGGATAAACCAACATCCGAACTTTTCAATCAGCTCCTGTGCCTCTCTAGATATTCTATGGTGAGTTCTTTGCTGCAAGGTTCTCGTTATGTGCATCGTGAAGGCATCATTGACCCTCTTGTAGTTGGAGGTACTTGTCAAATGTAGCTGCGGACAAGCCTCATGTATTTTAAACTGATGGGAGCCACACCCGATTGGTTCCTTATATGAAATCCCTCTATACTTTGTCATTCGGGCCAGCATATAGACGATGTAAGAGCTCATGTAGAATGTTTTTGTCCTCCTCAAACCATGGAGTTGCTCATGTAAGTTGTCACTGATCATCAGTGCCCAGTCTACGTAGTCCTTGCCTTCCAGCACCAAGTTGATATAATAAAACATCCAAGGTTCAAAGATGAACGCTTGGGGGCACCCTCCAACTCTACTCAACATCATTATTAAGTCACAAAACTCTTGCCTCAAATCTTCTGAAATTATCTGCTTGGGCAACTTCGTGCAAGTTGGCTTGGGCTTGTTCATCCACCTGGAATTTATCAGGTCTGCACATCGATCAAACGTGGATGAGTACATCTTTTCAGCCCTCTCCCTCGTTTTATAAATCATCTTTTCATGGACTGAAATTCCAAACGCCTCCCCGATTGCCTCCGGCATAAGGTTGGCCAATATCTTGCCATCTGGTGAAATAATAGTCCTCTGCTCAGTGTTGTAATAGTTGGCACATTCCATGATTAGCTCTGGACACCGGATTGTTGGCGGAAAACTAGCAGCTGCATAAAGTCCGCTCCTTACGATTTTATGCGAAGTAACTGACGGGTGATGACCTCCAGTCATCATTATTCTTCTCCTGAAAATCTCCAAGTTGAACGAGCCAATGTTTGTGTCACTCAGTTTGCCCAGTCTTGAAGAAAACTTTGATTCCGGCAGGAAGGATTTGCTCAATTTCTTTATTACTGCTTGTCTTGATGTGCTTGTTCTTGTGGACTCGGCGTGATTTCCTCTTCCTGCAGCCCTTCCACTTGATTCAGCCATTCTGCAAAAATACACGAGAGTCATTAGAAAACAAGATTTTATAAAACAATACCTTTTGAGGGTGCCAACAAATTTTCGAAAAATAAAAAGGCTGCAATACTTTGTTATTTTCAGCTGCAAACCTCAATTGCGTCTGTTCACTCCAACACTTAGAATTTTTCGACTTGCAGCAACACAATGTCCAATAAGTGGAAGCATAGATTACATACTCGCCAGTTAATCACCGAGTGAAAGAATAATCGCCAGTTTTTGGAGGAAACGATTAAAAATTACCTTTACTCGCCAAAATGAACAGTGATTTTAATCGCCGATTTTTCCTAGTTAATCGCCTAAAATCATGGCGATTAATCACGTTTTTTTCCTTGAGATTAATCGGCCGAAATAAAAAACGTGTTTTTTTTCTCTTTTTTGGTGTGAAATGACGTTTTTCCCCAATTTTTTCACGCTTTTTTCTTACATAAACCCTCGACTTCACGTTTTTACATATCCGCATTTTTACTGTCTGTTTTTGCGCGCGAACTCAAGGCTTTGGCGGTGGCGTTGCGATTTCCAGGAACACCAAACAGCTACAGGTTAGGGTTTCTCATTTAATCCATGCGTTATTCATTTCGCCAGAATGTGGAAAGTCTATTTTTATTTTTGTTATTGGTTTGGTTGAATCCGAACTCGTTTACGGTCACCAGAATGTGAGATTTTTTTATTTTTTATTATTTTCTTTGATTTTTTTTAATTTTCATTATTTTATTTGCTTAATTTTTTATTTTTACTATTTTTTGTGTTATCATATAAGTGTATATTACTATCATACTATGTATAAATTAATTAAAATTCAAAATATATATATTCTAATTTTTAATTATTTAATAAATAGTAAATACAATATAATAATATATATTGATATATTAAATAAATATTACTTAAAAATTTTAATTTTTTTCTAATTATTAATTTCTTTAATTAGCACTTAGTATTTTTAAAATATAATGTGCTAGAATCTAGATTATAGAAAAAAATAAAAAAATTTAAGTAATATTTATTAAATTATTTAATATTTATGTGTTGTATTTATTAATTAATTAAAATTTATGTGTATGTTATATTTTGAATCTAGTAATATTTATTAATTAATTAGAATCTAGTAATTAGAAAAAAATTAAAAAATTTAAGTAATATTTATTAAATTATTTAATATTTATGTGTTGTATTTATTAATTAATTAAAATTTAGAATATGTTATATTTTGAATTTTATTTAATTTATACATACAGTTAAATCATAAATCATAAATGTATATTAAAATATTTAGAATATTGGATGATCACTAAATTGTCATTATTTTTTAAATATTTTTAAAAGAATAAATTTTTAGATGTATCTTTTATTTTTATCTATAATTTTATACTACTTATGCAAATTGTAAAACAAAATTTTAAGCACTTTATCATGTATTGCAAAATAAATAAAATTCTGATGACTGGAACTGAAAGTCTGAATTTAAAAAACAGAAAAAAGGACTTTATCATGTATTTGTCAATTTGATGAATTTTTTGATGTGTTTGTTATTGGTGTTTGGGGTCTGGAAATTATGTGTTTCTCTGAACAATTTCAGTTTGGGGTTGTTGGGTAGAATGTTGGGTATGTGTGAGGAGGTTTTGAGTGTTGCCTTGCTGTTTTGAGTCACAAAACTTTTAATTTTTTTATCAAAAGCATCACATAAGTCTAACAAAAGCTTTCAATACAACTCAGCTGCAACTTTTAACACATTTCCATCTCAACTTCTAATATATTTATTGTTCAACTTCTAATATACTGGATTTGTTATAACTTCTAATATATTTATTGTTCAACTTCTGATATTGTAGGTTAATATTTAATCACAATGGCATCCACCTCTGCATCTACTTCAAACTCAGTTGGCACAAGTGTCATTGAAAGGAGACCCCTTGGTAGTTGTGATCCTACTTGGAAACATGGTTATTACGGGCTAGTACCAGGTAGTGTTATTTGTACTCATTGCAAGAAGAGGATTAGTGGAGGCATCAATCGCCTCAAATACCATCTTGCTAGTGTTCCTTGTCGTGATTCAAAGGCATGTGAAAAAGCCACTTTAGAGGTGAAACGAGAGATGATAGCTGTTCTTGCAGCACTTGATGAAAAAAAATTGGAGAGGGAAAAAGTAAAAGCAGTCGTGCAAGCAACCATTGCTCCTAATTTGGTTGAAGATTCTGAGGTGCAAATGCAAACTGAAGCCATTGTGGGCTCTAGTCGTGGTCCACGTTTACGTGCTGGTCGCAATACCCCATCCACTTCATCCACTTCAAGCAAATTCCAATTTTTTGTGCCCAGAAATATTCAAGGATCACAACCTTCATTGGAAGCAACTGGGTGGAATAAGGAGGTGCACAAAGAGGCAGACAAGGCTTGTGCAAGTTTTTGGTTTTATAACAACCTTCCCTTCAATGTGGCAAGGAGTCCATATTGGGAGTGTTTGGTGACAGCATTGACAGTTGTGGGCAAAGGGTACAAGGCCCCTACTCCAAGAGATCTAAGTGGCAAGTTACTTGAAGATGCTATTGTAGATGCAAAAGGAATTGTGGAAGTAGAAAAGAAGAAATGGGAAAGGTTTGGATGCTCAATTCTTCAAGATGGCTGGACAGATGGAAGAAACCGCACACTTATCACTTTTATAGTGGCTTCCAATGGTGTGATGGTTTTTCTAAAGTCAATTGATGCCTCCAACATAATAAAGAATGCAGAAAATTTGAGCATGATGTTGGAGCAGGTTGTTTTAGAGGTGGGCATAGAAAATGTTGTCCAAGTTGTTACTGACAATGTAGTGGCATATGTGGCAGCTGGTAGATTGCTTCAAGAGAGGCATCCAACAGTTTTGTGGACCCCTTGTGCAGCCCATTGCCTAGACCTTCTTTTGGAGGATATAGGCAAAATTGATTGGGTGAAACCAATTGTAGAACAAGCAAGAGACATAACAAAATATATATATAATCACCCATGGGTTCTTCAATTGATGAGAGATCACACCAAGGGGAAAGAGCTTGTGCGATCGGGTGCTAGAAGATTTGCAACTAATTTTCTAACATTGCAAAGTATCACTGGTTTATTGACTTCCTTGAAGCAAATGTTTGTGAGTCAACCATGGGTAGACTCAACTTACTCAAAGAAGGCTGATGGAGAAAAGATTCAAGCAATAATCTTTGATAGTCAATTTGCAACTAGAGCATTAGAGATTGTCAAGGTAACTTCAATTCTAATGAATTTTCACATTGAATCTTTTATTCTTAATTTAAAATTATATAAGTATTTTGTTTCATTGTAAGGTGTAATTTAAATTTGGCTCTACTTTGTACTTTATAGGTGACGGAGCCATTGGTGAGGGTCTTGCGTTTGGTGGACAGCGAGAAAAATGTGATGGGATATCTTTATGAGGCAATGGATAGGGCCAAAGAGGCCATCCAACACTATTACATGGGGGATGCAAATAGATTTACCCTTGTTTGGGAGATCATTGATCGAAAGTGGAACAATCAACTCCACCAACCCATTCATGCAGCGGGGTACTTTCTCAACCCCAAGTTCTACTTCTCTGATGGCTTCACGGATGCTAATGGGGAGGTTATGGAGGACCTATTCACATGTATTGAAAGGATGACACCTATATCTAAAGTGAAAGACCTCATCCTATTAGAGTTGCAAAAATATAAGCAAGCTGGGGGGCCTTTGTTTTTTGCCAAATTATGTGAACGAGGAAGAGAGATCCAAACACCAAGTAAGAAAAAGTGAAGCCTTATATCTTGCAAGTTATGAATTACAATTATTATTACTTATTACTATTGTTTTATTAATATTTACAAAAACTTGAATATCTTATTTGTAGGTTCTTGGTGGGAAGATTGGGGTGGAAAAACCCCAAATTTGCAAAGGCTAGCCCTTCGAATTTTGTCTCAACCTTGTAGTTCTTCTGGCTGTGAACGGAACTGGAGTTTGTTTGATGCCATTCACACAAAGAAGCGTAATAAGTTGACTCAACAACGCCTCAATGATCTTGTTTTTGTGCAATATAACCTTCGGCTTCGCACAAGAAAGGTGCAGGACCAGTCAGACGAGCTCATTGATTTGGATGACATTGATCCATACAGTGATTGGATCGTGCAAGATGATGAGACCTTGTTTACAGAGGATGAGATTGTTGATTTTGAGAGGCAAGCTATGGAGGATTTGCCTGCAGCAGAAGCAAGGGAGATTGGAGTGGACGACATTGATGTGGTGGAGGAGCCACTGCCACCTACCAGCATGGTGGAGCCATTGCCACAATCTTCTACGGCAAGCAGGGAGCCAGGATCGAGTGCAAGGACCGTACCACTACCCTCTACCGCCCAATTTTTCTCTAGGTCGGGGAAGAGGAAGTTGTAATTGCCTAGATATGAAATTTATGATGATGATTTTCAAATACAATCATCATAAATTCATTATAGTTATTAGTATTTTTAGTATTGTTATACCCAAAATGAAATTTTTGGCATTCTGCTTAAATTGAGCTAAACAACGTAAAAATGCCATCGAAAGTATGTTTTAGGTCAAACCAAATATGAAATCTTTGTGGGTTTCTGTCAAGGAACATATGGTTAAAATTCTGAAAAAATGAAAATTAGGGTTTTACACCCCTATTTTTATGGAAACCCTAAAAAATAGGACCTTCCCGGAAATGATTGAAAATAATTATGATAGGATTAATTACCTTCACGATCACACTGATCAAGTCAGAATTATCAAAAATTATGTTTTACTCTAGTAGGTCTATTTCTATTTTTCAGGAAAGAAGTTAGGAGCTCCGCAGCCATTAATGGCAGATTGGCCAGTACCAGGTGCTGAAAGCTAAACCTCAAAAGCTTCAACCAAGAAGCTATGGCGAAAAAGGATGAAAAGATGTTGTTTCAACGAAGGAGATTCTCAAAACGGAAAAGGCCAAAATTTGGCTAACTCTGGAAGATGGACGTTTTGTCTACCAAGGCAAAACACAGTCTACAAGGTGAAAAGGTGCCCCTCTTGAAGAAAGGCGCCCTTGGATCTCAAAGGGAAAATAAAATCATTTGACATCTTCAACTCAGTCATCCTCTTCACTTTCATGCTGGCTCAACAACGAAACAATCAGCAAGATCAGCTGATTCAGGTATCATTGACCAACCGTCAGCAAAGTATGGAGGATCCATCAACGACACAGATGCCAAATCAGAGAGCTTCAAGGCAAACGCGCCCCTGTTGCCCAGGGTCGCCCCTCAGTTACAGGCACCAAATGAATCCGTTAGCAGCAACTCTATACAGGTTATCTTTCCAACTTCCTCCCAACTACGTGATCAATCCGACAGCAGGTCCATAAAACATGCCAAACGATCACAAGTTGAGATCAAGCCGAAAAAGCCAAAATTGAAGAACTGGAAAGATAAGCCAGAAAATGGCTAAGACTTGGCTAAAAGCGCCCCTCTTGAAGAAAAGCGCCCTTTCCTGAAGACATCCAGATTCAGTTAGAATCTTCACTGCCTCCCAGGATGACCTTCTCAGCTATGACTTATATCGTCAACGAGACTATCAACAAACGCTTTTGACAAATCAATCAACTAATGGAGGAGGTCAAAGACTGGCAGTCCATAGCCAAGATGAAACCAAGAAAAAGCTAAAAGTGCCCCTGCTGGCCAGGGCCGCCCTTTAGTTTGAAGGCCCAAAACTTGCCAGCTTTAACTAAGAAGTCAGGCATCCTGAACAAGACTGAACCAGCTACCCAATGCATCGTCAAGCAGAGTCATCTGATTCATCTAAGATCAGGAACGTCATATCAAAGCAAAGAGGGTCTGAAAAGGTCAAAACGAAGAACAGTCAATGAAAATTGAATAAGGCATTGTCAAAAGCACCCCTTTCAAGGAAAGGCGCCCTTCTTTCTGGAGACCTTAACTCAGTTTTTTGAGTTAATCCCTCTCAGGCATATCTCATCGTGTTGATCCCACCTCAACAACAGAACTGCCAGCCACTGCCTGAGATCAACTGAGCAACCTGAATCAAAGATCAAACGGGAGCACTTCAGCTTGCAAAATGAACAAAAATGATCAACTTCAAGAATGGACGCCTAAAAGAAGTCAAACAGAAATGTTGACTTGAGTTAGCAAATTTGGAGCCAAAAAGAGACCAAACACTCCACCATCAGTGGAAATCATCTTTTGGAACTCCAAATCAGGCCTGAATGATGAGTTATCTTCCATACTTTGTGGATCTTAACCCTAATTGCCTTATATTCATGCTAGGCGTCCCTTTCCTCATTATTCTTTTTGCAAGTTGAAGGATAAAACATCAAGTAGCTCCCAAGAACACGTTTTCAAGATCTGGCAGGGATTTTGAACGGATCTTCAATATTTTTGAAGATCATTGGCAGTAAAAGCATTCTTCTCCCAAGATTGCTTCCAGAGACAAATTATTGCAAAGTGGCAGTTTATAACTTCCAATCCATCTTCTGTCTACTTCCTCTACTTCTGTCTATATTTCTTTTGCATGTCACAAGAAACGACAGATTATCACAGATCTGGCCAACTGGGTATGATCAGCACAGCTTTTTCAACAAAACCCATATGGTAGATTTTTCCAAAAAAAGTAGCCCTACTGCCCCTATTTTTTAGGGTTTCCGGAAAAAATCATAATATTGAAAAACAGACAAACTGGGTTTGTTTGGCTTTGAAGCACGAACAAAACCAATGTGTTAGATTTTTCCGAGAAAAAACACTTTCTGGTGCCCCTGCTGCCTCTGCCACCGAAGGGCTCTTGCATGTCAAAGAAAAACACATTTTTCCGAATTTCTGACGATCTGGGTTTGTCTAGAAAATCATTCTTAACAAAACCCATGTCTCAGAATTTTTCGTAAAAACTACCCCCGGCGAGGCTATTTTTAGCAATTCCAAAAAAGTGTCAGAACAGGGTCAAGTGCCCAGTCAATATTCAAGGTTTTCAGAATGCAGAGTTCTCAGGTACAATACAAGACCAAAACGGTCTTATACCATGATTACCTGAAAACGACTGACACAGACTTATGGCAGAAAAATCCAAAGGTCAGTTCTGAGGATTTAGAGGGCATGAACCAAATCACGTTGCAAAACATTGAAGAATCCGATTTGTTTCAAGCAACATCTATTCCAATCACCTTACAAAGCATCGAGTTTGTAACTGCTTGCACAAAGCATTACAACCCGACTACAAGAGAGATCCTGTCAGTACACGGGAGGGTGATTTGCAGCTTCAAGCCGGTGGACATAGAGACTTGTTTTGCAATTCCACCATGCCCTACCAAGAAGGTCATATTAGTGACAGAATGCGAAAAGGCATTCGAGGCTTCGAAGGATGAGAGTTCCCTTATAATGGCTGAACATTGGCTGAAAACAAAGAGAACCAGCTTGCCCAGATTGGTTGCTAGAGGAGAATTCAAAGACGAGTACGGAGTGCTAATCACCCTACTCAGCAGAGTCACTGGACAAGAGGAGGGAAAATCCTTCCAACCGTGGATGTTCTACATTATTGGCAACATAATCAGCAGGAAAGAACGTTACGACTGGGCTTCCTTGATCAGTGACACACTCCACCAACAATTCACTGGGTTTCTAGAAGAGCACCGTTTCCACATGTGTTCATACCTGGTCTACCTGATAGCCTTCCAAGGCGATTTCAGAACATTAAACACTGTGGGAACCCTGGGTGTGCAAAAGGTACAAGAATACTTTCCTCGCTTGGAGTTCACTCTAGCGGAAAGACATTTCAAAAAGATAAATGACCTTTTTACTATGCACACCGTGCACGAGCTAGACCATGAGATGCACGTGCGTATTTCACCAGCAGCTAAGGCAGCAATGGTGGACTGGGCGGATTGGTTCATACAATTCCCCACTTTCACCTACATACGCGTGTATGGCTATAATGGCCACCCCGCCATGATGCCACGCTACCCCTCAAATAGGGTAGTGTTCGTGGAATTCCTAAGGCAATTGGCCGAGGTTCACTCTTACCTTCGCATAAAGAAAAAGACTGCTGCAAACTTTCCTTTTCAGATGGGACTCTACAGATGCAAGACTGCAGCCGATGCAAGGTTGATAAGCCAGAAAATAGTGAGATTTAATCTCAAGTACCTCATCGATAGGAGGCCATCCTATGACCCCAGAGGCATCTTTGCAACTCACCTTGAGCAAAGATCATCACATGAACCTTTCATGGAAGATTTTTGGGTCAACTGCGAGGATGAGTTCGAAGTGAGAAGAAGGAACCATAGCAGATTCAAGCTCTCGCAAAATGCAGAATCCATGTCAGAGGACATCGAGGGCTTATCTGAGTACGAAGAAGAAGTCATTCTTTCTTCCTTCTTCACGGGTCTAGTGGATTCACAACCACTCAGCAAAGTAGACAGGTACACGAAAGAGAGTACGTCTATTGAGGAAAGAACAGGTAGAGTACTTCGACACAGTCAACTCTACCTGGACAGTAAAAGGACAAGGAAGGTAGTACTTCCCCGATCAGAGCCACCAGCGGTTCAGTTTACACTACCTTCCACGTCTAGGAGGAAACCTAGACAGAAGAAGATGAGCTTTCCTCCAGAAGGAATGCGGATGTCAGGGAGCACATGGGGGAGAAAAGGAATTGCCAGCACGAGCCGACAAGAGGTACAAGTGGAGACAGCCACCAATTTACCTAAGACAGTTGAGACCGCTGCAACTACACAAGAACAAGTGATTGAAATAATCGCTGTAGAGATGGAAACCGTTGTAGAAGAAGTTGCAGCAGAAGCGGTGCCAGTGATAGAAACAGAGCCACCAGCTTCACCACCATCACAGAGGTCGCAGAGTCCTATTGATTTGGACTCGCCACCACGAGGCATCGCCACGGCACAGTCTCGTTCTTCCAGCATGCAGGGGGCCTATGTTCCTCCTCCCATCGATGCTAGCCGAGATTCTATTTGGCTGGAAAGCTCGCTTGGGAGGAAAAGGGAGAGACCTTCTTATCAGCTTGACTTCTCTGAATTCCATCATGTCCCACAAGACATGCCGGCAAAGAAGTTGAAGAAGCAGACACATGTAGAGAAGAATGCAGAGAACGAGGTTATCATAGAGACTGTTGTCCCACTTGAAGACAAAGATATAAATAATGTGAGGGTTGAGGATTTCACGCTTTCAAAGGTGAACCTTGGAAAGACCACTCGATAGGTGGAGGCAGACCTTCTTGGAATTGCCTCAGCGAGTGTCAAAGAAAGGATGACAAAAGATGGACAAGACAAAACAGCCTTGAAGGCTGAAATCCGTCGGCTAAAGTCGTACATTTCTAGTTTGATACATGACACTCCAAACTCCTCGGCCTTGCCTCAAGGACTGTTGGATCTCCCAGCTGAAAGAAACCATCATCAGTTGCTTACATACGGCAAACACTTGAGATGTCAAGTGGATGAGTTTGTCGTCAAAGGACGGTGTGTGTTGACAGAAGCATATCAGCACATGGACTTAGATCAAAAATCCAGAAGTCAGATGTAAAGGCAGCTCAAGAGAGGCCGAGAGAGGAAGCGACAGTTGCTGATCTGCAACAGGCATATGAATCAGTTACAACCACTAAGAACAAACACCATCTCTTTGAGTGGAAAGAACAGGTGGCATACAAGGTGAGAGCCTACGATGCCAATTCAGTGGAGCTGATTGATTACAGACGCTTTGTCGCCAATATTATCAACTTCGCAAGAACGTTGGTAATATCCTTCCCTGAGTTAGAATATCAGCGAGGAGGAGAATATGTTGAACTTGAAATGGTACAAACACGGTTCCAAGATGTCATCCGATCTTCGTTCCTTGAAGATCCCAATGGTTGCAAGTTAGCCAAAATTGCAGCCATATCTATCCAGTTAGATGAAGCAGCTGCCCAATGCATAATCTATCAACAGCAGCTTACGACGGCTGAAGAAATGCTTAGACGCCACATAGTCACCTTGAAAAGCATTAATTGCCCGGGAGCCGAAGAGGTCAATGACTGGATAGAGACTTTGTTGACTAGTGGTGAAGAGGTGTAAAACACCAAGGAAGGACGTCCTACCCTCCAAATAGCATTAATGATGACTGAAGTCAACTTGATGCCCCTTTCCAAGTTGACTCCAAATCTCCACAGATCATGCATGTCAGATCCCACTAATCTAGGATGTCTATTTGACTCCCACGATTTGTGGATCTCAGATCTCCCCAAAAGGTGGATGTCTATTTGGAGACATATTTGTAACATAAGTTCACATTTAGTTAGGTGTCAGTCAACTAAGGTAGACTTCCAGTTTGACTTTTGTTTAGTTTCAGTTAACTGAAGTAGATTTCCGGTTAACTATTTGCTCACCTACTTATAGACATAGAAATAAATCTTGTTGATTGGTAAGAACTGTTTGTTAACTCAAGGAGATTTTAGGGTTGCCTACTCCTTTGAGTTTCTATAAATAAGAGCCTTAGGTTCTTTATTTGTTTAACCTTTATTTGCTAGCAAAATTGTTGCGCCACCATTGCCAGAGTTCGCTTGTTTATATCTATTCACTCTTGGATGAGAGTTCGTTGGTTGATCGCAATTGTGCATGATTTTGTGCCTTTGTTGTCCCGACCTTTGTAATTCTTTGAAGAACCTTGAAGAAATAAATCAGATAGTGCAAGCTTGATTGATCTAATTATTTGAGTTATTCAAAGTCTTGTTTTTAAATAGTGCATTGTTTCAATCTCCTCCTTGGATAGGTGTCGTCGCCTGCTTGGATATTTTGTCATCGATCATTATCATTTGATGTTGTTTAATGATCTCTCTTGCAGCCTAGACTTTAGACAGGTGTCGTCACCTCCTCGGGAATCCTGTTAGAAAGGCCATCGTTCCTTGTTGTTTCCAGTGAGTTGTTTCCAAGCCTATACCTCAGATAGGGGTTCCTCCTCCTTGGCAAGTCTCAGATCCAGTTTACCGTAACGAGTGTTTGCTTGTATCGAGCCCTATCTTGGTATATATCTGAAGGTTCAGAGCCTCGGCCATATTCCATTGAGGCGGAGGATTCAAGTGATCCAACCATACCATTTCGCTCCTACGCCCTCATGCTCTGTTTATCTTGAGGAGGTAGGATAGTCTAGAAGTTAGTTAGTCGTAGTTAAGATCTGCGGAAACCAGATAAAAAGCTTAGCTACGGCGCATTGGTTTATGCACCCTTGTGTCCTGCCGCTGAGTAAAAAAGATAGGAAATCTTAGTACACCCTTTTTTTATAATATAAAATCAGCAAAGAGAGATCTTCCTCTCTATAATCCGAAGAGCATGTACTAACACACTTGCAATAGCTGTCTGTTTCCAATAAGCACTCCAGAGGTTCTAATTGAAACTCCAGAGGTTCTAATTGAAACACCAACAAGTATTTACTATGCGGCTTTGTATAATGATGCCATTTTGTAATCCATATGTATTGAACAATGAAATTTTATATAAAACACTCCCTCATGGTTTTTAGACTTATTTGATGCATTCTGTAATTGAATTTTGCTAAAAAAATGTGTTTTTATAAGAAATTTTGCTACTTTTTAAGTTGCCGAGTATTTGCCGAGTATTTCCCGAGTCAAATTTTTTGGGCTTGCTGAGTACTCTTTGATTCCGAGTATGTAAACTATGCGTGGAAGTACTTGTTTCAAGCAATTCAGAAGTCTCAGCAACTTGAAACTCTTCTCTTCAAGTTCGCACTTCCGCCACTTAAATCTTCACTTTGCAAAGTCACGCCTTCAACAACTCCAATCTCCTTTCTCAAATTCGCACCTCTCAGCAGTTTAGGACTTCTTCTTTCAAATCACACTTCTCAACATTCAGCAACTTGGGACTTAGGAGTTCGCATTTTCAGCAACTTCACTTTTCTCCACAGATTTGTACTTCAGCAATTCAAGACCTCTGCCTGCAAACTCGTACTTCTCAGCAGTTTAAACTTTTCAACTCAAGTTCGCACCTCTTAGCAATTTAAAACTTCCCCTTGCAAACTCACGCCTCTCAGCATTCAACAACTTGGGACTTAGGAGTTCGCACTTTCAGCCTTAGAGAATACTTTGCACTCAGCAACCGGTGAGAAAAACGAAAAGAACTTAAAATCTTATAGCCAAGTCGAATTCTGAAAGAGGCTAAACTTAGCAAATTTTCGAATTCCATTTTCCCCCCTGCCAGTCGCAACTTGTCACTCGGAGCATCGGAATCTTTAACTTCTAGAATTTTGAGAGTTCATCATCCCTGCACAGGCCTGTTTCATTACATTTGCATTTTTTTTTTAAATATTAAATCGATATCCTCCGTGAACAATTTCACTTCATCTGGCTAAGTCATTTGATTTCACGCTTGCTTCGGCAAAATTATTCCAATTGCTCAGTTCAATTCTCAAGCAAAAACACTTTGTGAAAACATATTCATCTCATTTGCCTTAGAATTTTAAATTTGCCTTAGGAAATCCATCAAAACAGGCACAGGGCAAAATTCTCTATCAAAACGACACGAGCGAGGTGTGGAACAAGTTCAAATTAACTCCCAATTGGAAACGTCCAATACCCAGAAGAAATTCCCTTCAGAACTCATCGTTTTCATGTGTATCCGGACGAAGGGGTACATTTAATTTTTATTATTTTGAAAAAAATAATAAAATTGCTAAGGTTCACTCATTTTTATTTTGGACGCATCCCACACCTGCAATCTTCAACTTCTTTGCCTTGTCGTTTTCCTTGATTTTCCTGAAAAATTTTTTGTCTGTCTCCGGGCGCATTTCATCCTTAAGAAAACTTCTAACTTCATCATCCTAGGCGTATTTCCCACCTTTGAAAATGCCTTAGACAAATTTGAATTTATTTAATTTACCCATGAGGGGCACATTTG
Source organism: Sequoiadendron giganteum (assembly GCA_007115665.2). Taxonomy (NCBI): domain Eukaryota; kingdom Viridiplantae; phylum Streptophyta; class Pinopsida; order Cupressales; family Cupressaceae; genus Sequoiadendron; species Sequoiadendron giganteum. The sequence continues at coordinate 11,863,917 of VCHN02000014.1, forward strand.
AGGGTATGAACTTCCATTTTATCCTTCTTTACCCTTCCACACCTAGACTTTCTTGCCTTACACTTAGCAATTTTCCTCCTCAAGTCCCAACTCCTTTGGGCACATTTCACATGGTGAGAAGGAACTTGTTCAACCTTAGGCGCATTTCACGTAGTGGGAAAGATTTCATTACACTTAGAATATTTTCAAAATCACGGCCCCTTTGCCTTGGGCACATTTCATGTGGTATGAGGGAAACTTTGAGCGCATTTCACCTAGTGTGAGGGAATTTGCTTAACCCTTGGAGCGCATTTGCTATGTGGTGCTTCCACTTGAAGGCGCATTTGAGGGGGTGGGGAGGAATTTCCCACACCTTAGTGACTTTTCACCTCCCTTTTGATCTCTATGGGCGCAAATAGCATGTGAAGAGGGAACTCATGGGCGCATTTCACACTTGCCACTTCCACATGAGGGCGCAATTGAGGGGTGGTGAAGGAACTTCCACCACACCTTAGAAACTTTTTCATGCCTCTTCACTTGTGGGCGCATTTAGCCTATGCTCAAGGAATTTTTGGGCGCATATGACATAGGGAGAAGGAATTTCCCCAAGCCTTGGGCGCATTTAGCCTAGGCTACTTCCATTTTCAACCCTTGAGGGCGCATTTCACCTAGTGTGAAGGAAATCTTGGGCACATTTCACACCATGAGGGGAAATTTCATACCTAGCAATTTTTATCAACTTTCTCCCATGCCTTGGGCGCATTTCAGGTAGTGGGAAGGAATTTGTGAGCTCATTTCACACATGATGGAGGAATCTCAACACTTGGAAACTTTTCATCAACTTCTTCACCTTCCCTGAGCACATTTCATGTGCCTTCATGCCAGTTTTTATCTATAAATTTCCAACGCCCTAGCCATGCTTTGCCCTTCTAGTTTTAGCAAATCCGGAGAAATGTGGACTTCCATGCATTTTTCATCTGTTCTGAGCCGGAGCAAGCGTGGCTATGCTTCTACAGACTTTTCCACCTTGTTTATACCCTTTGTCCATACCGGTATGCTATTTCTAGCCATTTGCTATTTTTAGCAAACCCTAAAATTGATTGATCTTTATAGCTCTGTTTGACCTGAAATTCGCTCCACTTGTCCTTGATGACCTAAGCGTCCTGTTCACACCTGCCTCTGGCACAGACGTGCTATTTATAGCCGTGAAGTGACTTACTAAAAATAATAAGTATTCAGATTGTGCTCAAATTTTGCCAGTAGGCAGCCTGAAAGATGCTGATCATGGTGGTGTACCTCGTTTCGACAACTCTATATTTCATTCCCCCATTTTTAAACCTAACAATGAAAACCCTAATTTGACTTGCATGTGCCCTGAATTGTTTCCATTTGACTCGATTTCTGTTGCCTGTCATTCTGCTTGCTAAACTAAAGTGTTGGGTAGCTACTGGAGTGAAACTACTATTTATAGTAAGTGTCCGGAAAGTGATCAATCTGATGTCGGATGAGTTTGCATGTTAAACTATCGGTGGGATCTCAAAAAACCCAGAAAAACCCAAAAAACTGGTCAACATGCGGGCACTGACTAAAAATAGTAAGTCCTTGAAAAATGATCCATTTTGCTTGCCAGTCACACCACTGCGAAGCTCTCGCAAAACCCATAAGGAATATCCGGACATGCGTTGAAAAACTTTGCATGCAAACCCTAAAAATAGCTTCTGAAGGCTGAGTAGTTAAAAGTCACCATCTCGGTTTGCATGTTACATCACTGCGAAGGCCTTGAAAAAACCCAGAAATATTCTCTAGACATGCATTTGAAAAGCATACGTGCAAACCCTGAAAATGGCTCCCGAAGCCTGAATTGCTAAAAATAGCAAGTTGTCAAAATCTGTTCAAATTTCTCGTGCAGGCACCCTGAAGTTACCTGGAAGTGTTGATGCCATCAAAATCCTGAAATCTTGAGGAAAAGGCCTCATATTAGGTACTTACTAAAAATAGTAGGTTGTCCGACTTCAATAAAAATTCAATGGGATCCTGCCTTGAGCCTTCTGACTATACTGTTGTGCTCAGATTTCACTTTGACAACCTTATTTGACCTCAAACAAGCCTGAAGGATGAAAACTCTAATTTCACAGACTTAACTAAAATTTCAACCTAGGGCAAATGACGGGACATCCCCGGAGGGACAAAAGACCAAAGAGAAAGAACCAAAGCCAAAAGACCAAAATGGAGCAAAAATTAGGGGGTCCCCATCTTGGATGGGGTGATGTGTGAAAAGGTCACAACACAACCAGCAACTCAATAACAGGTTAAATAGCAGCAACCTGTCAAATAACATCCGAAATAAAGCTCCATTTGCACTCCTGTGTGAAGTACAGTCTCAAAGACCCACCTAGGAAGCCATAGTTTCGGGCCCGAAGGATGGATTGAATTTGCTAAGCTTCCCCTTAGCCAGGTTCTGGATTTTCAAACCAGCAACATAACTTTACTTTCAAATTTCCAAAATACCAAACAATGAGCAAGGCACTGATATATAAGCTTCAATTGGCAAATGAAGCAATCAGTAACTCCCAACAAGAAACTATTCAATTCCTCCAAGGGGCGCCATCTCTTTACAGTCACTTTATTTTGAATTTAATGAAATATTATTCATCTCCCTTTTTGGCGTCCAACTTTAAGTTGCACAATAAACATTAAATGCATATGAAATTCGACCCCCTTTATGTCCCCATCATTAAAACAACTTGAAGTCATCAAGCCTAGGCATGGGGTACAACTTCAAGACATAAAATTGACTAAGTCTGGAACTCAACCCAAGGAGGGATAAAGCCAAAAACCAACCAACGCTCAAACTGATTCTGCCAGAAATAGAATGATGGCCTGAGCTGAACTACTGATGATGCCACTGCTAAAATTAGACTTACTAAAAATAGCCAATACCATAAATAGTAAGTTAACTTCAAACTCTTCAAAAAGCCAAGCTAAATAGCCACACTGCCCAAAATAGAAATGTGAACTGCAAATGATTGAACTGCTGCTAGAATGATACTACTATAAATAGACTTACCAAAAATAGCCAACTGCTATAAATAGTAAGTTTGCAAAACATTATCTGAACATCGACAGAGTTGTAATCATGACTTACTATAAATAGTAAGTGTGTGGAAAGGTTATTAGATGGAGATGCATGTTACACCATTCTGAAGCTCTTTGAAAACCCAGAAAACTCCCAGAAGCACACTACCAAACTCTTGCATGCAAGCCCTCAAAAATGCATCTGAAACTTCCAATAAAATAGGAAACCCTAATTTACGCTTCCGCTTAGCCTACAAGTTTTCCGAAATAGGCTAAAACCTCAAGAAGAGCGTAGGGCTAAATTGGGGACATTACATGCACCAAATAACCCCAATCCCTTAACCTCATTTAGGGCGTGGTGGATCTACTTCATGGTGATGTCTGTTAGTTTTAGGATCAGATTTAACAGAAAGTAGAAATACAACAACACATGAACAATAGAACACGGCATATACCCTGGGAAAACCCTCCTTAAGGGAGAAAAACCTAGCCAAAATTTATCTCCTATATATTGAATTGAATGAGCAGAAATCTGCTTACAATCTTAGGCCAAACTCAAGGCCAATATGATGCAATGATAAATCGCACCTCTTATAGATGCAAAATACACAATGATACTAATCTCTCCTTGATATCGATCTGCACTAAGCAATATTATACTCTGTTGTAGAAGTACGAACTCCTTGATGTCTTGCGAATGTCTTGAGAATTATGTGTCATGTAAGAATGAGCATCGCCTTCTTTATATACAAGGTAAGGTGCCTCTTCACAAGCAAGGCGACTCTTCACAAGGGTTGGCCTCATTCAAGAAATATAAATATGAAATATAATTTCCAATATGAAGGCCGCCTGCTTTTAATTAAGGAGAAAATATCTCCTAAAGCTACCAAACACTAACACTCCCTCTTAGCTAGGGAGATATTTTCCAAATACTACATCATGGAGTCTCTCAACATGACGTCCACAATGGCTACACCCATTTGTGGAAAGCACAAAGGTTCGTCACAGAGTCTCTCAACGTGATGTCATCATGGAGTCTCTCAACATGACGTCCACCATGGCTACTCCCATGTGTGGAAAGAAACACACGTAAAAGTGCCCATCACGGAGTCTCTCAACGTGACGTCGTCATGGAGTCTCTCAACATGACGTCCACCATGGCTACTCCCATGTGTGGAAAAAACACAAGTACAAAGGATTCATCACGGAGTCTCTCAACGTGATGTCTCATCTCAGTCTCAGAGATGAACAAGGGCTCACACCTCATATTTCTCCATCTCAGAGAAACATACACTACAAGGGCTTTCACCTCATACTTCTCTGTCACAGAGAAATATACACTAACAAGGGCTTTCACCTCATACTTCTCCGTCACAGTGAAATATACACTAACAAGGGCTTTCACCTCATACTTCTCCGTCACAGAGAAGTATACACTAACAAGGGCTTTCACCTCATACTTCTCCGTCATAGAGAAATATACATTATAACAGATCTTCATGAGGATGTGACTCCCTCTGAAGCTCCAAGTTCTTGCATCAACCTCCTGACCTCCTCATCCAAGGTTGCCTCTGTGGGTTTGTCAGGCTCCCTCTGAAAGTTAATTCTTCCTCTTCGAAGAAACTGATCGCAATGACAACCTGAATAGGTTCTTCCTCTTCGAGAGATGTCTCCAGTTATGTGCCACCAACTTAGTCCCATGGCAGCAAGTTCAGTCTCCATTCTTCAGCCTGCGTGACTTCCTCACAAGATGCATCAAGCTCTTCCTCCTTGAATGCAATCTCTCATCATCCTTTTGCTCCTCGATCCGTCCTGGAAGCATTTTATAGAGAGATTACTAACAGTTCAAATTATCCCAAAGAGAAATACCAATGCTAGAAGCATACAAAATTCACTATTCCAATGTTATAGCATGAATTAATAACTACATAAAACTTCATGAACATTATTCAAACATGAAATACTTATCTCATAGAAATCAGAATCTCTTGCATTGATGCCATGTAAATATTTTGTCACTGCTCCAGTTCCAATTTCATCACCAGTAGGCCTATTCTTTTCCATAGCTGATTCTTCCATACCAAAAGCACTAGCGCAGTCCTCCCGAAGTCCTCAAACATGTTCGTTATGATCGAACTCAATCCATCAAGGATATTGCATTGCCTAACCTGGCAACAGCACCAGCATGTAGGAAGTGCTTGAGCACGTTAAACTCCAAATATATACAGAGTCAACATGAGGGGCCCGCCAATTCCTGCTGGAAGGTTACGCACAGATAAAGACTGTTGAAGATACACGGCTTCACATAAGAGTTATCCTTAACTGAAAATAATCTTCCATAGAGGCAGCAATCCCAACTTTCCTCCAACGCCTTCAACAACTATTGATTAACAAAACTCGTATAAGTTTGAGTCTTCAAATTACCCTGTGCCTTCAACATCAACCTTCCTGATGTCTTCGCGCAAATGAGAATGGTGTCAGATATTAATGAAGGTCTGGCAATATCATGACTATTTGTGTAGGAAAGCTCAACGTCCACTATACTCAACCCGATCATAGGTGTACATAATAGGTTCCTCCCATCACGATGAAGTTGCGGACATACAATAAGTCAAAAAAATGTAAATATCACGATGGTCGCAATTTTCAACAATATTCAGCCTATATTCAATATCATCCGCCGCTTCCTCCAATATCAATGCAATATAGATATATCGGGATTTTCTTTGACCTACGAACTTTAAAGATAGTATTGTTTCTCAATCTACTCCCAGCCTCCTTTCTTGTTCGATGCTTGCAATGCTCTGGAAGTATTGTTCGACGCTAGAGGAATCCCGACACTTCAAGGTACAATGCTACTGGTAGAGAGCACCAACGAAGAGTGTTGTGCCTCTCACGAAAAATAGAAACATGATTTGTTAATGGCGGCCAGATCTTAGGCTCGGCCAAATCGGATTAATAATCGCTTCCCTCAGTGCCACGCTTGCTGGAAACCAATAAGATTCAATGCCTAGTGGTAGTAGAAGTGAATGCTAAAATTCTCCAATAGTCCAAATCGCGATTTCCACCAGTCCTCTTTAATGCCTTCCAAAATAAACTTCACGGAGAATCTGCATAATTAAATCTGATCAGATCTCTTGAACCCGCTCTGATACCATGTTAGTTTTAGGATCAGAATTAACAGAAAGCAGAAATACAACAACACATGAACAATAGAACACAGCCTATACCCTGGGAAAACCCTCCTTCTCGAGGGAGAAAAACCTAGCCAAAATTTATCTCCTATATATTGAATTGAATGAGCAGAAATCTGCTTACAATCTTAGGCCAAACTCAAGGCCAATATGATGCAATGATAAATCGCACCTCTCTTAGATGCAAAATACACAATGATACTAATCTCTCCTTGATATCGATCTGCACTAAGCAATATTATACTCTGTTGTAGAAGTACGAACTCCTTGATGTCTTGCGAATGTCTTGAGAATTATGTGTCATGTAAGAATGAGCATCGCCTTCTTTATATAAAAGGTAAGGTGCCTCTTTACAAGCAAGGCGACTCTTCACAAGGGTCGGCCTCATCCAAGAAATATAAATATAAAATATAATTTGCAATATGAAGGTCGCCTGCCTTTAATTAAGGAGAAAATATCTCCTGAAGCTACCAAACACTAACAATGTCAAAGGCCTTCAACTTGTTTGAAGCCCAAGTCACAAAGGCAAGCAAACATTAGTGATCTTTTCTTCCTCATAAGACTAATTAACCATGGATGACAAGTGAGATGCTTGGTGAGATAATAATATGATTAGGGCTCCCTAGCTCTCATTCTCAGGGCCATGGTTCTACCTCCTCTCAATGTTAGGGACCCTTTAGCACTCCTCGAGGGGGTAGGCTCACATTACCAATTTCTTCTCTGCCACCATCATTTCTTCAGCTTTGGGTGTTAGAAGAGGTTCTAGGGGGGAATTAACTACCTAGGATTGTCTAGCTAAGCCCAATTATCCCCAAACACTCCTCGAGAAGCATTTCCAAATCCATCATTGGTATTATCACAAGGTAAATGGTAATGTCATTGGTTCTAAGGCTGGGAATCAATAACGGTTGCAGAAATGTTTACCCTTTACTTTGTTGGCATACCATGCATTCTACCACAAATTTTGGGACATCCCCTTTGAGCCCATTCCAAGAGAAACTCTACTTGATTCTATGATAAGTCTTCAAGAAGCTTGAATGCTCGCCTATTGGAGAAGTATGGAACTCTACTAAAACCTTGAACTTAAGGGTTGAGTACTAACATAGGTACAACCTATCATTGTACAATAGAGTATCTCCTTCCCATGTAAATTTGTCTAATGCACTTCAATCTTGTTTGAATGTTTGAACAAGGGTTTGTGTATCTATGTGCTTCCATTCTTCTCGAGCCTCATCCACCAAATATGCCTAAAATATAGAAATGCCATACAATAGTGATTTTGTGGGTTCATCCCTCCTAGATAGAGAATTAGGCACAGCATTTTTGTTTCCTTTCTTGTATATGATCCTAAAGTCATATCCTAACATCTTCATGGCCCATTTTTTTTGTTCTTCATGGTCATGAGATCTAAAACAAGAGAGAAATGTACCCCAAGAAGTGAAAGAAGAAAAGATCTCAATAGAGGAAACAACAAGTTTTTAAAAATTCGAGTATAAATCAATAAGTTGCAACTCACCATGGACACAAAAGATCAAAGGAAATTTTATAAATCAAATATCTATATTACCAGGTCCTCTTTCGGCCCAGGTTCTCATACTAGTTCAGTCTAGGTATCGTTTCGTCCCCATTTGCAGCTCGATATGCCTAGGGTACCAACTGGGCACATGGGTTCCCTAGGCAATACCCTAGGTGTACCCAAGGCACAACCAAGCTGACCCTCGCATACCCACGGCTAGGGATGCCAAACAAAACCTTTTTTCAATTAAAAAGACATTTTTAATCTAACATGCCCCCCAATGCCTCCATTCGCCCATAAAAGGACCCACAGGGAATCTGAGTGCCCAAGCGATATTCTAGGCGTACCTGAGGTGTACCCAGGAAAACCCTTGCACACCCACATCTGGGGAGGCCAAAAAAACACTTTTTTTCATTTTTAAAAATACATTTTTAAATCTAACACACCCCCCAATACCTTCATTCGCCCTAAAGTGAGGGTATTTTTTGTTTGCAACTCGTTTAACAAACACAAAAAATCAAGAAGAGCAGTTTTTTCCTACAAGCTGCCATTGTTGAGTTTTGAAGGTTGCTTCATTTTTTTTCAAAGGTGAGAGCTACGAGGGAGTAAAACCTACACGAAAAGGTTAGGAATTGCTGCACAAGGAAAATTTATGCATCAAAGGTGAATAAATCCTTCTTTTTTCAAGTTTTCAATATTTTTCAAGTTTTTTTTATTAAGTTTTGAAAAAAAAAATGAACCTTTTATGCATAACAAGGGGTTATAATGCCATTTTTATCAATTGTAGTGTTGTTAATTTGTAATATTTATTATTTTAGGTTCATACAAAATGGCTAGAAGTTCTAGTTTGGTTGCCCGAAATGTAGAGAGTTCTTTTAAATTTGATGCATCGTCACCTCTTTGGCGACATACAACAATGATTCAACAACTTCCTAGTGGAGGTTGTCTTTGGTGTTGTAGCCAATGTGGAAATGAGTATAAGAGCTCATACTTTTTAGCGAAAGCTCACTTCACTATTCTTTTACAAGGAATAAAACTTTGTCCTAGGCCAAATAAACAAAGGGTTGCCAAAGGAACAAATTTTGACTTTTATTAAAAAACAAGAGGATGTCAGCATGACAATTAATAGATCAAACGTTCTTGCACATCCTCTTGCCAAGAGAAGCTTGCAAAAACCTCCTAGTGGCTTCTCACAACCGGCTAGCCCACATCCTTTCACGCCAATGCCACCATCTTCAGAAGAAGAGAATGTTTTAGTTTCGCAAAAAAGAGGCCCACTGGAAAAAGCCTTCAAAAATGACATGAGGGAGGTTGCAAATAAGAGCATTTCTCATTGCATTTATGGCAATGGGCTTCCTTTCAACATTGTTAGATCACCTTATTGGCGGGATATGGTGACGATCCTTCACATTACACCTCCTAATTATGTTAATCATGGGTAAGAAAAGGTGCAAACCACCTAATTGGCGAAGGAGAAACTTTCAGTAGGGACATCATTGAGATTAATCAAGGATATATGGCCCAAAAACGGTGTATCATTTCTAATGGATGAAAAGATTGCAAAAATAGACCATTGATCAATGTTTATAGTAGTACTCCCTAAAGGGATGATGTTTTTGAAGGTCGTGGATTCTGAGGGGCAAGTAAAAGATGCAAATTTCATTGTCATTATCCTCATAGAAACCATTGAAATGGTGGGGTTTGAAAATGTTGTCCAAGACTCCAAGTCATAACGAACAATGCTAAAACTTGTAGGGCAGTTGGGTCTATAGCGGAGGGTACATATAGTCACATTTTTTGGACATCATGTGTAGTCCACACACTCAATTTGATATTGCAAAAGATAGGCACACAAATTGTGTTACATCCCGAATTATGAGGTTACTATTTACTAGTGATATAAAAGGTAGAAATGAATGTAATGTGAAATCTGGAGATGCTTGCACCTTGTTATCAATATGTATGTTAGCTCATTTGACGTTGTTTCATTTGATGTTATTTCAATTGATGTAATTCATGGTAAATACTGCATATATGTGAATATCAAGATAATGAATCTTGTTTTATAATTGATTTATATATATATATACTGCAAATGTTATGAGCAAGCAACTGTCGTGTTTTTGTGCCAATGGATGCAGGAACATGAACTATTCCTCCAGGCGGAGGGGAGACATCACTCGGGAGAGGGGCTTGGTCGAGTAACCGGTAAAGTTGATCAAGTTGAGCATACACACACTTCACTGAGGGTTTTGGGAACTGAGTCAGTTTGAGTTGTCTTAATAAGTCATCCTTAGGCTTAGGAGTTTTGGATTACTTCTTTATGCTTTATGAGTGGTGTTACTTGATTGACTTACTGTTCTGTGAACCTTGAATGTGGAATATTAAATATTTGCCTGGAATTTATATATACATACACATAGATATATATTTTGAAAGTACGCTGACTGGCTCACAAAATATATATATAATCGACAATTATATATGTATATGTATATTTATATTTATTAAATATATTTATATATGCAATTATATATAATATTATTATAGTTATATTAAGATATATAAATATATTAAATACTCGGGTATTTTAATATTTATATGTTTAATATTTAAAAGGACTATAATAATATTAATATATTAAAATATGTAAATATATTTATCATATTTTAAAACTCTTAGTGTAAAATTAAAAGATTTAATTCTTTTAATTAGAGTTAATATTATAAAATGAATTTATGGAGATATAAGTATAATGTTTTAATTTATATTTTTAAAATGACTTTGCCTTGGAAATAATTAAAATTGACTTATATAGTCATTTGGTAATAAAATGCATTTACCATGAGTAATAGAAGTATTTTCGATTTCCATAGACTATTGGAAAAATACGTTGGAAATACCTTGAAAAATTAAAAAGGAAAACTATAGTCTTTTGAAAGATTTGAATCAAAAGCATTTTTAAAAACTTGAAAATCGCGGATTTCCTCTATGAGGAAAAACGCGAACTGTGCAAAGGCTGAAATATGGAAAATGGTGGAAAATGAACCCCGCAAATCTCTCACGCCTTAGACCTGGTCGCGATTGCTAATGTGCCACCATGCTGGAAACGTGTGGGAGAAATAGGGCTAGTTGGCTGCGTTTATTTCATTGACATTTTCATCTGTGAATAACCTGCCATTATTCATAAAATGCGCCATTTTTGGGAGACGCCTGTAGGTGTCAGTTTCCTTTGAAAGTTTGAATCATTCTCTGAACTGCTGGAAGTCGAATCACCTTCTAAAAGGCTAAGTATGGAAAATTCGCCACATTTCAGTTTGAAATATTCAAATAGTAGTTTTGTCAATTTACATGCCTGTATGAGTGGAAATTGTTTGGCTGAGGGCTCTATAAATAGCCGCCCAGTTCATTCAGCAAAACACACTTTTGGAATTCCAAATTTTCTCTTGTGAGAGCTGCATTTTGTCTTTACTGTATTCTCCCGAATTTCCTATCTATCATTGCATTTGTTTGAGAGACATAATTTGACAATTCTGTAGCAGCATTTGAGAGCTATTTCCTGTCATTGTTGAATAAGCATTGAAGCATTTTGTGAATAGTCTTTTATTGCTGTGGAAGCAATTATAAGATTATCATACTTTTTCATTACTGTACTACATTGGTTTAAAAACCATAGTGTGCCTTTGCTGAATAAGCACTGTTTGAGAGGAGCGACACTAACAAAGGAGGAGAAAGAGCTGTAGACTGGAGTCATCTACAGCAAGGAAAACAGGCATGTGTAATGTATTAGATTAATTTTGTAAATTAATTAATCTGCTTGAGAATTTGCTTGGAAAAGGATAGTAAAATATAAAAGCATTTGAAGAAACGTTGTTGGAATAAGATAGCTGATGTTATGAAATAACTTAGGGAAAGCTTGTTTGAGAAAGGTGAAAAGAATGCATGATTGTGTAAAGGAACATTTATCTGTCTTGAAAGGTAGACATTGCATTTAAGTATTATTGTTTATTTGTATGATCTCTATATATGGAGAATATGATTGAAGTAGTTACTAGAAACTAGGAATGGAGTGAGGATAGTGGTCTAGAAGGGTCTTTTTCAGCTTAAGTTATAGGGATAACTGGGATAAGCTAAAAGTACTTGTTGTGACCTTTTTCACACATCACCCCATCAAGATGGGGACCCCCTAAATTTTGCTCCATTCTGGTCTTTTGGCTTTGGTTCGCTCTTTCTCTGGTCTCTGGTCCTTCCGAGGATGTCCTGTCATTTGGCCTAGGTTAAAGTATTAGTTAAGTCTGTGTAATTAGGGTTTTCATCCTTCAGGCTTATTTAAGGTCAAACCGAGTCATAAAATTGAAATCTAAGCTTAGTGCAGCAGTCAGAAGACTTCCAGCAGAGTCCCCCTAAATTTTCACTGTATTCCGGCAACTTACTATTCTTAGTAAGTATTCAATTTGGGACTATTTTATTGAGATTTTGGAATTCTGTCAGTTCCACTGCATCCGGGTAACATCAAGCTGTCTACACGTAAATTTTGAGCCAGATCAGACGACTTGCTATTTTTGGCAGTTCAGGCTTCAAGAGCCATTTTCAGGGTTTCCACATGAGCTTTTCAGATGCATGTCTGGAGAATCCTTCTGGGTTTTCCAAAACCTTCACAGTGATGTAACATGCAAACCGAGACGACCACTTTCAGAAGTTCAGCCTTCGGAGGCTATTTTTAGGGTTCGCATGCAGTGTTTTTCAACGCATGTCGGGTTTTTCTTTACGGGTTTTTCGAGAGCTTCGCAACAAGGTGACATGCAAGCGGAGAAGATCAAAGTTTAAGGACTTACTATTTTTAGCCAGTGCATGCATGCAGACCAGTTTTCTGGGTTTTTCTGGGTTTTTTGAGATCCCACGGGCAATATGACATGCAAAACCATCCGGCAGTGGATGAGTCACTTTTCAGGCAGTTTCTATTTTTAGCAGGTACACTCTGGCAGCCGCCCAACACTCCAGTTCAGCAAGACAGAACGACATGCAGAAGGAACGAAGTCAAACGGAGACCGTTCGGGATACATGCAAGTCAAATTAGGGTTTCCACTTTTATAGGGGGTAAAATCCAAAAATAGCCGAAACGAAGTACCCCACCCATGTCAGCACACTTCAAGGTACCTGCTGGCAAAATTTGAGCGAAATCGGAGAACTTACTATTTTTAGTAAGTCAGGGCACGGCTATAAATAGCAGGTCTGCACCCGAGGTTGGCATCAGAGTAACACTCAAGCTATCAAGATCAAGCGTTGCAACTTTCAGGCAAAACGGAGCTACTGAAGTCAGAAAGTCAGAACTTACTATAAATAGCAGGTGGCTATAAATAGCAGGTCAGGGCAGAGGACTGGCAGAACAGGTTCACAAGGTGAAGAATATCATATGATGAAATTTTCAGGCAAACGGAGCTGTAGAAGTTGAAAATTAAGGGACTTGCTAAAAATAGCACAACTTGCTAAAGATAGAATGCAAGAGCAGGGGCAGGCAGAGGCAGGGAAAATATTTTCTAAGGCAAAATTAAAAGCTTACCCTAGCATTTGCGCCCACCAAGGTAGAGCCTTGAAGAAAGTTTCTAAGTCATAAAATCAAAGTAGCCCCTTCCAAATGCGCCCATGGTGAAAATGAAAGCTCACATGTGTAAATGCGCCCACCTAGCAAAACAGAAGCATGGGGTCTCATTTGCGCCCAAGGAAGAAGAGGATAGGTGAAAAGCGGCTAAGTATGAAAGTGAAAGCTCACCCTCTCATTTGCGCCCAAGGGTAGTGATGCCTTGAAAAAGTTCTAAGGCGTGGAAAGTGAAAGCTCACCTAGTGATTTGCGCCCTCACCTCAAGGAATAGGGGGAGCATCAAATATTTCTAAGGCATGTAACAAAAGTAGCCACCCCTATTGGCGCCCTCAAGAGAAAGTGAAAGCTCACCCTCTCATTTGTGCCCCTAGATGAAAGTTGTCTACCCAATATGCGCCCAAGGAATAGGCTAAAAACGCCTAAGGTAAAAATGGAAGCTTGGCCTAGCAAATGCGCCCATGATGAAGAGGAGATGGGAGAATTCTTCTAAGGCATAAAATGAAAGTAGACAGGTCAAAATGCGCCCTCAAGAAGATACATGGCTTGAAGAAATTCTAAGTGGTGAAAATAAAACCAGACACACCCATATGCGCCCAAGGCAAGATAAAGTGGCTAGGACTTGGAGAAATTTCTAAGTCAAGAAAATGAAAGCTCAAGACCCCATATGCGCCCAAGGTTGCTGGAGAAAATTTCCTAAGGCAACGAAATGAAAGTGGAACCTATGAAATGCGCCCTCACCTTGAAAGGATATTCTAAGTGTTTGAGAATTTTCTAAGTGAGAAATCAAAGCTTGCATGAGTAAAATACGCCCAGGAGGCAATAAGATGCTAAGGCACGAGGAGTAGAAGTAGACACATGAATATGCGCCCAAGTTGAAGTGGAGATTTTTTTTTAAATTTTTCTAAGTGTGGAAAATGAAAGTGGCTCATGCTAAATGCGCCCTTGATTGAAAATGTTTCTAAGGCGTGGCAAGGGTAAAAGCTAGCAAAATAAAACATCACTGAGTGAAATACGCCCAAGATGTGAGATGACTGGAGAAAATTTCTAAGTCGCAAAAAAATAAATGCCAAGGGGTCAAGTGCGCCAGAGGTGTAAAGTGAGGAATTTTTTTTAAATGAAATAAATATTTCATCAAAAATATACGCCTATGGTAGAGAAAATGTTAGAAATATTTTCTAAATGGAATAACATTTCACTGGGGAAAAACACGCCCTTGGCATGAAAAGATAGCTTGATGAATTTTAAAATTTTCCAGAGACATTTAAATGAAGTGGACACAGTGACGAAGTTTTATTTCCAAGGCGGAAGCAACTAAATATTTTCCATGGCTCAAGTGAAAAATCAAATGAACCCGTTCAAAAGGCACCCATGGGTTGGAAAGTTTGAAAATTAATTTCCTAAGGGAAATTTTAATATTTTCAGAGGAAATTCGTTTTGCTTAGATTATTTTCCTAACGGAAATTAAATCTCAGAGGGTGAACTATTTCGAGCAGGCGCAGATAATTTTTAATCACTCGGAGTTGAACATTTTAATGAGAAAATTTAAAATGTCTAAGGCAAATTTTATGAAATCAAGGATTTAAATGACAGACATTTTAAAAGTTGGAAATATATTTACAACTCCCACGAATTTTTTTCGAGTTGAATTTATTTAAACACTGCGAGATTTTAAAATGGAATTTTAAATCAAGTCAAGTGATTGTTTTTCTCGCGAGTTGTTTAAATCGCCAAGAGTTAACTGGCAGACTAAGAGGAAAATTCGAAATTTGAAGAAGAAGGAATCATTATTAATAGCAACTGCCATAATGACCGGCTGACGACTAGCCCACTACTGCGCTTGAATTAGAAGATTCCGAACGAAGAGAGTGGAAAATTGATGAAGGTGCTAAAAATAGCCCCAGCACTACTTAGCAGGATTCTCCGAGAAAAGTTATTTAAACAATCTCTTCTCTCATTTCTCCTCACATTGTTTCGAAGTTGAAGTTGCTGAAGAAGTTCTTGAGAGATTGAAATATTTTCCAAGTGGTTGAGGAGAGAAATTCTGTGAGAGTTTATTTTATTTCGGAGTGTTGAGTTGCTGAAAGTACGAAGTGCTGGAGAAATTTTCATTTGCCGAGACTCTTTCTTTCGAAAAGCTGAAAGTGTGTTGCTGCAACTTCGAAGTTGAAGGTTGAAGTTATTTTCCGGAGTTGCTGGAGAATTTAATTCTCAAAGAGCTGAAAGTGGAGTTGCTGCGAAGTTCGAAGTTGTATACTGGAGAGCTAAGATTTTATTTCCAGATTGTTGAAGTCGCTGCAGATTTGCAAAGTTGTAGAAGATTTCTTTTCTCTGGAGATCTTTATTTTCAAGCTACTGAAGGTCGAAGTGTTGAAGAAGTTTAAACGTTGAGAAGTTGAGGAAGTTGAAATTTCATATTGCTGGCAACTCTTTATTCCTCTAACTGCTGAAGTTGACAAAGTGAAGTCAAGGTTCGAACTATTTGTGCTGGAGAAATTAGCTACATTGTTGAAAGTTATTAGCTTGCTGCATTTTTTCTTCACCAGTCAGAAGTGCAGTTGCTGAGAGTTGTCTCCAAACTCGGAGATTTTTTATATAGTTTGAAGTTTGGAGTTAGAAATTTATGCTGAGGAATTTTATTTTCAAAGCTAACTCCGTATTCGCAGCCATCTCGGGAATTGTTTTATTTTATTAATCTACAGCCTAGCTTATTCTTCTATTTTATTTTTACAGATGGCTGGCGCAAAGGATGTTGCAGGAACAAGCAGAGCCGCAGGCAGAGCTGCAAACACTGAAGCAGGCAAGGCTGGCTCATCCCGGCAGGCAATGATTAAAAGGCTCGCTAAGCCATTTCTCCCAAAGTCAGCAATAGTTTCAAAGTTGGCAGGATTAAATGACACCAACCTTGGTTCATTTAATCTAAATGCACTCAAATCGAGGATGTTCGGGCTAGGGGGCCATCAACCATCCGTCACGGCACATAATATAATGAAGAGTGGAATCTACGCAGCTGCTAGTTTTCCGCCAGCAATTCAGTGTCCGGAGCTAATTATGGAGTGCGCCAATCACTACAAGCCAGAACGTAGGACGATTGTCTCTCCGGATGGTAAACTGCTCGCCAACTTCACACCGGATGCCATCGGAGAGGCATTTGGGATTCCAACTGCTGAGGAGATGTTATACAGGACAAACAAGAGGGCAGATAAGATGTACTCTTCCTCTTTCGAAAGAGTCACTGCAGTCATCAACAGAGTTTGGATGCAGAAGCCGAGGCCACCCCGCACTAAGCTCCCAAAGCAGATAATTGCCGAGGACGTGAAACAAGAATACTGTGATTTGATAATGATGCTGAGCCGGGTGAATGGGAGTGCACAGGCTTACATTTTCGAGCCTTGGATGTTCTACTTCATCGAGATCATCTTGGAAGGAAAAGAGTGTGTCGATTGGGCTAGGATGATTAGCAACCACATCGATGAGCAATTCAGGAGCTTGAAGGTGACGAAGACTTTCTACATGAGCTCATATGTAATTTACATGTTGGCCAGAATGACTAAGTACAGAGGGATTTCGTACAAGGAGCCAATCGGCTGTGCCCCTGGTCAATTCAAAATCCATGAAGCCTGCACACAGCTACATTTAGCTAACATTGCCAACTATAAACGGGCAAATGATGCATTCACAATGCACATTGCGAGGACACTTCAGCAAAGGACGCAGCAGAGAATATCTAAAGAAGCACAGACATTGATTGAGGAATATGGGTATTGGCTCATCCAATTCCCGAAATTCACATATATTAGGCTGCAAGGGTTCACTTCTTATCCGTATCGGTTACCACGATACCCCACTGATCACATAGTAATGCTTGAGATATCTAGGCAATTGATTGCCTACGATAAGATTCAGAAAAGGAAAAAGAAGGGTGGGCTTGATTTCCCTATCACCATGGAAAATTCCATTGAGGTGTGTCCCTCTTTGCAGGCAGCCCGAGAGGCAGAGGACGAGCTGCAATCTTATCATTTGTCATATCACACAGGCAGGCAGGATTTCGATCCTTACAGGAACATCCGGATGATACAGAACGTTGAATACCGGCACAGAGCTCATCTGGAGGACTTTTGGGCAAATGCAGTGGATGAGGCTGAGATAAGAAGAAGGATGTTTTCCAGACTTCCTCTCAAGTTGATTAGAGAATGTGAGATTATTCCAGTTCCCGACCAGGTGGAGGAGGATGTCAACGTCATGCAACCCGACTATGGGTCAGTTAGGGATACTCCTGTCCCACCACCTGATTGGTCCGAGCCAGAGATCATGTACTTGGACACTCTTTCTATCCCGGTGATGACTTTTACCAGGACTTGGGTCGACAGACATGTATGCAGACTCAAGAGCAAGTCGATCGCCCTTACTTATAGCTTGATGGGTGACCCAAGGCCGTTATCGGTAAAGAGGGGGAAACAAATTGCTCAGACATCGAGGGCACAAGTGGAAGTGCCAACCCAACCGATACCGTTAAGGATAGAACAAGCATCACCCGTGCACTCACAAACTCAGTCTTCGAGTTTGAGAGTGGTTTCATTATTTGCCGATCAGAGGGCAGGATTAGAGGAAGAGCGGGGACTTGAGGAGGTAGATCAGCCCAACGCCCGGGAATCAGCTAGCGTCAGTCTATCCAGGGGCGGCCAACAGGAGGAGGAAGAGGAAACAATGGCCGACACCCATTTTCAGCAGATGTTGGACACGGCTTTGGAAGAAGAAGAAAACACAGAACAGGGGACCCAAGGGTCGGGAGATACCCAGCTTATAGAGGAGGATGAGCCTGAGCAAACCAGTGCAAGAAGAGAGGAAGTGCACGAGATGGAGGCAACAGAAGAACAGCCCCTTGTCGTTTGTAATCCACAGCAGACAGTGCCTGATTGGCTTTCCGACAGAATGAGGAGAGAACCCGAGGATGATACGGATCCGGCCATTGAGATGGAGGAGTTCCTTAGGAGGATCAGTGCGCCACCAGAGAAGAAAAGGGCCCGAAAGTTTTCAAAGATCTCCAAGACGAGTCAGCTCTCGCACGCTTCAGGTGGCTATTCCGAGGGAAGATTGTGATCGAATCGAGGAGAGGCCTGAAAATTATGTGATCACCACAGTAGAGTTGGGTCGTCCTACGGGAGCCCAAGTTATCGAGGAGTTCGATAACTCCTATCAGGCATTGAAGGATCAGTTGCTCCGCACGGAGGGGAAGTATAAGAAATTGAAGAAGGAGCAAAAAACCTTGATAGGATACGTACAAAATCTAGCACATCCAGGTGAACCAGCAGACCCAGCAGTAGAACGTCCATCGGAGCTTCCGAAGGAGTCAGTTGTTGCCTTAGAGGATTTGAAGAAAATGGAAACGGAGGCAGACAAGTGGGTTAGCCGTGTTCATACTGAGACAGGGAAATTCATGGAGGACCTCGCCGATGCTTATCGACAGGCCTCAAGTATTTTGGCACGGATGGATGTAGTAGATCAGGCCTGGGGTGATACTCGCATCTATCAAACGAAGACTGTACTTCGTTTGGGGGCTTTGATGCATATACCTCTAGAAACCTTGGTGGATGGAGGTGTAATTCAGAGAGGTGATAGGTATGATTTCACCAGTTGGTACTCCTCGGTGGTCACAGGCCGTGGATTTCACGACGCAGCAAGGGCAGATTCAGCTAAAGTGAGGAAAGCAATGGGCAACATCTTGGGGGGAGTCCTCAATACATTAGAAGCCATATTTGCTAGAAAGTTGGTCCCAGAGGAGATAACTGCTGATGGCTTGAAAAGTAGACTGCCTCCATTCTTCTCAGCTGCGAGGTCACTTGTCCTGGATGACTTTGAGAATGTCTCCACGTTCTCTAGTATAATTCAGCATACCCAGGACGCCTTGGTGACATGGAGGAAATCTTACACCAGATACGGACAGACGGTAGCAGTCTTGGAGTTCCAGCTCAACCATATTCCACCGATCTCTACACAGGAGGTTGAAGCAGTATTGGCCCGGTTGATCGAGTTTGCTATCCGGGAGAAGGCCAGTGGGAACGCGTGCTTGATGAGGATCTTCTTGATGATGGTAGTGGGCATTAATTGCTCATTATGATTCCTGCAGGGGAGTGGAGAATATTCTGTGCATTCATTGCCCACTCCTCTCTGTGGCGGTTTTTAGGGCAGAAACCCTAATCAGGGCATAGGTGGCTCGATCTGAGCCCTTCATTGTAATTTGATCTGAACCGTCCACTGAATTGGACTTATTATAAAAGGGGCATCCCCCCTCATTTGTAATCTATTAGAATTAGAGATAGAGATTAGAATTGGCATTGGATCAGAGCTAGAGAGTAGAAGGCATTTAGCTTAGAAGTTAGCTTTAGATTGAGGAGGGAAGAAAACTTTCCTTTGAAAGTTTTGTAAAAGGTTGTTGTGAACACTTTTCATAATACAAAGAGTTTCATTGCTTGGTGATTTCTTCTTTGTTATGAGTAGCTAGCAAGGCCATTTCGTCTTTCCAATTCAAGGTAGATAGAGTAAAGTAGATTTCTATTTCATGCAAGTAGTTGTTAATTGTGGAGTGTGGCGTTGTGATTTAAGCATATCTTCTTTCATCCATACCACTAGCGGGCTTACTGATGGTAAGTTCGCCTTGCGTGGTCAACTGGAGTATCAGCACTTAACTTCGATTATGGTTCATATGTTTGTATGCGTCGTATTGACGGTATGAACATGTTGCGTCATAGTTTGAACACTTTTCTCATCCTTTGAAGATTGCACCAACTTTGTCGGAGTTGTTCGAAAGGAGACAAAGCAAAGTTTGGTTTGAAGATTGTTTAAGTCGATCCTCGTCCTCCACCCTTTTAGAAGTAGATTTGTAGAATCCCTATCCCTATCCCCTTTAAATTCTGCATTTTCCGAGTCAGTCTAGATACCAGAACCATATTGCCAAATCATTCATGTCCTAATTGCTTCACAGAGTCGAACAACTACGTAAGTCCCCTTGAAATAACCAGCAAAACACATCAACCAACTGAGTCTATTCGCGATAAAAGGAACCTTGGAGTCGAACACATGAACTTTCAAGCAATCTTAGCATGTGGGACACTTTGATCAAGAGAGAATAGAGTGACCGTTGGGCAACTTTATTCTGTGCTGGCGCTGTCATAAAAAGCACGTCAACAGTACTCTTAGGATAAAGATTTCCTGATTAGGAGAAATGGTATAAAGACCCTTGTTGACTGCATTCCAATTCCTGATTAAGTAGTTTGCTTGAAGGTAGGTTGTCTGAAACAGGATATACCTCCCTTATGTAGCTATGGAAGTAGAATGTCTAAAAGGTAGGTAATCTGAAAAAGGATATACCTATCTTGTGTAAATCTATTAGAAAAATGTTGTAGGTTAGTCTAGGATAAAAGATTATCCAAAAGTAAAGGACGATACCTATGCGTAGTGTAAGATAGCCTTAAATCAAATCGGCCCTGAGTAGTGTACATGATAAATGACCTTCATTCGAAGTACTGAATGAGAATACTTTGGCCAAAGTAGTGGAAGGTACGACATTCACTTAGATGTGAGATAGTTGAGACTAAACTATCAATTCATTGTGATTCATCATGCTAGTTCGGGATTGTGAAATAGCAAGTTCTAGATGTATAGGACACAGCACTATGCTCAGTTGGGTTGTCGCAGCCGGTTACTTTACCAATCTCTTTGTTCGAAAGGAGGGCCATCTATTGAATGATAGATGTGCGGGGGACCGCATTAACAGTCCGTGGTTGGCGGAAAAGCGCCTGAGTGATGTTTCTCCTCCACAGCAGGTGACAGATACACCAAGATTTGTAAGGAAGGGAACTTGGACTATCTTACCACTATTTGTGCAAAAGCTTACGAGCTATGTATGTAATTGTTTTACTTTTATACTCTGAATTATATTTGCAATGGAAATGGAATCCATGTGGAAAAATATATTGTAATTGGCATGTAATTATCAATAAAGAAAGGAAGAATTTTATTGTAATGTCTTTGTTACTTGTTACATTTATATGTTTGAAGTGAAATGTGGAAAAAATTTAATTACCCAAGGATGGGGTCGCTACAAATTGAGTGGATCAAACAAATCTACACAGAGGGCAAGGAGATCCAAATGTTTGTGACTAATCATCATATGTCACGAGGTATCTTTAGGACCTTCTCTAAGTTGGAGTTGTTGAAGGTAATTCAAATTTTATTTTTGATATATCTTTTTAAATTTTATTTTTTATTTTTTATTGTTGATATGTGACATGTATTTTTTATACCATGTTAGGTTGTCGAAACTCGATTTGCATCTCACACAATCGTCTTAAGACAACTTGTGAAGGTGCAAAAGGCCTTGAGTTCTATGGTCATCAATAGTCTATGGAGTGTATAGAGGCAGTCAAGCACAGGAAAAGCCCAAAAAGTAAAAGCATTGTCCTCGATGATGAGTGGTGGGCTCGTGCAGAATATGTTTTGAATTTCACTAAGTCCATCAGCATGATTAGGTATGTTGATACTGATCGTCCATGTTTGGATGAAATTTATGATGGCATGGACTCCATGGTAGAGAAAATAAGAGCAATAATAGAAGCCAAGGAACATGACCCAACGGAAACATTTTTCAAACTTGTGCAAAAAATTATTGTTGACCATTGGAACAAGATGACCACCCCCTTGCATCTCTTAGCATTTGCTTTGTTGCCAAAGTATTATAGCAAAGAAGTACTTTCATTGCCAAGGAGAACGCCACCATATAGGGATGTGGAGGTTGTTGCTGGCTATAAGGCTGCATTTAGAAAGATATTTTCAGATGAGGATATCCAAAGTATTGTCTTGAGTGAGTTTGGCCACTTCATATCTTCAATAAATCATGTTGTTTCTATTCTTCTAGAAAAATATAGGAAAGATGCCTCATGATTGGTGGTATATACATGGTCAAGGCTCCATTTACTTGCAGCCTCTTGCGATTAAAATTCTCTGCCAAGTATGTATCTTTTTATTTTTTATTTTTCTCATTTTTCATTCAATGCTATTAAGCTATATATCATATTTATATAATTTTATAATTTATGTTTTGAATTTATAAAATTAAATACTTAATGTTGTATGCAAACTCAACAAGTTGCAAGTTCTTCAACTGAGCAGAATTGGAGTACATACTCCATCCACTCGATCAAGCGCAACTGTTTGGGTGCAAAAAAAGAAAAAGGATTTGGTCTATATATGCTCCAGCTTTCGTCTCTTGTCACATAAGAAACCTCAATACAATGAGGGTGTGACAAAGAATTGGGATCTAAACCCTGAGTGTGCTGATTTAGATGTTACAGTTGCCTAGCTTGCCGAAGTCTATATAGATGAGGCAACTTCTACACTCAACACAGCTGGTGGGAGTGGCAATCCAATTAATTGCAGTTCAAATGAAATTGAACCAAATGTTGACCTTCATGCTTTTGATGAAGAAGAATATAAAGACTATTAAATATTGATTGTAATTTGAATTTTCATTGTGTAATGACATTTTGAGACTTGAGTATTTTTATTTTTGCAAATGATGAATATGAGATATTTTAATTTTGAGCATATATATATTATATATTTACTATTAAATATTGATTGTAATTTAAATTTTCATTGTGTAATGACATTTTGAGACTTGAGTATTTTTATTTTTGCAAATGATGAATATGAGGTATTTAAATATTCTATTTATTGGCAATTATGAGTATCATTATTCAGATAATTTATAATTTTGAGCATATATATATATATACACCAGTACCCAAGGAAAAAAATATTGCAGAGCACCATACCAAGTTCCAGTACTTTTACCCAAACCAGTAACTTAAGCAAATATTCAAATTTTGTTAAAGTGTGTTAATGATTGGTTGCCAAGCATGACTTATACCCAACCACTCATCTTCATTTAGGTTACGTGGGTGCTTCTTGATTTCAACAGCCTCCCTTCATTTTCACTTGCAATAATTAACTTCCTTTACCTAGACCTTGATGGCTTCTAAGTGGATGTGCTGTCTTGTAATACTCTGCTAGTGCCAATTTGTTGATGCATCCATGATTGGTGTTTGCACCATGTTCCTTGATCCTAGTGCCCATAGAGCAACATGTTTCACCAATCTAGGCGATTACACAGAACAGTTTTGTAAACATCGGAGCTAAGAAGCAGTTCTAAGCCTTGTAGGAGAGGTTCTAGGAAGAGTGGAGTTTTAAAAGAAGCAATCTATTAGTCTTCACTGATCAATAATAAGGAATCTCCTAAAGATCTTTCTGATTTGGAATATATTTACCTCTACAAAGAAAATATATAAGAGATTTTCTTTGAATTTTAATGATATTATAATGGAGGCTACAAGAATAGATTGAAACTATCCAATTAACATAGATGTTAGAAAAGATCAAAGGCTTAATGATAGTCCTTACAAAGATGAGGTTGACAATGAAGAGGTACTTGAAACCTTATTTAATTGTTGTGGCCAATAATATTCTTGTAATTGTTTCAAAGGGTGCAATTGTTGAATGCTTAATCAATAGCTGTGCTCAACCTCTTCTAACTCAATATTTGATTCTCATGAAAAAAGTAGTTGAAATCTTACCGTTAGTTGTAGTAGGATTTACCTTATACTTGTTTCGAAGCATATGTGATGTGGAGATAGAAATAACTACTTTCACTAAGCTTCTACAAGACAAGCAGAGCTAATCTGCAAGGCTGGCATTTAAGTGAAAAATTCTTCTTTTTTTAATTCACTTCAAGAAAAATAAATCACTCTCAACTCTAAAAAGACACACTTTAAACATTCACTTGCCTATTTTGAGCTTATTTTTACTTGCCCATTTGCTTTCAAACTATTTTCACTCAACTTGGATTAACATTTTTTCTTCAAAGGAGCTGAACATTGGATTAAAAGTGGATTGTGCAAATAAGGATTTGATATAAAGTCCTAGATTTGAGTTAACACATTTCCAGCTTCCAACCTCAAGCATCAAGCCAAGGTAAGATAAAACCTTTATTTTTTTGTCTCATTCATTTTTCTTTTCATATTATAGATTTATTTTCAGAGTTTCAGTTTTATACATTTTCTAACTCAAATTCAAAAAAAAAAAAGAACGTAAAAACTGTCTTTCTCTTTTAAGTTTTTCTTGCATTTTTGTAGTTTCATTGTTTGCATTTTTTATTAACCCTTGAGATTTTTTTCTCTCTCTACATGATGTATGGTTTTCAATATATCAAGACCTCAAAGGAAAGACCCTACTTGGAAGCATGGTAGGCCGGCCACAAAGAAGGGCAAGCTTTTACAAATATTGTGGTGTGCAGTTTCTAGGAGGCATTAATCACCTCCAAATCCACCTTGCCTGCATACCTGCACATGATGTTTCATTCTCCAAAAGATTGACCCTGAGGTTATGAGGGAGTTGATAGCACAATTGGAATCCTTTCAAGATAAGAAAAATCAAAGAAAAAGGCAAAACCAACAAATAGTTCATCTTCCACTTCTCCAATGCCCAGACGCAAAGGTGATTGAGGTTCTACTAGCATTGGACCAAGAGTTCATGATTTAGGGAGTTCAGTTGAGCACTCCTAGTTCCCAACCTTCATTAAAAAATCACGAGGTAGAACAATGACATCAAAAAAGCGGTGAGTGCAGTTGGTGATTTCTAGTATTTTTGCAACATTCCCTTCAATGCAGCAAGGTAACACTTTGAATTTCTCTCATTTTTATTATTTTTTTTATTTTTTACTTTCATAGTTTTGTTAAGGTTTACATTTTTCAATTTATTTATTTTATTTTTATTTATGTTTTTGGGTGTTTTAGGTCCCCTTATTGGCAAGCACTGGTTAATGTAATTGGCATAGTTAGTTAGGAATTCAAAGCCCCTTCCATTGATGATATCCACAAACCAATTTTAACGGAGAAGGTGGCTCATGTACAATCCATTATTGATCAGCAGCTGGTATCTGAACAAAGAAGTACTGCATGATCATGTTTGATGGAAGGAATGAAAGATAAAACAGGACATTGATGATTTTTTTAGTATTTTCTTCAGGTGGCACAATCTTCTTGAAGTCCATTGATGTTTTTTGGCCTCCTTTCTCAATGCATTGCATTATCTAATGATGGACATTGGCAAACTAAAGTGGATCAAGCCCGTTGTAGGCCATGCATGAAACATCTACAAATACATTTATAACCACATTTGAGTACTCTCTTTAATGAGAGTTCATAGATGATAGAGAGTAGTGGGGGAGTCTTCCTACTCAATGACAATTGTTGACATCAATGTAGTGGATTGGACATTTGATGAGGCTCATTTTTGGCCTCCTACAAATGAAATTGTAGATGTAAGTCTTTTCATTTTTTTGCATTGTTCCATGGAATTTTGAAACAAGGGTATGAGTTTCAAGGGCAAAGGGACCATGGACCCAAATTTGGGAATGGTGGGGAGATAGTGTAGAGATGGCAACTACAGGAGCAAATATTGTGTGTGTTTTCAAAATGAGGGGGTGAATTTTGAGGATGGCAGAACCATGGACCCAAATTTGGGGATGGCAAGGGGACAACAAAGAGGTGGTAGCACAAGGTGCAAATATTTTGTGTGTGCATGTGTATGCTTGTGTGCATTTATATGTGTGTATCTATGTGTGTGGGCACAGGCACGTGCACACTCATGTGCATGTGTGTGTGTGTGCGCGTGTTTGCATGCATGTGCATCTCTATTAGTGTGCATGTGTGTTTATGCATGTGTCTATGTGAAACATATACATATGTGCATGTGTTTAACTAAATACACAAATGCAAGCATGCATACACATATATATACAAAAAATGGGCCCAATACAAATTCTATTTTTTTCTTTCTAAATCTAGGACATGGTTTAGGTGAAAACTACAAAACCTTCAATAGAGTTCAAGGCCAGCACTTGTCACAAGGGTTTGGAGGCAATGCCCCTAGTAGGGTCAAGGGGTAATGCCCTTGGTGCATTCCCTATCGTAATACAAGGTCAGGTCAAAGGGAAAAGCCTTTAACACCAAGCCAAATTAAGGCCTTCAAGACCACGCAAACCTTTATGGTGCATACCATTTTTCACGATTGCATCACATAGTTTCCAAGAGACCGGTATTGGTGTTGGAATGGGAGACTAGTACCAATATCAATACATCTATTTTTGAAAAATAGAAGACGGGGGTACTTGGAGATGTCATTTATTTTTAATATATTTAATAATTGATAAATTTCCTACATTAAAACTGAAAATATCATGACATTGAACTTTCAAAACAAGAACACTAGTAAATTTCAACATTAAATTTAAAGTTTAAACACACAACTGTCAAAGAGTCAAAGAGTTCAAACTACATATTTGATATTACATATTGAAATTCAGAAATGTCGATTCATTTTTTTCCTTTTCATATGGAAACTTGTCGAAACGTAGGGCTTTTTTGTAATTTTTAAATGAAAAATTAAGGAAACGTTGGCAAGACGTCTCTTGCAAGCAAGGACGTCTCCAACAAGTTTCCGGTACAGGAAAACGCATCCCATTACCTAAGACGCGCCCCACAAGGTCGAAGACGTGCCTCCGTACAACTATGTTGTATCACTATGCTTTAATCTACACCAAATTCTCACTATTTTTTACCAAATCTTCATTTTTCAAAGAACTAATGGCATAGCTAGGGAATATGACCAATAGTTTTTAAATGATGAGTGTTGAGCAAATGAAGACAAGAATATTATCATTCTTAAATCTTTATATTTATTGACTTCTTTATTTTTAGAAAATCCTTACAACAATTAGTAGAAACTCACAAACATTTATGAAAACTTAAGAACATCCTCCACCAATTCCTCCACTCTCTACTAAGCTCAAAGCATCAATCACATATGAATTAAGAAATATTTGATCACCAACTTCCTAAAGTTAAGATAAGAGAGTGTTCATCTAAACAAATAAAAACAGTGGTAGTTGTTTTAATGGTCTATTTTCCCTCCAATATCATGTAAATATTCCTTCTTTCTTCCAAGATCAACCATTTATAGTTGTTATCACATTATCTATCTATTCAAAGCTTTAACACAATCAAAATCTTATAATAACATGAGAAACTTTGTTTTCTTTCAAGAATGAACTTTATTGTTGCTTAGACCACTAGGACTTCTCACCGTCCCCAAGTCATCCTGGCAACATTGGCACATTAATCCAAGAGGCACCCCTTCCTTCTACAAGGTCATCTTGAGGATGGCCCTACCTTTTTGTGATAGTGGGGAGCAACAAGGGGTTTCTTCATCCCCGTCCCCAAAAGGCCCTCATTCAAGAAATTTGCCAATTTCAAGGGGGCTAAATGTCCTTATGGAACTAAGGTTTTTTGTATTCTTTCTTTAGTGTCTATAAAATTGCTTTTTCCTTATTTAAAAATTAGGGCTCAAGTGTAGAGTGACTAGAGTTACCTTTTTAACTATTTGAATTTTGTTTTTTTATCGATGACTAGGTTGTTGGTTTCTCTCCATATTATTGGAGAAAAGTCAGCAATAGGGCACATCTATGAGGGAATGAACCAAGCCAAGGAGCATGTTAGGAATTTCTATGGCACTATGGAGGACATATATAGACCCATCAGAGATATCATCGACCAATGCTAGATAAGACAATTTGATAGGCCACTTCATGCATGTGCGTACTTCCTCAACCCAACCTTTCAGTTTCTTGAGCTTCAAGGCTAACAAGCAAGTTATGTGGGGCCTCCACACCATCATAAGAACTTTGGGGCCAAGTCCACTTTGAGAGAAAAATGTTTCCTTTTCTTGTTTTGTTATTATCCATGAAAAACTTCAAGGATAAAACCTTCTAAAGTTGGCACTGTATTTATGTTTTTAATTTACAATTAAAATCAAGATAAAAAACCTTCTTATCTTGGCACCCACATCAAACTGCTTTTCTTATCCAAACTTATCCAAAATGAGGTGCCTATCTTATCCTTAAATATGGTTTTCTTTCTTTCTAAAGGTGACTTAATTTGCTTTATAAAATCTTATCTATTTTTCTTCTTTCATCTTATCTTTCTATTCTCCTCTATTTCTTTTCTTGTCTTATAAAGCTGCTTTTTAAAATCTCATCTTATTTCCTTCTAAAGATGGCGGCCAGCTTTATGAGATTTGTTTTCCTTTCTCAAACCTTATCAAATCTTAACAAAAGAATTCTTTTGCAATGCTTATCTTCATCATGCTTGTGGTGGCAATGATTTCTTTATGTATGCTTTAATTTCTTAAAGCTACTTTTATCCTTCTATACATGGCATTTATCCTTCTACAGATTTGGATATGTAACATTGTTTTCAACATTGTATGCAGCATTGAATGCAGTTTTTCTTTTGTATCTAGACATGTATAGTGCAGCAGCATCAAACACTAGGCGAATTCTTTCTAACACGGCATGCATCAAGCTTTGACATCTTTCTAACAGCATGCATCAATTTGACATCTTTTCTAGCTGCATGCATCAAGCTTTGACATCAATGACAATTATCTAACAGGAGTATGATCCCACATTCATGTGGATCACTAAGGATGGACCTCATTTTTACAAAGGAGGATCATGCATGGGTCAATTAGGCTGATCATGATCCTGAGCTTGAAGTGAAGGTGTAGAAGGAGCTAGTTTTTTAACTAGAAACAAAGAAGTTGTTCAAGATGATGTCGTTACCTCTAATGTAGATAAAAGGGTTTGCAGCTAAGTTACCGGAATCGCTCATATGCCCTGGCAGTTTCGGGTACGGGTACGTATCCGAATCGGATACATGTAAAACCCTGCGGATTCGACCAGGGTACTGTATTTTGAACTGCTGAAACGTATTTCGTAAAATAGGCGAATTTCAACGTTTTTCAGCCGTCTTTCCCGTCAACGTGGCATGTTTGACCGAATCTAAAAGTCTCGACGCAGATTTCGAAGTTTTTTTTCAACTTTTTGTGGGCTTTAACGCGTGAAACCTAAAATAAAAAATCACGCGCAACGTTTTTCATGACTTCACTATAGAAACGAAGGGTTTTGAGGGACACAAAAAAAAACGACATATGTTCGATGTCATCAGTTATTTTCAAAGTTTTCCGCCATTGATCTTCCACCGTGCGTCACTGTTCGTGCCTCCATTGTTGTGAGCCTGTGCGTGCCTCCATTGCTGTGAGCTCTTTCCGCCATTGTTCGACCAGGTTTCTTCTTGTTTTTTTTTCATAAATTCTTAAAATCATTTTTCCCGTGTTTTCTTCTATGTTTTTTATTTATAATTTATATTTTATATTTTATATTTTAAAGTTTATAGTTATAGTTATACTTTGTTTATTATTAGTTTATTACAAATATGATTATTTGAATATTTCTTATTTGTTTTAAATTTTAATAATGTATTTGTTATTTTAAAAATTATATTGTATAATATTTATTATTTATAATTTAATATTTAAAATTTTCATATTATTATGTTTAATATTTATTATTTATTATTAAAGTAAATTGTTAAAAACTTAAAACTTAAATAAATCAAAAGTAATTTAGTAAATTACATTATGTATATAATATTATAATTTGTATTTGTATTTGATTTGTATTTAACATTTATTATTTTAATTGTTAACATTTTTAATTTTAATATTTTGTAGCTTATTTTACATTTTATATTAATATATTAATAAATTCTTAAATTAATAAATTAATAATTGATATAATTATAAATTTATAATACTAATAGATGTTAATTTTAATTTTTTTTAAATATATATTTAATATTTATTGTTCAATAATTGTTTTTTGAATTGTTATGTAGCATTTGCATAATGGCAACCAGTTCTACTTCTATCGCTGGACCCACCTTTAAAACCGACCCAAATTCACCTCTATGGAAATATGTAAAAATGATACAACAAGTTAAAGGGGGAGGAACATTTGTTTGGATATGCAATCATTGTAAAGTTCAATATACTAGCTCATACAGTCATGTGAAATGCCATTTATGTGCCATTCCTAGACAAGGAATCGCAGTATGTATAGGAGAAAATGGTAAAGAATTACATCCTTGCAAAGTATCAGCATATATTAAAAAGCAAGAGGAAGCAGATGCAAGAGTTGGTCGTGCCACAAACCATCCCTTGCTGAGAGGAAGAGGAAGTGTTAGTGGAAGGGGATCAAAGAGACCTCCTCCTTCTCCAACACATAGTGACTTCCCTAATGTTGTAGTAGAGAGCCACCCATTTTTGGATAGAAGTGAAGATCATGTTGGTGTGAAGAGAAGCAAGGGGCCATTAGAGAGAGCATTTAAGCTTGAAGCAAGATAGCTTGTAGATCAAGCCATTGCAGGATGTCTATATGCAAACGGTTTGGCATTTAATGTTGTAAGATCACCATATTGGCAAGATATGTTGAGAAAGGCAAGTGACTATCCACCAAGGTACACAAGGCCAGGTTATGAGAAGGTGCGTACCACCTTACTAGCAAAGGAGGTAAAAGGCATAAACAATGCATTGGCTCCCATTAGAAATTCATGGAAAAAAACAGGGGTGTCAATTGTTTCAGATGGATGGAAGGATGCCAAAAACCGGCCATTAATCAATGTGATTGCAGTGAGCCCTAAAGGGGCAATGTTTTTGAAAGTCGTGGATTGTGAAGGACAAGTGAAGGATGCACAATTTATTGCTAACATCCTTATACAGTGCATTCAAGATGTGGGTCTTGAAAATGTTGTCCAAGTAATAACAGACAACGCAAAGAATTGTAGAGTTGCAGGTATGTTGATTGAGACACGGTTTGAGCACATATTTTGGACACCTTGTGCTGTTCACTCTCTCAACCTCATGCTACAAAAGTTGGGTGCGAAAATAAATTGGATCAAACAAATGTATGCTGAAGCTGAAGAGATCAAAATGTTCATCACAAACCATCAAATGTCACAGGCCATTTTTAGATCATTTTCAGCATTGGAGTTGCTGAAGGTAATTGAAACACTTCAACTTTTAAATTTTACAAAATAAATTAGTAATTACTAATTACTAATTTATTTTTTTAACTCAAGCATGTCTTCTTTATATTTTAATTTTAATTTTAAATTTTTGAATAGGTTGCCGAAACCAAATTTGCATCAAACACAATTGTCTTGAGGCGACTTATGAAGGTGCGGGAGGCACTTTCTAGCATGGTTATCAGTCAAAGTTGGTCCCTATGGAGGCAATCCAATACTGAAAGGGCAACAAATGTAAAACACATGATCCTAGATGACACTTGGTGGGAACGAGCAGAATATCTTCTTATGTTCACGGAGCCCATCATGAGTATGATCTGTTTTACTGACATGGATAAGCCATGTTTGGGAGAGGTATATGATGGCATTGATTCAAAGATCGAGCAAATGAAAATCGTCATCAACGAAAAAGAACAAGATCCTGATGAAACTTTCTTCAAAGAAGTGCAAACAATTTGTGTTGAGCAGTGGAACAAAATGACCACCCCACTACATCTTCTTTCATTTGCATTAACTCCCAAATTTTATAGTGATGAGATTCTTGCTTTGGCATCAAGAGTGCAACCATATTCAGATCAAGAAGTTGGTGTAGGTTGTTTGAAAGCACTTGGTAGACTCTTCCCTAATCAAGAAATGGAGTATATAGTTAGAGCTGAGTTTGCTGATTTTGTAGCCGGCGAAAATCAAAGTATTGCTGCTTCACGTGACAAGTATAGGATGGATGCTCATTCTTGGTGGTATATCAATGGCTTTACAACACCACATCTCCAGACTCTTGAGATCAAAGTTTTATCGCAAGTAAGTTACTTAGTTTTTATTGCACTCTCTAAATTTATATTGTTTACTATTTTAAAAATAATAAAATGGTTAACTTCAAATTTAATGTTTGATTTACAATTTTATAATTATAAGTTCCTCTCACTTTTTTTCAATAGGTTGCTAGTTCCTCTTCAGCTGAGCGAAATTGGAGTACATACTCCTTCATCCACTCAGTGAAACGCAACCGATTGGCAGCAAGTAAGGCGGAAGAGCTTGTTTACGTGCAGTCCAACTTGCGCCTTCTTACCCATAAAAAGAATTAGTATAAGGAAGGAGGCACGAGGTTGTAGGATGTAGATCCAGAGCGAACTGATTTGGATTTTTCAGCTGCCACACAATCTTTACTTTCTGTGGAGTCGGATACCCAACGTGCTTCCAGTGGAAGTGCTAGTGGGGCTGCATGTGGCTCTACTAATTTACCTACATCATCGAATGCCAATGATGACATTGATCAGGATCTTGATCTTCCTGATGACCCATATGATGCCTACTATTAATTGTATTATTTTGTTTTAAATGCTGAACCAATGAACAACGAATTCAATATAATTATATACCTATCGTAACATTCAAGTTCTAAGTTTTGTTTAGCATATGCATGATATGTGGTATTCTAAATTTAATTCTAGTTTTTACTTTTTAGGCTGCAAATATGTCTATATCTATGGTTTTTACATGTTTTATGTACGTCCAACGTACCCACACCCAAAAAAAAAAATTGCCGTACCGGCGTACCGTACCCATACCCGTACCCGATTCGGCAACTTAGGTTTGCAGCTTGTTCTTTCACATCCACATTGACATAGGATCTAGCAGCTTGGATCTAATGTTAGGAATGGCTCCTCTCAACCTTAGTTAGATTTTTCTATGTATATTTTTGCTAATACTATCTTCATTGATTTCTAAATTCATTGTTTGTATACAAAAAACAATTTTAAGCATATCAACACATGAAGTTTGTGATATCTTTTTCTTATTTTGTTGTCTACACAATGTGTATGGTTGATCTAAATAAATAGTTTTTATCTATATTTGACGTTAGTTTTATATGAGATGCAATATAATAAACTTTTCCCTGAAAATTCGCTAATTTTCAAAAAAAAATCAATTTGGTGAGTTTTGCCGAGCTTGCTGAGTTTTTGCTGAATTTGATTCTCAACACTATAGTTTATCCAATTAGTGATTGTTTTTAATTTGTAGCTGCAATAGGCTAATCAAATAATGTATTAGGAGTGTCATTCTTGAAAGTCAGAAAAGCACAATTAATTACTAACTGAAAACATTTTTGCAAGATACAATACAGGTTTTTTTCAATTTCTTTCCTTTTGTGTGTGTTTACTAATGAATTTAAAATTCAATGGTGAAAATTTCTCTTTTTTGAAGTTTCAGATTTCCTTTCCATAATTATCAATCATTTTGCTCTATTTATTTCCGCTTTGTCACAGTTCCATTTTTGGTCATTAAAGCTTCCATTATCCCAAAACTCCAACACTGGTAGAACAAATTAAATAAATAAAATCCAAGATAGTATTAGTCAATCCCAACCAACAAGCAACCAAGGCCCATTTCAATCAATTAACATAGCTTTACTTTTCGGTCAAAGAAAGTCGCAGAGCATATTTAAACCACAACAAGGACAGATCACTTAATTTTAGCCTTTAGGTGTATTCCAATAAAAAAGACATTAATTCATCCATGAATTTGTCATGTTTCAAAGGAAGCCCTGCAAAATAGCTATTGCATATAAACAAATTAAACTGCATCAATAACAACTACTTATGTATCTGAATTCGAAGAGTAAAACGCTTGCCTTAGCGATCATTTTATTGGGGGAAAATCAGAAAACATTTGTCTGTGACATGTCTGTATATGTCCATATATGGTGTCTAAGACATTTTCATTTCTGTATTTAATAAAGAAGAATGATGCAGAAAGCTCTTTCATTTGGTTCCACCTTGGTATATGTCAGTTTAGGGTGTTTAAGACAGTTTCATTTCCTGCACTTAATATAAAGAAGAATGGTGCAGAAAGCTCTTTTATCTAGTTCCAGCACAACTTCAACTAGAGTTGTATGTTGCAATTTAGATTATCTACATGGATAGGAATATAAAATGTATGTTTTCAAAAATATGAAAAGACCATATGACATCAAATTATCAGAACTAAAAGCGAAAAAGAACCCAATTTCAATTTGAAACAAAATTTAAAAAATTAAGAAGCTCTAACTGGGTTAGATGCGAAGAACATATAATATAGACTAATACCATGAACTGGCCTAGGAAAAGACAAGCAATAGAAAAACTTAGACATTTTTCAATTACACAGCTAGATCAGTTTGATAAACAAAGCCCAACTAACCAAACATCATATCAGAACCCATTTACTTGGTCCAAGCAGGCAATTCATGATTACTGATATATAAATCTGGTCTAAAAAACATAACATGAATATAAACAATTCTGAAAGAAATTTGAACTTTTGACTTGCTTGGGTAGAATAACTTACAGAATCTCATCCCCTACACCAATTATTGATGCCACTAATGTGCTGTTATCAGAAGGCAAAATATCATTTGTTCCATTGCTTATAGCGACCTTAGTATCACGAACTCTAAAGGATGACCTTTTCATCCTTCCTGCTCTTTCCAACCTTCCATCGGCCAATAAATATGCAGGTCTAAATTTTTCCTTGAGTCCAGATGAGTTCTCAATGCACAACAATCCATTTGGTACTGTGTCATGAATACTCCCGATTGAGGTATATCTGGAGAGATCAGGTAAATGTAATACAAATGATCAAATTTTTCTTATATACTGCAATTACTAGTATCTTTGTGAAGTGCAGATAATAGGAAAATACTGATTGTGACTGCAGTCCACAAAGACCACATGCTATATCTGACTAATAATTGACAACATAGACCTTCCTAAAAAATATGTCTAAATAGCTATTAATAATAAGTATTACCCTTGATCATAAAGCTTGCAATATGAAACCTTGCAAGTAAGAAGAAAGGCCCATACGTCTCTGTAAGGAATAGCAAACAAGTTCCACCAATGCCAAAGTTTATGATATTGTAGCTTGAAAGTTACAAAGACGGAATTTATATACAAAAATAACATGATGTGAATAGCCATTTTCAAAGATAGACCTGTATGACCAATCCAAAATTGGATTCACTCTCATGAAAGGTGGCCATCCTGCAGAGCTTGGGGAAAACTGTTCTTGTCCAACCTACAAACACCACAGCAAGGGAAAACAATCTTATGGACTTAAAACTCTGGCACGAAACTACAATACAAAGCAGTGAAAGAAACCACTGTGAGCTTTATAACAATAGAGACGAAAATTGAAATTTTGTTTTCTATGAAATTTCATCGCCTCGCCTGTGCCAATATACCGCATTAGGGTCGCCAATACGAGTACCAAGGAAGATTGCTTTGACAGGATTTTCTTTTAGCAGTGCCTCTAGACCTGACTTAAAATCAAGCCGAATTATTTCCATCTGCAAGTTATAGCTGACCCAAAAAGTATCTAATGAGGAAATCATGATTTTTTGTTGAAAGAA
Source organism: Sequoiadendron giganteum (assembly GCA_007115665.2). NCBI lineage: Eukaryota > Viridiplantae > Streptophyta > Pinopsida > Cupressales > Cupressaceae > Sequoiadendron > Sequoiadendron giganteum. The sequence continues at coordinate 11,899,702 of VCHN02000014.1, forward strand.
CTACAATACAAAAAGTTTTAACTTATGAGGAATCTATAAATTCTTATGGAAATATTGGTGGCTCACGTTTCTGCAGTCTCATATGTGAATGCATTGATTTCTGGAAATGCCCCCGGATTCTCAAAATAGATTGTCCTTATTGCATGATTTGGTTTAGACTGTACATGTTCACCGTCTCTTACTCTCATTGCTTCCACAGAGGCATACCCTGCCCGCAGAAGATGCAGCAAAACCTGCAGAATCCCAATAATAATAACAGACCTTATTCTGTTTATCTCCAATTCAATGATCCTGCTTACTCTGAAAAAAATAGGCTTCACAAGTAAGGAATGACCATTACCGTTGAGTCTTTCCCACCATTAAAACTGAAGGCAACTTCATCAAACCTGTAGTTAAAAGACACTATATTAAATCATATCAAATGAAACTGTGTGCATACAATGCTATTGAAGATAATCTCTCAGAATAACTATTGAGCTTCAGAGCTAAAACATACATATAACACTATGATAATTTGACAGCAAAACTATCAGGATTTAGAGTTCAAATGTAAATTTCCTTAATAAAATCTGAACCATCAGTAAAAATAACTATATGCTCCTAGGCAATCAGTGGTATCCATGAAATAAAAAGACAATATCCCATTGGCAGAATGACTGACAGCAGCATAGAATATTGGGAAATAAATACAAGCCACCATTGTTAACAAATATCTAAAAATAGGCAAAAATTCATTGATAATCAGAGAGGAGTTCAAAAATAAATCTGTTTCGACAATGGACAATAAACAGCTTATGACTCTTGCCCACTAATGACACCAATATCAAGCCTACTACCAACTGTAAAATAAGAAAGGAAAATCTTGCAGAAAACTGGGCAAAGATTAATTGTTATGCCCTTAACTCTTATTCGGATTATCAGCTTCATTGTATGCGAGTATGGTTATATGTAATGTCCCCCTCTCAGCAGTAATCTTGGAGATGACCGTTAGCCTATTCCTGAGACCCGTAGGCTACTCGGAAGTGGAAATTAGGGTTTCCTATTCTGGTAGAGGTTGTTTTAGCTTTTTCTGAAGGTTGCCCTTGGAATTCCGGAGTTCTGTTTGTGGATTCTTTCTGGGTTTTCTGAGAGCTTCGCAACGGTATAGTTGGCTTGTTGTTCTGAGCAACTTCCCGAATTTACTATTTTTAGTCAATTCTATTTTTGGCAGTGGTTCTGATGGTTGCAGTTCAGTTGGCTCCTCTCTTCAGTCTGTTCAGTTGGCAGTGTGTGTTTTGGCTCTTGGATGCTTTTTCTGGAGAGATAAGTTATTTTAATTAAAATAATGATATATTTTAATGTTATAACCCCTTGGCCTAGCTTCATGACTTTAAGTTATTTTTAAAAGGGGGACCTCATGGGTGGACGCCTCATCAGGAGGTGATTCAAATATTTCTAAGGTCAAAAATATTTCTTGGAGGTGGGACGCCAACTTGAAGAGGAGATTATTTTAAATTAAAAGTTAATTCTTTGCCTCATGAAATGGACGCCACTTTGGAGAGATAAGGAGTCAACTTCAATTTGAATTTACTTTGACTCCGGTTTGGCGCCCTTCTAGATGCTTCTGGATGATGCTCTCCAAATCTATATAAGGAGGCCTCTTCTCTTCACTTGATCATCTTATGTCTTCAGTATTGTTATGCTGCCGGAATGGTGTCAGAATTGCTTCGAGGGATGCATACCTCCTAGCTGGCTTAACTTATTGCTTGAGAGATAGCAACTAGTTGAGAATTGGTTACAATAGAGTTGTCTTGCATTTTGAGTTTAGTTTCTTGTATTTCAGTCGATTTTGCAGTTGTTGGTTTGACTGTAGCTGAACTGGGTTTTTGCTTAGAAGTTTATGAGTGATTTTATTCTGTTTATGGGTAGTTGAGGAATGTGATTGGCAGATTGGGGCGACCCTTTCCACCACTTTTCAGATTTTATTGACAAGTTTCTGATTTTATAGAGTAAAATCGCCCCTCCTAGAGGGATGTACCATTCTGGCTTGTATTGGTTTCCATGCAAAAATAAATGAGAGTTGTTTGGGGTGGTTTCAGTGTTCAATCTTGGTCGCCATCCTTGTTAGAAGCTTATGCATTTTATTTCATGTCGTTTGATTGAGTCTTGAGCAAGATATGAGCATTTTAGTGAGGTTACAGGTTGCTAGTCTGTGCAATTTCAGTCATTGTTCAGTCATATCAGATTTGCAGGAAGTTGTCCTATGAGTGGAATTGAGTCTAAGAAGTCAAGTTGAGTATAGGAGAGTCCTTTTACATTATTGCAGCATTGAATGACTTTGTTACACCCAAAATTGTATAGCTACTATTTTAGCAATGCTTAGAGCATTATGTTTGTAAGGAAGATTTTGGATGAATAAAATGTGTTGAACCTTGTTATTAATTTGAGAATCTTTTCACATTTTATGATTGACTCATTCTATGTTCTTGATTGATGTTATTCTTGGATAAAGCAATGCATAAAAGAGGATAATTAGTCTTGTTTTTATAATTGATATATATACTGCAAATGTTATGAGCAAGTAACTACCGTGGTTTTGTGCCAATGGATGCAGGAACAGGAACCATTCCTCCAGGCGGAGGGGAGACATCACTCGGGAGAGGGGCCTGGTCGGATAACCAGTAAAGTTAATCAGTTGAGCATACACACACTTCACTAAGGGTTAGAGGAACTGAGTCAGATAGAGTTATCTTGATAAGTCTTCCTTAGGCTTAGGAGTTTTGGATTACTTCTTAATACTTTGTGAGTGGTGTTACTTGTTAACCTGACTTACTGTTCGGTGACCTTGAATGTGAAATGTGAATTGATATGTGAACATAGGCAGGATGTATATGTGTATACATGTATCGCTCATATGTATGTATCAATATGTATGACATGGCGATACAAACGTATGATGGGCATTTATCATGCCATACGCCTGTGTCGACATGGTGTACATACAGATACATACACATGATGGTATAGATGGATTATACACGTCTATAAACATATACACACTAGCTATGATGTTTTATTATAACATCATTATATTGCCTTGAATTTACAGTTAAACATATATACACATGTTTGCACAAATAGGTATATTGAAAGTATGCTGACTGGCTCGCAATACAGGTATTTGAATGATTTTATGCAAATGTGTATATGTATATTTAAGTGTAAATATATAGATAAATATATATGTTATTATAGTCTTGCCGGAATAAATATATAGATATATATAGGTATATTTAAATATTAAAACATTTAAATATACATATATAACTATATTTATTTTGGTAAATAAAACTATAATAAATTATATATAATATAATACATAATATATATATAAGAATTTATTTATATTTTAAATAAATAAGATCTTGGGAAATAAAAGACTTAGACTTCTATAGTCACTTGGTAAATAATATGTAGAATTTACCATGAGAAAATAAATGAATTAGCTTTCTTAGCCATTTGGTAAAAATCGTATGGAATATACCATGGGAAAATATATGACTTAACATTGGAAGTCACTTAGTGAATATGAACTTTATGAACTTAATGAAAAATAAACATTGAAGTGCATTGAATATTGTAACTTCATTCACCGAAATCTGAAAGTGAAGAAATACGCAAGTTTTAAATATTTCTTATGAAAAGATCGAAACTTTGAAAGAGAAGAAAATCGCACGGCTGCAAATACGCGCGTACAGAGACCAGGTCGCAGTTTGTAATCCACCATTCTGAGAATGCGTGGGAAGGCCTGAAGTTTAGGCCAGGTGGGGCGCATTTTGCCAAGACATGTTCTTCCTTTGAATGTTAAACCGCCATTTTTGGACGCCATGGCTGAGGACGCCTGTAGGTGTCTCTCAACTGCATTTTACCATGTGTGAGTTGAAATATTCTCCCTGGATAAAGGTCGACTCACCTTGAATTTGCTGAGTAAATAGCTATATTGCTGCCACAGCAAGATTGACATTTTCAAATATGTAAGGTGTCGATTCTCATGCCAAAAATGTAGCATGGTATGAGAATTCGAATCCTATAAATTGAGCTCTTCTCCTTGTCATTTTTACCAATTCACATCTTGCAATTGCTATATCCGAATTTGCTTTATAGAGCCATAATTTGCCATTGCCATACTGTTCAAAGCTTGAGGAATTCATTGTTGCATACATACAAATGCGCACCTGTTGTAGGAATCAATTTGGGAATCAGAAATAGTTGCATTTCAAGAATTATACTCCATTGCCATTTTGAGCTTTAGCTTAATGATTTAAATCTGGAAGGAGCAGTGAGATTGAAAAATTTAATAAAGGAAGCAACAAAAGGAGTTGCCAGCCTGTTGCTAACTATATCAGAAGTATTTACAAACAGCAAGGAGGCCAACTAAGGAAACAGGCATGATTGTCATATACTTAGTATCTTTGTTTTAATTTATAAATAGATGGAACTGCATGTTTACTTTGTGCATAGGCTAAAAGAGAAAATCAGTTTTCCGTGTATGACTGCATCGGCTAAAAGAAATAGCTTGTTTGCTTTATGAAGGAATAGCTTCTCCGAATTACAAAGGAATGTTTGAATGCATTTTATAGAATTAGTTTGTGTGCAATTTTAAGTAAGGGTAAAGGGGAAAACTATTTTATTACACTTCAATTCAGGAAAAGGAATTTACTTTGATTAATTGCATTTATGTGAATACTGCTTGATCTCCTTATATAAAGGAAATGAGGAAACTAGTTATTTAATACTAGGACGAGGATGAAACCAGTAACAAAGTTAGTCTAAAGCTTAAAAGTTAGTAGGTTAACTAGGAAAGCTATGTACTCATTGGATAAAGATTTCCAGGATAGGAGCTACCTGAGGGACACTTGTTGACTGCCTTCCATTTCCTATTTAGGTAGATTCATGTAGGGGGTTTGGGGTGATTGACTACCTATTGACGTGTGTTTTATGACAACACCAGCACAAAATAAAATGTCCAACGGTCACTCTATTCTCTCTTGATCAAAGTGTCCCGCATGCTAAGATTGCGTGAAAGTTCATGCGTTCGACTCCAAGATTCCTTTATTGCGAATAGACTCAGTTGGTTGATGTGAATATGCTGGGTATTCCAAGGGGACTTACGTAATTGTTTGATTTCTTTACTCAAGCAGATGAAAGGTTTTGGCTATGATGGTCTGGTATTTGAACAGACCGGGAAATACTGAATTTAAAGGAGATAGGGATAGGAATTCTACAATCTATCTCTAAAGGTGGAATGCAAGGACTAGCTGTAACAATCTTCAAACCAAACTTTGTTTCGTCTCCCTGTCGGACAACTCTGACAAAGCTGGTGCAATCTTCAAAGGATGGATAGGATGTTCAAATTGAGATTCAACATGCGCACCCCTTCACAACGAAGCAGGTGGGCACACAAATCATAACCGAAGTTAGGTGCTGAGACTCCAGTTGACCACACAGGGGCAGACTTACCGTCAGCAAGCCCGCTAGTGGTATGGATACAGGAAGATATGCTCAAACCAACGTCACATTCCACAATTAACACTACTTGCATGAAAACAAAATCTACTTTACTCTACTCTATTTGAATGGGAAACACGAAAAGATCTCGTCAACTGCCCACAATGCAAAATGAATTCACCAATCAACGAAATCCTTATATTATGAGAGTCTTACACAACAATCTTTTACAAAAACTTTCAAAGGGGAAGTCTTTCTTTCCTTTCCAAACTAAGCTAACTCCTAGATGTACTTTAACTTCTATCTAGCTCTGATCTGTCTCTATTTTATCTCTGATTCTAATATCTTCTAACTATTTTACAAATGAGGGGGGATACCCCTTTTATTACTAGCTCAGTCCAGTGGACGGCTTAGATCGAAATACAATCGAAAGCTCAGATTGAGCCACCTAAGCCCTGATTAGGGTTTTAGCCCTAAAAACCGCCACTGAGAGGAGTGGGGCAATGAATGCGCCCTCCACTCCTCATCAATGAACCACTACCCGCCATCAATGCACGTCGTCTCCTTCCAGAAGGTCATCGTCCAGAAGGGCATTTCCCTTCTCTTTCTCGCTGGCTGCAAATCTGATGAACCTGGATAATATTGCCTCAACTTCCTGATCCGAAATGGGAGGAATGTGATCCAACTGAAACTCTAAAACTGCAACTGTTTGCCCATGCCGAGCACAAGATTTCTTCCAGGTAACAAGGGCGTCCTGGGTGTTCTGTATGATACTGGAGAACGTAGCAGTGTTCTAGAAATCATCCTGGGTGAAGGTCTTCACCTCATAAAAGAATGGCGTTAATCTGTTCTTCAATCCATCTGCAGTTACCTCTTCAAAAGTCAACCTCCTAGCAAAGATTGCCTCTAATGTGTTGAGAATTCCATCTAGGATGTCCGTCATGGCCTTTCTAACCCTGACAGAATCTGTCTGTGATGCATCATAGAATCCCCGGCCTGTGACTACTGAAGAGTACCACCCGGCGAAGTCATATCTATCTCCCTGCTAGATTACACCTCCCTCAACCAAAACCTGTAGAGGTATGTTCATCAAAGCCCCTAAACGGAGAACAACTCTCGTCTAATGGATACGCGCCTCACCCCAAGCATGGTTAACTGCATCCATCCTTGCCATAATATCGGAGGCTTGCCCATAGGCATGTGCAAGATCCTCCATAAACTTTCTTGTTTCGACACGGACGTTGACAACCCATTTGTCTGCCTGTTGTGCCATTCTCTTCAAATCTTCTAACCCACTAATTGACTCCCTGGAAAATTCAGCTAGAAGCTCAATTGTCGGATTCTCTTGCCCACAAGGACGGGACAAGTGTTGCACATAGCCAATCAATGTCTTGTGCTCTAACTTCACTTTCTTGTACTTGCCCTCAACACAGGACAATCTATCCTTGAGTGCTCGATAGGAATTATCGCACTCCTCTACTACTTGTGCTCCAATAGGGCGGCCAAGTTCCATAGTTGTAACAACATAATTTTCGGGAACGGCCTCATCCCGATCACACTCTACCCGAGGCACCGCCACATGTAAAGTTCGAGATCCATCCTCATCTGTGGATATTTTGGAGAACTTCCTAGCCTTCTTCTTTGTTGGAGGTGCGCTGATCCTCTATAACAACTCCTCCATCTCAACTGCGGGATCAGTCTCATCTACAGGATCACGCCTCATCCTATCCCTTAGCCATTATGGCACCTCCTGCCGCGTGTCTGATATAATAAAAGGCTGCTCCACCTCGGCCTCTACCTCATGAACCTCATTTTTTCCTTCGTTCTGATGAGGCTCATCATTATCAATAGGCTCAGTGTCTCCTGAGCTCTGGGCATCCTGATCGGAAGTAGCATCATCCTCGAGAGCTGCCTCAATCTCCTGCTGAAACTGAGTATCAGTGGTCATCCCCTCATCTGTCTCTTGCTGATTTTCTTGCTGATTATCTTCTCGGGGCATGTTGATGCTCTGGCCCACTGATTCTCTACAAGGTGGCTGGCTTGCCACTTGCACTGTCTGCTCTACATCCAATCTCTCCCTCTGATCAACAAACAATGATACCTCCTGTAAGCTTGGAGAGTTTGCCCGAGATGGTGTATGCAAGAACTCCTCAACTACCAAAGGCTCAGGCTGAACTGGCTCTTTTCCTCTTGGCTCTGGAGTTTGACCTACAGGCCTCCTTTGTCTAGCTGCTGGAGATCTGTGATCTCCCATCAAATTATAGGTAAGGGGAATTGATCGTCCCTTAAGTTGGTTGACGTGCCTCTCTACCCAACTCCGTGTGAAGGTTAAGACTGGGATACAGAGTGTATCCAAGTCGGTGATCTCTAGCTCCGACCAATCTGGGAGTGGTAGAGGCGTGTCTCTCACTGTTTCGTAGTCAGTCTGTACTACGTTTATGTCTTCTTCAATCTGATCCGGCACTGGGACAATCTCGCACTCTCTGATCATTATCAATGGTATCCGAGAGAACATTCTTTTCCTAACCTCGATCTCATCCACTGCACTGGCCCAAAAGTCTTCGATCTGTGCCTTGTGCCTGAACTCTTCTGACAATATCCATCTGATGTTCCTGTGGGGATCGTAATGATGCCTGCTGGTATGGTAGGAAAGATGGAAGAATTGGAGCTCATTTTCTGCCTCCCTAGCTGCTTGCAGCGATGGGCAGATTTCATCTGAATTCCCCATGGTAATTGGGAATCCGAGTCCACCTTTCTTCTTCTTCTTTTGAATCTTATCGTAGGCAATAAGTTGCCTAGATACTTCCAGCATCACTATCCTGTTGGTGGGATACTGGGGCAATCTATAAGGATAGGAAGAGAATCCTTGCAGCCTTATGTAGGTGAACTTTGGAAATTGGATAAACCAACATCCGAATTTCTCAATCATCTCTTGTGCTTCCCTGGATATTCTGTGATGGGTCCTTTGCTGCAAGGTCCTCGTAATATGCATAGTGAAGGCGTCATTGACCCTTTTGTAGTTAGTTGTGCTTGTCAAATGCAACTGTGGACAAGCCTCATGTATTTTAAATTGATGGGAACCACACCCAATTGGTTCCTTGTAAGAGATCCCCCTATACTTTGTCATGCGAGCCAGCATATAGACAACATAAGAGCCCATGTAGAACATTTTCGTTCTCCTCACACCACGGAGCTACTCACGAATGCTGTCACTGATCAACAGTGCCCAATCCATGTGATCCTTGCCCTCTAGTACCAAGTTGACATAGTAGAACATCCAAGGTTCGAAGATGAATGCTTGGGGGCATCCTCCAACTCTGCTCAACATCATAATTAGATCACCAAACTCCTGTCTTAAATCCTCCGAGATTATCTGTTTGGGTAGTTTTGTACGAGTTGGTTTGGGCTTGATCATCCACCTGGTGCTTATCAAATCAGCACATCGGTCCGTTGTGGATGAATACATTCTTTCAGCCCTTTCTTTTGTTTTATAGATCATCTTCTCATGCACCGGAATCCCGAACGCTTCCCCGATTGTTTCAAGTGTCAGGTTGGCTAATATCTTGCCATCTGGCGAAGTGATCGTTCTCTGCTCTATGTTGTAGTGGTGGGCGCATTCCATGATGAGTTCTGGACACCGGATAGCTGACAGAAAACTGGCAGCTACATATAATCCACTCCTAACAATATTGTGTGAGGTCACTGATGGGTGATGGCCTCCAGTCCCCATTATCCTTCTTCTGAATGCCTCCAGGTTAAACGAGCCTAAATTTGTGTCAACCAGCTTGCCCAACTTTGATGTAAACTTTGATTCCGGCAGGAAGGACTTGCTCAATTTCTTGATTACTGCTTGTCTGGATTCGGTGTCGTTGTTTCTGCCTGCAGCTCTTCCACTTGATTCAACCATTTTGCAAAAAGGCAAGAAAGTTAGAAAACAAGATTTTAAAATAAAATAATCACCGTTGAGAGTGTCAGCAGATTTTTAAATAAAAAGGCAGCAACACTTTTTCACTTTCAGCTGCAAACCTCAACACTCTTGTTCACTTCAGTATTTCCTTAGAAGTTTCTGTGAAATTTCTGTAGTTCTGCATGTTCTCTTAAATTCGTACTTCTCCTCCAAAATGCACTTCACATTCAGCAACTTCAGCAATTTGACTTCAGCAACTTCAAGACCTCCCAACTTCAAATTTCTCAGCAACTTGGGATCTCTCCTCACAAATTCGTACTTTCAGCAAATGCAGCCTCAGCAAGTCAAAATGTATCTTTCACTTCAGCCACTGGAAACTAAGAAGTTCGCACCTCTCAACAATTAGCAATCTGAGACTTCTTCAAAAAGAAAATTGTGCTTCAGCAACTTCAGCAACCTTCTTAGCCACGTTTTAACAACTGGAGAATCTGCTTGCAAACTCGTACTTTTTCAAAAATTCGAACTCTTCCAACAGCTTGAGGATATTTTATTTCTCTGCAAACTCGTACTTCAACTTCAAAAAATGCTCTGCATTCAGCAACTTGTGAGGAGAATGAAGAGGACTCAAAATATTATAGCCAGGTCGAATTCCAGCAAAGGCTATACTTAGCACATTTTCGAATTCCATTTTCCCTCTCTTTTCCAGTCGTAACACTTGTCATTCGAAGCATCAGAATCTCAAGCTTCTAGAATTATGAATTTCATCGTCTCTACACAAGCCTACCTCATCATATTTGATCCTTTAAAATATTAAATCACTCACTTCTTTGAACAATTTCGAATTATCTGGCTAAGTCATTTAATCTCATCCTTGTCTTGGCAAAATCATTCAGTTCAATCTTCTAGCGAAACGCCTCATTCATTTTACTTGTTTGCCTTAGAGAAATTCTTCAAATTTGCCTTAGGAATTTTATCAAAATAGACGCCAGGCAAAAATATCCACCGAAACGATGCGAGCAAGGCGTGGAACAAGTTTAAATCATCTCGCAATCGAAAACGTTCAGTACCCAGAAAAAAATTCTTTTCAAAACTCCTCGTTTTCATGTGTATCCGGATGAAGGGGTACTTTTAATTTTTATTATTTAAAAATAATAAAATGGCTAAGGTTTATTTCTTTTCACTCTGGACGTCTTCCACACCTGCAATCTCCAGTTTCTCTGCCTTGGCATTTTTCTTTGATTTCTTCCTGAAGAATTTTCCCTCTGAAGAATTTTCCCTCACCCATAGGCGTATTTTTCATTTTCTCCTTAGAAAATGCCTTAGAAAATTATTTTAAATTTAAATTTTATCACCTTACCCTTGAAGGGCGCATTTGAACATGTGAGCTTCCATTTTATCCCTTAGGCAATTCCACGCCTAGACTCTCTTCATCAAACTTAGCAATTTTTCTTTTTTTAAAATCACTTCCCCCTTTGCCTTACCTTTACCTTTGGCGCATATAGCATGTCATGAGGGAAACTTGGAGCGCATTTCACCATGTGTGAGGGAATTTACTCGATCCTTTGAGCGCATTTACCATAATCTTCAACGTTTTCCCTTTTACCCTGCCACCTTGGGCTCATTTCACACATGACATTCCCACTCTAGGGCGCATTTGGCCTAGTCAACCTCCACCTTTGGGCGCATTTGAGGGTGTGGAGAGGAATTTCCCCAAGTCTAGCGCATTTCCTCAACATTTTTCACGTTTTACCTTTTACCTTGCCACCTTGGGCGCATTTGCTATGGGGAAGAGGAACTTGAGGGCGCATATGAGGGGTGATGAAAGAATTCCCACGCCTATGGTGACTCTTCACCTTCCTTGAGTGCATTTCACATGGTGGGCTTCCATCCTTGAGCGCATTTTGCCTAGGCAAAGGAAAGCGCCATCATCCAGTGACCTTTCACCTCCCCTGGGCGCATTTAGCCTATGTTGCTTCCATGCTTGGGCGCATTTGAGGGGTCCTCAAGGAATTTCCATGCCTTAGTGAATTATGCCATGTCTCTGCCTCATGTGGGCGCATTTGACCCCTACTCAGGGAAATCTTGGGCGCATTTGGGGGTGTGTGAGGGAAATCCCATACTTAGAATATTTTCTTCCTACCTCAGGCGTTTTTGATACATCTCCATGCCAGTTATCACTTATAAGTTTTCAACGCCCTAGCCATGCCTTGGCTTTCTATTTTTAGCAAACTCGGAGCAATTAGGGTTTCCTTGCATTTCATTCCGTCCTGAGTTGGAGCTAGCGTGGCTATGCCTTCACTGACTTTGCTACCTTGTTTATATCCTCATCTAGAACAGTACATACCATTTTTAACCGTTTGCTATTTTTAGCAAACCCTAAAATTGATCAATTTATGTATCTCCGTTTGCTCTGAAATTTGTTCCACTTGTTCATGATGTTGTAAGTGACCTGTTCACATTTGTCTCTGGCACAATACCTGCTATTTATAGCCATGAGATGACTTACTAAAAATAGTAAGTATTCAGATCGTGCTCAAATTTCGCCAGTAGGTAGCCTGAAAGATGCTGACCCTGGTGGCGTGCTTCATTTTGGCGTCTCTGCATTTTGTTCCATCTATTTTTAGACATAGCGGGGGAAACCCTAATCCGACTTGCATGCGCTCCAGACTGCTCCTAATCTTCTTGATTTCTACTGTTTGTCACTCTACTTGCTGGACTAAAGTGTTGGGTAACAGCTGGGTTGAAGCTGCTATTTATAGTAAGTGTCTAAAAAGTGGTCCATCGGATGTCAAATGAGTTTGCATGTCACATTGCCTGTGGGATCTCAAAAAACCCAAAAAAACCCAAAAAACTAGTCAACATGCTGGCACTAGCTAAAAATAGTAAGTCTCTTAAAACTGACTCATTCTGTTTGCATGTCATACCACTGCGAAGCTCTCGCAAAACCCACATAGAATATCCGGACATGCACTAAAAAATACTGCATGCAAACCCTAAAAATAGCCTCTGAAGGCTGTATCGTTGGAAGTCACCATCTCGGTTTGCATGTCATATCACTGCGAAGGTTTTGAAAAACCCAGATCCATTCTCCTGTCATGCAATGGAGAATCGTACGTTTAAATCCTGAAAATGGCCCCTGAAGCCTGAACTGCTAAAAATAGCCAGTTGTCTGAATCTTTTCAATTTTCACATGTAGGCACTCTGAAGCTGCCTGAATGTGCTGATGTAGTTAGAATCCCGAAATCCTGAGGGAAAAACCTCAAATTAGGTACTTACTAAAAATAGTAAGTTGTCAGATTTCAGTGGGATCCTGCCTTGAGCCTCTTGATTGTACTGTTGCACTTAGATTCTACCTTGATAACTCAATTTGACCTCAAACAAGCTTGAAGGATAGAAAACCTAATTTCATAGACTTGGCAATCATTTCAATCTAGGTCAAATGACGGGACATCCCCGGAAAGACAAAAGATCAGAGACAGAGAGAACCAAAGCCAAAAGACTAGAATGGAGCAAAAATAGGGGGTCCCCATCTTGGATGGGGTGATGTGTGAAAAAGTCACAACACTACCCATGGTAAGGACTTAGCCTACGCGTAGGATAAAATAGCCTCAAGTCAAATTGAACCTAACTTAGTGCATGTGATAGATGACCGACAGTTTAAATACTGCTGAAACACTTTGGCCAAAGTAGTGTAGTACACCTACGTCCACTTAGATTGTGAAAAGATTACACTGTCAGTTCACCGTAGTCCAGAATACATACTAGATTGAGATTGTGGGGTTACAAAGATTTAGTTATGTAGGACTTCACACTATGCTCAGTTGGTCATACAGAACCGGTTACCCAACCAATCTCTTTGTAGAAGGGAGGGTCGTCTACTTAACAGTAAACATGCGGGGAACCGCATTATAAGTCCGTGGTTGGCGGAAAGGCACCTGAGTGATGTTTCTCCTCCACAGTAGACTTCTGATGAACCAAGGTTTGAAAGGGAAGAACCTGGACCGTCTTATTCCTATTTGCTCAAAAGCTTCCGAGTTGCTTTATACTTGTAAGATTTCTTACTCTGTTACTTATTTGAAAGAAAAGTAATGATGAATTGTGTACTTTGTTATTTACTTGGAAAAGAAAATAATGATGTATTGTGTCAATTGTTTCTTTAATATGAAATGTTGCAATAGAAAGAAAAGAAAAGTTTATTTACTTAATCATTATGTATGTCTTTCCTTGTATTTTATTTGTGAAAGTAGAAAATTTTTATTTACCCAGTTTGGGGGTTGTATCAGACTTCTAATCATGTGCTCTTGGCAAGCTCTCTATCACTTTGTAAGCTGAACAGTAGTAGTGTCAGCATTTCTTCTCTTCTTATCTAGTTCTTGCAATTCCCACGATTGTGCAAGAGACTGGCCTCGTTTCAGTCTATAGCTTCAGGTTTCATTTCTTGCATCACCCGCTGAATAAGTGGAAGAGGCTGGCTTGCCGCCTATTTATTTATTGTAATGCATCACTTCGTCATATTGTTGATCGGCTGAGCCGTCAACATGCTCCCGATGAACAAGTGGTCGAGTTGCATATTTAAATTTAGTAATGCACTTTCATTTTCAGTCCTCCCTCTGAATAAGTGGTAGAGTTGATTGTTATCTCCTTCAATACTCTTTCAGCAATTTCAGTTGTGCTAACGATCCCCTTTCGAGTATGCTCTCACCTTGCCCACATTTGGGATCTGGGTTGATCAGAGGAAAGGGTTCCCTTCAGTTGGATTGTGTTTTCACTAACGTTAATGGGTGAAATCATTGTGTCAAAAAATGAAAAAAATTGGTTAGCGCATTTCATTATAGATCAGCCAACAATTGGCACACATAATTTTCAGTTAGTTGGATAGGGCTAGAGTCCATCCAATACGAGTAAGCTATGGATTTACCTTGGGCAGGCCTAATTAAGCTAAAGCTATTCAGAGGGTTAACATGTCATTTGAGGACTGTCTTGTAATAAATCTCTTGTCATCCCTTTGAAGATTGCACTGGTTCTGTGGAAGCTGTCCGAAGTGAGGCAAAGCAGAGCTTGGTTTGAAGTTGCAAGAATTGGTCTTCGCGTTCCACATTTAGAATAGATGTTAGAATCTCCATCTTCACATCCTTTTACTTTCAGCATTATTCAGTTAGTTTAGGAACCCGAGCGTCATCGACAAATCTCCTGAAATTTGAGAATCCTTTCTTCTGAATGAGCAACTCACGTAAGTCCCCTTGAAATAACCAGCATATACACATCAATCAACTGAGTCTATTCGCACTAAAAGGAACCTTGGAGTTGAACGCATGAACTTTCACGCAATCTTAGCATGCGGAATACTTTGATCAAGAGGGAATAGAGCGTCTATTGGACAACTTTATTCTGTGCTGGCGTTGTCATAAAAAGCACATCAACAGAATTGGCGCTAGAAGGAGGGCAGCTTCAGATTGTTCATTTTCACGAGAAGAGAAATTCAACTGGATTGAACCATTATAAAGTTTGAAATGCCAAATCAAAGATGTGTTAGATCTCTCTTATATCAAAAAATCCAAAAAAAGTGAAGTTTGAAAAAATCAAAAAAAAAAAAAATTAGAGACTCCTCGATGGATGGATATCGGCCACAATTTTCTCATGACTATGGAGGTGTTCAAGTTGATCTTGCCTTGCTACATTGAGTTTTGAATGTGCAGTTGTCTCCAGGAAGTTTATCTGACTTTGTAGCAAGAGATAGATGCAGAATTCACGGCACCACTTGGCACAATGAATTAAATTGTATGACGTTCTTGTCAAGGGTGCATCAGGCTTTGCACCAAGAAATTTTCTTTCGAGATATTTTCAAACCAGTGGTGTCAGAAGGTCCAAGTCTCAGTGAATTGTTCGAGAGATACAAAGAAAGAAGCAAGAAGCAGTTGAGCGTTGAAAAGGTGCCCGTGGAATGCATCCTGTTGACTGGTTGGTGTAGAATTCACAATGAGAGGCATTCAGAATCCACTTGCCAATTATGCAAGGAGGCCATCAGTCAAGTGCAACATCAGTTAGGATATTTGGAGCATCCAAGTATATGCAATGCAGAATTCTCAGAGGAGTGCAAAGAGGCACACATTCAGCCAGCATACCTTGCACCAAAGGAGGAATGCCTAGAAGATGAAACATGGAAGGAGCATAGCACCACATCATGTGACAATCAAGGGAGTGAGTTTCAAGAAGATATCACGATTGAGCCAAAAGAAATTGCAGTTGAAAATGAAGTTCCGAACATTGCGCCAAAGGAAGAAGGCGTTGAAATGAAGGAAACAATAGAAGACGTTCAAGAGAATGAAGAAATTGTGGGCAACGATCAAGGTTCGGAAAATTGTCACGAAGACCTATCACTTGATGCTTCACCAATCCAAGAAAAAGGGGAGATCCTTGTTGAGTATTCATCTGCACCACAAAGAGAAGATCCAATTGAAAAACTGCAAGCTGTCACGAGAAAAGAAATTTCAAGTACCCTTGGAGAAAGTGATCAAAAGGATGGGCAAAACGGTGATCAAGTTGTGACATCAAAAGAAGCATATGAAGAACAATCATCATATTTCGAATGTCCCGCCTCCCGCCCACAAACAGAACAATTCGGAGGGGCGCTACCCTTTATATTTGGGAACCAGCCTATTAAGGAGGACAAGCTTGCAGATGTGCACAAGGATTCTTGGTCTATTCAACATGAGGATACAAAAGAGTCGTTCCAAGGTTTCAAGGAGGAGTTAGAATTCCATGAGCATGATGTTGGTGAAAACGAAGTATTGTATCACCAATTGAGACCACCTGAAGATGAATGGATAAAAGAAGAATATCAATTTGAAGATGAAGCAAAGAGTGATGAACAATTCGAAGGGGCACTGAGTCTACTTCCAAGAGGGTCCGAAGATGAATCTACAAGTAAAATTTTGCATGTCATGGATGCAAATGGAACCACACATCACCAATGGCAACCTCCAGAGGGTGTTTGGAATCTCTCTTCACGCGGTAGGACGATGCACAACAATCAAGGGTTTCCATTTAAGCACGAAGAACACCAGGTTGTCTCTTTCCTTACTCTTGATTTTGAAAGTTATGAATTTGACTATGGAGGTCTAGGAAAAACAACTTGCTTGTGGATTAATCATGGTCTAGACGAGTTGCCTCAATTGCTAATCTTTCCTGAAGTTTTGCTTGAGTTTGAGATTTGTGTAGTGAAAGATTACTTTTCTGAGTTCAAAGACAAGTTTGCTAGGCTTCGCACTATCACTACTGTTGTGTTGCCACTGAATACCCTAAAAGATCATGCTAGGAGTTGCATAAATTTTTGTCCTTCGGGTCTTGTTCATTCAAAATTTTTGTCCTGTTAGAGTAGGTTTCCATTTCCGTTTTTGCTCGGCTTGGTCCGCTTTGCTTTTCTTAGTTTAGTTGTTGCTTAGTTTAGTTGAGAATAAAGGGGATCCCATTTGTGAAGGGGGTGTTGTGTTACTTTCGAAGCGCTTTAGAATTCAAGGTTGTTCTTTCAAGTTTTATCATTTGGTTAGGGTTTGTACTTGACTCGGAAGGGAATCATCTATTGTGTCTTGACACCAAGTCTCAAGATTACTATATTTTACACATATAATTGATTGCTCTAAGTCATTGAGGTTTCTTGGGAGAAGTTGTGGCAGGTGAAAAATCTTAAAATCCTACTTGATCATCCCTGTGATTCTCAAACCCAAATGAGCTTCACTGCTTATGAGCCAAGAACGAGAAAAGACAAAATGTACTAAAAAGAGAAATATTTGAAAAGGAGCAATGAAAGAAATATCAAAGTATTTGGCTTTGGGAATTTGCGAATAACTCCATCGGGGCTATGGACACCCGGCTGGCAATGGAGCAATATTCATGGGAATTACAGGATGCTTTTAAAGTTAGGATCATTATGTAGCTCGTCACGACGGATTCTAGGGACTCCAATGGTCTTTTGGGTTGGAATAAACGCATGTGCACACACTGGTAATCGAAAGATGAGGTGCCTTGATCCAATTTAGGATTCCTCTTCCCTTTTAAGTGTGTTCCCTAGCCAGTTGATAGGTTAGAAAGAATTATCCAAAGGTTCTAAGTATGAAAGGGGTTTGTTTTGAAATGTTCAGGAACATTTATTCGAAGGTGGTGCTAATGTTGTGACCTTTTTTCACACATCGCCCCATTCAAATGGGGACCCCCAATTTTTGCTCCATTTTGGTCTTTTGGCTTTTGTTTTTTTTGTCTCTCTCTCTCTCTGATTTCTCTGATCTTCTGGGGATGTATCTGTATTTGACCTAATTAGAAATTTTGGCCGAGTCTGAAGGGAATCTGTGAAGTTAGGGTTTTCAGGCTGGATTAAGATTAAATCAAGTTGATAAATTGACAGCTAAGCTTAACATTGCTTCCAGGAGGCTCCCACTGAATTTTTATCATGTTCTGACGACTTACTATTTTTAGCAAGTGTTCAATCTGTGAGCTTTTCATCAGGATTTCGGGATTCTAACTACTTCAACACATTTAGGCAGCTTCCAAGGGCCTACGCATGAAATTTGAGCTGATTCAGACAACTGGCTATTTTTAGCAATTCTGGCTTCACGAGCTATTTTCAGGGCTTCAACATACAATTCTCCGATAAATGATAGGAGAATTGATCTGGGTTTTTCAAGAATTTCGCGACGATGTAACATGCAAACCGAGATGGTGACTTTCAACGGTATAGCCTTCCGAGGCTATTTTTAGGGTTTGCATGCAGAGATTTTCAGTGCATGTCCGGATATTCCATGTGGGTTTTGCGAGACGTTCGCAATGATGTGACATGCAAGCAGAACGGATCAGTTTTCAGGGACTTACTATTTTTAGCCAATGCCCGCATGTCGACCAATTTTCTGGGTTTTTCTGGGTTTTTTGAGATCCCACGGGCACTGTGACATGCAAACTTGTCCGACATCCGGTTGACCACTTTCCAGACACTTACTATAAATAGCAGTGTCATCCCAGCAGCTACCCACCACTTCAGTTCAGCAAGCAGAACGACATATAGCAAAAATCAAGTCAAACAGAGGTCATTTGAGGCACATGCAAGTCAAATTAGGGTTTCCTACTTCGGTGCCTAAAAAGTAGGGTAAAAGGCCATAATTTCGAAAAACGAAGATATCCCATTGCGATCAGCATCCTTCAGGCAATCTACTGGTAAAATTTGGGCGCAATCCGAGCACTTACTATTTATAGTAAGACACCTCCAGAACGCGGCTATAAATAGCAGGTTAGCACGAGAGGCGGGTGTGAACAGGGTCATCAAGTGATGAGGACCACGTGGTGAAAATTTCAAGTCAATCAGAGCTATAGAAGTCAGGCAACTTTGGATCTTACTATAAATAGCAGGTGGCTATAAATGGCAGGTCAGAGCATGGGACAGGCAAAACAAGTTCATCAAACTACGAGGATCATATGGTGAAATTTTTAGGCAGAACGAAGCTGTAGAAGTCGTAAATCAAGGGACTTGCTAAAAATAGAATGCAAAAGCAAGGGCAGGCAGAGGCATGGAAAATGTGAGCTTGACCCTCTAAATGCGCCCTTGATGGAATAATCAAGGCAAAAATTCTAAGTCAAAATCAAAGTTCATCCTATGAAATGCGCCCTTGTGCTGGAGGTGGCTAAGAGAAATTTTACAAGGCAAAATTAAGAGCTCACATGTCAAAATGCGCCCTCAAGTAGAAGTGGACCCCTTGAAATGCGCCCAAGTAAGATGAGAAAAACGCCTAAGGCACAAGAATGAAAGTAACCCCTTCCAAATGCGCCCACCTTCAAAATAAAAGCTCACACATGGGAATGCGCCCATAATGAAGATAAAAGTTCAATGTCTCAAATGTGCCCCATGATAGATGAAGGCCAAGAAATACTCTAAGGCAAGATGGAAGCTACCTAGGCAAAATGCGCCCAAGGTAGCTTGCTGGTTGAAATAATTTCTAAGGCATGAAAATAGAAGTAGCCCCCCCCTAAATGTGCCCTTAGAAGGAGTATGAGGTAAATAAGTTTAAGTGGAGAAAAGTGAAGGTGGACACCCCTTCCATATGCATCCAAGGAAGATGATAGAAGGAGATGTCAAAGGCGTGGGGAAATAAAAGTAGAAGACCTCAAATGCGCCCTCAAGCAAGGCCACTCAAAAAGTATTCTAAGTCACAATAATGAAAGCACAAGGTGGTAAATGCGCCCAGCAAGTGAAGCTGAATTGAGAATTTTCTAAGTAAAGGAAAATAAAAGCACAAACCTCTAAATGCGCCCTCTAAGGAAGTATGAAGGCAAGACTTAGAATATTTTCTAAATATGAGGGAAATGGAGGCTTATGGGGTAAAATGCGCCCATCATAAGGAGGAGATATAAGACTTAGGAATTTGTCTATGGCATTAAAATAAAATGCCACTGAAGGGAATACGCCTAGAGAGAAGGAAATGTTGAAGGAATTTCTAAGTTAGAAAATGGAAGTAGAAGACTTCAAATACGCTCCAAGGAAGTTGGGACTTGAGAAAAGTTTAAGGCATTTTCTAAGGGGAAATTAGAAAATACGCCTGGAGGAGGTGGTATAAAATCTCTAAGTGCAAGGTGATATGCTCCCAGATGCAGGATGGAATTTCTTCAGGGAAGCATGAAAATACTAAGGCAGGAAAAATGGAGATTACAGGCGTGGAATTCCTCCAGAGTAAAAAAAACGGGTGAACCTTAGCAATTTTATTATTTTCAAAATAATAAAAAATTAAACTTACCCCTTCGTCTGGATACACATGGAAACGATGATTTCTGAGGGGAAATTTCTTCTGGGTATTGGATATTTTTCACTGGGAGATGATTTGAGGTTCTTCCACACCTTGCTCGTGTTGTTTCGGCAGGGATTTTGGCCTGGCACCCGTTCAACAAAGTTCCTAAGGCTCAGATGGATAAATTTTCTAAGGCATCGAAAAGGAAAGCAGAGGGGGTCAAATACACTCACGGGGAAGAAATTTGTCTAAGACAGGGACGAATTTGAAAATGAACTGAAGCTAGAACATCAAGCATTCAGATGTTGAAGAGTTATAAGAGTTTGCTGGAAATGGTGAACTCTATCAAGATCCGGAGATCAAGCGGTCAGAACATGGAAATTGGGTAAGTAAAGTGAATCTATATTACAAAATGTTCTGATGCTCTTCTTTTGTTTTGCAGGATGAACACCAAAGCTAGAGCATGAGGACTTGAGGTGATGAAGTTGGACAACGTTACAACTTTGGAAAAGGGAAACGGCAATGAAGATTTGTCTAAGGCACTACGAACGTGACGCAAAGGAGGCTAAATGCGCCCAAGGCAGTGGGCTAGAGAAATGTGAAAGTCACAAAGAAGAAATGCGTCCAAGAGTCAAAGCAACAGGAGGGCTGAACGTCAAACCCTTTCAATTTTATTATCTGCGGAGACGATCTTAGAGACTCTTTCACTCTCCTCCTAACGCAACATAATTGGCAGAGAAGAACAGTGGGAACGCGTTTCTGGACGAGAATCTTCTAGAGGAAGAAAGTGGGCATTAATTGCAGATAATGGTTCCTGCAGAGGAGTGGAGAATATTTTGTGCATTCATTGCCCCACTCCTCTTTGTGGCGGTTTTTAGGGCAAGAACCCTAATTAGGGCATATGTGGCTCGATCTGAGCCCTTTATTGTAATTCAATCTAAGCCGTCCGTTGGACTGGGCCAACTATAAAAGGGGCATCCCCCCTCATTTGTAACTTAGTAGACATCAGATCAGAGAGTAGAGTAGATCAAGAAGTTAGAGTAGATAGGAAGATAGCTTAGAAGTTAGCTTAATTTGAAAAGGAAAGAAAACTTTCCCTTTGAAAGTTTTGTAAGAGGTTGTTGTAGAAAACCCTCATAATACAAAGGTTTATCATTGCATGGTGGTTTTATCTTTTATTGTGAATAGCTAGCAAGGCCTTTTCGTCTTTCCAATTCAGATTGATAGAGTAGAATAGACTTTATTTCATGCAAGTAGTCGGTAGTTGTGGAATGTGGTGTTTAATTTGAGCAAGCTTCGTTTATCCATACCACTAGCGGGCTCACTGATGGTGGGTTCGCCTTGCGTGGTCAACTGGAACATTATGAAGTTAACTTCGATTACGGTTTATGTGTTGATATGCGTCGTTGTGACGGTCTCTGCATGGTGAATTGTAGTTTGAATATCTCTTGTCATCCCTTTGAAGATTGCACTGGTTCTGTGGAAGCTGTCCGAAGTGAGGCAAAGCAGAGCTTGGTTTGAAGTTGCAAGAATTGGTCTTCGCGTTCCACATTTAGAATAGATGTTAGAATCTCCATCTTCACATCCTTTTACTTTCAGCATTATTCGGTTAGTTTAGGAACCCGAGCGTCATCGACAAATCTCCTGAAATTTGAGAATCCTTTCTTCTGAATGAGCAACTCACGTAAGTCCCCTTGAAATAACCAGCATATACACATCAATCAATTGAGTCTATTCGCACTAAAAGGAACCTTGGAGTTGAACGCATGAACTTTCACGCAATCTTAGCATGCGGAATACTTTGATCAAGAGGGAATAGAGCGTCTATTGGACAACTTTATTCTGTGCTGGCGTTGTCATAAAAAGCACGTCAACATGTGGCTCCTGGTATAATGGGATTATTTCCATGTGATGGCTTAACATCAATTCTGATGAAGCCAAAAAAGGGCTAACATGTGTCTGGCTGGGGATGATGGAACATGTCAAAAGAGTCTTTAGAATCTCAAGTTCCAGTTTAATCAAACAACGTTGCAGACAGTAAAGAAATTGAACAGGAGATCTAAAACAAGCCAGAAAGCCAGAATGGGAGATCTTCAGGAAGTGATCACGGAAAACTTTGCTAAGGGAAATTAATACCAATCCTTTAAGTTTTGGTGGAATAGATGAGATCGTGGGTATCAAATGGCCAAAGACAATGAACACCACTGATATAAACTTTAACACACTGTTCAGGCTCTCAGTGCAAGCACGGGAATACCAACTCAAGGCCCTCAAGTCTTCACATTGAATAGAGAAGCTTCTCAAGAAGGTTGTATTTGAGATATTGCCATGGCTTATTGCACAGAAATCTAGATTCAACATCAATAATGCTGCCTGAAGTACTTTTCAGAGCAACAGGTTATTTTCAAAAGAGCAACAAAAATAGGTGGCTGAGATGACAGCCTTTGATTTGAAACATATAATAAAAGCTAGGGACATTGAAGATAATGGAAACACACGTTAAGATCTTATGGTTTATAATTAAGGCTAGGAACATCAAAGAGAATTCATTGGAAGCTTAAAGTTACACAGTAAAGAAATTAAAATCATAAAGACTTTAACGGAGTTGATTGTTAGTTTTAGGATCAGAAATGAAATAAGCAGAAATACAGAAATAATGGACAATAAGACACAGCAAATACCCTGGGAAAACCCTCCTCGAGGGAGAAAAACCCAGCCAAAGATATCTCTTATATATTGAATTGAAAGAGCAGAAATCTGCTTACAATCTTAGGCCAAACACAAGGCCGAAATGATGCAATAAAATTCGCACCTCGTATAGATGCAAAATACACAATTGTAATGAACTCTCCTTGATATCAATCTGCTCTTAAGCAAAATTATAATCTGCTGTAGAAGTACAAACTCCTTGATAAATTGCGAATGTCTTGAAAATAATAATGGATCTGCTGTAAAATGATGATCTCCTTCTAGGCGTGCGAAGTTGTCTTGAAATAGATTAGATTATCAAAAGAATGTGAAGCGCCTTGCATTTATACTAGTCAAGACGACTTTTCATGAAAGGTCGTCCTCTTCACAAAGTGAGATGTCTTTACAAAATGATGCGTCCTTTATCAAGTCGGCTTTGATAAATAAAATATAAAATATTCTTAATGAAGTGACTCTTCAATTGAGTCAGTTTCCTTGAATCATTTATTTATTTCAAATTTTAAGGGAGAAAGAGATCTCCCGCTGCTATAACATCAACATTGATTACTTGGCAAAGCTGGTGCCTGAGATTGCTTCCAAACTAACATTATTAGAGGACTCCCAAGGAGGCAATCATAAAATAGACTTATATATGATGAGTGTCTAATCTGATGGTGAAGAGAATGACAAAGATTAAAGAGTAGATGAATCATAAAAGTTTAAAAATTAAAACACATTAAGATCGGAAACAGACATTACGATACTTTGGTTTGTAATAAAGGCTAGGAACATTGAAGATAATTCATTGGAAGCTCAAAGTCACACAGTAAAGAAATTAAAATTATAAAAACTTCAATGGAGTTGATTACCTGGTCAAGGTGGCACCTAAGATTGCTTCCAAAATAACATTACTAGAGAACTCCCAAGGAAGCAGTTATAAGATAGACTTATATCAATATGTGATGAGTGTCTAATTTGATGGTGAAGAGGATGATGAACATCAAGGAGCAGATGAATCATAAAACAAATTAATATCTCTAAAGTACATAATAGACCTCTCCCTTTTCATTATTTATGCATGATGTCTTAGATCGTGTGTTAAAAATATGTCATAATTTATACAATTGTTGAATGCTTGCTTTCAATCCAATAAGGAGCTAAAATGACTCTCGTATGATGAGATATAAGTAGAGATGGGCAAGCAGGTTGATTGCAGTAATCATGCAAAACTTCTCCTCTGGCTATGTCATTACCCTACAATTTCAAAAGTTAAGAGGACAAAAAGGTTGATGTGGTAATCACGGAACATTACTCATGTGGCTATGCTGTTGCCCTCCAAAATTTTCCGAATTGCAAAATTTTATTTCTGTAGTTTTCTGCTAAGATTGGTTTCTCTGTTATCTTTATTCATTTTGCTTTCTTTGCTAAAGTGGGTAACAACCATGATGGCCACCCAAGTGGGTGCAGTGGAAACCAAGGCATGGAGCTGGTATCCTGGCTGGCAAGAAGGTATAAAAAACATGGCAAGGATTCTCTGAGGAGCAGCAAAACCTAATACATAGTTGGGAAGTATGGGATAAATACTACAGTGTGTCCGAATTGATGAAAGGGATTGGAGAATGAAAATATTAGCTTGGAGAATCCGGTCTATCCAGGAGGCAATACAGCAAGGAAGAATCCCCTTCTAATTGTCTTGCAAATCCATCATTCAACTAAGTGTGCTGATACAAGCCTTTGCATTCTCTGCATGATAAAATGAAAATGAATTTGGTGAAGCTAGGATTAAGAATGGGACACATCAAAAAAGGAATTGTCACTCATTTCCAATTTTATGTACAGTACAAAGGATGGTACAGTGTCCAACCCCAAAACAAGTGTGGGAACATCTCTTTGTTACACCCAAAATTGTAAGCTACTACATAATAGTATTGCATAGGGCCAAAAGATTGTAATATGAACTCAATGCTTGAATAAATTGTGTATCTTGTTGTCAAATCTGAGTATTGTTACGTTTCATGATTATCTCATTTTAATGTATTTCAATGGATGTTATTCTTGATGAAATAATACATATTAAGTTATAGAATCGTTAAAATTCTAACTTGTGAAATGTTTTATCTATACTATTATGTTGTGAGCATTTGACTTCCGTGGACATATGTCAGTGGATGCAGGTATAGGTACCATTCCTCCAGGCGGAGGGGAAATATCACTTGGGAGAGGGGCTTGGTCGGTTAACCGGTAATGATAACCAATTGAGCATACACACACGTCATTATAGGTTTGGGGAACTGAGTCAGATAAGTTGGTATTGATAAGTCATCCATAGGCGTAAACTGGCATTAGGAGTCATGTCTTCTTCTGTACTATTTTAAGTGATGTTTGTCTGTTGACTGTCTCGTGGTATTTAAATTCATTACAATGGATCGTATTGGAATGCAAGTAATTAGGCTATGTATGTATAGGTATATACATCACCTATAGCATGAAGGATATTAATAATATTATATTATTATTGCCTGTTAATATAAATGCATATTAATATTATATACTAAATATTTAAATATTAAAGTTAAAAATAATACATAAATATATATATATATATTACTTAATGTAATAACATATATATATATTTATATAAATTATTATAACTTTAATATATTATATATGTATAATATTAATAAATTCATATATATATTATTTGATAAATGAAGATCATTGTTTATTCTTTTCTCATCACGTATATTTGGAAATCGAACATTGCCAAGTATAAAGGAAATCGACTTTAATTATTTCCACCTTTGAATAAATTCGAAATAGCTAAAGGCTCCCCTAAATTTTGAAAAGGAAATAATCGATGCATAAAACATTGGACTTTATAAAGTCAAGTTTGAAATATTTGTGAGTTTCCCGTGAAAAGAAATGGCGGATGAAACTGAACCGCGCGGCAATGCAAAGAGCGCTTCACCAGGGAGAACTCATCTACAAGGGCAACATAGCCATGAGATAGTTATTGTTGCTTATTTAACCAAGAATTTTTCCAGTGAGGCGAATCAACTTCTTGCTAGCGCCATTTTTTTTCAGGAATCACCTGTAAGTGGCGAATTTCAATGAATGGTTGAAAATTTCTGATAATGCTGTCAATAACTCAAGTCGAATCACTACCAAATTGCTTAGTTCGGGCTTGGAAACCCGCCAAGTGCCTTTTCAATAAGTCTACATGAATGTGTTCTCAATTGCATAAGGAAATGTGTTGCTTTCCTAAGTCTATATAAAGGCTTGCATTTGCTTCGAATACTTACCAATTCCTCACCAGTTCATACGAATTCTATATTCTGAGTAATATCATTTTGTCTTTGAGTGTCCAATATTCTTTGAGTATCCAGTATTGTGAGTGCCCAATATTTTGTGAAGTATCATACTACTGTGAGAGCCCAATATTTTGTGAAGTATCATATTGCTGTGAGTAATCTATGTTCTGAGAAGAATTCATTATTGCTGTGAGTAACCATCATTGTGAGTGGAATCATCAATTTATTTTGTGTGAGTCAATTCTGGAAAGAGTGTTCAACTGTGAGAAGGGACAGGGAAAACTCTGCTACCTGAGTTACTGAAGAAAGACCATCGTCATCATCTGTGGAAGCTTAATTTACAGGCATGATTATCTTGTTCTCATTTCTTCTTGATTTACAAAGGAAGTCATGCTAAACCTTTGAAGTATTATTCTGCTTTTATAGTTAGAACCTGTGAAGACATGTTAGGCAAATATAATATGATGCTGTTATATAAAGCTTGCATTTTGAATGTCTAAAAGATACAATAAGTAAATAAGGTATATGTAATGCATGATTGTTTAAAGGAACATTTATCTGTCTTGAAAGGTAGACAATGCATTTAGTATTATTGCTTATTTGTATGATCTCTATATATGGAGAATATGATTGTATTAGTTACTAAATACTAGGATGGAAATGAAGGCATTAGATCAAATAACGAACCACAACTTACGTTAATAGGTTAACTTAGACAGCTTGAGGTACTCCTAGGATGAAGATGTCCAGTAGAGGAAGGGAATTTATGATTACTTGTTATGCTATTTCATTTCTAGTAGTTTAGTTTGATGTAGGATGTCTGGGTACGGATTACCCGGTGAAGGACAAAGACCTACGCGTAGTGTAAGATAGCCCTAAGTCAAATCAACCCTGAATAGTGTATAGGATAGATGACCTTCATTCGAAGTACTGAATGAGAACACTTTGGCCAAAGTAGTGAAATGTATGACATCCACTTAGATGTGAGATAGTTGAGACTACACTGTCAATTCATCGTGATCCTTAAAGCTAGCTAGTTTGGGATTGTGAAATAGCAAGTTCTAGTTTTGTAGGACACACCACTATGCTCAGTCGGTAAACAGTATCAGTTACCCTACCAATCTCTTCGTTCAAGGGAGGGCCATCTATCGAACGATAGATGTGTGGGGGACCGCATTATAAGTCTGTGGTTGGCGGAAAAGCGCCCGAGTGATGTTTCTCCTCCTTACCAGGCTACTGAGGCACCGAGATTTGAAAGGCGGATTCCTGGACCTTGTTGCCACTATTAGTTCAAAAGCTCAATCGAGCTATGTATGTGCACGTATGTATATTTTCTTTGATGTTCATTTGAAAAGGAAAAGTTTCGTTATTTGAAATATGTTGTCTTGTTTCATTTGGAAGGAAAATTGTTAGTTAGCATGTGTCTTGTTAATTGTTAATGCAATGGAAAGAAATGTTTCAGTACTTTCTTATATGCATGTTACCTATGTTAAAAGTTGTAGATTAAGAGATTTTGTTTTTTAAACGTAAGAATTGGGTCGTTACATGTGGTATCAGAGCTACCAGGTTCTGCACTGAAACCTATGAGCTCATTACGCAACAATGCATAAACCTTATCAAAAGATAAAGGTTGAAAAGTTCTTGTGCCACAACGGCAAGAGAAAGGAACTTAGAGAAGTGAACGGGAAGATTAGAACCTTAGTAACTTGTGTAAATTGGGACTAGTTAAGAATTATCCCTAGAATCGGAATTCCTAAACCAACAACTTATGACAACACCTAGGATGGCGGAAGATTATGCAATTAGGTTATGTAGGAAGGTTAGGAAGAATGACCAGTATACACCTTATCCTACAGTATAGTTTTATGACTCTAAGGAAAAAGGAGAGGGGAATGTCAAGATTAGGACATCGGAACGACAAAGGGAATTGTCAAATGAGTAACCACTATAACCCGGAAAAATATAAGAGTAAGAAGTTGCACAGAATGTAGCAAGGTAATGTCTAGTATGCCAAGAAATGAAGACCGGATGTCATCATAGTTAGGACATGTAAACTCTCTCGCAATTCTAGAAGGAAAATGGTAGAACATAAGACAAATCAATATGTCTATGTTAGTAGATCTAATGTTCTAGTGGACAAACTCATCAAAGTAATCAACGTTTTTGGAAAATTTGACTTATAAGATTTTAGTCCTAAAATAATATATTGTGACCAAGTAGTTGCTTAGTAATCTTGAAAGGTTATTTCAGTTTAGCAAATAAGGTTGTGTAAACCATGATCATTTTATGAAACATTCAGTGGAGCGAATGTACAATATATTATTATTGTCAATAAGTGGAAATGGTAAACCAAAACTTGCATGAAAATCTTGTGAATGTATGCTTATATGATTTACCAAAAGATAGTTGTTGGCGTTTCAATTAGCACCTCTGGAGTGCTTATTGGAAACGGACAGCTATTGCAAGTGTGTTAGTACATGCTCTTTGGATTATAGAGAGGAAGATCTCTCTTTGCTGATTTTCTACTGTAAAAAACGGGTGTACTAAGATTTCCTATCTTTTTTACTCAGCGGTAGGACACAAGGGTGCATAAACCAATGCACCGTAGCTAAGCTTTTTCTCTGGTTTCCGCAGATCTTAACTACGACTAACTAAGCTTCTAAACTATCCTACCTCCTCAAGATAAACAAAGCATGAGGGCATAGGAGCGAAATGGTATGGTTGGATCACCTGAATCCTCCGTCTCAATGGAATATGGCCGAGGCTCTGAACCTTCGGCTATATACCAAGATAGGGTTCGATACAAGCAAACACTCGATACGGTAAACTAGATCTGAGACTTGCCAAGGAGGAGGAACCCCTATCCGAGGTATAGGCTTGGAAGCGGATCACTGGAAACAACAAGGAACGATGGCCTTTCTAACAGGATTCCCGAGGAGGTGACGACACCTGTCCAAAGTCTAGGCTGCAAGAGAGATCATTAAACAACATCAAACGATAATGATCGATGACAAAATATCCAAGGAGGCGACGACACCTGTCCAAGGAGGAGATTGAAACAATGCACTATTTAAAAACAAGACTTTGTATAACTCAAATAATTAGATCAATCAAGTTTGCACCATCTGATTTATTTCTTCAAGGTTCTTCAAAGAATTACAAAGGTCGGCACAGCAAAGGCACGAAATCATGCACAATTGCGATCAACCAACGAACTCTCATCCAAGAGTGAACAGATATAAACAAGCGAACTCTGGCAACAGCGGCGCAGCAATTTTGCTAGCAAATAAAGATTAAACAAATAAAGAACCTAAGGCTCTTATTTATAGAAACTCAAAGGAGTAGGCAACCCTAAAATCTCCTTGAGTTAACAAACAGTTCTTGCCAATCAGCAAGATATTATTCTATGTCTAAAAGTAGGTGAGCAAACAGTTAACTGGAAATCTACTTCAGTTAACTGAAACTAAACAAAAGTCAAACTGGAAGTCTACCTCAGTTGACTGACACCTAACTAAAAGTGAACTTATGTTACAAATGTGTCTCCAAATAGACATCCACCTTTTGAGGAGATCTGAGATCCACAAATCGTGGGAGTCAAATAGACATCCTAGATTAGTGGGATCTGACATGCATGATCTGTGGAGATCTGGAGTCAACTTGGAAAGGGGCATCAAGTTGACTTCAGTCATCATTAATGCTATTTGGAGGGTAGGACGTCCTCCCTTGGTGCTTTACACCTCTTCACCACTGGTCAACAAAGTCTCTATCCAGTCATTGACCTCTTCGGCCTCCGGGCAATTAATGCTCTTCAAGATGACTATGTGGCGTCTAAGCATTTCTTCACCCGTCGTAAGCTGCTGATGATAGGTTATGCATTGGGCAGCTGCTTCATCTAACTGGACAGACATGGCTGCAATTTTGGCTAATTTGCAGCCATTGGGATCTTCAAGGAATGAAGATCGGATGACATCCTGGAATCGTGTCTGCACGGTTTCAAGTTCCACATATTCTCCTCCTTCCCGCTGATATTCTAACTCAGGGAAGGATATTACCAACGTTCTTGCGAAGTTGATAATATTGGCGACGAAGCGTCTATAGTCAATCAGCTCCACAGAGTTGGCATCATAGGCTCTCACCTTGTATGCCACCTGTTCTTTCCACTCAAAGAGATGGTGTTTATTTTCTGTGGTCGTAACTGATTCATATGCTTGTTGCAAATCAGCAACTGTCGCCTCCTCTCTCGGCCTCTCTTGAGCTGCCTTTATATCTGACTTCTGGATTTCTGATCGAAGTCCATGTGCTCTGTCTCTCAGCTGATATGCTTCTGTCAACACACACCGCCCTTTGACGACAAACTCATCCACTTGACGTCTCAAGTGTTTACCGTATGTAATCAACTGATGATGGTTTCTTTCAGCTGGGAGATCCAACAGTCCTTGAGGCAAAGCCGAGGAGTTTGGAGTGTCATGTATCAAACTAGAAATGTACAACTTTAGCTGACGGATTTCAGCCTTCAAGGCTGCTTTGTCTTGTCCATCTTTTGTCATCCTTTCTTTGACACTCGCCGAGGCAATTCCAAGAAGGTCTGCCTCCACCTGTCGAGTGGTCTTTCCAAGGTTCACCTTTGAAAGCGTGAAATCCTCAACCCTCACATTATGTATATCTTTGTCTTCAGGTGGGGCAGCAGTCTCTATGATAACCTCGTTCTCTGCATTCTTTTCTACATGCGTCTGCTTCTTCAACTTCTTTACCGGCATGTCTTGTGGGACATGATGGAATTCAGAGAAGTCAAGCTGATAAGAAGGCCTCTCCCTCTTCCTCCCAAGCGAGCTTTCCAGCCAGATAGAATCTCGGCTAGCATCGCTGGGAGGAGGAACATAGGTCCCCTGAATGCTAGAAGAACGAGACTGTGCCGTGGCAATGTCTCGTGGTGGTGAGTCCAAATCAATAGGACTTTGTGACCTCTGTGATGGTGGTGAAGCTGGTGGCTCTGTTTCTATCACTGGCACCGCTTCTGCTGCAACTTCTTCTACAATGGTTTCCATCTCTACAGCGATTATTTCAATCACTGGTTCTTGTGTAGTTGCAGCGGTCTCAACTGTCTCGGGCAAATTGGTGGCTGTCTCCACCTGTACCTCTTGCCGGTTTGTGCTGGCAATTCTTTTTCTTCTCCATGTGCTCCCTGACATACGCATTCCTTCTGGAGGAAAGCTCATCTTCTTCTGTCTGGGTTTCCTCCTAGACGTGGAAGGTAGTGTAGGCTGAACCGCTGGCGGCTCTGATCGGGGAAGTACTACCTTCCTTATCCTTTTACTGTCCAGGTAGAGTTGACTGTGTCGAACTACTCTACCCGTTCTTTCCTCAATAGACGTACTCTCTTTCGCGTACCAGTCTACTTTGCCGAGTGGTTGTGAATCCACTAAACCCGTGAAGAAGGAAGAAAGAATAACTTCTTCTTCGTCCTCAGATAAGCCCTCGATGTCTTCTGACATGAATTCTGCAATCTGCGAGAGCTTGAATCTGCTATGGTTCCTTCTTCTCACTTCGAACTCATCCTCGCAGTTGACCCAAAAATCTTCCATGAAAGGTTCATGTGATGATCTTTGCTCAAGGTGAGCTGCGAAGATGCCTCTGGGGTCATAGGATGGCCTCCTGTCGATGAGGTACTTGAGATTAAATCTCACTATTTCTTGGCTTATCAACCTTGCATCAGCTGCAGTTCTGCATCTGTAGAGTCCCATCTGAAGAGGAAAGTTCACTGCAGCCTTTTTCTTTACGCGAAGGTAAGAGTGAACCTCGGCCAATTGCCTCAGGAATTCCATGAACACTACCCTATCTGAGGGGTAACGTGGCATCATGGCGGGGTGGCCATTATAGCCATACACGCGTATGTAGGTGAAAGTGGGGAATTGTATGAACCAATCCGCCCAGTCCACCATTGCTGCCTTAGCTGCTGGTGAAATACGCACGTGCATCTCATGGTCTAGCTCGTGCACGGTGTGCATAGTAAAAAGGTCATTTATCCTTTTGAAATGTCTTTCCGCTAGAGTGAACTCCAAGCGAGGAAAGTATTCTTGTACCTTTTGCACACCCAGGGTTCCCACAGTGTTTAATGTTCTGAAATCGCCTTGGAAGGCTATCAGGTAGACCAGGTATGAACACATGTGGAAACGGTGCTCTTCTAGAAACCCGGTGAATTGTTGGTGGAGTGTGTCACTGATCAGGGAGGCCCAGTCGTAACGTTCTTTTCTGCTGATTATCTTGCCAATAATGTAGAACATCCACGGCTGGAAGGATTTTCCCTCCTCTTGTCCAGTGACTCTGCTGAGTAGGGTGATTAGCACTCCGTACTCGTCTTTGAATTCTCCTCTACCAACCAATCTGGGCAAGCTGGTTCTCTTTGTTTTCAGCCAATGTTCAGCCATTATAAGCGAACACTTGTCCTTCGAAGCCTCGAATGCCTTTTCGCATTCTGTCACTGATATGACCTTCTTGGTAGGGCATGGTGGAATTGCAAAACAAGTCTCTATGTCCACCGGCTTCAAGCTGCAAATCACCCTCCCGTCTACTGACAGGATCTCTCTTGTAGTCGGGTTGTAATGCTTAGTGCAAGCAATTACAAGCTCGATGCTTTGTAAGGTGATTGGAATAGATGCTGCTTGAAACAAACCGGATTCTTCGATGTTCTGCAATGTGATTTGATTCATGCCCTCCAAGTCTTCAGAACTGACCTCTGGATTTTTCTGCCATAAGTCTGTATCAGTCGTTTTCAAGTAATCATGGTATAAGACTGTTTTGGTCTTGTATTGTACCTGAGAGTACTGCATTCTGAAAACCTTGAATATTGACTGGGCACTTGACCCTGTTCTGACACTTTTCTGGAACTGCTAAAAATAGCCTCGCCGGGGGTAGTTTTTACGAAAAATTCTGAGACATGGGTTTTGTTAAGAATGATTTTCTAAACAGACCCAGATCGTCAGAAATTCGAAAAAACGAGTTTTTCTTTGACATGCAAGAGCCCTTCGGTGGCAGAGGCAGCAAGGGCACCAGAAAGTGATTTTTCTCGAAAAAATCTAACACATGGGTTTTGTTCGTGCTTCAAAGCCAAACAAACCCAGTTTGTCCATTTTTCAATATTATGACTTTTTCCGGAAACCCTAAAAAATAGGGGCAGCAGGGCTACTTTTTCTGAAAAAATCTACCATGTGGGTTTTGTTGAAAAAGCTGTGCTGATCATACCCAGTTGGTCAGATCTGTGATAATCTGTCGTTTCCTGTGACATGCAAAAGAAATATAGACAGAAGTAGAGGAAGTAGACAGAAGATGGATTGGAAGTTATAAACTGCCACTTTGCAATAATCTGTCTCTGGAAGCAATCTTGGGAGAAGAATGCTTTTACTGCCAATGATCTTCAAAAATATTGAAGATCCGTTCAAAACCCCTGCCAGATCTTGAAAACTTGTTCTTGGGAGCTACTTGATGTTTTATCCTTCAACCTGCAAAAAGAATAATGATGAAAGGGACGCCTAGCATGAATATAAGGCAATTAGGGTTAAGATCCACAAAGTATGGAAGATAACTCATCATTCAGGCCTGATTTGGAGTTCCAAAAGATGATTTCCACTGATTGTGGAGTGTTTTTCTCTTTTTTGGCTCCAAATTTGCTAACTCAAGTCAACATTTCTGTTTGACTTTCCTTTAGGCGTCCAACCTTGAGTTTGATCATTTTTTGTCTATTTTGCAAGCTGAAGTACTCCTGTTTGATCTTCGATTCAGGTTACTCAGTTGATCTCGAGCAGTATCCGACAGTT
Source organism: Sequoiadendron giganteum (assembly GCA_007115665.2). Taxonomy (NCBI): domain Eukaryota; kingdom Viridiplantae; phylum Streptophyta; class Pinopsida; order Cupressales; family Cupressaceae; genus Sequoiadendron; species Sequoiadendron giganteum. Next base: position 11,933,669 of record VCHN02000014.1, read on the forward strand.
CTGTTGTTGAGGCAGGATCAGTATGATTAGATATGCCTGGGAGAGGTTAACTCAGAAAACTGAGTTTAGGTCTCCAGAAAGAAGGGCGCCTTTTCTTGAAAGGGGCGCTTTTGACAATGCCTTAGTCAATTTTCATTGACTCGTTCTTCGTTTTGACCTTTTCAGACCCTCTTTGCTTTGATCTGACGTTCCCGATGTTTGATGAATCAGATGATTTTGCTTGACGATGCGTCGGGTAGCTGGTTCAGTCTTGTTCACGATGCCTGACTTTGCAGTGGAAGCTGGCAAGTTTTGGGCCTCCAAACTAAAGGGCGCCCCTGGACAGCAGGGGCGCTTTTAGCTTTTGCTTGGTTTCATCTTGGTTGTGGACTGCCAGTCTTTGACCTCCTCCATCAGTTGATTGATTTGTCGGAAGTTCTTGCTGATAGTCTCGCTGACGAGATAGGTCATAGCTGAGAAGGTCATCCTGGGAGGCAGTGAAGATTCTGGCTGAATCTGGATACCTTTAGGAAAGGGCGCCTTTCCTTGAGAGGGGCGCTTTTAGCCATGCCTTAGCCATTTTCTGGCTTATCTTTCCAGTTTTTCAAATTTGGCTTTTTCTGCTTGATCTCACCTCGTGATCGTCTGGTGTGTCTTATGGACTTGCTGTTAGATTGATCACGTAGCCGGGAGGAAGCTGGAAAGATATCATGTATAGAGCTGCAACTTCTGGATTCATCTGATGTCTGCAACTGAGGGGCGCCCCTGGCCAGCAGGGGCGCTTTTACCTTGAAGCTCTCTGATTTGGCACTTCTGTCGTCAATGGATCCTCCATACTTCGCTGACGGTTGGTCAATGATCCCTGAATCAGATGATCTTGCTGATTGTTTCGTTGTCGAGCCAGTATGAAAGTGAAGAGGATGACTGTTTTGACAATGCCAAATGATTTGATTTGCCCTCTGAGGTCCAAGGGCGCCTTTCTTCAAGAGGGGCGCTTTTAGCCACTGTAGACTGTGTTTTGCCTTGGTAGACAAAACGTGCACCTTCCAGACTTAGCCAAATTTTGGCCTTTTCCGTTTTGAGAATCTCCTTCGTTGAACGTCATCATTTTCATCCTTTTCCGCCATGGTTTCTTCGTTGAAGCTTTTGAGGTTTAGCTTTCAGCACCTGGTACTGGCCAATCTGCCATTAATGGCTGCGGAGCTGCTAACTTTGTTCCTGAAAAATAGAAATAGACCCACCAGAGTAAAACATAATTTTTGATAATTCTGACTTGATCAGTGTGATCATGAAGGCAATTAATCCTATTAGAATTATTTTCAATCATTTCCGGGAAGGTCCTATTTTTTAGGGTTTCCATAAAAATAGGGGTGTAAAACCCTAATTTTCATTTTTTCAGAATTTTAACCATAGGTTCCTTGACAGAAACCCACAAAGATTTCATATTTGGTTTGACCTAAAACATACTTTAGATGGCATTTTTACGTTGTTTAGCTCAATTTAAGCAGAATGCCAAAAATTTCATTTTGGGTATAACAATAGTTAAAAGTTTGAATAGGCTAACTTGTATTAAAAATTCAGGTTTAAGTCAATCCTTTAAATCATGGTGAAAGTGTATGAGAGGACGAGAAATAATCCTGGTACAAGTCATGAAGAGGAACAAAGAACCACTGGTGTAGAAGCAACACTCGACTTGATTTTGGCAAGGTTAACCAGTTTGGAAAATGAAAGAGAGAAAGATAGAATGGAGAAGGAAATAATCATCAACAACACGGAAGGCGAAAGTTCGTCTCATAGACGTGGTGAAAACCACAATCATAAGGAAAAATCCCCAACCAACTCTGCTGAAAGGAACAGGAAGATAGTGTCCACAGAGCTATCTCGTGACATGAAGAAGATAATACCACCAAAGTTTGATGGCAATGCAGGAGGCGATGAAGCCAAAGTTTGGCTAGTCCAAATGGAGAAGTACTTTGAAATAAGGGACTACAATGAGGTAACTAAGGCAGCATGGGGAGCATACCAATTAGCAAGAGAAGCCTCTAATTGGTGGATGAACAAAAAGTTGGAACTTGACATAAGTTCTTGGAAGCTGACTTGGGGAGAGTTCGTTGAGATTTTCCGCAAACGATGGTTGCCACAACTTTCAAGAATTGAGGCAAGGGACCATGACAGTCAACGAGTACTGGGAGAAGTTTAAAAGAACTTCTTCGATATGTCCCCATCTATCATAAAGATGAACAATTCTAGATCAGGAAATTCATCTTGGGACTTAACAAAAATATTGGAGGTGAAGTCGATATGCATGGTCCAACCACAATGGACCTTGTGTGTGAAAAAGCCATAAAGCGGGAACAAAAACTTAAGGCAGATGCCAACCAGAATGAAAATGAAGAGCAAAAGGACACTGAAGTTTCCATCAAGGCTGCCCCTAAAAAGGAAGAATTTGCACAAGATGCAACAAGGAGTAAGGGGAAAAGATCTCGTTACAATGGAAAAGATTTCAAGAGAGATTGGAAAAGAGATAACTCAAGATATGATGACACTAGTAGGACTAGTGAAGGTGCTAATAAGACTGGGGAAACCATGGAGAAAAGAGGACCAAGAGCAGGATGCTTTATATATAAAGGTAATCACTATGCAAGTGAATGCCCTAACAAAACTTCTGGTTCTCAGCAATTTAACAATGCATTACCTACCCAAAAGGCCATGTTTCAGCAAAGGGGAAATACTGTTGAGGATGAAAAACAAGCTGATTTCCAGATTACACCAATCGAAGCACCACATAAAGATCTTGGAGTAGTAACTCACAAGGTCGGCATGGTGCTAGAAACGTGTAAAGATTCACTTACGGAATAGAGATGTCTCGCAATACAAAGTCCAATAGGACCAGTACGCAGAAGACTCAGCAACTTAGGAGGATTATGAGGAAATTCAGCAGAAGTTTCCAGACATTCTCAAAGCTTTTGAGAATGGTGAATAAAGTAGATTTAGTTTATTTTTTGAATAATAACCTTAGGTCATCGAGGACGATGAATCAAAAGGGGGGAAGTATGTTACACCCCAAATTATAAGCTACTACGTAATAGTACTGCATAGGGCCAAAAGATTGTAATGTGAACTCAATGCTTGAATAAAATGTGTATCTTGTTGTCAAATCTGAGTATTGTTACATTTAATGATTGTCTCATTTTAATGTATTTCAATGGATGTTATTCTTGATGAAATAATACATATTAAGTTATAGAATCGTTAAAATTCTAACTTGTGAAATGTTTTCTCATATTGTTATGTTGTGAGCATTTGACTTTTGTGGACGTATGTCAGTGGATGCAAGTATAGGTACCATTCCTCTAGGCGGAGGGGAAATATCACTTGGGAGAGAGGCTTGGTCGGTTAATCAGTAACGATAACCAATTGAGAATACACACACGTCATTATAGGTTTGGGGAACTGAGTCAGATAAGTCGGTATTGATAAGTCATCCATAGGCGTAAACTGGCATTAGGAGTCGTGTCTTCTTCTGTACTTTTTTAAGTGATGTTTGTCTGTTGACTGTCTCATGGTATTTAAATTCATTACAATGGATCGTATTGGAATGCAAGTAATTAGGCTATGTATGTATAGGTATATACATCACCTATAGCATGAAGGATATTAATAATATTATATTATTATTGCCTGTTAATATAAATGCATATTAATATTATATAATAAATATATAAATATTAAAGTTAAAAATAATACATAAATATATATATATATATATATATTACTTAATGTAATAACATATATATATATATTTATATTAATTATTATAACTTTAATATATTATATATATATAATATTAATAAATTAATATATATATTATTTGATAAATGAAGATTATTGTTTATTCTTTTCTCATCATGTATATTTGGAAATCGAACATTGCCAAGTATAAAGGAAATCGACTTTAATTATTTCCACCTTTGAATAAATTTGAAATAGCCGAAGGCTCCTCTAAATTTTAAAAAGGAAATAATCGATGCATTACACATTGGACTTTATAAAGTCAAGTTTGAAATATTTGTGAGTTTCCCGTGAAAAGAAATGGCAGATGAAACTGAACCGCGCGGCAATGCAAAGAGCGCTTCACCAGGGAGAACGCATCTACAGGGGCAACACAACCATGAGATAGTTGTTGTTGCTTATTTAACCAAGACTTTTTCCAGTGAGGCGAATCAACTTCTTGCTGGCGCCATTTTTTTTCAGGAATCACCTGTAAGTGGCGAATTTCAATGAATGGTTGAAAAATTCTGATAATGATGTCAATAACTCAAGTCGAATCATTACCAAATTGCTTAGTTAGGGCTTGGAAACTCGCCAAGTGCCTTTTGAATAAGTCTACATGAATGTGTTGTCAATTGCATAAGGAAATGCGTTGCTTTCCTGAGTCTATATAAAGGCTTGCATTTGCTGCGAATTCTTACCAATTCCTCACCAGTTCATACGAATTCTATATGCTAAGTAATATCATTTTGTCTGAGTGTCCAATATTCTTTGAGTATCCAGTATTGTGAGTGCCCAATATTCTGTGAAGTATCATACTGCTGTGAGTGCCCAATATTCTGTGAAGTATGATATTGCTGTGAGTAACCATCATTGTGAGTGGAATCATCAATTTATTCTGTGTGAGTCAATTCTAGAAAGAGTGTTTGTTGTACCCAAACCATTTTTTTTGCTTCATTAAGGCATTTTGCTTAAAATGGTCTAAACCTTGTAAAAGTGAGGTCAAAACTTAGTTTTTGGGAAAATCAAGCGTGGGCTTTTGGTCAGTGTGATGCTAGGAAGATATTGGCAAATTTTGAAAATTTTGAAAATTAGGTTTCTGAACCTCGTTTTTAGGTCAAAACCCTAAAAATTAGGAACTTGTTAGAATTGGGTGAAATTAATTTTGATTGGCTTATTTTGCATCACGATCACAGTGGTGAAGTCGGTTTCAGTTAAAAGTTAGTTTAAGCCTTGTGGGTAGTTTTCACTTTTTCAGGAGAAAAGTTAGGACCTCCGAGGTCGTCAATGGCAATTGGCCAGTACCAGGTATCAAAATCTAAGCCCGAAACTCAAAGCAGAACATTCTATGATGAAAGATGCTGAAAAAGATGCTTCTTGACGGAGGGGATTTTCAAACTAGCTAAAAGTGCAAAAATATTCCAAGTCTGAAAACTTTTCACTATGTAACGTGGGAGACGCTTGCGCAATCAACGTTAAAATCAACTTTACGCGTCCGTACATGTGAAAATAGTGAGATGTTGTCATGTACACATGTCAGCAGAGGTAACATCTTGACATGGTCAACCTCAGTAGCTAATGTTGTGTTCGCAAAGCACAAAATAGTGGAAAACATGAAATTCAGAGCAAATTTGCGCCTCTACAAGCCAGAGGCGCCCTTCTTCTTGGAGATCAAGATTCAGCTGCTTTGGGTTGCGAATACATTCATTCTCTTCGGTTTTCAATCAGCTTTCTAACTAGCTATGGAGCAAGTTCGTCTGAATTGCAGAACTCTGACAAGCGAAGGCAGAAGCAAAAGAACGAGGAGTATACACATAAAACGACAGTCAAAGAAAGCAGATCTGTGCCCCTGTAGCCCAGGGGCGCCCTTCTTTTTGGAGGCTCAGATCTGGATGCATGTGCTTGCTGATGGTTTCAGTCTCTTCAGGATCAGTCTGGCTTTCCGATGAACTATCAAGCGAGGACGTACATAGTGCAGAGCTCCGATTATTAGTGACGGAAGCTGAGATTGCAAGCAGGATGCACGTCACTGAAATTGCATGTTGATGGTTTGAGCGCCCCTGTAGCTCAAGGGCGCCCTTGAATATTACCCTCCAGATGGATGAAATTGCAGATAGGGTCTTCCTGAGATCTTTTCCAATTCAATCCAGCTTCGCAATGCACTAGTTCACAAGACGATCCAACATTCTGAGTGACCGTGACAGAGGTTCTACTGAACACGTAAATCAGAGGATGGAAAAACGTAGCTACACACAGTTGCACATCTGTAGGCTAGGGGCGCCCAGCCTTTAGGCCTGCCAGATGGGGTTATTTGCATTTGCAGTCTTCACGAGACCTATGTGCAATTACTCCAACTATCCAACGAGTCCAGCCGTCAGCCTCCGGGATTTGGCGAACGCTCATACGTGCGAGGTCAAGGTGGTGATGCTAAAAAGCGAAACTGACTGGAGACAGCCGGAAAACGGCTAAGTGTGGGAAATACACATTGCCTTGAAAAAGGCGCCCTTCTTTGGGAGGCATTAAATGCAATCTTTTTGTTCCGTTACTCCCATGAACATCTCTTCCAAGTTGTTCCATCTACGCGGCAAGCTTGTCAACACGCAAATCGGAGCAACTTAGCTCTCGATAGCAAGGGTCAAAGTAGGGCACTTGGTTGAAATTGACAAAATGCAAAATCATGTTAATTTCAATTTTTGCTCATCTGCAAGCCAAGGGCGCCCTTGCATCTAGAGGTCTTAATTCAACATTCAAACCTTGCATATGTAGTTATCGGATGCATAATTCTTCCAGCAATGCGATGGATCCAGCATCCAGTCGATAGGAGTCATCATTCACTGACAGTGGCAAATTGAAGCGTCAAATGGCAAATCAGAAAAATGGCTAAGTATGGAATTTCTTATGAAATTACATATCTCCTTGAAAAAGGATCCCTTCATTTTGAGGCACTAGATTCAATTTTCTAAGGTCACAGCTCCCAGCAGGCATTTCATCTGTGTTGATCAGGTTATGCAATGAATCATTCAGTTCAGCTCCAGTATTACCCGGGCACTCAGAAATCAAGGTTCAACAGAGCCTGTTGTGACGTTTTCAATGAGCTACAAAGTAGGAAGTTAGCAAAAAATCTCAACTTTTGCAAATGGACGCCTAGAAAGTCAAACTTTGACTTTTTGAAATCGGGAAAATATTCTAAGGCAACCCAGAAGGAGAGATTTCAGTTAACTGATTAAAATAATATTAATTTTTCAGTCCTCGCATGTCAGTTGTGCAAAGGGCGAATTTCTTCAATATTTTAATATTGGCGCCTATTTTGAAAACTCAACTGAGTTTTGCATGGTGAGTAAATCTGAATATTTTAATATTTTTGAACTCAAACATAGTTTCTATTCGAACGAAAGGAGGTCCAATCAAATTACTTCTTTCCAGATCAGGGTTTATTCTTGCAGTTGGCGCCATAAACCTAAAATTTCTTTATTTATCTCAAGATTGGCGCCATTTCTCTCATAACAGGTTGAAGTGCGAGCGAATTTTCTCTTGTGCGAGCATTCGAAGATGCTACAACAAACATTTTTCAGATTTCCTTGCAGATACAGGTCCAGATTCATCAGCAAACTTCATACAGACATAGGCGAATTTCTACAGAAGCGGAGAAAACAAACAAACAAAAACTTCTATTCTCTGTCTAAATTTCTTCTATTTCTCGTCTTAGGTATTCTTCGCATGTCAAGGAAACAACAAGATTTTCAGAAACAAAGCATCTGGGTTCGTGTATTTCAACATCAACAACAATACCCATGTCTCAGATTATTTCGTGAAAATTGCCCCGCAGCCTCTATTCTAGAGCTCTGTGCTTTTTTCTAAGATTTTATTTTGCATGCGAGCCTAAAACACAATTTTTCCAAAATCTATCGATCTAGGTTATGTTAGGATTCAATTATGCACAAAACCCATGTTCCAGATTTCCTCGGGAAAAATTGCCCTCACAGCCCCTCAGATCTCAACTGAAAACCTTCAACATGCGGGCCTAAATCACATTTTTCCAAATTTTTGACGTCGTGGGTCATCTTAGAATTTGATTCTGCACAAAACCCACGTCTCAGAATATTTTGTGAAAATTGCCCTTCGACAAATTATTTTTAGCCTTATCTAGAGTGATTTTTGGCTTTCCAGAGAAAGTTGTCAGAACATAGCCATGTTCACAGTCAACAGGCAAGTTTTTCAGGATGCAATTCATACAGACCGAATTCAAGACCAAGTAAGTCTTAATTCATGATTTTATCATAAAAGTTGACACCGATTTGTATCAAGCGCATCCGAAAGGTTGACAGGCGTAGTCACTCAAGTCCGCATGGTTTCATGCCTCATATAGTTGATTGTCTTCCCAGGCCAGTTTAGAGGGTTGATACCGTTGGGTTTTTGCGTATGCAGCAAGTTCATTTGCATTTCTCACAACCAAAGTGTTCGCAATCAAACTTTGTGGTTTCATCATGCAACACTCTTCCATAGAAAAAAGCGTCAAAAATGTGAAGCGTCAAGCTGCAGAAGAAATAGTGGCCATCACTTCAGTTACAAAGCCACCAGGGTTATCAGTCAGTGAAGTGCCAGTTTAAGTATGCAGAGATTTCCAAGTTTGCTTGAGTTACTGACAAGTAGTGAATTGACAGTTGAGACATGTGACGACCATTAGATAGTGATGCAGTCAACAACCTCGTGGAGGGGTTAATTGCCTGAGATCAAGGCCAGTGAACTTCAATTCAGGGTGTCCCATATTTTCCAAGATAGACATTAAACACAACAATTAACTCGACGCTTCTTTCCGAGTTAACTCGTTGTCATGCATCTCACGCATGTCTATCTTGGAATTATCTACATTCACTTGGAGTTTCTTTTTTAGGATTTACGTTAACTGATGGTAGTATTCCAGTTAACTTGCTTTCAATAAGGACGTGCATGCTTGCACATTGTCTACTTAGATTAGATATTTCGGTTAACTGATGGTAGTTTGCCAGTTAACTGTATAGTTTCCATTATTAGGGTTTAGTAATAAGATCTTGCATGCACTACAGGACTGTAGTTGACTCAAGGTGATTTTAGGGTTGCCTACACCTTTGATGTCTATAAATAAGAGCTCTTTGCTCATTTATAATTAACTTTTCCTTGTGATAGAGAATTGCTGCGTTGTCGGCAACATGCCTATTCTCAAGATTGGTTCACCCTTGTAAATTAGAACTTTTGCACGAGATAGCAATATATGCCGAGCCTACCTTGCCTGTAATATTGTTGTTCTGTATCTGTTCATAAGTGATTGTTGTTATAATAAATAGATGAGCCCACCTTGCCTTCATGTTATTATCATGGTGTTTATTCAATCTTAGTTAAATGGGGTTGTTGGTTTGATCGTTATTGCATGCATGTTTCGTCTATACAATACACTATCCCAGTTGCTTACCTTATGTTTTGTTTATAATAAGCCTATTCAGAAGAGCAGATAGTTGAGCCCACCTTGCCTTCATGCAGTGAATCTGTACTCAAAGTTTATCGTTTGATGTGTGTGATAGTAAACTCATTCAGCCAAGCAGATAGTTGAGCCTACCTTGCCTTCATGTTGTGAAGCTGTACCCGATTTACCGTATATTTGTTTGTTTTAATAAGCTTTTTCCCGGATAAGCAATTAGTTGAGCCTACCTTGCCTTCATGTTGTGAACCCGCACCTGAAGTATATCGTGTAACCAGAAAATCCTTAGCTGCAACGTTCTAGGTTTTCTTAACCTTGTGCCTCTTCTAGCTGAGAACAAAAAGATAGGATTTAGTTTACTTTTCTTTTCCATGCATTTCAGCACAACGAGGGAGCTTCCCCTCCTAATTTCAAGAGCACTCATTACGCAGTGTGCATAGTTGTCCGTACAAACTTACACTCCAGAGGTGTTAGTTCTTACGCCAACAGTGTTCAACTGTGAGAAGGGACAGGGAAAACTCTGCTACCTGAGTTATTGCAGAAAGACCATCGTCATCATCTGTGGAAGCTTAATTTACAGGCATGATTATCTTGTTCTCATTTCTTCTTGATTTACAAAAGAAGTCATGCTAAACCTTTGAAGTATTATTCTGCTTTTATAGTTTGAACCTGTAAAGACATGTTAGGCAAATATAATATGATGCTGTTATATAAAGCTTGCATTTTGAATGTCTAAAAGATACAATAAGTAAATAAGGTATATGTAATGCATGATTGTTTAAAGGAACATTTATCTGTCTTGAAAGGTAGACAATGCATTTAGTATTATTGCTTATTTGTATGATCTCTATATATGGAGAATATGATTGTATTAGTTACTAAATACTAGGATGGAAATGAAGGCATTAGATCAAATAACGAACCACAACTTACGTTAATAGGTTAACTTAGACAGCTTGAGGTACTCCTAGGATGAAGATGTCCAGTAGAGGAAGGGAATTTATGATTACTTGTTATGTTATTTCATTTCTAGTAGTTTAGTTTGATGTAGGATGTCTGGGTACGGATTACCCGGTGAAGGACAAAGACCTACGCGTAGTGTAAGATAGCCCTAAGTCAAATCAACCCTGAATAGTGTATAGGATAGATGACCTTCATTCGAAGTACTGAATGAGAACACTTTGGCCAAAGTAGTGAAATGTATGACATCCACTTAGATGTGAGATAGTTGAGACTACACTGTCAATTCATCGTGATCCTTAAAGCTAGCTAGTTTGGGATTGTGAAATAGCAAGTTCTAGTTTTGTAGGACACACCACTATGCTCAGTCGGTAAACAGTATCAGTTACCCTACCAATCTCTTCGTTCAAGGGAGGGCCATCTATCGAACGATAGATGTGCGGGGGACCGCATTATAAGTCTGTGGTTGGCGGAAAAGCGCCCGAGTGATGTTTCTCCTCCTTACCAGGCTACTAAGGCACCGAGATTTGAAAGGCGGATTCCTGGACCTTGTTGCCACTATTAGTTCAAAAGCTCAATCGAGCTATGTATGTGCACGTATGTATATTTTCTCTGATATTCATTTGAAAACGAAAAGTTTCGTTATTTGAAATATGTTGTCTTGTTTCATTTGGAAGGAAAATTGTTAGTTAGCATGTGTCTTGTTAATTGTTAATGTAATGGAAAGAAATGTTTCAGTACTTTCTTATATGCATGTTACCTATGTTAAAAGTTGTAGATTAAGAGATTTTTTTTTTAAACATAAGAATCGGGTCGTTACACTCTTCCTGCTTCAGGCTGGTCTTTGGTGACACCCTAATGACATACAGGAATATTAATGGCGTTCATAAACACCATCTGATGAATGCAGCTATACTTACAGCAGGCCTCAGTATATTAGAACTGAAAAATCACAAGCTGGACAAGTGTGTGAGTGTCTCCATAACAGAGAATGAAAGCTCTGCTGAATTTCCAAGTTCAAGTGTGTGGTTAAGATTGTTACTGTGGAGAGCATCTTTCAGAATTCTCCCAGTTCAGTCATTCAAGCTTCTAGTGATAGGATGGAATGCAACCAGGCTTCTCCAGGTATAGGTTCTCAGCCTTAACTCCAATCCTGAAGCTTTCTCATTATAGTATTTACAGTTTATTTTCCATTACCTGCTTAATAGTCCTTGGAATAACTCAAGCCTGCCTTTAGCACATTTTGATCATCCATATCATGTTATATGGGGAAGGATGGTTCATGGGTGCCAATTTCCCTCCATTTAGTACATATAGTGGTTATATCTGTTAAGATCGGGCATCAAGTTTGGCTTCTTGTTATAAATGTCTCCCTATCATGAAGCCCATATCCTTCCAGGGAACAATTTCGGTAGAGCAAGGGAGTCCTAGCATATCCTGTGACTGATTTTTCATACTGTAACTTGTCTGATAAAAGAATATGCCTTTCTTTTGTAAAGCAGAACAGAAACAGCTTATATATTCATTCTGACCGGCTATTAATTAATTTTGATGATATTTTTGTTCTTCACCACTTAAAACATTCTTAATAGTTGCAACACACGTTCCAAGTGTTGTACAGATAGATAGGTAGATAGATATTAATGAAGAAGGAAATCCTCGACAAGGGATATGCCATTGTTATGCATAAAACGCATTTGACAAGGATTCAAATGTCAAGTATAGCTTCTGACCTCTTGTACATGTTTTTAATATAGGCAGCTGACTATAATACTACCAAACCGCACTAAACCATGAAACTGCACCATGTGGGTTATTTTACTTATCACAGAGATGTAACTATTGGGCAACTATTAAAATGAACTCAAGCACTATGGTCTACAGAAGGTCACCTGACTCATATTACTGACATAATCAAGCATAACTAACTGAAAATGAACCAGCCACAAGGAATCTACAATCCTTTTTCAACAATTTCCTAAAACATGTAGATTCCTTCGTAAGATTAACAAATCTCCAATAAAGATTAGAGCATCATGCAGGATGCACCTTAGCAGAACAAAAGGAATCAATGTAAAACTTACTATTGCTCCTAACATTGCTAGGTATGAAACAATGGCACAAATATTGGAAAAGGCATAAATTTGGGGAAGCATGGTAGCACTAGCCGATAACTCAAAATTATTCATTAAGTTCAATTATTCGTTAGGTTCAAACTTCACAAAGACAAAAGCAAAAGTGGCTTCAACACAATGCAATAATCAATTTAATTTACATCAATATTTTAAATCACACTTTGTGATCCATTGTCAAGATAATTGAGATCAAAACAATGAGAGTATTGCAAGATAACTCAATATAAAGTTCTAAACAATAGATGTCAAGAAAGGACACAGAAACCAATAAAAGGAAAGATTAAAAAATATAGATTTAAAAAGAAAGGTAGGGATAAGATTGTAATATGAGACCTATGGAATAGAAAGCTAAGTGGTGAGAGATAAGATAAGAGGTAAGGAGACAAAGAAGGAAGAAATGGAAAAAGGCAAAGAAGCAAAGATAGGGAGAAAGGAGAGCATAATTAAAAAAGAAACGAGAAAGATTGAACCTAATGAGGAAATGAAATATGAAAAAGAATTGAACCAAAGATATAAAATAATGTTAGAGAGACTGTTAAGAGGGAAGGTGAGAAGTCCAAGGGATGCAGTTGGGAAATAGTACACAAGGAGGAGGAAGAGACTGAAGAGGAAAAATGGAAGTCATCTATGGTGCCTATCAAAAGGTTTAAAAGTTTCAAGATCAGTTACCACAATTGAGACTAGCAAGCACCCACATAACCTATTGCATCCCTTGGACCTCTCACCTTTCCTCTCAACAATCCCTCTGATGTTATTTTATTTCTTCCCTTCATTTCTTCTTCTTTTTTCTTTTCCTCGTTAGGTTCAGCACTTCTCTTCTCCTTTCTAATTACAATATATTTTCTCACATTCTCTCCTAGCTTTCCAATCTCACTTCCCTCCCTCTTTCCATTCTACCTCCATCTCTTTACTTTTACCTTATCCCTCACCACTTAGCTTTGTATCTCATAGGTCCCATATTACAATCCTATCCCTAGTGCCCTTTTAAATCATAATTTTTATTTATTGTTTTTTGTTGATTTCCATGTCCTTTCTTGGCATCCATTGTTTAATTGAGCTATTTTGAAATCCTCTCAATCTCATTATTGTACTTTTACACATATTTAATCCCAAAATTGATTACACTATCAATCATTCTTTTAGCTATCAAATTGAATTGAGAACCAGCTGAAATTTTGAAATTCGTTGTATCATATATGGCCTTAGCATAAAGAAATACTCATTTTTTATTGTTCGAGACTTCACAAAATAATTAATCACCATTCCCCATAGCCTCTATAATGTCCCCTTTTTAGTTCGTTTCAATTTCCAGATGGTTTAGCCTATTATCTGACACTCGAAGGCTAATGGAGTTGGTTAGAGGGTCCTGTGTGGCAGATATCGGGTTGTTTTTCTTCTCCGCAGTTTGATATCATTTAGGATTGGCCTACTCAGTTGTGCACACTTACTATTTATAGTAAGTTACCTGGTTAATGGAGTCTAGTATTACTATTTGTCGAAAGGCACCTTAATACTTAGTGAACGCCATGGTTGCCCCCTAGCACAATCAGAATCAAGAAATGATGATTTTTAATGAAGTTATGTATTTTTAATTATACTTTAATAATAATTAATGATTTAAAGGTACATATCATTAAGTTATATTATGACTTCATTTAAAATGGGGCCATTTAATTATAAAAAGTACCTTGGTTTCGGCGCCCTTATAATTAGACTTTATGAAAGTCATCAAAAGCAAATAAAATAATATATTTAAAAGTCAATTACTTCATTGGAAATCGTGACTTTCTAGGGGAGTATAATTTTTTTTCAAAAGCAAATGAAAATTCATTCTACACTTGTGAAAATTATGTGCTTTTGTTGTGAGAACAGAGAAACCAGGGTTTCTACAATTTCTTAGTCTTTGAGAACGTAGTCTCTCACTGTTCCAGCTTCCTGAGGTTGTGAAATAACTTCTGAAGGTTGCATATCTGATTGGCTGCAATCAGCAGTCATATTTGAGCATATTTGTGAAGTTTCTTGCAAGTTCTTGAAGGGTTTATGCACAGAAAATCTGAGGACACCTTTGCTGTTGGAGATCAAAACTATTCTCTTGCTGGGCCATACAACAGCAGGTACAGGCCGTACAGACTTGGATGCAAGGCGTTTTTGTTCCAGGTTGAATCGATTTGTTTTATGAGCTGAAACCTCTTGGGATTTAGGCGGCTAAGGGTCTAAGACAAGTTTCAAGCATTTCTTATGTAGAGAATGTCTCATATGGTGCAAAATGACCTGTCAAGGGTTTACCAGTGCTGATTATTATTTCCAGATTTTCCAACTAAATACTGCCCAGCATATCCAGGTATGGATTCATTGTAATAATCTTTTGAATATAAACCTGATTTCAATATATATGTATGCATTTGAAGTTGCTTCAGCAATTAGCTCTAATTCATACATTCCGTTATTTCAATTTTCCTTTCATTGCATCCTCTTCATTTTATCTCATAAATCAAAAAAATGCTTGAAACTTGTAATGTCCAACTCCAGTGATAGTGTGACCAGCACTATGGCTGACAGGGATAAAGGACGTGCACGATCAGTCAGTCCTGATTCAGAGGCAAAGAGGAGATTCGACAATATGATGGATATGATATCGCAATTGATGGGAACTATGTGACAGTTTGTGCCACCCCAACATACAGGCTACCAGGGGCAGACGAGTGGTACACAAGGTTTCGGAACGCCACAGGTGGCTGTACAGTAGTCTACTACCTTTGTTGGCTAAGTCCTCAGACCCAATCAGCCTACTTTTGCTCCTAGGGAGGAGCCACAGACCCCACAGCCTCCACCGGTTCAGGAGCCAGAGCATCATGTTGTCATTGCACGAGATATTACCAGGTACCATGCAGAGTATATGACCTTAGCTCTAGAGATTAGGGAGGCATTACCACTTAATCAGTTTCTAGACCTGAAAAGGCCTCGAGAGGTGGTGGAGTTAGAGTAGAGCAACGAGCACAGCAAGCTCCACAGGGTACTCGTGATTTCCAACAGGCAATGACTAAGGTCACTTTGCCTCAATTCGATGGTAGTGACAAGTGCACTACTAGATCGTGGGTACAAAAGTTGGATAATTACCTGTCATTGAGGCCTATGCAGGAGGATGAGGCCATTAAATTTGCCACTTTGCATTTAAATGGTTTGGCACATGATTGGTGGCATCATGGTATGGTCACCTTACAGCACCACCTTATAACACCATATCATGAGTTTACTAACAGGTTGATCGATTGTTTTGTAAGGAAAGACCCTGAGTTGTATTTTCGAGAGCTTGCACAACTCAAGCAAGTGGGCAGTTTGGAGGCTTACATCAGTGAATTTCAGAGGCTTTCACTGATGGTGCCTATCTTGTCTGAGAGGAGGTTAGTTATCTTGTTCATAGAGCGGCTATTTGAGCATATGAGAGGATGGATCAAGGTTTTTGATCCCCCTTCATTACAGGAAGCCATGAAAAAAGCATGTAGTATGGAGATGGATGCTCCGAAAAAAGCAATTCCCACCTAAATCCATCACTCTACCTACAAAAGAGAGCCCACCTCCAGCTGCTAATCAAAAAAAGAAATTAGCAACCAAGGTTGACGAAGAGTCTCATGAGGACTTAAGGAAAAAGCAATTGTTTTATTGGTGCAAAGAACCCTACAACAAAGAGCATGGTTGTCCTTTGAGGCCTAAGGGCAAGGCCAACAGTATGATGTGGGTTCATTATGAGGATTCTGATTCTGAAAATTCAGATCAGCGAGCTGCTCCAGAGGATGATGAGAATGGAAGAGCCTCTACAAAGTTTAGACCAGATGCTAAATTGTCTCCTTTAGCATTATTTGTCGATATACAGAAAGGGGCTTTATTCAGGATCAGAGGAGTTGTGAATGGACAGCTTTGTATCGCTATGCTTGACACTGGAGCTATGCATAATTTCATCAATGAGGGATTGGTAGCCAGGTTTAGACTCCAAACAGAGGACTTCGTAGGATTTAGGGTCAAGGTTGCAGATGGATTTACCCTTACTTGCACCAGGCAGATATGTAATCTCACTCTATTGTTGAACGACTATGAGTTTCAAGTTGATTTCTATGTGGTTAGCATGGGTGAGATGGACATGGTGTTAACTATGAAGTGGCTCCAAGATATTGGAGAATTCACCCTCAATGTACCAAAAATGGAGATGAAGTTTAAGATAAATGGTAGAAGTTACGTGTTGAAGGGAATTGCAGATGGGAGTTTGCGTTCTATCTCTCAGTAGAGATAAGGGCGGAAGGAGAGAGAAGGAAGTTGTACAAGAGTTTGATTTAACTCATTGCTCCAGGGGTTTGGAGATGGATGGTTTGGATCAGAATGGAGTGGATGTGCAGTTTGTGAATAATCCATTATTTGAGTCCAATGCTAGATTGGTTTATGACAATCCACTCTTCAAGTTTAATGTTGACCTCACTCCTGACACTAGTACAGAGTTGGGTGATGATCGCAGTGTTTGGGATCCTTCTAGTGCATCAGGATTCCAGACAGGGCTTACAAAGGATTTTTACAGTGTGTATACAGTGAGGAGTGCCTACAGTTTTTTTTTATTCACCTGTACACGATTTGTATTCGATACACAATTCTTGTGCGCATGAGATAGATAGTTTGTATGATGATTTACCTTGCGCAGATGTGAGAAGCAAACTTTGTCAATATCCTAAGTTGCTTCTTCTTGATGTTCACACTCCTAAGGCACCTAACATCGGGGTTGGCATTGTTTATCATGTATTCTCAGTTGTACTTATGTTGGTGTTGCAAGACTTGATTGTTGTTGTGAGGGACATTACACAATTATTCCTTTGGGACCCTGGTGGGGTGGTGTTCTATTGGCAGTTGAGATTGTTTGGGGACAAGCAATTTCAAGGAGGGCGAACTGTAATATCCCCTTTTTAGTTCGTTTCAGTTTCCTAATGGTTTAGCCTATTATCTGACCCTTGTAGGCTAATGGACTTGGTTAAAGGATCATGTGTGGCAGATATCGGGTTGTTTTTCTTCTCCAGAGTTTGATATCACTCAGGATTGGCCTTCAGGAGTGATTTGGAACTCAATTATGCGCACTTACTATTTATAGTAAGTTACCTAGTTAATGGAGTCCAATATTACTATTTGTGGAAAGGCACCTGAATGCTTAGTGAACGTCGTGGTTGACCCGTTGGCACAATCAAAATCAAGGAATGATGATTTTTAATGAAGCTATGTATTTTTAATTATTATTAAAGTAAGTTTCAATAATAATTAATGATTTAAAGGTACATATCATTAAGTTATATTACGACTTCATTTTAAATGGGGCCATTTAATTATAAAAGAAAAATTATAAAAAGTACCTTGGTTTTGGTGCCCTTATAATTAGACTTTATGAAAGTCATCAAAAGCAAATAAAATAATATATTTAAAAGTCAATTACTTCATTGGAAATCATGCCTTTCTAGAGGAGTATAAAAGCTTTTTCAAAAGCAAATGAAAATTCATTCTACACTTGTGAAAATTATGTGCTTTTGTTGTGAGAGAAGAGAAACCAAAGTTTCTGCAATTTCTTGGTCTTTGAGAACATAGTCTATCATTGTTCCAGCTTCCTGAGGTTGTGAGATAACTTCTGAAGGTTGCATATCTGATTGGCTGCAATCAACAGTCATATTTGAGCATATTTGTGAAGTTTCTTGCAAGTTCTTGAAGGGTTTATGCACAGAAAATCTGAGGACACCTTTGTTGTTAGAGATCATCAAACTATTCTCTTGTTGGGCCGTACAACAGCAGGTACAGGCAATACAGACTTCATTATTACAAGCAGTACAGACTTGGATGCAAGGCGTTTCTCTTCCAAGTTGAATCAATTTGTTTTATGAGTTGAAACCTCTTGGGATCCAAGGGTCTAAAACAAATTTCAAGCATTTATTCTGTGGAGAATGTCTCATATGGTGCAAAATGACCTGTCAAGGGTTTACCAGTGCTGATTATTATTTCCAGATTTTGCAAATAAATACTGCCCAGCATTTTCGGGTATGGATTCATTGTAATAATCTTTGAATATAAAACTGATTTCAATATATATATATGCATTTGAAGTTGCTTCAGCAATTAGCTATAATTCATACATTGTGTATATTTCAATTTTCCTTTCATTGCATCCTCTTTATTTTATCTCAAAAATCAAAAAAACAAGAAAACTTCAAAACGCAAAATAAATGCTTGAAACTTGCAATGTCTAGCTCCAGTGATAGTGTGACCAGCATTATGGCTGACAGGGATAAAAGACGTGCACGATCAGTCAATCCTAATTTAGAGGCAAAGAGGAGATTCGACAATATGATGGATATGATGTCACAGTTGATGGGAACTATGCGATAGTTTGTGCCACCCCAGCATACAGGCTACCAGGGGCAAACGAGTGGTACACAAGGTTTGGGACAACCACAGGTGGCTGTACAACAGTCTACTACCTCTGTTGGGTCAGTCCTCAGACCCAATCAGCCTACTTTTGCTCCTAGGGAGGAGCCATAGTCCCCACAGCATCCACCGGTTCAGGTGCCAGAGCATCATGTTCTCACTGCACGAGATATTACCAGGTACCATGCAGAGTATATGACCTTAGCTCCAGAGATTAGGGAGGCATTACCACTTAATCAATTAGTTAGAGAAGAGCAGCGGGCACAACAAACTCCACAAGGTACTCGTGATTTCCAGCAGGTAGTGAGTAAGGTCACTTTGCCTCATTTCGATGGCAATGACAAGTGAACTACTAGATCGTGGGTACAAAAGTTGGATAATTACCTGTCATTGAGGACTATGCAGGAGGATGAGGCCATTAAATTTGCCACTTTGCATTTTGTTGGCGTTTCAAATCGCACGTCTGGAATGCGGTTTGGAAACGGACAGCTATGTGCACTAAACTGCTCTTTAAATTCGGAGGGGAAGCTCCCTTTTTTGTTGATTATGCTAAAGAAAGTAAATTAAAAACTAATTCACCTATCTTTTTGTCTCAGCTACAAGAACACAAGGTTATAGAACTCTTGACGTTGCAGCTGAGGTTTTCTCTTTAACAAAAACTATCAACTACAACTAACTTACACTAATGATGTTTCTAACTTCTCAGGTAAACGCAAAGCAGGAGAGTTAGAAATGAACAAAGTTTGATTCTCTAACATAAATACTTAGATAAAATTTCTTCCAACATACATTTACTGAATTTCAATGCAAGCTGAAATGGAGATCATATAGGCATAACACAATAAACAGAAATCTGAGACTTTATATCAAGGCAGCAAAACAAGCACAACACTTTATTTTCTCAAACTTCAGGCACAAGAGATTACACTTCTGGGACAGCAAGTTCTAGCAAAATACATGCAACATGCAATCAAAACCAAATTAACACTTAGCACAAGATCGAACGGAAACTGAATGGCAATCTTGAAGGCCAAAATAAGCTCAACAATTTCACTATCACAATCAAAGTTCTGAACAACACTGAATAACAATCAGAAGGCACTAAGAGGCTCAGCGTCTTGTTATCACTAGCATGGTTAAAGAAAAATTGGCAAGGCTGCCCTTATTTATAACTAAGCAAAGGAGTAAGGAACCCTAAAATCTCCTTGCTTTTACAACTAAAACTTGCCAGCATGCAAGCTTTATTTCTAAACCTAAAACAAGATAAGCATCTAACAACCTATGAAAACCTAAAAACAAGGAAAGTGCCAACTATTGCATTTTGATTTCCTTCTTCTTCAAAGAATGGATAAGAATTGAGACAAGAATAGAAAGAAAACGTGAGATAAGAATGGAAAGAAAGCTTGGAGAAAGCTTCTAGAAGATTGTTGCTTTAAATCTCTATAACATCCACCAAAAAGCAGGAAACTGCCTCTCTATCAGGAGCGTTGATACTATCTATAGCCATATTCCGATTTTCTAGGATCTTCTCCTCTTATGCAATCAAACTTAGAGAATCTTTGACATCTTCAGCTTCTTTATGAGTTCTATTCTCGAAAAACATCACTGCCCCAAAAGATGTCTCACTAATTGATAACTTGGTGGCCCTGCAACTTTGTGCTTTTGGCACTTCTCTTGATTCTACCACAAAAGAGTATTGTACAACTTTTTCCAATACTTGTCCTTTCACTCATACCACTCTTTTTCACATTCTTCAACTGAGATGATGACGTTTTATGTCCATAATGGTATTGAAAAGCACTTCCCAACATTGTTCGTTCAGATAATCATGATACAACACTTGTTTGGCTCTGAATTCGATGGGAGAGTACTTCATGCTAAAAAACCTTGAAGATTGACTGTAAACTCACCTATATTCAGACAAGTTTTTGCACACTTTCTATTTTTAGCTTGCTGATTCTCTTCTTCAAACGGATGAAATTTTTCAAAAAAATTCTGAGATATGGGTTTTGTTCAAAATTTCGTTACAAGCAAACCCAGATCATTCATTTCTAAAAAAAATTTAGTGTAGATTGGAAAAGCAACAAACCCTAATTTCCTCAAAAAAAGCATGAAAAAGTTGGCACTTGGGTTTTGTTCAGAAGCACATTTTGGATGAACCCATTTGATCAAATGTTAAAAATCTTGAAGTCCGATTGAAAAAGCAGCAAACCCTAGGACTTGAAATTTTCCTGAAAAAACAATGACCTGGGTTTTGTTCAGAAGACTATTCTAGAAGGACCTAGATGATTGAAACTTGAAAATTTTGATGTTCTCTGGGACATGCAAAGAAAAAGCAAGTTTTATGAAATGTGAAATTTCTTCAAAATTCTTCAGAACTAGAAGTTGATATGACCCAGATTACCGAAAATGAAAAATTTTGACCTCCTCCCTCAGAAAGTTGATGTTTTGGAAGAAAAAGCATGAAAAAAAAAGGCTCTCTGAATGTTGATCTGGAAAATATCATGAACTGTGAAAAAGCACTAAGTTTTTGCTCTTGAATCCTATGTTGAAGAAAAATTTATGTTTTGCTCTTCTTCTCCTTAGACGCCACCTGCAAGAAAAATATGAAAAATGAAAGACAAAGGCGCCTTAAATAAGATTTTCCTTGAGAAAATCAACTTTCTTTTGCTTTAACTCTTCAAACCCTAGCCTGAGCTTGTGCATTGAACTTGGACGTTCTTCTTCTTCTTGTAATTTTGAAATTTCGAAAATTTTGGCCAAGGCATGGCATCATGGACGCCCTTCTTGACTAGAGGCACCTATCTTCCTCAAAGTTAGTCATTTTTTGAGAATTTCAACTTTTCTTCTTGATTTTCAACCCCAATTTGATCTTGATTTCTGGCTTTCAAATTGATCCGACGGATGAGCTGAATGTTTCATCACAGAGCCTGAGTGAATCTGAATAAGTTTGCTTGGAGTCAACTTTTGATAAAAACTTCGTTTTGACCGTCAAAATGATGGGCGACTATTTCCTCCAGGGGCGCTCATCTTCCTCAGTGTTAGGAATTTTTGTGGTTATCAAGTTCTTGCTTGTTTTCTGATCTTCTGAAGAATTCTCGATTTCGGGAGCTAAACTGATCAAATCGGTTGGTTGACTGCTCCATTGGATAGCTTGGCAAAATTTGACGAGATGATCCTGGAGACTGCAACTGCTGAAACTGCCATCTGAGGCCTCAAAACCCTAGGCACCTATCTTCTCCAGGGGTGCTCATGTTCACCAAACAACCATTTTTTCACGTTTTTTAGGTTTCAAGCTTATCTCCTCTCTTTCAGATGATCTTGCCATTTAGGATGATCCGGAGCCCCGATAGACTGACGGCTAGACTCGTCGGATAGCTTGAAGGATTTCGAGAGGGGTCTTCTAGGAGTTACATCTGCAGAAAAGTAGATTTGAGGCATCAAAAGCTTGGGCGCCCAACTTCACCAAAGTTAGAATATGTTTTGTATTTTTCATCTCGCTTTTGACTTCTATGACTTTCAATGGTTTTACCTCTCTATTCCGCCTTCAATATCTGATGAATGCCACCCCCGACGATCGAGCTGATGGCTACATTGGCAAGCTTGGTCAAAACTGAAGAGGTCATGTTGGAGGCTTCCTCTGCAAATTCACTCATTTAAGCCCTTAAAAGCTTGGGTGCCTATCTCCTTTTGGGGCGCCCACCATTACTAGACTTAACCATTTTAGCAAGATTTTCATGGTTTGCGTTCTGCCTTTTAACTAAAACTCCTTCGATCAATCTGCGATTCAGGCTGATTGGGTGATCCGATAATTGCGTTGCTGGGCTCACTGCGGAGCTGAGAAGAATCTGATCAACATTGCCTGGGAGCACAAACCCTAATTTCATCATTTGATGCCTTGAAAAGATGGGCGCCTATCTCTCTGTAGGGCACCCATGACTGGCAAACTTAGAATATTTTATGAGATTTTCAATTTTCTCCTTTGTTTGACGTGCTTGCTTTTGCTCTGGCTATCGAAGATGAAATTTTTCTAAGACATGAGTGTTTGGGTACCTAAACTAGGTAGGGGTGCCTGGAGTCTCCAGATAGCCAAAATTTCACATTTTTCAACTTTCATAGCTTCCGTTCTCCGTTCTCCGTTCTTCGTGCACGTTCATCATTAGCAGCTTTTGTTCAATGCTTGAATGTTTGACTTTGGCACCTGGCAGCTAATTGACCTCCATTGATGACCTTGGTGCTCCTGAAAAAGCAAAATAGACCCACTAGGGCAAAACTAATTGTTTCATGATTCTGACTGCACCAGTCTGATGAAGAAGTATTTTAAGCCAATCAAAATCAGTTTCAACCCTAGAAGCCAAACTTTCTATTTTTAGAAAATTTTGCCACTATCCGTTGTTGATGTTATAGCAGTGGGAGATATCTTTCTCTCAAATTTAAAAAAGATGGATAAATAATACCAAGGCAAGTCGGACTTGCTATATATAATAATTTTATGAAGAGTCACCTTGTTTCTTAAAAGAGGCCAACCCAAATGAAGAGTCACCTAGTTTTGTATAAATACAAGATGATGATAATTCATTTGATCATCAAGTTCATTCATCATAATTCGTATTCCTAGAAGAAGTTCATACTTGAGCAGCAGATCATCATCTTGTAGCAGCAGATCATCATTTTGTAGCAGCAGACCAATTTCAAGGAGAAACATATTCATTTGTATCTTTGCACTAGGAGAGGTGCTATTATTCATTGTATCAAATTCGGCATTGTGTTGGACCTGAGTTGTAAGCAGATTTCTGCTCTTATTCCTTCAATATATAACAGATATATTTGCTGGGTTTTTTCTCCCTCAAGTAGGAGGGTTTTCCCGGAGTATCTTGTTGTGTTCATTGTCTTATGTGTTGCATTTTCTGATTGCTTTCATTTCTGATCCTAAATCTAACATGGTATCAGAGCGAGTCTAAGAAAAGATCTGATCAGATTTGTTTAAGCAGTCAAGTCAACTTTTCATCTAGGGCAGATCTTGAAGTATCGCAGATGTAAGGTTCAAATTATTTCTGACCTAAGGGCAGATTTTTGAAAGTGAATTTGTGCGGAAAAAGAAGATGGTGAGCGGTGTCAAAGTAGAAGATAGGCACTTGATGGAGCTTCAAACTTCAACTCTTGGAAACCCAGGGTACTCATTGCATTAGAGAAGAATGGTCTTCTTGATTTTGTGGAAAGTGATATGCCTGATCCTTTCGATGATACTGAGAAAATCCAATGGAAGAAAAGTGGCACGAAGGCTAGAAAGATCGTGATAGACTCTGTGATGAATCACCTAGTACTGATCATCTCCAAGTTGAAGACAACTAAAGAAATGTTTGATACTCTAAAAGGATTGTATGAAATCAACAACACCAGCAGAGCCCTTACTTTGAGACAACAACTTCACCATGTAAAAATGGCTAAAGATGATTCAGTCATCGCATTCTTTATGAAGATTGCTGATTTGAGAGATCAATTGAGCGCTATTGGGGATATAATTGCAAACAGAGATCTTGTTATGTTGGCACTAAATGATCTTCCTCAATCTTGGGAACCCTTTATTCAAAGCATCAGTGGGAGATCCAAGTTGCCCAAGTTTGATCATCTTCGAGCTGATTGTATTCGAGAAGAGTCTAGGTTGGCAGCAAGAGGAATTGGGCGAAACTATCATGATGTAGAAAATCAAGTTCTTACTACACATACTTCTAGAGAAAGAGGCAAAGGAAGAAAGAGGAATAGAGACAGAGAATCAGATTCTGCCCCAAAACCGAAGAAGAAGAAGGATCTCTCTCACATTCAATGTTTCAAGTGTGACAAGTACGGTCACTTTGCTCGAGATTGCAAATTAAGGTCTACACAACATGTTTCTACTGCAGAAATTGACATAGGGACATCTCAGAAGGAGCCTAGCTCTAAAGTTGATTCAAAAGTTTCTTATTCTAAAGTTGATCAATTTCTTCGAAGAGGAGGAAATGACATTCAGAGGGAGTCAAATTCAGAGAATTCAAGGCACGAGTTGAGAGCTTGTCCATGAAAAGGATTAAGTATCTGAGATAGGTCAATGGAGGGGAGTTCACTTCCAGAGGATTTCTTTGAAATCTCTAAGGCAAGGATCAAGAGGGAATCTTGTGACTCACTAAGAAGAAGTGAAGGTTGCAGTGTTGCAAGGCCAAGTGCAAAATCCTTGGAAGACCTCTTCAACAATTGAGAACAGAATTGCACAAGACAGTTAATCTGGATTTGACATTGGTAGCTCTGCAAACCTATTTAGAATAGGGTGATCTGGGATGAGGTCGAAGAGGACAGTCCTGGACTCGAGCAAGTCAATAGTGCCGAAAGTGTGCATTGGAAACTGCTCCTCTAAGGCAAGCATTGCAGACAATCTTAGACGAGGAGGTCAAGAGGTTGATGAAAGTACTTGGAGCTCCAGAGGGAGTCACATCATCATGAAGATTTGTTGTAATGTATATTTCTCTGAGATGGAGAAATATGAGGTGAAAGCCCTTGTAGTGTATATTTCTCTGGGTCGGAGAAATATGAGGTGAAAGCCCTTGTAGTGTATATTTCTCTGAGACAGAGAAATATGAGGTGCGAGCCCTTGTTCATCTTTGTGACTAAGATGAGACGTCATGTTGAGAGACTCCATGATGACTTCACATTGAGAGACTCTGTGATGAACCCTTGTACTTGTGTTTCTTTCCACACATGGGAGTAGCCATGGTGGACGTCATGTTGAGAGACTCCATGACAACATCACGTTGAGAGACTTCGTGATGAACCTTTGATTTTTCCACAAATGGGTGTAGCCATTGTGGGCGTCATGTTGAGAGACTCCATGACGTGGATATCTGGAAAGATACCTCCCTAGCTAAGAGGGAATGTTGATGTTATAGCAGTGGGAGATATCTTCCTCTCAAATTTAAAAATGATGGATAAATAATAATTTTATGAAGAGTCACCTTGTTTCTTAAAAGAGGACAACCCAAATGAAGAGTCACCTAGTTTTGTATAATTACAAGGTGATGATCATTCATTTGATCATCAAGTTCATCATAATTCGCATTCCTAGAAGTTCATACTTGAGCAGCAGATCATCATCTTGTAGCAGCAGATCATCATTTTGTAGTAGCAGACCGATTTCAAGGAGAAACATATTCATTTGTATCTTTGCATCTAGGAGAGGTGCTATTATTCATTGTATCAAATTCGGCATTGTGTTGGAACTGAGTTGTAAGCAGATTTCTGCTCATATTCCTTCAATATATAAGAGATATATTTGCTGGGTTTTTTCTCCCTCGAGTAGGAGGGTTTTCCCAAGGTATCTTGTTGTGTTCATTGTCTTATGTGTTGCATTTTCTGATTGCTTTCATTTCTGATCCAAAATCTAACATCTGTTTCAAAAGAAACCTAGAAAAACCTAGGAAAATTTATATTTTTAGAAACCTACTAAAAATAGAAATTTTCCTAAAATTTAGGGTTGAAAAACTAAAATCTGGGTTTTGTTGATTCGCTCACTCTGAGCAGACCCAGATCATCACATTCTAAGAATTTTGATTTTCTGACCCTCATGCAAGACATGCAAATCCCCAATTTTGACCTTTTTCGACAATTTTAACAAGACTTTGACTCATTTCTTCAAAATGCCTAAGTGTAGCAAAAATTTTAATTTGGGGTACAACACATTTGGATGGTTTGGCACATAATTGGTGGCATCATGGTATGGTCACCTTACAACACCACCTTATCACGACATATCATGAGTTTACTAGCAGGTTGATTGAGCGCTTTGATAGGAAAGACCCTGAGTTGTATTTTCGAGAGCTTGCACAACTCAAGCAAGTGGGCAGTTTGAAGGCTTACATCAGTGAGTTTCAGAGGCTTTCACTAATGGCGCCTAGCTTGCCTAAGAGGAGGTTAGTTATCTTGTTCACAGAGGGGCTATTTGAGCCTATGAGAAGATGGATCAAGGCTTTTGATCCCCCTTCATTACAGGAATCCATGAAAAAGGCGCGTAGTATGGAGATGGCTGCTCCGAAAAAGCAATTCCCACCTAAATCCATCACTCTACCTACGGATGAGAGCCCACCTCCAGCTACTAATCAGAAAAAGAAATCAGCAACTAAGGTTGACAAAGAGTCTTGCGAGGACTTAAGGAAAAAGCAATTGTGTTATTGGTGTAAAGGACCCTACAGCAAAGAGCATGACTGTCCTTTAAGGCCTAAGGGCAAGGCCAACTGTATGATGTGGGTTCACTATGAGGATTCTAATTCTGAAAATTCAGATCAGTGAGCCGCTCCAGAGGATGATGAAGTTGGAAGAGCCTCTACAAAGTTTGGACCAGATGCTAAATTGTCTCCTTTAGCATTATTTGTTGATATACAGAAAGGGGCTTCATTCAAGATCACAGGAGTTGTGAATGGACAGCTTTGTATCGCTATGCTTGACACTGGAGTTATGCATAATTTCATCAATGACGGATTGGTAGCCAGGTGTAGACTCTAGACAAACGACTTCATAGGATTCAAGGTCAGGGTTGCAGATGGATTTACCCTTACTTGCACCAGGCAGATATGTAATCTCACTCTATTGTTGAACAACTATGAGTTTCAGGTTGATTTCTATGTGGTTAGCATGGGTGAGATGGACATAGTGTTAGGTATGTAGTGGCTCCAATATATTAGAGAATTCACCCTCAACATACCAAAAATGGAGATGAAGTTTAAGATGAATGGTATAAGTTACGTGTTGAGGGGAATTGCAGATGGGAGCTAACGTTCTCTCTCAGTAGAGAGAAGGGCGGAAGGAGAGAGGAGGTTGTACAGGAGTTTGATTTTACTCATTGCTCCAGGGGTTTGGAGATGGATGATTCGGATCAATATGGAGTGGATGTGCAATTTGTGAATAATCCATTATTTGAGTCCAATGCTAGATTGGTTTATGACAATCCACTCTTCGAGTTTGATGCTGACCTCACTCCTAACACTAGTACAGAGTTAGGTGATGATCGCAGTGTTTGGGATCCTTCTAGTGCATCAGGATTCCAGACAGGGCTTACAAAGGAGTTTTACAGTGTGTACACAGTGAGGAGTGCCTACAGTTTTTTTTATTCACCTGTACACGATTTGTATTCGATGCACAATTCTTGTGCGTAGAGATAGATAGTTTGTATGATGATTTACCTTGCGCAGATGTGAGAAGCAAAGTTTGTCAGTATCCTGAGTTGCTTCTTCTTGATGTTCACACTCCTAAGGCACCTAACATCGGGGTTGGCATTGTTTATCATGTATTCTCAGTTGTACTTATGGTGGTGTTGCAGGAGTTGATTGTTGATGTGAGGGACATTACACAGTTCTTCCCTTGGGACCCTGGTGGGGTGGTGTTCTATTGGCAGTTGAGATTGCTTGGGGACAAGCCATTTCAGGGAGGGCGGACTATAATATCCCCTCTTTAGTTCATTTTAGTTTCCTGATGGTTTAGCCTATTATCTGACCCTCGTAGGCTAATGGAGTTGGTTAGAGGGTCCTGTGTGGCAAATATCGGGTTGTTTTTCTTCTCCGGAGTTTGATATCATTCAGGATTGGCCTTCAGGAGTGATTTGGAACTCAACTGTGCGCACTTACTATATAGTAAGTTACCTAGTTAATGGAGTCCAATATTACTATTCGTGGGAAGGCACCTGAATGCTTAGTGAACGTCGTGGTTGACCCGTTGGCACAATCAGAACCAAGAAATGGTGATTTTTAATGAAGTTATGTATTTTTAATTATTATTAAAGTAAGTTTCAATAATTATTAATAGTTAATGTGTTGGTGTTTCAATTAGCACCTCTGGAGTGCTTATTGGAAACGGACAGCTATTGCAAGTGTGTTAGTACATGCTCTTCGGATTATAGAGAGGAAGATCTCTCTTTGCTGATTTTCTACTGTAAAAAAGGGGTGTACTAAGATTTCCTATCTTTTTTACTCAGCGGCAGGACACAAGGGTGCATAAACCAATGCGCCGTAGCTAAGCTTTTTCTCTGGTTTCCGCAGATCTTAACTACGACTAACTAAGCTTCTAAACTATCCTACCTCCTCAAGATAAACAGAGCATGAGGGCGTAGGAGCGAAATGGTATGGTTGGATCACTTGAATCCTCCGTCTCAATGGAATATGGCCGAGGCTCTGAACCTTCGGATATATACCAAGATAGGGCTCGATACAAGCAAACACTCGTTACGGTAAACTGGATCTGAGACTTGCCAAGGAGGAGGAACCCCTATCCGAGGTATAGGCTTGGAAGCAGCTCACTGGAAACAACAAGGAACGATGGCCTTTCTAACAGGATTCCCGAGGAGGTGACGACACCTGTCCAAAGTCTAGGCTGCAAGAGAGATCATTAAACAACATCAAACGATAATGATCGATGACAAAATATCCAAGGAGGCGACGACACCTGTCCAAGGAGGAGATTGAAACAATGCACTATTTAAAAACAAGACTTTGAATAACTCAAATAATTAGATCCATCAAGCTTGCACCATCTGATTTATTTCTTCAAGGTTCTTCAAAGAATTACAAAGGTCGGGACAGCAAAGGCACGAAATCATGCACAATTGCGATCAACCAACGAACTCTCATCCAAGAGTGAACAGATATAAACAAGCGAACTCTGGCAACAGTGGCGCAGCAATTTTGCTAGCAAATAAAGGTTAAACAAATAAAGAACCTAAGGCTCTTATTTATAGAAACTCAAAGGAGTAGGCAACCCTAAAATCTCCTTGAGTTAACAAACAGTTCTTGCCAATCAACAAGATATTATTCTATGTCTAAAAGTAGGTGAGCAAACAGTTAACTGGAAATCTACTTCAGTTAACTGAAACTAAACAAAAGTCAAACTGGAAGTCTACCTCAGTTGACTGACACCTAACTAAAAGTGAACTTATGTTACAAATGTGTCTCCAAAATGGACATCCACCTTTAAAGGAGATCTAAGATCCACAAATCGTGGGAGTCAATTAGACATCCTAGATCAGTGGGATCTGACATGCATGATCTGTGGAGATCTGGAGTCAACTCGGAAAGGGGCATCAAGTTGACTTCAGTCATATTTATTGCTACTTTGGAGGGTAGGACGTCCTTCTTGAGGTGTTTGACACCTCATCACCATTGGTCAACGGTGCTTTTGTTCATTCGTTGACTTCTTCATACGGAGACCGTTACATGTCTGTCAATCGTCAGCTTACCGCTTGTCAGCAACTTGATGTATGTATCTCCTTCATTCTGCTTCCCTTAGGAGGGTTACTCCTTTTCTTTTTGTCTATGTTTCCACTTTGACGTGGAAGGTAGTGTAGTATTAACTGATGGCGGCTCTGTGTTGGGAATGACTACCTTCCGCGTTCTTTTGCAGCTTGGACGTTTTCCTTGATCTTTCTCAATGGAAGAGTGTTGTATGGTGAAACCGTGAAGCTTGATGATGAAACCGCGAAGTTTGACCACGATCACTCTAATCGTGAGAAATGCACATGAACTTGCTGCATGTGTAAAATTCCAACAGTTACAATCCTCTAAACTGGCCTTGGAAGGCGATCAGATATACGAGGTGAAACCATTATGGAACTTGTGGACTTGTTTCTATGCTTGTCAATCTGGCTAGATTGACCTCTGGGTGTGCCTGACGCAGATCGGTGCCAGCCGTTTTCAGAAAATCATGGAGTAAGACCATTTTGGTCTTGTATTCGTCTTGGGAGAACTGCGTTTTGAAAACCTTGAAGATTGACTGTGCACACGATGCTGCTCGGACAACTTTTTCTGGAACTGCTAAAAATAGCCTTGCCGAAGGTAATTTTTACGAAATATTCTGAGACATGGGTTTTGTTGAGAATAATTCTCTAAACAAACCCAGAACGTCAGAAATTCGAAAAAATGTGTTTTTCTATGACATGCAAGAGCCCTTCGGTGGCAGAGGCAAAGAGGCACCAGAAAGTGATTTTTCTCGGAAAAATCTAACACATGGGTTTTGTTCGTGCTTCAAAGCCAAACAAACCCAGTTTGTCTGTTTTTCAATATTATGACTTTTTCCGGAAACCCTAAAAAATAGGGGCAGCAGGGCTACTTTTTCTGGAAAAATCCAACATGTGGGTTTTGTTCGTGCTTCAAAGCCAAACAAACCCAGTTTGTCTGTTTTTCAATATTATGACTTTTTCCGGAAACCATAAAAAATAGGGGCAGCAGGGCTACTTTTTCTGGAAAAATCCAACATGTGGGTTTTGTTGAAAAAGCTGTGCTGATCATACCCAGTTGGCCAGATCTGTGATTATTTGTCATTTCTTGTGACATGCAAAGAAATATAGACAGAAATAGAGGAAGTAGACAGAAGATGGATTGGAAGTTATAAAATGCCACTTTGCAAGAATTATGCCTTTTGATGCAAACTCTGATAAATAGTCCCTCTGTGCAACAGGTCTTCAAAAATATGAAGAACGGTGAAAACCCCTCTGTCAGATCTTCAAAAATGTTGGAGAAGAAAAATATCCGTTCTTGAGCTCCTCAACCTGCAAAGAAATAATGAATAATGGATGCCTAGATGCTTTGATATGTCAATTTGGAGTTGCAAGCATCAATTGGGCATCCAACTCATGATTGAGCCTGATTTGGAGTTCAAAAAGGTGATTTCCACTGATTGTGGAGTGTTTGGCCTCTTTTTGTCTCCAAAATTTGTTAACTCAAGTCAACATTTGCTTTTGACTTTCTTAGGCTTCCTTTTTGGAGTTTTGATCATTTTTGCAGGTTGAAGTGCCTCTGTTTGATCTTCGATCCTGGCTACTCAGTTGATCTTCGGCAATTGCTGACGGATCCGTTGTTGAGATGGGATCAGCTTGATGAGATATGCCTGGGAGAGATTAACTCAGAAAACTGAGTTTGGACCTCCAGAATGAGGGGCGCCTTTCTTCAAGAGGGGCGCTTTTGGCTGTGCCTTAGTCAATTTTCATTGACTGTTCTTCGTTTTGGCCTTTTCAGACCCTCTGTGCTCTGATCTGACGTTCCCGTTGATGGATGAGTCGGATGACTCTGCTTGACGATGCATCGGGTAGCCAACTCAATCTTGCACTGGATGACTGACTTCTCAGTTGATGACAACAAGTTTTGGTCCTTCAAACTTAAGGGCGCCTCTGGCCAGCAGGGGCGCTTTTAGCTTTTGACTGGTTTTACTTATGATGTGAACTGCTTTCCTTTGACCTCCTCTATCAAATGACTGATTTGTCAGAAGTTCTTGCTGATGGTTTCACTGGCGAGACTGGTCATAGCTGAGAAGATCATCCTGGGAGGTAGTAAAGATTCTGAGTGAATCTGGATGCCTTCAAGAAAGGGCGCCTTTCTTCAAGAGGGGCGCTTTTAGCCATGCCTTAGCCATTTTTTGGCTTATCTTTCGAGTTCTTCAATTTTGGCTTTTTCTGCTTGATCTCAGCGTGTGATCGTTTGGCGTGTCCTATGAACCTGCTGTCAAATTGATCACGTAGCTGGGAGGAAGCTGGAAAGATATCATGTATAGAGTTGTTGCTTATGGATTCATCTGGTGCCTGTAACTGAGGGGCGCCCCTGGCTAGCAGGGGCGCTTTTACCTTGAAGCTCTCTGATTTGGCATCTCGGTCGTCAATGAATCCTCCATACTTTGCTGACGGTTGGTCAATGATCCCTGAATCAGACGATCTTGTTGATTGTTTCGTTGTCGAGCTAGCATGAAAGTGAAGAGGATGACTGAGTTGGAGGTGCCAAATGATTTGATTTTCCATCTGAGATCCAAGGGCACCTTTCTTCAAGAGGGGCGCTTTTAGCCACTGTAGACTGTGTTTTGCCTTGGTAGACAAAACGTGCACCTTCCAAACTTAGCCAAATTTTGGCCTTTTTCGTTTTGAGAATCTCCTCCGTTGAAACAGCATCTTTTCATCCTTTTTCGCCATAGCTTCTTGGTTGAAGCTTTTGAGGTTTAGCTTTCAGCACCTGGTACTGGCCAATCTGCCATTAATGGCTGCGGAGCTCCTAACTTTGTTCCTAAAAAATAGAAATAGACCCACCAGAGTAAAACATGCATTTTGATAATTCTGACTTGATCAGTGTGATCGTGAAGGCAATTAATCCTATCAGAATTATTTTCAAACATTTCCGGGAAGGTTCTATTTTTTAGGGTTTCCATAAAAATAGGGGTGTAAAACCCTAATTTTCATTTTTTCAGAATTTTAACCATAAGTTCCTGGGCAGAAACCCACAAAGATTTCATGTTTGTTTTGACCTAAAACATACATTCGATGGCATTTTTACATTGTTTAGCTCAATTTAAGCAGAATGCCAAAAATTTCATTTTGGGTACAACATAATGATTTAAAGGTACATATCATTAAGTTATATTATGACTTCATTTAAAATGGGGCCATTTAATTATAAAAGACAAATTATAAAAAGTACCTTGGTTTTGGTGCCCTTATAATTAGACTTTACGAAAGTCATCAAAAGAAAATAAAATAATATATTAGAAGTCAATTACTTCATTGGAAATCGTGACTTTCTAGGGGAGTATAAAAGCTTTTTCAAAAGCAAATGAAAATTCATTCCACACTTGTGATAATTATGTGCTTTTGTTGTGAGAGAAGAGAAACCGGGATTTCTGCAATTTCTTGGTCTTTGAGAATGTAGTCTCTCATTGTTCCAACTTCCTAAGGTTGTGAGATAACTTTTAAAGGTTGCATATCTGATTGGCTGCAATCAGCAGTCATATTTGAGCATATTTGTGAAGTTTCTTGCAAGTTCTTGAAGGTTTTATGAACAGAAAATCTGAGGACACCTTTGCTGTTAGAGATCATCAAACTATTCTCTTGCTGGGCCATACAACAGCAGGTACAGGCCGTACAGACTTCATTATTACAGGTCGTACAAACTTGGATGCAATGCGTTTTTCTTCCAAGTTGAATCGATTTGTTTTATGAGCTGAAACCTTGTTATCACAGAATCTAGCAGTGCTCGATTCACGGATAACCCCCCTACGAAACTAGTCCGTTTCCTAGGACCGTGTGTTTCAAGCACGTAAAACGAGGCAAACTTGTTTTACGAGGTCTCTAATCTTACGTAGTCCGGGTTGGTGACGATAGGCTCAAGTTTCGAGTTTAAAGTTTGACTCCTTTCAAAACCAGGAGTTAAGTCATTTTTTCTAGTTTTTGGTGCTCCAGTGGTGAAAATCACCACCGTTGCACCTAAACTTTTATTGACTTGTTGGTGCTCGAGCGGTGATTTTCACCGCTCGAGCACCTATTTGTTAGTTAAGTTGAGTTCGCCTGCCGCATTCAATGCGCGCAATTTAGGTTGATTTTTAGGTTTTTATTAACTCAAACATGAGTTATTTTCGCATTTTCGCTAAAAGACTCCTCTCCACACTTTGCTCCCGTGCTATCACAAGTTGCCTCCCTTGAGATCGAACCTTGGTGTCTACCTCCAACGCACGGTTTTCACAGTGATCTTCGCCATAATTATCACACCATTGAGGTATGTTCGCGTTTTGCTTTCGTTTCAGTTGTCAGTTTTCTTTATTTAAATTTGAATGCTTTCGGTTTCTTGTCAGTCTTTGGCGTTTTTCTTTCATTGTTTATGTCGCTTAGTCTTTTTTGTTTCTCTTTGCTTCTCCCCTTGTGTCTGTCCGTTTCTTCTAAATAGGATCCTGTCATTTTTTCCTCGTAACCTTTGCAAATGTCATGGCAAAGGATCTCCCCGCTTTCATACACGTCGGTCTTTGTTTTTTGCATCGATGTACAGGCGAGGTTTTTCACCGACGTCGCACGAAAGTGCTAAGTCATGCACTGGTGTCTTGGCGGTGATTTTCACCGCCATGACACCCATCCACAAAAAATATCCAAGTGTCAAGGCGGTGAAAATCACCGCCATGACACCCAACAGCTTTGACATGTCGGTGCTCGAGCGGTGATTTTCACCGCCTCGACACCAAACCAAAATATCACTTCGGTGCTCGAGCGGTGATTTTCACCGCCTGAGCACCAAAATCTGCACTTTCTCTAAACACTCTGAAATGTGTTTTCTCTTCATTTTCGCCTCCAGGCTCATTTTCGCACCTCGTTTTCCACACCATACGGCCAAAACACAGTGACTCTGCATCGCCATGTTCATTTCACGTTTCCCCATATGACATGTATTTCCTGACAATCATTGAATCCACCATTCTTGTAGTTAATTTCCAAAGTTCCATCAAAAGGTCCTCGGAGATAAGAAATACATCAGTCTCTGCTCCCCTAAATGTCAGCTGAAACACCACCACCATCTCCTAAAGCAAAGGGTAAGATGAAGTATACGTACCAGGGCATTTTCCCTCCGACCGTGGTGTTGTCCAAGGTGGATGAGATCAAAGACACCGAGATCGGTCATCAAGATCTAGCAGATTTCGTGAAGAGGATCCAACAGAGGCCATGGGATGAGAATCTGAAGACATAGCAATCTTCATATGGTATCTACTTTCCCAACTTCAGCTCATCACACGGAGTTCATACTTGAGGTTGCTGCTCACTATATCCAAGAAGACAGAATTGTGAGAGATTCTGCAGGTTAGGTTGTAATGAGGCTTGACGGTGAATTCTTTGATATAGTCTTCAAAGTTCCACAGATGGAACAATACACTCCCATCACAATCCAGAAGGCTCAAGAGATATTTGACAATGACTCAGTCAAGGCCAAGACATTGATCAACTCACAATGGTTGAAGACTCCCCAACATGCTGTTTCTAGGTGGCCTAAGGGACTCCCCAGGAGTGACTTCAAAGAAGATGTGAGAGACATGATTACCTTGTTAAGCAGAGTTAAGGGCTTGCTTGAATCCTCTCATTTTCAAGATTGGATGTATGAATACATTCGGATCGTCAGAAGGAGGAAAGCGCACATTCACTGGGGAACACAGATCAGTGATGAAATCCATGAGCAGCTGATCAAGGTGCCCACCACCTTGAAATTTTATATGACTTCTTTCTTGGTGTACGCAGCAGCAGTAATGAGGCAGTTTCCAGGTTTATCTACCAAAGGTAATAGACATTCCACCCCTATCTATGATTACTATTACCAATTGAACCTGAGGGAAAGCTTCCACCACTTTAGGAGAGTCACAGATGCTTTATTCGCTCCTTTGTTGTTCACTTTTGACCCGACTCTGGAGAAGAGAATATCAGATGAAGCTTACAAGGCGATCAGCAAGGTTGGATGTGTTTTTCTACAATTCCCAACCTTTACTTACATAAGGGTGGGTTGTTTCATGGGATGTCCTTATATGCTTCCCAGGTACCCATCAGACAAATGGATCCTTATGGAGTTGTGTAGGCAATCAATTTCAATGCACAAAGAACGACAAAGGAATCATAAGCTTGGTTTTAAGTTTCCATTAACCATTGGCAGATACATGATCAGAAGTGTGCAAAAGGCCAAGAATGTTTCAGCAGAGATGCACATAATGACTATCAAGACCTACAGGTACAGGCGTGACTTTGACTTCAGAGATGTAAAGAAGAAACTCAAGAAAGGTCACAGCCATATTTACCATTTTGAAGACATATGGGCAGAGTGTAGAGATGAGGAAGATGTACGTAAAATGGATTTCTGTAGGTTAACAGTTGAACAAATCAGGGCCCTCCATATAGCTGATTTGCCTGAAGATTTCACAGATCCAGGAGAAGTCCTCAATTCTGCCTATGATGAGGATAATGTTGCCGGGAAGCCTTTGCCTCCAGTACAATGGTCCAAAAAAGAATGTACTTACATGAGGGAAAGGCTAGCCCCAATCCTTCACAACACAACAGAATGGATTCACAAGCATGGCCATCAGATGAAAGCCTTCAAGATAGATTCTAAAGGTGAGCTTCCCAAAGAAAAACCCAGTCCACGGCCAGAATCCCACGCCAAAGACAAACAGGCCGCGATTCCCTCTTCATCCCGAAAAGGGCCAAGGATCAAGTTCACTGTGGGGAAAAATACTCCACAGACCACAGAAATATGAGAAACAAGGGCTACCACATCTCGTGCAGAAGAGAAGGAGCTTGTTTCCAAGGAATTATCTTCAGATGAGGAAGGAGGAGATACACAGTTTGAATCCGAAGAATCAAATGATGAAGACTCTGGAGAAACCGAATCAAATGAAGAAGAAGAGCAATCTGCAGAAGAGGTTGAGGAATACCAAGAGGATGAGCAGATTTAGTCCCCTCCTCGGAGTGAAACCGAACAGGTCCCAGTGTCTTCACCTCCTCACACTCCTTCAATTCCTAAATTTCCTATTCCTCCCATTCCTTCTTCTCCTCTTCCTACCATGGTTACAGGAGTAGAAGATGTTTCTTCCCCACCAATAGTGTCAACGGTGTTGGTCTCTTCTGCAGTTGACCGAACACAAAATACCAATGATCTATCTCGTTTGCCAGTTTCTCTCCCCAGTTTGTCATCTCCATCTTTTGACATTTCTTCGGAGGCTGAATTTAACAAATTCATGAATGAATCTTTGTAGAGTCAACTTGGCGTGCAAACAACTGGGCCCATAATGACTACAACGGCGCCCATAGTTACTATCTCAGCTATTCCTCAAGGAGCCCCTGCAGCTCAGGAATTAGTGGTAACAGGAGATGTATATACTTCTTCCCTCCCTCCTTGGTTGGTGTCGCAGGTTCCTAAGCGCAAGAAGCAGATGATCTCCCCCGATGAGCTGGACCTGGAAGAAATACCTGCCCCTAAGATCAAGGAAAAGAAAAAGGCTAAGGTGCTATCAAGACTCCATGTTGATAAAGCTGGCCAGAAGTTTGTTGAGGTAGGTTTTCCTTCACAACCAGAGGGTGATGTAAGTATGGAAGATTATACTGTACAAAGAATACAACTTGGGAAGGTAACCAATGAAAGTGCTAAAGCAGACGCCCAAGTAGTATTGGATGCCCTTGTAGGAAGGCTTGACAAGATGGAGCAGGCTAAGAATCTATACAAGGAGAAGGTTGAACGCTATGCGAACATCTTGAGAAACATAGCGGGATCTACAATGGGTGATGCCCAATCTATGACCTTGGTGAATGTCGAAGAACCAACTGTACAAAAGGCAGAGAAGCTTGCAGCCAAGGGTAAAGTCTTGAATGAGTTCATTGAAGAAATCATAGATCATGGGACACAAGTCATCACCACTGCAAGTGAAAAGAAAATGCAAATACCCCGGCTACAAACTAAGCTTAATAAAGAGGAAGGATCACTTGTGAAGGATCTACATGAGATGGAAAGGTCCTTATCATCATGGCTGAAAATGAAAGAATCCAAGATCAGCAAATTGGTAAAGAATGGAGTAATAACTGACAAGGAGAAATATGTGGAGGTGAAAGAATCGCTCAAACATAAAATCCAGGTATTAAAGTTTTTCACTAATGACATTCACCAGGTACAAGAGGATGTAGAAGGTTACCGGGTTCTTCTGGTAAATGGGATGGAAGAGTTACCAAGTGATCTCCTTGATGACGA
Source organism: Sequoiadendron giganteum (assembly GCA_007115665.2). Lineage (NCBI taxonomy): Eukaryota > Viridiplantae > Streptophyta > Pinopsida > Cupressales > Cupressaceae > Sequoiadendron > Sequoiadendron giganteum. The sequence continues at coordinate 11,971,930 of VCHN02000014.1, forward strand.
GCACACCTTTCTTCCTCTCAGCGAGATTATTCAAGTGTATAAAGAGGCCTTCATGAAGCTAGTGGATGATAAAGGTTTTTCCAAAAACACCATGCACATTGTGTGTGATCTGCGGCCTTCACTTGATTGTTTCAAGGCTCGTCTTCAAAGGTGTAAAAAGGTTTCCTCATCTACTAAGAAGATGATTACCAAAATTCACACGCTGGTGGATTATACAGTCGGGCCAGACGAAACTTTCCTACAAGAGACGACAAAGAAATATGAAGACTTCCGCACCCAGTGCAAAGAACAATAGTCTTCTTTTTGTCTCTAGTGTTCGCCAGTTTTGGTGTCCCCTACTTTGCACATTGTAAATAGTTTTTGACATCTTAGATGTCTTTTTGTAAAATGTAATTGCACCAAAAATATGAGGTGCGATTACGTAGAAATAAATTACACTCAGTTAGATTAGGGTTTCCTATTTTTACTCATCTGATTCCCTAATTTTGCTCTTCCCTCTTTTCTATAAATAAGAGGGATTTCTTTTGTAATAGTTACCTTTTGATATTTTGCAACGAAGTGTTGCTCTTTTGAAACAAGCATTGAGACTTTGTGTTCAATATTGTGAATTCAGATCTAATCAATAAAGAAGAGGATTGCATGTCAGACTTTGTGTTGGAATCGATTGTCTTGTGTGTTGATTATATCAGTAGTGACTAGTGTATGAGATTGAAAGGGCTTCAAGTGGTTGATGTAAACTTTGTATTACATTTATTGTTTGGATTTGTTTATGTTTGAAGGTTTTGTTGAAGGATCTACAAGACTTTGTGCTTGTAATCATTCATGTTGTTCGAGGAATCGCTGTATCTAAGAAGACTTTGTGCTTCTAATACAATGAACGATACTTCTACAGGATTCAACATTGAAAAGGCTACGGAACGACTTTGTGCCTTTGTGAGCCTTCCCTTTTCCTTTTTTCCTTTGTTATTATAAATCATACCTGGTATTTCTACGCTGCGCTTTGACAAGATAGAAATATTGGCATTAATGTTGTTGTTAGAGTTTAAGTTATCAGATCTAGAGTTTTTCATCGTGAAGCATTGTAAACATCTTCTCTAAAAAAAGAGAGAAGTATGAATGTAACACACCCCCCCCCCCCATTTCATGAGTACAGTTTACATTTTGTAAGTATTCCTTAAAGTTTACTATAGCTTCTAATTAGAAGTAAGAAGGGCGCTCCCCTTTCTGAGAGGAGAGATTATATCTCACATAGCTGTGGCTGAAGTCTAGATGGCGTAATCTGTTGAAAAGTTGATTACACTATTTTCACCCAACAAACCTCTTGGGATTTAGGCGGCTAAGGGTCTAAGACAAGTTTCAAGCATTGATTCTGTGGAGAATGTCTCATATGGTGCAAAACGTCCTGTCAAGGGTTTACCAGTGCTGATTATTATTTCCAGATTTTGCAAATAAATACTGCCCAGCATTTCCAGGTATGGATTCATTGTAATAATCTTTGAATATAAAACTGATTTCAATATATATATATATATATGCATTTGAAGTTGCTTCAGCAATTAGCTATAATTCATACACTGTGTATATTTCAATTTTCCTTTCATTGCATCCTCTTCATTTTATCTCAAAAATCAAAAAAACAAGAAAACTTCAAAACACAAAACAAACATCAGTACAGCAGTTGCATAGCTATTATCAGCAGTAGAACAAGGGTTCTTACTGCCTCCCTCCCATTAAAGAAGATAACACCTTCCAAACTAATCATTCAATGAATAGCATTACAAGTGCTCTTTGGATGTAAAAAATTTCTATGATTTAAGCAGCTAAACATAAACTTTTTGATAGGTTATTGTTAAAAGCGTCACATTAATGTTTCATATAAGAACTACAATGTAACCATGCACTCCAAAAATAGGGTTAAAAGACACTTGTCACTTCTTGCATATGAGATAGTCTTGCCAGCAGCTAGTTTTAAGCTCATAATTCAAATGTCATCACATATCTTCTTGTACCTAAAATAAGATAGTGATAATGGTTAAATCAGAGGAGCAAGATTCACCAATTACCCACCAGACTTGCTAAGTCCTGAGTCAAGCAGGCCTAATAAAGGCCTGCAGACCCAGCGAGTCTGGTCAACTCTAGCTGAATCTGGCTCGGTCTGGCAAGTCCAGGAAAAAATTTCAAAAGTCATTTTTTTTTAAATTGTCTAAAAAAGCACCAAGTTTGTGTGCCAAGTCTGAATCCTCATCAAAAATCAGTTTGCCAAGTCTGTGCCAAGCCCAAGTCTGCTAATTATGGGTTCACCATTCAATTACAACAAATCGACTCTTTTGAGTAATTAATGATGACACTTTGCAATGAATATTTGCTGTTAAGGGTCCTTATCAAAGAGACCTTACTAAAAAGTAGAATTAAAGTCAATAAACTCAATGTGAAAAGAATTGATGAATGGCTGTCGTAAATACATGGCTACTGCTGATTCTGATATTGAAAAAAACTTTCCCCTGTAGGCTGATGATGGTGTAAATTAGAACATAAACAAGTAATAGACAAAATCAAAAAACTGATCTCCTATGAAAACAAATGATATTCAAACATATACTAATATATGGGGAGTTACTTTTCTATCCTTCAAGATGGAACTTCATCATTAAGCATCATGATCATCCTAGAACAGTACTAAGATTGTTAACTGTGAGTGACCATGAAATCTAAAATGAAAACTATTTTTCCTAGAAAATAGTCTTAATAAAAATTCATATCAAAGATGGAATCATAGACTTTTTTATTGAAAGAAACAGTTTATAAAATACATTCTAACACACGAATTGACACCTGGACCAATAAATTGATGATCCATGGTGCCACATAGCAATTAAAAGCAAACAAAAGGATTCCCACAAGAATGAGACCAACAAGGTTCCACCTGCAGAACTATCATATAGCCAGTGCACATCCCACAAGCTCTTCTAAAACCAATGAACCTAATATGCAAAGGAGATGCATTTGAGACCTAGGTCTCGCAACCACAAAATCAAATTTGCTATAGCAAACAATGATTTATAACTAACATTCAGAGACATGATCTTATAGAACATAATGATAGACTTAACTAATAATAAATATAGCAATCAACACTTTATGATCAAACTACCAACTGTAGCAGGTGAAAGTGAAATTACAGAAATTGATGGTACAGCAACAGCCTAGTACTTATCCATCGTATTCTTTGTAAGCTATATTATCATCCATGATGTCAACGCATTATGATGTGACACAATTTTCCAAATAAAAACAAAACTAATCCAAGCAACAAAAAAGTGCAAAATAAAAAAGCAATAGTAAAGGCAAAACTCAACTTCACTACTCCAGAAATTCATCTCAAAATAACAGCCTGCAAAAAGTAATCTTTGACACCAAATCAATCCAGAATATTATGCTACATAACAGATATCAAACTCATGCTTGTTTTAATTGGGTTTGTATATAATCTCAACCTCTTCTGTTGGATTGGAGCTTTTGGAGTGGCGATTTTTGGGTCCATGCTGCCTACAAACAAATCCAATGTAGCAATTGGGCAAGTTAGTAGTAAAATCATCAATGGATTTTGTCTACTTAAAGGAAGTGCCCCCAAACTTCACCTTTTTCTATTCAATACTGGATATATATTCTCAGGACATTTGCTTCAGCTCTGCTCCATTTTCCCCTGGGAGACTTTATTTCTATGGATGGAGTCTTCATGGGTTTACGGCTCTATAGTTTAGCTTCAAAGTTGTTGGCAAGATGTGAAAGATTGATTTTCTGTTGGGAGGGTTAACTCTAATTTGTTCAGCATCTCTGCCCCCTGCACTGGCACCTGATGGTCTTGTTATGTTAGCTAATGAAAAATCCTGCATTATGAAGCTGTAATTTTCCGCCCTGCTTCTTACATGAAATGATCCCAGAAGGCTACTTCAAGACCTATGCTTTTATCAAATGTACGCTCAAGCTTGTTTGCAGATGGCAGTTGTCCAGACTCCGGGATAACCTAGAAATGAAGCAGTATGAAGGCCTAGTAGGAAATTTCATTATAGACTGATATCTATTTAGTTCCTGTTTTGGTCCCTAGCAGAGAAAGGCTGTAATATAAATCTGTCTTAAATTGTCTTCTAATGTTTGCAACATTGGCACTTTAATCTCTTAATTTCAGGGGTGGGGAACCCATTATAACTCCGGATCAACCAATTAAAAACATACCATATTTGTGACGAAATGTTTGTAAGACCACCATGTGAGAATTTAGAACAGGCAAAATATTTCTCACAAAGAAATGCCAGAAGTAGTTCTAAACAAACAAAAATGTTGTGAAAGCCTGAAATATTTAATTAATTATCAAAAAAATACTACTTTAAATGTAAAACATTTTTTCTTTCCTTTACTTTCAAAGAAATTTTTCACTTCTCTATCAACCCTGTGCCGCATTCAATTGTCAACCCTTGTCTCATTATTTTCCTTGAGATTTATTAAGGTAGGAAAAAATTTTGAAAACAATAATGGTTTTGAATGCATAATTGAAAACAAAATAAAATTACATTTGCCCAAAAATCCATGCTCCGAAAAACTCCAAAATCATCTAGATCCAAATTTAATAAAAAAGAAAATGGTTTATACAAACTAAAACAGATCAAACATTATTCGAATCTATTACTATTCTCCTCTAAATTTTGTCAAATGATTAATGGATTTTGAGTCCATGTAACTTATGGCACGCAACATTTAATTTTCCGTTGCATAGGACTCTTAACAGTAAAACATAAGGAAGCAACCACAATTTGGTCTACTTTTTTTCAGATAATTTATGGCTCCAAATGCTTAAGAAACTCCGTTCTTATGAAATGCGAAGGTTCGTTTCCCCTAGATGAGAATCTTAACAAAAATAGCAATTAAAAGAAAAACAAGCCCAATTCGCTTTCAAATTATTTTGCTCTAGATTTATATAAATATTTTGTGGCTTCACCGGCCTTCTTATAACAAATAGAATTTCCTTTTCCGAATCTTACAAAGAAAAACAATCCCGATTTGTCTTCAAATTTATTTTGGTCTAAATGTTAATTAGCAGATTCATCAGCTTTCTTATAACAGGCAGCATTTCAATTTCCTCTGCATTAGATTCTTGACAAAAACCAATTAACAAAAAATAAAGAAAAAAATTCCCAATTCGTCTTCAAATTTATTTTGCTCTAAGTTTTTATAAATAATTTGCAGCTTCACTGACTTTCTTATAACCAGCAACATTTTGCTTTCCTGTGCATAGAAATCTTAATATTAACAGATTAGAAATAAATAAATAACAGAAACCGCAAAAAAGCTTTTACAATTTTCCTTCAAATTTATTCCGTTCATAAGTTTGTGTGATGATTTACGGTTCCTAAGGCTGAGAGCTTTAATTCATAGCAGTAAAAAGAGTTTTAACAGAAAAATTTAACAGTCTTACGTGTAGAGCGAAAGAGTTCTTTGAATGACGTAAATTGATTGCTTGAATTTCGCCTGCAATCTTTTGTCACCGCTCTCCAAAACTGCTTTCTCGATCTCCATTGCAATTGCAAACTCTCTTTCTTCCTTATTTTTTACCAAGTTTGTTTGCAGCGACAGAAATAATGTGAGGAGACCCTAACAGAGTTCTCCGGCCCGGAGAATAGGAATATTCAGGGCATTTAACAGATGTAAATGGATTTGACTTATCACAAAATTCGGGTTCATTTTATAAACAAAAAATATTTAGCAATAAAAGCACCGTGTATCTGTAGTCTTTGTCGCGCCGTGTTTTGCGGAATTGATCTCCCGTCGTTTAACGGTGACGGGAAAAATGTCGTCAGGACTTTGTTTTGCTGTTTGTCCCGTTTGCTTATGTGGATTTGTGTTCCAGGGAATAACTTATGCTGACGTGTTATTTTTAGAGCAGGTATTTTTTTTTTCTGAAGTGCTCAGTCCGATGGGTTTTAACCACAGTACTAAAAGGAAAGATCGGGGCCTTTCTGAAAAGTCTAAAATGCACTTGATTGTACTTGACAGTATGAATAGTTTATATTTGAAATGGTGAAAATTGCACGCATGGTTTATGTTTATATGTGGGCCAATGTTGATTAATATAGAATAATAATCAATTCATAAGTGGTATATTTCCCTATGAGATTTGATTTATGATTATTCATTTTTTTAATTATTTATCATTTCAAATCAATTTTAATCTTTAGATTTGCATTATTTATTTTGGATTAGATTGGGTATATAATTATTTACATCATTTTTATACATGTATATCTAAACTTTCAACATTTAAATGTAAATCTTGTTAGACTCTCTCTTGTTAATGATTGTAATTAGACTTAGCACACATTTGTGTGAATTTGTGTGATATGTGGACATTCATCATTCATTTATAAATAACGAGATAGATGAACCATCATAAGAGCATTCTCATGAGAGCATCATAGAAAAATAATAGAACATCTTAGTTACATCATAATCACAGGCAAAGTGTGTTAGATTGATCCCCCCAAGAGCTTGATAAAGGAGAACATGACCCTTATTTAACAAGTTCTTAAACAATATCTATAGACACCAACCCACTTTAAACATAGTTACACCAAGTTGAGGTCAATATATATAGTTTTACATATTTATCCATCTCCCTTAACTTGCACTTCTAAAATCTAACCATGTTTGTTATGTAGATATAATAATATAAATACTTATTACCAAGATAAAAACATGCATTCAATACACCTAGAACATTGGGTATGCTCTAAGCTATTGCCCCTAGCACTTCTATTTTACCTTGTGGTCATTCCTCTTGTGTTTTGTGTAGCACTTTTTCCCACTTTGTTTCATCTCCTTTCCATATTCCTAGTGTTATAAGGGCTCTTTTCATCCTACTCTAGTGTCTCAACTACTTCTTATTTCACTACTCATACTCCTTCCTTCCATCCTATTAGCACTCCATCGTCATCTATGCCTACTTCTCCCCCTTTTACTATTATCTCATCTCCCCTTATTCCTCATCCTCTCTATACACCATACGTTATCTCTCATGTCCCTCCCACTCTTGTGCCCACTTCCACACTTGATGCACTTTTGCAAAAGCTAGATAGACTAAGGCTCAAGTGGCTTCCATGCCCAGTGTTGGACAAAAAATTAATTACACTCAAACATATTGTGAAAATAGTACTTCTAATATTGTTTCTTTTAAGCCTCAAATTGCTCTAAAGTTATGACATTGAGTGAACCATTGGAAATTATCATTCAAAATTATATAATGCTAATTTTAGTATTCTTCTTCATATATGTCTATTGGATCCATCTACAAAGTCACCTAAGGGGTATAATATGAGCATGTATTTTATCATTATCATGGGGTTAATGAACATCATACAAAAATTTACATGATATGAAAACACATATTAGAATACTTGATTAATAATAGTAAGATATGTGTTAAAGGTGTTAACGATGGGGCAATATTTTTGTTACTCACCTAATCATAATTTACAAATTTATGAAAATTCTTTTCTTTCACTCAATCAATCTAACAATGTAGATTTTCATCAAGTGCACAAGCATCTAGCTAGTGATGTAGTACATTTATGTGTGGGTAGAGATACAATGGATTATCATAATGATGATCAAATCTCACATGCACATATGTATTATTTTGTGGCTATAACACACAATACAACTATTTCTCCTCCTACACCTTTGGGGATTTCCTTTTATGACTAGGAGATACCACACCACAACTATTATGGACCCTCGTAAATTTTTAGTACTATTTATGTTCATTCATGTGATGTATCCTTATTGATCCAACTAATCAATATAACATTTGTATCAAAGAATTCTTGTGTAATCATATAGGCATACACATTTAAATATTTTGTTAAAGATGACTAATGATGTACTTTATGCAAGTCTAAGAGTTGTGTTGTCTTACCTTTACAATTTAGTCTTAAAGAAGTGAATGTGTTATTACTAGTTATTCATTTTCTCAATATATTCTTTATACCACTTAGTAGACCTTTGCTTGAATGGTTAAAATAAATTCATTCTACAATCCATCAATATTTGAAATATGTCCATGAGAATAAAATTGGCAAGGTGAAGCAAGATCCATACAAGTTTATTTTAAATTTGAGTCATTTCACAATGAATACATATATGAAGACCCTTAAGGAACCTCCTTGTGGGTTCTGAGAAAAAAATAATTATTTGTAAAATATTCATTTATATGCAAATCAAATAATAAAAGAAATAATCATATAGCCATGTAACAAATGAATTCATTTTTTTCTAACTTCATTCCCTTCAAAGACATCATAGGAAAATCAAGAAACAATGTATAAAACACCTCAATTTGCACACAAAATTCATCCCAAAAGGGAATATTTTAATACTTGTGGTCCTATATGGTAAATGAAATCATTATCTTCCATGTTTTCTTACAAAAGAAGAAAATAAAGAAATACTAAGAAGAAGAATAAGGAAGACTCATTTATCACCCTTCATAACAAGAAAAGAAAGGAATGAACTCTATCCTTATCATCCACATAAAAACAAAAAATTAAGGTTTCAAAATCCTATTGCTTTGTCTTCTAAATGTCCTTATACTACACAAGCTATAAAGCAAACTTTCATTAGAAAGCAAGCACAGAGTACATCCATAAAGCCAACTCCAAAAACACATGAATAATTGATATAAAAAGAAAAAATATCTATTTCACCTCTCTTAAGCATTTTTACTAAGGGTGCTCTCTCATATTGTAATGAAAGCCACTTGCTTGTGGGTGGTTTCAAGAAACATAATTGGGACAAAGATGATTTGATAGATGGTGACCATATCAATGGTTGAGACTTTGATATGTTTATATATATATATATAATGGTGTATCTCCCACATGAGGACATCTTATTTATAATGGTTGACACACTTCAACTTTGATAGTGATATGCTTACATTCACATTCTATGATTCAAATATTTATCATGATTACCTCTAATGATTAGGATACTTGATTACATCTTTATACACATGATCTTTTCTTGTGATGATCACATGTTAATTTATGATTACCATACATGTATCTTATGGATCTCATATGTTTATGAGCTAACCATGATGAAGTGTACAATTGGCATATTTTTTAAAATATGTAACACAACCTGAAATTAATCTAATTCCATCAACATTGGGACTAGTCTTAACATTTTATCTGTATATCCATCACTCAAGTTATGATCCATAGTCATGGAAAAATTCTTAACCATTTTCAAAATTTAAATTCAAATTTGGGTCTAAGCTGGAACCCCTTCCTAAATATTTTTTGTGAGTTGAGTTAACGTGTAAAATATTTTATTTGCACCCTTTAGGGTTGTAATATACATTGAGGCAAGCATATTACATAAGTGGAAGTCAACAGTCTCATTTGTATACTAGATTTCAAGCTTGTAATTGTGTGAATCACTTTCAAAATCATAGAATTGATCTAGATAGAAAATATATAGTTTTAGAGCCTGGAGTAATTGTCTAATGGATAAAATTACAAATTTGTGTCACACTTTTATAAAGGAAATAGCCAACACATATACAAATTTTCAGTTTTGACCATCTAAAAGTGATATTTATGTTTTAAATTTATAGGAGCTTATGGTGAACTCCTCAAACACCGCAGGATCACCTGCAAGACAAAATAACTTCCATAAGAGAGAAATGGAAAAAATATCATACTATCATTAAGGATGCAAGAATGCCAAACTGAATATGACAAAGTACATATGATGCCTTGCTTATATAGGTAAGGAGAGAGATAGAATTAAGATCATGACAAGTGTCTTAATCCTATCACATGAGACAACTAAGTCCTAACAACCTAGGATAAGATAAGTTCTAGAAAAGACATCTCAACCTTCTAGAAGTAATCTTAGAGCCTAAGTAAACTTAACATGTGAATGTGTCCTCTAATTACTTAGTGAGTGAATTAACTAGGTACAAGACATTTATTCACACCAACACCCGCCCTTAAATGCAACTTAGGAGAGAAGATTATTATGCAAACTATGCAAAGATGAAGATGAAGATGGGTCCCAGCTACGAGGCCATGTTAGGTACCCATGTACAAATGAAAATGCAATCTCTCACAAATGGAGAAAAGGAGAAAACCTAGTGGGACAAAACTCCTCCCCAAAAGAGAGATAAATACAATAATGATATCCGTCACAAATCTAGTCAATCTCCATCCATGCGAAGGATAATAAGAGAGATCATACAACCCCCATAATGAAATAACCTGTTGCAAAGAAGCACTAGAAGCACACTTGTGGAGTAACACCGGAACCCTTAATCTAGCAAACAAGGAAGGATAATTTTGTTTGCTAGAAACCATATTAGAGTCACCCAAGGACTCGAGTCAAAATCATGATAAAGTACAGCATACCCAATGCCAAGGAACACTAAAAATTCGCAAACTGGCACAATTTTGAAATCTATGAAGCAACAGTCAATTGAGAAATGATTTAGAACAGAAATGAGGTGCTCAGAAAATGCAAACCTAATGCACACAAAAAAGGAAATAGTGCATGCATTGATGAATGTTCACATCTGCCTCCATGAATAAAAATGAGCTTAGATCTATGTAGAGGACAAAATCAACTTTCCAATGCCACTTGAATCACGAAAATCAGATAACTGAGGCAAATGTTTTTTTTTTTTTTAACTTGAATTTAACCTGCAAAAAAGGTTTTCTCTAGCAAAAAGGTTTTCTCTAGCAAAAAGGTTTTACTTTTGATTTGAATTTTGAAAAATCTATTCACTATGGGTAGACAATAACAAAAACCTAGAAATATTTTGATGCAAAGAACAACACTAGAAATGTTTTTTTGATCCAACAAGCAGAAGAAAAAATGAATTTTATTTAACCTTCAGCCTATAGAAAAAATAACACGTGATTCTTTTTGGATAATATTTTTTCTAGATTTGCTTATGATATGCAAAATCTAATCAATACCCAGATGGGATTTTGACCCTAAGAATAAAACCCAGAAATCATTTTTTTTCTTTTTTTGATCGGTAAACACTTTTGACTGGAGTTTTGAACCAGTGAGGCCACATTTGGGGGACCTCATCCCTATCATTTTGCTCCACCTCCTCTTCCTCCTCGACTCCTCCAACCCTTCCTCTTCTCCTATTCTCTTCCTCCTCTCCTGCTTCTTACTCCTCTCTTCCTCTCCTCCTCCTCATATCCTCCTCTTTTCCTCCTCCTTTCTCCTTCACTCCTCCTTCGCTTCTCCTCCAACACACCTCGCTCCTCCTCTCTACCTTTTGTGCTTCTACTGTCACCCCTACTTCCACATTGTTGTTGCCACCGCTAGCTCCCTGTCACTGTGCCTCCTTCCTCACCCACAAGCTCCTTGTCACTGTCCTTTCTTCCACCTCATCCTTCATACCCGCAGTCCTCTTCACCTTCGATGCCATGTGAAGCCTCTTGTCAACTACCGGCATCGATCGACACCCTCTAGCTTGTTGCCACCGCCAACCTTCCTCCATCTTTGACCCCGCATTAGAATTCTCTACCATCAACCCCACGACCACCACCGTCCTTCATCAGTCTCCACCAGAATCTTCCTACGTCCTTCGTGCACCATCCTATGAGCGTTCATCCCACCATCCACTGGTGAGATTCAAACACTAGACCATTAGTGAACTACTACTTGCAACTTGTCGTTGCACTACAGGGTCATCCCCCAAAAATCATTTTTCTTACCAATAAGTGGAAGTTGGATTTTTGAAGAAAAAAAGAAAACGGCTCCAATAAAAAATGATTTGCTTCAAACCCTTGTAAATCTAACAAAATATGTCAAATTTTGATGAAACGAAAGTCGATTCTAACTTTCTCAAATGCCCTAGATTCAATGGTGAGGTTCTCAATACCCCAACTTGTACCCAACAAAACTTTCACACCAAGATTGGTCCCTTAGATATGGGAAGAAGTCTGCAGCACTAAAGCTCTAATACCATGTAGGATTTTATGGTGAACTCCTCAAACACCCCAAGATCACTTGCAAGAGAAAATAACTTCCACAAGAGAGAAATGGCAGAAATATCATACTATCATTGAGGATGCAAGAATTTCAAATTGAATATGACAAAGAACATATGATGCCTTGCTTATATAGGCAAGGAGAGAGATAGGATTAGACAAGATCATGACAAGTTTCTTAATCCTATCACATGAGACAACTAAGTCCTAACAACCTAGGGTAATATAAGTTCTAGAAAAGACAACTCATCCTTCTAGAAGGAATCTTAGAGCCTAAGTAAACTTAACATTGGAATATGTCCCCTAATTACCTAGTGAGTGAATTAACTAGGTACAAGACATTTATTCACATCAACAAAATTTTAAAATGATGTACAAACCAATAAAATGTAGAACACTTCATGTAGTTTATGTTTATAAGTTTTTATTTTTTTCTAAAAATGAGCTGGTTATATTTGTAATAGATTTAAGAACAAAATTTGAAGTGCTAAAAATTTCATAAAAAAGTGAGGTCGATGGGATATTACAAAAAAAGAGAAAAACATTTTATTTTCTCTAGATAAATTACTTGAAAATCTAGTGCACAAAAAAAAAAAAAAAATTATTTTTAATATTTTTTAAATTCAAACTTACTCATAATGCCATAATTTTCACGGGACGTCAACTTTTATCTAATTTTTTATGCTTAAAAAAATATACCCTCTTGGAGAGAATTCTCTCATCTAATGCATTATCTATTTTTTTAGAAAAATTCAATACGTTATAATATTTCTTTTTAATTTTTAATCATCATCATGTTTGATTATAAAACCTACTTATAATATATTTTCAAAATTATAATAAAACTAGTCAGAATATAAATAAAATGAATTCTAGACTTTGAGCTCTATAAAAGGGTATTTTCATATTTTCATGAAAGTACCCCTACTTGGAGAAATTTAAAGTTGAAGTTGAAGATTTTCTAAATTTACTCCAAAAGAGGGGTTAAGCTACCATATACTTTCGAGCAAAAGAGTTTCAACCAAGACCTTGCACATAAATCTAGCCGCAATTCAAAATTTCAATGGGATTTTTCAATTTATAGTTTCTAGTGAAAGGGTTTCATCTTAAACTATATGTGCCACGTGGTTTCAGGTGAAATAATTTCACTCAAAACTATATAGGGAAAAACTTATTTTCTCAAAACTATTTTGTTGGTCAAAAGTGTGACACAGATCTATGATTTTACCCCAACACGTTTTCTTTATTTTTTTGTATATTGATAAATCATTTCAAGACATCATGTACTACATATTCTATCATAGATATTCCAACCAATTATCTATATTTATCATTTATATTTAATGCGATATATTTATTTCAAAAATTAAATCTAACTCTTTATCTTATAGTATTTTTTATCATTGTTTTAATTATTTATTTACCCTAGGAAATATGTGTAATGGTGAAATTTGCATACCCATGGCATTTCCCCATTAATCTTATGCTCACCTTAGTGGGATGCCTTTGATGCAATTATATATTGACAAATGACACAATATCATGTTAGGTTAGTCTCATGCCTTTATATCTATCTGTTTGCATGCTCTCATTTGCATGCATTCCTGCATATTCACTAACTAAGCCTCATTTGTATGATCCATTCACACTTACCTTGACACATTCATTACTTGCATCGAGATCACAACTTCACTATTTATGTTCATTTTTGTATTGTTTGGGGTCGAACTTACGCCTTGCAATAATAAATCTCAAATTTAAACTTCTAAATTCAAAATCCAACTCGTTCACCTCTTTTCACTAGTCATTATGAGTTGACTTAACACAAGTTTAAGCTAAATATTGTTATGTATTGATATTTAAAGATATTTAATGTGCCACTAATTCAAAAGAAAATTTTGCATATAAGGATAAGGTTGAAACAAGAAAAAACCATTAATGCACACTTTAATTTCTAAAGGGTCTATAGACTTAGAATCTACATCATTTATATATAAGCCACATACATGCTTGTGTATGTTGTCTTTGAATATTTGCTTAGAAGTTCATAAAGTTGGTTGATCTAAGGGCTTGACCTTGGAAAACTTGATCCTAGTGATTTGCAAGATTCCCTTAAAGTGTTTATAAAATCTCTTTCCCTATAAGTGTATCTGAGATCAAAGTTCAAAGCAAAAAAGTTTTAGAACTTTGTGTTTTATCAAATTCAAATCCATGCATAATTATCAATTTTGTGGTGATCAAGATTGAACTCAAAGTGCTCAAGATCAACCCTTAGAATTTTCTATGCTTGTTCACATTTATCACATCACAAGAAATAAAATTTTCATATCTTGATGGATGACTCCAACATAAATTATTCATCATTATTTTTAAAACTAATTATCTAATTTCTCTAATCTAAATTGCAATATTTATGTCTACTTATTTATCACCCAACTTTAAATTTAACCTATAATTATGTGATTACTAATTATATTGATTGCTTATCCTAGATTTCTTTAGGAAAGGTTGTATAACAAACTTTGATTGTTTTTGTAATTCATTAGTACTGAGAGCACAAATCAAAACTATACGAATATTTGATCTATTTTACTTGAAAAATTAAACATTATAGAATATCTATTATGTTAAAATTGTTTTGAGTCATGACCTCAATTTCATCCTTTTAAAACTTTATGAACTATACCCTTGACAAGACCGAATACCCAATAAACTTTTTGTAAATGAATCGACTCGATCAACAAACTAAAACCTACTTATTATAAATATAAATATAATAAGAGTTTTATTACCTTTCTCTTATATTCTGACTTTTCACTAAACTCATTCACTTGCCTTGAGCTATTAAAGTATAAAAACATAAAAAAATGACTTGCTATTATTCTCCTCCACTTAATAGCGTTTTTCTTTTAATAGAATTGTGTATGTGGAATGGTTCCATTTTTCCTCAGCCGCCTATAATTGTTTACTAAACGAATTTACGTGGAATGCCATGCAACTTCCTTAAATGAGAATTTGAATTAAGAAGAGGACTGATTGCGTTGAAATTGAGCTTTCATGCAACACACGTTACTCAACCCCATCTATTTTGCCGTCTATGAATTGCAGTTTGACCAATCACGCGTTTATGATGATGTGATGCAGGTGTAAAGAACAGTGTGTAACAGTTCTAGGTAGGTGGTGTTTCTTTAAATTTTAAGTGTTTTTTGTCAAATACTTGTATATTTTTTTGGCTTATTTTGGCTTATTTGTTTTCATATGGAGAAGACGTAAACAGTTATGCATCCTTACTTTACAGTCTTTAAATGCTGTATTATATTTGCATAGAAAATTAAAATATATTTTATATGAAAACTAAAAGTTTAATGTTATTTTTTAGGGTTCTAGATAGAAATGATTATAGACACATTTTTTTTATTTTTTATTTTTTTCTATTTTAAAGTTTATTTTGAACATTTTATTGTTTTGTTCTAATATATTTGTTTACATTTTGGTGAATCAAAGTGAATGGATACAAAATAGTTTGATTATTTTCTAATATCTTATTTTGATGATATTTTTTCTTCAAAAGTTCTCATGCATTAAAGCTTTTTTGTGTGCCTCTCAAGTTTGTAAGTTATAACTACAAACAATTCTAATGATTTATGGAGAGTACTTCAATGTATATTCTTTTGTCACTTTGAATGTTCAAGTTGTGAAAAGGGTGTTACTTTGCATCTTGTCATATTTGTATTAACATTTTATTGTCTTTTGTGGCATAAGCAAAGCATGCAAAAGCTTATTTTGTGGCAATACCTTTCAAAGCACAAATTTGGGGGTGTTAAGATTTCAAAGAGGTGCCCAAAATGACAAACCTACCATCGATCCCCTCAAATTCTTTATATCCCAATCTCCCAAGGAAATATCAAAATTGAATCATTAATAGCTTGATTTCTAAATTTCGTAGTCTACTCTTATAATTTAGAGTACCAGCCTTTGATAATCTCCCCTAGTATTTTCCCTATTATTTTAGATGGCATTTAAGGTGTTCCTGGTGGATTTATTGTTGCTATTGTACTTCCACTAGTTGTCCAAACAACATTAGTAGATCACACTTAGCATTAGTCTTATATTGGTTTGTTTTATTTTAAAAATAGTTTTCCAAGTCATTGAAATATTTTGTGCAACTCTAAAACCCTAATATTTTTAGATCTACATTTCGTTTATAATGAGTAGATTAGTATGTAAAATAGCAAATAAATCTATCACCCATATGTTATACTCTAACATACAAAATAAAAATTCTCTTCACCAAGATGTAAAGAGGAATATGATTTCACTAACTTTAGCTTTGGTAGGTGGTGTAATTTAGTTGCAGAAGTGAGCGATGAAGAAGAATCTAAACTAGAACTATGAACACTCAAATTGGATTCACTCCAAACTCTTTTCAAGGGAAATCCCACACTATGCTTTAATAAGCTTGGGCAATTATAATAATGATGGTTCTTATTTTTGAGAGAATGAAATCCACATTTATAAAAAAGCATCTTAGGAGATTAAGAGATCAGGTGCTATTGAACACAAAAGGGTAAATGTACAGTTTTGAAAGTCACCAAAACAAGGAAGAGATCATTGCATATTTGAGAATTTGTCATCAAAGGTAATAAAAAAATTGTAGGTCTTGAAGCCACCATCATCACCAAAGGTAAATTATAACTTGTTTTAAGAAAGGAGTTTGGCATATACCTCTTCTAGTAGACCCTCAATCCTACTCTTTATCAAATATAGAGATTAAAAATTTATTAAATTGCTCAACTTACTAGGCACTCAATTTATTTTGATATTTCCTACTAGTTCTAGAACATGATATTTGAATGAGAAATTGAAACTTTTGGATTTGTGTCTTGTGTAAGCTACCAATATTGACATTCTCTAGGTGTTCATTTTTATTTGTTGTGTTGTTCACATATTGGTTCTCATTTCTTACAATTAAAAAGAGGGGTTGGATTGCACGATAAAAGAATATGTAGTTCAGATTTGATGATGGTATGTTGTTGACCAAAATTTGGAATTCCATAATGATCAACAATAGGTGCATTGGCCTCCTTCAAGTTGTTATGATTAGGGTGGCATCTAACTTGTAAATCCTACATCATATTGCCAAACTATGACAAAGTAGTTCTTGAAGCTCATGGCACCTCCACAAAAACTTATTATTCATTATTATTTTTTAATAAATGTAATAAATCAATATATCTCCCTTGTTTTAACGATGAATACATAGTAAAAGCTAAGGGAATCACACCATCATGGAATCAACTAGGCACAATAAACAAG
This sequence comes from Sequoiadendron giganteum, assembly GCA_007115665.2. Taxonomy (NCBI): domain Eukaryota; kingdom Viridiplantae; phylum Streptophyta; class Pinopsida; order Cupressales; family Cupressaceae; genus Sequoiadendron; species Sequoiadendron giganteum. The sequence continues at coordinate 11,989,311 of VCHN02000014.1, forward strand.
GCTTGTAGCCTCCCTACACCAGATAATTTTTTTGTGCTCATAGGTTTGCTAAGATAATATGTAATAATCACTTGAGTGTTAGTTTTTTCAACTCAATCTATCCATTAGCAATCATTTCATGAACAAAGTGGTACTGAACATCCACTTTATTATTTCAAGCATGATACATAGCATTCTCAGCCAAATGAATTATGCGTTGGCTATCACAATCAATTTGAATTGTTTCCTACAAATAAAACCAATACCTACACATATTTTTTGTAAATATAAGTTACCTTTTTAGAAACATGGGTAGCAGCCATATTCTTTACTTCATTAGTGGATAAAGAAACCATGGGTTTCCTCTTACTCATCCAACTTGTAGCTCCTCCAAAAAAGGTAAACACATACCCACCAATGGGTCTTTGAGTATATCTAAGCCATCTACCCAGTTTGCATCAACAAAACCTTATATGTCCAATATCTTATCCATAGTGTTAGCATCATAATAAACCAAACAATAATTAGAAGTACCACACAAATATTTTAATACCCTATTTGCATAGTTCTAGTGCTCTATACCAAGGTTAGACATAAGTGTGCTCAAAACTTCCACTCCTTGGGTAATATCTATTCTAGTGTAAACCATTCAATACATTAAATTTCCTACAACACTAGCATATGACACATTAGACATATCTTCAAAATCATATTCAAATTTAGGACACATATCAAAAGTAAACTTAATACCAATTGGTAAAGGAATTCTAACTGGCTTTCAATCTTGCATACTAAATATATGTAAAACATTGTTCACATACTTAGTTTTTTATAGCCAAAAAAATTTGTTACCTCAACCTCTTTTGATTTCCACTCCCAATATGTACCTTTTTACCTCAAAATCCTTCATTGCAAGTTTACTTTAAATTTGAGCTTTCAACTCACTAATCATATCTTTTGTGTTACTAAAAAATAACATATCATCCATATACAAGATAACAATTAGTATACAATCATCAATACATTTAATGTAAACACAATGATCCTCTTCACTTCTAAAAAAACCTAATATCAATACCAAAGAGTCAAATTTTTGATATCTCATCTTGGTTGATTATTTTAAACCACAAAGAGACCATTTTAACTTGTAAAATAAGTGTTATTTTCATTTTACCTCAAATCATTTTGGTTGTTGCATATAAATTTCTTCTTCCAAATCTTCATGCAAAAATGTAGCCTTACCATCCATTTTCTCGATTTCAAAATCATAAGTAACAACTATGGATAAAATAAATCTAATAGAAGATAATTTAGCAACATGAGAGAAAATTTCACCAATTTCAATCCCCTCTTTTTGTGAGTATCCCAAGTAGCTACCAATCTAACCTTATACTTTTTCAATGAACCATCTACTCCAAATTTATTTTTGTAGACCCAATTACATGTTGGCAAGAGACACTGCAAATGTCATTTGGTGTTATCATTGATGGCTACCCTAGTTAGTGATCTGATCCACATATCATCATTTGATCATACCGAAAGTCAGATTGAATTTTTGTGATTAACTATCAAGCAAGAACAAAGCATTCGACAAAATTGTGTTCATCGATTCACATGCAATTTTTTCTTCTTCTTTTTAGTTGTGGATCTCAGGGAAGGTTGTTTGGTATATGATCTATGTTATTCTTGAATCTTAGAGCCTTGTATCAATCTGTGTGCGAGATAGAAGATCTGGTTGATCAATTTCTTGTTTAAAAGTGCATGAAGGTCGGCTTGGTGGATGTAGCTATTGCGGATATTTGAGGAGTAATTGTTTAAGTATTTTTGTGTTAGAACATGTTTATCTGAGTCATCATTATGTTGTGGCCAACTTTGGTTGGTGCGCATTGAGAATTAATTATGGATTAAGCCGACAGTTTGTAAATATTTTTCCTATTTTGTTGGAGCTGATTTGTAGTGATTAAATCTTTAGTTGTGGATATATATAAGTGATTGATTATATCATTTTGATATAGATGCGAAGTGTGTTGATGTGTGTTGTGAGTATCAGAAGGATTATAGGGCATTTATGCATAGTTTCACTTGTGCATAAAAGGATTTGTGATGTGAGTCAAAGCAGTCAGAGCATAAAAGCAGAATCAGATAGAAGGTCAAGAATTCGATTGTTGAGCTTAACTGGAATTGTAATCAAGCATTAGCAGATACCACTTTCTCAATTCAATTCTTCAGATGGATTTATTCTAAATGTTTTGTAAGGTAGTGAGCCTTTCTATTTTTGAGCAGTGAGCTCTAGGCAATGTGCCTGAATGCAAGTGCATTCCCATTCTATAAACACTTATTTCTGAGTATACTTATATTGTGGATTGGCCTTCCATCATGGTTTTTCCCCTAACAGGTTTTCCACGTAAAAATCCTTGTGTTATGGTGTTATGGTTGTTTGTCTTATGTTCATGCATATTTATTTTGGTTGAATGTTAGAAGTGCTTTAACGATCAGATTAATAAAGTGAAAAAGTGCAGAACACTGATTCACCCCCCTCTCAGTTTTCCTTGATTCCAACATTACATTCAATGGCCTTTTCCTTTGTACAAATGAACAAGCTCTCAGGTAATAAAAATTTTAAAGTCATCATCTCCTCTTGCATGGCTAGTTTCCAAGACTCGCTATCATCTACAAGAATAGCTTCCTTATAGGACCTAAGTTGATCAACGCTACTCAATAAATCAAATAAACAACAAAAATTTGGTGGGTTATACCTATCAACTCTATTCTATTGTTATTTGGATCTTCTTGAGGGTGAAGTGAATCTTCCTCATGTTCTTCAGTATGCTCAACTTATTTTATCACAACAAAGTCTTCATCTTCAAAACTTTCACTTGAACTCTCTTCTTATTCTAAATCCTCTAATCCATCATTATGTTCTTTCTGATGTGCACCTTCTTGCTACAAATAAAAATTCACTATATTTTTCCTTTCTTTCTCTTTTTCTTGCACAAGATCAAAAATAGCTCTAAGTTCCCTAGAAATAACATCTTTAGAATAGATAATTTTTTAGGTTACAGGATTTCATATCTTATGTGATGAACTTAGATGATTCTAGGGTTACAAATTTGATAAGTAAACTCAGATCTATGATTTTCAAGTAAATACTTTTAATATAGCAACACTAACTTAGCAAACAATAGCATCCAAACACTCAACTTCAAAATGTGTAAATGTAAATTAAGATTTCAATTGTAGGCTTGTTGCATAGTCAGTAAAATGAGAGAGCAACTGGAAATGATATAGATATGATATAAGCTTACATGAATTTATTGTTGCAAGGTATTACATATCAAGGATGTATATCCCTACACCTCCACAATGTCAAATCCAAGCCATATAATATGTGATTATGATTTCAATGATTGGTGTCTACTTTAAACTATCGATTGTTTGAGGTATGAAACCCACGGTAATAAAACTCTAATTGCCTCAGCCCTGCAAGGTTTTGGTTTAAAACTTGTTCTTTCCACCAATACTTATTATATAGGGATGATAACAAGCTTGCAAGGTCCAATGATAGATCTGCACATAAATTCTCTTGGTTCTAACCTTCCTTTATGGCAATGCATCTTTCTTAAGATGTAGATCTATTATCTAGCACCGTGTAGTTGTTGCATACCTGGAATGATGGCAAGTATAGGTGATTAGATCTGTCCTTTCTCCAATCTTGGAAAAATCTGTAATATGCCTTACGCCTCTAGAATAAATCTGTTGATTAGCATTTTGAATTTTATGTTTAGGATAAATTGCAAAATTGTGAGTAAATAGATATGATAAGGTCAAGATTTTTGTCTTGACCTTCGTGGATAACTAGGGTTTTTGTCTCAACAATCCACCTCAGTCCAATCTCTTCCCAAATTCATATCCATTTTTTAGTTGATTTATCTCAACGGTCACAAACACATAAATACCTGTTAGAGCAAGGTTGGCACCTAAAACAAGGCCTAAGTCGGCCAAAAAAGGATATTATTTCCAAAAATTGGCAGACACAAGGTATAGTTCAATTAGTTATTGGTAATATTTTTAATTTTAATAATATTATTATTTAATATTTAGTGTTTAAAAACACTCTTGGAGGCTTGTTGGTCAGCCTTAGGGGGTTAGGGACATGGCAGTCCTCCCACCCCAAGATTGCTTGTCCTCGAGCAATTTCAAACTTGGATACTCAAATATCTCCAATCCTTCCCAAGTAGTGTCCTCAAGTGGAATGTTTTTCCACTTCACCAAATATTCTAGAATAATCTTGCTCCTCAACTTATTCTCTCTTACATCCATGATTGCCTCAGGCTCCAAAATCAATTTCCCTCCATCATCAAGTGGTGGCAACCCAAGTGACAATGTAACTTGTTGTCCAAGGGCCTTCTTCAAGAAGGATACGTGGAGATATTATGGATTCTATTGTTTATTGGACGCTTCAGCTCATAATAAACCTCACCTACCCTTCTTATGATCTCGTAGGGTCCATAAAACCGTGGTTTCAACTTTTCAACACCACTTACCTTAATGGTAGATTTCCTGTAGGGTTGTAACCTCAAGTATATCATATCTCCCACCTTAAAAACCCTCTTAGTTTGATGGTGATTTGCATACATCTTTTTCTATTTTTGGGATTGTTGTAGGTTCTCTTTGAGTGCCTTCACAATGTATAAGATTTCTTGAATCCAATATTTTTCTCTTGGTACTCTGTTATTTGATAGAATGATATCCATGAATGAAATAATATCATAACCTATCAACTCACAAAGGAAAAGGGGGAGAAATAATTGTATAAAAAGGGAAGGTGAGGTGATTCACCTAAAATAGATTATTTTTTCCCACTCAAAATATCATAGTACACCAATGAAAACAACCAAAAGGACTCACACAATTCTCTACTCTATCAACTTTCAGGGGCACATATGTAGGTTAGGGTCTAACAAGATATTGAGAGTAAAGGAATGTTCACAACCAATTTTTGTAAATGTAGTTAACACAACATACAAGCATATAAAATGATAAAAATGTGCTAAAACATGAAGGTAAGAGAGATATAAAAAACATATCAAAGGAGAGAAGAAGTAAAAATGAATAATTTCATTAATATAAAGGAGTGGTCCTATTTACAATTGCAAAGTGCATAGAGCTTTAATGTTTGTTAGAAAAAACAAGGAAGAACCTAGAAGAACCCATTACAAAGAGCATGAAAGTGCCTTTTATTGAGGGATAAAGTCCAAAGACAATCATTCCTACGAAGAGTGTTTGACGCTTCAAACCTCCACCATGCCTTCACATTGACGACTTCTAAATATGTGTGCAGAAGGATGGATATTGCTCGATAAATCCACGATCTAAGATAGAAAACTGACAGAAGGGATACTTGCAAACAATAAATGAAGCATGACGTTCTAATCCTTTCTCCAAATTTGCATTCAAAGCATTAAATTCCCTCTCCATAACCTCTAAAACTAAGATTAGAAATCTAAGGAGAGTCGTTGGGCATAAATGGCATCTACAACCTAAAAACATGTCTCTAAGAATATTGTCAAAGCTTCGACCCCAAAATAATCATTGGATTAAACATTAAATGGTGAACCTGACCTCGAAAGGTCACCTCCATCAGACATCAAGCGTTAGGCCTGCAAGGAAATGCTTGTCAAAAACTTGGAGAGAAGAACATACATGAGCTAGAAACCCTGAAGAGAAAAACCCATATTAAACATTGGGAGTCAAAACTATCACATACTACATGATGAAGAAGATGGTATGAAGAATTTCAAAACTGCGATCCTCAAAAGAGCTTTTGTTATAAAGTAGGGCATCAAGCCTGTCTCATGCTTGCTAAAAGAATGGAAGGAAGAAAGCAAGAGCAAAAAACTTGGTGGAAAGATGGAAGAGTGTGGAAGAAAGGAATATGTTGAGGATTAGAGATCGAAAGGAAGGCTTATATCTTATTGCATAATTAAGACAAACATGAGAGGGAGACCTAATTGACATCAAGGAGGATCAAAAGGAAGGCTTACGTCTCATGGTAAGAATAAGAAAAAAGATAGAAGAAAGACCCAATCATTGATGCAGGTAATATTATGGTTTCAAAAACTTGTCGGGGTTTGAAAGTAGTTTTGAAATCTTTGTTGATGTTTGATAGAGTTCTCTCAACCTTTCTTAGTTTCAAAAAAATTCTTATGTTTTTTTAAAATTACAAGTGTCTCTATTTTCTCATGTGTTAGTCCATGAGCCTAATGTCAAAACCTTCATTAGGATTCGACAAGGTTTCCATAAGAATATCAGAGTCTAACAAAGTTTTTAAAACCTTTCAAAGTTTTGATAAAAATTTGATTATCTGTGACTTTATTATGAGGTTTTGAAACCACTTTTAGATTTTGACAGGGTTTTCAAAACCACTAAAATCTCTAATCAGCAATTAGATGAAAAACTTAAGTCTTATCACAATAATAAGACATAAGATAAGAGGGAGACTTGATCACCGAAAGTTGAAAGTAAGACTTCGAGGATTGGGGATCAGAAAGAAGAGTTAAGGCTTAGAAAAGAAAGTGATAAAGGTTAAGGGTTAAGATTAATAACCAAAACCTGAAACACTTATACTTAGGCAAGCAATGGAAAGAAAGGGTTAAAAAGGTAGGAAATTGAGAGCGATAGAGATGGTATGTGAGTATGTAGACAATCGAAACCCTGAAAAGACTAACACTTAGCCATTTTTGGGTTTCTTAAGGCATAGTTCATGCAAGATGGCCCATATAAGATCTCTTAGATTAGCTTTCTTCTGATCATCCATACAAGGGAAATGAAATGTCAATAGTAACATAATTTTAGGACCCAAAATTAAATTACTTTAGGCCTCTTAGTGGAACTAGTGGATTTTAACCTTGTAACTTGCATGATCAATCTTGAGGCGATTAAAAATTACTCTTAGGTATGACCTTGACCCTCACACAATATGTTATAAATATATTTTTTGATGCAAAAGCATCCTAGACAATCACATTGTATCTTACCTCAACAACTAGTTTTCCCTTGCAAATTGGAACAAAGGAAAAATGGGAAGTCTATGACAACATACCTAGGTAATAGCCCTCGTAGCACTACGATCTAGAAGATCACCTTGATCAACAAGCTGGACTCAAACCTATAAGAGGAAACATGCAGAATCTTCTCGTATCTTGTGGAGTCTTCATGGATCATTATAGGATGGATATAGGGTAGGACCAATCCCAATTAGGTCTACATCCATTCGCACCTACATTTGATGTTTCTTCAATTCCTTGGGGTTGATCTACACATTTTTCTAGACATTGGACTTGGGGCCAAATTGAGCTCAACATAGATCAATCCTAATACTTGGAGCTAGTATATAATCACTCTCTGCAATGAATAGTAGATGGGGTTAGGAGCTAGGGAATGAGATTTAGGATTTAGTCTTGTGTTTAGTAGCGAATAAGCTCATGGCGGCCTCTGAGCTAGCTGGTGTGGCCCATGGAGCCTATTGTAATCTACATTTGGGATGACATGCGCACATGTGTGTTTTGTTTTTTCAATCAATAAAGTCGCATGTTACTTTTAATTATTTGTGTTGTGTTGAATTATGTTGCAAGGCTGGACAATCCATTTCAAACCCTCCATCCTTGACTGCATTAAGTGGTATCAGAGAAAGATTTGAATCCTTGAGGAGCGTGCATTCCAAAATACTCTTGTGTGGACAAATCGTCGACCTGAGCAAACTGCGGGTGTTGTTAGCAATGTTGTCATTGATGTCAACAAGGAGATTGTTGCACTATGTTTTCCTTAGTGTTGTCATTGATGTCAACCTATGTCAACCTTTAGTGTGGTGTTGGTGAGAAGGTGTTTGTGATGTTGTTGAGGCAGCTAATTCTTGATGAGGTGTTTGTAATGTTGCTAATGCAACTGGTTCACTTGGCTTCCAAGTGATTTTGAGAAAATTTGAATAAGAGAGTGTACAAGGTGACAAAGTTGTGTTTTGAGTTATTGTCTGCATTTCTTCATGGTTAAATATATGCTTGTGCAGTTTGAATGAGATGATCAGAGGTGTTATATTCAGAGTTTCAGGTTCTGGATCGTGCAATAGTGGAAGATGTGTCTAACAGTGTGTTGCCTATGAAGAAGGTTGTTTGGGAGAAATGGAATTGCTCTGCATTTCTCCACATTGATGTTTATTATCTTGCAGATTTGGGAACATGATAATATTGTATGTATCTATATTAACTTGTAGAATTGTTTGTTCAATTGTTCTACAGGTTGGTTACTATGTCGTATTTCTGTGGGAGTGTTGCTAGTTGTATAAGATGATAATATTCTTAGTTGCAGGTGGTTGCAGCAGTGTTGCTGAATATTTTGATGGTGTTGGAATATTATAAGATGTTGTGTGATGTTAACTCATAGTCTATATAATTTTTTTGGACCTGGTGAAGAGTGAATTGATTGTTTGGTAGCGTTAATACAAGTTTGGCCGACCTGGTGTGTTAGAGTTACTTGTGGATGTGCTCCATGCATTGTGGAAGTGTGGTGTTGCATGTCGATGTAGATTTGGGTTTTGATTAACTCTTAGTGTGGTCCACCTTCTCTTCTTTCCAACGTGAAAGTGTTTGGTGCCGACCTATTTGTTGGTTGCAATTTGAGGTGCATACATTTTATTAAGGCCAACCTAAACAAGGTTGTTTGAGGTTGTGGAGGATATATAAGCAAGTTCAACTGTTTCAGAGATGTTGTAAAAGTGAAGTGAGATGTGAATATGATCAAGTGTTGTGATTTGAATTTGAGCTTAAATGCCTAAGGCTGCCAGATGCAGTGAATAGAAGGTGTCTACATTTCAGTGAGCCTGAAATTGTTGGAGGCAGTGAGCCGAAGGTTGCGGATGGTGTAGACTTCTTGTGGTGAACCTCCTTGTAACAATATTCTTATATTCTCTTCTATTCTGGATAGTGAGTCCTTTTGGCAATGAGCCCTTCCAAAAGTGAGCCTATTATATTCGTTGTTATTCATACATATGTGAGTTAATCCTCACAATGGTTTTTCCCTAATTAGGGTTTTCCATGTAAATCTTGTGTTCTATTGTGTATGGTTGTTAACGTGTTGATGTTTCATTTTTTTTGCATTCATGCTAATGCTTAATAAAGGTTTGAAAATTTATGAGGGTTTGAATGTTTTAATGTACACTTGATTCACCCCCTCTCAGTTGTCATGCGTGTTTAACAATTGGTATTAGATCCGTGGCTCCTTGGAATAAGCTTAAACGCTTGAGGTAGATCTGATGGCGCACAAGAATGGTTTCAAGGTCCCTTTGTTCAATGGAACAAACTATTCCTTCTGGAAAGCCAATATGGAAGCCTTTCTTGTCTCATTGGGGTTTGGTGTTTGGAAGTTAGTTGAAACTAGATACACTATGCATACTACTCCTTTGATAAGTGATGATGAGATCAAGGATTATGAGAATAATGGTAAAGCAAGGAATGCTATCTTGAGTGGGCTTTCTAATTCAGAGCTTGTGAAGATGATAAGCCTCAAAATTGCTAAAGAGATCTAGACAAAGTTACAGAGCATTTATGAAGGAGATGATAAGGTCAAGCAAGCAAAGATGTAGAATTTCAAAGAAATTTAAAATCCTAAGAATGTCAAAAAATGAAGATTTTTCAAGCTACATGCTTCGAGTGGATGAAATTATCACCATCAATGATCTTGGTGGAAAATTGGAGGAAAGTGAAGTGAAAAAGGTATTGAGAACTCTTCCTAAATCTTATAGTACTAAAGTTTCTGCTATTGAGGAAGCTTAGAATTTGGATCAGTATTCTAGAGATCAAATTTGCGGTGCTTTAATACTTTTGAATTAAGAGAGTTTGACCAAGATGCTCCAAGGAAAGAAACTACTTTTAAAGTCAGCAAGAAAGAGAATGATGAATAAGATCCATATGATCTTGATGAGGTCGAAGAAAATTTTGTAAGAAGATTGAAAAGGGGCACTGGCAAATACAGATGTAAGTTACCCTTTAAGTGATTTAATTATTGAAAGATAGGTGATTATCCTTCTAAATGTCCAATCAAAGTGACAAATAACAAACATAAAGATCATAAACGTAAATCTGTCAAGAAGAGTTATTATGTTAAAGAAGATAGTGGTGTGTTTGATGCTGAGGAATCAAACTATACAGATGATGGAAGTGATGAATGCTTGTTCATGGCTTTAAATGTTAGAAATAATTTTACTATGTTGACTGATTTTCATGCAAGAGAGGAGAGAAACTACTGGATAATTGACAATGGATGCTCAAATCATATGACAAGTGATAAGAGTAAGTTTGTTAAGCTTAAAAAGTATGATGGTTGTCTTATTAAGTTTGGTGATGATACATCTGCTTAGATCTACAGAAAATGTTCAATTAGTTTTGATGGCAAGCATAAGACAGATGATGTTCTTTATGTCAAGGGTCTTTGATATAATCTTCTTAGTGTAGAACAAATGTGTAGCAGAGGATACAATTTGGTATTTTAGGATGATGGTTGTGAAATTAGAAAAGCAAGCTCTAGAACATTGGTTGCAGCTAAAACAAGGACAAAAGGAATTTTTTATCAGCTTAAAGGTGGTGGTATTAAGTGTTTCATGTCTCAAATCAATGAGACTTGGCTATGACATAGAAGAATGGGTCACGTCAATTTGGAAAACCTAGTGAAGATCAACCCTACTCAAGTTGTGAGAGATCTGCGAAGAATTACAAATTCTATCAATGCAATTTGCAAGGAGTATCAGTTTGGAAAGCAGACAGAGAAGAGGTTCAAAACTAAAGAATATTATATCACAAGACCTTTGGAGTTGGTGCATACAGACCTATGTAGACCTATTAGAACAAGAAGCTCTCAAGGTGACAGGTATTTTATGTTGTTGATAGATGATTACTCTAGAATGACTTGGGCGACATTCTCAAAGAAAAATCAAAAGCTCTTGATAAGTTCAAAGCATTTAAATCTATGGTTGACAATGAAATGGATTTGAAAATTAAACGTTTGAGGTTTGATAGAGGTGGTGAGTTCACCTCCAATTATTTTATTAGCTTTTGTGAAGATCATGTGATAAAGAGACATTTAACAGCTCCCAAGACTCCTCCACAGAATGGAGTTGTGGAAATAAAGAACCAGATAGTTCGGGAAGCAGGAAGAACCATGATAAAGGAAGTAAATCTATCGAAAGTCTATTGGAAAGAAGCAATTCATACTACAATATACATTCTTAATAGAGGACAAGAGAACAATTCAAAGACCCCCTATGAACTATGATATGACAAACCTCCTACTGTGAAATATTTTAGAGTGTTTGGAAAAAAATGTTATATCAAGAGATAGAGAGAATTGAGGAAAGTTTGATACAAGATTAAATGAAGGAATATTCTCTGGATACTCTACAAAAGCAAGGCATGCAAGTGCTACAATAAAAGGTTAAAGAAGATAGTGGAAAGTGCAAGTGTAAAAGTAGATGAAGAATCACACCAAATTTAGTATTAATAGAAGGATATGAATCTAATGAACCCCCTTGCAAAGAAGAAGAAGAGAAAGAAAAAGAGATGGCAGTGGAAGAGGAAGAAGCTTTGGAAAGGAATCCTAAGACTCCTAATTATGTGCAAAAGAAGCATTTTAATGATCAAATCATTGGAGATAAGAGCAAAGGTGTGCTGACATGAAGAAGAGTTGTTATGACAGAAGACCAAGTAAACTTTTGTTTACTTTATGAGGTAGAACCTAAAACAGTAACTTAAGCCTGCAAGGATGAAAGTTGGATCAAAGCTATAGAAGAAGAATTGAGGCAAACTAAGAAGAATCAGACATGGGAACTGGTCCCAAGACCAACAAACAAAAATGTGATAGGAACCAAATGGGTATTCAGGAACAAGTCGAATGAGAATGGAGAAGTTATCAAAAACAAGGCTAGGCTTGTGTATAAGGGTTACTCACAAGTGGAAGGAATAGATTTTGAAGAGACTTTTGCTCCAGTGGCAAGAATGGAAGCCATTAGGATGTTCTTGGCTTTTGCAGCACATAGAGACTTCAAGGTGTATCAGATTGATGTCAAGTCTGCATTTTTGAATGGTGAGCTAGAAGAAGAGGTGTACATTGAACAACCAAAAGATTTTCAGTTGTCAAAATTTTGTGGTATGGTCTTTAGGTTGAAGAATGCTTTATATGGACTCAAACAGGCTCCTAGAGCTTGGTATGCAAGATTGGATAAGTACTTATTGCAACATGGATTCAAAAGGGGTACCGCAGATAGCAATCTTTACTTCAAGGTTGAGAGAGATCAAATCCTGATTGTGGTTGTGTATGTAGATGACATAATCTTTGGAGGAAATGAGGAAATGTGTAAAAGGTTTGTAGAGAAGATACAAAATGAATTTGAAATGTCAATATTTGAGGAGATGAATTTCCTCCTTGGGCTACAAATCTGTCAATCTAATAAAGGTATATTCATCTCACAATCAAAGTATGTCAAGTAAATGTTAAAAAACTTTGGAATGGAGGACTCTAAACTAGTATTTACTCCCATGGTTACTAGTTGTAAGTTGAGAAAAAATGATGAATCTCCTAAAATAGATCAAAGCAAGTACATATCCATGATTGGTGGATTGCTATATCTAACTGCTATTAGACCAGATATCATGCATGCAATATGTCTTGTGGCAAGATTTCAAGAAAATCTCAGAGAATTACATGTGGCAACAATAAAAAGGGTATTTAGATATTTGAAAGGTACTTTGGACTTTAGTTTATGGTATTCTAGGGATACTAATTTCTCTTTGAATGTATATACAAATGCAGATTGGGAAGGTTGTACAAATGACATAAGAAGTACAAGTGGAGGTGCTTTCCTTCTTGAAAGCATATTGGTTTCTTGGTTAAGTAAGAAACAAGATTTAATGTCATTATCTACTGCAGAGATAGAATATATTGCAACATCTTGTTGCACACAAGTTTTATGGATGAAGCAGACATTGAAGGATATCAGAGTATCATATGATGAACATATTTCTATCTTGTGTGATAAAACAAGTGCTATCAACATTTCAAAAAATTCAGTAATGCATTCAAGGACAAAGCATATCTCTATCTGGTATCACTTTCTAAGAGAGAAAGTTGCAGAGAATGAAGTGAAGTTGGAGTATGTGCCTGCAAAGGATCAAATAGTAGACATTTTCACAAAGTCTCTTTCAAAAGATACTTTTGAGTATATGTGACAAAAGTTAGGGGTTATTGCCCCTCCTTTCAATTAGATACATGAGTTGGTGCATCTGTCTAGGTGAGCTATTCAAGATACATTCTTGATCCTAGACTGATGAAGGCTACCTCTCAGGGGGAGTAGGTAGTGGTGTCTTTGGTTGGTGCAGTCAGGGGGAGCATATCTTGTGCCCCTAGGGGGAGAGAGCAGTGAAGAGAGAGTTGTGGAGACAAAGTAGGTTAAAAAAGAGTTGTTTGTAGGTATTGCCTAAAGTGGAGTATGCAAGTGTTACCCTTTTCCATTGATGTCAAAGGGGGGGAGCGTGTTGTATGAAAAACACAAATAAAGTTTTAATGTCAAAGGGGGAGAGCATGTTATCTAAAAAACACAAAGAAATTTTTAATGTTAAAGGGGGAGAGAAGTCTGAAGAAGAAAGGGGAGAAAGAAATAATGCTTGATGCAGGGTTGCTTTTGTGAGTTGGTGTTGCCATCACAGGGTTGTTTTTATTGTTGATGATTTTTCAAAGCTGGTGTTGCCGTCCATGATAAAAGGGGAGATTGTTGGAGATTATTACAGTGTTGTCATTGATGTCAATAGGGAGATTGTTGCACTATGTTGTCCTTAGTGTTGTCAATGATGTCAACCTATGTTAACCTCTAGTGTGGTGTTGATGAGAAGGTGTTTCTGATGTTGTTGAGGCAGCTGGTTCTTGATGAGGTGTTTGTAATGTTCTAATGTAGTTGGTTCACTTGGTTTCTAAGTGCTTTTAAGAAAATTTGAATAAGAGAGCGTACAAGGTGACAGAGTTGTGTTATGTGTTGTGCTCCACATTATTTCATGGTTAAAGATGTGCTTGTGTGGTTTAAATGAGATTATCAGAGGTGTTCGAATGATTTATATCCAGAGTTTCAGGTTTTGGATCATGCGATAGTAGAAGATGTGTCTGACAATGTGTTACCTGTGAAGAAGGTTGTCTGGGAGAAATGGAATTGCTTTGCATTTCTCTGCATTGAGGTTTCTTGTCTTGCAAATTTGGGAACGTGCTAATATTGTTTGTATCTATCTTCCCTTGGAGAATTGTGTGTTCAGTTGTTCCACAACTCTGATTAGTGTGTTGTATATTTGTGGGAGTGTTGCTAGTTGCACATGATGATAATATTCTCAAATGTAGGTGGTTGTGGCAATGTTGTTGAATATTCTAATGGTGTTGGAATATTCTAAGATGTGTGATGGTAACTTGTGGTCCACAAGATGTTTCTAGACTTGTGAAGAGTGAATTGATTCTTTTGTAGCGTTAATACAAGTTTGGTCGACTTGGCGTGTTAGCTTTACTTGCGGATGTGCTTCGTGCATTGTGGAAGTGCGATGTTGCATCTCGGTGTAGATTTGGGTCCTAATTAACCCTTAGTGTGGTCTGCCTTCACTACTTTCCACCGTGGAAGTGTTTGGTGCCAACCTATTTGTTGGTTGCACATTTGAGGTGCATACTTTTCATTAAGGTTGACCTAAACATGGTTGTTTGAGGTCATGGAGGATATGTAATTAAGTTCAATTGTTGGAGATGTTGTAGATGTGAAGTGAGATGCAAATCTGATCAAGTGTTGTGATCTAAATGCGAGCTTAAACGCCTAAGGCTACCAGATGCAATTAGTAGAAGGTGTATATTTCAATGAACCTGAAGTTGATGGAGGATCTTATTAAGAATCATATGCCATTGACCTTAAATTTGCATTTTCATTAAGCTAGTAGTTAGCCATTACTTTATTGAGTTAGGGTTTAGCCCCAATTATGGTTAATATATGATTGTGTTGGTTTTCGTCTATAAGCCTTACGACTCAGTCATTACTATATGACTGTGTTGCTTCTTTTCTATCTTTTGGTTGTCATAAATATATGATTATGTAGTCATTTGATTGTGTTCCTTAGCCTTTCGATCTAGTCAATGTTATTTAACTGTGTTCTCGACCATGTAAATATAAAGATTGTTCCTTGGGTTTCATTTATTGAGCATGAAAATGTATATGTATGTATCATAACAATCTCTCTAAAACCATAGAATGAATCTAATTATGTCCTAGATAAAATAAGACTATGGATTGGCCTCTATATTATGGGCAGAGAAGTTTCTTCTATGAGTAAACTCTACTCAGATTCATATATGAGAAGGATTTTGTAGTAGTCATTGACATTGTAATTTGTGATTTCTTTGTGATAAATTAAGTTACTGTTGTAAATGCATTCAATGGTTTACTTTATGGTTGAGCATGTCAATACTTGGATTTCTTTTAGTGGAATGTATTATGTTTGAATAGCTTATTATTAAATGTTTGCATCCTGTGAAATGTTTTGTGACCAATTGGTCACTATCCTGCATTCAATTGATGAAAAGATTCCATGATTGATTATGAATATTTTTGTAAACCTTAATCTGAGAAGATAAAAAGGAATATTTAAGTCATTATTCTACATTCAATTGGTGAAAAGATTCCATGATTGATTATGAATACTTTTTAAACCTTAATTTGAGAAGATAAAAAGGAATATAAATGAAACATATGTCAACTCATATTAGATGTAATAAATTGTTATGTTGAATGTTTGTGCATATTTGTTTTGTATTCTATGGCAAATAAACAAATGAATAGAGGTTGTAGGCTTGAGGACTGAACTCTAAATATATATATAATATATGGTCCATGACCATGTTTAAGTATTACTATCTTTTAGGATAAGACTATGAAATGTACACACACAGACCTTTTATTTATATTAAATAATAATGTGTTGCTTATGTAATCTCATGATCTTTCTATATGAGAAAATTTTACTAAGCATGACAATAAGAGGTTATATATATACAAACATTAGAGGAGATCTAGAAATTTTGTGTTAATGTGAATGTGTTGAATTTAATCATATTTGTATGAGAACTCAATGTAAAATCTAAGTAAAAACCAATTTGAGACAGTTATGTGAACATACGACATGATATCATTTACAAGACATGTTTATTTATTATTAAAATTCTTTGGCCAAAGGAATGCAAAATCATTCCTTGCATTATTAGTTCACAATGCCCAGTGTTACAAATCAATCAAATGTCATACTTAGCTAGAGGGTATCTAAAATTGTATGATAAATTGTTTGTATTTAATACACAACACTAATTCTCAGATGACATGGAGATCTTAGTGTCTCCTTGGATTTGCTACTCTCGTAAAGGATAAGACTACTTCCAATTGGAAGGCGTGTAAAAGACCACTACTTTGTGGTTGATGGAAACGCACTCAAGTGATGCTCTCCCTCTTATAGTTGCAATGAAAAAGGCTTAGTTTATAAGAAACAATATATTTGATTTCACATAGCAGTGTATTATTTCTAGTATACTGTACTCCAAGTCTACAATGTGATGTTTGTATCATGTCATAATTATCCATTCTTGGAATGATGTAATACTCAATAAAAGCAGCGTAATCTTTAATAAAATGGAGTGAGGATTTGTTTCTTATCTTGTAAAGAAATATGAGTATTTGATGTAAAGAATTTGATATATGGTAAATGTCTAGAATTTCAGTCTTCTATCCTTAAAAAAACTTAGTATAAGTTTCTTAAAAAAATAGTGTTTTCCAATTAATGAACCGGTAGATTGGTTACAAGCTAATCATCAGCTTAATAAAAACATCTCAGATAGCAATGCTTAAATTTGCAACGCACCCTTGGAAGTCACCATTCCCTTCATACAAAATGCAAAATAAATTTACCTCTTCACAAAAAAAAAATATGTATTTAAAACTTTCAATCTGGAAATAGGAAGGTAGGAAGGTACCGCCGAACTTTTAAAATAAAAAAGCAACATAAAAATTTGCCATAATTGTAGAATATCCCGAAAAAAAAACCCAAAATTTACAGCAGGATGAGATCATTTATTACCGTACGTTTATAGAAGAATCAACAAAATCATGTGTATAAACCTTCCCTTATTCTAAAACCGCCTTCACTATATTTGCAATCAATATAATGTAAGAACAGTAACAGTGTAATTTAAATTTATTTTTATGTAAATATTAATGACAATTATTTTCTGTCTTCTTGCATTTCACTAGTTGCGGAAGAATTTAACCATTTCAATATAACTAGATAAAACAAAAATGCCATCGATAGAGTATTACATAGTAATTTTGTAGTTTATAGTTTAGGTAAGTATAAAACAATTAGAGAGGTGGAAGCTATCATAAAATTGTCTAATTTATGCATTCTTTAGTTACCCATTCTTGTCCCTCGCCTGTGACAAATCCAATCTTGCCAATCCATTTAAATTTTAGGTACTGACAAGAGAACAACTACCATATGAGAACTCACATATTTCACATAGCTGCTTTCTAAAAAGAAAGCAACATACTTTTGAATCTTACACTGTTGAAGAGTTCTCTAAAATGTTACCATTCAACTGAAAAAGATGAGCAATCCTTCAAATTTAATTGTTGTTACTAACACATGAAGCTAGCTAAATAAATCCAATCAATGCAGATTGAAGCTTGCGAACAGTAAATCCAAAAAGTCTCAATCTCACTAATGGAGAGCAAATAATAATGCAAGAATATAGCCTCATTAATTTTAAGTGACTTCCGACTCTTATTCCTATAAAAGTAACACAGTAATATGATCTTGTAAGAAAATTATCTATGCAGATATTAGGTATAACCTTACCGAGTGATTATTCTGGCAGAAACATTTCACTTGTGAAAATTACTACTGCATTGTGCTAATAAAATTAATCCTTTAAAAACAAAAACAATTATTTCTCCAGCAAAAATGTAAGCCAGTTAAGATAAAAATGAACTCGTGCAAAGTTTATGTCAAAATCAATTCCAAGCTTAGATGATTCGACCTAGTTTTCCATTGTTAAAAAATCAGCCATTTAATCGGTCAGTTTACATCAGAAAATGTCAATCAAACCTGTAGTTTATCCAATTGAAACAATTAAGAATAGGTCGAATTGGTTTAAATAATTGTTCATCTCAATGATGGCCCTTTGCTTCAGTTTTTGTATGAGACTTGGCCTTTCCCTGAAAAAAGTACATAAAGAAAAATTCATTAGATTTATGCAACAGAATTTATACCCAACAAAATGGGACCCTGAAGCCAGTAAGTTCTAAGCTGCCATGATAATGACCATAATTTGTTGTGCTAATTTCAAAGCATTTCGTGATAGGAAGTAATCAATTCCTCAGTACCATGACAAGAACACAATAGTAGTCAAGTAGTGATGCCATGAATTCTGGTGCATTTCGCTCAAAAAAAAATGTTCTATGGATAACTCCAGGCTTGAAATCGAGTAAGAAAATCAAAGCCTAAAATACAGCTCAATATCAGCCCAGTCTGCAGACAAATACAATTGACAAATACTTTTCTTAAAGATAGCAATACATCAGTGATTGTAGAAGGGAGGATATTCATAAAACTCAAATATGGAAGGGGCAGCCCATCCAGGGTTATATCCATTTTATTAGTCATTAGTATATTGTTGGTGATATTCAACCTCCAGCGAAGGGTTGCTATGGGTGCCGCAACAGAAACAGACCTTTTTTGATAATTTTGCACAAACACTTGTAACTTTTAAAAATACTTACTACCATGTTTATTGCGAAGCAGCTGCAAAGTATCATCATCAAACTGCAATAACAATCTGGTATACGAAGAATGTCTTACTCACACCAGGCTCAAGATGAGAACACAGTGTTCCTTTATTCGAATTTAAAAATTACATTGTTGTCAAGAATTGCAAATTTCATCCCCCATTAATGGGGTAATCAACAAATGAGTATTGAGATTAGCATCTTCATGGAAACCACCTCCGGGGTGGGTGTTGTTTAAGATTAATTTTAATGGTGCTTAAGGGGGGATCCAGGGCTGGCTGGCGCTGGGGGCCATGATCTGTTCCCTGGTGGGGCAGTTTATTAGAGGCAGGTCTTTCTGTGCTCTATATCTAATAATGAAACTTGAGGTTTTGACTCTGCTCGAAGGCATTGAGGCTGCACTGGGTTGTAGAAAATCAATCATTGCTGGAGACTCCCAAGTGATTGTTGCAGGTTTGATAAAAGGGGCCACTCATGACTGAAAACTTTATAATGTTCTTTCAGAAGCATGGGATCTTTGTAATCATTTTGAGGAAGTCATCTTCCTTCATTGCTTCTGGGAGTGCAATAAGTATTCATAAATTTCTAGTTATGTGGTGAGTCATGGAGGAAGGCCCGAAGTTTGTAGTCCGTATGTCCTCGGAGACCCTCATGAGCGTTGGGGCGACAACACCAATCAGCTTGAAGAGTGTTATTAGGCAAATGGCTTACTGTGGGTCTATCACTGACCAACGTCTCAAGTGCATGCTAAAAAAATACGACTCTCTCATCTTATCAGCAGTGAAAATGATTCTGGGGAAGGACGAAGGATACAGAGTCGACACTAGTATTACCTCTCAATTTCTGGCATCAATTATGTACATTAGGATGTTGAAGAGGGAGGCTGAGGCATTGATTCGAAAGCTATTTCACTCTGATCTGTTGGTGGGTATCGAAGAGGTGCTCTATGCTGCTTCCCCTGGTATGGGACACCCTAAGCCAAGGGATATGGTCACTCTGCGCATCCCGAGTGAAGTGATAAAATACTACCCTTTCCTGTTAGATTTAAAAGGTATGGCATTGGTTGAGCACAGGCAATTGGCAGCAGTGGGTGTGGACTATCTGATCAGGGTGCTGAAACTTCCCCAATCTCAAGGTGGCCGCTGGGCTCCAGATTTCCGGGCCTTTGCCCATGCTAATGGCTTTCTTGGTGATGGTCGGTCTGGCTAGGTTAATGGTGGTTGTTGGTCAATATCCTCTGGTAAACAGTCTATGTCTATGGTTTTAAGTTAATGGTCAGGTCTTTTGTGTTGAATCTCAAAGCTATGTAATATGTAGTAGTCAATGTCTATATGTTGTTTGGGTTCGCAATCAGTTTGGTCGGGGGTGGTCAATCTATGGATGTAATGGCAATATGGTTCTGCATTTTGTGCTCTCCTACATCTGTTTTGTAATCTTTTGCAATATCGATATAGAAATCCTTCTTACGTAGCAGAAAAAATATATATATTAAACTAAAAATAATTCATTTTTAGTATTATTAATACTAGAGACTTATTTAATATTATAATAATATTATTTAACCCAATAAAATATAAATCATTCGTGAATGAGTATCCATGAAATAAATAAATCGTGACCATGGAAGCAATTTAAAAAACCTGTAAAAATGGTGTCACGTGAAGACCCTAGCTTGCTTGTATCTGCAAACAATTTGGAAACAGTGAAATGGACGCTGGAAACAGTTCGGAATCGTTTTGGAATTAGCAAGTGAGCTCTGGAATCGTGTGGATACGGACAACAGGAGGCAAAAACATTTCAGAAGGGACAAAACTGATTCCAGAGCACATCCACAGGGTTTCCGACTCAGATTCTGATTCCGGTACAATTCGTACCCGGAATTGCTGGGAAAAGGGAGTGATTCAGCTTCTTAGGTTTAAGGTTGATTTGCGTGATAAGATGGCAGACTTTTCAGGTAATGCAGGCCTCGATCAGTTCCTCTTTTCTGCCAGCATAGGTGATAACTGCAAAAAATGGGAGAGTTCTCCCATTCTTTCTGTAGATTTTTCCTCCTATCTAGGTTTGTCCCTGTTGGGTTTTGCTTTGCAGTTTATGTTCTGTGCAGGTATTTATGGCATGTTCCTGGGCTCTGGCTCTCATGAAGAAGATGGAGCATGGTTCTTCCTCCCACTATCCTCCTTACAGTGGACCTGTCTTAGACCAGCAGCTGCAGAATACCTTTGTGATTCCGGATGTTGATACCCTGAAGTTTATTAAACTGATTCTAGATTAGAACGAGATTGTGAATATGAGTATTCTCTCAGAACTAGGGCCTCCATGTTGGCCGATTACAAGGATAAATTGGAGGTTTGTGCCCCTGATTCAAATGTCAAAGAGTGGATCCTAAACAGTGTTCTGCCTTCTGCAGACAATTTTATTTTTTGTGATAGTCAGAAGAAAGATGCACCAGAGCAGAAGAGAAACCAGCAAAGAGGCTTGAGGAAGGAAATCATAGCCCTGCACAGGGAGATTCAACTGGTTTAATCCGAGCAAGAACTGGTTTCCTTTCCCCGAGATGTTGCAAAATATGTAGATTGGCTGTGGGTGATTCTCTGCAAAGCGTATTTAGAAATTTCTAGCTAGTTCTCTCTTCCTGCTTTTCCAAGAGATGGCTTGATATGGACTGGGATGAGTACTTTTTGAGAACCTGGCGTTCAAGTTGCTCCTGGTGCTGTTGCTAAGGGAGGAGCAGAGAAGGTTGGGTGCAGTGCAATATCTGCACACACTGGGGAAGTTTGGGGGCTATCCACTTATCGCAGCCATGCTTAGGCCTGTATTCTCAATTTTGACATATTCATTTGCATGATGGCTCCAGGGTGGTGGATTTTTGTATCATGGCCCTTTCTTGTCCTTATGTGGGGGTCAGTTATTGGACAATTGGGCCCTGCTCGTGACAGTACAGGAGCCCTTGCATGGTTTGTAGTTGGCTGTTAGAGGCTGTTATCTGTGTTCGGATTTATTTGACTGTTGTATTTTGTATAGTTCTATATTATCTTTTATGGATGGAGGTCCCAATAAAGCCCTCAACATGTCAAGTAAAAAAAAAGAGCTACAGTTGCCTTAAAACTATTGCTTTAAGATTTGCAGTTGAAATCTTCAGTTTCATTATTGAGAACTTGCTCAATTTACATACTTGATTTAGCTTCCTGAAGCTTGTCTAGACTTGTTCAGGCTGCTTTACAACCATTACTAATCAACCTATCGCCTCAGCCTATTGACATGTCACAAATACCTGTGAATCTGATAATTGTTTGCCAGCCATTATGAATATTCTTCCAATTACAAATATCATTAAATAGTTGGAGATAACCCCCATTTATCTTCATAATATACAGAGGAAAACAAATGTTTGAACCACTGCCAATGAACTTCCATTACTTACATGACAATCTTCCACCCGAACCTGCAGATACATGCAGATCTCTCTGGTCTTTTCTATTTGATAATAACTAAAGTTGCTCCACGTATATAGAGACTAGGAAGATTTGTGATTACAGCATTAGTCAGACAAATTATGCATAGAGCACACTCCATTGGATTCCCAAAAAATAGTGGGTTTTCAATGCATATAGCTCTAAACTGAGGGTTAAGATTAGCCATAGAACAAAGCACATTCAACTGACCATTAGTGTTACATTCAAACAATGGTAAGTAATATGGCCAGTTGAGTTGTTGTCTACGTGTATGTAGTATGTAGTTAGGGATTGAGATGAGGGGAGACAGCACATATGTGCTCGACCCCCTCCCCATCTCCCTCTATATAGGTGAGACACTTGTTATCCCAAAGACAGCATACTATATTGTTGAATGCAGAGAAAAAATATATAAATCTATAAGGTAGAAGGTCCTTTAACCTAGTCAAAAGAGCTATAAAAAGGTGGTGCATAATATACATGCATACTCAATAAATAAAATAAGCTTTGGGCATGAGTCAATAGCTACTTTGTTTTGGTATGTATATTCATTGCACAAAGTAATAAATTATGAAGAACAGGACAGTATGCATTCCACTTATGAGGGAAAGGGATTGATAATGGTTATACAGTTTATTATTGTTTGAATCGATACCGGAACTGTGGAACATATAATGGAGTGATCCATTGAAGTCAGTCGAGACATTGCACAGAGTCTGCAGAGAGTGTAATGCTATAATCTCTTCTAACAAATTTCTGACTCATTGTACACAAATGCTGGACAAAAACCTCAGGCTGTGTCTTTGCCAAAAAAAAATGGCATTGTGCAGCTTACTGCTGCTGCTCACGGACATGGGGAGTCATTTTCCTCTTTGTTTGTGACAGAGCTTTCCTTGTTTACTGATTGGTAAACAGGGAGGTTACACCTCTCTCTATTATTAGAAAATGGGTGCTTTACACAAACAACTCCAACAAACCCTTAAAGTGTATTACTCACCTTTCAGACACGGATCTCTCACACATGATGGTTTTACTGTTTGTGACAGAGCTTTCCTTGTTTACTGATTGGTAAACAGGGAGGTTACACCTCTCTCTATTATTAGAAAATGGGTGCTTTACACAAACAACTCCAACAAACCCTTAAAGTGTATTACTCACCTTTCAGACACGGATCTCTCACACATGATGATGTGTGCAAATCAGAAAAATACAAAGATCTCCACATACACATACACATAATAACAATGAAAACACACAGTTTGTCCTGGTGAAAACCCAATATAGGGTGAAAAAAAAACTCCAGCTCTAAAGAGCAAATGCTCTTCATCCCACTATCAAAAGGTCATTTGTAGATTTTTAAGGGGCTGACATGGCATTAACAAGCTCATACACCTATTTTAGAGCTTCTATTACACCTGCAGCACACTGCCACTTCAGTTCATGCTTGCGTGCACACTTGCAATGGTTCATGAAGATGGACTACAACCACCATACTATGAGAGACACCACCACCTCTCAAACTGGAAAGGCAACATATGACCTTCCTAAAGCCTCTGAACCTTGAAAAGATGGAAAACCAAATGCCAAAATGCAAGATCACACATTGAAACGATTTGAATTTGACTCATTGCCCATATCAAGACATGTTTGCCGGTTCCACCAAGACAGGTTTGCTGGTTGATATACGTTTGCCATGGTGAACAGCCTGTTCACCCCCTGCTGCAAGCAGCAAACTAGCCAACGTAGGTTTACTGGATCAGTTTAGGGACTGCAACTTTAATCAAAGATTCCCAGAGATGTCCCATTTCATCCATGATCATCCTCAACCATTATCACAGCCCCTTTTCACCAGTACAAAGATGAATTCCTCCTAACTTCTCAGTGGCACTTCTGACAAGTTAGAACATGATCCCAAAGGTCCATTATACTCTGGGTGCCGATTTTATGGAGCATTTACAACAAATCATGTGCAGAGGCATGCTTACTCGTGTTGTGCATCCTGTTTTCCTTTGAGAGGAGACTCTTTTCCTTAATAAGAGATTTGCATTTGCAATCTTCTTCCACTACATTGCAAGACTTAAGCATGTCTGAAAGGATGCTTCCAAAATTATAACATTGATGATCTTCAATGGGTTAGCGTAAACATGTACATGTAAATCTTAAATCAAAATGGATAATTAAAAACTCACATCCGTAGTAACAAATAGAACACTATGCTACCAGGTCCTCCTGTATAGGTTGCCATACCTATGTAATAAAATTCGGGTCCAGGTTTTTGGCTGGAACAGCCTTGGGTTAGTTCAGCTGGGGTAGACCCTGGGTGAACCCATGGGCCACTCAAACAGCAAAAATCAGCTTTTTTTACTTTTTCTTTCTTTACAGATCTAGATAGATATTGTATCTTATTTGTTGGACCCACTTAATCTCTTACCCATTGCTGATGAAGAAGGTCCACAGCCAACTCTATGCAGAAAGAGAAGAAACTAAGCTGAGGACTTAATCTCTTAAAAGCTTGTCACTCCCAATAAATACAAATGCAATGTTTGGAAGTCCCGATAAATAGGAGGTATAATTACGTCAAAAGGTCTCGTGAGCCTGTAAATTTATGATTTTTTTTAAATCACATGGTCCACATATTGTTAAAAAATACAGCCTAACATAAATATAGCCAATATACAAAAAATATATATAACACATAAATACAGACAAAACTATAAAAATAAATCAAATCAAACAAGAAATTAAAATATAGAAAAGACAGAAAGGAGAAAAAATAACCATAAAATTGAACTTTTAAAAAGTAACATATAAGTATATAATATTTACTACACTTTTCAAAGTAAAAACAAAACAATGTAAAATTAATGAATGGTAATTTTTTTAACAGCAAAATGAAAAAGTAAAATAGCTTTTCAGATAAAAATGAAGTAAACAATGTAATAAAATAAAATAATTCTGAAGTAAAATAAACAAGTCTTAAGTAAATAAAACTAGTGTAGATATCTTAAATACCTGGAGATATGGAGATATCTCTAGAGGTGCCAAGAGTTAATTTATTTACTTTACAACTATTTAAAATTACTTCATTTTATTTACATTGTTTACTTTATTTTTATTTGAAGAGTTGTTTTATGTTATTTGTTTTATTTACTTAAGAGTTATTTTATAGTTTCAATTGTTTAAATATATGTCCACTATGTTTATTTTTTTATTTTTTAATGACTCCAGACTGCTTATTCAAAAACTTTCCACGGACCACCATAAAACATCATAATTGTCTGGATAAATGTTTTTTCCTCTTTATATATTAATAATATTATAGAATATATTATAATTATATAATATTATAGAATATTAAAGTTATATATTACATAAAATAATCATATGTATAGATTATAGATTATTAACTTATATATTTATAGATTCTGATTATCATTAACGTAGTATTAAATATTATATAGCATATTTTATATAATATACATTATATAATATTATAAAATTATATTTATTATATATTATTGTATTCAAAACAATTATAGAACTATATATTTATATTATATCTGTACTCATACCTAAGAAAAAAAATCCCATACTTACGTACCTGAACCTCGAACCTGTACCCATTTCGTACAAAGACAGGTAATTTAGATAGAACGTTAATGAAATTTTCATCAGATAGAAGTTCCATACTAAAAGCTAGCTTAATGTATGGTACTTATTGACTTCTGACATTCAACCAGTGTTTATATTTTATAACATCAATAAATTAAAAATAAAACAAGGAATGAAAAAAAATTGCATTCCACATACAGTTATTATTTATTAATAATCAATGTTCCACGGAGTTTCCTAATGGGGGGATGCAAGGATGGGTTTCTGGGACAGGGGGACCAAGGGCCTAAGTTTGGGGACAGCAACAAGGGGCAGCACTGATATACATATAGTACTTGAAAAAATGGTTATAAAGATGTACAAGAATTACAATGTTGAATTTACAAATGAAGCTTTGGCAAATTGAAATTACTAATTAAAATTTAAAATACTTAAATACTATAATACTATTAATACTACTTGACAATTAAGTTATTAACATTGAAGTTTGAACAATGAAAATGTCAAATTTGAATTTTATATTCAAGATTTCACAATGATGTCAAAATAACAAAATGGAGTGAAGTGAGGCTTATAATCATACCCAAACTCCTCATCTCACTAGAACTGTCGGAAGTGGACACATGGTCAAGCTCCACCAAACTAATACCAACCAGCCCTGCCTATGTAACTGTAGCATCCTCATTAATTTGTGTTAGCTCCTCTGACTCTACATCCCACAATGATGCTGGACTCTCTTTGTACACAAGTGTCTTGCGGTCAATGAGACGCAATGCACTAAGTACGTACAACTACAAGCCTCTTTGCTCTCCTAGAGGTAAGCTTGTTCCTCTTAAGAGAATGGATGAAGCTATAAGTAGACTAGTTCCTCTCAGCAGTGGAAGAACTAGAAACTTGCGATAGCAATCGAATGGCTAGAGTGGTAGTCAAAGAAATCGGTCCATGGCAATTCCACTACAAAATTGGGTCTTTTTGTGCCATAGTTCTCATATCCATCTTGACCGCCTTAGAATAACCTCTAAGAGTGGCAAATTTTGTCCACTCAATACGAATGATGTCAGCTTCTATAGGATCAAGCATCTTTTCGATGGCTCCACACAACCCTGTCTTCACCTCAGCATCATGTAAGGCTATAACTCTACTAGGCCTTTGCTTGTAACACTTGGGATTCAATGCATAGGCAGCCATGTGCAAGGGAGTGATGAGCTTCTCCCACCTTCGATGATGGTTGAATGTGCTAATTGTAGAATGTTAATGTGGGGTTCTCCTCTCGCACGATAGCCTTCATTTGGTCAAGCATACTATCAATGCACTCATACAACTCTCCAAGGTTAGGTGCATTGGCATCCCCATACCTAATCACTTGGAAGGCTGGAGTAATTATGGAGATTGTATATTTTGCATCACCCCCAAAAACATCACTCTTCACTACATCCTTCACTTTCTTTCCCTGCTCTATCTTAGACTCAGGCCACCGATTCCATTCTCCGATTCCATTCTATTATCATAACCATTAGTTGCAATGCCTCTTGCAACTCAAGCATTCTCTCCAAGAGAATGAAATAGGATGCATATCTAGTCTTGGTAGGTTTCAAGAACTCCTTCTTAGAGAAGCTCTTGACAAGTGCATGCGAAGTGTGGTGGTTGCAGATAAACATATGCATATCTCTAGCATCATTGACCACTGCTTGTATCCAATCAATCTTTCCTGTGCCCTTGAGTGCAGTATTCATGGCATGCACACAACAAGGAGTCCACCAAATGTGTCTATAAGTTGTCTCAATCAATTTCCTTGCAACTTTGCACACATGGGTTGCATCTATCACTACTTGGACCACATTTTGTGGCCCAACTTCATCAATAGCATCCTTGAGGATTTGAAACTAAAATTCAGCATCTTTGTGATGTCTTGAACAATCAATTGCCTTATGAAAATAGAGGCCCTTTGTACATGTAACCATGATATTGATGAGTGGACGATGCCTAATGTCCATCTACACATCCATGACAATACTACATCCATTTGCCTCCCAACATTCCTTCAACTTCTCCATTAACACATTTATCTTGGAATAGTTCCTATCCAAGATTGTGGTCCTCAATTTTGTCTCCCTTGGTAGCACATATTGTTGCACAGAAGGTTGTTGTTGCACCAAAAGATCGACATGTTAATGCTCGATACAACCGCCAGAGTTAATGAATCCACGGGAGGTGGTTAAGCCATGTCACAAACCCAAGCATTGCGCTGCACAACACAAGGAGACCAAGGGCGCACACCTTGCAACAATCCCCCCCCCCCTAGCACAAGCGAGGGGTTCAAACCCGTGACCCAAGCTCTGATACCAATTGTTGCACAAACGGTTGTCGTTGCACCAAAAGATTGACCTGTAAATGCCCAATACAACCACCTAAGTTAATGAATCCACGAGAGGCGGTTAAGCCATGTCACGAACCCAAGCGTTGCGCTGCACAGCACAAGGAGACCAAGGGCACACACCTTACAACACATATGAGGGTCCTACTGTAGCTATCATCGCCATGGCCTCCTTATAATAAGGAGATCAAGCCACATGGAATGGAATGCCATTGGCAAAAAAGAATTTTCCAATGACATCATCTGCATCTTCCTTCATTTGCACACTAAATAATTTGGCTATTGGGTTAGGAGCATTAGTTGTCAACTTGTGTTTCCCCTAGCCTTTGTTGCATGGGCCTCCGAAGTAGATGGCATACGTGTAAATTGCCTCTGCAAAGTAGAAGTAGAATCGTGTGGCCAACTCTTATGACCCCTTAGCCTATGAGACAAAGAAATAGATAAAGGTGCAACTACATTGCCTTCACCACCAACACCCCATAGCCTACATATCTCAACCTTGAATTTCAAGTTAGTCGATGACGCCAAAAAATCACATATTTCCGCACCTTTTCCTTGGATATGAAGGAGGTGGGCATTAGCTCTAGTAATGCTGCCCTAAAATTCAAGGCAACAAAAGTGGCACTTCTACAACTTTGTACCCCTAGATGTCCTAGGCTTGCTTTGCTATTTTGTTGCAAATTGTTTCAAAGGAGACTAGGGATCAAAGGGGCCCTTAGCAAAATCTGCCAATATTGTGGGGGGGCAATTCACATTTGCAGTTGCACTGGCCATGGAACCTGTGGTTTGGGTCTCACAGTCACCCCTCTCTACTTCTACATTTTCATCAACCTCATGTGCATAATCAGATTCAATTTCACTATGAGAGTAAAACT
Organism: Sequoiadendron giganteum; assembly: GCA_007115665.2. Taxonomy (NCBI): domain Eukaryota; kingdom Viridiplantae; phylum Streptophyta; class Pinopsida; order Cupressales; family Cupressaceae; genus Sequoiadendron; species Sequoiadendron giganteum. The sequence continues at coordinate 12,018,492 of VCHN02000014.1, forward strand.
CAACCTCATCCTCCCTCATGCCATGAGAACTCATTGTGACATTGCAATAAACAATATAAAAGTTATAAGTTTATGATTTTAAAATTTAAATTTAAATTCAAACTATGCATGCAACTGCGTAGCATAATGCAAAGGATTAAGACACAGATTTTATTTTTATTTTTCTTACTTCAGATTGCACGAAACACAAAAGAAAAGGATACACAAATAAAAATCTTTGTTCTTAATCTTTGTCAACTAAGGATTTCATTTTTGTTTTTCTTACTTCAGGTCACACGAAGCGTAAAAGCAAAGGATACACAAAAGTTTCATCCTAGTTTGACAAATGTCAAAATAAAAAATTATAAATTTGAGCATATATATTATAAATACAAACAAAAAGTAGTTTTAATAATTTCAAATTTGTAAAACATTAAACTTAAAAAAATATATATGATAGCTTGCAGCCATGTCTATGAATATGATTTTTTATTTTTTATTTTAAATCTTGATGACAATATGAACGACTAAAATTTAATATGCTATTTGCTAATGCACTTGCAGCCATGAAATTATGAACAAAATTAAAATATGAATATGCAACTAATTAAAAAAAAAAGATAAAAAAACAGTCATGTTACCCTCCCAACTTGGTGTAGAATCCCTCTTCTTCCTCTTATTCTTGCTCCTCCTCAACTTTCTTGCATTTGCAACACTTACTCTCACTCTTCCACTCTTTCACTCTCACTCTTTTGCTCCTATTCAAGACTTCAACCTTGCTGTTGGAATGAATGTGTGAGTAATAGTGAGGATTTGAGGGTGTCTTACAAGGTTTGGGAGGCATTGGTGGGGATCATTGGCCATTAGGGTTCAGCCTTGGGCACCCATACCAAAAAGAAATATTGTTTTTTTTTTTTATTTTTACCTTTCCCAACCTGCTGGCCGTGGGCAACACCTGAGCGTCCCTGGGACAATCGAGGGAGTTCTAGGAGTCCTGGCAATGTCCCGAGCATCCCAGCGGTGGGGGCGGAGCAGCGGGGCTACATCTCCTCCACATCCTCACATTCCCGTCCCGAAAACATGGTGATTTGTGCCTGCTGGCCGTGGGCGACACCTGAGCGTCCCTAGGACAATCAAAGGACTTCTGGGAGTCCCAGCAATGTCCCGAGCGTCCCAACCATGGTGGCTGAGCAGCGGGGGGACATCTCCTCCACGTCTCCATCTTGAAAACGTGGTGATTTGTTGGGGTGAGGGGGTGGGAACACGTCCTCGTGGAACACTATTAATAATAAGAATAAATGGTATCGATAATATCAATGAATAAAAAATAAAACACATAATGAGACAAATGTGCATTCCACATATAGTTTTACTCTTGAAGGAAAACAGAAGAATAGATGGCATCAGCAAATTCTTTTTTGCAGATTCCTCCATTTAATGATGATCACAATGAATACTGGGCAACAAAAATGCAAACTTTCATGGTGTTTAAAGGGACATGGGAAATTGTTCATGTTCGGTATGTAGATCCTCAAGATTGGAATGCATTGATAGCACAAGAGAGGAATGAAAATCAAAAGGGCAAAGAAGAAGGATGCCCTGCATATGTTTTTAATCCAAAATACTCTGGATGTGAGCATTTTTTACAGAATTGCTGCAGCAAAAATGTCAAGGAAGCTTGGGACACAATGCAGTCTACTTACCAAAGCACAAATAAATTACTGGCTGGTTTGCAAAATTTGCAGAGAGAATTGGAGAATCTTCAAATGAAGGGAAGTGAAAAGATAACTCGTTTTTATGTTAACGTACAAGATGTTAGTAACTAGTTGTGCAACAATGGAAAGACCATTTCAGATCAGACAATTTCGGAAAAGTTTATTAAATTCTTACCAACAAAATGGAATTCAATGGTAATTGAAAAAAGCAAGGATTTGACAACCCTAAAGTTAGACCAGCTTATGGAATTGTTATTGTCTCAGGAAAGTAAACTGTACAGAACTGCATAAAATCTAGAGAAAGCATTTGCAGCAAAGTCTAGAGTAGGAGAAGGAAACAACATCGCTGACACTCCCCAAGAGAGAAAGTGGGAGGCATCATATTATTCGGGAGGAAGAGGAATAGGCCACAGAGGTAAAGGTCCTGAATGTGGTTTAGATAAGAAGTATATACCATGCCATTATTGTAAACAATTTGGTCCCTTTGAGAGCAAGTGTAGAGTCAAGCAAAGTCGCATACAAAATCAGAGGGTGAATTTCACCCATGATGAAAGAGAGCATTCAGGATATAGTATGTTTTTTTTTTCTTTTCATATGGCAGAAAGTACTCAAGATGATGATTGGTTTCTTGATTTGGAATGCGTTACGAAATGACAATAGAAAAATATGATAGCAAATATTCTGCAAATACTTGATAGTAAATGAAAATAACAAGCCACATTGAAGGGGCAAAGTCAAACCTCCAAATATCTCCAATGAGGCCACAATTCACAATCTAATGATCAAATAAGACTCACTACCTCCTATATATACCCTAATTATGCCTAGGATATCACCCAAACTGACCTAGATAACCCTATATATGCCTTAGGCCGACCTAATTAACTAAATAGCAATATAATGATGATGATGACTTAAGAAAGAGTTAAGATAGCCACAAGCTGACTATTCATAACCTTATGTACTCTAATACTAAAAGCGTAGCATGCCCCCCCTCCCCTCTTCAAAGAAGAATTGTCCTCAATGCTAATCAAATGTGGATGCTTTTGAATGAACTCCTCGTCCTCCCACGTGGCATCTTCAACTGGTAAATTCTTCCATTGGATGAGATACTCAATGCGTGTTCTAGTCCTTAGCTTCTTTGTGTGTGTTTGACGAATGAACTCTGATTCCAATACAATTCTTGTTTCTTTATCGAGCTTTGGTAATATTGTCTGAGAAGGGATATTATGCCCAATTACCTTCTTCAAACAAGAAACATGAGAAATTGGATGTATCTTTCCTGTTGGTGGCAATTCAAGCTTGTAGGCAACACTACCTATTTTTGCATGATTTGGTATGGGCCATAACATTCGGAGACAACTTGTTCTTTTTTTGTTGCTTCAGCGACATTTGCTTGTAAGGCTGCAATGTCAAGAAGACCCATTCCCCAACTTCATATTTTTTTCACTACAATGATGGTCTGCCTACTACTTCGTTCGATTTTGTACCATGACTAGATTCTCCTTGAGTCCCAAAAGTACCTATTGTTGATGAAGCAAGTGGTCTTCCATTTCTTGAACTTTTGGTGACACCTCCAATGATGATGTGATGGAAGGAGGCTGATATCCATATAAAGCCATAAATGGAGACATTTTTGATGAACTATGAAAGGAAGTGTTATACCACCATTCTGCTAGTGGTAGCCAATCTACCCATTGAGATTGTTTATTTGAAGTGAAACAATGTAGATATCCTTCCAAACACTTATTAACAACCTCGGTTTGCCATCAGATTGATGGTCCTATGAAGAACTATGAGCCAATTGAGTAACCAAACATGAGAATAAATCTGTCCAAAAGTGACTAGTAAAGATAGGATCATGGTCACTAACAATTACCTTAGGTGTACCATGTAGCTTTTGTATTTTCTCCAAAAAAGCTTTTGCCACCATACTTGTTGTAAAAGAAAGTGATAATGTCGTGAAATGTGCATATTTAGTGAGGCAATCTACTACTACCATGATGACATTATTACCTTTAGGCTTTGGAAGCCCTGTGATTAAGTCCATGGATAACTCTTCCCAATGTTGGCTAAGAATAACTAAGGGTTGCAAGAGACTCGATGTCTTGATTGTCTCTCCTTTATTTCTTTGACAAACCAAACATTCAACCACAAATTTTTGAACATCACCTTTTAGCCCTTCCCAAAAAAAGTCTTGCTTAACTCGATGATATGTCTTCAAAAATCCTGAATGACCACCAACTAGAGACTCTTGAAGCTCTGTGAGAATCTTTTGTTTAAGAGTAGAATTCTTACAAAGATACAATCGCTCTTTATACCACAAAGTATCTCCCTTCCGACAAAACTTATCTAAACTATAGGGATCACTCTATAACTGTTGTTTGAGATTACTTGTAGCAACATCATTTTGCCACTTTGTTTTGGCTTCTACGACCCAATTTGCTTGTAATATTGAAATGGTACACAATAAAGCTTCATCCTTCTCATCCTTCCTAGAAAGTGCATCTGCCACAACATTTTCCTTCCCTTTCTTATATACAATCTCAAAGTTGTGAGGGGTGCTGCTATACGGCCATAATTCTTCACAAATATTCTATAGTATCCAGTCAATTCCAAGAAACCCCTCAATTTTTTAATGGTTTTGGGAATAGGCCATTCCATGATAGCCTTAATTTTGTTAGGATCCACGTTTACTACTTCATACGAAACTATGTGTAAGTTTCCCAAGTACTCCACCTCATTGAGACCAAAAGCACACTTGGATGACTTAGCATAGAGTTAATGATCTTTGAAAACTTGTAATGCTTAAATCTACATGTTGCAAGTGTTCTTCCCATGTCTTACTATAAATCAATATATCATCAAAGAACACTAGTACAAACTTCCTCAAGAACTTCTTAAAGATGGAGTTCATCAAACTTTGAAATGTAGATGGTGCATTGGTAAGACCAAGTGGCATCACCAAAAACTCATAATAACCCTCATAGTCCTAAATGAGGTCTTAGAAATATCTTCTTCCTTAATTTGATTTTGGTGATAACCTAATCTAAGATCTAACTTTGTAAAACACATAGCTCCAATCAATTCATCTAGCAAATCATCAATGACTAGAATAGGAAACTTATCTTTGATGGTGTACATGTTGAGCACTCCATAGTCTGGCACATGCGCCAAGTTTCATCTTTCTTACACACCATCACCACAAGCGAGGAGTAAGCACTTTGGCTATGCCTGATAGTTCTTGCCTCTAGCATTTCCTCAACAATCTTTTCAATCTCACTTTTTTGTATATATGGGTATCTATAAGGCTTGATGTTGGGTGGTTGGCTACCTAGAACTAGTTGTATTGAATGATAATGATCCCTCTTAGAAGGAAGTCCTTCAAGCATATCATTGAAAACCACTGAGTGACAATCAATAATGCTTGTTAATTTGGATAGGTGGGAGCATTAGTTTGATAGGCTTCTAATGAACATAATTGGGCCACAAATCCATTAGCTCCTTTCTTTATCAACTTTTGTATTTGATGAGATCTTACCATTTGTGGTGACTTTGCCTTCAACCCTCTTAGCTCTATTGTTTTTCCTTCTAATTGAAATCTTATGAATATTTCTTGGAAGTTCATCTCAATTGTTCCCAATGCAGTAAACCATTGTACTCCCAAAACAATATCTGTTGCACCCATGGAGATAGCATACATTAGGCAATCAAGGTGATAATATCCCATGGATAATTTAATGTTGTGGCATTTTCCAGAACAACTATCAGTACCACCATCTACAATAAAGACCTGAAACTCTGGAGTTGGATATATAAAACAATTTAGATGAGTAGCCAACTTTTTGTTGATGAAATTATGAGTACTACCTGAGTTGATCAACACTATTACTTTTTGCTTCTTTTAGAAACCCACTACCTTGAGAGTTTGTGGGACGCTAAAATTTGAGAGTGCACGACAAGAAATGATTGTTTGGGAATTATGTAATTCCTCATCTGACTACCTATCACCCTCTAATATTGGTTACTCCTCTTCTTCCTCACTCGGACCTTCGATATAGAACAATTTCTTTTCACTACATTTATGTTCTCAACTGCATTTGCTGTCACAATTGAAACACAACCCTTTTGCTCTCTTCTCCTCAATTTGTTGTGGAGTCAACTTAGCAGGTTGAGGCGATGAATGTGTAGGAGATATCCTTTCTCTTACATTTACAATCCCTTGTCGCCTATTGACAAAAATCTTCTCCTCAACTTGTCTTGCCATAAGTATCACTTGTGACAAGAATTGTGGTTGGAACAAACAGTACCTCATATTTTATGTGATCCTTTAAACCTCCCAAAAATAATTCCTTCTTCTGCAACATTCTCCACTCTTAAACAAAGGGCTTGAAATTGTTACAGATAATCCTTGACCATACCCGTTTGCTTTAATTTAGTGAGTTGACAAAAGTAGCTATCCATAAAGTTATCTCCATAATGTGTAGAAAATTCCTCTTGAAAAACTAACCATGTGACCATTACAACCCTTCTTTCTCTTCTCATCACATAACCAACAATACCAAATAAATTGATTTGGTTATAGCCAGCTTTTGTTGACTAGGAACATGATGAAGATCAAAGAATTGCTCCATTTGGCAAAGCCAATTAGTTGGATCCTTGCCATCAAACTTTCTCACATCCAACTTGGGTATGAATTTTCGAGTCATATGATTATTAAAGGGATGATCCTTCTTGAGATTTGAGTCAAACCTAAAAAATCATCTTCAACAAAAGCATTATCTTCCACCTTACTAGGTGAATCTTCTCCCTTATATTTCAAACCATGAATAAGTGATGTCAATTCACTCATATCCTTTTGCATGTCCCTTTTTATTGACAAAATTTATTCAGTCATCTTCTTCTCCGATGATGAAATTCCACCCTTTACTTTGTTGATTTCATCATTAGGGTTAATATTCTCAATTTCTACATCATCTTTTTGCCTCTTGTTGCAAGCCCCATTATGATGACAGAAAATAATTTTGCAATAAATCACACAAAGAGAGTCAAAATAATCTAAACATTTTATTGTAACTTACCAAGACCTAGGTTGCAATTTCCCCAAAATTAGGTGTTTTGCAGCCTTGAGAGCTAATTTTTGGGAACCCTAATTCTACAACAAATCACTTAATTCTGCTCCAATTCCTCTAAATTTTGGACTATAGGCTCCTCTTTTACTGCTTAAAACCCACTAAAAATCAAGAAGAAATTCAACAAGATTCGGAAGATATGTGCTTTCCAAATAAATTGGCAAAATCCCTAATTCCGCGATAACTCACTCAATTCTATTCCAGTTCCTTTGAAATCTAGATTATAGCTTCTTGAATATGCTCTTCAAAAACCCTTTAAAAATCAAACGAATATCCGCCAAAATCTGAGAGATATGCATTTCACAAAATAACCTCCAAAATTGAAAAAAATGCCTTGTCTACGTGATGCCAAGATCATGCTCTAATACCACTTGTTATGAAATAACTTGCACAATTGAAGAATATGATAGGAAATATGATGCAAATACTTGATAATAAATGAGAATAGCAAGCCACTTCAAGGAGGCAAACCTCCATATATCTACAATGAGAACACGATTTACAATCTAATGATCAAATAAGACTCACTACCTCCTATATATACCCTAAATGCCTAGAATATCACCCAGACCGACCTAGATAATCCTATATAAGCCTTACGCAGACCCAATTAACTAAATAACAATATAATAATGATAATGTGACTTAATTAAGAGTTAAGATAGCAATAAGCCGACTATTTATAATCCTATGTACTCTAATATTAAGGGTGTAGCAAAATGCTCCAAACATATGATAGCCATCAAGGACTTACTTGTAAAACTTGTTGAAACAAAGATAAGTCAAGAGAAGCTTGGAAGCAATGAGGCTATAGAAATTGCTTGGAAAAGCACTTGGCTGTACACACCAAGCAAGGTAAGGTAAAAATATATTTGAGAAACTTTATTGGTTTCTGGTCTGAAAAACAGTCTTTTGAGTCTAGGCCAATTGATCAAAACAAATTACAGAGTATTGTTTGATAATTGAGCTTGTAAAAATTGGGGGAGATTTAGTGGTAGAAATTCCCATGACAGCAAATAGAATGTTTCCAATGAGGATGCATCCATAAAGCTTAAATGTTTTGAGAGCAACAATTGAAGATAGGTTGTGGTCATTTAAATTTTAAGGGGTGAATTTACTACACACAAAGAAAATGGTCAAAGCTTGCTGATGCCAGAGCATCGCTTTCAGTTTTGGTTTTTCTTTTATTCTGTTTTGGTGATTAGCTTTTCTTGACTTTTATCTCCTAAATTTTGGCTTGTGATGAGTAGAAAGGGGGTGTGGTTTGTGAGGGGACCCAAGCAGCTATCTAGGAGTTTTGAAATTGCAAAATATGAAAATCAAACCTTATACATACCCGTGGCCAGGCAAGAATAAGTCAGTTGAAAGCAGTTACAAATTTCAGTTGAGAATTCAATTTTCCAAGATCAAGAAAGTGCAACATGGGAAGGCAGATCAAATAGAGGCAAAAGAATTGAAATGGGGATAGGGGAGCGTGGGACAAAGGCAAGAAAAAGTTGCAGACGGATAAAAGAAAAACAGGAAGATTGCAACATGGGAAAAAGAGGAGGTAGTTAGAGTTTGGGAGTGCAAGACAGGAAGAAATTGCTGGAGGTTGGTGTAGGAGAAAGGAAGAACAAATTTTAAGCAAGGGAGTTAGGCAATGGCGCAGGAAACAGAGAGCTTGTTTTGGTTCCTATTTTCATTGCTTTGAAATGCTGCCAGTTAGAACACAGACAGCGTTATTATTTGTCTTTTTGTTGCTAATCAACCATTTAGAGTTGGTATATAATTTGTTTGTTGAAAACCAATATTTTTATTGCGGTGTCTATTGTGAAGACTTAGAATTCCTAACTCCAATGCGCGAGGCAAGGTTTCAACTCTATCCTTGGTTCTGAATTGATATACCTGTATGTGCCTAGTTTGAAGATTGAAATAAAGCAATTTGAAGATAGTTTCAATGCTGGGTTTTAACCACAACCATTAAATTTTGGTATTAGAGCCACAAATTATTGGGCAGGGTAAAGTTGGGCAAAAAGCCATCAAGAAGAATGCCAAGAGGAGGTATCAGAGGCGGTGCAAGAAGAGGCATGGATGAAGGGATTCTTGAATTGTTGCAGAATCTCACAGCAAGAATGGATGCCATGTTAGTATTTTAATGATCAGATAATACAACTGAAAGCACTCAGAAAATTGCAACACATAAGACAATAAACACAGCAAGATACCCTGGGAAAACCCTCCTCCTGAGGGAGAAAAAACCCAGCAAATATTTCTCTATATATGATGAAGAATAAGAGCAGAAATCTGCTTACAATACAGGCCCAGCACAGGGCCGAAATTGATACAATGAATACTAGTGCTTCTCCTAGAAGCAAATATATTTCTCCTTGAAATCGTCCTGCTGCTGCTAGATGTATGACTGCTGCTCAAATGCGAACTCCTGCTAGGTGCGAATTTTGCTTGTATGAACTTGATGATCAAATGAACAAAATCAACCTTGTATTTATACAAAATGAGGTGTCTCCTCAAATAGGTCGGCCACCTTAGGAGAATAAAATAATTTACAAAATAGCAAGGAGGTCGGCCCAATACAAATAATATTAATGAACTTAATGAGGGTCGGCCCTCATAAATTAAATCAATCCGAGAACAAATTAAATAGCCAATAGGCTATCATTTAATTTGATTCATTCTCGAAGTGTGTGTGTTGGAAGAAGCACCTCGATGCTGCTTAGTAACATCAGCATGCCATAGAGCAGGCACAGAGTAGAGAATTACTTGCGAGAGATATAAGCAGCAATGAAGAAGAGGAGCAACCAGCCAGAGAAGAGATGGTTCATGGAGAGGAACCTGATGGGGTTGAGGTGAGATTACTAAGAACAGTCAAGGGGGTTGGAGCCAGGCCCAAGATAGAGGTTCCCATCTACTCAGGAAGCCTCGATGGAGAGGAGCTCATTGATTGGATCAATGATCTTGACAAATATTTTGAATACGAAGAAGTGGTAAGAGGAGAAACGAGTCAAGTTTGCATGCACGAGACTCAAAGGCCATGTTGCTATGAAGTGGGATTATGTTCAATCGAAAAGAAGAAAGAAGAACAAGGAGACGATAACTTCTTGGGATAAAATGGTTGCCAAGCTGAAAGCTAAGTTCCTTCCTGGAAATTACCAAACTAATTTGTTTAAAAGATTACAAAACCTCAAGCAAAAAGAGATCAGTGTGAAAGAATATATAGAGGAGTTCTACAAGCATGTGATTCGATCAAGAAATAGTGAAAAAGATATGGAGAAGGTAGCTAGGTACCTCAATGGATTGAGATATAGTTTGCAAGATGAATTGAGTCTTTTGTCACCTACGACTCTTGAAGAAGCATATCAATTTACCATTAAAGCAGAGGAGAAGCTTATGAGAAAACAAAATCAGCAAGGAAGAGGTAGAGGAAGAGGAGCAAGAGGAAGAGGGCAGCACTCTAATAGAGGACAGCAGAACTATCAAGGTGAAGTAGACACTTCTAGTGGACAAGCTAATCCAAAGAGAGGAGGTTTCCAAAACAAAGGAGGGAGACCATTTGGTAGAAGAAGTTACCAAGGAAGAGGAAGAGGCTTTCTAGGCAAGTGCTTTAAGTGTAACAAGTTTGGTCACAAAAGCTGGGAGCGTTCTAAGTTTACACAAGAAGGCCACACAAGGCCTGAGAGGAGTAATCAGAATGTGCAAGCAAACCAAGAGAGTGCGGGGTCACCTTCTCACCATTTAGAAGAACCTGAGACGAGAGAGTCTTTGTTGTTCAAGAGAGTATTGTTGAAGTCACCAAAGGAAAGTCAAGAACCTGTGCAAAGGAGAGCTTTATTCAAGACCAATTGCAAGGCTAAAGGTAAGTGTTACAAACTTATTATTGATAGTGGTAGTACGGATAATCTTGTGTCAAATGAAATGGTGAACAAGCTAGGTCTTACTAGAATAAAACATCCTAATCCCTATCAAGTATCTTGGCTAGAAAAGGGGCATCAGTTATTGGTAGATGAGCAGGCTTCGGTAGAGTTTCAAATAGGCAGTTATAAGGACACTATTATGTGTGACATTATGCCCGTGGATGTTTTCCATGTGCTTCTTGGTAGACCTTGGCAATTTGACAAGAGAGCCATACATGATGGGAGAAACAATACCTACACTTTTCAAAAGGATGGTCAAAAGCATACATTGTTACCTTTGAGAGGAGAAGAAGGGGATAATAAGAGCAGCAGTAGCAGCAAGGTTATGTTGGTGAGTGGCAAGGAATTTTTGCGCGATATAAAGAAGGAAGAAGTGAGATATGCATTGGCATTTAAGCCTAAGGATGCTCTTACCACTATGTTGTTGGATGACTTATCGAATGAGATACAGGACATATTGAAAGAGCATATGGAAATTGTGGTGGCTGATTTGCCGAATGAGTTGCCTCCAATGAGGAGTATTAGTCACCATATGGATTTGGTTCCAGGGGCTAGCCTACCAAACAAGGCTGCATATAGATTGACTCCCAAGGAGAATGAGGAGATTAGAAAGCAGGTTGAAGAGTTACTAGAAAAAGGATTGATAAGAGAGAGTCTTAGCCCGTGTGCTGTACCAACAGCCCTAGTACCCAAGCAAGAAGGTGATTGGAGAATGTGTACAAACTCCAAAGCAATCAATAAGATTACCATTAAATATAAGTTTCCTATTCCAAAGATGGATGATTTAATGGATTGTTTAAGTGGTTCGATGTATTTCTCAAAGATAGATCTGAAGTGTGGTTACCATCAAATTAGGATCAGACCTAGGGATGAATGGAAGATAGCGTTTAAGACTAATGATGGTCTCTATGAATGGCTGGTTATGCCTTTTGGGCTTACAAATGCACCTAATACTTTTATGAGGCTTATGAATGAAGTCTTGAAACCATTCTTGGGGAAGTTTGTGATAGTTTATTTGGATGATATACTGGCTTTTAGCAAGTCTAAGGAGGAACATCTAGAGCAGTTAAGGCTGGTTATGACACAATTGCATGAGGAAAAGCTGCTGATCAACCTCAAGAAGTGTACCTTAATGAAAACTGAATTAGTCTACTTGGGTTTGTGGTATCCAAAAAGGGACTGAAGACGGACAAGGAGAAGGTTAAGGCCATTGTTGATTGGCCAACACCTAAGAGTGCTTATGAGGTAAGAAGTTTTCCTGGACTTGCTAGCTTTTATAGAAAGTCTATCAAAAATTTCAGTAGCAGAGTTGCTCCTATACTTGACACTATAAAAGGACATAAAAAGCAGTTTGAATGGACTCAAGAGGCTGAAAAATATTTTAGATTTCTGAAAAAGAAAGTGATTAAACAACCTATACTTGCGTTACCTGATTTTAACAAAGTCTTTCAAGTGGAGTGTGATGCTAGTAGCTTAGCAATACGGGCTGTCCTAAGTCAAGAAGGGAAACCAGTTGCTTATTTCAATGAAAAATTAAATGATGCTAAGAAAAAGTATTCAACTTATGATCTTGAATTTTATGCATTGGTTCGTCTTTGAAGAAGTGGAGGCATTACTTGCTTCCCAAAGAGTTTGTTGTTTATATAGAAAGCCATGCACTTCAATTTATTAACAGCCAACACAAGCTGAATCAAAGGCATGCAAAGTGGGTGGAGTACCTTCAGAGTTTTAATTTTGTGTTGAAACAAAGAGTGGGCAAGTAAACAAAATTGTTGATGCACTAAGTAGAATAAGTCTATTGCTACAGGAGATTCAGACAAAACAGTGTGGGGTTTGAGAGTTTGAAGGAGTTGTATGAAAATGATGTAGATTTCAAAGATGCTTATGAAGCTTGCAGCAGTCCTATTAGCAGAGATAGAGAACCTCGGATTGATTTTATGTTGGAAGAGGGTTTTATTGTTCAAAGGTAATCAGTTGTGCATTCCCAGAGGATCAATGCAAGAGAATCTTTTGAAGGAGAAGCATTGTGGCAGCCTAGCAGGGCATTTTGGGCAGGAAAAAACTTACCTACAGCTGAGTACACATTATTATTGGCCACGAATGCAGGCAGATGTGAAGAGGTATGTGGAGAGATGTAGAGTATGCCAGCATGCAAAGGGCAACAATCAAAACAATGGCCAACCACTACTTGTGCCCCAAGTTGCCGGTTTAGGTACGAGTTCAGGTACGGTTATGCCGGCACGGCAATTTTTTTTTCCTTGGGTACGGGTACAGGATTTTATATATATATATATATATAATTTATAAATTTATAAACATAATGCCATAGACTCATAAGCATGTTCAAAATTATAATCATATAATCATAATGCCATAATGCCATAGAATATTGAAATACGGTAATACCTCATATAATCATATTCATAATTTGCAAAAATGTAAATAGTAAATACTCAAGTCTTAAAATGTCATTACACATTGAAAATTCAAATTACATTTTTATTTAATTTAGTATTCTTCAAATTCGTCTCCATCAAAAGCATCAAGGTCTTGGTCCTCAATTGGTTCAATTTCATTTGAACCACTATTAATTGGATTGCCACTCCCACTAGGTGCATTAAATGCATCAATTGCCTCATTGTCATCTATACAAGCTAAGGCAAGTTGTGCAACTATAGCATCTAAATCAGCACACTCGGGGGCGAGATCCTAATTCTTTGTCACACCCTCATTGTATTCAGGTTTCTTATGTGATAAGTGACGAAGGTTGGAGTGTATATAAGACCAAATCCTCTGCTTTTTTTGCACCCAAACGATTGCGCTTGACCGAGTGGATGAAGGAGTACGTACTCCAATTCGGCTCAACTGAAGAGGAACTAAGTCACCGGTTTGGGTTCGGGGACGGGTGCGGGTACGAGAACTCGATATGTGGGTAGGTGAAAAAAAAATTTAGGGGTTTGAGTACGTATGGGTACGTGTGTGTGTATATATATATATGTATTATATATACAAAAAAAATAAGAGAAATATATAGAATTGTAAAACTAAATCATTTCATAGTATGATACTTGATCATTGATCAATGCCAAATGCCAAAGATAAATATTAAATGCCAATTGATAGTTGTATTTGATTGATTTGAAAGCAAATTGGGTACAAAATGGCGTCCTCATGTGGAATGCGCTGATATTGATATTCTTAAACAAAATGAAAATAGAAAATTGTTTTTGTAAAAATGAAAGTAAATACTACATTAATATATTTTACAAATTTACATCTTCCTCTTTCCCATGAAAATGAGGTGCGCCATGGAGTTTTGTATGGTTTCAGAAGCCTTAAATGCGATATTATAGATGAAGACTTGTAGGAAAACTATGGAAACTTGGACTTGGAGAGTACCTAGAAAATCAATTAAATTCAATTGGAGTTTGAGGGCAATGTCTCCAATGGGGTCAAGGGGCAGCACCCCTTGTGGGGGTCCAGGGGCAATGCCCCAAGCGAGGTCGAGCGGCAATGACCCTCGTGGGGGTCTAGGGGCAACGCCCCCAACGGGGTCGAGGGGCAACGCCCCGAGCGTGCTCCCTGTCACAGTCCAAGGTGGGGTCAAGGGGCAACGCCCTCGCCGCTAGCACCAATTTAAGGCTTCTGAAACCATACAAAACTCCATGGCGCACCTCATTTTCATGATTTTTTGAGTGGCAAAAAATAATGTTGACAAAGCCCAATTTAAGACCTTCAAAACCACACAAACCGCAAAAAATATGAGTGGTAAAAATGAAATGTATCTGTTTGAAGGCCTCATATTGGACCGTTTTAGGGTTAGGAAGAAAAAAATTAACAAAAAAAAAGTTTTCTAATCAAGTTTGGGCCTACATTTTTCGACTTGGCCCATGGGTTCGCCTGGGTTCATGCTGGGTGCACGCCCAACACTGTGGGTTCACCTGGGTGTGCGGATGTGCGCACCCAGGCGCACCCAGCACGTACCCACAGGCGAACCCAAACCGGGTTCAAGGCCTGTGGGTACGAACCCTGCAACATAGGGAACTTGCAACCTGTTGAGTATGCATACAACATTTAGTATTTAATTTTACTTGCTGATAATATATAGCATCAAATGAAAAATGAAAAAATAAATAAATAAAAAGATACATACTTGGGAGAGTATTTTAATTGCAAGAGGCGGCAAGTAAATGGAGCCTTGACCATGTAGATACCACCAATCATCAACATTTTTCCTATATTTGTCTAATGAGCGGAAACATCATGATGTTTTGTAGATATGAATTAGCTAAACTCGCTCATGACAATGCTTTGGATTTCTTCATCTGCAAATATCTTTCTAAATGCAGCCTTATAGCCAACAGCAACCTCCGCATCCCTACATGGTGCCACCCTCCTCGGCAATGAAAGTATCTCTTTGCTATAATACTTTGATGACAAAGCAAATGCTAAGAGATGTAAAGGGGTGGTCATCTTGTTCCAACGGTCAACAATAATCTTTTCACAGTTTTGAAAAATGTTTATGTTGGGTCATGTTCCTTGGCATCTATTACTGCTCTTATTTTCTCCACCATGGAATCCATGCCATCGTAAATTTCACCCAAACATGGGCGATCAGTATCAGCATACCTAATAATGCTCATAATAGGCTCAGTGAAATTTATAAAATATTCCACATGAGCCCACCACTCATCATCTAAGATCATTGCTTTCACTTTTTGGGCTCTTTTTGTGCTTGATTGCTTCCATACACTCCACAAGCTGTTGATGACCATAGAACTCAAGGCCTCTCGCACCTTCACAAGTCGTCTTAAGACAATTGTGTGAGATGCAAATTGAGTTTCGGCAACCTAACATGGTAAAAAAATGCATGTAACAAATCAGCAATGAAAAATTAAAATAAAAAATTATATTATAAAATCAAATTTAAATTACCTTCAACAACTCCAACTTGGAGAAGGCCTTGAAGATGGCTTGTGACATATGATGATTACTCACAAACATTTGGATCTCCTCACCCTCCATGTAGATTTGCTTGACCAACTCAATTAGTGTACCAATCTTTTGCATTATCAAATTGAGTGAGTGAACTGCACATGGTGTCCAAAAAACGTGACCATATCTAGCCTCCACTATAGCCCCATCTACCCTACAATTTTTAGCATTATCCTTTATGACTTGGACAACACTTTCAAGCCCCACCATTTCAATGGATTCTATCAAGACATTGGCAATAAAACTTGCATCTTTTATTTGCCCTTCACAATCAACTGTCTTCAAAAACATCACCCCTTTAGGGGACACTGCTATAACATTGATCAATGGTCTATTTTTGCAATCCTTCCATCCATGTATCCTTGATTACTCTCAATGCTGCCTCTACTGAAGATTTCTCATTTGCCAATAAGGTGGTTCACACCTTTTCATACCCAAGACTAACATAATCAGAAGTTGTATGAGAAATGGCTTTCACCATTTCCCGCCAATAAGGTGATCTAACAATGTTGAAAGGAAGCCCATTGCCATAAATGCAATGTGCAATGCTCTCATCTGCCAACTCCCTTGCGGACACTCACCCTCTTGGCCACAAGTGACAGGCACATTGGACATCCAACATGTGGTGGTCTACTTAGACGGTGATCTCGTATCCACTCCCCTTCCTTGCATTTCCTCTTATTGTGGAGCACGAGTTAGGTGCCTCCCTCATATTGAGAGTACGAGGAGTCTCATATACTGTAAGCCATCTGTAGACCCAAAAACAGATTGCCTGGTATCGTGGACTATAAAAGAACCTTTCCTTTTTTTCCTTTTCTTCTCCTCCATATGATTGCTTAGTGTAAATCAAATGAATCAAGCTCTATTATCCACATTTATATTAGAGAATCATAATTACTTATACGACTCAATAATTGCTGCAAGCATCATTATTGCATAATCGTGAATAACATATATATAATTATTTCTGATTGATTTCAATCTTCCCATAATCGTTTTATATGAACTTATTTATATATATACATATGTAACGATAGTCCATCTGCTGATTATATCTGCTGCTATACTTAGAAGTATATTCAGATTTCTTATTTATTTCTTCTTTATCTGATTCCTTGATTTTCTCATACACTTTCTGAATAATGCTGCTGATCTCCATTTTATGCTCCTTATTTACCTTCTCAAATCCCCAAGAGGGGCGACCATATGGAGGGAGATGACCTCATGAAGAGGCACGTCCCTTTGCTAACATCCTCTTTAGACATAAGCAGTGCCTTTTGCATTTACTAATCCTAAATCATCACTGTCTCTTCTAAATGATATGAATCACCGGTTTAAACTAATCCAGTCATACATAGGTGCTGCTTTTTATAATTGTTGTTCATAAATACTATAATATTTTTAGTGTATCTGCTGCACATAGATACGTTGATCCCTGCTCCTTTTATCCTCCATTTGGGCAATTATATTCATTAATATATGATTTTTATCCTAGGCAACAAGGTGTGGTCGGCTAGCATTGATGGTCAGCCCAAGCAGATAACGCTTTAAATTTATTGAACAATAACATGGGCACCACAAGAGAAGTCGGCCCTATTAAAAATAATATTTTGATTCAAACTTTCTAATGGAGTCGGCCTCCTGTACTGTAAATCTGCTCGCTGCACTGCCATTTATTGGCAGGGACATGACAGGGCGCGTGGGACAAAGGCAAGAAACAGTTGCAGGCGGGTAAAAGAAAAACAGGAGGATTGCACCGTGGGAAAAAGAGGAGGAGGTAGTTAAAGTTTGGGAGCGCACGACAGGAAGAGATTGCTGGAGGTTGGCGTAGGAGAAAGGAAAAACAGATTTTCAGCGTGGGAGTTAGGCAGTGGAGAGTTTTGGCGCAGGAAATAGAGAGCTTGTTTTGGTTCCTGTTTTTATTGCTTTGAATTGCTGCCAGTTAGAACACAGCCAGCATTATTATTTGTCTTTTTGTTGCCAGTCAACAATTTGGAAATGGTATATAATTTGTTTGTTGAAAATCAATCTTTTTATTGCAGTGTCTATTGTGAAGACTTAGAATTCCTAACTCCATTGCATGAGGCAGAGTTTCAACTCTGTTCTTGGTTCTGAATTGATATACCTGTATGTGCCTAGTTTGAAGATTGAACTAAAGCAATTTGAAAACAGTTTCAGTGCTGGGTTTTAACCATTGCCATCACTTGCGCAAGACAAAGCAAAGGATGAGGTTTCTTCTGGTTGTGCACTAGCAAAGCAACACGGATAAATATCCAATTGGGAAATCATGGTGAGCTTCAAACTGCTGCAGTTAGTTCATCTAGATATATGGGGTGCCACACAAACACCAAGTATTGGCAGGTGTTTTTACTTTTTAACATTTATAGATGATTATTCCAGGAAGATATAGATCTATTTTTTAGGAAAGAAGAGTGAAGCATCTGATTGTTTTGTGAGATTCAAAGCTTTAATTGAAAAGGAAAGTGATTATTCAATTAAAATTTTGAGTATTTAATGAATATTGTGCTAACGATGGAATCAAAAGGCAACTTACAACATATACATTGCAGCAAAATGGAATTGCTAAGTGGAAAAACCAGACCATTGCTGAAATGGCAAGGTCCATGTTCCAAGCAAAGCATATGGAAAATGAGTTTGGGGCAGAAGCAGTAACAACTTTGTATATTCTTAATCGCATTCCTACATTAGCTGTAAATAATTATATACCAGAGGAAGCTTGATCTGGTAGACAACCCAACGTGAGACACTTGAGAGCTAGTTGACCTTCCAAAAGATAAAGTTAAAACGGATATATAAAAGTAAACTTACAAATACAAGAGTGATGGTAAAATTGGAAGGCATAAGGCAAGACTTGTAGCCAAAGGCTATGCACAAGTCTATGGAATAGACTGTTAAGAAACATATGAACTAGGTGCTCATTTGGATACAACAAACAAGAGTTTTAGCATTAGCAGCCTAGAACAAATAGGTAGTTCAACAAATGGATGTAATGTCAGCATTCTTGAACGGCTTCAGTGAGGAAGAGGTGTGCAGCGGACACCTGGGTTTGAAGAAAGTGTTCTATGGCTTGAAGCAAGCTCCTAGAGCTTGATATTCAAGAATTAAAAGTTATTTCCTGGAGCATGGCTTTCTTAGAAGTCAGAATAAACCTACATTGTATGTTAAAAACTAAAAAGCACTAACCAAATTTTAATGGTTTGTTGGTAGTCTGATTGACTGATGTACCTTACAGCTACTAGACCAGATGTTTCTTATGCAGTAAGTCAAATTCCCAGATTCATGACAGATCCACACATCAATCGCATGAGAGCAACCAAAAGAATACTTTGGTATATCAAAGGCACAGTCAATCACGGCATTCATTATACAAAAACAAAGAATTTGGAATGGTTAGATTTTCAGAGTCAGATTGGACCGGTTCAATAGATGATTGTAAATCAAATACTGGGTACTGTTTTAGCCATGGCAGTAGCATTATAACTTGGAACTGGAGCAACAGACGGTTTCTCTATCTCAAGCAATGTGGTTATGACAAGTTTTGAAATTTTGCAGCAGCAATGAAATTCTCCCACTGTTATACATTGTGATAACAGAAATACCATTCAGATAGCAAAGAATCAAATTCTTTGTGCAAGAACAAAAGTTTATTTAGAGAGATTTCTCATCACTTAATTAGAGATTTGATTCAGCAAGGAGAAGTGCAGTTACAGTTCTGCAAAACAGAGAATCAGTTGACCAATATCTTTATAAAGGAAAATTCCAAGATCTGCATTTGTTTTATAGGAAAGCAATTAGGAATAGAGTCACTAAGCAATAAGGAGGAGAATGCTGCAAAAAATAATGCTTGAATTGTGGTTTGTGAAAAAATAATTTCCTATTTGACTGTAGACCTATTTAATTACAGTTAGCTTGTTCCAATTTGCTTTTCTGCTGTGTGCTAAATATTTGTAGTAAACACAATGTAATTTTCTATACTAAAAATCAAGGAAGATTATTTTGTTTTGTATGCATTTTTGCCCCAATTTTGTGAAATCCCCTGATTTTGTAAAATTAGGCAGCATATGGTTACACATAATAAACCAAAATCTTATGATACCTTAAGATAGGAAAGCTTTAAGCTTCCATATGCAAAACCCAATGTGACGGCAGAAACACGTGCTACCTGCATTTCATGACAATATTAATTGATCAAAATAAACTCGTAGAATTCATAAATCGCTACAAATTTCAAGATTCATATTTCTACTACACATTATGAAAGAGGATACATCACATCAATCTACAGAAATGATGAACCAACTAGTAATACATATTGAAAAAGCAATTGCACAAGATCCTATGCCTTCAAAGCACATTAAAATAAACTAAATTTACGCATAACCAATAATTCTGCATTAGCACTCACACACTAATGACGTTTCCAAACAAGCTTGTTCTTGTACCATAATAACCGAAAAACTGTTGTATCCCCTAACAAGACATATACAAATCCATTTGACTAAATCTCCTATAAGTAAACCATTCGACTAAGCAACAAAAGAATGCCTGCATAGCCAATGCAAAAGGGTCCCCCAAATCATGTTCTCCATTAAAACGGAAACTAATCGAATTGAATACGGAAACTAATCGAATTGAATATTAAAAGCAATACTTTGTAGTCTATAGACAAAATCAGAAAATATGTTATAAATTACAAGATTATTCGAAACATATTCAACTTGTAGGCTTTACAGAGTTATTTTCTCTGCTCTATCTCAGAATCTCTCAGGCATTTATACAAAATTCTAAACAGCCAAGTTCCAGGATTTGCCATTTCAAAATAATTATTAAATTCTACTAGCTCTGAGAAGATCTTATAAATTATGGATTGTTCAAAACCTCTTTGACTTGTGGGTTTGTCAGAGTTGTTTTCTCTGCTCTATCTCATCACAACCTTTAGACATTTATGCAAGATTCAAAACAGCCAAATTCCAGGATTTATCATTTAAAAACATCATTTGAATTCCTCTAGGACTATTTATTTTGAAGAGCCTTAGAATAAGCACATGACTTGTAATTTATATTATTTTGCTAAATTTCTCTATAAGTCAATTTCCTTAAATCTCACAAGACAAAATCTGACACATTCTGACTGAAATACACCGATACAATATTTATAGGAATCTTAATTGATACCTTGCAAAGAGCAACAATGGGTGCAAAGAGTGCATGTATAGACAGAATCTTCAGAACAAAGAAATTCCAGAAATTCAAATTTTCTATTAAAATCTTATCATCACCTTAAACCAGAATTATTCTGGTATATCTTTGTGAACAAAAGATCAACATTTCTCATCTCCAAGATCTTGTCCAAACTAGGCTAGTTCCATGGAACTGAACCTCCCACATCATGAATTGGTTGAATTTTATACGATGTTTCACTTGTACTAAAATAACTGACATAAGCATCACTGCCCAACTGGAGCAAATAATGAAACTTTAAAACAGAAACAGTCTTATTTTCTATAGATAAAGGAATTTAACACTTATTTTCTGGGGAACTTTGATTCCAATTTCCAGTCATCATTTAGTGTTAGTAAAATGGCACAAGCAATCAGGGAAAGTATTCCAGAAAAAGAATATCCAAGTATATTTACAGTTTGACCATTTTACCAATATGCTTTCTTATTGATTGGATAATGAAGCAAATTTTATTTAATACATTTGAACTGTTTTAGCACTTCTGAATCATTCAGTTTGCAAGGTAGACCCTTGAGCTTTGATTTTGTTTGACTATCAGTGAATAAACAATCTAAATACATGTAAGGATATACAATAACATTGATTATCAATCTATTTATATTACTTTCAACTTTAATGCTCCACATAATTTTCTGGATTATTTTCAAAGAGAAATTTTGATCTGATTTGAAGTCACTAGCATATTGCTACTGAGGAAAATTGAAATTGGAATGTCACTAAGTGGGAGTGCCTACATCCCTAGGAGGCCTCCCAGCTTCTTCAAATTGTGCACAATGATCAATCCTAACCCTCCCTTTTTTACATTGCTACGAGACAAGCTTGTTGATTGACACTCTAATTGAAATTTTCATCAAAGTCCCTTTGCTGTTATTATAGACTTCTTTGGATGTTGTGGCATGCTTGATATCTTTTGTTTAGTAGTCCAACTGATAAGTGGTACACCTTCTTCAAGGATCGTGACTGCTTGATGAGCTCTTCGGGCTCTTTCTAGGGGGAGAAACCCAGCTGGGTTTTTTCACCTCTTACTTTTATTTATGGTTCTCACCATTTGGAAATCACTGTTTTATAAAATCAAAATGTAATGGTTTTCTTTAAATATAATTCTCCTTTTTTGCCAAAAAAGGAAAAATAGTAAATACATTACCAATTGTGTTATATAATTAATTTTGTACGTATATGTCTGTAGTATGGTCAATACTGAACTATACTGAACCTGAATTAAAAAAAATATGCAAACGGCCAAACACAAACGTGAATTGGAAACTTAGATTTCAATGTTGAAGCAGCTAGAGGTGAATAATGAGGATAAAAATACACAAAGGTAAAGAGTGTTGGTGCATAAGCATGGGCCAAGGACTACAGTTGTGTACTGAGCTGACCTGCTTTCATTCATTTGGAAGAATTGATTCTTGAACCTCTAGTCTTTTGCACTTTAAATCTCTCTGGTTCATTTCATATCTGCAGCTGCCATGAGGCAATTTAATTAGTGTATTAGATGATGAGGTGGTCACATGATGATGGAATTTGAAAGTTTTAAAATGGAGCGTCGCATGTAGGGGTGATCTAATTTTTTATTTTTAGTGTAGCTAATTCTCCAAGAAAAAGCATTTTAGAATAAAAAATGGCGGTGTTTCCTTTCTTGTAAATTTTCTATTCATGATACTGAAAAAAACAGTTTGAAATCATATTAATTAATTCTACTATAAAGAGATTACTAATGCGGAAGAGAATCCCATAACATTGGTATGCCAATGTAATATTTTCTTGTTGGCAGGAATAACAACTCCAAGGGAAAGAGCTTTTATAATGAACAGCATCTGCATGCTCATTATGTTAGTATCCAATGAGTGAAGCTTAATTTAATTGGGGGCCTTGCGCCTAGAGTTTGTCTCTGAATTGAAAAAATCTTTCAGTGTAGATAATCTATTATAATCTACCCCTTATACATAATTATTATCTATGTGATATTGTTCATAACACACGGTAAGAAGTGGTGCAATAAAAGATTTAAAATTCTTGTATAGCCTCATTTTCAACTGATGTGACTTATTTTCTTGTCTTTCAGGATGTGGAAAACTGGAGAAGGGCTCGAGTTCTTAATAAAATGTCCTTGTATATTTTTTCACAACCAGTGAAACGTGGGGAATAAAATTATAAACAAAAGGAGAGGCACAGACCACAGGCATAATTATCCCTTCAAACCTTTTAGAAATTGTAACCGTAGGAGTTCCTCAAATAATTATACTGTTTGAGGTCAAAAGAAAAAATAACAGTTCCAGTGGAGCGCATGAGGCAAATCAATGTAGTGGACATTTGTCATGTTTCCTGCTATATCAATACACTAGTATAGCTGTCAATCAGCCACGTCCCATATCAGGTATCCATGTCAAGTAAACCAATAGCCAAATAATTTAGTTGTATTCTAGAAATCTTGAATATGTGCACCAAAATGGACCTATTGAATCTTGAATCTCTTCAACTCAGAAGTCAGAGCAAAATGAATGAATATTATTCTAAAAAATATTCATGCTTATTGGTGCTTAAGTTTAAATTTGCCTGTAAGGAAGGAATTTAGGATTAATTTGAAAATGTAATTCAGACATCCAATTCAATTGCACAGGATTTGATATTGTCCCTTGCACATTAATACTTCTTTCAATTAAGGCTGTTGATGGGCAATGGTGTATATTCCACCACCCTTGCATTATTTTTTT
Organism: Sequoiadendron giganteum; assembly: GCA_007115665.2. Lineage (NCBI taxonomy): Eukaryota > Viridiplantae > Streptophyta > Pinopsida > Cupressales > Cupressaceae > Sequoiadendron > Sequoiadendron giganteum. The sequence continues at coordinate 12,042,200 of VCHN02000014.1, forward strand.
CATGCTTTCATTTTGAAACAGAGTTTTGAATGTGTTGGAGTTTCTCCAACAGTTGTACTAATGTGAATATTTGCTATGGAAAGAGGTGTTTTAAAATGACAGCAGGGCATGGAGTCACATGTCATGATTGTGTACATAAAAACCAAAACACTGCCAACTTATATTTTGAAAAAAAAGAAATATAAAACTGAAACTATTAAAAAGTAACATATAAATATATAACATTTACTGCACTTTTCAAAGTAAAAACAGAACAAAAGAATTACCATGGATTTTCCAAAAGTAAAACTAAAAGTTAGACACAAAAGTAGAACAAGTGTATTACAAATAAATAAAATAAACAACATAGATAAAATAAAATAAATAGTTCTAAAATAAAATAAAATAACTCTTAATAAATAAGACTAATATCTTTCGATATTTTGAAATAGATGTATTTAAGATATCTATACTAGTTCATATATTTTTTATAGTCAATTGCTAAACAAATGTAACCTGCAATAGGAAAGCAGGTTTCTAAGGAAACTTCAGCCTTCTACTTTTGGCAAACAACTTTTTTTTAAATCAAAACAACCAGGCCGTAATCCAGCAGCTACTGAGATCAAACAATATTCCTGGAAGATCGAATACTAGACAACAAACATCGGAAAGAAAAGTGTTCCACCCTGGCATCCAGATAAAAGCAAAAGGAAAGTGTTTATCTGGATGCCAGGGTGTCAAACACTTTTCTTTCCGATGTTTGTTGTCTAGTATTCGATCTTCCAGGAATATTGTTTGATCTTAGTAGCTGCTGGATGCCAGGGTGTCAAACACTTTTCTTTCCGATGTTTGTTGTCTAGTATTCGATCTTCCAGGAATATTGTTTGATCTTAGTAGCTGCTGGGTTACCTTAGTCCTTTTGCTTTTATCTGGATACCAGGGTGTCAAACACTTTTCTTTCCGATGTTTGTTGTCTAGTATTCGATCTTCCAGGAATATTGTTTGATCTTAGTAGCTGCTGGATGCCAGGGTGTCAAACACTTTTCTTTCCGATGTTTGTTGTCTAGTATTCGATCTTCCAGGAATATTGTTTGATCTTAGTAGCTGCTGGGTTACCTTAGTCCTTTTGCTTTTATCTGGATGCCAGGGTGTCAAACACTTTTCTTTCCGATGTTTGTTGTCTAGTATTCGATCTTCCAGGAATATTGTTTGATCTTAGTAGCTGCTGGATTCCGGCCTGGTTCTTTTGATTTTAAAAAAGGTTGTTTGTCCACAAGTAGAAGGCTGAAGTTTCCTTAGAAACTTGCTTTCCTATTGCAGGTTAAATTTGTTCAGCAATTGGCTATAAAAAATATAAGAACTAGTATAGATATCTTAAATACATCTATCTCAAAATATTGAAAGATATTAATCTTATTTATTTACTTAAGACTCCTTTAGAGATCTCAAACGTACAATTCGAATAATAATTGAGAAAAAATGTTTTAGCCAGTTACCTTTTCTCACTTAAACCACTTACAGGTCTAACCATCCCTCTTAAATAATTGCATTTGAGAGCATGTCCATCCCGTAAGCACAATCAGGTGTGTAAGGTGGTCTCTTGTGTTGTAAGCTACCCTGCGGTCTAAGCGCGGAAAACCAGGCTTGCGGACCTTAAATTGACCTTTCGCATCCTTTTATATCAAACCCTTAATTCTCTTTACCTTTCACTTATAAATGAGTTCCAGGAAGGGATTTATTCACAGAAACATGACTTTGGGAGTGAAATGTAACGTACGCACAGTCTGATTCAAGCAATATTATCTCTCCAATCAAATTAGAGAGGGCACAGAATTTGAATTAACGAATATTTTTATTTAACTAAATTGTTATAATGATTGTGTGCTTCTGTGGTCGCCTTTTTGTTATTTTCATTTCCGCCCACGAGAAATCTTTTAGGAGCTACAAAAGAGTTGATCACAGCAACACGCCTCCAGGCTATCTGTAATCAGTTCGTAAATTTCTCAAAGTGGCAGAGAAACCCTAGCTCATAAGATCCAAAGAAGAACAAAAAAACCCTAGATCGCTTGTATTTTTCTTCTAAAACGTTCGATTCAATAAATAACCAAATACGTTATATTTGATTCGCAAGAGCCGAATGCGAAGCGATGGAAAATGAAAGACAGTGTATGAATATATGGAATTTACAGTGATAAATGAATATACATAATGTGCATGTATTTCAGATTTGAAAGAGTCGGAATATTTGTGTACCAGAGCAAGAGTGCTGGTGCCTGAATAAGGGCCAGGAACTGTCATTGTGCGTTGAGCTTAACGGGGTCCTCTTGTTTTCCTTTAGTTTTACTCCGCAGGTATCGATCCTTGGACCTCCTTATGCACTTCCGTGTTGTTTGTTAAGCTAAAACTCTTACAAGACAACCATGCGAGGCTTAGGTTTTATTGTTTAGTCTATACGTAGGACTTTGAATTGAAAGTGTATTTTCCTCCAGCTATTTTAGGTGTTGGTGTTTTTTATTTTTTAAGTACTATATTTAGCAGGGAGCCGGCTAACTCGCAGACAAAACACACCTATGTACATACAAAAACGCATAAAAACATACATGGAAACATACCTAATATGAAGAGACAGTGTAGTGCAATAGAAGTGATAGAATCGGTAGACGGAAGGAAACATCACGGCGAGGAAAGTGAGGAGGTATCTCCATTAGTGTTTTTTTGCCTTGTGCGAGAAGTTATCAGTTACGCATGGGCGGGAAGGGCGGTGATGTGATTAAGACATGCGGTTTAAATTGTAACAAGTATTGTTCTTAGAAAACATGTTGTGTTTTGGGTTTTCTCATTCTTCATGTTGAAATCGAAACATTGGAGAGCAAGGGCGCATTACACGCAGGGGAGACGACTAACCGACTTGAGGTGAGGGGTTTCTAACTGACTGTATGTAATGGTGTATGTTTTTATGTATGGTTTCATGCGTTTTTGTATGTATATAGGTGTCTTGTTGTTGTGTGTTGCAAGTTTCTCAGTGTTTTGAGAACCTGAAATCTTAGAAAACAATATGAATGTCTTCAAAATATTTTGTTATTAAAATCGTACGGATGTAATGAAATGCGGACCGTTTTATAAACATCCATTGTTTTCCAACAACCTTTAACACTGTGTTTTCTCCTCTTTCATTCTGCAGGTTGGAAATTGGAGATGCAAGTGAAAGGTTGGAGAGCAAGGGGAGACTAAAAAAACATCTAAAGTGAGTTGAAGGGTTTCTAATCATTTGGGTTGTTAGTTGTAAAGGGTTTTAAAACATTATGAGGGTTTTTGTTTGTAAATTATTTTCAAACTTTAAGTGGGTTGCAGGTTTTGTAAAACCCAGTATTTTGCATCTTAGAATTTTACAAAAGAATATGAATGTCTTTAAAAGATTTTGTTATTTAGATCTTAGGAATGTAATGAAATACATTGTTTTATAAACACCCATTATTTTCCAAGAACCATTAACACTCTATGTTTCACCACTTTCAACAAGTTTACTCATTATCGACGATAATGGCGAGAAATTGGTGTTCTTGCTATTTGTAATGCACACGTACATATGCAGGCTTAAAAACCACAAGGGTTTGGATATGTTGTGATGCGGGTAGTTGTTTTATAAACACCCAGTGTTTTCCATTTCATTGCATTGCACATCTTTCAAACTGAAAGCATTACTTCACATTGCATAACTAATAAGTAGATGCTCATAGATAGATGACAAATTTTAAATTACAATATAGTTATTTTACATAGTCAACCTAAAAGCAGTTATGTAGTTACTTCACATTGCATAGGTAATAACTATACCCACAACTATAAGGAACTCCACTTGCGCAACCAAGTACTATTCTCAAATATATTAATTTCTTCATTCTAGAGTGATAATTGCAGCTGCCAATTGTATTTTTTGTCATGGCATTCCATGAGAGCACATTTGTTTGAGGTATTTTTTGAAACAGTTCACTGCCTTGTCTATGAAAGCATAATAGTAAGCAATAGCAAAGACAAGGCAGTGAACTGTTTGGAAAAATGGCTAAAATAAATGTGGCCTCATGGTCAATGGAATGCCATGCCAAACCATAGACAAGGAAATGAACTGTTTAAATGTATGATTGTTTATCTATGGCTTGCCACTATGTTTTGGCAAACATTCTCATCTCCCACTGTTTTTCCAAAATAATTGCAGATAGTTAGAGTGATAATTTTAGATATATGATGATAATTAGAGTGATATTTGCAGATGGAGACCCCCTAATCAAATTTTGTTAGAAAATGGGAAACACCTTATTTAACAAGCAATGTAGTTTGGCTCGCAAATATATATTGTCATCTTCAGTAGAGGTATCAACAATATATTGTGAAACTATACCCACAACTATAGGGAACTCCACCTATGCAACCAAATACTATTGTCAAAGATATTAATTCATTCATACTAGAGTGATAATTGCAACTGCCAATTGCATTTGTTTGTCATGGCATTCCAAGAGAACACATTTGTTTGAGGCATTTTTTCAAACAACTCACCACCTTGTCTATGAAAGCATATTAGTAAGCATAATAGTAAGCAACGACATAGACAAGGTAGTGAATAGTTTGAAAAATGCCTCAAAGAAATGTGGTTTCATGGTGATTGGAATGCCATGACAAGCCATAGACAAGGCAATGAATTATTTGTAAGTATGATTGCTTATTTATGGCTTATCATTGTGTTTTGGTAGACATATACTCACCTCACACTGTGTTTTCCAACTTGTAATCATATAATGCATGTATATGGTTGTTGGAAAACATTGTGTGTTTACTATCAAAGCATAATAGTAGATCTGGATTGTCAAGGCATTCCAACACCATGGTGATTGGAATGACATGACAAGCCATAGACAAGGCAATGAACTATTTCTATGTATGATTGCTTGTCTATGGCATGCCATTGTGTTTTGGCAGACATATACTCACATCACACTGTGTTTACCAACTTGCAATTGCACTATCCATTAATATGGTTTTTGGAAAACATTGTGTGTTTACTATCAAAGCATAATAGTAAATCTGGATTGTCATGGTGTTCCAACACAATGTGGGTTGGAATGCCATGACAAACCATAGACAAGGCAATGAATTGTTTCTATGTATGATTTATTATATATGGGTTGCCATTGTGTTTTGGCAGACATATACTCACCTCACAGTGTGTTATCCAACTTGCAATCATACTATGCATGTATATGATTGTTGGAAAATATTGGATGTTTACTATCAAAGCATAATAGTGAATATGGATTGTCATGGCATTGCAACACCATGGTGATTAGAATGCCATGACAAGCCATAGACAAGGCAATGAGTTGTTTTTATGTATGATTGCTTATCTATGGGTTGCCACTGTGTTTTGGCAGACATATACTAACCTCACATTGTGTTTTCCAACTTGCAATCATACTATGCATGTCTATGCTTGTTGGAAAACATTGGGTGTTTACTATCAAAGCATAATAGTAAATATGGATTGTCATGGAATTGCAACACCATGGTCATTGGAATGCTATGACAAGCCATAGACAAGGCAATGAACTATTTCTATGTATGATTGCTTATATATGGGTTGACATTGTGTTTTAGCAGACATATGCTCACCTCACATTGTGTTTTCCAACTTGCAATCATACTGTGCATGTATATGCTTGTTGGAAAATATTGGGTGTTTACTATCAAATCATAATAGTAAATATGGATTATCATGGCATTGCAACACCATGGTGATTGGAATGTCATGACAAGCCATAGACAAGGCAATGAACTATTTCTATGTATGATTGTTTATATATGGGTTGCCACTATGTTTTCCAACTTGCAATCATAATGTGCATGTATATGCTTGTTGGAAAACATTGGGTGTTTACTATCAAAGCATAATAGTAAATATGGATTGTTATGGCATTACAACACCATGGTGATTGGAATTCCATGACAAGCCATAAACTAGGCAATGAATTGTTTATATTCCTTGTCTATGGCTTGTCATGGCATTCCAAGGCCATGGTGTTGGAATGCAATGACAATCCATATTTAGAATTATGATGTGATAGATTTTTTCAACAATCCATATTTACTATTTAACCATGGTGTTGGAAGCCATGGCAATCCATATTTACCATTATGCTTTGATAGATTTTTTGCAAGCATGTGTAGGTTGTTCGAAAGAACCTATTTTAGGCTTTTAGCCATAGCAACAAGGCAATGAATTGTTTGATAGAATGCTTTGGTAGACATGTATGAAAAATTTGGTCGCATAGTGAATTGTTTGATAAAATGCCTCAAATAAATGCGGTCTCATGGTGATGGAATGCTATGAAAATCCATATTGCAGCTGCTGCAATATGGATTGTCATGGCATTTTATCACCACGAGACCAAATTTATTTGAGGCATTTGACATAGAGGAAAGACATAGCTCAACAAACTTGACTATATTCAAAGGAATTCCCTTAATGACTTCAGAGGCAGCAACATAAGGGGCACCTTAGTACACCTTGTCGCACTTGATGACTTGGTTTCTAGGGTATTCATAGGAAGGAAAAACACACCAATACAAGGTAGGACAACACAACATCATGGGGCAACACTGTTACAATACCTTTCAACACATTAGCTAACTCCATGCACCATTTTACAATGACAACACTCTAACAATGCAAACCAACAAGGAATGTTTTCAAATCCTTAATATAGATTTGGAAGCCTCTTTCAAACATTATAAAAGTGATTCCAATGGGTATTCAACACCTAGACTCATAAACATACCTTAACTTGCTTGGGTACCAACACTTACTCAATGATTATATAACCAGTCCTCTTGGAACATTCATGACCTTTTGTCATACAAGCGCCAATCTTGATATCCAACACCTTTATTAGGTCTGTAGGACCTTTAAAGACCCCTTCCCAGCAATGAATATGCATAAATAACACTTTTAGACTTAGATTTATTCAACTTTCAATTGTTGCCCCAACAATGTCATATATAGTCCTCATTGGAAAGTCATCACTTTGTTAACTAATGGCCAAGAAAGCTTCAAAACTCTTTGAACAGGTCTAAAATACCTTCATACACATTCCTTACACCTTTCACAATCACAAAAACACACCAATCTTGCTTTTGATGGCATATAGATTATCCTTTACAACCTCACCGTCTGATATATACAAAATATCATACTTACAAACCATTGGAAGCACATACAAACTCCAAGATGGGCTTCTGCAATCTTGGAACAAGATAAGGTACATAAAAACTGACCTCCACCCATTTTGGTGGTTTTCCACCGGTGGAAGGCCAAGTTACACCTTATTTTTCCCTCTCGGGTTACCTTAAGTGGGGTTTTGACAACTTTAAGGAAAACTACAATATCTTGCAAAATACTTAATGAAATTCAATACCAAAAAAACCAAATTAAATTAGATTCATGAGCCAACACAACCCAAATTATTTTAGATCAATACATGAGCCATACAAGCCGTACCAAGTGATAGAAAATGACTGCAGTATTGGAAAATCACAGAAACAAACCAGTTTTAGAAAAATGCAATAACTTTTAAAATACTTGATGAAATTTGATGCCACAAAAAGCAAAATAAAGTAGATTCACATAGCAACATGATACAATTGGTTTCATATCAATCCATGGATTTTATAGTCTATACAAAGAGACAGAATCAACTGCAACGTTGAGAAAAACACAAAAAACTTGCTTTCATTCATTCAAAAACTTAAAAATCAGTTTGCCAACACTCAACTCGACTTTTGGAAGGTGTCCTTCATTTACAACTAATCCCAAACCTTAATAACGGTTTCTTGCTTGCATGTAACTATCTCTTACTTTTTTGACAACACATCAATAGGCATAAACATTATGGAACAATGGGCAACAATGTTTCAATACTTTCCAACACATTTTGTGACTCACAAACCCTCTTGAACCAAACACTTGTTTCCATCAATGCACCACATAACAATGGCTTCATTCAAACAATGTCTTGTACTCTAAAATGAAAATGAACAACAACACAAACAAGGAAGAAACCAGCATGAACATAAGGCTCTTGATTGTCTCAGACTTGTTTCAACATAACATTAAGGTTCTCAAACTTTCAAGACTCAAACTTGTGTAATACAACATTACCAACTTATGGTTTCTTGTCACAAGGCACACACAAACCCCATCACTCAATCAACACAAGGAATGGCATGTTCATTGTATCTTTAGCCTGCACTAACTTTCAACAACATGACACAACAACTATTAGATCAAACTTCATGAGATAATGCAAGGAACTTATCAAACAATCATCATGGAGGGTTTTAGGATTGTCCCAATGAGGAAATGAAAATAGACTATCATTAATAAATTTCACAAAACAAATAATGAAGCCAATCTCTTTGGTGGGATTGAATATAATATAGTTTCAGACTTTTCCTCCAATTTTCATCAAGATCCAATAGTGGAAAATAAAGTTATGGCATTTTTCCCAAAATTGGGAACCATAGTTAGTGTCAAGACTTGTCCTCACAAAAATGGTCATAACTTATTCAAATCTCCATGAAAATGATCCAAACAAAAATAATTGAGAGCTAGAAACATATATTATTCCATACCAATTGGTTTCATCCCAATATCGTATCGTACATGACTGTACTAGCACATTTTCAGACTGCAAATCCTGGAAAACATTTATTAGAACGGGGCAGCCTTCACCAAAATAGCCATATCTCACACAAAACTCAATGAAATTTAATAAAACAAAAATTATTGTAAACTAGAAACAAATATCTTTCCACCCGTATCTTATATTCCTTGACATGAGGTCGTACCAGGCTGTACAATGCATAAATTCAGCCTGAAAACAATGTAAGACTCAGAAAATACACACAAAATTGAGGTTTCATTCATCAAACTTAAAAAAAAATGTCTCCAACCCCCCAATTCAAGTTGCAGAGGGTGTCCTTCTTCATTTACAACTGATCCCACACCTTAGTAATAGTTTCTTGCTTTCATGTAACTATCTCTTGCTTTTTTGACCAACTTGTCAAAGTTGCAAGACAACATTTTTGCACATTTGGCAACTTTTGGCAATGTTTACACTTTTAATCAAATTCCTCTAAACACTCCAAAATGAACCCATATCATTCTAAATGGTCATAAATGACCTTATTTACATAAATCGTATCAAAACAAGATAAAACCCAAAATTGATTAACATGTGCATGACGGTGCCCCTGCACAAGCATTTTATCAAACAGTCCACTATGCTACCACATTTTTCATACATGTTTATCAAATCATTCTATCAAACAGTTCACTGCCTTGCTACTATGGCTAAAGCTGGTTCTTTTTAACAAGCTATGCATGCTTGCAAAAAATCTATCAGTGCATAATAGTAAGCAACAACAAAGACAAGGCAGCGAACTGTTTGATAAAATTCTTGAAAGAAATGTGGTCACGTGGTGATGGAATGCCATGACAATCCATATTGTTGCCTTGTTGCTATATGGATTGTCATGGAATTCCATCACCATGAGGCCACATTTCTTTGAGGCATTTTATGAAACAATTCACTGCCTTGTCTATATTACCACATTTTTCATACATGCCTACCAAAGCATTTAATCAAATAGTTGAGTGCCTTGCTATTATGGCTAGAAGCCTAAAATAGGTGCGATTGAACAAGCTACACATGCTTGCAAAAAATCTATCAAAGCATAATAGTAAACCTATTAATGAAAGTCTGAAAATCCAATCACATGAACTCAATCAAGTACCCCTTAAAAGGCAATTTAATTACACTCAAGCATAGAGTAGTCATCATGATAATGGGCAACTGTTGCAGGTTTGAAGGTTAAAATTGAATAAGGAGAAGCCTATATTACTGAGATTGATACTTTTGGACAAGCATATGAAGATACACAAACTAAAAACCAGTGATTGCTTCAATAGGTTACAAAGAGATGGTTATAACAACAATATAGTATATGAGAAGGGGCATGAATCAATCGTGGGCAGTGATAAATTCATGAAGCGGCCAATAACTATGGTGAAATAGAGGTAGAGAAGACCTATGACAGTGGTATGTAATGAATAGTCATCATAAGGACAAAAAGGAAAAAAATTATTAAAGGAAACCTTTGACAATCTATGGTAGTCCCTTATGATGACAACCATGAAAAGAGGACATGCCTTGCTTCCTAGGATAGTCCTATCAATGAAATTCATTATGGCAGTTAAAAGAACAAAATTTTATTAGACAATAAAGTCAAGGACAGTATTATCCTAAAGTTGAACATAACAAAAATAAATGCTTGATGGAGTAACAACCTTAAGGATAATCATGCAAGCACTCTTCATCATCAAAGGTGTATGGTCAATAAGATGAAAAGAGTAAGTGACTATGCAATATCAAAGTATGAAAATGGAAAGTCAGACCTATGATAATGTTGTTATATGACTATTGAAAAGGTAGTTTTTCTAGAATAATAGCAGTAGCAGTCAAATAATGATGTTGTTAGTCCTTACAAAGGAAGCTAGGGTAGAGTTTGAGAAGGCATTAGGTGAGGTTTTCAAAGAACAGCTAAGAGACAACAAAATCATAATGATTGGCTCTCAAAATCAACATGACATTCACCATTCTCAAGGATAAAAAAATTAAAAAAAATGTAAGCATGGCACATTCATTCCAAAAGGATTACCACCATGATCAAGGATAATCATTCAACGATCAAAGATAACAAGTCATGGGCAGTGTTGAAAGCCAAATAGGAAGCAATGCAAAGGCCTGATATGATACAATAGTATGAATGGATAGGTATGCCAATGTTCAAGAGTGAAATGATAGAGTATAAAGAAGGAAGGAGATAGAGGAATACTGCAACACAAACATAAAACAATGGTTTTGAGAAGGATAGTGTCATGAAGCACATAAAGAGGTTTGTTATATGACAGGCAACCTTAGGGAAAATGAAATGGGGATGAGCAGTCATAAGACAGATACATATGACAATAAAATGGGCATGAACATCCATCAAAGCATTATATAAAATTGAATTTTATCAAAGGTTGCATTTACAAGTTCCCAAGTAGACTGTTGGAGTAAGTAGTAGGGGTGGTATTACATAAGTTATTGACTTGCTAAGCCAGTTAAACCAAGGAGTAGAGTTGGTTTCTGATGAGTTTAAAACCCTCGAGACACAACTAAAGGGAGTGCCTTTCCACCGGTTACAGTAAGTCACCAACCAAATATAACAAAAAGTAAACCTGTTATAAACTTTGCATAATGAACCTTGTATAGGGTTTAAGAACAAACTTGCAAGCAATAAAATAACCCAAAATAACTTCAAAAAAACTCAATGGGATTGAAAACATGTAATTGATCTGTAACCTTTGATTCTGACCATATACCTTTGATGCAGAATATTATTCTTTTGACATTGGTTTAGATCCTTGTAGAAGCATGAAGATTTCATCAACAAACACCAATCATATCTTTATGCCAAAAACCTATCCACTGAATACCTTTGAGTCACAACATCAAAATGCATTAGTCATCAAGAATAAAATGTGAATGATGAATGTCCAATGAGTACTTGTTCAATACCTCTAACTTTGTCATGAAACAACTATGTCAAACTTTTGCAACATCCATCAATACCTTTTGCACCAACACCATGTGAACAAGTAATGAATAAACAATAAGGACTTTGACATGAATATCAACAACTACTTTTCCTGTAGATCACCAAATGAATGAATAATCTCTTTGAAACCAATCCATGATAACACAATGAAGTAAATCACTCTGCATGTAGTTGGCATCAAACACATTTTGCATTACCAACTCCATTTACCTTTGACATCAAAGGCAAACAATATTAGCATAAACATGTATGAAAAATGTTGAAGTATACATAAGGCATGTGGTATGTTTTAAGTATAGAAGTAAAACACAACATTGTAACTCATACATTTGTTAGTCACAACAGTTGAGAACACTTTTCAAGCAAGAAGAGACATATTTCATGTAGAAGTTGAAAAACCAACTTCACAGTCCCCAAGAATCACCTGCCACATGCAACAGATATCTAGAACAAGCAATAAGATGTTCTATAAACCCTCAAGGAAGAATGTGCAAGCTCAAAACCAGAAAAATGATTATTGAATAATATTATAATTACAATGTGATCAATCCTTATGAGGAGATCAAGAAAACATAAAATTAGGAAACCCTAATGTGCACACTTAATAATTAATAAATAATTATTAATGTGCCTAAGTTTAGCTTAAGCAACCTAAAGGAATAAGTGACGTAATTAATTAACCAATATGATTAAATTAATTAAGTGGAATAACTTATTACTCTAACATTTCAGACTTCTGTATGAACATGTTAACACTTGAGATCTGTAAACACCAATTATTAACCTCAATTATGTCCAAGAGCTAGAAGATAATGCATGCATGAAATGAAACTAAATCACATTGAACATGGACTCTTGATATGGTTGTTGTCCTTAGTCTTTGATTACATAACCTTGAAATTTCCTTGATATTGATCTTCATATGGTATGGTGTCAATCTTGTTATAATAGATGAAGGTATGTTTGAGTTGTAGATAGATAATGATATGCAAGATTTAGAAACATGAATGACCTGGGTGGATGAAAACAAGAAAGGAATGTGACACACTGATTAGATGCAATCAAAGCATATAAATGGGTTATGAAAAGTATTATATATGCGAGGAAAGGATATGAAAGGATAGATATGGAAATGAATGGTATGGAAAGGCTATGAAGTGATCATTTTTGAGTTGTAGATAGAAAATGATATGCAAGATTTAGAAATATGAATGACCTAGGTGGATCCAAAGAATAAAGGAATGCAATGCATTGATTTGATGCAAGGAGAGCATATAAATGGCTTATGCAATGTATTCAATATGGGAGGAAAGGATATGAAAAGTTGGATATGGAAACAAATGGAATGGAAAGGCTATGAAGTGATCATTTGTTTCATCATAGAGTGGAATGAATCCCCCTTTTTTTTTGGTTATGCTTTTTGTAATCATCATAGGAAAAACTAACTTGATACACACACATAAGATCATGCCCCAATCCTCTCTCTCCTTCGTACAAAACAAGGTGTAGAGATCCTTGAGCTTCCTTAGAATGTGACAAGAAAAGAAAATATATAAAAAGATAATGATATCGATGAAGACAAGAGACAAGAGTTAAGATAAAGCACAAGTTGTCATGCATGCAATATGAAAATGATAAATATGCAAGATCGTGATAATGAAAATGCAAATGCTAAAGCATATGATAAGGACTAGTGCACAAAATAGTTGCAGGATGGAAAATATAGTGGGTTGTGACTCAATAAAACCCAAAGTTTTAGAATGTTAAAGAGTTTAGATATACTGGAATCTTCTAAATAACCAAATCACATCTTTTTGCTTGATTATCATATTTTGTAATGTATGTCACTGTTTTATACTTCCCAAACTCTATTAGTTTTTGTTTCACCTCATGTGTGCTTTCCATATGTTGACATACTGGCATACGTTGCCAGCCACCGCAATGCTGACATGAACCATCCAAGCATAGTTCCCTGTAGAATATTTGGCCATCCTCTATTTGACATAATTTTTTTGATAAGATATCTCTTGAAGATGTTGGTGGGGCTTATATGCCACAATCCTGCAAAACATCGTTGGTATGCAAATCTAAACATATAGAACGATAAACATCATAATGGTTAGAGAATTCAATATGTAGTCTACAACAACAAGCAGTATGTGTCTTATTTATCTCGACATAAAAAGGTTTAAGCATTTCAAAATATCTTTGACAAATTTGAATTTGAGGATTATCCTATTGAAATTTACCAAAAAAGTGGGTTTGAGTCGTATCCAAAAATGCTTTGAATGTGGCTCATGGATCCAACTACCAATTCTCCTTCTCACCACATCCCTTTGATTCAGAGATGGCATTGTGTTATTTTTCCGATAATCTTCAATTATTGTTCTCAATTCTTTAACAATTGGTTTATCTTTTCGTGGTAGTCTCCCTAAGAATGCCCATAATTCATTTGAATCAATGCCCTCAATTCTTTGTCGCCTTTGAGTGGCTCTTGATAAAAAATTTCTATTAATTCTCATTTGTTCACTCGTCTTTCTAATGAGACGAGCTCTCCTTGTTTGACTACTTACCAAAGTTGATGTAATGACATGTTGGGTGACATTACTATCTTTTGAGCATGAGGTCTTACCCACACTCTCATAAGCATCCATTAGATTCTTCACAATAGTTTTTCAATTGAAGCATTTGATGTTCTCAACCCAAGAGTCTTCATGATATTTCTATACTTTATACCCCGCATCATTTCAACAAATATTTGACATCTTGCGGTCTCATTTATCCTTTCAAAGAACAATTTCCAAATCTTATCAAAATATCTTCTACAAGTGTATGCTAGAATCTTACCTTCCATGTGTTGCAAAATATCCTCATCAGTATTAATCAAATGCTTTGTCTTTCTATGTAAAATTCTAGGTGGTGTTCTCCTAGGTACATACTCCTCAACATTAGGAATTTCACCAATATTCAAGTGAGGTGGGCTAGATTGCGTTCCTTTGATCAAGGGTGGAATAGACGACATACCTTGAGGTTCACATGGGGATGATGGCGTACCTTCTTCATCAAATTTGAGTGATGATGTACTCTCAACTTGAGATGTGGTGGATGGTGTCCCTTCATATTCACTTGCGGTAGATGGTGTCCCTCCATATTCACTTATGGTAGATGGTTTCCCTCCATATTCACGTATGCTTAATGGTGTCCCTTCATATTCACTTGTGGTAGAGGGTTTGTCTCCAACTATGGTATTCAAATTTGTCTTAGCACGATGCTTTTACATTTGTTCCCTTTGTGTTGTCAATGCCTTTTCTCTTTTTGATGGTTGAGGTTCCTCTTCAATTGGCTTATTTTCGTCAATCATATCCAATTTATTCTTCTCACAATATGTCCTCATACGGTCTTTATGTTTTTATTTATTGGTTTCATACTCTTCATTTGTTGGTTTATTCCTTGTTCATTTCCTCAGCATGACAAACAATTTTACCTGTAGCATGGTAATGACACAAATATTAGTTCCTAAAAAATGAATCCATAAAAATAAATGAAATATATGTCATTTAAGGCTTCATACAAAATACTCACAATCATCCTATAGAAGAGTATTTCTAGCATAGACAAAGGTCACATGAATTTTTTCGATGGAGTGCCTTAAACAAATGTGGTAATGTGGCATATCATGATTGCAAGATACGCTCAAAATGGAAGCATGGACAAGGCATGTTTATTGTTTGACAATAATGTTTCGTAGACATGTATGCAAAATGTGGTAGCTTTGACAAGCTAGTGAGCTATCTAGCTTTCCAATGTAGTAGGGTTGACAAGGTATGGGCAACGTATGCCTCATAGAAATGGGGTCTCATGGTAATAAGCTTGCAAATGTTCCACTAGCTTGCCAATGTGGTAGGGTTGAAAAGGTAGGGGCAGCGTATGCCTCATAGAAATGGGGACTCACGATGATATACATTAGCAAGCTATGGGCTCACTAGCTTGCCAATACAATAGGGTCGACAAGGTAGGGGTGGTGTATACCTCGTAGAAATGGGGACTCACAGTGATGATTTCCAATGATCCACTAGCTTGCCAATGCGGTAGGGTTGACAAGGTAGGGGTAGTGTATGCCTCATAGAAATGGGGTCTCATGGTGATATACATCACCATGAGACCCCATTTCTATGAGGCATACACTACCCCCACAATGATATACATCGCCGTGAGACCCCATTTCTACGAGGCATACATTGCCCCTAAGACCCCATTTCTATGAGGCATATGTTGCCCCTACCTTGTCAACCCTACCACATTGGCATCACATCATCGCGAGACCCCATTTCTATGATGCATACATTGCCCCTACCTTGTGAACCCTACCACATTGGCATCACCATGAGACCCCATTTCTATGAGGCATATGTTGCCTCTACCTTGTCAACCCTACCGCATTGGCAAGCTAGTGAGCTCACTAGATTTCCAATGCTCCACTAGATTGTCGATGCGGTAGGGCTGACAAGGTAGGGGCAACGTATGCCTCATATAAATGGGGTCTCACACATCACCGTGAGACCCCATTTCTATGAGGCATACGCTGCCCCTACCTTGTCAACCCTACCACATTGGAAAGTTAGTGGAGCATTGGCAAGCTAGTGAGCTCACTATCTTGCCAATGCAGTAGGGCTGACAAGTTAGGGGCAGCGTATGCCTCATAAAAATGGGACTCACGATGATATACGCATTGGCAAGCCAGTGAGCTCACTAGCTTTCCAATGCTCTACTAGCTTGCTAATGTGGTAGGGTTGACAAGGTAGGGGTAGTGTATGCCTCATAGAAATGGGGTCTTCACCATGAGTCCCCATTTATATGAGGCATACACTCACCCTACCTTGTCAACCCTACTGCATTGACAAGCTAGTGAGCCTCTAGCTTGCCAATGCTCCACTAGCTCGCCAATGTGGTAGGTTGAAAAAGTAGGGGTAGCATATGCCTCATAGAAATGGGGTCTCATGGATCACTGTGAGACCCCATTTCTATGAAGAATACATTTCCCCTACCTTGTCAACTATACCGCATTGGCAAGCTAGTAAGCCCTTAGCTTGCCATTGTTGTAGGGTTGATGAGGTATGGGCAGTGTATGCCTCATAGAAATGTGTTGCCCCTATGTTGTCAACTCTACCGCATTGGCAAGCTAGTGAGCCCCTAGCTTTCCAATGCTCCACTAACTTGCCAATGTGGTAGGGTTGACAAGGTAGGGGCAACGTATGCCTCATAGAAATGGGGTCTCACGGTGATGTATCCACTAGCTTGCCAATGTGGTAGGGTTGACAAGGTAGGGACAGCATATGCCTCATAGAAATGGGGTCTCACTGTGAGACCCCATTTCTATGAGGCATACACTGCCCCTACCTTGTACATCACCATGAGACCCCATTTCTACAAGGCATACACTGCCCCTACCTTGTTGTGAGACCCCATTTCTATGAGGCATACACTACCCCTACCTTGTACATCACCATGAGACCCCATTTCTATGAGGCATACATTGCCCCTACCTTGTCAACCCTACTACATTGGCAAGCTAGTGAGCCCCTAGCTTGCCAATACTCCACTAGCTTGCTAAAGCGGTAGGGTTGAAAAGCTAGGGCCAACATATGCCTCATAGAAATGGGGTCTCACAGTGATTTATATCACCATGAGCCCCCATTTCTATCACCGTGAGACCTCATTTTTATGAGGCATACACTACCCCTACCTTGTCAACCCTACCGCATTGTCTTGTGGAATGCCATGATTGCAAGATAGGTTGCACCTTTCCCCATGTTGCTAACTTAGCTTTGAATAAAGAGTCTTAAAACAATGGAGAGAATGGTTAGAATCCCTTGTAGGTAGACTAATCAAGGAGGCATTTAAAATATATCACAACATAAGTGATGAGGTAAATTTAGAAATAGAGATGAAAACCAAAATAGATTCAAAGATCTATCGATGTGGGAGGAGTATATTCCAATTTTTTAGAGACATGTATGGAAAATTTGGTAGCATAGACAATGCAATCAACTGGTTGATAAAATTAACATCACCATGAGACCCCATTTCTTTGAGGCATTTCTTCAAACAACCGATTGCCTTGTCTATGTTGTTTGATAAAATGCTTTGGTGGACATGTATGGAAAATTTGGTAGCATAGACAAGGAAATCAACTGCTTGGTATAACGGTTTGACAAAATACCTCAATGAGATATGTCCTCATGGACTAGAATGATTGTAGGATATGCACAAAAAAGATGTATTGAAAAGGATTTAGAAAATTTCAAGCATATGCAAATTGTAGGTGTAAAACCAAATTCAACTACATTTTCCAACATCCCCCATGCCTATACCAATTTGAAAGCTTTGGAGAGTGGTATGCACATCCATAGCAAATGATTGAGAAATGATCTATTATTTGACTTCCTTATAACTTTTGTTATATATATGCGTATACAAAACGTGGAAGCATACACAAGGTAAGTCAATTGTTTAACAAAATGCCTCAAAGAGATGTGGTTTAAAAATTTAGTTGGCAAGTGTAAAGAACCGTGTAATTTAAAATGTGCATTGACAAGCTAAGGTTATAATGAAAAATAAACAATTTGATCAACATGGAATATGCAAAATAACAAAAATCAAAGCAAGCCAAAATATAATGAAATAAAATGTGTAAAGACTTCACCTACCTAAAAAGCCAGAGTTTCAAATGGAGGATTTCAACCTAATTATGTAGCCTTTGCTTCTTCTTTCTTCAAACTCCTCAACAATTTGACTTTTAAAAAAGATTGTTTCCCTCCAAACTTCATTTGTATATCACTCTTGCATGGAATTCAAACTTGAATTGATATTATATGCCTTTCAACATGAAAACTCTGCTATTTAATGCAAAGGTGGTGGAAAGATCATGAAAAAGGTGATGGAATATGAAAAACATGAATGCACACATCACAAAATCATCAAAAAGCTTTATTTTTGTCAAACCATGTGCAAAACCAGGAGAATATGCAGAATGTGGGTCTTGAGATCACATATATATTGGGTTGTTTATCATTTTAGAGAAAGACAAAACACGCTCACGTTATAATGCGAGCACGTTATAATGCAGGCACGTTATAATGCGAGCATGTTATAACGCAAGCACATTATGTTTTGTTAAAATAACGGCCATATCTCTACTACTTCAAAATGTGCTCGCATTATGAGAAAGTTAATTTTATATATGTTTCTTTTCTCTCTCTTTCTCTCTATCCTCTACCCTTAAACCCTTAAACCCTCTACCCTCTACCCTCTATCTCTCTCCCACTCCCTTCCTCTCTCTCTCACCCTACCCCCTCTCCCTTTCTTGAGTCTATCTCTCTCACTCACTCACTCACTCCTACTATCTCTCTCCCTTCTACCCTTAACCCTTAAACCCTCTATCTCTCTCCCACTCCCTCCATCTCTCTCTCTCTCTCACTTAAGACTCTCACTCCTACCCCCTCTCCCTCTCTCAAGTCTATCTCTCTCACTCACTCCTATCTCTCTCCCCTCTAACCTTAACCCTTAAACGTTGTACCCTCTATCCCACTCACTCTCTCTCTCTCTACCCTCTATCCCACTCAATCCAATACCATAAACCCTCAACCCTCAACCCTCAGCCCTTAAACCCTCTACCCTCTACCCTAAACCCCAAACACTAAACCCTTGAACCCTAATCCCTCAACCCCTAACCCTCTACCTTATACAATGGACCCTCAACCCTATACCCTAAACCCTCAACCCTTAGCCCTTAAACCCTCTACCCTAAACCCTAAACCCTTAAACCCTAATCCCCCAACCCCTATACCCTCTACCCTATACAATGGACCCTCAACCCTAATCTCTCAACCCCTATACCCTCCACCCTATACAATAGACCCTCAACCCTAGTCCCTCAACCCTATACCCCTATATCCTCTACCCTATAAATTAGACCCTCAACATTAATCCTTCAACCATGTACCCTCAAACCTACACCCTAAACCCTCTATCCTCAATCCTAAACCCTAAACCCTAAACCCTTGAACCATAAACCATTAAACCTTCAACCCTCATCCCTCAACCCTATACCTTTAACCCTCAACCCTTAAACCCTCAACCGTCGACCCTTAAACCCTAATTCCTCAACCCCTATACCCTCTACCCTATACAATACACCCTCGACCCTCAGTTCCCTAAAACCTAAACCCTAAACCATTAAACATGTTGGTTAACAGGTTTGTCACCTAACTCTATTTTCTATCGCCCATGAAGATGACAAATGTAACAATAGTTGAACCGATATAATGAGATTTCATATCGATTATTTGATTATTTTACAAGGTGGCAACTACTTTCTAAGATATTCAATGAATAGAACTTGAGATGGATTTTAACCAAA
The DNA here is from genome assembly GCA_007115665.2 of Sequoiadendron giganteum. Lineage (NCBI taxonomy): Eukaryota > Viridiplantae > Streptophyta > Pinopsida > Cupressales > Cupressaceae > Sequoiadendron > Sequoiadendron giganteum. Next base: position 12,062,313 of record VCHN02000014.1, read on the forward strand.
AAGCAAAGAAAGGTGTTGCTTTTAACTAGAAAGCTTTGAAAGGCATAGCAATATCTAAATATAAACCAAAAGTGCAAATACTTTAACCATTTCCAGAACTAATAAAATTCTTCAACTGAACTCAAAATGTTGCTATAAACATTCATTCAATAGCAACACAATCTGTCAAACGTTCACAACATCAACATAGATAATCATTGACAATATATCCAAGATAAACAGAATAAATCCATACACCACAACTCAAAGATTATGCCTGCATGAACTTCACCATATGAGTTTTCTATATTGAAAGATAACTGCAAAAACTTAAAAAACATAAAGAGTTTGTTCTAATGAGGAAAATCAAATTTTTGCCCAAAAGATCCTAACTGCATTGGCTAAGCCCATATTTAAAGCATAACCAATTGTCTTTGATAATATTTTCTTGAGAACAACTATACCCCATAATAAAAATAGTTCTTAACTTAAAAGAGCCAAAATTAAAAGAAGTATCATGAAAATATAAAAATAACTATGCATCATTTCTTTCCACTTCATCGCCTTCATCTTCTGAAACTTCAACTGCTTCTTGCTCCAGCAACTTTTCCTATATTTTCATCCTAGCCCTATAATCATGATACCTGGTGACAATTGCAAATATATCCTTGCTCTCGGGCATTGTAGTAATCTATAATTTGGTTTTCCATTTGGCTAAAGCAATATCAGATTCAACCAATGCCTCAAAACTTCTATTCTCTTCAGATTTATAAGAGTTTAGATGAATCTGCAATCTACCGAGATTTGAGAAGGATTCCCACATCACTGTGGTAGGATCATCTATTTCCTTGTTGAATGTCTCCCTAAATTTCAAAGAAACCTCCTTCATATCCAGAATCTTTTCATCAAACTCATCAGTAATTTCCACATCCAGATTATGACAACTATCTTTAATCTCCATCAACATTTCAAAGTATCGTTCAAGTGTTTTATTAATTTTGCCCACTAGATTATCATAAATATTCAGTTTCCACTCTGATGAATTAGACCAAGAAGAGTCCATCTCTTTAGGATCATTCACAATTTGCTCACAAATTAATGTTGCTCGATCCATTGAAATTAATTCTTTCACTTCCTGAGAGAGAACATAGAGGTTGGTTTGATCCTTTCTAACTTGTTGAAGTTATACCACCAATTCTTTCCTTTTATTACTAACCCGAGCGTAGATGAGCATAGATTTACTGATAAAGAAGATAGCTTCCTGAGACATATTATCAGTCCATTCACTGGCTGCTCTAGAGTAACTCAGATTCTTTTTTATTTGTTGAATGGAAAGCATATTAATACCCTCTACTTGAGAACTTGAGGCTCCATTGGGTGCTGGAGGAGTAACCATGGAAGAGATAAAGTTACCCAAAGCAAGGACTTGAGATTGTAGCTTCACCTTCTCTTTTATCTCTTCCTTCACTCTCTTAATCAAAGCATTAACTAAATAATTGGTGTGCTATACATCACCTTCAAGTGTTGGAAGCCTCATATCAACATGTGTAATCTTGTAATTTACCTTTGTTATTTCATTATCACCTAACTCCATAGGATCGACAATTTCTAACACTTGATTTCCAAAAGTAGTATCAATCAACATCCTTGACATCCTTTGAGCTTTCTTAGGTTTTGCAGAACCCTGAAGCAACTTTGTGACTGTATCTACTTCAACTGTCATAGTAGGAGTATACTTTCTCTTCTTCTCTACTGCCTTTTTAACCATCTTGGGGAGGCTTCTACTAAACTAGAATCTTTATTTCCACTAGTAGTTTCACGAGGGTTACCATGAGTAATTGGTGAATTCACAATCGAAGAAGTGGGCATCTCACACAAAGGAGGAAAGATATTATCTTCAAAAATCTGCTAGAAAATAGCTTCAGAATCTGCAAGCACAGATTTCACTTGACTGGCCTTCTTCTTAGGGGTTGGAGAGGGCATATTATCTTGTTCACAGACTAAATTCAACTTAGTTGTTTCTTTTGGCTTCTCACCATCACCTCCTGACTGTGAATTTTCACTAGAAGATCTAGTAGCCAGTCTCCCCAATGATATACTCACACCGGATGTTGGTGTAGACCCCTGTTCATTTTTCTGCAACAACCTAGGCTCCTGAGCAAAGCTAACAACCTGCCACCATTTTCCATCCAACTAGTCCCGAGTTCATTTAAGTAATGGAGTGGCACATAATGTCATATCAAAGACCTCATTCTTATTCCGATTGACCTTAGGGTGAGACTTATTGGGCAATTTTTCATATTCGGGATCCGTGACCATCGAATCCTCTGTCACATCTTCAGGAATTTGAAATGAGAGATAAAAGACCTGTATTTGTTTTAGGGTTAGTCTCGTATAATCCTTTTTCAAGACTTCATTCTCATCGACACAATCTTCCCAGAAGTCCTCAATAGACGGGAGGTGATAATATGAATTCCCTCCATACAAATTTTGCTTCATGAAACCCTTACTATCAAATTTGGCTCTCATTGGCAAATACTGGAGATTATATTGTTTCAGGACTTCCTCAACTCCCCTATCCATCTGATTAATCTTGTACAAAAAATAAGGAGTCATCAATGGGAAAGCATATGCCTTTTTCCCCATGCTTGCATACTTAATATTAACTGTGGACATTTGCTGACAAACTTCCAGGAACACTAGTAAATCTTTAGGATACCTGGGCAATTTCAATGGGGCTTTCTCAAAACCCCCAATTCTCAAATAGGAAAATTTATCAAATTGAACATAAAAAGTCCCAAACTTTGACACAAGAGAAACTGATTCAGGAGAGAAACACATTTTTGGGTTTCCATCTAGCTTCCTCGCAACCTCCATTTAAAAGGCATCATTAACATGATAGAAATCCCTCATTCCAAATTATTTAGTAAACTGCGGATAGAGCTTATACATAGGCATGTCTGGAGTTGGGGGCCCTCGTGGTTCCAACCTAGGCCGTAAAGACCTCTGACTAGCTACAATGTATATCAAGCAGGAACACATACGAAAAGTAGCAGTCTTGTGGAAATTAATTAATTGCTCATTCAAATGGAAGCAAATAATTTCAACCCAATTAATAAAAATATTCTCATCACTGATTGTCAAGATAAATCAACACATCCAATCCTCAAATAATTTAATTTGTGCGCTTCCAAATACACGATGCAACAAAGCAATAACATCTGCAATTTCCTCTTTGAAATGCATTCTTTTAAGTTTGGTAGGCAGTTGTGACTTACCTTTCCTTTCTGACTTCAACCAGGTTTTGGCCATGGAATTTCTACACTAGTCTTCATTCATTATGAAGAAATCCCCAGCCATGGCCACAATCATGTCTTCCATAGGTTCCCTTTCCAGAATCTTCAATGCACGAGAAACAACTTTAGGAGAAATCTTTGCAATTACAGTCCCATCTGCGGCTTTAATCTCTCATGTTTCCAGAATGTATCTTCTCGCACATGCACCTATCAGGTCCACACTAATCATATCTTTTTGAAATCCTCCAACATGAGCTAGCCCACTTTCCAACAACTTTACATCGACCTTAGACCTTTCGTTACTCTCCAAACGTGCCCAAAATTCTTCCAACTTAAAAGGTCTGAGATGAGCATCCCTTACATTGAGCCAACGATTTCCAATTTCGGATTGCACGAGCTCTCAACGCAAAAAGAAGCACACATATACCAGGAGAAGTAGTTGCAGAAGAAATAAATGCAGCTGAAAAACTTAGAGAAAATTTTGCCACCTCAAGTTATGTCATAGATAGGATGTGCATTTGGTGTTGCATTAATATGGTACTTTATTTTAATCCTCATAAGAAGAAACCCAAAGATTTGTGCACATTTTGAAGACTCTTGACAAGACATCTCCAACTTGTACCATACACATCTTTAAATGAATTGACAATGCTTCAAAAGAAGCGAAAACAATATGTCATCCAGTTGTGGAATATTGAAACTTTAGAACCAGAGTCGGAAGTGAGTTTACAAAAACTTTCAACTTTTCAACTACACAAGATAGATAACCCTATAAACACACTTGATGCTAGGAAAGGGACCAAGTCGGGCTATCGGGTGGTTAGAGAACTTACGAACCCCGCGACAAGGTTAGGAAACATTAGACGCCAGTGACTTAGGTTACAAAACTTAGAGAGGTCATGATAAGAGGTTGGGAATTTGGAGAATTTTGCGACAAAGGCACAAGACAATAGACCCAGATGAGGTGAAAGACTTAATACCCTATAAAATGAAATTTTAAAATAGCATAATAAAATGATACCTAAAGGTAACAAAACCCTAAACCCTCTACTCACAACCCTCGTTGATATACCCTAGACCCTCAACCCTCAACCCTTAATCCCTAAACCCTCTACCCTCTACCCTAAACCCTAAACCCTTAAACCCTTAAACCCAAGTAAACTCTCTACCCTAATCCCTCAACCCTCAACCCTTAAACCCTAATCCATCAACCCTTATACCCTCTACCCTACACATTGGACACTCAACCCTCAACCCTAATCCCCCAACCCTATACCCTCGATCCTCTACCATCAACCTTAAACCCTCAACCCTTAAACCCTAAACCCTTAAACCCGCTACCCTCTACCTTTATCTTATACATTAAACCCTCAAACCCTAAAACCTCGACCCTGATACCCTCTATCCTTATTGGACCCTCAACCCTAATCCTTCAACCATATGTACCCTCAACCCTATACCCTCAACCCAATACCCTAAACCATCAACCCTATACCCTCAATTCTTAACTCTTTACCCTATACATTGGATCCTCAACCCTCATATATTTTTGTCCCTCCCTCCTCTCCTCTCTATCTAAATTCTCCCTCCATCTCTCCATCCATCCATCTCTCCATCTCTACCCTAATCCCTCAACCCTTAAACCCTTAAACAATCAACCCTAAACCCTAAACCCTCAATCCTCAATCCTCAGCCCTTAAACCCTCTACCCTCTACCCTCAACCCTTAAACCCAAGAAAAATCTCTACCCTCAACCCTCAACCCTTAAACCCTAATCCCTCAACCCCTATACCCTCTACCCTATACATTGGACCCTCAACCCAAATCCCTTAACCCTATACCCTTAATCCTCTACCCTCAACCTTAAACCCTCACCCCTCAACCCTTAAACCTTATACTCTCTACCCTCTACCCTATACATTAAACCCCCAACCCTTAAACCCTAAAATCTCAACCCCTATACCCTCTACCCTTTACATTAGACCCTTAACCTCATCCTTCAACCATATACCCTCAAAACTATACTCTAAACCCTCTACCCTAAACCCTAAACCCTTTAACCCTAAACCCTTGAACCTTCTACCCTCTACCCTCAACCCTCTACCCTCAACCCTATACCCTCAACCCAACACCCTAAAACCTAAACCCTAAAATCTAAACCCTCAACCCTTAAACCCTCAACCCTCTACCCTCTACCCTCTACCCTATACATTAAACCCTCAATCCTCAATTCTCAACCCTCAACCCTCAAAACCTATACCCTCTACCCTATACCCTATACCCTATACATTGGACCCTCAACCCTAATCCTTCAACCACGTACCCTCAAACTTATACCCTATACCCTAAATCCTAAACCCTCAACCCTAAAACCTTAAACCCTAAACTCTTAAATCTTCTACACTCTACCCTCATCCCTCAACCCTATACCCTCAACCCAATACCCTAAACCACCAACCTTATAGGTCCTCAACCCTATACCCTCAATTCTCAACCCTCTACCCTATACATTGGATCCTCAACCCTCATATATCTTTGTCCCTCCCTCCTCTTCTCTCTTTCTCTCTATCTCACTTATCCCTCCATCTCTCACTCCCTCCATCCCTCCCTCTCTACCCTAATCCCTCAACCGTGTACCCTCAACCCTTAAACCCTTGAACACTCAATCTTAAACCTTAAACCTTAAACCCTTAACCCTCAACCCTTAAACCCTCTACCCTCTACCCTCAACCCTCAACCCTAATCCCTCAATCCTAATCCCTCAACCCTTAAACCCAAGTAAACTCTCTACCCTAATCCCTCAACCCTCAACCCTTAATCCCTAATCCCTCAACCCCTATACCCTCTACCCTATACATTGGACCCTCAACCCTAATCCCCCAACCCTATACCCTCAATCCTCTACCATCAACCTTAAACCCTCAACCCTGAAACCCTAAACCCTAAACCCTTACACCCTCTACCCTATACATTAAACCCTAAACCCTCAATTCTCAACCCTCGACCCTTAATCCCTCAATCTTCAACCCTCAATCCCTAAACCCTCAACCCTGATACCCTCTACCCTATACATTAGATCCTCAACCCTAATACTTCAACCATATGTACCCTCAACCCTATAGGTCCTCAACCCTATACCCTCAATTCTCGATCCTCTACCCTATACATTGGATCCTCAACCCCCGTATATCTTTGTCCCTCCCTCGTCTTCTCTCCTTCTCTCTATCTCACTTCTCCCTCCATCTCTCTATCCATCCATCCCTCCCTCTCTACCTTAATCCCTCAACCCTTAAACCCTTAAACACTCAACCCTAAACTCTCAACCCTGAGCCCTTGAACCCTATACCCTCAACCCAATATCCTCTACCCTCAACCCTAATCCCTCAACCCTTGAACCCATAAACCCAAGAAAACTCTCTACCCTAATCCCTAAACCCTCAACCCTTAATCTCTCGACCCTTAAACCCTCTACCCTCAACCCTCAACCCTCAACCCTTAAGCCCTAATCCCTCGACCTCTATACCATCTACCCTATACATTGGACTCTCAACCCTAATCCCAAACCCTATACCCTCATCCTCAACCCTTAAACCATCTACTCTCTACCCTCTACCATATACATTAAACTCTCAACCCTTAATCCCTAAACCCTCAACCCTTAAACCCAACACCCTCAACCCTTATACCTTCTACCCTTTACATTGGATCCTCAACCTAATCCTTCAACCATATACCCTCAAACCTATACCCTAAACCCTAAACCCTAAACCCTTTAACCCTAAACCATTAAACCTTCTACCCTCAACCCTCAACCCTCAACCCTTGTCCCTTAACCCTATACCGTCAACCCAATACCCTAAACCCTCAACCCTTAAACCCTCTACCCTCTACGCTATACATTAAACCCTCAACCCTTAATCTCTCAACCCTCAAACCTTAAACCCTAAACCCTCAACCTCTATACCTTCTACCCATTACATTGTACCCTCAACCTAATCCTTCAACCATATACCCTCAAACCTATACCCTAAACCCTCTACCCTCAACCCTAAATCCTTAACCCTTAAACCTTCTACCCTCTACCCTCTACCCTAATTCCTAATCCCTCAACCTTATACCCTCAACCCAATACCCTAAAAAATCAACCCTATAGGTCCTCCACCCTAATTCATTTACCCTATATCCTCAACCCCTATCCCTTTCTCTCAATTTATACATCTCATCTCTCTCTCTCTCTCCCTCCCTCTCTCCTACCCTCTCTAATTATCTCTATCTACCCTCTCGCTCAATCAATCCCTACCACTCTCTCTTGCTCCTTGTATATCTCTCTCTCTATCTCCCTCCCATTGCCTCTCTATCACTCCCTCCCTCTCCCTCTTTCTTAGGTATCTCCCTCCCACCCCCTCTCTCAGGTCTCTCCCTCTAGCACGCTACTAAGGTAACTCTCTCTCTCCCCCCTCTCTCTATCTATCCCTCCTACCCTACCTACATAAGTCCCTCTCACTCCACCCCCCTCTCTCTGGTCACTCCCTCCCACACCCTCTCCCTCTCTCAGGTCTCTCACTCTCACACTCCCTCTCTCTCCCATTCCCTCTCTCTCACACTCCGTCTCACTAACTATCTCTTAAGTCTCTCCCTCTCACCCCCTCACACTCTCAAGTCTCTCCCTCTGGCACCCTACCTACACAACTGTCTCTTTCTCTCCCTCTCCCTCTCCATCTCTCTCTCCCCCTCTCTCTCTCCCTCTATCTCCCTCACAATTCTCTCTCTCTATCCCTCCCACCCTACCTAGCTAATTACCTCTCACTCCAACCCCTTCTCTCCCACTCCCTCTCTCTTAGACTCTCCCTTCCACCCCATCCATCTCTCAAGACTCTCTCCCTACCTCTCTCTCTGGTCTCTCCCTCGCTCTCTCCCTCCCACCCTACCTATACAACTCTCTCTCTCTCTCTCTCTCTCTCTCTCTTAAAATTCTCCCTCCCTCTTTAGACATACATAAATGCATACATACTAGCATAATACATATGTACATAAAATCCTACATACATACAAGCATACATGTACATATGTAGATACAATCTTACATACATATAGGCATACATACATACATACATACATACATTGATACATACATACATACATACATACATACATACATACATATATGCATGCATGCATACATACATGACATACAAGCATACATGTACACACAAACATACAAATATATAAACATACATTCAATAGAGTAGCATTTAACATAGAGAAAGACATAATGCGAGCATGTTATACTGTACTCATGTTATGTCTTGCTAGACATGTCCCGCACAAACACAAAAACAATGTCAAAACTAAGATATAACACAAGCGCGTTATAACGTGCTCGCGTTATAACACGCTCTTGCTTTGGGAATCCCCAAACCTTAGGCTTGGTATTTTCCTTGGAATACCAACCCAAAGGCTTAAAAGGCCTTCCCAACTACCAAAGACATGTTTTTGAAAATTCTATAATATTTCACATAATCGGGTTCGTGCTCACCGTCAGGATTGCGCGTGTTTCAATTTTAAACAAATCGAACCTAGGGTAATGTTAGGCTCTCTTTTAGCTATTCAACAATGTAATTTTTTTCACTTTTTGACAATGTTAAGCCTTTCATCTATAATTTATTTTGTTTGTGTGTCTCTTTTTTGGCAAAAAGTAGTGTTTGGTATTTTTTTGCTATAAATTAATCGTTCATCAAAATTTTAAATAAATTATATTTTAAGAAATTAGACTCCATTCTACAATTTTAAAAAAAAAATCAATTAGTTTCCAAAATTTGTAGGGGTAACATGGCCAAAATTCTATTTTTCAAGAAGTGCCCACTTTGAAAATTAATAAAAAATCAAATATTCATTAAAAAATTATCAAAAAAATCATGCACCAACTACATACTGCTAGCTAATTTATCACTGGAGAGATTTTAAAAATACTAAAAAAAGGTCACTGTGCTAGGTACGCACAAAAGTTGCTATGTTATTTTTTTCTGACAAAATAAACACCAATTTTTGTGCATCCCTCTTTTGAACCCCTTAGTCTCAACCATTTTCAAAATAAATTAGTAGTTTAGAAAGAAAACTTAGAGCACTATGATCCTTGTTTTTGTTGTATCTCAAAAATTTGAGTGTAACTATCCTCAATTTCACGTCCAAGGTCAGTATTTCTTGATTTCAGAAAAAAAAAAGAAAAAAAAAAAAGAAGAAGAAGAAGAAGAAGAAGAAGAAGAAGAAGAAGAAGAATTAGGTGGCCACTTAAGCCCCCTTTTGGCCCCCCATCTTTTTGCACTTACCCCCATAAAGTTTTGCATTATTCTCCTCTCAAGATTAGTGTAGGAAGTTGTTTCACTACCTTAGCTTCCTTACAGTACAATGGGGTGGACTTATGGGTGCCATATTGTTTTCTGACATGGATCCACATGTAGACACTAAAATTATTTCACCTAACTCTAATCATTGTTATATCATTCCCTAATCATTACTCTCATTAGTTCACAATAGTATTAATTATTCCTTATTCATTAATCTCATTAGTTCAAAATAGAACAAATTATCATTTATTAATCAATAATATTATCACTTGATTTTCATTTATCATTTAATTATTACTATAATTTATCCATTTAATTAAATGATATCTAATTATTCATTTTCAAATAAATTATATGTTCATCCATTAGTTAACACATTCTTCTTTGATTAGTTAACTTTGTCTTGTTTTGGAATCTCAAAAGATTCCCTCCTCAATTAACTCGGTCTTCATTTAAAAAATTATTCACTCACCAATCAACTCTATCTATGAATGAATACTTATTCCTTACAATAATCCATAAAATAAATTTAATAATTCATATTATCTCTTCATTAATTTGAAATGATAAGCTTCCAATTTATAGTTGAGTTGACTACTCAACCTCTTTAGTTAGCTTAGGAGTTTGATCTCATCTTCATCTCCTAGTGGATTTTTTTATGGAAGTATGAAAATGTAATCAACCCCTCATCATTTTTTATAAATAATTATTATACAATTCTATAATGTAAAAATACATCCTCATTGAAATCGTGTTATGTTGTTGTGTTACATCCACGTTCTAATAGCTAAATCAACTTACAACTTTCAAGGTTTGCATTGAAATGGTTAGACTAAGATGAGAATTTGATTTTTATTTATGCTTTCAAGTTTGTTTGATTTGATTGCACACACCAACATTAGGGATCATTAATCTTGGAGGCCTCATCTTGGAGGAACTTGGGTGGTGTGTAAGTGGTAGTTCTCTACTCCCTGCCTTTAGTTTTTCATTATTATGATATATTGTAAAATGTGTATTTTAGGACCATTAAGTCCTCTCATATAATTGTAATAATATTCACTTATCTTTTACGTATTCGAGTGTGATCCTTACGTTTTGGGAAGTAGCCTCTATCTTGTAATTATGTTTTAAATTCATTTATTTACATATTGCAATATTTGTAAGCAGGATCTATGAGACCTTTGTAAATTTACTATATAATTATACTTTTATATAATTTATGATGTGGATAATTTTACATCTATGTTTAGAATACAACCTTATAAAGGAAATTATTATTGTAATCATTTTGTATTTTTTACCTCTCCTTATGAGGCTATTGATATGCTTTTAACACTCAAATCTTATTAACTAGGCATGCTTGGATTAAAGTATTATATGTTCTAATCATATTTATGGATATTTATGGGTGAATTTATATTTTATTATCATAATGGTTGAATTCCCTATTGTTGAGATCGGTTTACAACTTGGTGCACGAGTTTCAAGGTCTCCTTGGCTTCGATGACGGTCGTCCTTCAAGGCGTGGGGAAGCTCGCCTCCCCCGCACAAGTTTTTTCTTTTGGTAAGCACCCTACTATACCCCTTTCTCATGGCCATTTGTTGCTATGTCATTTGTGCCAGGGGTTCTACTTTGTTTTTTGTGGGGTGTGTTTGTTTCTTGTGTGTGTGTGTCGGGTCACATCTTGGCGTTGGATGTTCCATTTCTTCGTTGTCAAGGGTTAACTCTCCTTTATGGAGGGGAGTACGATACATCCCGCCCCTAATCTTAACATTGATGGGTATGGCGGTAAACAAAGATCCTATGTCAAGTCATTTAAGGAGGCCCTCTCAGACCCCATGTTCACAACAGTTCAAGGTTCAAAGTTCTCTATTTCTGAAGATGGCGGAAAGGAGGTCCAAGGGGAAGGTAAGCACCCATCTGATAGCCCTAAGGACTTCTTCTTGCATCCAAATGTTGAAATGAAAGAAACAATCACTAATGAAAGGAGTAGGCTGAAAGATATTGCAATTTTTTTAGCGGTTGTAAATGTTAACAAATTCCTAGCAAGGAAATTTTTTGACTCTTGGTTTATCAATGTTTGGCAAATGAAATTCAATATCCAAGTTTCTTATTGTAGATTACTTTTGTGATCCTAATAAAGTGTTGCTTCCTAAATGTGAGAGATGTTAGATAAAACTAATAGTGCAATAAAGAAAAACAACAAGATAATAGGGCACCTCAATGATTAGCCTAAGAAGATGAACAATATGAAAGCAAGATAAACAAGTAAATTGCTGTTATACCTTCATGTTGTTGCTTCCTTGGTTGGCCCTTGATGTTGAATTCTTGTGTGCTCCTTGGATGGCAATGAAAATGAAGTGGGTGCAAGATGAATTGATGCAATATGGATGCTAAAATAGATGAGAGATTGAATGGAAATTTTGCAAGAGTTTGTTTGGCAAAGACTTGATCCTCTAAAATGAAGGAATTGAAGGGGTATTTATAGGCCAAATTGAATTCTCTAGAGAATTCAACGGTTGGGATTGATCCAACAAAGATCAAGATGAAGGGCTATGGTGAGTTGAGGACTCACAAGCCCTCACATCTTGACATGTGGAAGGTGAGATGTCTTAAGGTGGAGTGATGTGGAAATGAGGTGGAAGAGAAGGACAAGAGGTGGAAGGGAAGTACATGAGGTGGATGAAGGACAAGTACCTTTGAGGTACCTTGGGGAATGAGAAGATTTCCTCAAAAAGGAACTTCTTGTCCCCAAATGAGGATGAAAGAGACTTTTGAGGAATTTTAGAATTCCTTAAAAATCTCCATGGGAAAAGGGAAAATGTGTGGGAAGAATAAATGTAAATTAAAAATTTACATTTAATGGAAGATTCATTGGATAAAAGGAGATCTCCAAAAAGCTGGAGATTTGTCACATGTAGGAGATGTGACAAGTCCAAGGTTCTAGAAGCCCTTGGCACATGTGAAGTGACAAGGCAAGGCTTCTAGAATCTTGCATGGGGATGGGAAAGACCTTGGAAGAATAAAAATGAATTAAAAATTCACATGGGGAAGAGAGGAACTTTGGTAGAATAAATGTGAATTAAAAATTCACATGGGGAAGGGAGTTCATATCAAAAATGGTAAGTGGGAAGGTTGACCAAAAAAGGTAAGCCAAATGTGGCTAATGATTCTGATTAAGGTTGTGCAAACACATGATTAAGGTAATTAATGATGGATTAGAGGCAAGTGGGAGATTATGGAAGATGTGACACTTAATCAAGATTAAGTGGTGCACATCCTAATCACATATTAATTACTTTAATCCGGATTAGGAGAGGGTTATGGAGAATGTGACAAGGAGAGAGAAAAAGGGGAATTAAAAATTGGTTTCAATTCAAATGGGTTAAATGACTAAATTAAATAATTTGTCATGTTTATTTAATTTAGAGAAGACAGGGGGGTAAGGTAAAGTATTTAATTTATTTAATTAGATACTTTAGGAACCTTAGGAAGAAAAATTAAATAATGATTAAATAAATTATTTAATCACTATTAATGAAATAGATGAATAAAGTAGACGATTTTGATCCTATGAGAGTGATCAAATTTGGATGTCTACAACTTTAGAAGGGTCTCTTTGTTGTGTTTTTTAAAAACCTTGAAATGCAAAAAAAAGCCCTTGAGAAACCCTATTGGAATATCGACGGTTGCGCGTTCGCATGTTCGCCTAGTCGGCCTCGGTGATTGTAGAGGAAATATTGTCCCTCTCTTGCCCTAGGTGGGTGATTTTGAAATATCTCCCACTGAAATTCTAGAGGATTATTTTGTAGTTGTTGGAACCAGTGGGCAAAGTGTTTAGGTTCGGCGAAACAAAAGTCGTCCTCCCAAATTTGGACGCCAGGGTTTTGGTTTTGATCAGCCCCGACATTGAAATACCCAAAAGCTTAAAAATCGTGGAAGAGTGTGGGGTGACGTCGTGCTCTCTTGAAGTTCTCAGTGGTATGAACACTTGTTTTCTGTGCAAAAGAGAAGGGCATCTCAAGAAAAACTATTTGCTCCTCCAAAAAAAGAGGACGACTAGGGTTTCCCATCTGCCTAGAAGGGACCATGCTAATGTCGCCAGTACCAACCCCTCCCCAGTGTGGGTTGAAGCCCAATTTCAGCCTTTCTTAGAAGCCCTTGAGGCTGAACTTGTTGTTGATACCGGGTTAGTCACTCCCTCCGATTTGGTCGACGGGAGTGACCCATCCCCGTGTTCTAGCGGGGTGTCGAGCATTCTCGACCTCGATCCTAATGCTAGCCTTGCTATTGAGAACCCCTTTCTGCCCTCGGTGGTTGTGATGACACCAAGGAAAACACCTCAGGGTCTCAGTCCGCTCAATAATTTGCTGCCCAAACCAAGTTTGCTTCAACCCAGGTGCGCACCGGGGAGGATCCTCTCCTTGAGCGTCTTAATGCTCAACAACTTGCTCTAAGAAACATAAAGAATGAAATCTCTGAGAATTTTGGGGGTCCTAGACCTTTCCCATCGGTCTTTGATCTCCAAATCATAAAGGGAAGCAACCAATTCAACTTCAAAATTAACTCTGCTGATAAAGAGGTTGCTAGGGCTATTGAGGTATCAAGTGGCCCTGGGTCTCATCCAATAGACCTGAAGAGTTTCCCCATGATCAGTTTAAAATTTATTGAACTAGAATGTTCTAATGTTGTTGACGGTCCTCCCAATGAAAATTTGGGAGTTTAGTAAGCATCACCTGTGCATGATACTACCCCCACTAAGGAGTTGGGGATGGGGTCTTCGTCTGGTCTGTGGGATGGGCTCCTCGGTGCCATTGTGCACGCTGGTATCCCTAGTCACTTGACCGAGGCTGATAACACCACCTCTCATGTTGTTGAAAAAGAGTACAGACCCTTCAAAGACTCTGAGGCCTCCCCACCTAACTACGGCCTGGATGTAGGCAACATTGTTATTCACGATGTCATACAGGGGCCCAAGAACCTTGCCCCGAAGACCAAACAAGGACCTAAAAGGCCAAGAAAATACAAGGGTTGTACCTCAATCCGTAGAAGTATTGAGGTTTCTAAACACAAGAGGAAAAATAATAGTAGGGTAATCCAGTCCCCAGTGGCAAAGAAAATTGAAATAGAAGAAAAATTTCCTAAATGCTTTGAGCAGTTCCGGCAGTAACTGAATGATGCACCAATGACTGGTGATGATGAAGCTTAGTTGCATATCTTGGAATGTCAAGGGGTTGGAATCCCCAAACAAGAAATTCATCATCAAGCGGTTTTGAAACCTGAACAAGCATAAAGACTTTGTGCTCTTGCAGGAAACCAAGACTGTAGGATTTTCTCTAGAAACAAACCTAAGATTCATTTGGAATGGATATGCCTCCTTCTAAATAGCTCATGAAAGGGGAAGTGGGGGCTCCTCCATCCTTGTCTCTAACCAATGGACTCAATGGATCAATGGCAGTGGGTGCTCTCTATGCAACCGGGCAGTATGGATCTCAATGAAAAAAGATAACCTAGAATTTGGAGTCTGCTTTGTCTATGCCCCTAATGACTACAAAGATATAATTATTATGTGGCAATGGCTAGCCTCTCTCCTTGAAATACTCTGGATTCTAAGGGGGATTTCAACATGATTCAACAAGAAAAAGACAAGTGGGGTGGCATGGATATGTCCTGGAAAGGAAATGAAAAATTCTTGTGGACAAGAATGAAGCATAAGCTCAAGCTGATCGACCCCATGGAAAAAGGGAAAAAGGATTGTAAAGGCATTTGGTTCACCTGGTGTAACGCACAAAAGGGTGGCAACAAAATTACTGTAGGCTTGAAAAATTTATGCAAATAAGGAGTTTTTCAGCTTTAACCCGGATGACTCAGGAACTAGAGTGAGGGTTTATCCTTACACTCTTTTTTATCATCACCCAATCATGGCCAACTTAACTACTGGCCAGGAGCTAGGTAGGCCAAACAGTGGTAAACCATCCTTCATTCTCAACACCCACCTATTGAGAAATATAAATTGTTGTGAAGCCATTGCTTCTATAAGGGAAATCAATAAGTGGCTCCACAAAGATTCCACTGCCATTGAGAGGTGGAATACCAATGTGCAAGCCTAGAAGAATCTCTTTCAGATAGTCGAAAAAAAGTGTGTGCTGGATGCTAGGAGGGAGTAGAAAGAGCTCCAAGAGCAGCTATTCAAAACTGAGTCCAGCATCCAGCTGCAACCCGATGATGTCAGACTTTGTGAAGAGGTTGTCGCAGCAAAGGGAAGTTGAAGGAGAATTCAAAACAAAAGAATCAATGGCTTGAGAGTTAGGGCCAAACTTAACTAGCTAAAATTAGGGGACAAAGGTTTGAAGTTGTTTTTCAACTTCTTAAAGGAGAAGGGAACCAGGGAGCAAATTGATCAAATTTGGGATGGGGAAAAAACATTAAATTCCCAGGAAGGCATTCTCGACCAGTTTACCTCCTTGTTCAAAGGCCTGTTAACTTCAAAAGGTGAACATGGAACATCCAAAGCTGCTAGAAAATCACTACAGAGGCTAATCCCCAAGAAGATTTTGGAAGAGGATGCAACTAGGCTTGCAACTGGGTTAACCAAGGAAGAGATTCTAAAGGCTATAAGGTCAATGAGCAATGATAAGTCTCCTGGTTGTGATGGGCTACCCATTGAATTCTATAAGTGTTTCTCTGATTGGGTAAGTGAAGACTTGCTTGAAGTCTGCATGGAAGCCCTAAGTAGGGGCTCTCTTGGTAATCATATCAACAAAGGTATCATTAGGCTCCTCCCAAAAGGGGGAGACAAAACCCTGGTCAAGAATTGTAGAACCATCACCCTTTTAAACATGTCTTATAAGATCCTGGCTCTCAAACTAGTTGACATCCTACCTAAGTTCATCAGTTCCACCCAAACCAGGTTTATAAAAGAAAGATACATCTTAGAGAATCTGCTTACAAGCTGGGAAGCGATGGAATGGGCCAGGTGGTCCGGGTAGAATGTGGGAATGTTGTTGCTAGATTTTGAAAAGGCCTATGAGTGTGTTGAGTGGGGATTTCTGAGGACAGTCCTCAAAGCATTTGGTTTTCCTAAGATTTTCTGCAATATGGTTGATGTGCTCTTGATGGATGCATCTGCCCAAATTCATGTAAATGGGAACCTCTCTGAAGAAATTAAGCTCGAAAGATGCATCCACCAAGGATACCCCCTAACAACTGTACTTTTTGTCATTACCTTAGATGCTTTGTTTTATTTGCTTAGGGACCATACATCGTTCCCTAAAATTAGGGGTATTACTCTCTCGGACAACAACAAGCTAATTAATGTCCAATTTGCGGATGATACAACCCTTTTTGTTGAACTCAGTAAAGACAATATGGATACCTTGATGAAGAAACTAGATCTGTTCTCACAAGCCTCAGGGGCAAAAATTTATAACTCCAAGTCTATCATGTTGGGTTGGAAGGAGGTGCCCCCTAATTGGTTGCCAGAATATGGGTTCCAATGGGGAGGCCCAGGCAAGTAGGTAAGATATCTGGGTATTCCTTTTATTTTTAATCCCAACCTTAAGGAGATTTGGAACTGGGTGGCTTCCAAAATTGAAAAGAAGTTTGAAAAGTGGAACAAAAACTACCTATCCTTGGCTAGTATGTTGCAAGTCTATAAAAAGATCGTATCCTCTTACACCGTTTACTTTGCTTTGGTATGGTTCATAAGAGAATAGGGGGATTTCTCTGGTTGGATGGTAAAGGGGAAAAGAAAAAGCATGCGGTCAAATGGGATTAGTGCTACCTTGACAAGATGCAAGGTGGGTTGGGGTTAAAAGACTTGAGGCAACAAGGGATTGTGTTGGCCTCGAAGTGGATAGTGAAAGCCTTAGACGGTGTTGAGCCGTGGAAGGTACTTCTTGAGAATAATATCCAAGAAGCCACTCCAAAAAGGGCGAAGGCTTGGAAAAACCTTCCCTTGTGTGACATCCTCACTAGTAACCACCCTATGAACCTTGTCGGGTCTTTGGTCTTCAAGCGCCTTTGGAAGGACTGGGATCTTTATACAATGTCCAATTCAAGTCCGCTAATGTCTCTTTGCTTGGATCTCAGTGTCAAACTTACAACTCCACATGGTGGAACCTGTACCGTAATGGAAAACCTCTTGCTCTCCTCTAGGGGTGCTTTGCCAAGCTTTAGAATCTCAAAGGGATCAAGTTGTTCAGTGACATTCTCAATGATAGAAGTATCAAGACCTGGGGAGGTTTGAGAACTGAATTTGATGTCCCTGCCTCCACCACAAGGACATTCACCATTCTGGTTGATGCTTGTCAAGGTTGTCACTTCCCTTCAAGCACTGACAGAGTGATGGATGTTGGGAAAGACCTGGTGTGGAGAGATGGAGGAAACCTGCTCGACCTTAAGGCTAAAACAATTTATAAAAGCTTAAGTGCAAATAAATTTGTGCTTGAATACCTTAATCAATGCTAGAATTTATCCTTTAGCGACGAGGTTTGGAGTAAAAATCTTAAGGAAATTTGGAGCAATAATGTGGAACCTAAGAAAGCTTGTTGCAAATGGTTTGTTGTTCTTAAAAAATTGCCTTTAAGGTTTAACAATAATGATATTGATGTGTGTAGCATTTGTCGCACCCCAAAATCGATTACTCATATTCTTTTTGATTGCTTTTATACAAAGGAAATGTGGATTTTTTTTTCCATAGTCTAAAATTTTGGGATAATGACAACGTAGATTAGAAAATTGTGTTATTCTATGATTAAAAAAATGAGTAAGGATTGCTTTAAATTTTGGAATTTTCTTTCTATTGAAATTATCTGGCACATTTGGAAAGCAAGAAATGATTATAATTTTAAGGGTTGTAGGAGGGTGCTTACTGAGTCACATAAGATACTCACGCTTCTTCATGTTTCTCTACAGGTATCGCTCCATATCGAGATCTCTCTCCCCCAGTTTGTAAGGCTATGTAGAAGTGGCTCAGTCACGATCACTAGGGATATTGTTAGATGTGGGCATGCTTGTGGGATTAACAATAGGGAGACTAAGTTGTCCTTTAACGCATTCCATGAGTTCCAAAGGGAATTCAATGAAGAAGGTGGTGGAGACAGGCAAGTGAGGCACAGGAGATCCTGCCCCCATGCACAACAGGGTAGTGAGGCCTTCTCTGTGACCGGACCAAATAGGGATGGGGAGGAAGTTGATGGTGGAGGCAATAACCACCAAACCTGATGTTGCCTCTAATATACATTTTGAATATATTTTGGTTGATGTTCAATGATAGTAGTGTGTAAATGATATATGTAATTTTGAACTCCAAAACTCTCTTTTTTGGTCGCCCTGAGACAAGACTATAATCTTCACTTTGTTGCATTGTTCACGTTGTTCCAAATGTGTTGCATCTAATGTACTAAATATTCAATCTATATCTAATACAAAAAAATTCCCTATTGTTGATTTTGGCTTATTTTGACATTGGTGTCAAATGAGCATGGAGTTCCATTTCAATTTTCTCATGCTTAGGCTTTAAAGATCCTTTCCTTGTGTTAATGAGTTAGTGTAGCCTTGTGCTTTGTCTCTAGGGATCCATTCCTTTGGGAGGATCTCAAGTTTCCAAGTTGATGCTTACAATCACTTGAGCATTTACCTTGAACCATGGCATAATAGCTCATAAATAGAGGAATTTATGTCTCATTAAGCGTGAAAGTTGAGTTTTTTGGTTTTTCTATCTTAGAGAATTTTGTTTTTCTTATCTATGTGTTGGGGTATCAAACTTGTAAGAACTTTGATATGAAAGTGTTGGGAGTATTGTACTTAGGAGAAGTCCGATACTAGAGTGCTAAGATATTTTTCTTTAGCAAAGTCTTATACTACTATATTGGGTATTAGAGTTTTAGATAATTTGATACGAAGTTGTTGAAATCAACCTTTAGTGAAGTTTGATACTATATTGTAATTTGGGGAAGTTTGATATGGTATAGGAATTGCGAGCATCTCAACACCTTATCAAGGGTCAAGGCTTTTAGGTGACCCTCAATATTAAAAAGAGATGATTGCAAAATGGTCTAGAATAGTTTGGAGGAATCTTGACTCTCCCCTATGTTTTTTCTATACCAACCATGGTGTTTTATCCCATGGTGTCTTTAAGTCTTCTTCTTGTGTCACCATTGTACATTGGTGTGCATGTCAAGTGTGTCATCCAATGTTATGAAACCTTGAGCACATATTTGTGTTGTGTGACTTGATTAATGCCACTTTTATTATACATTTTATTGGCGGTCCATATTTTTTCCTTCAATATCCTAAGTGTGTAGCTTGGGGCATTACATTTTTAGTGTCCTAAACATTCTTCTAACTCGATAACGGCTAATCTCACAATATTGTGTCCCACTTTTTGGACAATGAAGATTTTCGAGGGAGGAGGTATGTTTTTAGAGAGCACCTTTGAGTGAAGAAAAATCTTTGCTCAAAAGACCTTTGAGTGAAGGTATGTAACTTTATGCCTTCAAGCAAATCCATCCCTTCGAGCAAAGGTAAAAGCCTAAAAAATATGTTTTTACATAGTGAAATTCGCTCGAAGGGACCTTCAAGTGACGGCTTAGATTTTGAATGAAGAGATCAAGCATGAAAAATTTGGCCTTTGCTTCAAATTTTCTTTAAAAATCTAGTTTAAAACCCCAGGTTGGACCTTCAGATGTACTTAACTTGACAATTAGTGCTCGAAACGAGCTTTCCAACAAGTATAGTTTTGATATGTTTTCATTTTATCATGTATTTAATTTTTAATTTTTACTGAACATAGGTTTTTCACTAAACATCAAGCTCTTTATTCTACAAAGGTGAAAAAATAGTAAACCATTATAAAAAAATTCAAAAAATACCTTCGCCCTAGGTATTGATGTCCTTTCACAAAAAAAAAGGATTTCAATATATACACAAGTTATGTTTAACGACATACACCTATGTCTAAATTATAGTTATAGTGACTTCAAAAATTAATTAAAAAATATGTAACAAAAAATTATAAAAAAAATCCTTGCCCTAGATATTGATGTTAAGAATCTATATTTTAAAAATTAGAATTTTATCCTTTTTAGAAAAAAAGTTATGTTCGACAACATAGACATTACTTTCTAAAAATGTTGTTTTCTATTTAAAACTAGTGATTAAAGGAGATGTTGAAAGATTCATGATTTATTTTAGAAAAAAATTAAAAAAATATATTTAGAATCTACACAAAAATTATCACAAATCACCAGTTCGCATCATCTTCAAATTCTTAATAGTTTAGCTGGTATAGGTCTCAAAAGGTAAAGATTCAGTTAAAAATGTTTATATAAATGTCTATCTTGACCAAAGAGTGGAACTCGTTATTGTGAGACTACCCTAACTCTTTGAAAATTAATACACCAAAGTTCCAAAATTATTATCATTATCTTATTATTTCTCCATTTTTACTTTGTTGCTTATCCTTATAGAAGATGGATTTCCACTTGACCATCTCTAAATAATAGGTTTGCACACTAGCCTCATCAAGATTTTGAGGTTTAGTCATTATCATATATCCCTTTAAAGATGCTAAAATAGTTCCCCAATCCACTTTATGATATAAAGTAAAATTATCTTTGCATCAGGTCTTTGAAATCTTTCTATTTTGTGATAGATCATTTTTTTCTCATTTACAATGAAGTAGCATGTGCCTCACATCATGCCAAAGCATGCCAAGATAGCTTCAAACAAATGAAGGAGATTTATTGTTGAGTATTTAATTTATGAAACTTGAAGTAAGCCTTCATATGTGAGATACATAGGTCTAACTCCTTCTCATTCAATTACCCTTTAAGAGGTATTTTAATCCTTGCTTCAAAACCACTCATAAGTACTTATAATTATTTGATATTTATCCATGTTCATAAGTGCTCTTGGGCTATTCTTTTTTTTTGGTTCTCTCTTGCATGTCAATTTTTTTGTAAATATTGAAATCATCACATGTCTCTTTTTCTCATGTGATGATAAAACAAAGCAACACTAGCTTTTAAATTCTTAAATTTATGTTCAAACTAATCCATATCTTTGTGAACTTTATGTGTCATCCTCCTTTACTCTTAATTCAATGTTTGGGTACCTATTTGGGCTCAAAACCATTCACATCTTCAACTCCACTAGACTAACAATCAAAACCCACCAATGATGGAAAAATTCATGTTATAGATTTTTTTAACATTCTCTCCAAATATGAATCTAGCACTCTCCTAATATTGCCAAACAACTCACTAATTATGGATATTCATTTTGTGACTACTCCAAACCACCTCCAAACAAGCAATTATTAATGTTATCAATTCTCAATCATATACTAGTCCTATATCTATATTAATACATCACCGAACATGAAAATGTGTATACAACAAGAACTAATAGGATAGTGATCGAAACATAGTATTTGGCTTGGAGAAACTCTAGTATAAGAGAAAAATATAATCAAATACTTTGAATGATGGTTCTAATATAACCAACAATCACCAATAGCTTATACAAACTTCAATTAGTTTCTTTGTTCCAAAAATCTTGAAAATGTGATAATGGTGTGAAAATAACTTGCTACAAAAAGAGGTGAACATGAGTACCAACCCTTAGGTAATGTTCATATAGCCTCCTTCACATCCACCAAGCATGTGAACACACAAACCAGTACCTAGATAGTGAAATGAAAAAAATGCTTAAATTCTTAGAGTTGTATGCACATAGACATGTTTATAATTCTACCAAGGGTAAATAGTGTTTGTTGGGGAAGACATTTGTTTGCCTCGTATAACAAGTTATGAAAATGTCAATTAGTTTATAGTATTCAATAAAGCTTAGAAATGGGGCAATGCTTAGTGCATGCTCTTTCTGGATTCGGCTGTGTATTTTTTTTTTAAATCTAAAAGTAACATGCACTAATCATTATCGATTGTCAATATTTGATGTTAATGTGACAAGGTTGTGAAAACTACTTGCTACATAAGGTAGCCATGATTATCAATTATTGTGCAATGCCTCTTCACATATACCAAGCATGTGGACACACAAATTAATTCCTAGAAGGTGAAGTGAACAAATGAAACCCTCTAAATTATAAGAGTTGTACGCACATAGACATGTTCATCAATTCTACCAAGGGGTAAAAGTGTTTATTGGGAAGGACTTTTTATGACCTATAAACAAGAAATGGACCTGGAAAAAAATGGATAGATAATGAGCTATCATACCTGTTTACATATTTGTGTCAAAGGATACTAGGAGAATTTGAAAAGGTTTTCATAAAGTTAAATGTAGCCAAATGTAGGATGAAAATTATAAAGTTTTGGCTACACTTTAAGTGTTAATAATACAAAAGGAGCATATTTGTCTATGCATAAATTGAGGCTTTCCTTGAATGATTTGAGAAGGCTCTTGTTAGATTTGTTGTTGAAATCTTGTTATGCACATTATCATTCATCAACAAAGCAGTTTAAGTTGTACCCAATATGTTATCATAGTATGGAATTGAGAGGGGAAGCTTTAAGGATGTAATGGATTACAATTCATCCAATTCAAAGACTCCTACACATTAGGAACTTGATCCATTATCATTAGTTTGCAGATGTCAAAGACCGCTAGATTTTCTGTCCAATATTGATGATGTTTCATAGCTCAAGACACTTGTTGAGTTTGGTATCCATGATGCCAGTTTACATAAAAATGATCTTTTTGGCACATGTTATTCTGATAACTTAAATTTTGGATATGTTAATTCTTTTGGGAGTCTACTTAGTGCTTAGTCCTTTGTTAGCACTTTATTAAAAATTCCATCAAATTTCAGTTGGGATTCACTTATCTTGATCAGTCGTGGTCTGCAAATAGCAAAAGAGAATATATCAATCTCGTAGATATTCTGAAAGGAAGAATAAGGAGTGTGGACCTAAATAGATGGATTCATCACATAATGTTTCTTTTCAAACTTGCAACTTTTGAAGAACATCGTCATGTGTGGAAAAGTATAGTAGTGCTAGTCCATCATGCACCCTAAGGTCTTTATTTTCTTTGCTTCATTATGAGTTTCATTGTCCTATAGATATTTCCACTAAACATTCTTCCATACAGTTGAGAAATGTGATGCCAGAGAAGATCAATAAGCATGAAAAAAATATGAGAAAGAAGCAGGGTCTATGTAGTCCTAAAAGGGCAATCAAAGGACAACATTTCAATTGACCACAAATCTCATGATAGGAAGGGCAAAGAGCAGGGGGTTAGAATGACACATGAAGTAGATGTCATTCAGCAAGGCCTTGAAGGCATATAAGGTCAAGAAAAAATTAGTGAATGTGTGAATACAAAACATGATTGGTAAGATAACAATGGAGGCAATGACTGTCATGAAGGATAGTGACCATCAATCCAAAACAACTCTTTAGGAGCCAAAGATCTAGGGCGGTCTTTATGACAAAAAAAGACAGTCATAAATGCAAGTTGAGGGACAATCCTTTGTTTTTGATGGAGGACAATCATCTTGCACAATGTAAAGAACAATGACAAGGGTTGTAGATCTATTTATGGTGATTCAATGGCAAAACACAATATTCATCTTTACCAAAAAGGAAATGCTTAGTGACTGTGAGGTGGACAATATTCTTCAGAATGACAATCATTGCACCATGTGGCATTTGATTCTCTTTTTCCCTAAGTCTATATCCTATACATTGAACTTGTTTCATTCATCAATAGTTTGCTAGGATTCGATAAAATGTGGAATTATTTCAGGCATAGGTAAAGAAGATTTCATTGTATAATTTAGCTTTGTTTCTATTTTTTCACTGCATTTTGGGTTCTGCAAGGCATGGCTCCTCTTCTGAAGGGGTCTACAATGGGTGGCATCTAACAATACAACTGGTTTGTCAACACAACAAAATGAATGGAGTTTGGATCTATGGAGTGGGTAAGGTCACCTTACTTAGGCTATGACCCATTTCCCTTTTACTATTTAAATTTCTCAGCGATTTGTTTAAAAATCTACGCAACATTTTTGTGTAATGGCTTTAATTTTTGGATTCATGGAATTTTCTATATTTTTGTGTAATTTAAACCATGAATATCAAAATATAAGGGTTTTATTATAAACCTTTTTTTGTGTAAGATAAAAAATTTGTACAAATTTCAACTACCTGTTATGCCTTGCATAACCACCCCACCTTTTGCCTTGGTCAAAATGGGTCCCCCTTTGTTTTTGTCTTGTTCATAGTGTTTTATTTGGGTCTTAGGAGTTCATTTTTCTCCTAAGCCTTTGTTTATTTTTGTCTGTCGAAAGCGGAGTCAAAATGGAAATTGGATTTAGAACTTTGTAAATTGTTCTAGGTTTCGTTTCGGTTTGGTTTCTGGTTCCGACCCCGCTTTTTTATTTCTTGTTCTTTTCGTTGTCTTTTGTTTCATTTCGCACTCTTTGGTCCGTTTCTCCCTCAATTTGTTGTTCATTTTCTCTTTGTTTTATTTTTGGCCAAGCAGAATTGGACCCGAAATTGGAATTAAATTTGGAAATTTTTATAAATTTAAAGTTTTTGTTTCTCTTCCGGTCTCGTTCCCGCTCACTTGCTTTGGCTGGTTGTTTTGTGTTTTTGTGTGGGCCGGGTTCATTTTTGGTTTTGATCTCGCTTCTCGTCTCCCTTTGTCATCCTTGCTCGCCGCGGGACCAAAACCGGGTTTGGAGTTGGATAAGTGACCTTGTAAAAGTTTTCTAATCCTGTTTCAGATCCGGGTCCGGCCCCGTCCTGCTTTTGATTTCCGCTTCGGGTTAACTAGTCAATTGCGTCATCTACTTCGCCTGACCAACCACATTTATGGCATTAATTGTAGCCTCCTCACATGTGCAAAGTGATTTTTAAAATCTTAATTGTGGTTAACGGGCTTATTATCTTTGTTATTTGAGTCATTTTAACGAGCCAAATCTAGGAGAACTTTGAAAGGAGCATGATTTGATTGCGGAGGTGCATTGTTGAGCAGATTTATCGAGTTTCAATCTTTCCTTAGTGTTTTGAGGTAGGGTCTCATTCCATTCTTTTTTCATTTTTCTTTGTCATTTGGTCTTTGTGTTCTTGTGCATTCACAGATCCTTTTCCTGTGAATCTTTGCTCATTTCTTGGTCTTTTTGGCTTTGTCCTTTTCTGTATTCCCATTTTTTTTTTCTTATCTTTCCATTTGTTTGTTTTCCATTTTGTTGTCACTTTCGTGGCAGGTTCGTTTTGTCGTGCCCTGGTTTTAATTAGGGTTTCATTTGATGGGGTCCTTTGTGCTTTAAATGTTTTAAATTTGTTTGGGGACCCCTCTGACCTTACTCTGTGTTGATTCTGTTATTTTTGTGTTGGGTTTTTCATGGCCTAATTTTCTGAGTCGACGCATCGTGCAAACTAGGGTTTGCTCGATGACTTTTACAAAGTATCTCGCTCTAGAAGTTAGTTTGCTCTTTACTTCGGTTAGAGGGTGATTTTAGGCTCCTCTTTTTCATTCCCATATTATCTCAAGTGACCCAAGTCCTTATGCTCATATGACTGTACCTTCAAGTGATTGCTTTGCGTTAAATGATAAATTGTCAGAAGCGGATCCGGGAATGAACTTGTTTCCATAAGTCTTTTGTATTTGGGTTTATTCTCAAAATGATCCTGCTTTCGATCGTTGGTAATTTTGGTCTTCGCATATTGCTCTTTGGCAGAAGCAAA
This sequence comes from Sequoiadendron giganteum, assembly GCA_007115665.2. Taxonomy (NCBI): domain Eukaryota; kingdom Viridiplantae; phylum Streptophyta; class Pinopsida; order Cupressales; family Cupressaceae; genus Sequoiadendron; species Sequoiadendron giganteum. The sequence goes on from VCHN02000014.1 coordinate 12,088,654, forward strand.
ACCAGGTTGGGGGTTGAACTTGGAAATATCATTTTGTTTTAGGTTCGATTTTCGTTCTGTTTCAGGTTTTGATCTCGTTTCGGTCCCGATCCCGCCTATGTTAAAAATTGCTTCTCGTTCTTGTTTCTTCTTTAACTTCGCTTCCAATGAATGTGAAATTTAACTAAGTAGGGAAGGAATTAAATAAGGGTTTTGGATGATGTATTGATTTTTATACTCTTTGTTCATCTATACTGGGTTTTATTGCAGAATTAAGAGATGTCAGGAGTATCAGAAGAGGCTTCTCAAAGTAGCCAACCTGCGGAGAGCTCAAAGCAAGGAGCTAAGCCTAAAAAGATCAAGGTAGAATAGATCCATTATACCTTATGATATAAGCATCAAGGTCCAACCATCATTACTGGTAAGGTGGACTTTGATTGGGTGGACATCACTGATACCAACTTGGGGCCATTCTGTTATGAGGAGTTGTTTTTGGAAACATTTGGTGAGGAGGTAATAGGGAGGACTTAGAGAATTGTTGCATCTAGATTGGTGCATGTTTCCCTCTTCCCCTATCAATCCAGTGTCCTGAATTGATAATGACTATAGCCAGAGCCTACAATCCTTCTACCAAGCAATGTTTAGATTCACAAGGGAATGTCATTGTTGATCTTACTCCACAAATGATCAAGTTCATGTTTAATGCACCCACTCCACACAACCCTAAGCAACTCAATAAGACAGAGGCCCTGAAATTATATAGTGACAAGAAGGAGACTAGTAGAACTCATATGAACAAGAGCTAGATGATAGTTGAGAAAAAGTCTCTAACAAAGCTCCTTGACCAACCTAAAAGGGTAGACTTCTACAAGGAGATTGGGGATATAATAATGATGCTCTCTAGAGTATTTGGGAAAAGAGATGCCTCCCAGTTCAAGGAATGGATGTATCCATTAATTCAGACTATCTTAGATGGCAGGCAACAATTTGACTGGACTATGATTGTGTTTGAGTGCATACACAACCAAATGCTTAGAGTAAGAGAAACCAAGAGTTTCTTCATGACCTCTTATGTGATTTATGCAACAACTGGAAGAGGCATCTTTCCTGGGTTGAATGTAGTAGGGATATTGGGAGAGGCCCAAGGAAAAAACAAGGTGTGCGATCACTATGATCAACTCACCTTACGGAATTTTGAATTACATTACAAAAGGGTTATTGATGCATTTTTGTATGTTATCATTAACCAGCTCACAGGAGATGCCGGATACAGATTGAGCTGAGAAGCCATGGCATTTATTGCAAATTAGGGGCATTGGTTTATCCAATACCCCAAGTTCACTTAGTTTAGGCTGGCTCGGTTTGATGGCCAACCTCACCTACTCCCTAGGTGCTGCAACAACAAGATTGTTTTGATGGAGTTTATTTATCAAGCCTTGGGGGTTAATTTCCAATTTGGTATAAAACATGTTTGGTTGCCACAAATTTCCCATGAAGTTGGGTGAATATAGTTGTCCACATCTTGTGGTAGCCAAGGTGATTTGCAATGAGTTGATGCACTTAAAGTTAGGCTTGTACACCGCTAGAAAACATTATGATCCTAAATGCAAGATGCATGCTTTGCTTCCTACTGTTTTCGATAAACACTTCAACCTGTTAGAGGACTTTTGCATGGATCTCCAAGATGAATATGATCTAAGAAGAAGAAACTATAAAAGTTTGCCTATCCCATTTATGGTGGAGTGTGGGGTAAAGGAGGACATTCCCGAGATATTGTCAGATGATGGGGTGACTCTGGACCCCCAATATGATGCACAAAATATAGGCACCAAGGACTTAGATCCTATGGATTGGAATGTAGAAGAGTCCATAGACATCAAGCAAATTACAAGGCCGGTATTGGATAGAATCATACAATGGGTTGTAATGAGGATCAAGGAGCCTGAGGCTCAGGCCTCCAAGAAGAGAAAAGCTACAAGTACCACTGAAGGGTATAAAAGGACAAAAAGAAGAATGGCTCCTAAGGAGCCTTTAGAGTTCTTCCCTCCCAATACTGGGGAAGAAATTGAACCTGAAATTCATGCTCAAGATCTTCATGAAGCACATGGAAAGGAAATCACAAAGGACCTAGTACCTCAACATCTGTTGCAAATGAAGCATCTACTCAACCTCCTCTTATAGAGTAGCCAAGCGAAGAAATTCCTATGGGAACCCTCCACAAGGAAGCTAAATCCTTGGGGGAAAAGGAGTCTAAAGTTGAAATTCATGATATAGAGATAGACTCTGAGAATACCCCTTCTAATAAAGAGACACATGTGGTGGCATTAATGAAACTAAGGATGCAGGGATTGAACATGTTTTGATAGAGGAAGAACAATGGAAACTATTTGAGGATGCTAGGAGAGAATCAGATGCCAAGGCACAAGTTGAGGCACTGGATAAACAAAAGGAGATGGATGCAAAGGCTCAAGTTGATGCACTGCTCAAACAACAACAAAAGGAACAAGAACTCAAAACAAAGGAAGAGAGTGATAAATTGACAATGTTGCGGAAAATCCATGATCTTGAGGAGGAATAGGACAAACAAAGAAGAGAAAGAGAAGCCCTTGAGGCTAAATTCAAGAATATTGAAGAATCCTATAAGAGAAGGGAAGAATAAGAACACCTACAAATAGAAAAGGAGGCTGAAGAGCTTGCCAAGCATGAACAAAAGGAGAAATATATATGGAACAAAGTCAAAGAGCTAGAAAAGCAAAGAGACCAAATGTATGAGGAAAGGAGGTTAGAAGTGGAATGTTTGAAGAAGGAGCTAGAAAATAAAACATTGTAAGAGTAGAAGGATAAAGAAGAAGCTGAGAAACTCGCACAGGAGGATGCACAAGGGGAACAACAAAATGTGCAAGAGGTTGATTCTCAATGTAAAGCCACCATATTGTAACCATTATCTTATGTCACTGCTACCTCTTCCTTAACACAAGTGGCCACTACTCCTAATGCTCCTAAATGGTTGAAACTTGATTTAGAGAAGAAATAGATAGGTCAACCTCAACCTCTCAATTGGGATGAAATGATGAAAGAAATAGAGAAGGAAAGACCTAAAACGAAGGCTAGAGTTCTTCATTCTACCAAGCTCATAGATGCAGGAGAAATTATTGCTGAATTTGCAATTCCAATGGTGGATAAGGATAGAGAAGACATTCATGTAACTGATTACCAATTGGGCACAGTCAATTTAGGGAGACCTACAAGAAACCAACAAATGAATCTTATTGATATTGTAGCTTCCTCCACCAAGTCTAGAATGATCAAGGATAAGCAGAAGCAAGATGAACTTAAAGCCCAATTGGATTAGTTACATAAATTATTGAAGGATGTCTCCACTCCAGTGTCTTAACAAGTGGCTATTTTGGAAACCCCATTCCTACTGAGCAAAAGGGAAGCTGATGACTTAGTGCAGATGAGGAGTAAAATGGGGATGCTTGACAGATGGATTGATAGGCTCAATCAAGAGGTTGGTGAAGTGTTGATAGATAGTTTTGGAATTCATGAAAGAGCACTTGAGTTGGTAGCAGAGATGAATCATCATCTTGAAGTCCTAGAGAAATAGGAGGAAGAATATAAAGAATATGTTAAGAAGTTGAAGGACATCAACAAGGTGCGAAAGTCAACTCTCCTATAGCAATAAATTCTTGAAGAGGATAATGCAGATTTTCTTGAGAAGACTTTAAATATAATCTAGTTCATATCCATATTCATTTATGAGCATAGGAATCAAGTTCAAGATGATTGTAAGGACTTAAATGAACAAATTTATGAATTAGAAGCAGTTGTGGCTATTATAGTCAATGTGGATATCTCGGTTAAAGAAGGAATTCCTTTGGATAAAATGAAGGAGAAGTGGAGCAGTATATTTCAGGTGGTAATGCAAAAAGAAGATGATGGAGAAGACTTGTTATAAGATAGGCTTATGGATATCAAAGAGGAGGTAAAAGCTGCCAGGAGGGAGTTAATTAAATTGAAAGATATGCAAGAATACACCTCAGCAGAATTGAAGAGAATCAAGTTTGAGGATAGTTGGGTAGATGGATCCGATGTGGATGTCCTTCAACAAGTGTTCTCTAGTTATGATGAGTATCTCCTTGAGCATGCAACACAGGAGTGAGTTGGCAGTAGAACATTCTCTCTTTGACATACAACTTCCTCTTCTCTCCTATTTTGCAGGGTTTTGACATGGGTTGAACTAAGGTTCCCATCCACCAATTCTATTTTCTTCCTTGGGCGTCAGATTTTTGACAACAAGGCAATCACTTTTTGAATTGAAGATAAACTAGTCCAGTTCCTTCATACAGTTCTAGTTCGTTGATTTGTGGATCTGGGTTTTTAATTGAGAGAAAATTATGCATGACAGGCCTATATGTACTTTTGGGCTCTATTTTGTAAAGGTCAGTTGATTGAAGAAAGATTAGCCACCTGATATGATAGCAGATAGGAATTATAGTTTTTAAGATTTCATAGTTGTAGCAAGATACTTGAAAAGTTCAAGTTGAACTTGGATACCCTTTTTTTTTACAATTTTATATAGTTTTCATGTTATTGTTGAAATTGAATCTCTTTGATAAGGTTAATGAATCACAATCAATCTATATTCCAGTGAGTTGTTGTGCCTAAATGTTCTCTATTTGATGCAAATTAATAGAGGAAACCGGATTTTAAGATAATTTCATTGAATTATCTATGAATGGACTTACTATATGTCTATTTGATCTATTTTTTAGCAATGAGTGAGTGATATATTTCAAATCTTAAAGTCTTTTAGTGAATGGTTGTGGTAATTGAATTAAGCACTATGAATGTATGTAATGGTGTAGATTATTCTATGGATTACATCATGTTGTGGTTTTTGGTCTGTTGAAGAAACACTCATTGTGGAAATGCATGTCTGGATATTAAGAAGTTTTATTCATATTTTACTGATTTATGCTTTGATCTATCATTTTCTATTTGTTTACACCCCCCCAAATGTAGGTTAATTAATATAATGCAGTTTGTGTTCCTTATTACCAAAAAGGCCCCTTGAATATTACAGTTGCATTGGCCATTGAGTAACATCAACATAGTTGAGAACCAACTACCAAGACCTTGGGAGATAGATCACTATATGTTATCTTTCTTTTTCAGGAAAAATAGGGTAGAGATATTTTGTTTTATGTTGTTGTGCAGTTTTGACCATCAGCACTACCCATGTCAGTAATATTGAATTTAACATTGTCTTTTTCATAGTAGTTCTAAAAAATACCCCAAAATAATTAGTTCTGCTTGAATTAGTTGTAAGAAAATGGCCCTAAAGGTTGTGAATCAGATTTGTAAGTTTGATCAGAAGGGGCAACTTGTTGATGCAAGACCCAATTAGATATTAACCACTTGATTTCGACCTTTTTGACAGTGTATGTGAATCTTTCATATTACTACTGCTTTGGTCTTTGTATATTAGCTATTAACAAAACATGGGTCTTTTAGATTACCGCCCTTTCAACGTTGTTTTATATCGAGAGTTTTGGGTCCATAATATGCGTAGGAAAGATTGGGAACATGCATGGTACCATTTTACCTACATTGCAAACTGAAAGTATAAATGGAATACATGCTTTGGTTTAAAATGTGGGAAACCAAGCAAACTGAAAAAGTGATGAAATATTGGTAAAATAAGAGGCACAAAAATTTGTTATTGTTGTTTCAGGCCAAACATAGTTGGTAGAGATTAAACATAAGACATAAAAGTGAAACTCGTTGAACGTTGCCAATTAAAAATTGTAAAATTTGCATCTAGCTGAGACTCCCAAAGAGTCGGAGTCTCAAATTATCAATAAATACCATTTACAACTTAGATTAATAAGAAGACTAGAAAGTATAAAATTCCAGTCTCAAATTATCAGACAATTACAATTTACAAAGATTAATAAAAAGACTAGAAAGCACCAAATCTCATGAAACTATAGGGTGCAAAAAATTTATCCAAGTTTCTTCGAGGACCTTCTGACTATATCTTCTGCAGACATATTTTCAAGTTCACGATAAATGAAATATTGTAGCCAAAGGATTGTTTTTATTTCAACTAACCAAACATTCATTTTAATTGCATGGAACTTGAGGAATTTGTGCTATATTCTATTGCTATAATATTAGATATAGTGTTTCGTATTTGTATTTAAAGCTAATTATTTTGGAAACAATTTCTTTGGTGAAATGAAAACTTTCTTGTAGATTTGTGCAATATTGATTATATTATTAAGGTTTGATTATTTCTAGTTTCGCTGACTCTAAAATTAATATTTGAAGCATGGGTGTTGCTCTTGTTTAAACTCAAAGTTTGGATTTGAATTTTTCATTTAGTTTTATTAATTATGATTGTTATGTTGCAAAACATCTAAAATGATTACATTTGAAATTAGTTAGATTGGAAATGAAAAACTATATTGATGATATAATTAGTTTTTCCTGCCTATAAAGACATATTTCTAGTGATAAGCATTGGATCCTAAACTATAGAGTTGGTCAAAATGTTTTATACTTTTCAAGTTCTATCTTAATTTTTTCTGGTCAAAATCACCCAGCCTTAAGTGGTTAGGATTCATCAATGGCCGAAAGACTACTCTTGATAACAAAAAGTTATTATGTAACCCTAATATCTCAATAAAAGGCAATGTGTTTCCTTAACTGATTTAGAAAGAGAACTACTACCAAAGGAATATATACTTAGTCCATCAAACCACAAGATGAAAAATATAGAAAGAGAATTTTAATTTTATCTGGGATAAAATTGGTCACTGCATCAAACCACAAGATGGTAAATTTGATTTAAATCTTTTATTGCTATTTTGATTCTTGTTTATAAGTTATACTCCCATTCTTAGCAACAACTCCTCATGACCAATCTCACTGACTTTATTTATTTATAATGTTATATGCAATTATATATAGTGAATGTTGGGTTCACAATTGAATACCTGCACATGGTATCTCGAGCCTATAATGTTTATATAACAATGTGCAAAGGGTAATCAACATAAGGTAATCATAAAAGTTGAGTTTTCACATTGTTATATAAGCATTTACAAATCAAAACCCAAGACAGGATAGGCCACAACAAACTCAAAAATAGAACAAGGTGATTATTGTCCTGCTACCATACCAAACAAGAAATCAAAATCCAAAAATAATGAATGGTGTACTATTTTACAAGTCAAAGAAAACAAAAGCAATGCTCTTCATTAAAAAAAAAAGGATTTATAATATGCTGCAAAGAATTATGCAAAGTATCCATCAAATAAGTCCACAAAGGAAAAATAAAGCTTCTCAAAGGACATACAAAGTGTATCAAGCAGTTGGTCCTAATTCCATGCACACTTCCATATCCACCCATCATTGCTCATTTTCCCAAGTTTGGAGAGTCAAAGGTTCCAAACTGTCAACCAATCCATATTTTACTCCTAAACACACTCCATCCATGCCTCCACACACGATATCCAATTCTCACATTGACCATGTGTTGGCAATGACCCTTCATCATAAGGATTCAGAAGGCACTCTATCGTGATGTGCGCACAAAGACAAAGTTAACTCTGGTATCAGCAAAGCAGAACAAATTTCTCAAAATTTGCTTTCAAGTGCACGTATCTTGGCAAAGCAACTTCTTCAAGAAATATATCGATGGCATGTTATGATAGAAGCATCAACATCAGCACCACCAGGTGGTTCAACATCAGCTTAAAATCTCTTAAAAAATACAAAAAATTACAAAAAAATTAAAATCCAAAAAAAATAAAATCTGAAAAAGGATTGAAAATAGTAAAGAAAAAAATCATCCTCTAGCGAAAACCATTTCGGTGGCGCTTTGGGCAAGTACCATGATGAAAACCTGGCTAATAGGCATCATGCATAGAATCGAGCATCTACGTGCACCAGATTAGGAGAAATCATTTTATCGCATCTGAAATGAAGCCAACATTCCATCCATATCATTCGTTCATCCATGAACCGTTTATCCAACCCCTTGGCATCTATCTACCTTATCTTGATCTTGATGAAGGTTTGGTAAACGCTTTACACTTGTTTATGGTAAACATCTTGACATGGGTCATTTTCATTGATCCCATCCTATCCAATGTTATCTAAGCCTCAAAGCATTATCCGAATGAGCATTCCTCTATTTGAACACCCTTATCTTATCGCAAGATAATTCATATCCATTCGTCCAAGAATCTACCCATGGTCGTTCAAACATTGCTAGACACTGGGGGTAGATATTTGCATCTTGTTTGAGGAATAAATCTTGATATATATCATCCAACTTATGTGGTGATCCGAACATTGGAAAATATGAAATCAAATTGGTTAAAACATTTGTGAGCACCAATCCAAATCCCTAGCCCATGGCATATTTTGACAACAAGATGATGTTCCATATCAAGCTTTATATTTCATCGAACATCAATCCAAGCAATCCATATCAGTTGCATCTAATGTTTACATCAGTGTCACATCAAATCATCAAAACAATTTTGTTCCAAAACAAGCTTCATCAATATTGATCAATCGAATCCAATCAATTATCACCTTGTTTGACTAACACACTTAGTCAAACTATCATCTTGTGCACGAGCTTACTGTAGGATAACACAACTTCCTTGGGTTTACAAGTTCATTATCATCTTTGTTTGGATTAACACAATTAGCCAGATTATCAAATCTAAAACCACCTCGTTTGACTTGACACACTTAGTCAAACTACCTTCTTGTATGAGTTTACTCTAGGATAACACAACTTCCTAGAGTTGACAAGTGCATTATCACTTTTGTTTGACTTAACATACTTAGTCAAACTATCAATCCATCAATCCAATTGATCAACATTAAGCTTGGTTTTCAACAAAATCCCAAAACAGAGCACTGATATCATCCCATATTCACCTCCAAATTGTCAAAATTATGCGAAAAACCAAAAACATTCAAAAAATTCATCAAAAATCCAAAAACATCCAAATCATTCAAAAATCGAAAAACATGTCTAAATATCAAAAAATCTTCAAAAAAATTCATCATTGAGTCTTGTCAGTCTTTCACCTTGTCGAACTACGTCGTCTCTGAGCTTGAACGTAGGCAAGGTTGATCTTTGATCATCCCCCGAGACAGTAAGGTCAGTCCTTTAGGTGTCCGTCACATTAGCAATCCATTTGCTCATCTAGTTTGCATCTTAAGATGGTCCTTTAAGCAATAAAATGGCAACCAGTTTGTCCATCTTTTCATTAAGTCAAGTTTGTCATCAGTCGAACTACGTGGTCTCTGCATGTATAACGTAGGCAAGGCTAATCTATGGATCAACTCTCGAGACCCCTAGGATAGGTCTTTAAGTTAGTTTGTTCGTCGTAAATCTTGAAAATACCAAAAAAACATTGAAAAATGTGAAAATACCAAAAACAGCCTCAAAATATCTGAAAAAACCAAAATGGTGCATCCATTTCACCTCGCTTTCACCTGTGATGGTCATCACTCATAATAAAATCAAGCACCACCTTCACCCTTTTGTGAGTCAGTCAGAAGCAAGTTTAGCAGGTTCAAAAGTGAACACTCTAATCATCAGAGTTTTGAAAGTCTATATCAGTAACCAAGCAAGTTGGTCAACTCAGAGTATCAATAGCTTATCACCCAAATCAGTCTCATCAAAACCCTGATCACAACATGTCCTAGGATGAAGCTTTCCTGCGATGGACATAAGTATTAGGTACCCCACAATAGTTAGCCTTGGCTAGTGGTATGAAGAACATTAGCTTGTTTGTTTACTTTATTTGGTCTTTTTGACTTATCTTATTTTGTGCTCATTCCAAGGACCTCTCAATGATGCCTAAACAAAATAGGTTTAGAGAGAAAGGAATGGGGCAATGATCATTATCTTTTTATCTGCTGTGCTTGTTGGATATTCTTGTAAAATAAATTTGTCATGCATACTTTGTTTTGTTTGTAGGAAGGATGTGTTAGGTATTTTGTTGACCACATAAGAAGGCTTGCCTTTTTATGTCTTGGCCCAAGATGTCTGGAATATCTGAACTGCATTCTGAATAAGGTTAGGTTTGTCAAGTATGAAGAAGAGTACTCCTATCTGTTTGATGAGTCAAAGTCCATCGCACTAGGTACAACGCCATCCTAGTCCTTTATACCTTGATGCATCGACCCTATGTGTGTTATCAAATATAAAGTAATTAGCCCTTTGAAAATCCCAACTCCTGATAAGCAATATATCATCATCATCGGTAATAATATGAACTTGTGTGGATCCTCCTTCCATCCATCTTATTCTTCTTATTCTTCTATCTTTACTAACATTTCTATTGGTGTGTTGAATCAAACTATACACGAGGCTACCCATGGCCGATGACTGTCTACATCATAGAATTATCTTTCATCCTTTGATCAATAGAGCCACTCCTCTCTCATCTTTATCGTGATCTCGATCGAAAAACCATCCATTTTTGTTCGATCTCTCGAGGGGGCAGTATACCAACGTAATCCTTTCATTGGGGCAATAGCGGGGCAGTCGAAAAATCAAGAAAAATTTTGAACTTTGATCACAGCAATTTATTTTTTGAATCAATGCAACAAGTACATTGCTTCAAAGAGGGGCAAAATGTAGACATGGAAAATGTACAATTTCAATTTGACACACTTATTAACAACATTCCTTCCTGAATCATACTCTCAACTTTTCATCATATTTTGCCTCTTAATTTAGTGAGTCGAGTCATTTAATTAAGTCTTTCTCCTCCAGTGATTAAATTAATCAATTTAATTAACCTAACATTTCCGTTTAATGAAATAATTCATTTTATTTGATTAAATTCTCTAAAGTCTTCTAATTAAATAAAACAAATTAAACCTTATTTGATTTAATCTAACATATTCCTCTTTGTTTAAATAAATCAAAACCATTTGTTAACTCTTCTCAATTTGATTTAAATCAATTCATAAATTTAAGTCCAAATTGTCACATCCTCTAATCTTTCATTAAATTAATCAAATCCTTGATTAAGTTAATCTTTCTCATTGAATTCCTCTAGAGAATGCAAGTTGCACAATAAATCAATTACTTTGATTTATTTAATTCTCCATTTTCCCTCACATAGCATCAAAAGGGAATATTCCCTTGTTTAAATTCAAAAAGTCCAAGTAGACTTGTACATCCAACAAGGCATTCACTCCTCTTACATGTCCTTGTGCATTGAGCCAAGTGGCATTTATTTCATTCCTTTTTCCCTCTCACATGTCATTTCTCAAATTTGAAATTCCACCTAATGACATTTATCATGCACATTGACCAAAATGAGCTCATTCCTCAACCATTCACATTTTGACAAGTGGCACTTGGCCATTGGATGTTGAATGATCCTAGATTGCTCTATTTCATTCTCTCTTCCATTTTGGAAATCTATAAATTGGAGACTCCTCTCCTCATTCAACAACACACAACTTTGAGTAAACTTACTATACTCAAATTCACCTTCACTTTACAGATTTCAAGCAAGGTTATTCTCTTCATTTGAGAATTAATCTTACTCATAACATCATTCAGCTTGTTCAAGGACTAGGAAAGGGCTACTTACTACACAACATAGTGGCACCAATCCACTATGAGATGGAGCTTAATTATATTTCTTATATGCTTATGCTTAACCTATTTTCTACTCATTAGTTGCATATTTAGATATGATTAAACATTTCATAGGGATGTCTAATTCTGAAGGTTTTAACTAACTTTCATGCTAACAACGTGAAATTGTTTTTTCTATATCTTGCAGGTTTTTAGCATCCACATATACATCAAATGGTGAGTCTAACAGTTTATTTTATACTTGGAGATGTTTTAATATTTGGTTGCTCAAGTCTCTATAATGGGCATTAATTGCACAGTACTTGGAAAAGAGAGAATCGAGTTGTGTTTATTTAGACTGGAAGTTGTACATTTTTTATTTAGTTTTTGGTTTAGGATGAGAAGTTGTTCAATTGTGTGTATTTTAACTATCAAGTATGTGATAATATAATGATAATATTGTATGTCTTTGGACAAGAGAGTTGCAAGATTGCACAAAGTCAAACTTTTAAATGTGTGAAGACAATTATATAATATTTTAATATATAATCTTCATTAACAATAAATTAAATTGACTAAGCTCCTATGTGGAGTTTGATTTTGACTACTATTGTTTATATTTTTTATGATATGATGAGTAGTTGTACACATTTTGGTATATTAATGACATGTGTAGGATAACTTATGATTGGTATTTTTAAAAATATTTATTGATATTTTTATATTCAAACAATAGTGAGAATATGTTCAATTGATGGATCAAAATATGATAAGTACCCTCACAACAATTGATACATGCTCAAGTACTAGGCCCTCTCCCCAAAAACAAAATCATCCTCTAGATGATATCTGTAGTACCTCAGTTGATAGTGGCGCCATGAATTTATTGCGACTTCTGTTGGATCTTCGGAAGGGTGCTTCTGCTTTACACTAAACACAACAAAGAATATACCCAGTAAATAGAGAAACCAGTAATACACCTCTTACAAAATCAAATGGGAATGTTAAAAGCCCTCAATTACAACAACCGAGGAACTGGATATTGGACCCTCATTAATCATTATCTCAAATGCAAGTAAAAAGGCTTCTTCATATGAGAAATTTTTTTAAAAGCCAAGAAAAGTTGCAAGACATAAGAGCAAAATCATCCTTTGAATTATGCTCTAGATGATACCTACAGTACCCCAGCTGACGATGGCACCATGAATTTATTATGAATTCTGTTGGATCTCCGCATGGATGCTTCTTCTTTACACTAAACACAACAAAGAATATACCCACTAAATATAAAAACTAGTGATTAAAAAAATCAAAAAAAGAAGGAAAAACCATCTTTTGGATTATGCTTTGGATGATATCTGTAGTACCCTAGTTGATAGTGGCGCTATGAATTTATTTTGAATTCTGCTAGATCTTCATAGGGGTGCTTCTTCTTTACACTAAATACACCAAATAATATGCCCAATAAATATAGAAACCAGTGATTAAAAAAACCAACAAAAAAATGAATTCCAAGTCTGAAAAAGCAATTTTAATGAAGGAAATAAATTACCTCTCTTGAAAGAGATCTATCACAAGAGGAAGAACCCATAGATGAATCTCATTTAACCACATTATGTATAATAGTATACATACTTTTCCTTCTGGTCTTTCTCTCAAATACTTGCATTGTATCTGTAGGTCATTTTATCCGAAGAGCTCATCTCCCTTGCAGAATAATGGAGCTCAAACTTAACCTCCAGTTCAAACATAAGCTTCTAAGAGTTCAGAGTTGTCTCTAGCGGACTCAAAGATGGGCACACTGGTGGCTTTATGACATCATCATTTTGGCACTGCATTTCAGCTCCAACTTCTTTAATTCCAATTTCTTCAGCAGAAGTAACAAAACCCTTGTTTTGTTTCTTCTGAGAAGAAAAGTAAATTATGCTCGCAACGACCACAACTGCTATAGGTCCAAGCGCGTAATGGATTTTGTGGATTATGTCTTCCCTCTGCAAGACAATGTATAAAACTCTCGAGATTCAAACTCGCATCTTCAGGTCATTAAAAATCATGCCTATGTCAACTAGAGAAGCGAAATGCAGGAGAGCTTCAGGGGGATCCTGGTGCAAAGATTGCAAGGAAGGAAGAAATCATGAAAACCAGCACAACACTCACTTTAACTAAGCTCACTTTCAAATATCTTTCATGCACTTTTGTCTCATCATGCTGAAGTTTTTCGTCACCCTCCTTGGGCTGAATAGGACCGAGAGTCGAACTGGAGACCTCCCCTCGTATTATTGGCTCTAACAAAATACAACTGGTAGACAGGTCATCTACCTGGTAAGCTTTGCCCATTATGAATTGAGACGTAAAAAGCTACAAAGAGATTGACAAGAAAAGAAAAATTATGGTGAAAAGATGCAAAGAGATTGACAAGCAAAGACAAATTATAGAGAAAATCATGTTTGCGCAAATTTAAATAGAATTTTGAAATATGAAAATGAACAGTGCAACGGTCATATTATTAACACTCGATTGTACTGTGAAATTTCGTAATTTGCTACATGATTAACTCTAAATTCGCTCAAGTCACACGGTCTGATTGCATTGTAGATTAGCTTGGTTGACTTATCCAATCCAAATTTAAATCATGAGAGGCCAGGTATTTAGGGGGAGTCAATTCCATCGAGAAACCATGTTTCTCTGCATGTAGCTTAAATTAAAAAAAAAATCAAATGTTTGTTAAGATGAATTCTTGCATAAATATATGAGAACTTATAAATGATACTAAAAAAATATAAATACATTTATTAATAAGTGTAATAAATATTTATTTTGTTTTATATAAAATATCATAAATGTATAATATAAGTGTCATTTACAAAACAAGGTGATCATGTATGTGGACAAATAATGTTCTTATGAGTACAACTATTTGGGGTGGCAATAAACATTCATTGTAGTATTTTATTTTAATCGTTTGTTAATGACAAATGTAAAAGCTGACTATAGTAAATACCTTGTAATTTGTCATGGAATTTAAGAGATTGGCAAAAAGTCTATAATCATTTAAAGTTGAATATAAGTTGTATTTAAAAATAATAATAAGATATTTTTATAACAATAAATAGTATTTTGTGTTAAGCTATTGGGTCATTTATGTTAGATATAAAGATAACAAAATTTATGAATACCAAGTAGAATTGAGAACATTTAGGTTGCATAGATTTTATATTTTAAACAAGAATGTAATATTCTAAAAAATGATATTTTATTCTACAAATGATATATGTTTAGATGTAAAATAAACTTATATAATCAAATCCAAAAACTTTGTAGCTAATCTCTATGGATTGTGGAAATCTGCTATCACTAACTGATAATTTATTGTTCAAGTACTAGGGATTTTGTGATTAAATTATTATTTAATCTTTAAAAATTATTTTACAAACACTTCTCACTAAACATTATGTGGTGAGTTACATGACGAGTCACACCCCAAACCTTAGTTGTAAATAGATAAGAGACTATATCACATTTTAAGGAAAATGAAGGTCATACAAAATTATAAGAAATCTCTAAATGATCATAAAGTAATCCCACATAAATATTGGCCCCTTTCCATTTGTTTTTTCTTTAGAAAAAGCATAAATTATATTAAATAAACTTAAAAATAGCTTACAACAATAGGACGTCCAGATGGCCAAAGCCACCATTAAGGCCAACATCTGGAAACTCCAAGGGGGTTTTCCCAAAATCCACCAACCTATATGAATCCAAGAAATCCAAATGACAACAATACTAGTCATCAATAAACCTTCAACAAGGTATAGTTAATTCTGATCATTTTAAAGAAGCTTGAGGAAGTGCACCAAATTATTATGGAGAGAGAATCCAATTTGTTGAATTTCCAATTACTATCACCATCTAAAGCCCACTTAGCTAAGAAATTAGCCACCACACTCCATTCCCGAGGAATGTGAGAGAATGTAATGGTCTCAAAATTTGCTATGAGGTGAATAATATCCTTAAATAGAGAATCCATACTTCAAGAAGAGTTGCTCACCCTATCTTTGTTTAGGAGGGACACTGGGATCATGGATTTCATCTCATAAATTACTTTTTTCTAACCCAATTCATGGGATTTTTCAAGAGCAACAAGAAGGGATCTAGCATTCATTTGATTGTTAGAGCATCTTCCCATATGAGAGTTGAAAAGGAAGATAGTAGAACCCTTACTATCAATCCCTATTCCTTTAACTCCCGTAGGACCTAGATTGCCTCTTGATGATTCATCAATATTAATTTTCAAAAAACCAGGAGGTGGATGAGACCACTTGCCAATCATATTTATCTTCTTATAAGTATTACCTCTATGATATTGGTTTGTCTTCATGTTTTGATTTGATTTGATATTACTATAGGTTGATTTTTGACCATGTATGCAATCAATTTAATTTTTAAGTGGAATTTGATCTTCTCTTATTTTATTTTGATAATTCTAACCCTTGTTTGATTTTATATCCATTTTTCACTAACCCCACTTCACATTTGAACTGTTAGGAGGAAAAGTTTGGCAAGAGAGCTCCAAATGACTAGCCAAAAAAAGATCAAAAGCGGAAAGAGGCCCTTCAAGATAACACTTTGCTACTATAGTTTCTTTGATTGAATCTATGTTTTTTTTGTAAAACATGAGAAATCTCTCTAAGACACCCCTAAAAAATTTGACAAATTTTCTCAACTATATTTGCTAGAGAATAAGGATAGGTCCGATCTCTCTGGAAACCTCCAAGAAAAATTTTTCTCCTCTATGTTTGTTAATAGTAACAAATATTTATATTTCACCATGTGATTTGTTTTTATTCAATATCATAAATTTATTTCATCGATTGCAGGATTATAAATCAGTGATGTTTAATTCAATATAAAATCCTTTATATAACATAAATTATCATAATATTATTGAAACAAAGAAAAATATGTAGGTATGTTTGTTCACCAAAATAGGGGTATGATGGACCTATCTTTCCATATTCATTAGGAAATGAGATCCCCACAAAGGATTGATTAACAACCCTTAGGTGAATCAACTCAATGTGAGAATCTACTGATTTCCTTAAGCTTTGAGGACGGGGGTCAAGTTCAAACAAAAAATTTGGTAGAAAAACTAAAAATAGCAAATCAACCAGATTATGCCAACTTAAACTTGAAACAACAATATAAAGCTCAGTATTAGCAAAAATAGAAAACTGATTGTAGATTTGAGAAGGGTGGAATGATGTTTACCAGTCACCAAAAATCACTTTCAAGAGGTTGTCTGAGACTCATTCGCCCATGGGAAAATGGTTCTTTTGTCAGGATTTTCAAAAATCTTTTGGGAGCCTTTGATGCAGATCTGTAGCTTATGATTTGTCCAGATTTTAGTGTTGAAAACTCAAAAATTGGATCTTTAGGTTAGATTTTGTTATTTGACAACTCTGACAACTTTTATAATCTTGTGCTTCAAGAGGTCTTCTACCCTTCTTCAAACCTAAATATGCAACACAAACACAAGAGGTCAAACCCCGTTTTGGTAATCAAACCTTGAAATGAAATAAAGCATGAAAGAGGGAATGAAGAATGAAGAATGTTATGGTACCACTCAATAAACCCTTAGATAAATCTTTGAATGTAGATATTAGAAGGTCTGCAACTTGCATGAAATGGTTGAATTGGTTATGGATCTTGATGCTTGAAATAATGCTTGAACTTGAATCTTGAAACCTACATCACGATTTTAGCTCCAAAAACATGCATGATGCAAGAATACTTTGACATGATGAATGGATCATGAGTGTTACAATAAATCTCTGATAAATCTACTCTTGATCATCAACCTTTCTCTTATGAAATCTCTCTTGAAATGTGTGAATATAAATTTCCCCAAGCTCCCTTCAGGTTATTTTATTTTTGCCAAGTACCGGCCACGACCATCTATTGAATACAACATCGGGTGCCTTTCGCAAGGCTTTATCCGAATACTGCCACTTGTCATTCGAGCGCTCCTCAGAAGGATTCTTTCCTTCACTTTTCAATGGCATCTGCCATGCTTCCACATGTCGACAATTCACACTCTCCAGTGCTTCTTCAAGTCGCTTCCCTATCGGGCCTCGATTGCATGCCACGTAGCGACTACCTGCACACATTCCTTGGCAGCCCCCACCTACAACATAATATGTTTGGAAGACCTCCACGTGTCTTCACCGTGCATATTTTCATCGCATGAAAGGGAGAATGAACATCGGGCCCCGACCGCTTGCCACGTGGATCTTCTAAACGCTTCTTCGCTCAAGGGGACCAAGGAAGCAACAACCTCACAACAGTTGCCACGTATTATAACTGCTATCATAAGTGGATGACACATGTTGACACTCTGTTCTGCTGGGACCACTACCATCATTCACAGAGGATGCATCTGGCGCTGGGGTGGCCTCGTTCATGTCTCAAATCTTTTTTTGTTGCAACGACCAAAAAATCATTGCCATATACATCATTGCTCATGATCAAAGGATCTTTTCTTTTACTAGCTCACTAGGCTAGGGATTTTATTATAAATACCACTGCTTCTTTTAAAGCAAGGGTTCAGATTTTGACAGAAGAAATTGGTGGAAGAACTAGGCCTTTTATTGCTTTTAGATTATTGCAAAGAACTTATAGACTATTCCCTTATTCGGCCTTTTTGTTTTCTTAGGATATTTGATAAGTTTTACTGTGTCATTATGGTATTGAGTGTTTCATTTGTAGAAATTATATAAATTTAATGCAAGTTTTTTGGTTTAGATCATGTCTTTGACTCCTCTTTTTAGTAAATGTGTATGAATATTATTTTATGTCATTGAGTGAATCATTCAGGCTTCTATCTTTATTTTTTGTCATTCTAGGACATAGCAGATTGTTGAACGAGCCCTTAAATCAAATCCACAAGATAGGCTTATCCTATTTTATATCTAAATCTTGGTGCATCGCCCTAGTTAGATCTTTTATTTTTATATCTACTTTCTTTTCCCATTCAAAACCCTAGTTATAGAGAAAGTTGGCTTCTTTAAAATCCGGAGGTTACTCAATTCAGTGTAATAGGTCCCCCCTTTAACTGAGTTTTCCACAAAGGGTTGTTACCGCGTCAATTTTTGGCATCAACAATTTTCTTTTTCTTGGCACGCCCAGTGGGACCCGAAATATACCAAAAATCAAAGAGGGTGTATAAGCCATCAACCTTTCCGCTAGTAACAACAAATAACCCAAACTCGCCCAGTAAATTTTCTGATCCATCCACTAGCCATGTTGCAGATCGCAAACCAAAATTATGCGGCTTGGGATGCCGAGAGTCCCCTTGTAGCCCTAGTTGCACTTGTTGTTTGGTCCCCTATCCTAGTCTCTGCTCTCAAAGCTATTCCTAAGTTTACTGAAGATGGCTCAAGAACACCATTCGAATATCTGCAAGATGTGGAAAAAATATGTTTGGTACATGAAGTTACAGATCAGAACATAGCACTAAGGCTGCTCACAACTTCTTTAAGAGGAAAAACATTAGATTGGTATCGCACTCTACCAATTAACACTATTGATACTTGGGACTAGCTCTTGAAGGACGGAGACAGGTCCTTGCTATATCATCAACTAGCGATAATAAAGTGAACCCCATCTAAAGCCATGACAAACTTCAACACCCAGTTCCGTACGACTTGATAGAGAATCCAGACTGCCATTCATCCACCGACTGAGTTAGCATTCATGTTCTACTTAAAATCCATCAATGCCAATATCTCAATGATGATTCAGTCACTTGGTGGGACCACATTATTGGATGCATACAACGTAGCGATTAAGGCGAAGAACAATTTGATCGACGCCAGGAAGTTGCCACCTCAGCCCATCATGTTGATATTCCCCAAAGTATCAATTTCTACCTAGGAGATGCCATCTACTAGCACACCCGCACTGCCCCTGTCTATGTACATGTATCCAAGTGCGCCACCAAGTGTTGCTTCTACATCCAGTGCTTCGAAAGATGATATGAGGGACATAAAGGAGATGCTACAAAACTTAACAAATGAAGTAACCACTATCAAGCACAACCAGGCAGCTCCTCCAAGACCAGCCTACCAAAGTTATCAAGGCGGTAGACCCTCCTACCAACAAAACCAATATCAAGGAGTCGCACTCACAAGTCTACAGACTCAGACAAATAACCAAATAGTACTGGTATCGACTCTTCTAGGAACTTCTCAAACAAGTATGAGAAGAGAGCTAATCATAGGGTAGAACAACCTTGCCGAATATTTTAGTCCCCGGTGCTTCCCCTGCGGCAACGTGCATATGCCGTGAAATTGTTCGCTTGGCAATTTACATCAAAAAATTACAGAACAACGCAGCTAAGGTATGAAATTGAATTTAGGAGGTTATACATATGCCTCTCCCCAAATGGAGAATGTGGTTCGTACCACATAGATGCAGGGAATATCCTTGGAACAAGAAAATGACATAGCTCCCGATCACACCCTTTTCTCATGGATGGAAGGAGAGGAAGCAGTGTTCACATATGAAACATCCACATCAATGACCTCGCGAGTACAGTCTAACTATAATACTCGATTGACAAGTAGATTCATAGGTGAGCCAGTCACTTCGCAGCTTAGAAGCATCTTAGACTAGCCCCCTTAGCACTTCCACAATTGCTCTACAACCGCAACTGCACAAGGAGATTGTCATCACCAGGACCAAGGCACAAAATCCTCTGAATCCGTCACCTTTCAACATAGTGGAACAATTAAAGAAATCTCCTACTAATTTATCCCTTTGGGATATCTTAGCCATTCTAGAACAAAAGTCATTGGTACAAAAGGCCCTACAGAAAGATGTGGTTATGCAACCGATAGACCAAGCTTCTGAAAGGGCTACTGACTCATCACCTCCTGCCAAAGTTCTTGCGAATACTATAGAGGAGGCTCCAACCGAGGTCAAAGAGGAGAAATTGAAACCTAAACCCTTTTTCTTAACTCTCATTATGGGAAAGAAGTTTCTACACAACTCCATGATTGATTCTGGTGCCAATACTATAGTCATGCCCAAGCAAATAGTTGCAGCCTTAGGGCTTAGCTATGAGCCCTTAAAAAGAGGCATTATGCAACTGGACGGGAACAAGGTCGAAACAATGGGTCTCATTAAAGACCTCCCCTTTACTTTGTTCTCCTGTCCTAGTATCACAGTGCTACAAGATACTGTGATTATAGATGTCCCTCCTATGTTCGACCTCTACCTATCCCAAGAATTCACCTCAAAGATAGGCGGATACCTTTCTTTGGATTAGTCCCACCTAATTCTCAAGACCAAGCACAAAGCTAAGATGAAGATAATATCAGAACCTCTACTTTCAAAACATGTGATTGATGAAGCCATGATCAAATTTGAAGCCGCTCATACTTCTTTCACCGAAGAATAAGTCATTGGTATTGAGTCACTAGGAGATGAGAAGGCAACCAAAGACCAGGTTGTATGAGAATAAGTCTTCTTGAGAGAATATGTAGACACTGATCCTTTCGACAATTATCATGCTACCAGGTTGGGAGCCTTCATCATCTCTGATGAGGATCAAGAGTTACCGAGGGTATTAAAGAACTCTGCAGCCTATCAAGGCTCAGAGCTCTAGACATTGCACTTTGACGATGCTAGATGAAAAGTCAGCTTTGGTGCCGGGATATGCTTAAAATCTCCATCTAATGATAAAGTGCTCAGATCATTCTGCTTCCAATTTGCTTGCTCAAATAATGAAGCCGAATATGAAGGTCTTGTGCAAGGGCTAAGCCTCAAAGAGTGCATGGGTGTCAAACAAATAATGGTGTTCGGAGATTCTGAACTTGTAATCAATCAAGTCAAAAACATCTATGCTGCAAAAAATGTTTGAATGTGGTCTTATAAGCATAGGGTATGGGACCTCATTGAAATCTTTGAAGCTTCTAACATTCACGTAGTTCCAAGGGAGTGAAATTCAACTACGGATCGCATGGAAAAAATAGGATCTCAATTTGATCCTATCTCTGATTTAATTGAGAATACACACTCTGTGCAAGTGATTGTCTGAACCTCTATCCCAAATAATGATCAGAGCTAGCAAGTGTTCGAAAGTGATGAACACATTGCCTCGTTCATTCAACAGTCAGGAGAGTTTGTCGATCAGTTCCAACCAAAGATTGAAGAAGCATATGAAGGGCAGATCATTCAGTTAAGATCAAACAAGCTTTTGAAAGTGCTAGTCACGCTCAAAAATATGTTCGACTATGATGATGCAAGGAATGATAGGAGAAAATTTGTAGCGAACGAAGCAGACTATGTCGACCTTGAGGTCAAAGACAAAAGAAAACTGAAGGTTGAGAAAGAAGTTTTGTAGCATGACAAAGATAGGCTTACTCTTCTATGAAAAATATGAAGGGGTCGTGGCCTGGTCTTATGATGACCTCAAGGGATATGATCCTAACATCATCCAACACACCATCGAACTAACAGAAGGTGCTAAACCGGTCCGACAAAAACAAAGGCTCGTCACTCCAAAGATTGAAGCCCTAATGGCACAAGAGCTAGGGAAGTTGATTCAGTCAAAGATTGTCTTTCCAATCAAGTACAATACATGGATATCTAACCTCATTCCAATTCGAAAGAAAAATGGAGACATTCGTCTCTGTGTTGACTTTCGCGACCTAAATAGGGCATCACTAAAAGATCATTATCCACTGCCTTTCATGGAATCAATCTTGCAGACTATGGCCGGTTCAGAGATGTTTTCTCTATTGGATGGCTTCTTGGGCTACAATCAGGTTCGGGTTAAAGAAGAGGATCAACACAAGACCATGTTCACCACCAAGTGGGGAACATTCACATATGGTAAGATGCCTTTTGGCCTCTCAAATGTGAGAGCCACCTTCCAACGGGCAATGGACATAGCCTTCAGCGGACCGATCAACAAGATTATCCTCATCTATTTAGATGATGTAATTATATTTTCCAAGTCCAAAGATGACCATTTTGATCATCTAGAAGAGGTTTTCAAAAAATACCAAGAGTTCGGGGGATCCCTGAACCTAAAAAAATATGTCTTCGGAGTACCACAAGGCAAATTGTTGGGACATGTAGTGTCCCAAGAAGGAATCACTATTGATCCCGAAAGGGTAAAAGCAATTAGGGAACTTCCCCTTCCAGTCAACAAGAAAGGAGTCCAATATTTTTTGGGGAAGGTTAATTTTTTAGTTAAGTTTATTTTTTATTTTGCAGGAATAATCAAACCGATCACCCTGATGCTGAAAAAGGACCTATTACATATTTTTCACCTACAGGCTCAAATCAAGAAGAGCACTTTTGCTAAGCGGTATTCATTTCAATATTTGATCATGCATTTTATGCCATAGTATGAAAACATTTACTTTGATTCCATTCATAATAAATATTGCATTTTTATGAAAAAGAGAGAAGCAAACTGATACACCATCAAATATCTTTTATGAAAATGTAAATCTTTATTCATCAAAGTATTCAAACTACTTCACACAAGCCATGAATCTAGCTAAGAAAAGTAAATTCAATGCTTGAATTTACAACATGAATACATGTGTGAGCATATTTAAAAAATGAGGCATAAGAGTCATAGAGGCCAGTCATTTCCTGAATGACTGGCGGTGTTGCTATTGCATTGACTTTGCGCGTTTCTGCTACCTTGCTGCTCCCGCTTCCCGTTCTCCAAGTGCAAGATCTTGAAATCATAACAAAAATGAAGTTAGATCTAAAGGATCTAAGCAATAACTGGCCTATCATCATTATACCCCGCACACGCATTCACATTAGAAAATCCAAACATTGCTTTATTTTTCTAACTTGTTTGTGTTATGTGCAGATACAAGAAATGTTTCGTTGTTGATTTTTTGAAATTTAAATGAGTGGGGTAAAATGTGGCTCCCACAAGGGTAGAGCCCAACTCGTAGAATGTTTTATGCAGGTTGAATATTTTAAGGTCTACATAGTATTTCAGCCTTATAAGGCAACTACAGGAAAAGCAATTAAATCCTTTATGTCATCTTTTCAAGATAGTGAGCAGGTATATATGCCAAATTCATGGAGCATTACTTCAGGGAGCTACAGAAGTTAGGAGCAGTAGTTTTGCAGTAGAGTATTCATGAAATCAATATGGGGTTTTACGGGTTCTTGAAAATGGTTTCTTTCAAGAAATGATTGCATCATATGATATATTTTCAAGCAAAATCAAGTTGTTCTCTACTCAAAAATTAGATCATTTGATTTAGAGAACAAATAAATCAATCAACGGTGTTTCAGTCATAATATGAAAGCGTTATCATACATTGTTTGAATTCAAGTCTTTTCTAGTCATTATTTTATTATATGTTGTAGCTGTTATGAGTACCGACAACTCAAAATGGAGAATTAAATTAGCTTAGCCATAGAAAACTGAGTTAAATGCATTGCTTTCATATTCAAGGACAACCCTGTTATTTACAAAATTTATGAAGATTTCTACAGGTATTGTTAAATACAGTTTATGGAAGAAT
The DNA here is from genome assembly GCA_007115665.2 of Sequoiadendron giganteum. NCBI lineage: Eukaryota > Viridiplantae > Streptophyta > Pinopsida > Cupressales > Cupressaceae > Sequoiadendron > Sequoiadendron giganteum. The sequence goes on from VCHN02000014.1 coordinate 12,112,840, forward strand.
ACCCATTCTCAGGAAAATCATGGAAAATGGATTTGAATGAGTTACGCAGAGGGAGAAAATATAAATGATAAAGAGATGAGTGCATGAACCATTTTACCTTGCCTTATACTGTTTCTAAGCAAAATATATGTGGGTTGAAGCAACAAATTAAGGTAATATTTCTCACTGCATAAGGCAAAGTAAATGCACAAACAATGAACAAATTTATGTCAGGGGCAACACGGTAAATAATGAATTGCAGCTATCAAAGATGTGCTTAGCAGGTAAAGGACATCAAATAACAGGTGAGCATTGTTGATAGGTCAGTAACATCACAATTGTTAACTGTCAGTTAGTTGCCAGTCTATTATCATAGTGGGTTATGATGTCAATACCTAGCCAAATCGTGATCATATGAAGTTGGAGGACAGTCATACCCCCATGACTCTCAAAGATGATGTACCGGTCATAATGATCTTAATGCATGAAGAGCATGATAGTAAAAAGAAGAAAATGTACATCTTGGATACAGTGCAGCAATATAAAGATAAAATCCACAAAATAAGAACAGTGTTGTTATTACTGTTATTGCAGTGACCATATGAAAACCAAACACTCAAGAGTTATCCAGAATGAGATAAGTAAAGTAACAGATCGTGACAAGCATCAATACATTTTCTTTTTTATTGTTACCATTTAAAGGACGATCATTCATAGGATAAAGTAGATGATCACAAGACTGTCATAGCATGGGGAAATATTTGCAAGTGGTGAGGTTGAGTGTTTAAGACAATACCATGGCCAATCACATAGAGGCTAGACTAAGGTTGCTTTGGACACTATGCTATCATTCTCAAGAATTTATTCTTTGGATGTGCTTGCATTTGGAGACCTAGGAAGAGAACATCTCTGTGAAGAAAAAAAAAGCTGTTGTAAACATTGGAGGTGTTATTATCTACCACTGTTGTCCCTACAGCTATGGTTGAAATAGTTCCCCAAGATCTCAAAATTCTGGAGGAATCCTGGGAAGAGCAAGCTACTGAGAAACGAGTTTTTGTAGGAACTAAGACTTCTCTGGGCAAACTTGGACTATGTTCACAAAGAAGGATTGGTAAGGTTCCACTATCAGAAATAAAGAAATTAAACCAAGTTGAATGGGTGAGGCTTCTCTTAGATATTTTGAATGATCCAATTGGATCATTATATGCATAATGGTTTTAGGCAAACCATAGGGTTTTACAGAGAATGGATAATATGAAACCCTCGGCTGTAACCTGGAGAAAAGTGTTCATAACTACAAAATGTGGAAAATCGAAGAGAATCATGAAGAACCCAGAGCATATTAACCTGAGAAACAATGGCGGTGCAGGTATGATAACAAAACTGATAAAGGAAAAGCAAGTTTTGTGATCACAGTAGCTCACTCGAGTTTTTGTCTGTAAAATGTCGATGAAATCTCATTGTGTTTCCAGAATCTTCCATGAACGCATAGAAGCAACTTTATCAAACCCTTGCTATCGACGGAGGCTTCTTCAAAAGCTTCAGGAGCAAATGAAATGTTCATGCAATGTGTTGCTTTGTTTTTGTTTTAGGGTTTTCTACCCTAAGTCTTAATCGACATATGCGTAAGGATTTTTTTTTTAATTTCTTGAAGTCACTAATCAACCCATGGGCTAAGGCTTAGTGTCTTATGCCTTATGTTTTTGTAAGTTCCTATGCCTTAGAATATTCCTCATAAAATGTTGTTCTTCATGCTTTCTTTTTGCATTCAAATATTGGAGGAGTCAACATAGCAATGTGTCCTTTTTTTTTTGCATACCTTCTAGATGTAAAACATTATATTAAGTGATAAATTGTAAATCACTTATTATTTGTTATTTTGAATGAAAAAATGGGTATATGCCTTTGTAAATTCCTTTAGAGGGATATGGTTGAGTTTTCATTTCAGGAGAGGGTATATAGGGAGGTTATTTGCAATTTGAAAACATATGGAGAAGAAATAGGAGCCTTTATTTTGCTTTTCGAGCAAATGAGAAATTTTAGGGGGTGGTTTGATGTGTCATCATATTTGACATGGTCAAGTTTGTCCTTTTCATCCATTTGGAACCTTTTTGATGAAGATTTTCATGCTAAATTTTAGGCTTTTTGAGGCTTACAAAAATAGATTTCTAGAACCTATTTTGGTGGAGCTTGGCTACTTAGCCACATTGGTAGCTCATTTGATAGGGAGTTCTAAATTGGCAGATTTATGAAGATAGTGATTCTATAGTCCATTATCAGACTTCAACATATTTTGTAACTCAAGTTTGGATATGAAATACAGTGGAGACCTTTGAATATTAATGATTTCTTAGGGGTTTTGCCTTATTTTTTCTTTGCTTCATTGTGTGCATCACAAAGATTTCATCAAGGTTATTTATGAGGTATTAACATTTCCTTATAGCTTCATCTCTTATTCAACACCTTTATGCAAGATATTGTTAGTGCAGGTCATAGTTAGTGTCTGATTTTGTAAATGGCTTGTAGTTGTGAATTTATTTTCCTTCTAACATTCTAAGCATTAAGACCTTATTATGAAATACTTATGCAGTGACATACAAGGACAAGTTGTGCAAACTTTTTTAAGTTTTCAATCTTTATAGTCAAAGTGTTAAAGTTTTGAATTTCGTAGTCCTAGTTTCAATTAGGTGCATCACCATAGAAATATATTATTTTCATTTTTATGCATATCTTTCTTCCTTTTTCCTCATTATTCAGTAGTGTAGGAAGCACCATAGGAAGTTGGCCTTCTCCGAAGGTTGACCTCTGCTTATAAGTAACCCATAGCTTTAGAGGTCTTCCCATGTTACACTGAGGTGTTGAACTTCTTCAGGTTCAACAAGGTGCATTTTCAGTGACTAACAGGACCAATTGTTCAAATGGACAAAAGAAGCAAGAGAAGCTTTCGAGAGGGTGAAGGACATTATTTCTTTGGCTCTGGTGCTGGTGAATCCAAATTTGTCAAAAGACTTCATAATCTACGTCTTTAGTAGCAAAACAAGCATCGCTACTGTTTTGACTCAAAAGGATGATGAAGGGAAGGGAGAACATCTGATAACATTTCACTTCTAGACCTTGAAGGAATATGAGATGAACTATAACTTCATCGAGAGGCAAGCATTCACAATTATAAAGGGACTCAAGAAGTTTCAACATCTTATATCTTGCAATAAGGTGATCATTTATGTCACACACTCTAGCATGCGTGAATACATTATGGAAGGAGAGATCATCGAAAAAAGGGCCAACTGGATCACCAAGATCCTAGAATACGACATCGAGGTCAAGCCTACAAAGACTGTCAAAGGGAGATGGTTGTGAAAATATTTGGCACACGATGAAGAAATTGAAATCAAAGAAGAGCAAGCGGAGTTGTTCCTAACAAATGAGTATGAACTTGAAGGTTGTTGGTTGATAGGTAGAGTAAGATTTATGCACACTAACAAGTATCCACTGGGACTTCCTTCTCAGAGAAGAAGATTCTATCGACTGCAAAACAATGGTTACTCACTTATTGAAGGGATCCTCTTCAAAAGAAATTTCAATGACGTCCTATTATGGTGTGTCACCACAGAGCAAGCAAATAAAATTCTCAGCACCTTCCACAACAGCCCTGAAGGCAAACACTTCTTTGCGAAGACCACTGCCATCAAAATTTTGCATGCTGGGTACATCTAACCTACACTATTCAATGACTCCTACAATATGGTAAAAGCCTGCAAAGAATGCCAATTCTACGTAGGGAAAATAATTTTTTTTGCCATGTCTCTCAATCCGATAGTAGCAGATGAACCATTCACACAATGGGGGCTAGATTTCATTGGGATGATCAACCCCACCTCTAGCGCCGATTACAAGTGGATTCTCACAACCACAGACTACTTCACAAGGTGGACTGAAGCCCTACCCCTGAAGAATGTGACAAAGGCATAAATTGTGGACTTTCTCAAGGGGCTAGTAACGAGATTCAGTGTGTTGAAGACTATCATCTCGAACAACGCCAAGGCTTTATTAGGCTCCAAGGTATGTCAATTCACATCTGAGCATGGCATATTCTTGAAAAGATCATCAAACTACTACTCACAGGGGAACGGCTTGGCTCAGTCGACTAACAAAAATCTAGTCTGACTCATTAAAAGGACCGTGTTCGATCATGAGAAGAAATGGCACAAGAATCTTCGTACAACATTATGGGTAGACCGCATAACTCTTAAGCAAGCCCTCAAAACTTTGCCATATGAACTAGTGTATGGGAAGGAGGCATTATTACCTGTCTCTATAGAGATACATGTGCTACAACTACTCAAGTTTCGAGAAATTGAGGAGAATAGAGTTATGGAGGTTCGGTTGGTCGAATTGCTAGAAGTAGAAGAAAAAAGGGAGAAAGCCTTAATAGCCATGTCCAACTGCCAATAGGTGGTTAAAAAGTGATTTGACAAGAAAGCTTTAGACCAAGGTCTAAAGTGCGGAGTCTTGGTACTAAAATTCAATGAAAGGGCCGCAAGGCCTTGCCAGCATGGAAAATTCGACAGACTCTGGGAGGGTCCTTTCAAAATAATTTAGTGCAAGCAACATAATGCATTTGAATTAGAGAAAATGGAACAAGAAGCACTAGGAATTCCAGTTAACGAGATTCACTTAAAATTGTTCAATTAAGCTTCAGTCACTTCACGTAGGTGTAAATATGTAAATAATGTAATTAATTCCCCTTTCGTGTTTTGTCGGTCAGTCTTTTCAACAATTTGGCAAATACAGGAAGCAAGAAAATTCATGAAAATCATTATTACAAGAACAAAGAAAGACTATCTTGCTCATGTTGCAGAAAATAAATATGCAAAGAATTTAGTTTAATCTATATTACAGAAAACACAAGAATGAAGATAAGGAGTTTGAAATAAGCAAGTATATTCGTTATATATATGTACTTTGATAGAAAACATTGTCAAAATGGTTGTGCGAACATGTGCTCAAAAGTATGACTACATGTATATGACTTCCTTATATATATATATGTATGCGAGATTTTTTCTTTCGGCATATATATACAAAAGGGAAAAATCATTTTAAACTTTAGGTATTTGGGACACGAACATTGACTTCATCGGTAGGGGAATTGTTAGGAGCAGCGGGAAGGTTATCAACACTAGAAATGGAACCTGGAGTAGCAACAACTTCAACTCCCAGAACAAGCGGTGGAGGGAACAAAAGGTTCCTAAAGTCAGTGTACCAATCCACGTCATAGAACAACACTACATTGTAGCAACGCAGAAGGAAGTGGCACACACGGGTGGCCCTCTCACGATGCTCAACGAGTGAATGAAGTTGAAACCTGCTGAAGAATGGCACCCATGGTATCATCGTGTCTTCTTAAACATGCTTCTCCAAGTCACTCATGACAAGAAGGCCCAAGCCATACACCGCATTGGTCATTGCTTCACCAAGGCCTTCGAAGTACCTCTTTGGAAAAATCATGAGCATCAAGCACAAAATCATGGCTTTTGGAGTCCGAATGTCAAGCAACAAGGCAACAAAATGGGAGCAGATATCAGTGTTCACTTGATACTTGTCTTCATACTCAAAACAATCCCTACCCAATACTCATTTTATGGATATAATAGCCAATGAGTGCTTGTTCTTAGTCATGCGCTTCAGGCGCCTATTCAAAATCTCTCCCAAAAAGGTTGTTTGAGACTTGTTGCACATTAATCTGATTGGAGTATTCATCGTATCAGCCTCTTCTCGACTACCCAAGTGTAGGCCCTACACAAATTCAGAACCTACTCAACCACCTAAACAATAATCCTATCTAATTGCCTAATGCTACTTTTGCTAATCGCTAAGTGTGATTCCACTATTGTGTTAGGACCTATTTATAGAAATATCTGAGGTATCCTACATACAAAGCATGGTGATAATCGAGTGTTAACTCAAAAATCCCACCAAAAGGCCAGCTCAATATTCTAGCTCAATTACATTCGTAGGTAAGAATTGTTGCGTGCAAGATCAAGGAGCAAAAATCAATTAGTGCAAATTGGTGGTAGTCCCAAGCAATGGCTCATACGGATGGATGTTGAGGTGTCACGATGCAAGCAATTTTAAGTTCTAAGGTGGAACGCAAATATTTTCTAAGTACTCATTACGGTTTCAGCTTAATTATACTTTTAGAGATATTAATTGCCAAGGCATGCAAAGGATGGCAAGCATTTCACCTGCGGCTCAATTTTTGAGGAAAATCACGCCGAAGGGACATTATCACTGATGTAATTATGAATTATTGTCTTTTCAAAAGAGGCAAGTATTGCATTTCACATGGATGAAAGAGTTGGTAGTACATGCCAAATTAAATGCAAAAAGGAAATTGTTGTCTACCGGTTGAAGGTAGGAAATCAAAGCAAAAGGCTAAGTGTCACATGCAAAGGCTAAGCATAACATAAAACTTCTTGAGTACGCAAAGGGACTTGGAAGAGAAAAATTGTTAAGAGAACTAGGTGTGGTGCATCCAAAAACAACATAGTTAAATGCAGAGGTAATTGTAGAAGATTCACTGCCCTGGTGTAAATTGAACCTGAAGCAAGTCGTCTAGTTTGAGTCCAGAGCCTTACGTAGTGCTCTAGGTTCCATTCATATTGCTTTAGTGTACTTTCTAAGCGGAAGTTCACAAAAAATGGAGGTTGCTCAGAGTTCCCAGACATGAATGCAAGAAGAAAGGACCCAAAGTTTATTTAAAGCCATGGGCGCAACACCAACCGCATATGTCTTCGAGAATACCTCTTACGCTTCACCTAGTATACCAAACAAGACAACATGGGTTGCAAAAAAGAAAATCCCCCATAGAGATCAGAGTCGAATTAAAGAAGAATGGGATAATATTCATGATACCTTCCTTTCAAAGAACCCTAAAAGGCTTAGGGAGGCGACCTGTGAAAGAATGAAAGGGAATAGCGACTTGGAATCCTTGGCACAAAAATGTTGGTACAGTGGGCTTCCACAGTATATGGTCCCACTCGTACACTATTGCCCTAAATTGGTTGATGAGGCCATCAAACATTTTAACTTGGATACCAACACCATTGTGGGTCGAGAGCTAAGTGTTATTATCTACAAAGAGGCTATCTGGGAAATGTTGTGCATCCCAGAACGGAACTCCAAAGTACCTCAAATGGAGTCATTCACTCCGAAAAAAGGATAGTCCTATTAGAGAACCATAGATTTTGCTCTGAGATTTTATAACATGGAGACACAAAGGCAGAAAGAAGCTTAGAAGAAGCCAATGCAAATCCCAACAATGAATAAAAAATTCAAGGATGATATGAAGGATTCCTTCTCGATGATGGCATTTGTTTGTTGCCTAGACACTAATAGAGAGGTTTAGGAGTTTCAACTAGGCTTTGGGTTTCAATTGCGCAAGAAAAATACTCTTTTCTTCTATGATTTCACAGAATTCCTCGTCCAAAAGATGCTCAACTAGATAGTAGAGTACCAACTACAACATATGGGGTTCATTTTTGATGAAAACCAAAGGAAAAAATTGGTTTCCACTTGGACTCTTCTCCTTTCTACAACATATGATTATTATGCATTCTCGGATTATTTCTTAGGTCCAATTTTGCAGGACTTGAGGGAAGACAATAATGTCTTACGGTTTAGCTCAGACTAGACCGAGTTCATGCAAAACTTCACTCTGAAGTGTGATTGGTTTTTGGATGAGGACTTCATGATAGTTTAATTTTTACGACTTCACCAGGGAGCCCTTCTGGCTCCCAACATTTCATTCAAATCAAGTACTAGTGCTTGAATTTTTCCATCAAGTATCAATTATTGACTTCACATTTTTCGGTGGAAAATTGAAGAAGGGATTTTTTAGTTGCCCAATGAGCTTCAAGACCATGATCATGGCAAATAAGAGGACTCGTGACCTAGTTGAAGCAAAGCTAGCTCATTTGGGGTTGGTATGGATTTGTGATTAATGGAATTACAACCCCGATAATGACTTGTCGAATGAGTATCTCAAAGAAACACACAACCCCCAACCTTGCTGGGAAAAGCGTCGGAATCCATTGACGGATGCAGATGAACTTATGGTCGACCTAGCTTATATTCTAACCGAAGGTGGTCGACCTCCTTGGCTCAGATTCTACTACCGAACCAGGAAATATGATAGGACAAAGCAGATTGGGGCTACTCTTCGCAATAGCCTGGCAAGGAATTACAACTAGAAGGAAGAGAAGATTAACGATTTCTTGATATACCGCTAGGAGACCCAGTGCACTGAGGCTCCTTATGATAGCATGGAAATGGATGATAGGTTCGATAAATTATGGAATAACGAGCATATGGATTCTGATGACAGTGATGAGAAAGGCTCTAGTTCGGAAGAGGCTGAGGCACAATTAGACAAAGGAGAGGAACTAGAGATAGAATCTCAAACGTTTTGGCACAACGAAAAGGGAAAACCATGAAGCAACCTAGCAAGGTTTCTGCTAACGTGCTTGTGAAAATATCATGCGTGATATCATCGCTAACTCGCACATAGACCGCAAGAAGGACTAGAACAGCCCAACCACAATAGTCTATAACCATAGTGGTAGAAGACTCACCACTAGCAAAGTGGTAGTGCACCAGACCATCTTATGAAGAGTGTTCGTAGGACCCTGAAGTGATCCAAGGATCACAATCATTTACACCACAGGTATCTTTCACTCCCTTTTCTCCTATTTCACTATCCTTAGTTGACCCTGTTGTGCTCGCTGCACTCTCTTATCAAGCGTCGATCCTTCCTTTTTAGCCACTACTTTGATTATCGTGGGAGGTTTCACATAGTTCTCTCATGTGACCCCATTTGTCCTTACTCCTCCATGGACCCTTGCACCATTTTCCTTGTCCCATTCTGCGTCTCTAAGCACCCCACATGCTTCCTCCGGCACCATCATTGATACCTCCCTTGTCGTCGTCATGTCGAACCCGACCCACTCTTCCCAATAGATGGAATCCACCATGATGTTGCTACCGTCAAGCCCTCCTACTGGTTCATAGGTTGGATATTGGAATATCCCTGCTTTCTCTCCTCAAACAGTTAGTGTTCAAAAGAGGAAGTCGCCCGAGTCCACTACCATCTCTTTTCGTTTTGCCCTTCCTCCCGGTGCACCTTTCGCAAGTGGACTCATCCGATCACCATCGAAATTCTTATCAGAGGGTGACAAAACTATGTAGGCATGAGAAATCAAAGCCTAGAAGCAAAAGGCTAAAGATGTTAAAAGACTAGCAGAGCCAAAAGTGCAAACTATTTTTAATGAGGCCCAACAGTTGCTACATTTTGCGACCATGTACCTGATTGTCAACAAACTGCAAGGAGAGATGTAGCTGGATGACTACAATATGTACATCATAGGGCTCGACCTAAGTATAGCCCAACCTCAGGACAAAGTGGAGCTCATGGAGGAAATGCAATGGGTGGTGACCATCACCTTTCTTAAATCTGATCTCTAGCTAAGTAGGAGGGAAGAAGAGTTGAAAGGTGTCAAGGAAAGGGTCAAAGTCTTGCTCACCAAGGAAAAGGTGAGGGATGTTGAATTTAAATGCTTATCCCAACTAGTAGAGACAAAGCAAGCGAAGCTCTGAGAGGAGCTTGCGAAGGTCCAATCCCTCGATCCTAACCTAGTCGATGAGATACAATAGAAGAACCAAGAATATCAAGATGAGTTGGCGTGGTTGGGGCAAGAAATGCAACAAAAGGATGAAGAATTTTGTTGCCAACGTGCTCAATTGGAGAAATAGATACAATAGAAAGATGCGAGTTTCAAAAATCATCAGGCCCAATTGGAGAATGAGGTTCAAGAAATGAGGTCTTCATTGGAGAAGGAAGCAACAAAGAAGGAACGAGTTGAGGCAAGCTGGATCACAAAATCGTAGACCCTGCAGGGACATCTCTCCGTGGTGAACCAAAAGGTTGCGAAGCTCACGCATAATATGAAATTAAGGGATGCAAAGATAGACCTATTAAAAAACTCCACCCAACCTCCTGTCATTGGGTCATACCTTCTTCAAGTAGCCCAACAGTTATATGTTTCATATTGGGAAAGAGTGAAGGCCTTCTGCCTAACTCTACAATTGACACTCCAATTTATGGTAGAGGCAACAAGTTTGGGCAAGGAGGTCCACGAAGCAATCGAGCGATTCCCTCAATCCATCACAAAGAGAGTTCTGGAAGCCAGGAGGTTATTAGATAGGCTATATATGGTCCTAGACGAAGTCTTAGCAGGTGCAGGAATTGAAGATCGGAAGGTCGCTGCCAAAATAGCTAATAGGTTCATCCATTGCTACATGACCATCCTTCATGCCAGTGAGTGCGCCACCACATTGGATCAGACCATGAGTAGCATGCAGGCAAGGTTCTCCCACCTAACTCAGATGGGCTTACCATCCCCGTTTCTTGGAGATGAATCAGTGGCCATGATGGAGCATATTGCAGCGAAGATTGAATAAAAGCAACAGGATGTGTCTACTTTTCAAAGTTTTAGTCAACCCCTTGATGCAGAAGATATTGAGAGCATCACTCATCCGATTACATGACTTATTTTTCAACTCTAGTCCTGGGTCGATATGTCAACGACGCTGCCTTACAAAGAAATGATCGATCTGCATGGAGTGCAAGAAAGTCTGTGTGACATATTGAATCCATCCGAGGCCGAATGGTTGCCTCTACAGATCACCCTCTCTAAGCTTTGATCGCGTCACTCGATGGAGAAGGCTCTGGTCTGCAAACTATAAATTTTTGGGTTCCTCGTTCCATAGGTGAAATGCCCCTAATAAGTCACCAAAAGTTGTGAATATAAATTTCCCCAAGCTCCCTTTGGGTTATTTTATTTTTGCTAAGTACCAGCCACGACCATCTATTGAATGCAACATTGGGTGCCTATCACAAGGCTTTATTTGAATACTAACACTTGTTAGTCAAGTGCTCCTCGAAATGATTCTTTCCTTCACTTTTCAACGGCATTCGCCATGCTTCCATGTGTCGGGAAGTTCACACTCTCCAGTGCTTCTTCCAATCGCTTCCCTATCGAGTCCCAACTGCATGCCACATAGTGGCTAGCCAAACACATTCCTTGATGGCCCCCACCTACAACGTAGTATGTTTGGAAGACCTCCACGTGTCTTCACCACACAAATTTTCATCACATGAAAGGGAGAATGAACATTGGGCCCCGACCGCTTGCCACATGGATCTTCTACAGGCTTCTTCGCGCAAGGGGATGAAGCAAGCAACAACCTCACAACAGTTGCCATGTATTATAACTGTCATCATAAGTGGATGACACATGTCAACAATCTATTCTGCTAGGACCACTGCCATCATTCGTAGGGGATGCATTTGGCGTTGGGGCAGCCTCATTCATGTCTCAAATCTTTTTCCATTGCAACGACCAAAAAATCATTGCCATATACATCATTGCTCATGATTGAAGGATCTTTTATGTTACTAGCTCACCAGGCTAGGGATTTTATTATAAATATTGTTGCTTCTTTCGAAGCAAGGGTTCAAATTTTGATAGAATAAATTGGTGGAATAACCAGGCCTTTTATTTCTTTTAGATTATTGCAAAGAGCTTACAGACTGTGCCCTTGTTCGAACTTTTTGTTTTCTTAGGATATTTGATAAGTTTTACTGTGCCATTATGGTACTGAGTGTTTCATTTGAAAAACTTCTATAAATTTAATGCAAGTTTGTTGGTTTAGATCATGTCTTTGACTCCTCTTTTCAGTAAATGTGTATGAATATTAATTTATGTCATTGAGTGAATCATTCAGACTTCTATCTTTATTTTATGTCATTCTAGGACATAGCAGATTGTTGAACGAGCCCTTAAATCGCATCCACAAGATAGGTTTATCATGTTTTACATCTAAATCTTGGCGCATCACCCTAGTTAGATCTTTTATTTTTATATCTACTTTCTTTTCCCATTCAAAACCCTAGTTATAGAAGAAGTCAACTTCTTTAAAATCCGGAGGTTACTCAGTTTGACACAATAGGTCCCCCCTTTAACTAAGTTTCCCACAAAGGGTTGTTACCTTGTGAATCTTTGGAATCAAAAAAATGCTCTTAAATTTCTCTTGTACATCTAGGTGAAACTTAGTGAAATACCCTTGTATTTGTAGGTATGTATCCTTAATTTCTTGGAATTCAAATATCACAAGCTGACATTGAAATACGCATTTGGGGACCTTGAAATACTACCCAAAACATTTCTAAAATATAGGTTCAAAGGTTTAGGGAGGACCCATTCACCCATGGGCGAATGGGTCCCAGGTCCCTATTCCTGGAATACACATTGCCCAAGTTAAAGTGTTATGTATTGACATTAATTATTTTCATATTTCCCCTTTGTAAAATATAATTAATTAGGCTTGTAAATGAATAAAAGGGCTTATTAAGGCATAATTAAGCTCATTTTAATTAAGAGGGCCCAAACAAGTGTGAAAATGTAAAGAGATACATTTTTCAACACCAAATTAAGACATTATTAATTCCATTTTAATTAGGAGGGCCCAAACAAGTGTGAATATATAAAGGGATACATTTTTCTACACTACATTTAGCCCTCACTTTAGTGAGAGGATGACGTTACATCAAACTCACACAAGATCAAACAATCAAGAGAGTATAATTATACAATAGTTGGAAGGATAAGACAACAAAGATCAAGGAGGATGATCAAGCCCCAAAGATCTAATATGTCATGGAAAAACCAACAAAGGCACAAGGAGACACATGCCTATGTTAAACATATATATGCAACAATGACAAGATTCTCAATCATACAATGTCAAAGACTCAAACAAAGCAATAAAAATAAAAAGAAAAGGGGGTTAGATCAAGCCTCGACTGTTTGTCCAACTCGATGTGGATCAAGCCTTAGTTTTTTGTCCAATTTTTTTTACAAGTGCAACTTGTTGTTCACTACACAAACAACAATGCATGCTCACAAAGGCTAGTGAAATCCACTGTCCACTAGGTGAGTCCCCAAGAGTGAAAAATGAGAGAATCTTATTAGGCTCCCATACCATACCAAATTTATACCTTTGATAACTTTAATAAGGCACACCACAATATGAACATCAAGCTTCATAAGGCTTAGCAAGTTGTGTTATGCTAAACACTTATGAACAAATAAGGCTCCATTGGAAAGCAAGGTGTGTTATGCTTGGTGGCCATGAAAAAGGGTTGTAACTTCAAGCTTCACAAGGTTAGAAAGTTGTATTATGCTAAACACTTATGAAAAAAATTCAAATAAGACATGTTCAAATGGGTTTTTCTTAATTCATGTAAGGTCACAACTTGGGGAACATCGTGCCTAATTTCTCCAAGAGAGGAAAAGTCTAGCATAAAGGATTCACAACTTAAGGAATGCAATGCATAGAATCACCACTAAGAGGAATGTCATATGCTTAGAAAGGTCACACTCTTCAAGGACATAAAACCCAATGACACCACCAAGAAGAGGACACGTCGCATGAAGTAAGAAGACCACACTATGAAACATAAGATATAGCCAAAAATATTTAAAATGATAATGCCAATATATGCCCCCACTTTAAAGAAATTGCTAAACACCATGTTGTGAGCAATTACTTTAAAGTAGCAAATGATAAATTCTAAACAAGACATGAGAGCTTACTTGGAAAGCCCTATGTCAAGCATATGTTTCCGAATGAAGCTACGTCATGAAAAAGGGGTTGCCACCAAAATGAAATCCCAAACACATAAGGGATCCACGGATTTGGGGTTACCGTATGTCCTTGCTACAATGATATTATAGAGCTCAGAAACGTCATCATTCCCCAAATACTCATAAAATTGGAAGAATGACACATACAGAGCGAAAACAAAGAAAAGATTTTGGGTCAACATGGAAGAGACCTGAATGTCTCAACGCCTTGCATCATCCCTAAAAGGAAAACAAAAGACAAAATAAAAGATAAATGATGTACAACATATAGAAGAATGTAGGTACAAATAGAGGAATTAACATGAAGACACATCCAACAGAACAATATGGGGGATCACATTACGCACATGCAATCACACAAATAACATGAAAATAAAAACAAAGACAAGGCTAGTAAGGCACATGCAAGTCAACCTATAACAGATCATCGACATCCCAATCTTGTTCATCATATGCGAAAGGCAAGCAACTAGCTAAAGGGACAACTTCAAGTGCCAAATGAGGACAATCACCAAGTTTAGCACGTGGTGAATCACTCTTTATAGGAGGATCATCATTTAAGATCGTGGAAGAGGAAAACAATAAATTTAACTCTTTAGGAACTTCCTCATCATTTTTTTCAATTTCATTATCATCATCCAAGTTAATCACAATAGAAGGTCTAATGATAATATTCATGGATGGTGCTTGTTCTTGTTGAGTTTGAGATTTAAGAAATTCTTGTTTTGACGAAGGTGGAGAGTCATCATGCATTGCTTGAGGTAAGTTAGATTTTAATTTTCTATGTTGTTCTTTTCTTCTTTTTCTTGTAACAAACAAGCAATAGCACGATGTTTATGCCTATGGTCTCTAGCATTTTAGTTTCTTTATGTTCGGTTTTCAAGTTGCAATTGTGTAGGAGTGGGTTTATCAACCATAGGTTTCTTTTCTTCCCTTAAGGGAGGAATAGAAGGGACCATGGGAGGTTGTTCAACCACTTTCTCTTTAGCTTTGTAAACTTACTTGATTTTAGGAGGCACAATGGGACTTATTTGGTTATCTCATGGTCTCATATAGGAAATAGGTGGAGGATTTGCTATGTTTTGGCCTTTGTTACTTGGAAGGGCTTTTGGTTCAATCATGGTTTCATCAAGGATGGGAGGCTCAATCGTGGGTTGAGGCATATTACTAAGGTATAACTCTGCTATGTGTTTTGCCTTAAACTTTTGATAATATTTGAAAAAGAAGTCCTCATGAGGCCTAATAGGTTCCATAGGTTTAGGCAAAAAGAACCCCAATGAGGAATTCCCATGGGAAGACACGGGATTAAAGCCAGTCTGATGCACAGTAAATATCTAATTACCAAATGGAAACTTTAAACATTTATGTACTACTAATGGGTCGACTTACATGGAGCAAAGCCATGGGTAGCCTAACTTCACACGAAGTTGATACGACGACGAGATGATGGAGAATGATACACTTAATGTTTTTGTTCCAACTTTTAAAGAAAGAGTTATCAAACCTATCATGGGGAAAGCAAAAACATTATGCATTTTAATCCATGATTTTGTTTTTTCACAAGTATCTCAATAAAGCTCATGCACAAACAAGAACTCTTCAGTAATCACATTCTCTACACAAATGGGATCAATTAATATCTCATTAGTGGGCTTGTCATTGATTCTTCCAGCTATGTAAAGAGGATCATCAGGTGCATGTTTGGTTATGTCATGTTGTGAGAAAGCAATGTCAAGGGGCATTTTGGTTAGGCCTTTACGAGGTTGAAATTTAATAAAGTTGACCGAAGGGTTTATAGTATTATTCTCTTCATCTCTAATATGATGTTGCATGATGTGATCGAGGCTACACACCATTTCTATTCCTTATTTAGTTTTAATCAACTTTCTTATGTTTTCTATCATAAGAATCGCATTACCAACGATGAATTCAGAACTCACAAAGTTTTGCAATTTCTCTAACTTTGCATCCATTCTTCTAAGGTTCTCTCAAAGGACATTAACAACCCTTGTTTCAACATTAGTCACATTATTTGTTGGTAAGGAGGTCATAGGAAATGAAGTGTCAAGGGTATGGTCCAAAGTGGGTTCACTAGTGTCAACCCTATGAGTGAAAGAGTTAGATAACCCAAGATCCACAATGAGTGATGTATCACAGGATGACATGAGTCTTGAACTACATATCATGCTAGTATTGGCAATAGGACACTAAGTTGTGAAGCTCATACACATTTCACAAACCCAAGATGCACCCAAAATGGAGAATAGGTAAAATAGAATCAAATACCCTAGAATGTAAATTGCAATGCTCGTATGTAAAAGCAATTTCCAGATTTAAAATGAGATAAATTTCTGATTATGCTATGTAAAAACCTAAAAATGATGTATTTTTGAAATGAAAATTTAAATTCAAACAATGCACTAAATTTGACAAATTAATTTTAATATGAACAATTTTAGATAATAGAAATTATGGAAACTGAAAAAACAAATTGAATGTAGGAGCAGAGAATGTAGAGACAATGTTTTTGATGCTTAAAAATGCAGAAAAAGCCTTGATCAGGGACTCATTCGATCATGGGTGAATGGGTCTTGCTTTGGGGTTTTGAAAAATCAAATTATAGATTTCTAAGTTGACTTTTATGCTTTTCAGATTTTGGTTTCAGACGGTTATCGTTTCATATTTATGGAAAATGAGATCTAAATGTAAGTGATAGATGCAACATAAATTATCCATAAAATGCAAAAATATTTTGAACGACACAAAGTAAACAATTTAACACTTAGTCATATATACTATTGTCTAATGCATTTATACTATATTAATATATCATATCAATATACAATACTATATTATTTATATTCATGAATTAGTGCAAACTAATTTATATGTATTATAATATTTAACACTATATACTACTCTATCTTAAATAAGTTTATTTATTGATATAATAAATAATATACAACATAATATAGAAAAACATAGTATATCTATTGATAACATATATTATGATATGATCACTATGTTGCATTAAATCCTTAATATACAATAAATTATATTATATGTTATAACTAAACGTACATAATATTAAATACCAAAGATGTAAACTTATTTTTTTTATCGTTGTACCAGTCTAGACTTTTATCTATCTCATTTCGTATATATATATGTACTTTTGTATATCTTTAATTGTGATCATCAAGAACTAAACTCTATTTGATTTTAATAAGTGTTCCATACTGTTATTAACAACAGATGTCTATAATTACCCCTTCTCCATTTTTCACGTTATTTTGATTGTATTCAATGACAATCCCAAGGATACTATTAAAATAACTATGTTTAACTTTGTTGGGACTAATTATCCCAATCAAATGATTTTTTTAGATCTGATGTTTGTATGTTCATATGCACCATACACATTTAGCAAGACTAGATTTTTTGACACACGCAAACTAAAACAATTATAGTAGCAATAGTTGACACAATTTTCTATTAAAAAATCAAGCTAGTGAAAATAAATCTACTACAAGTATGACCATGATAATATTGTTAGAGAAGGAAAATAGTAAAATTGTGCAAAAAACATAACAACAATATACAATTGACAGTACCACAAAAATATGTCAAGGTATGCTCTTCTCTTTTTGTGTATAATAAGTAATAACAAATTTTATTTACAATATAGATTCTATATAGATTTGACATCAATCATAAATCAATCTGTTCTAACACAAAGATTTGCAATTCTCATTTGTAATCCACAAACTGATTCACTTTCGTCATATGAAGCATATAATCCTCCCCTGTCAATTTTTCTACAATAAGAATAAACACATTCATGTTGTATTCAACCTTGCAAAGACTACCTACACTATAATTGAACATATCCATACATAGATTCTTACTAGTATTCATTTCCCTAATCATGGAACCAATTTTTTCACATAAATCAACCCTCCACTCAAACATGTTTTCAAGTCACAATCTGTTGACCTTATCGAAGGCATAGTAAAAAATTCCATCTCTTCAAATGCCTTTAGTTGATTAGACATCCATTTCCAAAAAAATTTATGATATAGTACAACCATTTTTAACAAATCAAGCCTTCCAACAATATCTAATAGGTCCTCAACTCTGGCATGATCCAAGTTTCTATGCTTTAACACTAGTTTCAATAAACCTATTTGCTTATACCAATTTACATGCAGACACTTTAAACCATTTCCTGTTGCTATATGATTTTTCAATCCATCCCTTGATCATCTATAACTATCCCATACTCTTTCAATATGACTAAGAATACAAGCTAACCTATATTGCAACAATTTCAGAAGTTTTTTCATCTCTATTACTTTCTATACTTTCATCCGCCTTTCTAATTTTAATAATTTATTCTTTCAATTTCTTAATCTGAACTCTCAACGTATCTCTTTCTTGAAACAATATATCTTCCCCGACTCTTTCCCTTTCTATAATCAACCCTCCACTTCTACAATTGCGATGGAATTCCCTATTTTCTTCTTTCAATTTTGCAATTTCAGCTTCCATACTATTGACAACAGATCTCGCACCCTCACACCTATTAACAACTGTCAACACACTACAACAAATCCCTGTGATTAGCTCCCTTTTTTGCTTCCACCCACTGTTTTCATGTATTTTTCTCCAATTTTTTGAAAAAGTCGACGCTATTTATCGGGACGACATTGTTTTTGGCATTTTTTGCATCGATCAAAACAAGTAGGTGCTAAATTAGGCATAAATTAGCACCTAAATTAGTGCCTAGATTAGCACCTAGATTAGCACCTGCATTAGTGCCTAATTGAGTGCCTAATTGTTCTGATCTAGCAGGGATTAAGGGTTAATGGATTAGGGGTGTTAGAACAAAAAATCCTTCCCCAATATTCACTGGCCTTCAATTGCTTGCCTACATTTCACTTGCATCAAAATATCCCTCAACCCTCAACCCTAATCCTTCAACCCTCAACCCTCAACCTTAAACCCTAAACCCTCAACCCTCAACCCCTATACCCTCTACCCTATACATTGGACCCTCAACTCTAATCCTTCAACCATAGACCCTCAAACCTATACCCTAAACGCTCTACCCTCAACCCTTAACCATCAACCCTGAACCCTTAAACCTTCTACCCTCTACCCTCAACCCTAATACTTCAACCCAATACCCTAAACCATCAACCCTATAGGTCCTCAACTATATACCCTCAATTCTTAACCATCTACCCTATACATTGGATCCTCAACCCTCATATATCTTTGTCCCTCCCTCCTCTTCTCTCCTTCTCTATCTCACTTCTCCCTCCATCTCTCGCTCCATCCATCCCTCCCTCTCTACCCTAATCCCTCAACCCTAAACCATCAACCCTTAAACACTCAACCCTAAACCCTCAACCCTCAACCCTTGAACCCTTAAACCCAAGTAAACTCTCTACCCTAATCCCTCAACCCTCAACCCTCAATCCCTCAACCCTTAAACCCTAATCCCTCAACCCCTATACCCTCTACCCTATACATTGGACCCTCAACCCTATACCCTCAATCCTCTATCCTCTACCCTCAACCTTAAACCCTTAACCCTTAAACCCTCTACCCTCTACCCTATACATTAAACCCTCAACCCTCAATTCTCAACCCTCAACCCTTAATCCCTCAACCCTCAACCCTTAAAACCTAAACCCTCAACCCCTATACCCTCTACCCTATACATTGGAACTTCAACCTAATCCTTCAACCATATACCCTCAAACCTATACCCTAATCCTTCAACCTAATCTTTTCATTGTATTTAACATGAAATGCAACAATTCTATAGCTTCACAATTTCAAATCTACAAAATAAAAAATTCCTATTTACGCTTGACATCATCTTCTGATTTTTTACTAAAATGCAAGGCAACTATATGGTTTTGTTTTGAAATTTTCAAGTATTGAACATAGTTTGATTTTCTATAAAAATCATAAAAAGAACTAAAACTCACAAGGCATTTGATTATTTCTTGCGAGCTATGTAATATTCTCCCTTGGGCTAAAGTTAGAAAAGTGACAAGGCATGGCTATATGATTTTCTAAAAAATCATAAAAGAAAGTCATAAAGGCATAAAGTGGATTAGGTGAGAAAAATATATGTAAGGCAAGATTTAATACCACGAAGATATTAGTAGGGATATTTAAATTTTAAATCAATGTGATGAAAATCACCAACTTTGAATTAGGGTAAAAGGTGAACCCTAGACACAAAATCGCCAAGACCTAATTTTTCTCCTCATTTCACACTCCCAACTTTGAGAAAAATTCTTTTCACAAGTGGCCACCATGGAAGGGTTTTGAGCTTCAAGTTTTGAAGCTTCCATCTTTAGGAAACCAACACTATGAGTATTTCTCTTTGCAAAACATAGAGACCCCTTTATTTTCTTTGTCTTGAATGCATTTGCAAAGGCTTTAGTCGCAACCATTGTCATATTTTTTTGATGTATTTTGATCTCCTCTTTTTGTCGATGCTTTACTTGTGCTTCATGGCCGAACTCAAGGGCTTTTTGAAAGGCTTGAAAATGGTTTCGGTAGTATCTTATCAATAACAATTTTTTTGTAAGTTTTCAGACCATTCAAGCTATGTATCTTGATTTTCATGTGCATTATGAGTATGGCTAAATATGAGATGTCACCATTCTTATGGATTTCATTCTGCATAGCTTGTGTTCGATGCTTATATTCAAATTCTCAAAACGGTTCTAAAAACCCCTACCATGGTTTGTATGATATGTTTCTTCCATTCTCTAGAGAATATAATATAACTTTATTTGCTCTCCTTTTGACTTAAATAAAGAGGAAAACCCTTTCGTGGCTCGAGCCTCTTCATCATTGTGTCCTCATGAACTTGTACAGTCTGCAGGATTTATTTATGCACCGGATGAATCTTTGCTTTATCTGGGTATTTCCATTAGCTCGCTAAACACATATTCCTTTGCATATAATCCTTGTTTCGGCCACAAAAATGAACACAAACCCCTTTATTCTTTCCAATGTTTTTGGTACTCAACATAAAATTGGGTTCCATTCGTCCTTCTAAAAATGTTGTTCATTCTTTCAAAACCCTAATATCATCATACCATTCTATTTTATGTTGAGGAATACATGTTTGACTTCACAATAAGATATTGCTTGATTTTGTGAAGAAAACATGGCTCCATTTTCTATAATGTATGCAATGTAGCTCCATTTTCTCTATTCTAAAAAATGTAGTTTTGTTCCAATAGGAGTTTTTTTTTCCAAGCACATACTGGGTACTCTTCATCTGCATCTCTTATTAATAATCTAACATGGTTTCCATTGTACTTGTACCTTCCTTTTTCTATGAAACAAACAAAAAATTCTTTCTTTTACACACACCCAAATGTATTGCATGAGTCATGGTAGATTTAATGATGATGCCTTCATTCTATGTTTATTCACTACCTGCAATGCTTGTATTCGGACAACATGATGCATCTATATGCCATGAAACTTTCACTGTTGTTTGTTGCCATCTATTTTTAGGCACTTTGAAGCTTTAATGTTGTAGGTTGAACTCTTTTTGCATTCTAAAAATGTACTCAAACCTACACTCTTTACCACTGTTTCAACCTTGCTCTGAAACACCATACTTCTTGATGGAATTGTTATAGGACTTCTATTCTTATGCAGAATTTGCCACCATCATGTATAACTAAATTTGGTGTCCCCACCGCTTCATAGGATGCATTTTTGTGCCAAAGTAGTGTGTTCTTAGAAACAACGTCATCAATGGTTTAACCTCAAAATCCTTCACACATAGCAGGATGTAACAAAGGCATTTCTTCCTATCAAATAGACATATTGACTAAACCATATTCATTAAGTATAAGCTTATTAAGTTGTCTTAACCTCACACTAAGCTTGGGAAAAATGCCTTGAACCTAGCTTGAAATACAAGCTATTGCTTTGTAAATTTTATCCCTAGTTCCCATAATGTCTTCAATTTTGGACTTGGCATGATTCAATTTATTAACTATGGAAGTTCATCTTTAAGTACCTTGAACCCACTCACCAAAATGGTATTGTAATGATCGGTTAATTTTTTTGGTCTTGTAGAATATAAATAGTGATTCTCTTTCTCAATTAAATACAAATAAATGTGGACATGTAAGTACATTTATGTGCAGGAACAAAATGTTTGTTCATTTTTCCTTCACCTTTTGTGGATAAATACTGGAACAACACTAAGCACCGGTATGATTGGAGAGGGGTTTTACCTTGGGAACACTATCTCAAGAAGCAACTGGAGGTATGACTGAGTTCTAGCCAGTTATTGATCCCAGAAGCCATGATTTTATTCTTTCAATCAAGGGAAAAGTTTTTATTTGTTGTCCTTATGCATTTTCCTTTGAACTCTTAAAAAAGAGAGTTGAACAATGCATTGTCCTTCTAGTTTCACAAGCAACTTGGAAAGTAGACTTATATGATATTGGTGCCACTTCAATAGTAGAAGGACAATGCCTACACCTATCAAATGGAGGGGAATAAATAAACCTGAGTCAAGTGATTCAGTTGTACTGAAACAAGTTTAAATATGGAAGGAAGGTTTTCACATTGGAATATAGAAAAGGGCAAAGATATAAACTCCATTTCCTTTTACGTAATTAAACAATGATATCTGTATTCCTATTTGAAAAGAAAATTTATCCAGAAAGCCTACAACAACATAAATAAAAGTAGAACACCAGCTTGTCAAGCAGTCTACATAATAATAGACACTCATAAACGAAATGCTTGGAGCACAACCAACTATTGATGAAAAATTCTCATATAGATTAAGGAAGGAATACACTAGAAATCAGGGAAAACCATATAATTTGAATATTCTTCTCTTACAATGTTGCAAATGCAGGTAGTAATTTACACATATTTTCCACAATGCTTAAGAGGTGAATGATATTTTGAACTATTTGTAAAGAACAAAATACACTCCTAATTATATCATTAATTTTGTCATGAAACTCAGGTAAAAATCCAAGTAGTTGCCTTGATAGAATTAGCTGACCTTGTAGAACATTCACATTATTTAATTATTATAACAACCAAAAGAAAAAGATTATTATAAACATTATTTAAAATTATCTCTCTAAATGGTATATCAAACTCTAGTTCAAAATCTTTTAGATGAGGTTGTTCCCATAACTTTGTTACTCACTTGAAAAATCCTTGAAACTCTACATTGATTTTATTTTTTATGTCCCTCTCTTGCTGTTATTCCTCAATTTCATCAGGATCATAGCCCCTCCTAAAGTTTGGACCACATCCATTACCTCCACATAAAATTGGACATGCTTGGTCTTCTTGGTTCACACCATGATATGGTTATGCAAATGAAAATGAAGCAAAGTAATCATCTCCTTCTCCGCTGGCTAGAAGAATGCATGCTTAATGTTTTGATACATGATATCACCCCTCTCTTCTGCTCTCATGGTTGAATACCGAAATCCATTATGGTGGGCCTCTAGAGTTCTAGTCATCTTTCTTCCTCTTCCACCAAATGCTGACATATTTTACTAACGTTTATTATAATTGTTGCATGTTTTACATCATTGAAATGACATATTAGCTATAACTTTTTTAAAATTTTATTATGGTATGTGCACTTTGATATGATGTAATATGATTATGGTTTTGTTTCATATGTTGTAATATTAGATATATAAAAAAAATAAAAATTATTGCATGAAATAAATAATAACTTTTCATTTTAAATGTTTTTTTTGTAGAACACGGGTCTTCCAGAAGATCAAGATGATCCTGATGATATAGATCCATAATATGTTGGTTCTGATACAGATCACATGGAAAAGGATGATGATGACACAGATATAGAAGACATTGAGGCTGATGATGATGATGATGATGACAACGATGATCATGATGATGATAATCACGATGGTTATGATGATGATGAGGCAGTTGTTGGTAGTCCAGTGACATTCATGGTCATATAGACTGCATCATGGATCATTGTCGATATATTATTATGATGCCTCTTTTCATGGTTACTATCATATGTATCATTTTCATGGCCTGCAGTACCATATTATTTAGTTGTATCATTTTGGCATGTATCATTTTGACTTATATCATTTGGATATGTATCATCTTGACTTGTATCATTTTGAGTTAGATAATTTATCATTCTTACTTATATCATTTGTACACATATCATTTTGACTTATGTCGACTGTTGGACATGTATCATTTTGACATGTTATTGATCTACTATCATATTTGACTTTCACTTTTTTTAGTTATATATGATGATGATCTTATCAGTATTGACTTGTCAATTTATATATAATGAAAGTGGTTGATGATTTTTGGATGGATATTTATTACGCATGATGATTTTAATTTATTGCTTAGGATGGATGTTGTCAAATTTAATTAAATTATAGATATTTGGCTCACTTGTTTTAATTATAGATGATGTTCATGCTATAATAATTATCTTGTTATTTAATCATATGAGTTAAATAATTAAATTACTTACTCTATAATCATATGAGTTATTTAAGAGGCATGATATATTTAACTAATTAAATTGAAATAAAACATTAAATTAATAAATGGAAGCAAAACAAGAAGCATTTTAGAAGCAAAAAAGGAAGCAACAATGGAAGCCAAACTAGAAGAAAACCAGAAGCAATCTTGGAAGCAAAACTTGGCATTATTTAGGAAGCAAAAACAAAAGCAATTCAGGTAGCAAACAAAGAAGTAATAATGGAAGCAATTTTAGAAGCAATTTTAGAAGCAATAAAAGATGCAATGATAGAATCCATATCAGAAGCAACAAAAGATGCAAAAATGGAAGCAAAGATAGTTGCAACAAATGACGTTATATCATAAGTAAAATTGGAAGCAAAATTGGAAGTAAAACTAGAAGCAAAATTGGAAGCAAAACTAGAAGCAAAAATGGAAACAAAACCAGAAGCAAACTTGGAAGCAAAATCGGAAGAAAACCTGGAAGCCACACAAGAAGCAAAACCAAAAGAAAAATTGGAAGCCAAACTGGAAGCAACAAAATCCAACACAAAAAACAACGTCAAAGTGAACATGCAGTTTGGCGCCGAGTTTTGCGTTGATAGAAGTGTCCAATTCATGAACTCAAATGCAATAAATTTTGATGCTATTTTAGGCTCTAATTACCTATTTTGTTGTAGTTACAAGTTCAATAGTCGATGCCTTATCTCTTTCTTTGTCTTTTCATCTTTCTCCATTCTTTTTAGAAAAACACTTATGACATTTTGCAACAACTGTTTCTCCCCTTCTCTTGTTTGACTTTCCAAATCTAGTTTTCCCAATTGATAATCTTCAGCCCTCATCTCACACTCTTGAGTACCACAATAGTCATATATAGAGGATATGAAAGCATAGAAAGGAGATGTGTATATATTTAAAAGGCACCTCAAGGTTTGACATGAAATGCATTTGGTTAAAAAAATTCAAGACACTTCAACAAAATCCTTGTTGCAAATATGCATGGGGAATGTAACAATAATTTCCTTAGCTATTGATAACTTAGTCCATGACTAAGACAACACTAGCACATTTAAAAATGGATTTACTAAGACAACACGAGCCAATCTTTTCATCCACAAAATAAATAATCCACCCTTTTAAAGTATTGATTCCAACAATGTCTAGAATCATAGGTTCACCATTCTCTCTGGTATCAACAATCAACCAACGACAAATGTAATCAATTCACACAAAACCAAAAATAATCTTGGGACAACTCTTAGTGCCACACTCGTTGAACCTGGGGTTAAGTTATAAGTAGTCTATAAATTGCGCCTTGGAAGGATATATGGGGAAATCTTTAGAAAATGGCTTTCAAGGGAGCTCATAGAATTGTTTTGGAAGATGGAGCTTGAGTCTAGTATAAGCCCTATGTTTCCACAAAGATGCTATACAATCATTTTTTCCTAATATGATTGAGGGTAATCCTTCCTCTTTTAAACAAGCCGCAGTAGCCAAATCAGAAGGACTTTGTCCAACAATTCTAGGGCCATTTACCCATATACACCTCTTCCTATTTAGGTGGTCATCGTTCACCTCCTTCCTAACTCATAGAAGTGGTTCATCACTAGGATAGTATAGATATATGTACTATATATGCTCAAAGATATTAGAGAAAGAAAGAAGCAAATATTGATTTGGGAAAAGGATTATGTCACTTTTGGGAAATACCAAAGGTTCACAATGATCACAAACCACATTTAGGTAGTGCAAAGATTATGGCAAAAATTAATCAGGTAAATGACTATATGTACTATATAAGTAGTTCTAGAAGACCTCGATCCACCCTTTAATACTTCGATCAAAATTTTAATAAGAGGAATCTTTTGGCAAAACCATAATCCTATAATAGTTATTGCAAGAGTGGTGGGAATTAGATGCATTTTGGAAAGCCAGCTAAAGAAAACTGATTTCTTGGTCACCACCTGATCGAAAGCCTTCAATATCCTAGCATTCATTGAGTGACGATCAAGCAAGGGTAATTCCATTGTCCACCTAGTATTTCCCTTCATGCTTTCATGGGTTTACAATAGAAAGCCTCTACATAGAGGGAAAAAATCCTACGACAATAAATTTAAGTCTCGTTTAAATTCAATTTTATTGACCAAGTGTTATTTAAGAAAGGTCATGTCTTTTTACCTTTTTGACTAAGCCTTATATTTTTAAAATGATGGTGTCTTCTTCAAAGGACGTTTCATTTTATTGCAACATCGCTCAAATTTTGTATTAAGATGTGAAGGTAAGTTGAGTAAAGATCGTCATTTCTATACTTGATTGGAGAATCGAAAGTAGTAATCAGAAAATCAAATTTAATAATAGGTTATATTTTATTCGTATGTACGTTCATAAAAAAAACACATGTTTTCATTATACAAATATATAAATATGAGAGATTATATCTATTAAAGATTGTTAATAAGAATTTTTGGTATTCGGTTGTATTTTTATTTTATGGTAACTTGGCTTTGATACCAAATGTGATGTCACTTTTCTCCAAGCATAAAATTGAATAGATTTGATATTATATTAGAGTAAATTTTATATGACAATAGAGTATCAATGTTAATTATTATATGAAATTTTATTTATCAATGTTAACTTAAGACTAAAGCACATTAAGATTATCATAATTAATATACAAATTGGCATGTAACAATATGAATATGTTCAAAATAAATAAATAACATCTTAAACTAATTTTAATTGAATCAAAATCCATCTCATTTATAAATGAAACATATTTGAATAAGTTTAGACTTATCTGAATCATAGCACTTGGAAAGTTCATTCTCACTGAAGAAGATGTTGGTGATAATTTGTTATGGAACAATCTAGGAGGAAATAATTCCTTATGGAACAAAGTGCACTATGCGCTCCACACAAGTGCCAGTTCAACAAAACAATGCTCAACACAAGTGCAAACCATGCTCTAGAGTAATTACTCCTCATGCATACAACATGCTCCAGAGTAATTACTCAACATGCATACCACATGTTGGCCTCCTCTAATGATTCGACAACTAAGCTCTTAAAGTTGTAACTCAAAGACTGCACATCTGTACTGAATAGTTATCTTTCTCATCATGAAGGTTCATTTAATTGTCAACCTAGGGACGTGAACTTGAAATGGGTCAGCACTATATGTGCACTAGGTTTCTATTGTAGCCATATTCATTCTACAACTAGGAAAGACATGATGTTGAAAGTAAATTGCTTGAAAGGAGGTAACATAAGCACTGAACATCAACCAACAACTATACTGAACTAAAATGCATGACAAAAGTAGAAATCTTAGCAAACTGACAAGAAACTACTCTATCTGCTTTAGCTACAGGAACAGACACATAATGGAATTCTAGTGGCTTCAGGAACAAATAGTTGCCAAAATTAAAACTATTACTAAACAAAAAAATAACGACTGAGCTAAAAAGATGGAATCCTCACCAAGTGACCCCCCTTGGGCAAGTTTTCCTTGAAACTAACTTAGATACAGCAAAATTATAACTTCATTTTATTTATTGGAAGTGCAATTACAATGTAATAACAACATATATGTATTACTTGAAAACTAGAAATGTGAGTGCAATATCAGATTAATCAACGTTCTAAGAAGGAGTATTTGAGTCTTATTTATGGGAGGAGAAACTACTAACTAACTAACAACCTAGGCGATCAACTCCAACAAATTAGGACGTTATTTATGGAAGGAGGTTATGCATGCGTGGAATCTGGTCAAGTCAAACTTTCCTTAACGCAAATCTATCATAACAAAAACTCCTATATTTTCTCAACCAACAAACATGATCATTTACAAGGTAGTTGCATTCTTTAATTCAAGCTCGAATTTTCTCTCTATCGAGATTTTTCCCTCCATTGACCTTTTAATGATCATCTCATTGACTATTTTGGCAACTGACCAACTGGAAAAAACTCCCTCAACTTTGTAGGCTCTGATTACATTTGCATAACAACATTAGCATGCAAAAACAATTGCATATCTATAACTACCTTAAAGAAACATTCATTAATCCACATGTAAAATCAACATAGATAATTCGCATAGCATGTTAATGTCATTAAAAATTACAAGGATAAACTCATGCCCAATGTCTATGGTTTTGAGGAAATAACATAGGAAATGCCAATAACCAAGTGTCAAAGTCTAAGTTAACAACAGCAAATAGATAATAAACCCTTATCAAAATTTAGCCATTAACTAGAATCATCACTCCCCCCAACCTAAGGTTTTGTTGGTCCACCAACAAAAGAAGTACTGCCCCTTTACCTAGTTAATACCCTGAAGTTTGCAACTGCCAACTGCCCCACATCGGTTTTTGCAGTGTCTAAATTGGGGTCCCAGTAGAACCCTTGCTGCCTCTCCAACCTGCTCCATCTCTTCCTTTCTGTAGCTATATCATATCGGTAATACTTGAAATCCGGCATAGGCCATAGTAGTGTAGGTGCCTGGAAGGTTAATGGAAGCCAAAACTGCTGCAGCCTTCTTCCTAGTTGTATGTATCTATCAACTCTTTTGCATATTGCAACATAGTTTTGTAAAGAGTGAGGTTCGACTTGTTTCAACTCATCAGACAAATTGTTCCACCTTTGTGATAATATCTTGTTACCAATTTCCCTGTAGTTTCTGCCACCTTCTCATATTCCTTGTAAGTGGCTTATCTAACAAGCATGATCCTACTATTATAGCTTGGTTGGTAAATAAATTTGTGCCATTCTTGGAAAATATTTGCAAGCTTACTAGATTCATCTCTAATGGGCAAGGGAGTATTTAATTCTTTTTCTTTGTAAGTCCTGAACTGTTGTCCCCAACTAATTTCATTCTGAATCCAAGACATAAATGCCCTTAAATGGAGATCCCCAATATACAACAATGGGTTCCAATCATGATCATGGGACATAGCATAATTATGCAGATATAGTTCACACAACAAAAATTTTATCAGGAGGTGAAAATTGATAAGCCTGGAAAAATTCATGGGGAGTCTCAACAGAAGGATTCAAACCTGAAACGATCCTTGTCAATTTAAAAGAAAGATTTCGATCCTTCAAATACATGACGTAGACTCTGGGAGGAGTTCTGCAGGTGATCATTTGATGCACTAATGTTGTCACCTTATCCACCTTTTCCTTCGAGGCAATAATTTATGTGTTCTTTTCTTCAATTTCAACATTTTTCTTTTTAACTTACGTTTTTCCTCTTTCCATTCCTCTTCCCTCCTTTGCATTTGAATCCACAGGTTCATGGCTACTTGATTCCATGAAAAATTAGAGGATCTATGTGTTCCTACCAAAATCTTCCCTGGCACCAATTCTTGTTGTTCATATAGCACCAGCTGCAGTGACTTTGATTGTTCACCCAGTTCTGGTTGTAGGGGTTCTTGCTCTTGTTGCAGGAACTCTTGCCTCACAACTTGTTCTGCAATAGCGACAAGTTCAGTTAGGCTTATATTTGCTTGTTCTTAAAAAAAAAAAACTTCAACATTCTCCTGCCCCATAGGGGCGTCTGTGTCCTCCTTAGATGTTCCTTGAAGCCTAGAGATTTTCTTTGGAGGCCTACAAGTGCCTGACCCAACTGGCTTTGATTTCTTAGGAGGGCTTTCAAGTTTTCCTTTGGCTGCAGGAAGAACAATGCCAGCCTTCCGTTTCTTAGGGTTTGGTGTTACTTTTTCTGTCATTTTATTTTTAGCTTTCCCTTTCCTCATTTCTGCTTCTCTCTTTTGTGCCTCCTCTTTTCTAATTGTGGCCCTAGTTCGAATTGGGGTTTCAGGAGGAACATCATCATCAAAGTCTGAAGAGGAACTATCTTTGTTTGAATGTTCTGACTCAAAAGAACTAATTTCTATAGCTTGTTTGGTTGCAAGAAGATTTATATTAGGGTTTGCACCATAAGTTGAGGCACCAAGAGTGGTTTCAACAACACTCCTTCTCCTACTAACCCTACGGGGTCAAGGCAGAGCTCTAGGTCGCATATTTTCTGGTCTAAACTGGTCAATGTTTACAAATTCCTCCCATGTCATATCAAACACCTCTTGCAAAGATTTCTCAACTATCAATTTTATCAAACAATGGTGAGAGACAAAGTTATCCCTACCTTATTGAGTCTCGACTGCCATGATTGCAAGGAGATGATACAACAAGTTAGGTACATTCATTCTTCTCCCATGCCTCATATGATTTAAGAGCTTGAAGTGTACAAAATGGAGGTTCGACTGGCGGCCATCACAAGTAATGTACTTCACAATGTAGACAACTACCTACTTCCACGACTCTGGTAGAGAGTTTCTCTTCGTACCTTGCTTATCCACCTCCAATGGAGGGTCACCATGTTCAGTAAATTTAGCCTTGCATCTCTGGTAGCTTAGTATAGCTCTCCATCATCTAGAAAACCTATTACCTCTGCAATCCTCTCTTTAGTAGCTATCACCTCCAACCCTTTCACCATTGCCTTCCTTTTAGAGAATGTCTGAGCAAATTCTAGCACAATGTCTTCATTGTAGCTATCAAGTTTCAGAAAATAATCCAACCACTCACAATTTATGAACTCAGCCTAAGAAGGTGCATCCTGTAGGATCACATCATGAACTGTGGGTTCATTTCGAATTAACTGACCTCCCATGATTCCAGTTGCCTACAATCAAACAAGCACTCCTGCGAGGTTTCTTTCCTGCAATCTTTCTTTGGAGACCCAATTTTTTCTTCCTGCAACTCTTCTAAAGTTTTAACGCCAATGTCATATGAACTTCACTTTTTAGTGACTTAAGATTATGACTAAGGCAATAAAGACAATGAGGATTCATAAATGAAGGGTACTTTCAAGAAAAATGGTGGCGGCTTGGTGTCATTTCACACATGCAAGCCGTCATTTCACTCTATCATTCAAATCAGCTCAATTCAAATTTTGCTGACATGGATTGACACGTGGACATGTTATTCACACTTCCCCCCCAACCGAAATTTGAGCATGTGTCCGCATAGGCTGGGTGGTAATGATGATTTGACATGGTAGGGTATAATTATATGCTAAGCAGAATATTGACATTAATTTACAATAATTAAATAAATGTACTAAAGATAATTAAGATAAAACAAATTGGTGCACACGTACCTGAAAACTTGGAGTATCCGTTGCAAAGAATGTGGAAGAAGTACCAGTCACCTTTTGAGAAATTAATAGAAGTGGTGATGGAATGAAGTGGTGGTGAAATGAAGTGATGGTGGAGTTATGGAAGAGAGAGAAAGGTGGAGATGGATGGGCTGATGAATTAATAAAGAAGAGGATGCCCACAAAAGTGGAAGTTTTTCTTATGATAGAATACGTACCTTGATTAAACAAGAGGGACACTAGGTCCGCTTCCTTCGGTTGTAAGAAGTTTAAGGGTTCGGTGCTAAGTGAATTGTTGCATGAATTCCTACTTGGAAGCTGGCTTATGATACAACCTTAGTCGATGACTATTGACAAGCAGCTTAAATCTAACAGGTTCAATGGTTGTGAGTTGAACAACACCATTGGAGAAAACTTCAACAACTTCATATGATCGGAGCCACCTTGTTTGTAGCTTACCTGCATTATATTGATACCTGGAGTCATAAAGGAGTGCCCAGTCACCTGGCTGGAATTTCTTGTTCTTTATGAATTTGTCATGCCACTTGATCCTCTGGTTTTGCACTATCTCTGTATGATAAAGGGTTGAATTTTTCATTTCATCCAAAACATTCAGCTGCACGATTTTGTTCTTTTGTACCTCAGAGATGTCTATCTCAAGATTTAATGCAGTTCTAAGAGTTTTATGCTCAAACTCTATGGGCATCATGGTTGTATTTCCATACAAAAATTCAAAAGGTGTGAAACTAGTGGTTGTCTTCCAACTGGTTCTATAGGCCCAAACAACTTCTGGCAGCCTATTTGCCCAATCTTTTCTATGAATACCCACTATTTTGGTCAAAATAACTTCTATTTCCTTATTGGTCATCTCAGCCTGCCCATTGGCTTGAGGGTGATAGGGAGTAGACTTCTTATGCCTGATGTTATATTCATTGACCTATGTTGTAACAAGGGTTGATGTAAATTGAGCCCCTTGATCTGTCACTATCTCTCTTGGAACCCCATAATGTGTGAAAATATCCTCATAGAGGAATTATGCAACCTTATTAGCTCTGGCATGTTTCATAGCTTTAACTTCAACCCACTTGGTCACATAATCAGTGCAAACCAAGATGTAGGATTTACCATTTGATGGTGGGTCAATGAGACCTACAAAATCAAGTCCCCATTTATCAAATGGTGTGATAACTACCTGGGGGTATAGAGGAATCTCATCAGATTTAGTTGGCCGACCCATTCTCTTACATCTATCACACTTCTTAGTATACTTACCTGCATATTTATGAAGTGTGGGCCAATAATATCCTGTATTAAGAATCTTCATTGCTATCCTCTTGGCTGCAAAGTGTCCTCCATAGGGTTCATTATGACATGCATGTAGTATATCATATGTCTCATCTTATCTTACACATCTTCTCATCACGTGATCTGGTCCAATATAGAATAAACATCCTACAATCCATGAGAAAGGAAAAGTTTTCTCAATGAGAACCCTTCTCTCTTTTGGGGAGAAATGAGGGGGAACTCTGCCTGTGACTAGATAATTTGCTATGTCTACATACCAAGGTGTGTGGATATTCATGGAAAATAAGTATTCATCAGGGAAGGATTCATCAATTATTTGAGTGTTCTTAGATGTAGTCAATCTTGAGAGAAAGTCAACTACAACATTTGCTTTCCCTGACTTGTCTATGATGGTAATATCAAACTCCTGCATGAGGAGGAACAATCTTGCTAATTTTCCTATAATTAAGGGCTTATTCATAAAATATTTTATGGCTGTGTGGTCTGTATGGAAAAAAATATTGATACCCAGTGATATAATGTCTGAATTTATTGAGGGCATATATGACTGCCAACATCTCCTTTTTTGTCACAGTGTAGTTAAACTCCGCTCCTTGTAGGTTTTTGTTGACAAAGTAGATTGCATGCTCAATTGCTCCCTCTTTTTGGCCCAAGACAACACCTATGGCATAATTAGATGCATCTGTATGAATATGGAAAGGGAGTTCCCAATTAGGACCTTTGAGCACAAGAGTATGGGTTAAAGCTTCCTTCAAAATAGAAAATGCTTTGTCACAATCTTTTGTCAATTGAAACTCAACATCTTTAGTCAAAAGACTATAGAGTGGTGCTGCCATTTTAGTGAAATCCTTGATGAACTGCCTATAATAACTAGCACGACTTAAAAAAATCCTAACATATTTTTGCTTCGCAAGAATAGAGAGATTGGTAATTACCTCAATCTGGGCTAGATCCACCTGAATTCCCTTGTGAGAGATATAATGACCAAGGACTATTCCTTCTCGCATCATCATGAAGCATTTCTCACTGTTCAAGGACAAATTATGGTCCTCACATCTTTGTAGAATCTTCCTTAGGTTTTCCAATGCTTCATCAAAATCAACACCATAAGTTGTGAAATCATCTATGTAGATTTCCATGCACTCATGTGAAATATCTGAGAAGATACTAATGATTGCTCTCTGGAAAGTTACAGGTGCATTGTAGAGACCAAATGGAAGCATTGAATAGGCACAAGTGCCCAAAGCACAGGTAAAAGTTGTCTTCTCCTGATCCTCAGGTGCAATATGTATTTGATTATAGCCACTAAAACCATCCAAGAAAGAAAATAACTTCTTTCCTGCAAGTGAATCCAATACTTGATCTATGAAAGGAAGAGGAAAGAGATCGTTTTTTGTAGCAGAATTTAATTCTTTATAGTCAATAAAAACTCTCCATTTACCTCCCTTTTTAAGCACAATCACCAAAGGAGACACCCATTGGTTGTCTGAGATAGGATAGATGAATCCAACATCTAATAACTTCTGCAGTTCTCCTTTGAAAATCCCCCTTAATGCAGGATTGATTCTTCTTTATGGCTACCTTACTGGTGTGCAGTCATATTTGATGTAGATCCTATGAGTACAGAGTTTAGGATCTAATCCTTTCATATCATGGTAATCCCATGCAAATGCAGGCTGATGCTTTTGTAACAAGTTTGTCAGGGACATCTGCTACTCCTTAGTAAGCTTGTTATTGATGTTCAAATGTTTACCTTCTGAAAATTGCACTTGTGTAATCAACTCTACCATAGCTGCTTCACTGAGGCATGAAATTTTTAGTTTAGGTGGTAAAAATGTATGAGACATACCTGTTGTTGTAGGAAATTTTGGTGTAGGAAGAGTAGGTAAAAGTGTTTGCAATGGGGTAACTGAACTAGAATCAATAGCAGGTGATTCTTCATGCATTTCATAATTGTTCTGAATTATTTTTGACAATATTTCATCCTCTTCCTATAACTGCAGGAAAGGACTTCTGCCTATCATCATGAGTTGCACTATTGAATTGATCTCCTCGTTCTCTTCACCAACATGTGGCCAAACAGGGTTATCCATATCATGGGATGGCTGAGCAGGAGGATAAAGAGCAATATTTTTAGTACTTCTTCCATTAGAAATAGTCATGTCCCCTATCCGACATCCAATGTAGGCGTTTGTCGTAGCCAACCATGACATTCCCAAAATAATGGGATATCCTCCTATTGTACCTTTAGGGGAAAGGATCATAAAATATGTTGGATATTCCCAAGAGTCTAGAATAACAACAAGGTCTTCTACTACACCATTAGGTTTGACAGTAGAACTATTAGCAAGTTGCAGGAGTGTAGGAGTAGGTCTCAAATTTGTAACATTTAGTTGTTGCAGGATGTCTCGAGTCATCACATTAATAGTTGCCCCCAAATCTATTAGAGCATTCTTTACTTAGATTCCATTTATGATGACTTCAACTATAGGACTACCTAGGTCAGTGCATTTAGGAACAATGACTTTCCCAAGCATGATATAAGCCAACTGCCCTACTACATGGACAGTGGTGGGGTCTTTCTTTTTCCTCCCAGTATTTTTAAGGCATGCTTCCTTTATTGCCTTACCATATATGGGAACATATTTTATGGCCTAGAACAAGGGTATTTTGACACATATGTGTTTCACATGATCCAGAATATAAAAGGTTGTTTTCTCCTTTTGTTTAACAACTTCTAACCTTTGAGGAAATGGTGGTTCCAGATCAGACTGCAGAACTGGTTCAAGATTGGTAAGCACACTTGACTGAGCAGGTGCATGAGTTAGATTTTGATGCTCCTCCTCTTCCACAGGAAGCTTTGTAATAATGGGAGTGGAAGATAATGGCAAAGTGGTTCCTGAACGTTGGTGGATATTACTCAAACTCACAACATAGGTAGGGTATTGGTTTGGATCTGCAAAATAGACTGGTTGTTGTTGCTATGGTTTGTTATTTGGGTCGGGTGTGGGTTGAGATAGTAACTAAGTAGGTCTAGGTGTGCTAGTATTTGAGTTAGGAGGGGGCATTATTACAGGCTATTGAGTATGTGGAGTTGGTTGCATATCCTTTATTTTTTTATCTCCCTTTTAATTCCAAAGGGTTATTTACATATTTCTCTTCTCTTGTGGGAAAAGTAACATAACACAACCAACTCAAAACATAATGCAACATCGAAGCAACCAATCAAAAATGTGCAAATCACATGGGGATGTTCCATGAACATCCAACAACACTTCCATAAACTTCTTTCATAAAGTCATGCCCTTAACAACCACCACAAACCAAACAAGGACAAAATACTTCATCCCAGAAACACAAAATGCTCAATCATGAGATATAACATTAACAAATCAACTTACGGGCCACTTCAACACATGAAATTGGAATTGAGATATTGCACAAATGTTAAGAACACATTCACCAAGCCGTAGGAGCAAAGATATCAACACAGAAAAATGCGAAGCATTTTTCAAACCAGTCCAAACAACCAACGACACTGCCAACCTTCTGCAATTCACATAAATCTCCTTGGCAACACTAGTGACTTGAAAAGATAGGAGTGCAACATCCCAACCCGTAAGACCATACCTTCAACAGTGGAGGAATGCAAAACATTCTCCCAAATAGACTTCAAGCAACTTCTTGAACTAGGAACACTTAACCAACTTGCAGAGGCCAAAACTTTCTTTCAACAACACATGCTACATTAAGAACATTAGGAGAGAGCACAAGACATACTGTAGACCTTCAACAATACTTCTAATGCTTCTAATCCTCATCTTAATATATCATTATGAAACCAACTCTGTTGACAAAAATCCTTCTCAACACTTCTTAGATAAAGACATGACATCCAACCATGAACTTCAACAAACATCAGATAAAGCATGACATCCAATCACGAACTTCAACAAACATCAAATAAGGCATGTCATCCAACCATGAACTTAAGCAAGACATGACATCCAATCACAAGCTTCAACAAGCATCTCCATACATCAATGCTAACCCAACTTGAATGTTATCAACAATGACAACCAATGCTAAGAAATAAACATTGCAACAATCTCTCACCAAGTATTTGACATTAGAGACATCAAATGCCAACAATCTTCCTTACTTCTCAAGTGCTGACAACAATGTCAACCACAAACAATTCACCAAGTGTTGTCATCAACTATTGACAACAAGCTCATCAACCACTGCCAAACATATAACAAACTTCATCAAGTGTTGACATCAAAGACAACCAACAAGCAATGCTGACATCAATGACAACAATTGCCAATAACAATCACATTGTATACAATATATATGCATTGACATTCATAAACAATATAAGTTGAA
Source organism: Sequoiadendron giganteum (assembly GCA_007115665.2). Lineage (NCBI taxonomy): Eukaryota > Viridiplantae > Streptophyta > Pinopsida > Cupressales > Cupressaceae > Sequoiadendron > Sequoiadendron giganteum. The sequence continues at coordinate 12,150,004 of VCHN02000014.1, forward strand.
ACCCTAGATATTGAGTTACAGGTTAGTGTGACGAACATTTACATTGCATATAGCAGATTGACATTCCCAAGCATAAAGAATATAACTAAAAACCTAATAGCTTATGCACTTACAATGTAGTGAATGCCACAATCACAATGTATACAATAGATATACAATGTTAGGCATTAAAAATTTAACCGAAAGCACTTCATCTTATGCACTTAGAGCAGATTGGGTGTAATAATTACATTGTATACAACATATATGAATTGACATTCATAAACATTATGAGTTGAAACCCTAGAACTTGAGTTACGTGTTAATGTGACGAACATTTACATCGCATATAATAGATTGGCATTTCTAGGCATAAAGAATATAACTGAAATCCCAATAGGTTATGCACTCACATTGGACTGGGTGACACATCACATCATATATAACAAATAGACATTGGTAGGCATTAAGAATTTAACTGAACTAACTTAATCTTATGCAAGTTTAGAGCAGATTGGGTGCAAAAATTGCACTGTATACAACAAATATGCATTGACATTCATGAATAGTATAAGTTGAAACCCCAGATATTGAGTTACACGTCTATGAAAAACATTTACATAGCATACAATAGATGACATTCGTAGGCATAAAGAATAAAGAGTAGTAAAATACCTGAAACTTTATAGTCTGATGCTGCTACTTTTTCTTTTTCTGCCACTGTTTCCAGGAAAATATAGTTATGGATCAAAGTGAGACGAGATAAATAGAAATTGACAAAGCTCGAGTAATGCATTTTTGAATTTGTAAATCTCTTTATATGTTCAATGCCGGTTTGGTATGGAGTCTTTAATTTTTGTCTCGTTTTTTCAAATTTAAAAATTGTTTCTGTGCCTTAAATTATAGAGTTTGTATGTATTTATGTTGTGCAATCCTTCGTTTGTCTCCTAGGCGATCTTTGGTGGCCTTACACAATCATTTTGGTGGTTGTAGGTGGCAAGTGAGGAGAAGTCACTAGTAGTTGGGTGGTGGAATTTAATTGATGGGACACATATGAATGATTCATTTTGCTTGAGTATGGTGTTGTAGGGAAAGAGGGATAGGAGAGTGGGTGCGTCTAGATTTGGTGATGGGACAGTTTTGGTTCATTAGTGTTCACGTGACATCACATCCTTCAAAACATTGATGGTCATGTAATGCAGTAGGTGATATGTGGACAAGAGTGTGGGTTATCCTAATTTTAAATTTTGGGTGCATGCTTTCATGCTATGACTCATAGAAGAGCAACTTGAATTGTTTGTTGGTGATGTTAGATGGGTTTTGAATATTCTGTGGCATGTAAGACTATGAATAATTATTTGTTTTTGGGATAAATATAAACAATTTATAAAAGAATTTTTATCTGTACAATGATTGAACAAAGTTTGTTAAATTTATGGATAAGAAATGTTTTAGAGTTGGATATTAAGATGCTCTAGTATGAGGCCCACTAAATACTACTTCTATCAGACCCCCCTCCACTATAAGACTCTCCCTCTCCCTTATAACCACGACCTTAAAATGGAAGACCCCTCATGGAACCGTGGCTTTCATGTGAAGCGCTAATATTCTAGTTTGTGGTATTTACATTCGTTTGTACTGGTAAAAGCCGTGAATAATGTCATAAAGGAAATCTTAATATCTGATAAGCGAGAGACTCGAACCCTGGTCGCTGGGTTTGAAAGTACAATGCAAAATACTTTCAGTCTCTTTGTGGCTTTAACTTCGGTAAACAAGGTTTAAAATGGCCACTGTAATAACTTTGACTTTGTGCCCAGAATTTTTTCCTAAATGATTGAGAAACAATCAGATTTATCAGGAAAACAAAACGTCTCTCTGAAAATGATGTTTTTACGGATGAATTTGATGTTCTTAGTGTTAATGCTATCACTATGCGTGGTTAAAGAAACCCTAGGTATAAGGCTGCTTGAAGGAGGAGGAAATCTGGGAAATAAGGGTACGGAGGCGAAGGATCAGAAGTATAAGATTGCAGTATTTGCCCTCGGAAGCTTCTGGAGAGGAGAGGCTGCCTTTGGATGCGTGCCTGGTGTGGTTCGAACCACGGCCGGTTACAGCGGAGGAACCAAGTTTAATCCCGAGTACAGGCTTTTAGGAGACCATGCTGAAGCTGTCCAGGTCAGTGAGGGAAGATCATGGTAAAAAATAATTGAAAACGGAAAATTTTTAGTGCCTAATTTTGTCCATTCGATGATTTTTTCTTTTTGTCGTTTAGCTTCTTGAAAGACTTTTATGACGTGCATTATTCTCAGGTCAGACGTGTTCTTATACCATTTTTCTCTAATTTTTTTAAAAGATCTGTCTGAATATATGTAAACTCTCGAAATTGAATGAATTACTTGATGATTTCGCTCATTCGTTATCTATCAATTTATTTTTTAATTAGCTTTTTTTTTAACATATTTTCCTCCTATCGTATTCAATGTCTAATTCTGTGCATCCTTTAAATTTTAAAATTCTGTTTAAAGACTTTCAGAACGTGCATTATTGTGATGGTATGCTCTGTGGTCACGGTGTGCAATTACCGTGTTAATTTTCAATTTTTTGAAAGATCTGTCTGACTAGATTTGTTAAGTCCTGAAAACGAAAGAATTACTTGCTGATTTCAGCTATTAGTTAATTTTGTTGAAGGTTTTTACGTTTACCGTGTATTGTATTCACTTTTTCAAAAGATCCGTCTGAAAAGACTAGCAAAAGAAATTGATGGCTTCTTTTGTTCATAGACCAAATTGAAATGTTTAAGTGTCTTTTTTTAATTGTGTACTTCCTAATGTTTCCAATCTTATAAGATGTCAGTAATTAAAGACCTTTGGGCTTCTGAAAGTTAAAATGCTGATTTTGTCCATTCTATTAATTTGTAGGTTTCTAAATTTCTTTTACTATCTGTTATTGTCAGTTACCTGAAAGATTAGTCGAAAACAACATGTAAACTTTTGAAAACAAAAAAAACTTGCTCACTCTGTCCACTTTGTTTAAATTTTTGTAGTTTTTGTTCATTTCTATTTACTGTCTATTGCATTCGATATCCAACAAAATCAGTTTAAAGAGACTTGTAAACTCTTGAACAGTTAAAACAAAAGAAATTGTTTGCTGATTTTGCCTAATAGTTAAATTTGCCAAATTTTTCTTTTACCATATATCGAATTTTATTTACTAAAATACAAGTCTGAAGAACCTTGTGAATATTTGAAAATGAAGGAAATTACTGGCTGATTTTGTCCATTGGTTAAATTTGTTTGAAATTTTCTTTTTGTTAATTTATATTGTATTCAATTTCCTAAAAGATCAGTCTTAAAAGATGCGTGAACATTTAAAAATGATGAAATTACATGCTGATTTTGCTCTTTCATTAAGCTTCTTGAAGGTTTTTTTACTCTCTAGACTATATTATATGCAATTTATCGATAAGCTCGGGCTGAAAAGATGCAGAAGCTTTTGAAAACAAATAAAATTACTTTCTAGTTTTTTGCATTCAATAAATTTGTTGAAGTTTTTCTTCTTCTACTTTCTATTGTTTTCAATTACTGGTTTAAAAAAAGTTAGAAACTATTTTAAATTTAAAATGAAAGAAATTATTTGTTCATTCAGCCCACTCGTTAAATTTCTTGTAGTTTTTTTCTCTATGTAATGTCTTTATTGTATTTGACTTCGTAAAACACCAGTCTGAAAAGAAATATAAACTCCTGAAAAATTGAAATGAATGAAATTAGTTGCTGATTTTGTCTATTAATTAATTTTGTTGAAGATTTTTTATTTCATTTGTTGTATAGTGTGTTTAAAAAAAGACTTATCTTGATAATGAAAGATTACTGGCTGACTTTTTCCATTCATTAAATTTGTTGAATTTCTTTCATCTTACTATTGTTGTATTGCAAAAGAAATTACTTGTTAATTTTTCCCATTTGTTAAAATTGTTGTTTTTTCTAGGAAGGGGCACAGTTTTGTGAACAGAAAAAATGTTCTGAATTCTGGGGATGACAAAGGGATGGCACTTTAAATGATTTGTGAAAATTAATATTTTAATTTTTTTTTTGATTGTTGAAGTGTGTGATGGGGTCCTATTCCCTGTTTAAAATAAAATCAAAATTAAACCCCCACCCCCCCAAAAAAGAAGCAGCTTCAGACCTGTGAATCGAGGAGCTAACAAGCGAGACCTTCTGCAAGACTTATGCAAAATTGAAGATGACAGAAGAAACAAAAAAGCTACAGACTGTTTATGAATCCAGGAGCAGATTGAGAGAAATCTAAACTACAGTAGGATGTTGAAGAAGCTATAGGATGCAAAAATTCCCTTATAAGAGGGAAGGATTAGGATCGTTTGGCTGAAAACTTTCTCCTATTCCTAGTGAGGAGGGCATCCATGGTCCATTAAGTACCATCATCAACAGAGTCTCTTCCTTCTGCTTGTAATTTTAATGCCAATGTTTTCTGCTCTTTCTTCTTACACGAGAGATCATAGTTTGGCTTGGAGACTTTGTTCATGGTCTGGGAGATGGTGGTTTTTTGGGATATGGAATGAGATCACTGTCTTTATTAATAAATTCTGAGAAATCATTTTCTTGCTCATCTGTGAGGAGATCCTTTTCTTCTAACATCTGTTCCAAGCTGTGTGGAAGTCCATCCTCACCCTTTGAGAGCTGATTTATACCTCCGAAGTCTTCTCTGAGAGGGTGCAATATCCCCAAAGAAATATTTTATGCTATTTATCAATTTTACTCCACTTCAATAAGCTTTCAGGGTTAGCTTCACTAATCAAATTAAATATTATTGATTGCGATTCAGTTGTAATACTGAAATTATGTATGCATTAGCTATGGATAATAAATCATCTAGTCTGAAGTGGCAGATTAAGGGACAGCACTAAATGATACAAATCCAGAGCCAGAAATAAGAGTTAAATTCCACAATCTCTTGTGCTGCTATCTTTATGTACTTCCCTTAATACACCACCAAATATGGGGAGGTGTTATATAAGAAGGCAGCGATTAAAACTGGTACAAGTCATTAGTAATGTTGACTAGTATAAATCATGATAGAATATAGACCGATTACTTCTTGCAGAAAGTAATGGCATGAACACTCAAATACAAATGTTATGGACAAGGGTCTTTATGTATGGTGCACCCAAAATTTTGGATCTGTGATTATTCCTGGAATTTAGTGCTACTTTCTCAATATGGCACGGTTTATCCTCTTCAAAGACAGCAATTAGATTTGCTGATGAACAGAAGATGTTATTAACTCAAAGTCTTGATTGATATCAACTAGAAAATCAATCAATTCTGCAGTTGCACAATGGTGATATCTGTGTGAAATCACTCCAAAGAATTGTGGGTTTTTGTCCTCCAATTCTAGATGTGGAGAGTTCTTGTCTTTAGGTTTTATTGAAGTGAAGTTTGACTCTCTAACAAGGAGTGCATATTAGATAATTGAATGCTTGATAAAACATATGACTCCTCCTTGCTCGGCCTCTCTTAAATAGATATTTCCTCCAAAAGATGTAGCTCTTCAAATACCCCTTGATTGATATTATTAAAAATTTACTTTAGTTATAATTTCATTTTATAATATTACTTAACCCTTCCTTGAGCTTGGAAATCACACTTTCCTTGTATTGAGGATTGCATTTGCTGTGTTGGAAAATACATTTGTTGTGCCATGTTTATATCATATATTTCTACACTTGATCCATCATGCTCACAAGTTGTGGACATTGTTTTGCAGCAAAAGCAAAGCATTTGGGTCACTTATTAAGTAATTGATTGATACACAAATTCAATCGAAATAATTGTTAATCAGGTCATTAACAATTTGAATTTTGAATTGAAAATAATCAAAGCCCATTCCCTTAGTGCAAAATTCCCAAGATCCATGGGAAATGAATGATGGATGTTTGCTTTTCAACTTGGCTTCATTTCAAAAAGGGGACATTACAAAGGGCTTTTAGAGGGGACGATGGGTTTGAGGTCTGGAGCTTTAGTACAAACTTTAGGGATCTCAGATTGAAACATAGACTTTGTTACTTCTTGAGGAGGCTCAATTTTTTTTTCCGTGATTGTGCCAAATGAAGTCGATATTCACACATTTCTTTGGTCTAGTTGATCATAATCTAGGAGTTATTTTAGAGGTACACCTTGTGATTTTCTAACCAATCAAATTGCAACGGAAACACCTCAACAACAGGCCTTCAAAATTCATAAACTGGATCCAATTGCCCATTGAGGAATAAATTTTGATTGAGCAACTTATAGGCTCAGAAATTTTTGTCATGACATAAACTCTCATAAATTTGTTCTTTGGATCCATTATCTTTCAATCCATCTTGACAAAAATGCTCGTTTGATTGATCAATTTTTTGAGTACTCCAATGTCTCTCATGATCAATGGTAGTTTATACAGGTGGATCCAAATCGGAACAAAAGTAATGGTGGCAACATAGGATCAAAGAAGGGGGACCATGGTGTAACAAATAGTTTGCACTTTTCAAAAAAATTAAGGTCCATTTTATTGTACATAATTGCATTCTTCCATGGTGATAAATTGGAGGAGAAAAATCTGTCATTCAACAACTCTACCATCAGAGCCACCAATTTATTTCAAGTTTATTTTGTCTATGCCACAACATTTTGAAACGATAGACATTTGCTAAAACACTTTATTCATAAGGGAGCACCTACCAATGTTAGCCGCAAATGCATGAACATAATCATTCAAGACATGGAAATCAATAGGGTCATCAATGATCACCACTAGAGTATCATAAAGGGAGGGGGGAGAGCCAAAGAAGATTTGGGGTTTGCATCTTTTGCCCTAGCTTCCGAATCCAATTCATCAGTTGAGATTCTAGTCGTTAATATGGAAGAAAGGTTTAGATTAGTCTTATTGATTAAATCCTTTCAAAAAATGTCACATTCATGAAAGGGGTTTGATCAGTTTTTGCATTTCTTATAAATCAGTTTGTCTCGCTAAGTGTAAGCTTAGATGAGTAGGGTTTTGTTTGCTATGCCTATGCAAGTTCCATTCAAAGAGACGCCATTTGCTAAGGTTGTGGTGCCATTTTTCTTGAGGAGGTCATAGACCAGGTTTTTATTACCTTTCACATTGTCCTTCACTTGCTTTTGCTGTTTTGTAAGGTTGTGCTCTTGCTCATCTTCGCTCATGCCTTTGCTCCTACCTTAGCACATTATTGTAGACATGATGTTATATGATTAATATTTGAATTTTTAAAATACAATTCATCGTTTCTCTTTTTCGAAGGTTTCAATTTCTAATAAAGATATGGCATTGACAAATAATTAAAGCAGTGGCAAGGTGTTATATGATTAATATTTGAATTTTTAAAATACAATTCATCGTTTCTCTTTTTCGAAGGTTTCAATTTCTAATAAAGATATGGCATTGACAAATAATTGAAGTTGTGGCAAGGGTAGGGACCCATTAGGGAGCTTTGCACACCACATACAAAGAGAGGAATGATGATGTGCAATTGTTGTGGGTTGTGGATGAAAGGAGGCATTAATCACATCAAATATCACCTTGTACTAATCCTTGGCTAAGATGTGCAACTCCGTTAAATTTAGTGGAGCATTAAGTTACATAAGAGATCAAGGTTCTCCTTCCTTCCTACGAGGAGAATAAAATAGAAAAGAAGAGGAAAACTAAGGCAATGGCAATTGTGATGGATTTTCCTTTAGGGTCCATAGATATGAGGCTCTTTCATTGTAGATAGTTCTAGCTAGCTATCATAATCACAACCATAGGGGTTCTTTTGTTTCTTGTAATACTCTTGGTCTATTGATTTCATTTGAAGGTATTTCATAGAACTAGGAGAGGCATCATGAGGCAAGGTTGGCAAGTGCCAATTTTCGGTGCTACAACATATCATTCAATGCAGTGAGGAGCCTCTATTGAGAGTCATTGGCCAATGCATTGTAAGTAGCAAGAAATGGGTTCAAAATAGTGAGCCTATATGATTTGAGTGGATACAAAGATCATAGTGGAAGAACAAAAGAGGGTTTGAGCAAAAAGGACTATACTATTTTGTTTGATAGGTGGATGGGTAGTAGGAACTACATACCATTTAACTTACATGTAGTCCTATGTGGATAGTTGGTGTTCCTAAAGCTAGTTGAAGCTTGCAATGAAATAAAAAATGTAGAGAACCTATGCAACATATTGGATAAGGTGGTAGAGGAGGTTTTGGTGAATCTCATTCAAGTTGTGGACATTGGAACAATATATGTGACAACTAGGAGACTACTTGAGGTGACACAAACTCTACTATATTTTGGAACCATTTTGACGCCATTGTATTGATTTTCTCCTTGAAGAATAGGCAAACTTAGATGATCAAATTTGTGGTAGAAGAGGTGAATAACATTACAAAATACATCCACAAACATCGTTGGGAGCTTAATCTAATGAGAGCACACCAAGGGAAAGGAGCTTGTGTGCTTAGTAGCCATACAATTTGTTACCAATTTCATCACATTGCAGGGCATTATGACTTCATCAATGTCTCTTAAGCAAATGCTAGTGAGCTCCAGGTGGGTGAACTTCCTTACTTGAGGAAGGCCAAAGGAAAGAGGGCTATGAAGCCCATTTTTAATGATTTGTTTGCCAAGAACACGGATGAGACCCTCAAGGTAGTTTCTAAATTTAATACTTTCTAACTGACAAAAATAAATAAATATTTTTTATACCATAATTTTTTTAATTTTCATTAAATTTTTTATTGTCTTTCAAGATCATTTTTTTAATATTTTATACTATTTGGTTTTATCTTGTGAGAACCTTTGGTTAGGGTTCCATGGGTGGTGGATGGGGAGAAAAACCCCATGGTTATCAATAAGGCCATTGACAAGGGCAAGAAACCATTCAACATTTGCATGGGTCAAGTAGAAGAGAATATGAGCCTATATGGTGCATTGTTGGTTAGAGATGGAACAAACAACCTCACTAACACATTCATGTTGCTGCCTATTACTTGCATTTAAAGTTTTTCGTTTTTAATTGCTTAAGGGCTAATGAGGAGGTTATGGATGGCCTCAACACATACATTGAGAAGGTGATCTTTGATGAAGGCCTTGAAGACATATTTATGGATGAATTGTAGGTTTACGAGGCTTCTAAGGGGAGTTTGTTTTCATCGCCTCTACTCATTTCAAGGAGAATGGCTCAACAACTAGGTATAAAAACAAATGAGTTAGCTAAGTTTAATAGGTGTAAATTTTAAATTTTAATTTTAACTTCACGTTTACTAAGCTACTTACAAAGTTATATATGTCATCTTTGTAACTATGTGTGGGAAAATTATGGGGCTAAACTACCTAAATTTTAAATCCTTGCTATTCATAATTTTGTCCCAACATTGTAGTCCTTCTAGGTGCAAGAGCGATTGGAGCAGATTTGAGGCCATTCACACAAAGAAGCACAACATGTTGACTCAAATGCTTGAATGACCTTTTTGTTTACTACAACTTGTGTGCATATCAAAAGGACGGAGGGAAAAGATACACATGAAGTGACTAACTTTGATGATATTAATCCATATTCAAATTAGGTTGTTGAGGATGTGGAGCCCATGTTTTTTGTAGATGAGATCATTGATTTTGAGAGGGAAGTAGCATAATGGGTAATAGATGTAGAGATGTAGGTGGAGGTAGAAGGCAAAGCATCAATAGGGGCTTTGTTGGATCATCATGATATGCCTAACTTCAATAGGAATCATTACCATAAAGTTTGAGGGCACCCAACGAATACTTAGAAGCTTTAATTGGAGAAGAAATTTGTAAATTACTAATACAAATTTGTAATTTATAATTATGATACTATAAAGTGGATTGAAGTTGTTTTTTGATCTCTAAATGAAGAAAAAACTATTTATGAGCTCTTTAAATTCGGTTCTATGCATGTTTTAAAATATTATTTTACAAATTTGTGTGTTTTTTAATGTTTGGAAATATTACCAAGTCCAAAGTTTGAGTCAAATATTAGGCTTATTGAGTTTGAGTTTTTAAATTATGGATGAAACTATATATTGACCAATTCCTCTTAGCAATAGAGGAACTAAATATTTGTGAGAGAAGGCAAATGGCAAGTGTATGCGACAAATCTTGGAGGCTTGTATAGTTGCCACCAACTATCTAATCTCTCAAGTGCCAAATTGGGCTTGTCTATTCGTGTTGAACTTTTATAGCCATCAAGGATAGTAAATTTGATTTGTTGTATTCTAATATTTGAAGCTTCATTTGGAGTATATGCTCGTATAGTTGCTACCAACTATCTAATCTCTCAAGTGCCAAATTGGGATTGTCTATTCGTGTTGAAATTTTATAGCCATCAAGGATAGTAAATTTGATTCATAGTATTCTAATATTTGAAGCTTCATTTGGAGTATACATTTTCTTGAAGGCCTTTGTTAGAATTGGCTATGGCTGCCAAGATCTTGAGACCAAATGGAAAGCACAAAAAGAGAGAGAATAGAATGTGACAAGAATAATCTGTATTTTTATCAATTGATTCAATGATATGATGTGATATTAATTGTACAAATGAGAGAGATCCCTTGGTAAGATGCAAGATGTCATAGGATTATGACAAGTGTCTTAATCATATGACATGAGACAACTCATCACACTTACCTAGGTCACATGTAATAGTTGTCAAAAGATAAGATAGCAACTAATGACAACTAACATCTTCTAGAAAGATTCTTTCCTATGACCTAAGTAAATTTAACATGTGTAAATAAGTCCCCTAGTAATGAATTAACTAGGTACAATACTTTATTTACACCAACACACCCCCTTAAGTGCAAGTTAGGGAGTAGCAGATTATTATGCAAATGACACAAAGATGGGTCCCGGCTACTAGGCCATGTTAGGTACCCATGTACAACGCAATGCAATCTCTCACAAACGGAGAAAAGGAGAAAACCTAGTGGGACAAAACTCCTCCCCAAAAGAGAGATGAAATACAAAAAATAAATGCTCTCAATGATGAATGAGAAGGTAAAAACCCCATGTGAGGAAAAAGACTCCCCCATAAGAGAGAAGTAGTAGAGAGACAAAGCAGCCCCCCCTCAATGTTGAGTCTCCTGCAATGATGGTAGAAGCTTGACATTGAATGCTGACGATGAACCAATCTCACCGAACAACGTGCCTCCCCTTAGGAAGAAACAAAACCATGAATGTATGCAGGATGTCAGGAATATGGATGATGGATGATGTCTCTGAAGCATGCTCAAGTGTTTCCATGTCGATGCCGAAAGCTGACACACTCCAAAGAGGTGTTCTAGGCCACACTGCTGAAGAGGACAATCCAGAATCTAGTAGAGATGAATGTAGAAAAAGATCCAAAGACAAGGATATCCCCTATGAAGACAAAGAAGCCTCCTCCAAATGCTGTCCAAAAGTATCCACAGTCATGTCAAATTGCAAAGAATGATCATGTAGAGGATGAATAAGAGGGTCAGAGTGTTCCCTCACAACAACTGAAGGAGCATCTTCATCAAGGAGAAGATGAACGCTATCGATGATGTCCCCCAAATCTGCAATATGAGACTCCACAAACAAGTCTGAAATACCTATCAAGAAGCCATCCAAAGTAGCCATATGTGGAAGACAATGCATATCCTGCTGCACTAAATCACAATGAATCAAAACTGTGGAATCACAAGCATCATCAACTGCAACAGTAGGTGGAGGAGATATAATGCATGACTCAAGAATTGGATTTAATGTGAGAACTGCCAAGTTCAAGAAGCCAAATGTCTCCTCTAAATCATGGTTCATATCAACAGTTGAAGGAACAATGTCACTGTCAGAAGCAAAATCTGCAAAGGTATACAACCGAGATGAATGATCAACCACCCCAGTAGCAATGATCTCTCTACTCTCCAAGTCTCGAATGATGACTGAATCAGGTGTGAACTCCACAGTCCTCCCATCTCCACCATGTGTGATTTGATATATGGAAAGAAGATTGTTCGTCAAATGAGGAACACACAAAACATCCTGAAAAGTGTTGTCCCCAAAACTAATAGATTCCTTCTCAATTACACTCGTGTATGTATTGTTTCCCATCAAGATAGGAGACATAGTACAAGGCTGAAAAGAAGAGAAGATAGATTGCGAAGATGCCATATGATGAGATGCTCCTAAATCTAGAAGCCATCTCCTTGATCCTGGACCGAAAAAAGCACAAAGAGCTTGACCTTTATTTCCTGATGTAGATGCTTGACCTTTGTCCTTTTTAGACTGTTTTGAAGAAGGAGGTGATTCAAACATTCTAGAAGGCAAATCAATGTGATTCCTTTTAAGAAGATTTTTCAATTCATCAATATCCTTCTTATAACAATAGTGTTCTTCATGTCCATCCTTCTTGCAATATGCACAAAAAGGCCTCTCCTTCTTAGATGATTCTCCTTTTGAAGATTCTGATTCTTTATGTGGCTTGTTATTTTTCTTCTTTTGCTTCTTATCAAGATTCCCTGATTCTTTCTGTACCTTTGATTCACTAGACACCAATGTATGTGGCTTGGAAGACTTGATTAGACCCATGTTCATTAACTTAGCTTCCTCTTGGATTAGGAGATTTGCAAAGTCATCAAACTTAGGATCAACACATGATGCTACCATAGAAAGTCGATGGGTATGAAAGCCAAAAATAAATACTGAATACTCAGGACCAAGCTTGGATAACACATTTAGAATCAATTGTAAATCCTCTTTATCAATACTGCATTCTTTCAACTGTGTTCTTAGTTGTTTTATTTTGGAGATATAGTCTTGGATATGGTCAAAACTTTTAGGATCAAGATTCATCAAATCATTATCAATCTAATATCCCCTAATCTTATCTGTTTTACCATACAATTTTTCAAAAATTTCCCAAGCCTCTTTAGGTGTTTTGCATGATTCAATATGAAATTGCAAATCAAATGAGATTAATGAACATATGAATCCAAATGTTTTCTCATGATCAATCTCCCATTTTGCCAATTCTTTAGCATCAGTAGGTTGTTGAATGGTATCTTTTAGATGACCTATTAGACCTTTCATCATGAGATAGTTTCATACTGATTTTCTCCATGTAGTATAATTATGTGGAGTTAGGAGTTCAATTTGAGATTTCCCCATTGCAAGAACACACAAACCAAGCAAAAGAATGTAACCAACCACTGCAAGATTACCCCCCCCAAATAACTCAATCAAGAAACCCCCCAAGCAATATCTGATTTTGCACTTTATATTTAGTGCGTTTACAATTGCCACTTGCCAAAATAGCGAAGTGGACTTTGATCTTGGTACATGCAAATGCCAAAAATAGGCCATAGAATCAAGTACAATTTTTGGTACAAAATGAGATCAATCTGATCATACCACTAAGAAGTACATGAAAAATTATGCACTTTAAAAAAAAATCGCACTCAAAAATGTTATCGTAGGAGCAAGATATGAGCCCCTGAAGTTCCCAAAATGAGGACGAAGTAGCAACACCTGTGAGAATCTGCAATTTTTGGAAAAACCAGGCACCAAAACTAGAAATTGATTGCACAAAATGTTATCCTAGGAGCAAGATATGAGCCCCCGAAGTTTCCAAAATGAGGACGAAGCAACAACACTTGTGAGAATCTGCAATTTTTGGAAAAACCAGGCACCAAAACCAGAAATTGATTGCACCATTGCGAAGAGCACGAAAAATTAGCCCAAATAATAAAAAAAATTGCTCAAAAAAAGGAGTCAAAATGAGTAAGATATGAAGCTTTGAAGTTTGACTGCAAAAACCAAAATGCAATCCGTGAGGGGAGCAAATTTTTTTTAGAAAATGCTGACGTCAGCAGACCACTGTGATAAATTTGACGGCTATATGGCTGTCACGCATTGCACGGGCTTAAAATTGACGGTTTGCAAGCCGTCACGCTGAAAAACGTCCGACTGTCGGAATCTTCTGAGAATTGCCGGTATATTCCCTGCAAAGAATGGAATATTTCTTTCTGCCGAAATCTTTCTGGATCCTCCCAGAATATTCTTAGCCGGTTGGAATCTTGCCAGATTTTGTGGAATCTTCTTGAATTTTGCCGACTAGATGACTTTTTTGCCGGTTTTTTTGTTTGTTTGCTAGATTTCTTTTGGCCGCCGTCGGTCTAAATGTTTTGATTGGCTGAAACTTTCAACTGTCAACCATTTTTTTAATAAGGAAGCCCGCCGTATTTTAACCGCTGGTGGCGGTTGGAGTATGGGGCCGTAGGGCCAATAAGGCACGACCACGTGGACTATTGTGACATTGCCGTGTGGCAGCTGTGCAGGGCCTGTACCTTGCGGTACAGGAGCAATCTGTCGGATTTTCTAACTCTTTGCCAGATTTAGGATTTGATTGCCTGATTTGCGGATTGATGCTGCAGGTGATTTTTATTACCGCCGGTGGTGGTTACAATGGAGCCTGCGGTGAATGTGGCTGGGCCACGTGGCGTGGCAGGTCCACAGTTGGGTATTGCCTTTTGCGCAGTACATTGTATTGCTAAAATGTCTGCAGAAAAACTTTTTGCAAATGTTTTTTTTTCTATTTCGATTTTTAAATACAAATTTTTGCAAAAAAAATTTAATCAATATTTTTAAATTTTTCTAAAATTTTTTAATTTTAATTTAAAAAAAATCGTACCAGTGCAATAATGACGACTTGGGGGGCTATACGGTGCTTTGGGCAATTTTTTTTTGCCTCACCAAACAACTGCTCCAAAATGGACAAATTGACAGTCGATCTTAGGGTTTTTGGCCCTTCTGGACGCGATGGCAGGGTCGGATTTGACCCAATATGCTCCAAAAATGCAGCTACCTTTTGGATCTGGCAACCACTCTTCAGCTTGAAACCCTCGTAGATTTGGCCTCGTATGTCCGATTTGAATGAAACAAAAGGCAAAATCGACTTTCTCGAACTTTCTAGACGCAATGTTGAGCTTAGATTTGCACCAGCAAGCTCTGATATGAACTTGCAATAAAGAGCCAAAAATGGAACCTCCCCAAATTTGTTATCTCTCTTCAGAAAAAGACTCTCCAATGGCACCCAAACCGCTTTGATACCATGTTAGAATTGGCTATGGCTGCCAAGATCTTGAGACCAAATGGAAAGCACAAAAAGAGAGAGAATAGAATGTGACAAGAACAATTTGTATTCTTATCAATTGATTCAATGATATGATGTGATATGATTGATTGTACAAATGAGAGAGACCCCTTGGGTTATATAGCCAAGGTGAGATGCAAGATGTCATAGGATTATGACAAGTGTCTTAATCATATGACATGAGACAACTCATCACACTTACCTAGGTCACATGTAATAGTTGTCAAAAGATAAGATAACTAATGACAACTAACATCTTCTAGAAAGGTTCCTTCCTATGACCTAAGTAAACTTAACATGTGTAAATAAGTCCCCTAGTAATGAATTAACTAGGTACAAGACTTTATTTACACCAAAAGCCTTCTTGAGTCCCTTCTTCACCTCATTGTCATCAATTAGGACAACTCTACCATGCATTTTCACAATATATTTTTGATTCATCTTATATTTAGCCATTTGTTAAGGGGTGTTCAACTTCACCTACCTCTGTTGTATAATGAGTTGTTGAAAATGTTCATGGTAGAACTCTAAGTTGGGGTCTCTTTTATGAATGGCTTGGCCTCCTTTAGCAAAGCATGCTACTATTGCATTTGTAGATCTCCACAAGGTTGGGATTGTCATTATACCCATATTTGATGATAGTGAAAACTAGCAATTCAATGGTTGTGTTGTGTCTCACATTTGACCAAAACACATCATTGACCACAACCTCTTTCACCCTCTTCCTCTCGTCTTGGACTATGCCCAGCTAGTTTACTCTTGCAATTCTAACATCCTCTATAATATGAGTAGGAAGCAAATTGAGTCTTATTTGGTTTGAGGAATTCTTTCCTTGTCAAAATATCATTAAAGAAAAGTAGGCAAAGTTTCTTAATTGCTTGCTAAACACCTTGTTCATCCATAATTGCAAGGTTGTCGGGGCATCAGTCAAGCCAAAGGGCATGACTAGAAACTCGAAGTGTTCATAATGACACATGAAAGCAGTCTTCTAAACATCTTCATCTCTCATTTTGATTTGATGGCATCCTGAGTGCAAATCAATCTTCAAGAAGTATATAACTCCATGCAACTCATCTATCTATTTGTTGATCCTGGGGATATGATATCTATTCTTGATTTTTTTCTTATTTAATGCTCGTGTGATGTCCCCTTCTCAAGCCTAGTTAATTTGGTGATCGTTAGCCTATTCCTTGGGTTCCTGTAGACTAATTGGCTTTGGTTCAGTTCTTCTTAGTTTCTGTTGATGGCATTGAGCTCAGTTGGTGTTATGGATTGCAATTACAGTTTCAGAAGTGTTTTCAGACTTCTAGGGTGTTCTCCAAACTTCTTTGAGAGCACACCTATTTTTAGTAAGTCACCAAGTCGACTCCAATCATGTTCCTACTGCTTCAATTTCATCATGTTGTGGTTAGAATTGGATTTCGATGACGTTGCCATGCTTTCTACAACTTGGGTGAGTTATTAAGTTATTTAATTAATATTTCACTAATGTTTTCTAATGTTGAGAAATAATTAATGGACAACTTAGTGTAATAGCTCGTTGGAAATGTGATTAGATGTTTGAAAAGTTGGATGCCTAGGCATAAGGGGGTCTTTTGCACATAATGAATTATTTAATTTAAAAAGTTAAAAAAAAAAAACACTTCTTCAAAATATAGTGAAAAAAGCGTTTTTCAAAAAATAACATAAAAACATATATATATATATATATATATATATATATATTGTGTGTGTGTGTGTAGATAGATGGATAGATATTAGATAAAGATTCAATTACAATCAAGAACAGTCATAGAACAGTCATCTTCTTGTTGATGTGCCTACTCAGCTTCGTAATGCACAATGATACTGTGTGGGCTTTCTGAAGTAATGCAGACCATAACTGAGGAAATTCCAACTACAATTCAACCAATTGGCCGTGCACAAATGCAGGGCACACCAATCAAGAAAGAAAAAGTTTGTGAGAGATGCTCCACATAGTGTCGTCTGGGAGAGAACTAACCCGCAACATGAATGGCACTGCCCATGTGTGCTGATCTGCACAGTGCTAGTCTGTGTGAGCTCATCTGTGCTAGTGCTCAAATGACAGAGGTTATGTTCAGATCACAAGCAAGAGCAATCGGAATATCACATAACATCATATAATCAACAAAACCACCATAAACTTGAATGTCATTTAAAACATGCATGATAAATATTCATCATTCAAACTTCAAGCTCAATATTAATACAATAATATCTCAACACTTTTAATCATCAATTGGATTATCTAAATCATCAACATCATTGTCAATATTGACATTAGATGATGTAGGAAGACTAGATGAATCATAAGCAGCGTCAGTGGCATTGTCATTAGCACTAATATTGTGCTCATTCTGGCTATCGGATTAGAATATCACATAGCATCATATAAACAATAAAACAACCATAAAATCAACAGCATAAGTCTTTGCTGAAATCTTTGAAACTCATGCAATCACCCTTTAAAATAGTAATCAAACTGCACAAAAATCAGAGACTTCTTTAGCACAACTTGGCAGAGGCAGCAAGAAAATGAAGAGGCAACATGAAACGAATCTTAATTCAAAGAGTGCAGTCACGGTTTTAAATAAAAAGAAACAAATTGTAGTCGAAACCTAATTGACACAAATGCTCTTTTTTTTGATGAATGCCATTAATAAATGTTAAAACCCTTAAATTAAAAACTGTTCTGTACAAACCCATAGAGGAACCGAACCCGAACCTGGATCCAAAAACAAACCGAACCCGGTAATAGAGAAAAAAACTAAAAGCAATGAAAAAGCTATAAAAAGAGGCTTTGGGGGCTCATTTGGAGATGTTGAAGATTTTTCATACTGTATGCTGTTAGATTGAACCCGCGAGTTCTTCCTTAATCTTTTGAGGACGAAAACCCTCATTGGATTCCTAGTTTCAGATTTGGGAGACAATCACTAGCTAGATCGGAGTGATTTCATTTCAGAGATCACCATTGTGCTACAAATTGAGTTTTAGTTTTGGATGTTGCTAAAATGAAGATCTATTCGATGTTTTGAGGTGTGTTGGGTGGAGTTTGAAAGGAGTTTTCCAGTATTATGCTTGTGGTTGTGTTTGTATGCTCCTTTTCTGAGTTTCCAAAGCATCAATAGCAGTGTATCAGTTCTGATTTGTCCAAAGTACAGCAAAAAGGGTGTTTTCAGACCTATACCAGCTTTCTAATTCATCCATTCAAGGTATTATGTTGTTATTTCATAGTTGGGTTATTGGGTACATGTTATTTGGCACTATTGTGGGATGTTTCAGCAGTTCTTTACATCGACACTTTATATCAGCAGGTAATCCTCTTATTTTGGTGTTCACAATCCATATGTGCTAACTTTGTAATGCTTTAGATGGTTATACTATTGAAAGCTTCAATTTTTATGCACTTTATTTTGTAAGCATTAGATGGTAGTATCGCCAATGGGTATAAATTTGTTATTGCTGATGTATTTACCCCACTGAACAATTGGTAATATTGTAATAGCTCACCATTGGATAAGTGGAAGAAACTGTTTTTTCATCTTCAAGTATTGTATAAGCTTTCCCATTAAATAAGTGGATGTGCCCTTGTAATTCCCACTGAATAAGTGGATGATTATTTTTTTCCAGTACTGTTTGTGCACTCCATTGGATAAGTGGTATTGGCTGGCTTGCTGCCTAGCACCTTACTTTAAGTTGTTGACTTGGTTTAATTGTAATCTGGAACACCGTATGTTCTCATTGTGCCCATACTAGGATTTGGGTGATCAGAAAGTGGGAAGGAAGTTGATTTGCATCTCTATTTCAATTGATAATATTTAAAAAAATAAATAAATCTAGGGTGGTTATTATAGCTCTATAGTCAACACACATCCTCATGGTATCATCCTTTTTCTTCACTAGTACTGCTGTAGAGGCAAATGGACTAAAACTTAGCTTGTGTGGTCCATATCTAGTAGCTCCTTCTGTTATGTCCCCACTCTAGTCAGTGTTCAGGAGTAGTGGAGTTAGCCTATTTCTTGGACCTTCGTGGGCTGACAAGACTTGGTTAGAGGTTCAGTGTCTGTTTTGGTGGGTATTGCCATTCCCACCCCTTTCACCTTAGTATTGGTACCAGTACAGGCATATGGAGTTCAGTGTTCGTCAGTTTCTGATTGCACGAGATTATACTTTGTTTGGAGGAAGTTATGGGTATTTTAGTGTTTAACTTATGTATTTAACTTAAATGATTAAATATAAAGTCAAATTGTCTTTATAAGGAAAAAACGCCACTTAAATACTTTATAAAGTATTAAAAGGTTACTTTATGAAGTGATATTAAAATCACTTAATGACCCAGGAAAGTGCGCCCAAGTATTTATGGAGGAAACTATTGAAATAAATCAAAATACATTTAAATGTATTTTAATGAAGGAAATCGTACTTTCTTGAAAATGTGCCTTTTAAGTAGTATAAGGCAAAGCATTGCAAGTCGACCTAATATTAGATTATCATTTGACATTGCAATTTCTTATTTCTCTGTGATTTTGTTTGAGACAAGTTTACCAAAGGGTTTCACCATTGGAGAAACGACAAATCTTCAGTGTTTGGCTACTTTGAGGCTGTGAGATACTAGCCGAATCGTTGCATTTTGGGAGGGCTTCATTTTGGAGTCTTCAATGATCTTCATCAGAGTTTATTTGAGCAGTGTTTCAGTTTGTAATAAGAAGAGGGCTTCACATCTTGGACGCCATCTTCAACAGTAGTATTTGCTTTCAATAAAGAAGATTCAACATCTTCTGAGGCCGTACAGTTTGCATTGGGTGGCGTGCCTCCTGGGAAGGGGCGTATGAAACTAGAGGCAAAAACGCCTCTCCTTTTGGCCATTTCTTTGCTCCATCTCTGGTACCTACCTCTTGCAGCACACTTCCTCCAGTTTTGGAGTGGGAGAATTCAGATCTATGCCCTAGGCGTGCTATTTCATTAGTTTCAGCCATTTCCCCCTGGCATGTGCAAAAGTTCTTTATTTAAATAATCTAGAGAGTTTCGGGTATGTTCCTTGTATGCAATTTCATTGTATAAATTGCCAGATCTGCTATAAAATTACAGTTTATCAGATTTAGTTTTAAATTCAGTTTTATCTCCATTTATGCTTGGACGTCCCTTCTACTTCTGTCTAGAAACCCTTCTTAAAAATCAATAAAAAACACAAAAAGATAAGGAAAACTACAGGATTCGAGTTGGAGCCATCTGGGCTCATCACACCTTCATTGCCTTATCGATTTCTTCCTTGTGGATCCTAGGGCAACAATAGGAAGTGGTTATCACGTGTCCGTTTCAAGCTCAATAATGTGCTAAAACCCTCAGGCAGGTGACAATCTTGGGGGAATGTCTTGAAAAACCTTGCTGCGCTTGTCCAAAACAGCTTGCACAGCAATATGATAAGCATCTCTCTTGTACATGGATGGCTGTTTTGGTGTGACTAAGTAGTTGGCCGCTCAAGCTACTTGTCCCCTCTTAAAAGCTCTTTCCATTTTTTTAGCGATAAGTACTTGGGGGGCTCCATTGACTACTCCTCTTATTACAATGGAAATTGCACTTATAGTCAATTCAATGTATCAAGATTTCGGGAACAATATAATTAATATTATTATTAAGAAATATGATGAATCTACAGCCAATGGTGCTATAGGAGCCACCTTAGAATTACAAACGCTAGGCGCTAAGAGAGCCGCCTTAAACTTAGACAAACAAGCACCACTCAAATAGCAAATCAGTGAAACTCAATTATAATCCCTGTGTGGAATTGCTCGTGACTGGTTTAGGGTGTCGCGTCCACTAATTAGCTATGTTAATCAGGCGGTTGACATCCTCCAATCTCTAGTGATAGACGAACAAGGTGTCCAATGACAACTATTCAAGTAAAATTAATGGATAAATGAACATGCCTTCTCTCAATCTTTGTCATGATTAAATATGTAATTTTCAAATTCTTCTCCCTTCCCTCTAAAATACACCCGCACACAATCCTTTGTTGACACTATTATTTTTAGAATAATCAATTTGTTATGTAACACCCACGTTCCCAATAAACTGGGCAGCCAATTTAAAGACTTACATTTCCCTATGTTACTTTCCCTAAGCCCACATGAAGTGAAAAGTGGGCTTATGGGTCGATCCAGAATCTTAGGGGAAAAAGGGACATGACAGCTTACCACATATCTGCCACATGCTTTGTTTTATAATGAGTAATATTTACAAATGCAGCTCATATGAGTATCTGACTAATACTTAACTTCTTTTGAGCAACTACACTAGACACTAACAATGGAAGACCAAGAATCACACCTTAGAGGTCCACCTTAGAAGTCACATCCATACCAGAAGCCAAAAACAGAAGATCAAGAGTCATGACTTTAAATTCCATATCAGATGTCACTTTGGGGATTTGAACTAGGGTCTCCAAAATGAGAACCCAATGCTTTAACCGATTGAGCTTTACCCCTTTGACATCACATGTTTTGTTTGTAGTCTGGCCTTTGTTTTTGTCTCTGTGATGCCTTTGGCATATTCCAAAGAAACATTCAACAGTGCATGGGATTATTTTTGTTGTTTCTGCATATTAATATAGTTTCTTCCTTTTGATCTTTGATCGTAGTCAACACAGACATGGGTTTTACTATATATCATGCTCTCTGATTTTTTAATTTCTTTCCCAAGTCCCTACTTTTCAGTACTGCTATTGTAAGTTTGCAGATTTTGAAAATTCTGATCTCGTGATAATAGTCATCTTAAAATATACATTGCAGGTTGAATATGATCCAAAATTGATTAAATATGAGCAGCTATTAAATGTTTTCTGGTCCAATCATGATGCCACTCAAGTTTTTGGACAAGGCCCTGATGTGGGTGATCAATACAGGTAATTGACCTTTGCTGCTGACATTTTAAAATGTCATATTTCCAGCCAAAACAAAATTGAATTTGGTTATTGTGTAGCAGGTCTGTCATCTTTACCAATGGGAATGATGAGGCTAAGCTGGCCGCAGTGAGCAAAGAAAGAGAACAAACTAAAATAAGGGACAATTTAGTAACAACACAAATTCAAGAATTTGAAACCTTTTATCCTGCTGAACCTGAACATCAGGTAGATGTTGTCATTTCTGCTTGTTTGTTGATGGTCTTGTATGGAAAATCATTTTTAAAAATTGCCCATGAATGCTTTCATGATTCATCTACTTAATCATTTTTCAATTATCCAACAGGCTTTTAGCATCCAATTTAAAAAACTGATGGTTACTTTGTCTGAAGCAAGGTAACTTTTTTCACATGCCATAACTACCAGCAGATAGGATAAGAAAAATAATATGAAAAGACATCTCAATCCAGCAGATAGGAGAATGAATACACTTCTGACAAAAAAAGAGTAGGCAGTGAATATTTGATATTATATATTCAGTTTGTATGTTTTTTGTTTTATTTCTAAGTGAATGACAACATCATAATTGCTGATCGAGTAGGAAAAGGCTCCGATGTTATTGGGAACTTCCAGGGTGATGTTCTGATATTATAGCCACTGGAAGATTATGAAGATTGACAATAATTACCATGCCATAACTAGACATGCCTGTCTTAAATTAATGTTGCCAGCTCCCACAAATATACAGTGAAATATAAACTCCTATAAAACCAGTATTTTGCAGTAAGGTTTGCAGTAAATTTTTACCCAAGGGCCAATTAAAATTGTCTCACTATTATCTGATCTTGTTCTAGATCCATAAATATTTGCAGTGCTTCATTTCAATCATTATGGACCAGAAGTTTTTCTGCTATGTTAAGAAAAAGGCTAAGCCGCGTCATTGTAAGATGGATGATGGTGGTGAGTAGAATGGCAATGATGAGAAGGGAAAAGTGAGTATTATAGACCTCCGTGGTTTTTCATGCAGTCTTCACTGGGTGGATTGCTTGATCCCAAGGTTGACACCCAAATGGTCTGCTGGTAGCTGTACACACCTGCTCATATGGGATTTGGGGGGCTCCCATTTGAAAGGGACTAGGTGCTGCTTGTCTGTCAAGTTTATCCCTCATTTTTTTGATTTCAATTCTAATAAAATGCCCGCTTCATTGAATTTGTCCTGTCTATGTCAAAATTCATCATATTGATATGCAATTCTACAAATTGTAAGGACTTTGGGATTTGGAGCTTTTCTACCGTTTCCCACTCTTGTTTCCTTCATAGATTTATCACTGTAAGTTATGGTGGTTTTTGCATCCACAAGATTATGAGCTTGCAACAGTTATCTACTTACTGTGAACTAATGCATACATGCATACTTACAGTGAACTGATGAATAATTGAAATTGTGAATTGCCTAGTTGCAGGTAACATTGGATTGCTTGCTTTTCAGGACTGCAAAAACACTATAGAATTCTTTGAGGACTCAAATTGTAACTTAGTCCTCACATTGCCATGATTGCTTCTGTTGATTCCAATTTTTAATGGAATTCGTCTGTAAAGAAGAACCCATTTACTCGTTTCACCTTAAATGTTATTATTAATCTCAGTTTCCCTGGGTGGGGTGCTGATTGATGTAAAGAGGGTAAATGGAAACTGATTATTTAAGTCAATTCTCCTTTGATTTGCCTTTCCTCACTTGCATATCTCGCTTTGTCTAGATAGAGGAAAATTGCAGCAAAATGGAGCTGCCATTTGAGCCAATTTTGATGGTTTTTAAATATTGCCATTCCATATAGAAAATTGGGCCAAAATAGAGATCAATGGGACTCTTTCTGAGTCAGGGCACATATTTCTTTTAGAGATCAATGAAATATATGCATCTGAGCTGCAGATCTATGGTATTTTCAATTGTTATCACAGCTAGCCTGTTCTAATATTAGATTTCAACACTCACTGATTTGTCAATTTTTAAAATTTGTTATTTGGATATCAATTTTTTAAATTTGTCATTTGGATATCAAGGCATTTTGTCATATTTGGTGTTATTTATGTCCTTACCCTTTTTATGATTTATATTCTCTGCAGATGCATTCACACACAAAGAGAATTCATTTTATATATGATGCTCTTGGAATTATGAAAAACCCAAATTTGAAGACAGCATTTGAGCATAACTAACCTGCATCTACTTCCAGGAACTGGGCAATCTTGCCATTTACCCTAGCCAAATTAGAAAAGATTTTTAGGACCTTGTATCCCTTTCTTCCAAATCGCCCAACGGAGAAAAAAAGTTATCTATACATATTGAGACTCAGAGTTTTATATGTATATCATGCATTCACTTTAACTTCTATCCATTTTTCAAAATTGAAATCTATGCGGATTGAGAAGATCCAATGTCAAGTTTTGATAAATAATGAAGTGAATTTTCAGTCCCTTTATTCCTATTTAGAAACTTCTTTTGAATCTTGGATGTATTACTTCAAAGGCATTTTTGTCGTACTGCTTGTTTCTTCCTTAGATTAGTGTAGAGAAAACGGAAGGGATTATGAATATAGTATACTGAAAAGTGAATCTTAAGAAACAAACATTGCTCAATGCTGATTGCTGTGAGTTAGGTTGGTCAAATGGATCTGACTTACAGCAAGAGTTTATTGGCTGATCCATGAAATGAGCTAGTTATCCTGTCAGACATGAACCTATTTATAGTCTTCTACCCCCAAGTTGGCCATTTGTGGAAGCCAGAACACACTAAGACTAACAGCTCCATTATGAATTTTTTTGTTTTACTTGAACCAATGTAAGTTTGATTTTTATTACGTAATCCAGATTAAACCTTTTAGGATGATTTTTGTTGTCATCAGAATCCTGGAGTGTTATTCATTGTGGAGAATTATTCAGCCATTTTTAAAATTTCTGAGCAGTGAATGAAAGCTCATTTTTGGGCAATCAGGGATATATGCTTTGAATATGCCATTTTGTTAGCTCGTTGATGTTTGTTCATTTTGAAGGCTGGGTAAAATCTTATTTCCTAGATGTCTGAGGTCCATATTTATGGATTGTCTCTTGTTCGTCAAGTTGTCATCGCCATAATCTTCCTATTTATATTTGTACCATTCCATCTTGTTTGCCCTCTTAATGTAAATTTGTAGCACAAGAATCTGTTTAACTTCTGCTTCCTGGAAGTGAGCTTCTTTTGAAAGAAATATGGTAAACAGAAAATATGCCCTTGTTCTAGGGAATTTATCTGTGAAAGGGCATTCTAGGGTCTCTTGTATGTAATAGTAATGCCTAGAATCTTACATGGCCATCTCTATATGTTCTGTGTAGTATAATGGGGTCAATGCCACTCACAACAAAATTTAACTTCTTGCAAATTTAAAATATTACTTTTTACTTTCAAAATTTCTGGATAAACTGTGTGCATATTTTTACATCAACGTTACGGATCATACTCCATGATCCATCATCATCAAAATTTTAACTTCTTGCAAATTTAAAATATTACTTTTTGCTATTAACATCACCATGAATCAGCAATCATAGTATCTAAGTGTACTTATTATTAACACGGTTCTTTTTTGTGTATATGTTTTGCACCTGTAGAAGTTTGAGCTCAGGCAGAATTCATTACTTCTCCAACTAATTGGAATGTTGCCTGAAGAGGAGTTCGCAAGGTCCAGTATGGCTACAAAATTGAATAGCTATGCTGCTGGAATGTGTGCACCTTCCATTCGTAAAGCCATTGATGCCAAGGTCAACGATATTCTCAAAAGCTGGCCACTGTCACGCCTTCTAGAGGAAGTTTGATTTATGAGTGAGTTCTTATATCAGGCTGATCAGGCTGTTTTAAAGCAAGGCTGGTATGTAATTTTTATAGTGAAATGCTTTGTGTACTTCATCAGCTTTTAGTCAGCTATCAGGTACATTTCTTCTCAAGTTTTGCTAATCATAGTGTCTTACCCGGTTTGTGGGCTCATCCCTAGTTGAAGAGGAGTGATTCATTAATCATTATAGCATTTCTATCTTTACTGATCTTACTCGAAGGTGAGTATTATCAAACAACTTGAATATATAGGTCAAAGGCCTTGCAAATAAGGGTTGCAGATAAAGCCTCTAGGCATTTCCAACTTGTTCTCCAATGTATTATTACTGAATTCAAATTTTCTATTTTCTAGGCAAAGTGGGGGTGATCATTTTGAAGTTGTTTTATCTAATTGTTCTTGTCTGTCATGTTACAGAAAGCAAGTAGATTAATTTTTTGTCATGGTAATTTTTGCATTATAAAATCATAATTCTTCCTCTCTTTCATCGTGTATAATCTGAAAATCATCATTGAACTTTGTTATTTGTATTTCAATTTCAATTTGGATAATTTATAAATAATTTAATTTCACTTTTCTTTTGTTCTTCTACGATTATGCCATTAATACAAAACAACTTGACCATTATGTTTTATTCTACATTTTAAAAGTGAGGATTATACATGCAAACAAGCTGTATTTCAACTCGCCTGGTTTCCTCTTAGTGGTTGATTCTTTCTATTCCAAGATTTCTCAAAGAATTCTCATTTTGCAAAGACCCGTCCTTTTTTATTGACATGGGTAAAACACTTGTGATCATTGTAATATAGCTTTTCTTAGTGATCTTGTATTTGAACTACACGATCTATCTTGGTCTTCCATGTTTCAACTTTCAAATCCAAAAACTTTGGTTTGGGGCAATGTCTGCAATAACCTTTACTCAATATATGAGGATTTTAGTTTCTTCAAAAATAGATTTCCTTCGTCAGTGATATATGATACAAGCTTAGTCCACTGGTCGGGTACCAAATTTGAACATCTATGCCCGTATGTATTGTATTCGAGGAAAGTATGTTGATGCAAAAACAGTGTAAGGAATTCTTATTGAAAACTTACAAACTTAATGCATTGATGGAGTTCACAATAAATGCTTCTGTATGTTAGTTTATTTGGAGGCATAAATGAATCATTGCATGGGATATTTAGAAGAGGATATCAGTATGTGTTTTATTTGATTTATATATTATATTTAAGTTTATTGATCCTTTTCTAAACAAAAATTTGCAAATCTTAGAATGCTTGTTCCACAATGGTAGTTGTCACTATATTAACTACTTACTTTGTATTGTTGTAGGTTGTGAAGGTTTATTGTAAGGTTTTGCAAATTTGGTGGAATTCGATGTTGTGTAGTGATTTTTTTATAATTTTTTTTCACTTGACGAATATTCGCTAATGGGCTAATAGTTGAAATTTGGGAATTAAAATTTGACTAAAAGTTCAAGTTTTAAGGCAATTTTAATCCACATTTTTACAAATTTTTTTTTAGTCTTATTTAAATTGTGGGAGTCTTTATTTTATTAAACTTTCTAACTGAAAAATTCACTACAATATTTGATACATGATTATATTAGATTCACCTAAATTTTATAATTTATTGTAGAAATCTAAATTAATTCGTCAATAATATATAATAATTAGTAGTTACTTTAGGGCCATATTACAAATGTTCAGTTGCAACCATTTATTTATAATATAATCTAATGGGCCTTGTATTTTGCTAAGTAAAATACACCCAAAATTTGTATTTGTCATGGAGCTCAAAATTGATTTTGGATTGTTGATCTCAACGGAGATCAATGATCCAAAAGCAATTTCGGGTTCCATGAACAATACAAACTATACATTTTTTCTTGTGGAATATAGCAAGGGCCGTTAGATTATATTTTAAATCAATGCTAGCAACTAAATATTATAGTCTACATCTTAAAACCATCAATCATTTTCCACTTTTGGTAGTTGTAGGTGTCTTTATAGAAGCCTTGTTAACCTTGTCTCATTATATAAAATGATTTTGTAGCTTTGTAACATCGTCTTCTCAAGAATGGATGGAGTGAGATTATCTAAGAATATTTGTTGGATTTCAATGTCAAAGAGATATTAGTTTATCTTAGGTAAGATCTATTGAAAGAAAGGGACATTCACTAGCCTTTTCTTGGGGCCCTTTTTAGCAATGAACAAGGTCAATAAATTTAATGTCAAGGGAGATTTGAATTTGAAAATGGTTAATGAATGCTTTGGTCATCATCTCAAAGGTTTTAGTGGAAGTGTGGCTAAGAGTAGAACTACTCAAGGGCATGTTCCTTGAGTGAATGATGAAAGAGCTTACGAATGATGTGATCATTGTAAACATAATCCAAGTAGGAGTAAAATGTTCAAACATGAGTAGTAGGATCTCCTTTGCTGTTCATATAAAGGAAGGCACGAGGCTATGAAATTAGGAGGAGAAGGATGGGCTAAATTGTCTTAAGATAGAAGAAATTTCCATTTTACAAATTTATTTGATCTCACCCAATTACCTACAATAGTTCATCCAAGGAAAATCTCTTTTGATCTTGTTTTAAGATTTTTTTTTAAACACAATGGTGTCAATTTTTAGATTTAGAATTACAAAATTGTTTATTGTGATTTGTAAATAATATTCGAAGGTATCCTTTTGAGAATCATGCATATTTTAATGGAGGATTAGATCCCATAATGCAAAATTTCTTTGATAAGTTGAAGTGTGGGTTTTAAAGCTAGATTGGCGAATCCTTATGTAATGAAGTAACTTGCACAGGAGAAGAATATAATAGGAAATAGGTTGCAATTACTTGATAATTATTAGCCATTTCAAGGGGTAAAGCTCTAAATATCTTCAATAAGACTAGAATTGGCAATATGATGATCACTAACTAACCACTAGGCCTTATCTGTATTGTACTTTTGCCTTGGATGCCACCTAGATCGACTTAACTACTTAATAAGACTATATAACTTATTAAAATTAAGGTAGCCAAAAGATGCCTCCTCATAATCCCATGCACACTAAAGGATTAAAGGTGTAGCATGCCCACTCTCTTCAAAGAAGCGTTATCCTTTGTTGATTAGTTGTGGATGTTTTTACACAAAAATCCTCGTTTCCCATGTAGCATCTTCAGATGGAGAGTTCTTCCATTTGATCAAATACTCTATGATTGCCCTCATTTGCAATTGCTTAGTGCATGTTTAAAGAATTCTGTTAGGATCAAAAATTATTTTGCCCTTCTTATTAAGCTTTGGTAACTCAATATGTGTTGCAACTCTTTGTTCAATATCCTTCTTTAAGCATAAAACATAGAATACTAGATGCATTTTTGTTGATATAAGTAACTCCAATTTATTTTATATGTTACATTGCCAATCCTCTACAACATTTGATAAGGACCATGATGCTTGGGCCCAAGCTTGTTATCCTTCCTTAGTTGTAATTGTATAAAGATCCAATTTCCCACTTTAAAAGTCCTTTCATTGCAGTGCTAATTAGCTTGTTGCATCATTCTACTATGTGCCATTGTCGAGTTCTCCTTAAGACTAGAAAGTACCTTAGCTAATGTTGAACGCGTTCTTCACCAAAACAATCTTTGGGTGTGCCAAAGTTGGATGATAACCATATAGTCCCAAAAATGGACACTTCAGATGATGTATGAAAATAAGTGTTATACCATAATTTTGCTAGTGGCAACCATTGCACCCATCTCTCTTGTTTATTTAAAATAGAACATTAAAGATAATCCTCCAAGAATTTGATAACCATCTTAGTCAATCCATTAGATTGGGAATGATATGATGAACTACAAGCAAGTTGATGCTCAAACATGAAAATAAGTCAGTACAAAAATTACTTGTAAATATAGGATCATAGTCACTTACTATGAATTTCAGAGTCCCATGTAATTTTAGAATAGTATTCATACATGCTCTTGCTACAATGTTTGCTACAATTAGGTGTGACAAAGCACAAAAATATGCATATTTGGTGAATTGATCCGCAGTAACCATGATAACATCCATGATGAAATCCATGGATACCTCTTCCCATCTTTGATTTGAAAGATAAGGGTTGTAGAGGCCCTTGAATAGTAATGGTCTTCCCCTTATTATGTTGGGAAACCATGCATTCTATTACAAATTTGAGCATCCCGTTTGAGTCGATCCCAAAAATAATCTTGTTTGATTATGTGGTAAGTCTTCAAGAATCTTGGTGCCCACCTACTAAAGAAGCATACAATTCTGGCAATGCTCTAAGCTTAAAATTGAGTTCTTACATATGTACAACCTATCCTTATACCATAAAGCATTTTCTTTTCATGCAAATTTATCTAATACAATAGAATCTTGGCCTCATCTACCCAATCTACTTGTAATATGGAAACGACATACAATAGTGACTTTAGGTTCATCCCTCCTAGACAGAGCATCAACCATAACATTCTCATATCCTTTCTTATATATGATCTTAAAGTCATATCTCAATGTCTTTGTGACCCATTTTGTTGTTCCTCAAATGACATCCTTTATTCCAAGAAGTATCTAATATTATCACTATTTGTTGCTTGTTTGATTGCATATAAGATAGCCAAAATTTATTTCTCACAAATAGGTTTTAGTAAATTCTAACCTTTGAGTTGACTCTCAAATGCTATGGGTCTTCCTTCTTACATGAGTAGTGCTCTTATGCTATGTCTTGAAGCATCACATTCCAAATTAAATATTTAAGAAAAAATCAAGTAGCTAGAACTAGAGTTGAGTACATGGCTCTCTTTAGTTGCTTCAAGGCCTTGGTAGTTGCTTCATTCCATTGGAATGAATCTTTATTCAACAAGGGTGTGAGAGGTGATGCTATGCTACCATAACATTTATAAATTTGGAATAGTAATCTACAAGATTTAAAAAACCCCATAGATTCTTAAGAGTCCTAGGCATAATCCACTTTACAATGGCTTTGATCTTATGAGGGTCTACTTTTAATCCCTCACGTGAAACAATATGACCTAGGTACTCCACTTCTTTGACTTCACACACACATTTGGATAGCTTAGCATAAAGCTAATGCTACTCCAAAATGTTAAAAACTTGATTTACATTTTGCAAGTGTTCCTCCCAAATTTTGCTATATAGTAAAGTGTCATAAAAAATACGAAAACAAATTTCCACAGGAATGGCTCAAAGAAACAATTCATCAAATTTTGAAATTTAGATGGTGCACTTGTGAGACCAAAAGGCATTACGAAAAATTCATCATGAGTTCGAAAGGTTGCTGTCGTAGGTTCAAATCCTACAGAGCGTGATCCTTCTTTTTTGCTCTTAGTTCAGCTTGGTAGAATGCAGGTCTCCAAAACTTGATGTCGTAGGTTCAAATCCTACAAAGCGAGATCCTTCTTTTTTTATTTTATCCAATCTTCTTGTCACTTAAACTAAAAAAGCTAATGGGATCTGACCCCTCAGAATCAGTAGGAGGCCCGTTCATACCATAATATGGTCCTAAATCAAATATCCAATTGATCACCACGTCGGTACTATAAATATGTAGTTACAAATAATCCAGCCAAAGTTATAGGAATTAGACCTAACACAATTAAGGATAACAAAACTTCAATCATATTTTTATTTATTAAAAAAGAATAGGTAAGGATTCATAGCTAATCTACATAGTACCTCAAATTGAGTAAAATAAACACCATTAACTTCATCTAATAAATCATCAATTATTAGAATAGGAAACTTATCTCCTATTGTGTAGTTGTTGAGCTCTTTGTAATCATGACACATTTGCCAAGTGTCATATTTCTTGCACAATGTTATCACTAGAGATGAGTAAGCACTTTGACTATAACTGATCTAATATCTACCTCTAGCATCTCCTAAATCATTCTCTCAATCTCACTTTTCTGTACATAAGGATACTTGTAGGGCTTGATTCTTGGTGGTTGGCTACTTGGTACTAGTTGAATGACACGATCATGATCTTGTTTAGGATGCAATCCATTTGGCATGTCCAAAAATTATTTAGTTTTTATCTATGACTTGTAGATTTGGTGGTGTATAATCCTTCGAGTGATACTTTTATAATGAGAACAATTAGGCAACAAACCCATCTACCTCCATATTAAGAATCTTTTGTATTTGAAGAGAGCTACCATTTGTTGAGACTTTACACACAAACTCTTA
This sequence comes from Sequoiadendron giganteum, assembly GCA_007115665.2. Classification (NCBI taxonomy): domain Eukaryota; kingdom Viridiplantae; phylum Streptophyta; class Pinopsida; order Cupressales; family Cupressaceae; genus Sequoiadendron; species Sequoiadendron giganteum. The sequence goes on from VCHN02000014.1 coordinate 12,182,173, forward strand.
GTTCTTCTATCTTTCCCTTTGAGTAAAAATGCATGAATAGCTCTTGGAAATTCATTTAAGTTCCCTCCAATATAGCAAGCTATTGTGATTCCAACACATTATCAATTGCATACATGGAGATATCAAACATTGGGCAATCAAGTTGGTAATATTCCATTGACAATTTTATGCTATGGCATTTCCTCAAACAATTGACAGTACCATTTTTTTATGAAAAGGGGCTAAAAAGTTATTTAGGAGAAATTGGCAACATGAAAGAGGCAATAATACAAGAAAAGACAAAGGAACCCAACATGGGTGCCACTCTAAATCAAACCACAGTGGTTCCCATCAGGACAACCTATCAACTTGCACAAAATGTCATAGCTTGAGACAAATCTAGAGATAATTGGTCCCAACAACAAACCTCCTAGTCTCCCTGCTTCTCAAAGGCCCACTTTTCCAGACAATTTGCAACCCCATTCCATTCTCGGGGGATATGGACAAAAGAAACAAACTCAAAAGAGTTGCACATCTAAAGAATTTGCCTACCCACCGTTGCTAATTGCCAATGTATTCCTTCAAACTTCTGTTCATTAAAAATATTAATCACAATTTGAGAATCTACCTCACAAATAATCTTGCTCCATCCCAAATCACAAGCCTTTTCAAGAGCCATGAGAATAGCCCGAGCCTCCATGAGGTTGCTCATCTCTTGCTCCATATATGTGGAGAAGAAAAAGACCTCACTTGAACTATCCCTCTCTACACCACCAATGCCACCATTCCTTGGGTTCCCTTTGGAAGATCCATCCATACTAATCTTGAGGGTCCCATTTGGAGGAGGTTCCCACTTGCCTTCTCTTAAAACCTTTTTTTCTTGAGGTCTACCTCACTTTAGTCACATGTGTTCCAACAACCTGGTCACCTAGGCCCAATTCACGAACTACAGAGAGATCCTCCTACTCTAGATTATCATTCAGATTACACTTAGCCAACAAAGTTTCCTATATCATGCAAATGATCCTCTGTTATAACTGAAGAGCCCTAAACTTATCGTCTTGAAAGATTCTTTTGTTTCATTCTAGCTAGATCTGCCAAATGATACATGATGGCTTGATCTCCCACGCTATTTGAAGAAAGGAAGCCTTGACAGGCAACTGTCCCATACTATTCCAAAAATCCACTAAGGAGATGGCATGAACACATCCCTTATGCCATAACCCCCACTAGAGGTGCCAAATATCCTTAGCATAAGGGCATTGGAAAAAAATGAGGAATGTCCTCCTCACTATTCTAGCACAAGGCACAATTAAAGGGTCTTTAAAAGCGCAAAGTCTCCTAGGTGAGGCAACTATTCCTAGCAACCAACCAAAGAAAGAAGTTACACTTTATCTAGGAAAATTTGCTCCAAATTTTCTTCCACCAAGGAAATTCCAAATCACCTCCCTCATGATGATTTAGAACCTAATATTCCATGGCCATTAAATAAGACCCCTTAGAGTCCAAACCCCAAGCTAAAGTGTCCTTGCCACCTAAGGAACTGCATTTCTACTTAGAGAGAATTGACCATAATATATTCCGCTCTTCAATCAAGCCCCCTCTAGGCCAATTCTGGGGATCTCTCCAACGAGCTACCTTCCCCGGACCCAAGGATTGAAGACTTGAAATTTGCCACATGCTACCATCCAGCCATAAAAAACCCATCACAAAGACTCTGTAGCTACGAATGAGAGGATAAAATAGAAGGGTGCCCATCCCAAGAGTCATGGAAAAAAATAGCCTCAAAACCCTTGTTACATATCCAAAATATACCTTGTTTAATTAAGTTGGCGCCTTTCTTGATGGTGCCCCAAATTACAAATCCCTTCCTCGAGAGAGCCACCCTTGGGATATCCTTCTTGGGCATATCCCCCAGATATTTAGAAGCAAGAATTTTTTCCTAAGCCTGCTTAGAATTGAGGATTATGGAAACACCAGGAAGGAAATGAAACATGTGGTAGTAAGAAATATGACACCTCTAAATAAAACACCAACTACTCATCTAGATTGGAGAAATATTCAATTAAAGATAAATGAGAATCGGTCACCAGTGGAAACTCCTATACAAAACCTTTGAAACATAAATTTTGATGCCGATCACTTAGATGAATTAGTAACCAAAAGCATCCTAAAGATAAGAGGAGAAGAGGCAGTAGAAAACATGGAAGATTATATGAGTTTAACAACCTCTAGCAAATCAACATCACCACACAATCAAATGATGCTTACTAACAAACAAATATCTTCAAGAAGTTTTGAATAGACACAACCCCTAGACCATGAGACACCCTTAATGATGTTAAAAGCAAGATTTATTTATATGGAGGAAGCAAAACAAAATATAGGAGAACAATAAGGAGAAGAAAAAAATATAGGCAATCTAAGTGGATACAATTTTAACCTAGCATATACAAATAGAAAATTAGAAGAACTAGAAATGAATACACCTAAGAAATTATTGATGTTTGGGAAATATATAGATGAATTCGTTGCACATATCTTTGTCCTAGAGTCTATGTGGCAAAGACAACATATACCAATAGATGATACAAATTTATTTGACTTAATTGGATCAATTTGCAATGATACCTTCAAATGGCACCGAAAAAATACCCTAACAGTGAAAAAAAGGGGAAGGAATGAAACAATATTTTTAGCTAACTTTGATACCCCAGACTTACCTATAGAAGGACTTAGTAAGCTCCAAAAACTTATCCAAAATGAAGATGAAACAATAAAGGAATTTGACAAACGATTCAAAGAAGTTACTAGAAGATTAGAAGAACTACTGACCGACAAACAAAAATTATAATGGTTCATCTCTAAAGTGATACTAGAAATTAGAATAGCTCTGGATGGAAGACATTTTAACACCTATGTGGAACTAGTTACATTTGCATTTCAGATTGAAAACCAATCTTGGCGAAAACAAGAAAGAGAAATAGAGAATAAGGAGATGGAAATATTGAAACTAGGGATATAACCACTGAAACTCCGACAAGATATAATGGCAAAGCAAGAGATGTTTGCACCAAGACTCGATATTGTGTACTTACTATGACAGAGAAGGACACATTACAAATGAGTTCCCAAAGGAATTTGGAGAAAAGAAAGCCAATGCATTATAAGTAGACATACAAAGAACTCATAACACAATCAACCCATTGGCATCCAAAGCCAAAGGAAAGGAGGATCCTTCATGGGAATTTCCACTTAACCTTGTCATAAGCTTTAGACATATCTAGCTTGATAAAAATGAACTTTTCCTTTGAGGTTCCTGTTGGAAGGGTACAAGACACAAAGTAGAACCTACTACAACCCACTACAAAGCATGTGCAAAGCATCGAGATGACAAGGGATATAGGTCAAGGGGTGCCCTATAAGGGCCACTTCTCTATAAGAGGCTAAGAATTGGTATATGTATGTAATAGATAACACAATAGATAAATAGCATAGAATAGAGATATAGAAAAGTGACTACAAGTAAAAGAGGAGACTAAGACCTACCCATATATATAAGGAGTGATAAGGATATAATGGATACATGTGTCAAGGATGATAAGCGTTAATGGTTAAGTTATATTTGAGTTTTTGTTATATATAATTCCTTACCACACTTGTTCTTTTCTACCACTGTACCCTCTGGGTATAAACTAAATACATAAGGGATACTAGGATACAAATCTTTGAACTGGAATTCCCCATTCTCTCTTGCTAATATTGGTTCTATTGTCAGGACCCTGGTGAGGACAATGAATAAATTCAAAGTAAAAGAATAAGGGACAAACATAGAAAAATAATTGTTTTTTCTACAGACACTTCTCTCAGTCACTACTTCTGTGAGAGGGGGGTAGGCACTTAAGGGATCAAAAATGGAAAAGGAGGAGGGATCTGGAAAGATCCTTGAAAAGATGTAAATGTTCAAAATTTTAACCCACCCTTGGGATATATAAGGATTAATGGAAGTCCGAATCAGAAAGACCCATGGGAACATGAGATAACAAAAAAGGAAGATAATTGAAAGGATTAAGTTGGGAATGGAGATAAACACGAAAGAAAGGAGGTTGAAACAAATTCAAGGAAGATACCACAAAAGAATGGAAGAAGTAGAAAAGAGAAAAGAAGAGTAGGACCTAGAGTTTATGGAAGAAAATAAAAAATAAAGAAGTTGAGCGTGCCATTAAGGGTGCTACTGAGTGTGTCACTATGGGTGCTTTTGGAGAAGAAGAAGATTGCGCCATGAAGGGTGCTGCCAAGAACGTAGATAAATGATTTCACAATTAGGTTCTAGCATGGACAAAATGAACTAGATTATCCGAAACCTAGAAGGAGAAATTGAGGATTATGGAAACACCAGGAAGGAAATGAAGCAAGTGGTAGTAAGAATTATGCCACCTCCTCTAAATAAAACACCAACTACTCATTTGGATTGGAGAAATATTCAATTAAAGATAAATCAGAGTTGGTCACCAGTTGAAACTCCTATACAAAACCTTTGAAACATAATATTTGATGCCAATTACTTAGATGAGTTATTAACTAGAAGCATTCTAAAGATAAGAGGAGAAGAGGCAGTAGAAAACATGGAAGATTATACGAGTTTAACAACCTCTAACAAATCAACATCATCAAACAATCAAATGATGCTTACTAACAAACAATTATCTCCAAGAATGAAACAACTATTTGAATAGACACAACCCATGGACCATGCGCCACCCTTAATGTTGTTAAAAGAAAAAATGATTTCTATGGAGGAAGTAGAAAAAAGCATGGGAGGACAAGGAGAAGAAAAAAATATAGACAATCTAAGTGGACACAATTTTAACATAAGATATACAAATAAAGAATCAAAAGAACTAGAAATGATCATTCTTAGGAACTTGTTGATGTTTGGGAAAGATATAGATGAATTCACTGAACATATCTTTATCCTAGAGTCTATGTGGCAAATACAACATATAGCAATAGATGATACAAAGTTATTTGACCTCATTGGATCAATCCGTGGTGATACCTTAAAATGGTGCCAAAAAAACTACCCTAACAGTGACAAAATGGGAAGTAGCGAAACAAGAATTTTAGCCAAATTTTATACCCCAAACTTACCTATAGAAAGGATTCATTAAGCTCCAAAAACTTACCCAAAATGAAGATGAAATAATAAGGGAATTTGACAAACGATTCAAAAGTTACTAGAAGCTTAGAAGAACTACTGACCGACAAACAAAAAAATATAATGGTTCATCTCCAAAGTGATACTGGAAATTAGAATATCTTTGGATCGAAGAAATTTTAACACCTACTTGGAACTAGTTACATTTGCATGCCGAATTGAAAACCAATCTTGACGAAAAAAAGAAAGAGAAATAGAGAATAAGGAGATGGAAATATTGAAACTAGGGATAGAACAACTAAAATCTCGACAAGATAAAATGGAAAAGCAAGAGATATTTGCACCAAGACCCGATATCTTGTGTACTTACTATGGCAGAGGACACATTAGAAATGAGTTCCCAAAGGAAGTTGGAGAAAAGAAAGCCAATGTATTATGAGTAGACTTACAAACAATACCCAAAAAGATAAACTTAGTATACTGTGGCATTTGTGGAGAGTGGGATGACCATGACACCAAATATTGTCCCTCACAGTTGTTTCGATTAAGAGAAGATCATAATGCAACAAGCAATAAGGACCAAAAAAAATTGGCATATGTTAAAGGGCTAGCAAAACAACCACAATACCAACAAGATCATGGATATAAAATACCGCCATAACAAAACCCAAAATTTTTAATTTGATACAAAATCAACCAAATCAAGATACTTATAATGACAAAGGCCAATTTCATGGGGACAAAGGCCAAGGTAGAGGAAGGAGAATAAAAAATGATGCCGCATGCTTTAAATGTGATAAACGAGTCCACTTTACAATAAAATATTGAGGAGATAGAAAAAATCCTTTTGGATTCTATGGTAGTACAAAACATGATGTATTTAATTCGACAAAGCCCCAACCTATTATAGGAAAGCAGCTCCACAATCAAAGAGTGATGAACTACAAATTTTAAATCCATCTAGAGGGGCAAGATTACTAAGGAAAGTACCAAAAAAACCTATAGACATAAATGAAGGAAGCTATAAGGAAGAAAATGGAGAGACTAGTAACTTCAATAGAGAGACCCCTAACCACAACAAAGTAGTGGTGATACCAAGATAAGTAACTAACATCACACATGATAAAAAAAAATACAACAGAAGATGAAACCACCACGAATGAGGAGGCATTCCACCCAATAAGAGAGATCGCGATTAGATAGTGGAAGAAACAAAGAAAGTGGTTACAAAATAACAAGAGGAGGAAACATACCAATATTTTTCTAGCCAAGAAGTAGGAATACTCAAAAAGTTCATAAGAATGTCTAAACAATTCAATCTACTAGATAAACTACAACAATTTTCTAAGTATTGGAATAAACAACATAAAACAACACAAATCAAAACTATAAACAAAGAAAAAATACAATGGAAAACATGCCTAATCGTGATCACAATAAATAAAAATCTCAAGATAACGAATGTCATGGTAGACCTAGGAGAAAATATCAACATGCTACCAAAATGAGTATGGGAATAGATAGGGAAATCAAAACCACAACAAACACCATATAACATCAGTCTAGCAGATGGAATTGGAACAAAAACCATAGCTACATGGAAACAAGTGGAAGTTGATGTCAAGGGAGTGAAACAAATAGTAGATTTTGAAGTAGTTGCAAGAAAATAAAATATTTGATTCATTCAATGCCATGCTAGGACTTAGATGGTTTATGAATGCCAATGAACTTGTAGACCCCACAAAGAAGATATATCATTTTCTAATACAAATAAAATAGTCCATATCCAATAGGCAAAACCCAAAATGAAACATATATTGAATAAATAAACCTAGAGGAGTATAATGAATAAGATAATAAAAGCTATATACAATTTCAAGGCTACCACCAATGACAATCTAGAAAATCCAAACTCGAAAGGAGAATTTGAAATTGAGAGCACCACATATAGCACAAACACAGAGGAAGTGCTAGACACATGGATACAAGAGGAAGCAAAACTCTATTCCCGGAGAATTACCAACTTTCGTAGAATCTTCATGATTAGGAAGACAGTGAAGAATGCTCGATATTCTATCGTATTCACAAATAATGAACTGCACAACCATTGTGACAAAATATAAGACAACATATAAGCTATATTTGAAAATACTCGCCATATAAATAACTTTTCATGAGAAATCTCACATATTAAATTTCTCAGAAACTTAGGAGTTGGGGACCTACTATCATTCATCACACATATAAAAAAAAATTAAACTGAGGAAAGGAGACTGGACATATTGAAGCATACACTTATTTGTAATGCGACATGTTGGTGAAATGCACAAAAAAAATTATTTGACACAATGGGCAATATTCAAGATCTTAATCAAAACAAGGTACCTACTGGAGGAAGGGGAATAAAAGAAAATACAAAAGTACAATGGGCAGATCCCACCGGAGGAACACCTTACCATTTGTATTAACACATGGAAAGATAGAAACAAATATGATGAATGAATATACATACAATTATTTTATTGGGCACTAACACTATGGCACAAACTTGGTACATGAATCAAGAGCGAAGAGGAGAAACCAACAATTGGGAAGAGATAATAAAAGACTTTCTTCACACCTCATTCTACAGTGAAAACATAAAAATACATACTGCACAATTCAAAATGAAGGAGATCATATTTAGACTAGAGGAAATTTAGGAAACAATAGGACGACAAACTTCCACATTGCCTCCGCAATCAAAAGGCATATCATGGAGATATATAAAATGGCTCGATAAATAAATCACACTATCTAACAAGAGATGTTGCATAACAAAGCAGGAGGATGAGGATTCCCATAACATAAACATAGAAGTTCAAAAAGGGGAAAGATAATTAGAATCTCCCACAGAGGCAAAGCAAAAATACTATAACCAACCAATTAGATTAAAAGAAGAAAACATTTCCAAGGAAGGAGATCCTCAAATGGCTAAGATAGGAGACTATTCAAATGATAGACCAATGGTGCAAGTTGTAGAAATGTTATCTAAATTTGAAGAAACTTTCCTAGAAATTTTACAAACTTGAGGGGCATAAGGGAGGGAGTAGGAGTTATACAAATATAGTTGAAAGAAGGAGCTAAATTGGTAAGGAGGAGACCATATTGATTAAACAATAATATGAAGATGGAACTCAAAGAAAAACTAGACAAAATGTTAGAAGCCAAGATAATAAAATTTGTGGAGGATGTAGAGTGGATTAGTCCCATGGTAATCCATAATAAGAAGATAGGAGAAATAATGATTTGTGTTGACTTTAGAGAACTAAATAAAACTTACATCCACGACCCTTTTCCTATACCATTCATAAAAGAAATTTTGGAGTCGGTATTAGGAAGAGAAATATGCTCCTTTACTGATGGATGTTTTTGGATATCACCAAGTAAGAATCAACGAAGAAGATCAGTCTAAAAAATATTTGCAATAGAATGGGGCTCCTACATGTATACAGTGATGCCATTCAACTTAAAGAATGCACCTACGGTATTCAACATGATCATGAAATATGATTTCAAATACTTTATACATGACTTCCTGGAGGTATATTTAGATGATTGGATGATTTATGGATTGGTCAAAGACTACATACAAACACTTAGGATGATGCTTAATAGATGTAGAAGTATGTAGATTTCCCTAAACTTGAAGAAGTGTGTGTTTGTGGTACCTAATGACATATTATTAGGTCATATTATATGTAAGAAGGGGTTGATGGTAGATCCTATTAAGGTCACACTAATCATGACACTACCACCATTGAAAACACCTTCAAAAGTAAATACCTTTTTGGGATATACTAGATACCATCATAAATTTATAAAAGGGTACGCCAAGATAGCTGCACCGATGGAAGAACTACTCAAAAAGAAATCCGGTAGAAACATTGAATGGAATGAGGAATGCCAACAAGCATTTGATGCACTGAAGAAAAACTTTATGGAAGCACCAATACTTATCTTTGCATATTGGAACACACCCTTCCACATACATGTAGATGCATCAGTAGTTTCCATAGGAGTAGTATTAGCTCAACCTAAGGGTAACAAAGACCACCCTATAACCTTTGCAAGTAGAAAAATATCTAAGGAAAAAAAAAACTATACCACCACTAAGAGAGAAGCCTTAGCTATGATCTATGTACTACAAAAGTTTAGACATTATCTTCTATCAATATCATTCACATTCTTCATAGACCATGAACAATTAAAATACCTACTCAATAGGCTTATCATACAAGGAAGAATATGCTAGTGGTTACTCCTATTTCAGGAATTTGATTTTATAATAATGGTCAAACCCAAAAAACACAATCAAGCATCATACTACTTATCAAGGATAGAGACAGGGGACAAACCATAAGACCAACCAAAAGATCTACCTAGTGCACACTTGTTTAGATTAAATGTAGTACAAAGGAACTACATGATATTGCTATACTATTTGTTGTCTTTAATTTTGAATTCTCAAAATTGGACAACCCATATGAAATTTTTCCTAAAATTTCTTCATAAATCTCTATGGCATGCATTTCGAGGCACCAAAATTTTCCAATTGAATTGTGCAGCCATTGGTCTCCTTCCTGTTTTTCCTTTTGCAAAATTTGGGAGTATTTTGACATGTTTTTCCCCTTGTTTTGTCCAATTTCAGAATTTTTGATCACCATTGCAAGTAGGGATCTTTTTGTGTTAAGGCACGTTTTACAAGGTGTTGAGGTCGTAAAACTTTGGATTTCAATTGATGGTTCCCTTGGGAATCCTTTCATCAACTCCCCTTTCCGTTTTTGTAAATTTTTGAGTCATTTTTCTTGTGTTTTTTGCCAATTTCGGTTTTTTAAGACAGCTCAGCAAAATAGGAAGTTTTAAGTCATAAAGCAAAAATTGTCAAAGTTCCAAAAAGTTCCTATTTTTGCTAAAGTGCCAAAAAGTTCCTATTGTGCTTTAAGTGAAATTGCTAAAGTTCCAAAAAGTTCCTATAATTGTTAAAGTGCCAAAAAGTTCCTATTTTCACTCATTTGACAAAAGCAAAATTGCTAAAGTGTCAAAAAGTTCTTATTGTGCTTTAAGTGAAATTGCTAAAGTGTCAAAAAGTTCCTATTGTACTTTAAGTGAAATTGCTAAAGTTCCAAAAAGTTTCTATAATTGCTAAAGTGCCAAAAAGTTCCTATTTTCATTCATTTGACAAAAACAAAATTGCCAAAGTGTCCAAAAGTTCCTATTGTGCTTTAAGTGAAATTGCTAAAGTGCCAAAAAGTTCCTATTGTGCTTTAAGTGAAATTGTTAAAACTCCAAAAAGTTCCTATTTTCACTCATTTGACAAAAGCAAAATTGCTAAAATGTCAAAAAGTTCCTATTTGGCTTAAATGACAAAATAAAAATTGCTAAGTTGTCAAAAAGTTCCTATTTTGCCTCTTTGTCAAAAAATTGCTAAATGAGCCAAAAGTTCCTATTTTTTTTCCATGAGTAAAAATAAAAGTTGCTGAAAGCTTTCAAAAACTCGATTTTGGTCTTTTTTGTGCTTTTTTCACTTGTCTTTGTGTTGAAAATAGCCGATTGGAGAAATTCGCCCAAGTTTTGAAGAGAGTTTGTGTTTGAATTTGATAATTTACCTCTTTTGGTGGAGCTCTCTTAAATTCTTCAACAAAAATTGCAACTTCTCAATTTGAATATAAGTGCCTTCATCTTTTCTTGAAATTTCACAAGGCATCTAGGGTTTCATCTCCTTTTTTACTTTCAGCTCCTCTTCTCCAAGGTACGTTGCTTTTCTTTTCTTTCTTGTTATGTTTTGTTTATTTTCTCTTTGAGGAATCACATTTTTCTTTGCTGCAAACATTTTTCTTTTGGTAATGCTTTTTTTCAAAGGTATTTTAGTGTCTTTGTAATGGCGTGTCTTCTCCTTATTGATTCGTGTTTTGTCCTTTGTGATATTGCATTGTCAAAATGCGATTTCATGAAATCATCATTTGTCTCTTGCATTTGAAAACACGTTTTTGTTTGAAAGTGTATTCTCTGCAGCTGTTTTATGTCATTGTTCAAAGAAATCGTCATTCCCTTTCAAAACAATAGATATAAAAAAAATGTATTTTACCTTTGGCCAAAACATCTTTATCAAATAGCAAGTGAAAATGATTTCGAAGTGGTAACGTGCTTCTCTACAAAGAAAATCGCGCTTTTGCTAAGTGGTGTTATCCAAAATGGCTGTAAAAGAAGTTTGTGGAAGTCTCATTTCTTGAAAATATGTTTTTGACCAAGAAATGTCATATGCGTTTTCACCTAAATGCCATTATCTCAGCAAAACATCATTTCCATTTGCCATTTTTCTCTTCCATTTACTTTGCCATTATTTCACTAGTCTTATCATTTTTCCTTCCCATACTTGTAAAGTTTACTTGTAATAATGTTTTTCCATATTGCAAGTAAGTCACCTTTCATTTGCACTTGCAGTCAACCTTCCAAAACCCAAAATTGAGCTTTGGCCCCACTTTTGCAGCCCCTTTGTCTCATTCTCATTAGTCCTGTTTGCACATATGACCTACCAAATCAATAATATAAGACATGGGCCTTATTTTTAAAGCAAATTCCAAGGCTAGAGAAAGATACAAAGAAAGTACAACATCAATGATTTGTAGCAGCATGAGAACTTCATTGAAAGAGGATGACAACAAAATACGATGTTCTATGTCAAGGGGCAGTTATATCAAGTTGCAGTATAGATTTATGAAGATGAAGGCACTCCTAGTGATGTCTAGAGAGCTAGGAAAGTGACAAAGCCATACAAGAAAGTGAATAAGTGACAGGAATGTTTGATTGAGCATAGAATGCTTTCAAGACAAAGATGGAAGAATGTTTTCCAAATAGCAGCATGAAGACCCAATCAAGGATGATGTAGTTCAAGTCGTGTCTTCAGACACTTAGAATAGTTTCAATTATGTACTTGTAATTTAGTATTGAAAAATTACATGTAAAATGGAAAATTGTAATTGCAAGTAATCATATCACTTGCAAAGTTGTAAAATGTAATTACATGTGATTACATTACAAGTCAAATTACAATAGGACTTGTAATGTTGAATAAGTCAATTGGAGTTAGTTAGTGGTTGAGAGAATTTCTCAAGTTTGTTGAGATCCTCCCACCTTTTTCTCAAGGCTTCTCTCCTATAAATACTTGAGGGGGTCTATTGTAATATCTATCTTTTTAGCAAGCAAGAAATTTCTGCAGAATTTTCTACTCATAAAGACTTTGAGCTTTATAGTTATAAGTTGTGATTTTTCAAGTAATATCAAAGAGCTGGAATTTCAGACTTTGTGTTGAAGCCCTACTTTGCATCCTTTGTGTTCTTATGTCATTTTGGAGCATTACTTTGTGACTACTTGGAGATTGTGGAATATTGCTGAAGAGAGATTCAATTGAAATGTCTGCAAACTTTGTGCTGTAAATGTTAAAGATTGAATTCGTAGTTAGTATTTAGAAATTGAGAAGAATTGCAAGACTTTGTGCTCGTGGTAGTTCTCATTTAAAGTAGTTAATAGGTACATCATAGTTGTAGACTTTGTGTTGTCCTATGCTGTATATTATTATTAGGTAATCATTCTAAAAGGGTAGATAGGATTTCAGGTCTTCAAGACGTTGCGCTTGTTGGTTGTTTACCCGTCCCGGAGGAAGTGACGGAAGTCTTTGTGCTTTCAGGAAACTTTATTTCCTCTTTCTTGGTTTCATTGCATGGCTGCTGTAATAAGTTTTCTTAACATTTGCTATTGCTTTTCTACGAAGAGAAAATAATATAATCTTTTCTGAAGAAAGGGGAACGATTGTTGTCCTACCCATATTAGTTTTAGTTAGTTAAAGGGGGAGCCTTCCCTTAATTAGGAGAGTTTTATCTCACACGTTGTGGTTGAAACCACAATTTTATATGCTTTTCCAAGTATACAAAATTTTTAACCAGCAGTTTTTGGCGACTCCACTGGGGATATGATACGCATTCAAAAGCCTCACGCTTTTGTTTGAAGTATACTAGTACACCTTTTCATTGTAATTTACTTTTATGTGGTTTTTCAAGTTTTCACCAAGGACATGTAAATGGCTATCCAGGGTTGTTGGGGAAATGTTTTTGGTCCATTGAATCTAACTCTTCCTCTACATGCTCTACCTGATGGCTCACGAAATAATTTTCCCAAGTTCTTCGGTGATGGACAACAACACTTTGACGAACACATTGCTGCTTTCTACATTGCATGTGGTGTGCTTGGTGTTGAACATGAAGATGTATCTGTAAGGATGTTCATCGAGACTCTCCAAGGCGAGGCTGCTAATTGGTTTTACCATCTCAAACCACAAACCATCACAAATTGGGCTACTCTCATAGCTAAGTTTGAAGAAATGTTCAGACCTTTTGAAGATGCTCATGCTTTGTTGGACCAACTCACACAGCTGAAAAAGGCCTCTTATGTGCATATGCGCGAGTTCATTGCACAATTCAACAAGTTGACGCGAAGAATTCTAGCTGCTGCTCAACCCACAACTGCGAATTTGAAGTGTTTTATATGTCAACGCTCAAGGGCCAGAAGTTAGTTTTATTTTGAGAAGAGCAACTCCAACTACTCTCGTAGCTGTGCAGACCTTGGTGACAGAAATTGAAGACGATCTCATTCTTGCCAGGCAGATAAGGATAAAACCAAGTGGCCCTTCTTCTTTGGATTCATTTTCCTCCAGCACAAGGACGAATCCCATGGTACAAAAGTTGGAAAATGAGCTGCTTGCTCTTGAAAGGCAACTAGCTCAAGATGCGTTCTTCGTTCCTCATAAAAAGCTTCCAAGAAGGCCATATCTACCTGCTGCTCATAATTTTGTTGTTGAGGGTAAGGGAAAGTTATCTTCACCACCGAAGAAGCATGTTCTTAAGGCATCATCAGCAAGCACGACAATGAAGCATCCAAAATCCAATTCAAGTGATCTTGCTATTCTCTTCCAGAAAAATGAAGTAGACATAGCTGATGACTCCCAAATCTGGTTTATGCAGTCTCAGAAAGCCGATGATGAAGAGCAGAAAAATGAAAGTCATTTTTCTAAAGAAGACAATCATGTTTTCAACTATGAAAAAATGGACATGCATTAAGGTTCCAATCAAGTCAAAATGAATGTTTTCATGTTTGAAGGTCATGAACTTGGACATATTGTGCATAAGAGACCTATCCCAGAACTTGATGAAGATCATTTCATGAATACTATAGAAGAGTTTTGCTCAAATCTTGTTGATGATTCTCTTCAAGCAAAATTTTGTGAACAACATACTGAGGAATGCAATACAACCATCTTTTCATCTAAATCGCATGAAGGAGATCCTTTGGAGTAGCATGAGGTTGTCATGGTTGACGAACCAGTTGTTCAAGTAGTAGCTGATAACAAGAATTTAGTTTTTGTACGATCAAGAGGATGTCCAATCAGACATCTTTCTTGGTTGGAAGCCAAAAGGAAGACAAAGTTTTCACTTGAACCTGAGCATGAGGCTATACTTGAAGAAGAAACTGAGAAAGCATTTTCAATTTAGCAGGACCAGTTTGAGTTCATCAGCCCATTATGGAGCAGCAATACATATGATTCATCTCAAGAGAAAAGGGAATTTGTTCATCTCTTCAAAAGATTACTATATCAAGTTTTGGTACCATTGTTCGTGCTTCATCAATACAAAGTTGCATGTGATCATGCAAGGTACTGTAAGTTGTTGCAAAAATGCAACTATTTTGCAGAACCAGTTAACAGTTTTGTTTGACAAGCTTCCATTTTTGGCTAGTTTTAATTAGGTAGGTTTTAATCTTTTTAATAAATGCATTTGCACAAGTTTTGTGTTAGTCGTGTCATCCTTTTTGTCATTTTATGTTATTTGTTGCTTGACTCCGTAACCCAATGGATACTAAGGCACTTAGAGATTCTGGATTCTACTACCTTAGCTCATTTCCATGGTCAAAGGCAGTTCCCCAGCCAGAGCCAACTATTGTCTTCAATTTTGAATTCTCAAAATTAGACAACCCATATGAAATTTTGCCTAATTTTTTTTCATAAATCTCTATGGCATGCATTTCAAAGCACCAAAATTCTCCAATTGAATTGTGCAGCCATTGGTCTCCTTCCTATTTTGCCTTTTACGAAATTTGGGAGCATTTTGACATGTTTTTCCCCTTGTTTTGTCCAATTTCGGGATTTTTGATCACCATTGCAAGTAGGGATCTTTTTATATTAAGGAACATTTTACAAGGTGTTGAGGCTGTAAAACTTTGGATTTCAATTGATGGTTCCCTTGGGAATCCTTTCATCAACTCCCCTTTTCGTTTTTGTAAATTTTTGAGTCATTTTTCTTGTGTTTTTTGCCAATTTCAGGTTTTTAAGACAGCTCAACAAAATAGGAAGTTTTAAGTCATAAAACAAAAATTGTCAAAGTTCTAAAAAGTTCCTATTTTTGCTAAAGTGCCAAAAAGTTCCTATTTTCACTCATTTGACAAAAACAAAATTGCTAAAGTGTCCAAAAGTTCCTATTGTGCTTTAAGTGAAATTGCTAAAGTTCCTATAATTGCTAAAGTGCCAAAAAGTTCCTATTTTCACTCATTTGACAAAAACAAAATTGCTAAAGTGTCCAAAAGTTCCTATTGTGCTTTAAGTGAAATTGCTAAAGTGTCAAAAAGTTCCTATTGTGCTTTAAGTGAAATTGCTAAAGTTCCAAAAAGTTCCTATAATTGCTAAAGTGCCAAAAAGTTCCTATTTTCACTCATTTGACAAAAACAAAATTGCTAAAGTGTCCAAAAGTTCCTATTGTGCTTTAAGTGAAATTGCTAAAGTGTCAAAAAGTTCCTATTGTGCTTTAAGTGAAATTGCTAAAGTTCCAAAAAGTTCCTATAATTGCTAAAGTGCCAAAAAGTTCCTATTTTCACTCATTTGACAAAAACAAAATTGCTAAAGTGTCCAAAAGTTCCTATTGTGCTTTAAGTGAAATTGCTAAAGTGTCAAAAAGTTCCTATTGTGCTTTAAGTGAAATTGCTAAAGTTCCAAAAAGTTCCTATAATTGCTAAAGTGCCAAAAAGTTCCTATTTTCACTCATTTGACAAAAACAAAATTGCTAAAGTGTCCAAAAGTTCCTATTGTGCTTTAAGTGAAATTGCTAAAGTGTCAAAAAGTTCCTATTGTGCTTTAAGTGAAATTGCTAAAGTTCCAAAAAGTTCCTATAATTGCTAAAGTGCCAAAAAGTTCCTATTTTCACTCATTTGACAAAAACAAAATTGTTAAAGTGTCCAAAAGTTCCTATTGTGCTTTAAGTGAAATTGCTAAAGTGCCAAAAAGTTCCTATTGTGCTTTAAGTGAAATTGTTAAAACTCCAAAAAGTTCCTATTTTAACTCATTTGACAAAGACAAAATTGCTAAAATGTCAAAAAGTTCCTATTTGGCTTAAATGACAAAATAAATATTGCTAAGTTGTCAAAAAGTTCCTATTTTGCCTCTTTGTCAAAAATAAAATTGCTAAATGAGCCAAAAGTTCCTATTTTTTTTCCCATGAGTAAAAAGAAAAGTTACTGAAAGCTTTCAAAAACTCGATTTTGGTCTTTTTTGTGCTTTTTTCACTCGTCTTTGTGTTGAAAATAGCCGATTGGAGAAATTCGCCCAAGTTTTGAAGAGAGTTTGTGTTTGAATTTGATAATTTACCTCTTTTGGTAGAGCTCTCTTAAATTCTTCAACAAAAATTGCAACTTCTCAATTTGAATATAAGTGCCTTCATCTTTTCTTGAAATTTCACAAGGCATCTAGGGTTTCATCTCCTTTTTTACTTTCAGCTCCTCTTCTCCAAGGTACGTTGCTTTTCTTTTCTTTCTTGTTATGTTTTGTTTATTTTCTCTTTGAGGAATCACGTTTTTCTTTGCTGCAGACATTTTTCTTTTGGTAATGCTTTTTTTCAAAGGTATTTTAGTGTCTTTGTAATGGCATGTCTTCTCCTTATTGATTCACGTTTTGTCTTTTGTGGTATTGCATTGTCAAAACGCAATATCATGAAATCATCATTTGTCTCTTGCATTTGAAAACACGTTTTTGTTTGAAAGCGTATTCTCTACAACTGTTTTATGTCATTGTTCAAAGAAATCGTCATTCCCTTTCAAAACAACAGATATAAAAAAAAACGTATTTTACCTTTGGCCAAAACGTTTTTATAAAATAGCAAGTGAAAACGATTTCCAAGTGAAAACGTGCTTCTCTACAAAGAAAATCACGCTTTTGCTAAGTGGTGTTATCCAAAATGGCTGTAAAAGAAGTTTGTGGAAGTCTCATTTCTTGAAAATATGTTTTTGACCTAGAAATGTCATATGTGTTTTCACCTAAATGCCATTATCTCAGCAAAACGTCATTTCCATTTGCCATTTTTCTCACTAGTCTTATCATTTTTCCTTCCCATACTTGTAAAGTTTACTTGTAATAATGTTTTGCCATATTGCAAGTAAGTCACCTTTCATTTGCACTTGCAGTTAGCCTTCCAAAACCCGAAATTGAGCTTTGGCCCCACTTTTGCAGCCCCTTTGTCTCATTCTCATTAGTCCTGTTTGCACATATGACCTACCAAATCAATAATATAAGACATGGGCCTTATTTTTCAAGCAAATTCCAAGGCTAGAGAAAGATACAAAGAAAGTACAACATCAATGATTTGTAGCAGCATGAGAACTTCATTGAAAGAGGATGACAACAAAATACGATGTTCTATGTCAAGGGGCAGTTATATCAAGTTGCAGTACAAATTTATGAAGATGAAGATGCTCCTAGTGATGTCTAGAGAGCTAGGAAAGTGACAAAGCCATACAAGAAAGTGAATAAGTGACAGGAATGTTTGATTGAGCATAGAATGCTTTCAAGACAAAGATGGAAGAATGTTTTCCAAATAACAGCATGAAGACCCAATCAAGGATGATGTAGTTCAAGTTGTGTCTTCAGACAATTAGAGTAGTTTCAATTATGTACTTGTAATTTAGTATTGAAAAATTACGTGTAAAATGGAAATTTGTAATTGCAAGTAATCATATCACTTGCAAAGTTGTAAAATGTAATTACATGTGATTACATTACAAGTCAAATTACAATAGGACTTGTAATGTTGAATAAGTCAATTGGAGTTAGTTAGTGGTTGAGAGAATTTCTCAAGTTTGTTGGGATCCTCCCACCTTTTTCTCAAGGCTTCTCTCCTATAAATACTTGAGGGGGTCTATTGTAATATCTATCTTTTTAGCAAGCAAGAAATTTCTGTAGAATTTTCTACTCATAAAGACTTTGAGCTTTATAGTTATAAGTTGTGATTTTTCAAGTAATATCAAAGAGTTGGAATTTCAGACTTTGTGTTGAAGCCCTACTTTGCATCCTTTGTGTTCTTATGTCATTTTGGAGCATTACTTTGTGACTACTTAGAGATTGTGGAATATTGCTGAAGAGAGATTCAATTGAAATGTCTGCAAACTTTGTGCTGTAAATGTTAAAGATTGAATTCGTAGTTAGTATTTAGAAATTGAGAAGAATTGCAAGACTTTGTGCTCATGGTAGTTCTCATTTGAAGTAGTTAATAGGTACATCATAGTTGCAGACTTTGTGTTGTCCTATGCTATATATTATCATTTGGTAATCATTCTAAAAGGGTAGATAGGATTTCAGGTCTTCAAGACTTTGCGCTTGTTGGTTGTTTACCCATCTCGAAGGAAGTGACAGAAGTCTTTGTGCTTTCAGGAAACTTTATTTCCTCTTTCTTTGTTTCATTGCATGGCTGCTGTAATAAGTTTTCTTAACATTTGCTATTGCTTTTCTGCAAAGAGAAAAGAATAAAATCTTTCCTGAAGAAAGAGGAATGATTGTTGTCCTACCCATATTAGTTTTAGTTAGTTAAAGGGGAAGCCTTCCCTTAATTAGGAGAGTTTTATCTCACGTGCTGTGGGTGAAACCACAATTTTGTATGCTTTCCAAAGTATACAAAATTTTCAACCAACACTATTATCAAAAGGTGAACTTCCATCAGATCTCTCATTGCAAGCTAAAGAATCACTCATGTGAAATTATCTACCATACACATTATAGAAGGAGAGTTACATCACATAGGGAGGGATGAAATAATAAGAAGGGTTGTGTTTGAACATGAAAGATAAACTATCCTGAAAGAAGCCCATGAAGGAATAGCAAGGGGCTTAATTATGGTGAAACAATAGAAAAAGAGTGAAATTAGTTGGATTATGGTGGCCAACCTACACAAAGGTGCCAAATAATATACTAGAATTGTGATATATGTCAAAGAATGGGGAAGCCTACTACAAGAGATGAGATGCCATGAAACCAATCCTATCACTAATCACATTTTAAAAATGGGCTAAAGATTTTATGGGACCAATCGATCCACTTGTCAAGCACTCTAAAGAAAGATTCGTCATCACAAGAGTTGAATACTTTAGAAAATGGGTAGAGGCAAAACCCACTAGGGACTGTACCACAAAAACCGTCGCAAGATTCCTATATGAAAATATAATCACTAGATATGGCTACCCATTAACTATTATAAGTGATCAAGGTAATCACTTTGTTAATAAATTAATTGTGGAGATTTTGTAGAATTTCATGATCATACATAATAAGAGCTCATCATAGCATCCACATGCAAAAAAAGTGAGACATCGAATTAGATAATTGACACAACACTTACAAAAATGTGTGAAGGAAATAGGCTGGATTGGGACATTAAAATACCTATGCTACTCTAGGCCTACTGCACATCCTACAAGAGGAGTACTAAGTTCACACCATTCCAATTGGTATATGGAACTGATGCGGTAGTTCCAATGAGCTTCATAATCCGAAATCTATGTATCACTCTAACCTTGCGATTGGATGATGATGAACCTTAGCAAAAATGATAAAAGAACTAGAAAAACTAGATGGGGATAGATTCATACCACTATACAATCAAAAGGTAGAATGAAAAAGACAAAAGGCTTGCCATGACAAGAACCTCTGCACTAAAACTTTTCAAATAAGAGATTTAGTATTACTTTATGATAGTAAATGTAAAAATCAAGGTACTTTAAAATTAAGGTGGCTATAGTCATACTCTCTTCATGATATTGCAAACTTAGGGGTGATACGATTAAAGAGATTAGATGGCAATCACACCACTGGTTATGTGAATGAAGAAAGACTTAAACAATGCCACCTACCAAATGGATAAAAACCATATAGTTTGAAAAAACATAAACTTTAAGAATATATGTAACATATATTACTAAATAACAAAAACCAAACCGTTAGTAGCCAAAAAGCTCAAACAACTAGAAAAACCCATGAAAGCTAGCGGGAAATCAACATCAGTACAAACAACAAACACACAACTATTTAAACTCCTCACAACTCCACTCAAATCACTTTGGATTCAAAATCCTTGTGCTAACATAAGCGACTTGAGATTTGATAAAATACCTCATATAATTGTAAACAATGGTAACCCTGACTTTGGTGAATGTGACAAAGAAACCATGACCAAAATACAAGTACTCATTCAAAGTTATGGAGGTCAAAAAGATGGGGCTTTCTCAAGAATCCCCATATATTTGGTATACATAAAAGATGTAAAGAAATACATCCACGAGCCTATAGCTGAAATAGATCACATAAAATTTTGAGAGCTAAGGAAAACCCTACTTGCTCCGGATCAAAGCACACAACCACAATACAAAGAGGTGGGAGAAAAGCATCTAGATGTGTGGAAAGATTAGCCAAAATTTTGTGACGATCATGACTGGGTTAGGTTAGTTCTAGGAAGAGTCCACGATGATTTCATCTATCTGGAAAAACCATATTGCGTCACAAGGGAAGTGATTCATGTGGCAACAAGATTGAGCATGGTTGGATAAGTCTGAATGAAGAAAGCGATAAAAATGATGTAGTCACGTAGCTCAGTGGTGCAACACCAGATAGATAGAGCCTAATCATCCAATCCATCACAAACCCTGGAGTTCAATATGCAACCATGGGCATTATGTATAAAATCTATTACACAAATAGAGAGGACTTCACCATCGCAATAGTAATTCATACAACCTATCAAATGGTGGTGGAAGGGAAGGATTTTTACCTATGTGAGGTGATACAGGCACAACTCATGGAGAACTTATGGAAAACCAAGAACTCATGCTACAATTTTTGTTTTGACATGATCCTCATATGCCTGCTCTTCTACTTTCTAAACAATCTTCTGAGATTCAAGGGGAAAGCATGGAAAATCCATTTATTAGTAGCTACTCAAATTAAGATGCACATCCACCTATTTATAAATAAACAAACATATACCATGGCATACTAGGGATTCTTCAAGAGCTTCCAACAACAAATGCAAGCCAAAAAGCAGATACCATATGGATCCATCAAATAATATATCGAGACCATCACTTTCTTGGTGTACAGGACTATACCTAAATGGAGGTAGTGGAGCCATGGACGGATTGGATTCCTAAGCTTTCTTATGAGATATCATAGAAAGAGGTGGATACTTATGCCGAAAACATACTTAGTAAACCAAAAGACCCAAATATAGAGTGATTTGGGATGTACAAGGAGATTATGGATCAAATTCATAAGAAAAATGCCCAAGAAAGTATAAGGAAAACAAAGAAAAACTACAAAAGCAATGGGGCATTCCACCAAAAGATACAACACAACCATCTTCCTCCACACCAGCTCAAGAAACATGCACACCAACTACAAGAAGGTCCAAGAGACTACATGGGGCTGAAGCACACAATTTGAGGGTCTCATATCTTCTTGATAGACGATAACTACACTAGACGTACACAAGATCTCGAAAACCCTAATACAAATGAATGCAAAGAAGAAGGGCCACAAAGCAACCAAGAAGGTGGTGAAAATGAAGATAATTCAAAATTTTGACGAAGAGGAGGAAGAAGAGGTACAAGAGGTATAAAATCCTTCATAGAAGAAAAAGAAGTAACACATTATGGAAATTCAAAAACTAGAGACAATAGAGCAACCACAACAACCAATCGATGTGATGATGATTACAAACGCCATCATCTACCATGGTATGCTTTCACAAGTCTTATCCCTGTACAAGGATTCAAAAACTGATAATAAGGATAGGATAATACAGAGTGATATTGTATATAAGGAAATTTGATAAAATTTTAGAGGAAGTGATCAAAGACTTCCCACAACCTATCATCACCAAAATTCAAGAAAGAAGGGAGAAATACCTAAAGGAAGAAGAGTAAATAAGGGAAAAATCTATTATAGAGGTAAGGTCTAACCTTATTGTGGAACATACAAAACAACTTACAAGAGATCAAGCACAAGAGCTTCGCGCTAAGTAGAGATTAAATACCCTAATGGGGGGACAACACGACTTGAAATTGCTAAGCTAGAAGAGGAAACCATAAAATCACAAAGGCACTCTTGGATTCCATATTAGAAGAGGAAAAAGCTAAGCAACAACCAATATCTTCTCCAACAAGAATCCCACCAAGTGAAAGAGGGAATGAGGAACAAGAACATAATATTGGAGAAAAATCTGCATTAGTTTCTCCAATCTAGTCAATCAAAGACTTCTTGGCACAATATAAATAATTGCATCCAAAACCTATGCCACAACTAATCTAGCTACCGATGATGGGATCCTGGGTGAATCTAGAAAACATCTCCCCACTTTAAAAACTTTAACTTGGAGATATTTTCCATGCTAATGCTAGAGAAGAAATACTTCAACAACATGTGGATAATGTGAAGCAGCTAGAGGATGTAACACAAAAATTGCAGAACTCAATTTCACATATACAAAGGTACACTTCACTTCCCCTAATACAAAAAATTAAAGAATTGGTAGATGGGCTATAGTCAAACTTAAAGGCACAAAAGGATAAAATCATACAAGAATTTGATCAAGAAATTTTGAAGAAAACAGAGGAGGCTACAAAAAGATGTGCAGTAGCTCATTCACAATTGGAGAAATAGATAAAGTATTTAGAAGGGAGCATTGTAGAAAAAAATGTACTATATCAATTTTGTCTCCAATGGCCTAACCGCACTAAAAACTTAAGGAGCAGATCATACAAATGAAGGCCCAAATAGTATAAGATGCATCCTCCTATGATCCATTAAAAGACATGGATGAAGCAATCAAAGTAAACATAGAGAACACACACACTCAACTGCAACAAATCTAGACACAAAGAGAGAATATAAAGGTGCAATTGAAGCAATTAAGGGAAACCATCAACATCAAGCTAGCACACTTGTTTGGAGTTCTAAGAGAGGCCAAAGTTTCCACACAATAAATCTAGGTCCCTAAGAACCTTGTTGAGGTAGAAGCTACATAGATAAATACACAAGGATACATCAAAACACTCCAACAAGAAAAAGAACAATGGGATATTGCACTTGTGTAGTTGAAGGTTATA
Organism: Sequoiadendron giganteum; assembly: GCA_007115665.2. Lineage (NCBI taxonomy): Eukaryota > Viridiplantae > Streptophyta > Pinopsida > Cupressales > Cupressaceae > Sequoiadendron > Sequoiadendron giganteum. The sequence goes on from VCHN02000014.1 coordinate 12,205,811, forward strand.
TATAAACATATTCTCCCAAGTAATTGAGTAGCATGTATTAAGGACAAGACATAATTTTGAAAGGGGGGATGATGTTGGTAGGGTACATGACACAAAGTAGAACCTACTGCAACACACTGTAAAGCATGTTTGGAGCATCAAGCCAACGAGAAAGGTAAATTAAGGGGTTCCCTATAGGGGCCTTGTCTCTATAAGAGACTAAGCATTGGTATATGTATGTAATAGGTAATAAAATAGATAAATAACATAGAATAGAGATATATAAAAGGGAATGTAAGGAAAAGTAGAGACTAAGAGCTTCCCATGTTATGGTTATCTTAATATATATAAGGAGTGATACAAATATAATGGATACATGTGTCATGGATGATAAGTGTTAATGGTTAAGCTATATCTGAGTTGCTATTAGATATAGTTCTTTACCACACTTTATATTTTCTACCACTATACCCTCTAGATTATAAAATGACTACATAAGGGATACTAGGATATAGATCTTCAGACTGTAATTCCCCATTCCCTCTTGCAAATAGTCCCTATAGAATGGACAGCTTCTACTGCCACCACCACCCCATCTAAAATCTGTCAATGTGCAACAAAACCTCCCTTCTCCTTAAGGAACTTAAAAACTTACTGAGTATCTTTTCCATTCGCTTGGTGATACTCTTATAAGACACATTACATAATGCAATGGGTCTAAAATGATCAAAAGACTAAGCCCCCCCCTTTTTAGAGATAATAACAAGAAAGATAGCATTTAGGGCATACAACATCTATTTGTTGTCATGCAATTCACAAACAAGCTCCAACAAATCAAGCTTAAGAATTTCCCAGAACTTCTGGGAACTCAATTGGAAACTCGTCAAGCCTAAAGGCTTTCTATTTCTTCATTTAGACCACCCCTTTGAGCTCCTAAAGAGTGATATGATTAATGAGTCCCTAATTCATCTCCTACAAAACCAATGTAGGGATACAATCAAGGACCAAATATTCCTCATCCACCTCCTGGGGAGAATTTTCCAAGAGAAGAGAAGAAAATAGTGCATGGCCTCCTTGTAGTTATCCTGAGAAGAGGAAAGTAGATTCCCAACATCCAACTTGATAGATGAAACCCAATTTCTCTACCTCCAATCCTTAACGGAGTTGAAAAAGAAAGATAAATTCTTGTCTCCCTCATGTAGCCAATCAATTCTAGACTTTTGCTTCCAATAGATTTCATCCCAAATTTCCCATTTAGATGCCTCCCTAAGAAGGATAAAATCCATCTTCAATTTTTTCAATGAAAGACCTAACTCCCTAATCTACTAAGTAACTTGATCTAGCTGAGACTGAGCAAATTCCTTAGCTTGGATGATATTTTCAAAGCATTCCCTATTCCATCTCTTGAGTTGGCAATTCATAAACTACAATCTCTTAATAAAAGAGTACATGGCAGTGCTAAACAACGGTCTACCACTCTTCCACCAGCTATCATAAGATCTTACAAAGAGTCCTTGTGAAGCCACATGAGTTGGAACTTTAAAAAAGGATTATTTGGGGTTCCTAGCAAAGTAATACTCAACTTAATAGGCTAGTGATTTGACCCTTTCCAATCAAGAATCTCTGGAATAGATACCTAATGATTACTCAACTAGTAATTGGAAACAAGAAACCCATCCAAGCCCTCAAAGATAGAGTCACTACCACACCTATTGGTCCAAGTAAACTGATGATTGATTGGTCATATGTCTATCAAGGGCAAAGAATCTATACTCTTCTGAAGCAAAAAGGAAGTAGAGTCGACTCTAGCCACATCACCTCTTTTTTATTCAAAACACATGATAGCATTAAAATATCTTGCCAAAATCCATGGATGAAGAGGAAACAAAGGATCTAATGAATTTAATATGAACCCACATCGTAGTCTTACTAGAAAGGGGAGAGGGGGCATAAATTTTCATGAAGAGGATAGATTCACTTGTGACAATGCTAGACATGACCAACAAAACCAAAAACCTACTAGCAAGTCACTAGAGAGGGGTAATATTAGAGGGATCCCAAAGGAAAGCTATTAATTTGATATTAATCAAAGCTCCAACACACTAGAATTGGTATCTCCACCATAGCCAAGAGGAAGTACTAAGCATATCATCAACAAACATATTTGTCTCTTGAAGAAAAACCATATTCAAAGAATGGTTCTAGATTAATTTTTGAACAATCTTTTATCTAGGGATGTTGTTGAATCCCCTTGCATTCCATTAGAGAACTATCATTTCTAAGCATGAGAATCAATGGGCTTAACCGAACCTGATTCCATAAATGACTCCCCCATCAATTTCATCTTGTCTAGATCTTTCTTACGACCAACCTTCCCAGGTTTATTTGTTGCTCCTTTCTTTATATATTTCTATTGAATTCTGAACTTAATTTGACTATTTTTTATCAACCTTCTCCCACATAATCCTCCACCATCAAAGAAAGAGGCGTACAACAAGGCTCACTAGGCAAGGTCTCCAACACCGATTGGTATAGGTTACCCTCCTCTAGAAAAATGTTCAATTTCTATCATGTTTGTGGAAGTACCCTCTTGAGGAAGGTCCTTACTGTCAACCACCTGAAGATTGATTTATATCTCACCAACATGATCTATCCTTGAGTATTGATGACCCAAACCAACTTCCTATTCAACATAGGCCTCCAAAGAGCCAAATTTGTTAAAGAACCCATCCTTTTATCTTTATTTGACCATCCTTTTCAAACCCCTCCCTTTGTTGCATTGCTATACAAGAATAAAGCCATCTTTTTCCCCAGTACCATCTAAAATTGATGTTTTTGATTTATTTATTGGAGGGAGAGGGGGTGGGGTGTTCATAGGAGTAGGCGAGGAAACCTTAGGACATATCCTCTACAAGTGACCATAGTCATGAAAAAGATGACACTAAAAAGGTAGGGCTTTATAATCAATTTGTTGGATCCAAGAAAAGGACCCAAGCTTGATTTCCTTGGAATCTGGGAGCAATTTATTTAAACCTTTGTCAACACACAAGTGAGCATAAGAATCCACCTTATGATCAACAATTTTTGTGAAGGTCTAATTAACTTATTGAGTAATGTGATCATATGAAAGATATCTTTCCTCTAGAATTATAATGGAAGCCGAGGCAACCACACCCAAACATGAATTGCTGAAGGAATCCCCTCTACTAGATTAAACCCCACATGCCAACATTTCATGAAAAGAACTGCCTGATTATAGAAGTAAGACCCACCCTCAAAAGCAATATTCTTGTTATCGAATCTTGAAAACACAACAAGAAAAATAGTTATTAGCTACCAAGATCACTTCCATACCACCCTTTGGATTCCATGTCCTTCAAGCCCAGATTCAAGAAAGGGGACACAGACCCAAATGCCCCTAAATTTACAAATGAGGGTTTGTTCTACTAAATAGAGAACCTCATCAACTATCGAATCCGATTGAATAATAAAAACATGACAGTCTTTTCATTTCTCTAAACAACCATTTGATTGCAAACATAATATAGCACCCTAAGAATATTTAGGATTTTCTATTGCATGTAATATAAAATTAATTGCATGAGCATGATTAGATGAGGTTACCTCATCCCTATTCAAAGCGTATTTAAAAGAAGGGGCTTTTTTAGGATGGTTTTAATCACTTACAACGTGCTAGGAAATAATGGTTTATTGCCCCTCTTGAAAAGTAGTGAAACTAATCCAAGGTTCCTCTATAGCTAGTTCTTAGTCATGTTGGAATAACACAAGGTCGTTGTCAACATGTTTACAAGGGTTCTAGCATCAAAGCTTACTAGAAATAACATGCAATTAGAAATAATAATTTTAATAATTCATAAAAATAGATTGCATTTCAGATTTATAAAAAAATTATATTTATTTCAATGCTCTTCAAGTATTTCAAACTAATTTTAAAAGAAAGGTCAAAAGAGATAGAGTAACAAGAAGTAATACAAATAAAATCTAATCTAATTAGACAATGATAAGAAATATTCTACCAATCATTTTTGTATGTTTAAATAAGATATCCAAACCACTATTATAGCAAATAGTATTTCCCACATTCACCAATAACAGCAAGGGAATCTTCAAAGGAAATGAATCACCACATAAGATTTTCAGATTCCATGCAATCAAAATGCCATCAAGCACACGTAAATCTGAGACGAAATCTCAATTCCACAATTACCAATGAGATCTCATTATTTTGACAACTTAGATTGAAGCAAGATACTCATACCATCACCATGATGCCAAATCAAGATGCATGCAACATAGGTGTAACCCTTTAATTAAATTACTAATCCAAAAATTCAGTAGGCGAAATACACTGAGATTGTATTAATTGTTTTTAAAAATTACATTGAAATCAGATCCAAATAAATGAAACAAAAATGGAGGAACTCTTGAAAGGTGAAGTAATTGAACATAGAGAAAAGTATTAGCTCCCAATATGGGTAAGGGCAATAGATTTTTGGGTCAAATTTTTGAATAGGCAATGAGTAACTTTCACCAGGCAATTGAAGACTTGGGTTGCATGTTTTGGGATACTCCTGTGTTAGTGTGAGAGCATGGAAAAATGGTTGAAGAACTACAAGGAAAAATGCAGGGACAAGTGACATAGGAAGGAATTGATAAAATGGTGAATAAGAAGGTTAGAATCAAGTCATTGCAAGAAGAGCTAGAGACCTCTAGGAACATTCAACATCAGATGTAAAAAACAACCTTTGACCAAAAAATAAAAATACAGTTTCACAAAGGCCCAACAATGGATAGAATGAATGAAGTGGTGTCAGCATTCACTGACAGCCTCCCAATATAGTTGAAGAAAAGGAAATAGTCACTGATGTTTGTGTTTTTTAAAACAATTGATGCTATAGAAATGGGACACCTAGTTGTAAGGAATAAATAATTGGTGTTAGAAATTTGGTTAAATGATGTCACCAAAAACAAAACCATGCATAGATCTAGAAAATAATCTATGTTGGAAGTTTTTGATGACTTCTCATGCAAGAAGTCACACCCAGATACAAAGATAAGAGGTTGGCAGTGGGATTTAGGTGGCTGGTAGTTAGATTTATAAGGAAACTAAGGTAGCAGAACAACTTCCTACACTAATCTTGAGAGGAGAATAATGTAAAACTTTATAGATCTTTAATAATTACATAAACTTAAACAAAAATAGACATAAATATCATGCATACCACAACATAATGATTTACATGGGGAAAACCCTTTCGAGAGTAAAACCCGACACTCCAAAAACCACCCAATATATTATCAAAAATCACAAATATTTCAATATATTTATAGAGCAAGCTTCTCATAGGAGTATCACCAACCAGAGATCTAGAGACAACATGACCATTATCAAACTCTCAAAATACATCACTGTCTACAATCATAGTACAATACCCTCATAAAATAGGGTTACCTTCTAGGGAAAGAAAAACCATCAAATATCCACCATTAGATCTAAAACCTAATAATTAACGATCTAGATTTATAATATATCATTTATTTAATGTATGTCGTCCATTTAGGAGTTTTCTGAAAAAGTTAACAAAAAATTGTTTATACGCATCCCACTCCTCCCCTGCACCCCGTGCTCCCATTGTATATTACATCTATCAGTGTAACTAGGAAAAATATATAAATTCATATATATATATATATATCCTATCAACAATAACCTTTATATAATTGTAAGGTTGAGACACAATTTCCCAACAAATCTCCCACTTGTCGAACACCTTGCAAGAGCAACAAGAGGGAGTAAACATTGTCTCCTAATTGCTAGGGGCCAAAAGGCCCATATTCTCTGAACACTATTTGAGCTTCTTTGTGCTCATAGTCTTAGTTAAATAATCAACAACATTCATCAAAGTCTCTACCTTAACTAGCTTCACCCTGCCATCTTCAACCATATCTCGAACAAAATGATATTGTACATCAATGTGCTTGGTCCTGGCATGAAATGTTAGGTTCTTGGCTAGACATATCACACTCAACATGTTTACAAGGGTTCTAGCATCAAAGCTTACTAGAAATAACATGCAATAAAAAATAATAATTTCAATAATTCATAAAAAAGATTGCATTTCATATTTATAGCAGATTTATATTTATTTCAATGCTCTTCAAGTATTTTTGACTGATTTTATCAAAAGAGATAGAGTAACAATAAGTTTTACAAATAAAATATAATCTAATTAGACAATGATAAGAAATATTCTACCAATCATTTTTGTACATTTAAACAAGATCTCCAAACCACTATTATAGAAAATAGTATTTCACACATTCACCAGTAACAACAAGGCAATCTTCAAAGGAAATGAATCACTACATAATATTTTTAGATTCCATGCAATCAAAATGCCATCAAGCACGTGTAGATCTGATATGAAATCTTAATTCCACAATTGCCAATGAGATCTCATTATTTTGACAACTTAGATTGAAGCAAGATACTCATACCATCACCATGATGCCAAATCAAGATGGATGCAACACAACTGTAACCCTTTAATTAAATTAATAATCCACAAAGTCAGTAGGCGAAATACATGCTGATTTTGTATTGATTGTTTGCAAAAAATTAAATCAAAATTAGATCCTTTGGAATGACCTAGAATACAAAATATATAGAAAAATAAGTTCCTAAAATTGTGGGTTTGATAAAAAGCTAACTGGAACTACCTCTAGTGCTTCAGTTCTTAACTAAAATCAAACTGAAAATTAAACTATATCAAAACTGGGCGCTCCAGTTGGATTTTTAGTTAAACTGAACTAAACTTGAAAGTAAAAAGCGAACTGAAATCCAATTGAAGTGACCACCATTATAACTATTTTCTATCAAACTAACTACCAAACATATGAATCCCACCGCCAACCTCTTATCTCTACAATTTGGCCACACTTCTTGCATGAGCAGTTATCAAAAACTTCCAACGTAGATTCTTTTTCCAGATCTTGGTGTGGTTTTGTTTTTGGTGACAACAGTTAACCAAATTTCTAATACCAATTATTTATTCCTTGCAATTGGGAATCTCATTCCTGTAGCATCAATTGTTTAAAAAAGCACAAACAACAGTGACCATTTCCTTGTCTCCAACTATTTTGGGAGGCTATCAATGAATGTTGACACCACTTCATTCATTCTATCCATTGTTGGGCCTTTATGAAACTATATTTTTACTTTCTGATTAAAGACTTTTTTCCATCTGTTGTTGAATGTTCCTAAAGGTTTCTAGATCTTCTTGCAATGATTGGAGTCTGACCTTATTCACCATTTTATCAATTCCCTCCCATGTCACTTGTCCCTGTATTTTTCGTTGTAGTTATTCAACCATTTTTCCATGCTCTCATACTAGCATAGGAGTGTCCCAAAATGTGCAACCCAGTTCTTCAATTGTTTGGTGGATGTTACTCATTGTCTATTCTACCTGGCTTCTTTCTATATTTAACTTGGTCTAACACATTCAAAAATTTGACCTGAAACTTTGTTGCCCTTACCCATATTGGGAGCTCATCCTTCTCTCTCTATTTAATTACCACAACTTTCAAGAGTTCCTCCATTTTTGTCTCATTTATTTGGTGAAGAATTGAGATGTAATCTTCCCAAACCAATAATTCCTCATTAATTCTCAACTCAATTTTTTGAGTAGTGTTGTCTTCATCACTAATAGAGTGAAGACTTTATTAGTTCTTTCAGTACTTTATTAGCTAACTCCAAAAAATCTGCCTTTCATTGTTGTTCCGTGGGGATCCAACCATCTAGGTTAGAATTTCTAACCTCACCTTTTAATACAGCCTATAATGTAGACTTAGGATTGACAACATCAACTAGTCCAATCAAATTACTTATGCAAGTCACGAGTTGTGCTACTTGAGCTTTCAACTCCTCTTTTGTGTTTTCGTCTTTCTGCATTCTCTTCAAAATTGCAATGATAAGACATCTGGAGAGACTGTTATTCTCCCTCTTTTGTTTGGACCCCTAGATCAACTTACATGATCTAGTAATATTTTTTTGCCATCTCTGATTCCAACTTATCCAATAGTTGGAGAGTTATTTTTGTGGTTATATTTCCCTGCTCATCCATTGTGATAGTAGAAATCTTCCGAGCTTTCTTCTTTCTTCGGATCAGAGATTGGAAAGCTTCTGATAATATGCTTAGAGTTTTCTCTCGACTTCCCACATATGTCTGCCGCCTCTTTTTAATTGTATGGCTCAACCATACTGGTATAGCTACAAACAATTTTCTTCAAGGAGAAGTGATAATTTTTATATTATGGGAGCCTTCAACATCATCTTCTTATTCAACCTCCTGTTGTCTAGATTCTTATGCAACTTCTCTTTCTTCTCAAACTCTTTTTTTGTGCACTTCCTCTTCCTTATGAGGTTGTTCCTCATGTATTTCTTTTGTTTGGTCCACTTCCCCTTCACGAGGTTGTTCCAATACATTTTATTGAATTGGTTTTTCTTCCATAATGATCTCTCTAACATTGGCTTCCTCAGTGTGCACTTCCATAAGAACATACTCAGTGTGAACCTCCTCTATGTGAACCTCTTTTGTATGAACCTCCTTTTTTGCTTATTATCTTAGAGGTTCTTTTTACATCTCTCCTTCCTCAAGTGTTGTATCAACAAGAATTTATTCCTCATGAGGTGGTTCATCTTTTGGAGGAGGAGGAGGAGGTGGAGATTGGGGTGGAGGAAATGGAGGTAGAGATGGAAATGGTGATTCATGGGGAGGAGTGGAAGAATAGGTTTGTTCAACTTGCCTCTAAGAAACCTTTGCTCTGATAGCTTCACTGGTCCTTCTCTTTTAGACCAAAGTACTTCCATCCTCATTTCTCTTCTTTCCTACTGCCTTTGTAGTTTCACCCTTTTTCTTTTCCTTGGTTAAGGTAGTAGTGGTGGAAGGTCCCTCCTTGGTAACTACAATAGATGATGGTTCTTCTTTAGTGGCTTCAGTTGATGAACCTTCCCCTTTCTTCTTATTTTAAGCCTCCTTGGTGGGTGCTAACAGTTTCATCATGGGGAAGGGTCTCTTCAACCATTAGAGAGAACAAGTGATTACCTCTTGTGCTTGAGTCTTGATATCATCATTTTCCTCAACTGAGCAATATATATTGGAAATGGGTTGATTATAAAAAAATTGACCTTGATAGGCAGGGTCAAGGACCTTTCCATCATCCTTTTTCTCCTTAGAAACCCAAGCTTTTGTACAATGCTTCATCAAATGCATGGTCGATTGACAATAACCTTCATTCTAACTTCAAACTCTTCCTCACAATTAGCCTAGTGATCCTTAATCTTTAAATCATGGATGAAATAGGTACCCATTACCTTGTTGATCTTACCAATAGGATCAAACCTACCCATGGCATCATTATATAGTGCAATATTATATTTGGCCATTTACACATCTACACCTTTTGCATTTTGAATGTTAGCACAGGAGTACACCCCTATTTTAATAGGGAAACTATATCTAGGTTTGTGCTTCTTGACAATGAGATGATGTACTTCAATTATTTGCCTGCACACTTCTAAAAACCATTTTATTTGAAGAGTACTTGTGGAGTTTGTAAGGAATCTTATGAAAGCCTACCACTGTAATAGAAGAAAAATTCTTATATTGGATATATCAGTTTTCACTACCCTGTATGGTATCCATATCCTCATTTAAAATTCTCTTGCAAAAATCTCCTTCCAGACCTCTAATCACTGAATAGATGAAATCATCATTAACATGTCGGAAACATGAGCATGATGATGTATGGTGTTTCCATTGATGCAAACCATTGTAGAAGTGATGGTTTATCAGTATGAATATAGTCTACAGTAGAGCAGGATTTTCTTGGGGAAATTAGCTAAGTCCCAGACTAAGATAGTGATGTTACAGATGAATAATATTGTGGTTTACATTGCTCTGCATTGTAATATCTTATCATGTAGTTTTGAGGTAATAATGGTACGTGTTGAAGGAGTCTATATCCAAAGTTTCAGGGTTGTATGTCTTCCACAATAGAAGATATTGATGATAGAGTATCAGACTAAGTAGAGACATAGTTATAGTTGCAGAGTTCATGTTGGAATTCTCTACATTCCATCACAAATGATCATTATGCTTTGCATATTTTAGGAAGTGCTTGAAGATGCTAGGTATGTGTTCATTCTGAGTGTCAAGTGGTTTGGTGGTTCGTGTGTCAATTTTTGTGATGAATAGTTGGTTCATTCAGTTGCTGCTTCACCAATTTTGTTGTGCGGTGCTGACCTAAGGGTTTTGGGGTCATGCAGAACTAAATTGTGTATGGATTGGAATCATAGGATTATCTATAGGTCATGCCAACCTATCTTGGTGAAGAAAATGCTTCAATTACTTCCACAAGGTATGTATGATGGAGTTTTGAGTTGACAAATTATGAGGTCACACGTTTCATTTAATTAGGCCGACCTAATTGATGATATGATTGTTTGTAGAATATATACATATATATATATATACATCAATGGTTTTATGGTGAGAGGTGTGTATTAAAATGAAAAATTTGATAGTGGTGATCTTGTGATAGTGAGGAAAGAAGTGTGTAAAGTCAATTTTTTGAGCCTAACTGGAACTGTATCTTCAACATATAGAAGATGCATTGTTAGTTCAAATTATTGCAGTGAGCCATCCTTTTGTATATCTTTTGTAATTTTGGAAGAAGTTGTCTTCTTTGGGAAGTGAGCCCTCCTATTTTCTAGAAAATGAGTCCTTCAGATAGTGATCCCTTAAGGTAGTGAGCCTCCTATAATCTATTGTAGCCAATTATGATATATTGTAAGCTAATCCTCACCATGGTTTTTCCCTTTCAAGGGTTTTCCACATAAATCTAGTGTTCTTGTGTTGATTGTTGTGATGCATGATTTAATTGTTCCTTTAGATTTATGCAAGTTCATTGAGATGCTTTGAATACACTTTTAAGATAATGAATTTAAGGGAACACTGATTCACCCCCTCTTAGTATTCCAAGTGTTCAACAATTGGTATTAGAGTAAGGTTCCTTCAATTTGATTAATAGTTGAGGTAGATCTTAGAGGTTGAACACATGACAACGAAGAGGTATCTTATCCCTCCAAAATAAATTATTATGGAAGGGTTTACTGAAGAATACTATGCAGTTGATATGGAAGAACTCAAATATTCTCTTGATCACCTGGATAAAGTAGAATGCAAGAATATAGATTTGAAAGAAACTCTTAAGGAAGTAACTGAGTGTATCAAGAAGCTGAGGAATCAAGTCAAGAAATTTAAAGAGCAACTCAAGGAAATAAATGAGCAACTCAAACAATCAAATGAGACAACCACTAATCTGAAAGTGCAAGTTGAAGAAGGAAAAAGAGTGGAATACTACTTTAATGCCAAATTGAAAGACAAGTATACATAATTCTCAAAGCTTGAAGAAGAGATTCTGTCTTTGAGGAAAGATCTAGAGAAAGCAAAGAGTCAAGAGAAAAAATTCAGTAAGAGCTCCACATTTCTTGATGATATGCTTGCTAGTCAAAACGATTCTAAAGACAAAGAAGGATTATGATTTGAAAAGGGAGAAAGCTCAAAGGAAAATTAAAATACAATTTTTTTTGAAAAGGAGAATAATGAACAAAGAAAGACTAGAGATAAGAAGAGCAATATCAAATATGTCCAAAACCATAAGAAAGATTTCAAGAGACCTCTTATGAGGCAACCGGTTGCACAAAGGTATCCATATTTTAATGACTACTATTATTTTTGCAATAAGTTTGGGCATAGAGTTGTAGAATGTAGAAGAAGGCTAAATCATAATTTTCAATAATTTTTCGATCAATTCTATACATGCAATAGATTTGGTCATAAGGCTAATGAATGCAAAATATAGACGATGAATGGTTACAATAATGGTATGATGTCTCAATCATTCCTGCTTGGTTACTGCTACTCATGCAATGGGTTTGGGCATAGGGCTTTTGAATGTAAATCTAAAATGGTAAGAAGTAAGTTTTCTCTACAAAAAAGTGTCACATGATATAAATGCAATAAACTAGGAAACATAGCTAAGTTTTGTAGAGGAAAGAATGTGAAAACCTTTGTTCCACAAAAGAAGATTGATCCAATTGAGGTAAAGAAGGAGATGAACAAGATTTGGAGGAAAAGGAAGAGAATGAATCTGTGCCAAATTTTGGTGTAGAAGTTTCCTCTAGAAACTATATAGAAATTTGGCTCAATGAGAGTTTTATCAAAAAACCTTCTAAATCGCTGCCAAAGATGAGATGTTGATGTCTTCAACATACTGGTACATGTATAGGTTGATTTGTTTGATCCATTGGTGAAATCTATGTTGAGAAATGTCTTGGTGTTGAGATTTGTAGAATGTTTTGGAGTTCCTGTGATTATATAGTGAAGGCTTGACACTATTTGACCTGAATTTTCACTACTGCATTTAATGCACTTCTTATGTCATAGATAAAGTGTATATTTTATTTTTCACATTCTAAACACATTTGTTTTCTAGCATTTGAAGAGGAGAGAAGAGAAAATGGGATATGAAATGTTGAGCGAAACCTTATCAACAAATTTTCATGAGGTATTTACAATTTCTTACAAACCCTATCTCAAAGAAGTTCATGATGCTTTCTCCTCAGATTATTGATGTGCTTGAGAGGCCAAGACCTAAATTTAAGAAGCATCCGTATAAATCAATTTTAATAGATAAAGAAGGGTTGTTTTTTAGGGTTCCTTCAAATATGCTACATAGAGAAGATGTGCAATTTACATTGATTCAAAGATGGATGAATATGATCACTTGAAAATGGTGGAGTTTAGGGAAAAAGTGCTAATTGGAGATGATTTCGAGTTGAAACCAGAGTATGCTAGCTTGATGGAGAAAAAGTTGGATGTGTGGATAGAATTTCCTAATTTTTTCTATGATAATGAGTGGGTGAAGTATGTTCTAAGAATAATTCATGGTATGTCACATGTGATAACCAAAGAGTCAATTAGGGTTGTTATCAGTTTTTGCTCCATAGGACCCGTCTCGACATTGAAGGCGGTAAAGAATGAAGTGGTGATGAAGCTTACCAGAGGCAAGTTTGACAAGTGTACCCTAATAGTGGATGGCATTGAAGATGCGATAGTTAAATATGCTTCAATGATAATTGCTTACAAGATATTTTACATAAATAGAGGGAATTCTGTCACTTCCACCATGATACACATGACTTATCAAATGGTGAAAGAAGGTAAAGACTTTGATCTTTATGAGCTCTTGCAATTATAGCTTTTGGGAAATTTACAAAAGACAAAAGAGTCAAAATACCCTTTTCAGTATGGTACTCTTATCATTTGCTTAATGTTGTGTTTTCTAAATGAGTTTCCCAAAGTGAGGAATGTAGTATGGCAAGATAATATTCTTGTAGTTGTTAAAATTAGAGATCATTTGAGGAGAATTTTTGGTAAAAGAGTCTTGTGATTCAATGTTGTGGAGATTATTTAAACCTCTTGAAGTTCAAATGCAAGAGAGATAAAGGATTCAAAGTAAAGTTGTGGATAAGTATAAGAATGAATTAACATTTATGGTTAGTAGAGATTACTGCTACATGGAAGGAGTTGGACCTAAAACTATTTGGGTTTCAGAGCTACCTTATGAAGTAGATGAGTCTGAATGCATTGGTCTTGTAGAGATTGTGTTGAGAAAACCTAGAGATACAACAATTGAAAATTTTGGCACTTATAAATAGAAATCAAGTAAAAATAACCTAGAAAAGAAAAAAGAGGGATATTGAAGAAAAGGTTGAAAAGGTGAAAGCTGAGTTGGAAAGGGAGTTTGGTACCCCTATGGACCCTACGAAGAAATCAAAAGGTACATCTGCTCCTATGTAGACTCTGGAGAGATCAAGAAGGTCAATCATGACTTTAACCTCTACACCTCCAGAACAAAACCAACAAGTAGTTTGAAGAAGATAGATATACCCAACCTTCCTAAGCAACAAAAGGCTCCAAAGATAAGAAAGAAAGAAAAAGCAACAAGAGTTAGGTATATCAATCCAAAAGAAGAAGAAGAAGAAGAGGAAGAGGAAGAACATCAATTGGTATAAAAAAGGAAATCAAAAGTCTATTAGGAAGAGACCGGTACAAAAAAAGGTAAAAGAGAAAGAGAAGACCCCTTTGATTTGTGAGCATAGTCCCATGAAGTTTGATGCACTATTCAGTGCTATTGCATAGTTTAGAATTATAAAGGATACAGTTGAAATATATTCAAAAGCTAATGATGTAAATAAGGAAACAATTGAAGAGGCCATTGTCAAATACATGGTGACATTTAATGTTGGCCTAGGTGAGATAGATGATAAGTTGCCAGATTATCTAAAAGGAGTGTTGAGTGCAAGAAGACAAGAGGAAATTGCATAAAATGCAAAGATGAAAACTTTTACCTTGGAGAAGATTGGTTCCTCACTATCCCATGAGGAAAGAGCTAAATTATCTCTATTATGTGCCCAAAAATTCAGGACAAAGCAAAGAGTAAACACTCTTATGAGAAAAGACAAGGATGATATAGAAAAGCTAAGCAAAGAAACATTACAAATAGTTGAAAATATTCTTAAATAATTAGGAGCCTCTTTGAATGATGAAGATCAAATAAATCAAGATACATCTCTCCTATAAATCAATGAGCTTGTCATAAAGCAACATGAGCATGAGCAAGAAGATATGTTGAAAAATAACACCCCTTTAGATGTGGATACAACTATTGACTAGAGAAAAGAAGATGAGCAAGGAGTCTTGAAGAAGATTGAATCTCAAAAGGAACAAACTATGTCTCCTCCAAAATTTGAGAAGATTGTAGAAAAGTGTTATGGCAGTGGAGAAAAGGAGAAGAATGATACACAAGTAGAAGAAAGAACAAAAATAGGTTGTGGATCCTTTGAAACCTTTGAAGATTCATTCAAATATCTTCTAGATATGCAATTGCAATTCCAACCAATGGTGTCTACACAACTGTTACAAATTCCTATGCAACAAGGTCAAGTGGATATGGATAGGATCTCTCCTCTCCATAAGTTTCACCCTAGTGATGTATTTCATGGCTCTACAAGAAAGGAGATACTTCAAACTCACCAAAAGAGCACATAATTAGTTAATGAAGCTATCAAGGTGTTGCAAGAAGGCCTTATCAAAGTATTCATTGATACTTCTTTATCAATTGTAAAACAATTGAAGCTATTGCTAGATTCTTTTAAGGATTGATTTGTTGGTCTAGAAGAGAAGATTGAAAGGGAAGCAGAAAAGAAGTTGAATGATAAGAGGCTAACTAATGCCTCAAATAAGTGTGCTACTACTCACACCAAGTTGCAAGGCAACTTGAAGGATGTTCAAAAGTGTTTGGAGGAATTCAAACAATTGTTTCAATTTTGTTTAAAGTGGCCAATGTATATAAAAAGCATAAAGGATCAAATGGACTTAACTGCGTCTCAAATTGCTTAGGCCTCAAGTGTATATGATCTAGTGAATGATGGGGATGGAACAACTAGAGTGGTCATTGAAAATATACATGATCAATTATTTTTACTGTAGGAACAAAAAGAGAAAATTATAATGTAGTATAGTTAACTCTTAGATATGCTAAGTGTAAGGCTTACTTTCTTAACTGAAGTTTTGGTCAATGCAAAGAAGGTTGTGCAAAAGACAACAGTTCCTAGTTCTTCAGAAGAAGGAGAGGACCCCTATTTAAAATTTGAAACTAGAGCTATATGATTGCCTTCACCATAAGGATTGGGAGGCACATCTTGCAAAATTAAAGGAATCATATTAGGGTATATTACCCTCATCCAGTTAAGGAGTCAATTTTTTTTATCTCAATATACATTTACGCAGTTAGTAGATGGTGTTGCAGTACAATTTTTTATTTTTGGTGATGGATAACATAGATAGGGGGAGATATTCTCATATAGATATATCAATAAAGGGACATAATACAGATTTAATACCCTTTGCCCTTGATGTCAAAGGGGGGGTGGAGTAGAGAAGTGTGTTGCCATCAGTGAAAAAGGGGGAGATTGTTGGAAACATGAGCATGATGATGTATGGTATTGTCATTGATGTCAACACATTGTATACATGATGGTTTATCAATATGTATATAGTCCAAAGCAAACCAAGTGTTTCTTGAGGAATTTGGCTAAGTCCCAGATTGAGATAGTGATGTCATAGAGGTACAGTTTTGTGGTTCATATTTCTCTGCACTGCAATATCTGTTGGAGTGAAAAAGACACTGAGAGGGGGGGGGGGGGTGAATCAGTGTCATAAACTGATTTAACAAATTTTACATAAACTAAAACAAAGAAAATTTATTCTCTCATTTATTAATGATTAACTCATCCATATATTGAATGCAATCACATATAACTGTAATGAGAAGTATGACAATGAAAATTAGCATAACAAAGCATTCACACAATGAATCAGTGAAACACAGATAAGTAATGTGAAACAAGATATGCCAAGTGGAAAACCCTCCTAGGGTAGAAAAACCACTCCTAAACTGCTGCCTTTCTAGGCTTATATTAAAAACCACTTTTGAAAATGCCTTATAGGCGGATTTCTGAGCACCAACTCAAGGAGCACCAACCCATCATTTTGAAACACCAATTTCAAGGAGAACCAACCTCTTTTCTATTTTAGTAAGACATACAATGATACAAAGGATCTCTTTGTTTCTCTCTTTTCTCTCAAGTGCCTCTTGACGGACAATACCTAAAATCCTCAAAGTTCAAGAATGAACCTTCAGAATTCCAGCCATTATCAAGTCTCAAGACAAATTGATATTGAACATATATTCCATATTTTCAATCTCAAAAACAAATTATTTCTACTTGTGTAAACAAATATAGTAGCTATTTTTTCTTCACTGGTTTTCATAGTCTTTTCTCATAGTTCAAGGAACAGTATTTTTCTTCTTACATATATGTCTTAATTACATTGGCAAACAATTACCACCCAATAACTCATCTCAAATCATTTTAAAGAACAAAGGTACTTTTTAATGTATCCCACTACTTTCGAATCTCTTTGCTAGGTATTGTAGTGATTCAAAGAAAATGTTTAGCATGGAGGATAACTTCTGATAAAATGGTCAAGGAATATGCAATTTTAGAAAGAAGACTGAACCTTGTCTACACAAGGAGCCTGCACAGGCAATGCTAATAGAAACATAATTAAACAATATATACCATGCACAAAATACCCTCGAATATTGCTGCAATAGAAAATATAACCGAAAATCCCATTATTGTGCACCCAAGAACAACTACCACTAATTTCAAAAGAAAGACTGAAGTATTTTGCAAAAAGCATGATTACCCACCAAAGAAAACATCATCCCCAAAAGAAGGACCAAAAAATGATATGATAAAATATCTAGGTATCTATTTTAGATTATGAGAAACTGAAATGCAACATTTCTAACCACAGAAAATAAACCCATTTGATCATTTTTTCAGAAAAGAGTAAACAACTGTCATCTATTTCAGTGCCAAGAGAAGTAACGGTCCCTCAAAATTCGAATGATAAGATGAATACATGATGTGAATGATAGAGAATCTATCATGGAGAAAATTTACCAAACCGAAGGAATAGAAAAACAACAAAACTTCTTCTAGGTTCGAGCCTTCACCCAAAGACAAGCGACTAACAAAGACACCAACCATGGCAAGGATCTTACAGAGAGCTCCATATCTGTCAATGAGTAGCAGTAAGACAAAAAAATGACTGAGTAATGGTAGAGAGATAATCTCTATAAAGGCGGCAAAGCTAGAGTACCAAACCCTCAAGCTTGTGTAAAACAATACGATTGCCCTAATCTTTCCTTTGCAAAGCAATCGATGCCATTTCCAATAATTGATAAAGTTTGAAGTCCAAAAGGACTGAAGTCATAAGTAGAAAACTCATAATGCATTTTGAATTCTGCAGACAAACCAATGCAATGTATGCCGACAATCTCATTACCTCCAGAATGCATACAAACCGTCGATCAACATCATGAATGGTAAGCTTTAATTGATGTTCAATGATCAAGCAAGTAAGAATGCTGACACAATTATGTATTTAATAATTTTTCATGACCACTTAAAAAAAATGCCGATTACCTTAATCATCATTGTTACCAAGAATTCAAGACCATATCACTTTCATAGTGGCTTCTAAATAATCAATACCTCATACCTGCTATCGGCCTTAAGGCCTAATGAAATATCAAACATAAGACCTAATTTCATGCTAATGTGAGGTTCAATTTATTGACCTTTATTCAAAGCCATTTGCCATTTCATAAAGCCCGATATATTCAATGCCTTTTGAAATGTAATAAAGTCTAATACCCATGATAACCATATTAATACCCGAAACACATGACTGCTTTTAAAGTCATTTGCTCATGCAAATATCAATTGTTTAAGGAAACCCGATAGGGTTTTCTTAAAAATAAAAACCAACTCCATTGATGATTCCAAAAGCCAAGTTAACTGTAAGCATTACCTGAATGAGGCTAAATAGAAAAACACAACTCTAAACATGGAAACATTATCCAGTAAACAAGATTCATTATAATCTGCACATGGATTCAAGAGATCAGTACCATCAAAACCAACATCATAATGCCGAAGTCAAAACCAAGTATGCCAAGACAGAATATAAATTGTGCAACTGATAATCAACCATAAAGATACCAATTTGAAACACAATATTGTCATCAAGGAAAAATACCAAAAGAGAAGCTCAAAAAACTCCCCCTTTGTCCTTGATGGCCAAAACTGAGCCACCAAACTGAAATACTGAACCAGAAGCAAGAGCTCATGATTCTCCCCCTTTTTGTCACAAGGATAAAGGGTAGACAATAGTGAAATGCCAAGAAGCTGCAGATATAGCAATGGAGCAGCAAATAGAAAACCATGTGAAGCAGAACTAAGCTACTAAGAGAGCTAACAAGCTCCCCCTAACACCAATATAGAGAACTAAGAGAGCAGCGATTGAGAGACAACTCCCAATCTAGACCGAAGTCTTTCAAATACCTCTTTAGCCAAAGGCTTAGTG
Organism: Sequoiadendron giganteum; assembly: GCA_007115665.2. NCBI lineage: Eukaryota > Viridiplantae > Streptophyta > Pinopsida > Cupressales > Cupressaceae > Sequoiadendron > Sequoiadendron giganteum. The sequence continues at coordinate 12,224,941 of VCHN02000014.1, forward strand.
AAGATGTCAGCTATCTGTGCTTGTGTAGAAACATATTGCACAAAAACCTCATTAGCCAACACCTTTTCATGAAAAAAGTGAAATTTAATAGCAATGTGTTTAGTGCGAAAGTGCATAATAGGATTTTTGGAGATATTAATCGCACTAGTATTATCACACAGAATGGAAAAAGGTTTAGGAAATTCAATACCCATGTCAGATAGAGTTTGTGACATCCAAATTACTTGAGTACAACAAGAGGTGGCTGCAATATATTCTACTTCAGCAGTGGAGAGTGAAACAAATTCTTGTTTTTTGCTGTGCCATGCCACTAATCGATCACCGAGAAAGAAAGCAGCACCACTGGTGCTTTTCCTATCATCCAGACAACCAGCGCAGTCAAAATCAGTATATGCAATTAATGAGAAATCATTGCTTCTAGGATACTAGAGTCCATAATCAAGAGTGCCCTGAACATATTTAAGAATCCTTCTAACAACATTAATATGAGATTCCTTAGGAGATGACTGAAATCTTGCAACCATGCAAACTGCTTGCATTATGTCAGGTCTAGAGGCTATTAGATATAAAAAGCTGCCTATCATTGACCTATACTCAGTTGGATTTATAGCAGGAGAATCATCAACCTTTTTGAGTTTGCAACTGGTAACCATTGGAGTGCTAACTGGAGGACATTCATCCATTTGAAATTTCTTTAGCATCTCTCTTGCATATTTTGTTTGATAGAGAAAAATACTAATTTCAAGTTGAGAGATTTGAAGACCTAAGAAGAAGGTTAGTTCTCCCAACATTGACATTTCAAACTTAGATTCCATAATTTGAGATAATGTTTTACTCAAAGCAGCATTGTTGCAGCCAAATATAGTATCATCAACATATATTTCAACAACTAGAATATCAGAACCTTCAATCTTAACATAAAGATTGCTGTCTATACCTCCTCTAATAAAACCTTTTGAAATCAAATGATTATCCAGTCTAGAGTACCAAGCTCTAGGAGCTTGTTTTAGGCCATATAGAGCCTTTTTCAGCCTGTAGACATGATTAGGCTTGTTTTTGCAAATGAATCCTTTAGGCTGTTCTATATAAACTTCTTCATCCAAATAACCATTCAGAAAGGCAGTTTTGACATCCATTTGATATACAGTAAAGTTCTTGAAAATAGAATAAGCCAAGAATATTCTAATAGATTCAAGTCTAGCTATAGGTGCAAAGGTTTCACCAAAGTCAATACCTTCTTGCTGAGCATATCCTTTGCAGACATACCTAGCCTTGTTGCGAACAACATGGCCATTTTCATCATGTTTGTTTCTAAATATCCATTTTCCCCCTATGACATTTTTGTCATCTGGTCTTGGGACTAACTCCCAAGTATGATTTTTCTCAATTTGATCAATTTCTTCCTGCATTGCATTAAGCCAACATTCATCAGTTAGAGCTTCATCAATTTTTTTTTGGCTCAAGCTGTGTAATTAAACAAAAAGAAGTAAGCTCATCTATGTGAGATTTTTTATCAGAGTTAACAGTTCTTCTCCTTGTTTGAACTCCTGCAGATTTATCTCCGATAATCAAATTTTTAGGATGGTTTCTAGCAAGAGATTTTGAAGGGGTTTTTGTTACACAATTTTTAGAACTTGTTTCAACATTTTTAGAATTTGCTTCAGCTAGTTTAGGACTTGCTGATTCTACTTCAGGCTTTGCTATTTCAAAGCCTTCTAAATTTATTTCAAGTTCAAAATCTTCTTCGTCATCATCTTGCATAGGTTCAACATCTAAAAGCATATTTTCATCAAATTTGACATTGACAGATTCAATAATCTTATTCAGCCTATTATTAAAGCATTTATAGGCTTTGCTATGAGTAGAGTATCCTAAAAAGATACCTTCATTAGACTTAGATTGAAAGCTACCTAAATTATCATCATCTCTCTTGATAAAACACTTACAACCAAATATTCTGAAGTATTTAATTGAGGCAGAATTACCAAACCATAGTTCACATGGAGTGGAATTGGATTTCACTTCAATTTGTACTCTATTCAAGATGTAAATAGTTGTATGAACAACTTCTTTCCAGTACATGTTTGGCAGTTTTGCTTCATCCAACATAGTCCTTGCCATCTCTTTTACAATTCCGTTCTTTCTCTCAACAACCCCATTCTGTTGAGGTGTTCTGGTAGCAAAATATTGTCTTTTTATGCCATGTCTTTCAAAATAGTCAATGAATTCTTGTGAGGTAAATTCACCACCTTTGTCAGATCTTAGACATTTCAATTTTAAATCTGACTCCCTTTCAACCATTTTTCTAAAGACTTTAAACGTTCAAAAGCTTCAGATTTATGCTTGAGAAAAGTAACCCATACCATACGAGAGTAATCATCAACAAATAACATGAAATATTTTTCACCATTGATAGATCTAGTCCTTGTAGGACCATATAAGTCTGTATGAACAAGTTGCAAAGGCTTAGTAGAAGAATTTTCTTTAGATTTAAAGCTTACCTTTGTTTGCTTGCCTTTGAGACATTCTTTATAGACTACATTTTCAGGTTTTCTTAAGATAGGCAGACTTCTTACATTCTGGTTTTTGCTGATCCTAACCATATTGTCAAAGTTAATGTGACCTAGTCTCTTGTGCCACAACCAAATTTCTTCAACTTGACTCATTAAACACATACCTTGATTATTTTCATTACCAGATGTGTCAAGAAGATTGTAAACGTTTCCCTTAGTCCTTCTTCTAGCAGCAATAGCCTTTCCAAGCTTATTTTTAATCTCACATCCCTGTGAAGTGAACAAAACATGATAGCCACTGTCACAGATTTGACTGACACTTAGAAGATTGTACTTTAGACCTTCTACACAATACACATTGTAGATAGGAGTGTCCTCATTCAGAAGAAGTGAACCTCTACCTTTGATTTGTATACCAGAATTATCTCCAAACTTCACATATCCACCTACATAATCTTCAAGATTTGTGAATTTTTCTTTGTAACCAGTCATGTGGTTTGAACAACCACTATCCATGACCCATGAGTCCTTTTTCTTTGAATGAAAAGCTGTTTGGACTAACATAGTTTGCTCTATGTTTTTGAATTTTTTTGGTTTCCAAACCTTTTTGGTTTTCTGCTATTTAAATTGCAGATCAGCTTTACATTGCTTAGCATAATGACCCACAGCATTGCATTTAAAGCATCTAATCTGTCTAGAAAAACCAGGGTGTTGCTTATGACCAAATCTAGGTATTCTAGGATTCATAAACCTGCAAGAGCTCACTTTGTGGCCAAATCTTTTGCAGAAATAACAATACCCATAAAAGAAAGGGTTGAGATTATATAATGTTCTATTTTTTTTTTTGATACACAAGGTAGTTGTTATATTGATATTATAAAAGTATACAAGCATATGCTAAGCAGGGATAAGAAGTCCATCCTGGATGCGCAGCCGAACAAAAAAATTCCCAGCCGGAGCATAATATCATCATTTTAACATTACAGTCTCGTTGCAAGCAACATAAAACTAGCCACTATAAGCATAGATACAAAATATTTGGGTCGGAAGCCGAGCCTCATCCAGCTTAAGATGATATTTACTATCTACTAATGCTAAATTCCACCGAAATTTGACAAGCTAATAACTAAAAAACTTGTGAAAACTTCAACATAGAGACCAAGCCTCACATAAAATCATTTATTTCTGCAAACCTTATGAAACCTTCCATCCACTCCAATCCCTCCTCCGGCACCAGTTTCAACTTTCTCTTCAAGAAATCCACAGCCACATCTGCTAAATTTCTGTGCCTCGATAATGCAGGCCCTTTGATGTCTAAGATGAAATGGAAGACTTTGACAACATCATCCGTTTCCCATAGGAGAGCCAAGTTTGCAGGGTGTGGAATACCTTTGCCTATGAAGGTCGCCTTTAATGTTTTCTCTAAACCTCCAAGCAAGTCATCACGGAACAGATGCACCATTATCTCCTTAGCCTCCACCTTCGGGGTTTCCAGGTCCAAAAGCACTGCAAGAAACTGAGAGGAGATATGAGCATTATCTCTGGCAAATTCTTTTCTTTCCAAGTGTTCTTTGCCTAGGACTATCTTGACAACAACTATTGACACCGGATCATCTTCGAGTAGAATTCTCTTTAATCTCTAGTCCGTTACTTCCCAAAAGGCTATCTGCCTCTCCGTGGCTACCAAAGAGACTGGTACATCGACACCAAAACTTTCCAATCCTTCCGCCGAAATATGAATGATGAATTTCGACTTCGTCGTCCTCGCCATTTGCAAAGCTTTGACAGTCGTTCCTTGCACAAAAACAAAAAACAATACCAAATTTCGAAGACATAGCTTTGAAAATGACTTCATCAAATCATTAAATAAACCCGTGAGATGTTCAGTTAGGCCTCCGCACACAAATCTGAATAATGGCGGAGCTAACATATCATCCTTGCCATGAATATTTTCTACAGCCTCTGTCCTTTCAACTACATGCCACTATCACTTTGAATGAAGTGAGTTTCCACCCGGCCATTCAACTTTCGTTTCTATGATTTCCATGCTCTACGTGTCATGCAGATGGTGCTTTGTAAACTATGCCATACATACCCCCTGTCATGCACCGATGTCACTGCTATTTTCAAGATCAAAAAACTTAAAATAGTCCCTGCTCCTCCCTTCGGCTATTTGATAAGACTTGGAATGACATGGTAATGCCACATCTGCTAGAACCGTATCCGACCCAACTACCACCTCATGTCCACCCTGAATTCCGAGTGACCAAATGAGGGGCGGGGAGGGGCCCACCCTACCACCCACGGGGAGTTACTCTAAATGGCATTCTTTAAAACCGGGTCCATCTACTCCCAAATTAGATAGGAGATCTGCTTCCGTGTTTCCTTCCCTTAAAGTGTGATTTATCATTACTTGCTCAAAATTGCTTAGCTGCTATATTGCCGCCTCCAAATACACCCCTAGTTTCCAATTGTGAATCTTCCTTGTCCTTAGAGCATTAATGACTAATGTTGAATCACCTTCGATAATCAAATTTTTGATTTCTAATTCCTTGCTGAGTTTGAGTCCAAGCAGAAGAGCTTGGAATTCAGCTGCATTGTTCGTTCCATCTGCTAGAGGCTGAGCTAATTTGCCCAGAATCGAACCTGTGCTAGTTCTAATTATGCAGCCTGCACCGGACGGACCCGGGGTTCCCTTTTGAGGCTCCATCGAAATTTAATTTGGCCCACCCTGGCTCAGGGGGAAGCCACTGTGTCTTCTTGCGTTGTTCCGCAGTGGTTGCATTTCCTGGGCAAGCCAAAGGAGGGGATTTGATTCCAAACCATTGTTTCATAATCTAGGCATCCCATTTGGTGAAATTGAATTTCTTTTGTTTCTCCATCAGCTGTGAATTAAAAAGTTCTACAATGCTTGCCTCTATCTTGCATTGTAGCCTTGGGATCGACATCTCTTTATCCTAAAATAGACGTCTATTTCTCTCCTTCCAAACTTCCCAGATTAGTATTGAGGGACTCATTTTCCATAAATCTCCAAAGATGGAGCTATGCTCGCTGCTTGGCCAGGAATTTAGACATTCTAGCAAAGTGTTAGGAAATACAATTATCCACTTTAGTTTTGTGCATAGCCAACACCACATTTGATATGTAAATTTGTAGTTCAAAAGTAAGTGGTTCACAATTTCCTCATCTTCTTGACACAAGGGGCATCTGGTTGGGCCATGATAACCCAATTTAGTAAACCTATCTCCTATGAGAATTCTGCCTTGAGCTACCACCCATGTAAATATCCCAGCTTTTGGTAAGCAAACCTTGTTCCAACAAAGGTTTCGAGGCAACTCTGAATTTGTTTCATATGATGAAGTTAACATATTGTATCCTATTTTGGCTGAAAAAGCCCCGTTCGGTGCAGCACCCCACCGTATTCTGTCTTCCCCCTTTCTAGCCTAGATTCTTCGACTTGCCATTTCTCTCTCAAAAATATCCATTTCTTGACCTCCCAAATTCAAGCATCTCACCGATTTCCACTTCATATAACCACTCTCTGTAGATTCTGCATAATCTATGTAATCCCTGACTTTCGAGCCCTAGGTTTGCTTAGTCTTCTCCTTTATGCTAGAAAGTTCTGGGATGTTAGCTAATGCCAAGTGTCCTTCCCATGAATCTTCCCAAAATAAAGCCTCCTTTCCATCCTTCACTTCCCATGTAATGAAATCTGTTATTAGTTCTCTGCAATTTTTGATAAAGTTCCAGATTCAGGACCCAGATGGAAGGGTTTTTGTGGAAAGAAAGTAATTCTGATCTGGTTCCAAGTATTTCACTTTGAAGATCTTTACCCATTTAAGATCTGGTTGAGTATGTATAGTCCAAGCAATTTTTTCCCCCAAAGCCTTATTTTTCCTTAGAACATTTCTCAACCCCGTCCCATCATTTTCCCTCTTCTTGCAAACCTTTTGCCATTTTATGAGGGCAATTTTCTTTTGTTCTGAACTGCCTTTCCAAAAGAAATCCTTCATGACCTTATTTAGATCTTTACTCGCTCCACTAGTTAACTGAAGACAAGACATCATATATATGGGGAGGGCTGAGATTACTGATTTCAACAAAGTTAATCTCCCTGCCCAAGAGAGCCATCTATTTTTCCATGAAGATATTCGATCCTTACATCTGCTCACCATTGAGCTCCATGCACTGTTACTTTTGATGCCTTTGTCCAATGGGAGTCCTAAAAATTTACTTGGTAATTGCCCCATTTTGAAGCCTAAAATTCTCAAAATTTGAACCTCACTAGGACAGTTTGCATTGAAGAAAAATATCTTTGATTTGGCCTTACTTACTTCTTGTCCTGAAGCCCTAGAATAATCTTCAAGCATTTTTTTATACCTTTGGGCCTCCTTTGCCATTGCTTCACCAAACAACATTGTATCATCCACAAATTGCTGGTGAATGATGCTGGGTAGACTGCTAGTAACTTGCAAACCTTGAATCCACTTGGACCTCCTTGCATTTTCAATCGATCTCCCTGATGCTTCGGCCATTATTATGAACAAGAACGGGGATAAAGGATCCCACTGTCTCAACCCTCTTGAGGCTGTGAAGTAACCCTCTAGAGAACCATTTACCAAAACTGAAAATCGTGGGCTAGCCACCCATTCGAAGATCCAATCTATCCATTCCTTTTGAAAACTGAAAGCTTCCATTACTTTAAAGAGGAATCTCCAATTCACTCTATCATATGCTTTTTTTTTTTTAAGTTTCAACGACATGGTCGATTTATTCAGTTTTTGAATTGAATGTATGACTTCTTGTGCAATGATCACCCTGTCTAAAATTGAACGTCCTGGGACAAATCCTGTTTGTTCCTCAGATATTATTGTAGGAAGAATTTTCTTCAGTCTGTTAGCTACAACTTTGGCCAGTATTTTGTAAATCGTGTTACATAGCGATATTGGGCAGAAGTCTTCCCAATGGTCTGGTTTCCCTTTTTTTGGAATAAGAGCTAATAAGGTGTTGTTCGCTTCCTTTTTAATCCTTCTGTTCAACCTAGAGTCTTCAATAGCTTCCCAAATATCCTTTCCCAAAAAGTGCCAGCATTTCTGAAAAAAACCGGTCGGGAATCCATCCGGTCCAGGGGCCTTTTCTGGCTGCATCCCAAAAATTGCCTCTTTTACTTCCTCTTTGGAGAATTTTGCATTCAGTGCTCTCATTTGAGTTTGGGAAACCAATTTCGGTATGAATTGCAGGGAGGCGTTTTGAACTTGCCAATTTGAACCTTCCCATTCATTGAGCAGATTCTGAAAAAAAGTAACCACCAAGTCCTTGATTTCCTTCACACCTTCCACCAATCTGCCATCCCCATATTTCAAGTAAGTTATTCTGTTGAATTCCCTCCTTGCTCTTGTGGAGTTGTGAAAGAATTTTGAGTTTCTATCTCCTGTTTTTAACCAAACTTCTCTAGATTTTTGTCTCCAAAAAATTTCTTCTTTGGCCAGGATGTCATTGAGCTTATTGGTTAATGCCTTTTCTTTCATGTAGCACGCTTCATTCATCCCACACTTCATAATTTCGTTTGCTAAGGATTCTAATTCTTCCTCTGTTTGCACTTTCTCCTTAAAAATGTTCTTAAAGCTCTCTTTGTTCCATTGTTTGAGTCGCTGCTTTAGATATTTTAACTTTGTGATCACATTGAAAAAGCTTGAGCCCTCCGGAGAGCATTCCTTCCACCATTGTTCAAGTAAATCCATCACTCTAGGATCTTTAAACCACATCATTTCGAATTTGAAAGGACATCTGATCGGTCCCTTCTCCTCGTCTATAATCAATTGAACTAGAAAATGATCAGAGCCAGTTCCAGAGTTTATCTTGCTCTCTAAAGAGAAGGGAAAGGAACTCAAATTTCCTTTGAAGAAAAAGAGATCTAGTTTTTCCGCAATACTTCCAAACCCTTTCCTACGATTCGTCCATGTGAAAAGACCATTGCCTATGGGAATTTGCAATAAAGAATTTCTCTCCACAAAATTGCAGAAATCCTTTTGGGACTGGAGTGCTTTACCTATTCCCCCTTTCTTGTCTTCCTTTCTGAGGATAGCATTAAAGTCCCCTCCTAATATACTAAAACCATGAAGCAAACCATGCAAAACACCATCCAATTCTTGCCATACTAATCTTTTTTGAACACACATTAGGGGTCCATACACATTTATTAAATTAAAATGAAGGTTTGAGATTAAACTTCTTACCTTACACACCATCCAATGTCGGCTCAAATTCAAGACCTCTAGAAAGACTGTCTGTGGTTTCCAAATAATCAATAAACCTCCCGAAGCTCCTTCTGCTTCCCAACCTATCCATTTCCATGACTTCAATTTTCTACCAAATTTCTCCAGATCTGTCCTACCTAATTTTGTTTCTTGAAGAAGGCAAATTTCTGCTTGACACACTTCAATGTGGCACCTGATTAGACTCCACTTGTTAGGGGCATGTAAGCCCCTAACATTCCATGTTAAGATTTTCATTGCTATTCAGGAAGGGCTCCACCCTTCCCTACTTTTATCATAGTGTCAATTTTTTGCTGACAATTAGCTTCCCCATCCTATTTTCTCTTCTCTTGATTAGGGATTCTACCCCACTTTTTTTGATCCCCACAATTCGGAGTTAATTTGAATATATCCCTTATGTGAATTCCAAGACGGGATTTAGCCGCCTGCAATTCCTCTGTCAACTTCCGCTTTTTGCCTGATTGTGGACTTAACAACTCAATCGTTTCTTGGTCTTCTGTCTCCCAAATTTCCTCTATCCCATCTAAGTTGAGACCATTCCCCAACATTCCTGACTTTGTTTTAGCCGCCTCCACTAGTTCCACTAGTTCCTTCCCGACTTCTATCAAAGAATCCAACTCCACATTTAGGCAACTATCCCCCATAAGTTCTAAAGTCTCAGAAATTTTATCTTCTATCTCCTCAAATTGAACCTCCCTCTCCTTCTGTTCTTCTTGAGTAGCCTTCCTTCCTTCTCTTTCATCCATTGACGGAGGATTTAAGATCCCAGTTTGTGGAGTCCCCCCCCCCCTGCTTAGAATTCAAATTGTCACTATTCTCTTTTGGGGAGGCCCTAAAAACCTCTATCAGTGATTTCTCGTGCTCTTCCTTTGGAGATTTTGAGGTTTCAAAGATGATTCACACAGCCGCTCAGAGGTTCGCTGAAGGGATCTCCAGCAGACTGGATTTCCCTGCCTCTTCATTGTTTGTTTTGCATCCCAGCGTGCGTACCAAGTTGTTGTGCATTAAAGAGTCCCGCTCTAATTTTTGAACCCAAACCCCATAAGCTATTAGTAGTTCAATCTCACTCCAGATTGTCCTGTTTGCATTATTTTCCACACAGATGCGCACATAGGTTTGGTTCTTCTTTGCCAATTTCCTTTCTTCTGCACAAACAAATGTACCTAGTTGATTTCCTATCTCCTCAAGAATGGAAGGAGCCCAGTATTCTTGAGGAAGATTTGGTAAGCTGTACCAATCTTGCTGAAATTCCATCACATGGGTCGATGGGTCAAAACCCACAAACCATTTCCTTAAATAAAAGCCACAACCATCTAAAACCCAGACCCCTTTAACTATTTGATCTCTAATAATTCTGGATGGGAAAACTACCAAGAAAAAATCATTTTGAAGCATTTTAAGTTGCAAGTCAGAGCCCCAGCACTCTTTCCACCATTTCACTAAATATTCCCAGTTGAGATTCTTCCCAAACCATTTCCCAAACAAACCTAAATGTTTTAACCTCAGAACTTCTGCTTGCATTTTCGAGGAGCTAATAACTACTTTGGTTCTTCCACTTTTTGCTTCTTTGGGCAAGAATGTGCCATGTTTGCCCTTTTCACCCTTTGATCTTTCTTCCCAGACTTCCTCCCATACCTTGGCCAAAGACTTTTTTTGCCATTCCATTCCTCCCTTCCCGTTTCTAGCTTTAGGGTTTTTTCTTGCATCTTGTCTGCCCAACCGTGGGAGATCATTTTTCCCCAATTTTGCTTCATTGTGTAGTTGAGGTCTGTGAAACTCTTCATTTCTATACTGGCCATTCTTGTTCCTACCTCGTGAAAAGCCAACATCTTTGTTCTGTAGATGCCCGTGACCCATGCCCACGGTAAAGCGACCATTCGGTGCAATATTCTATGGTCGGTCCCAACGATCTTTCCTCCAAACATGGTTGAGGTTCCCAGATCTATGCGCAATGGGCCCCTTACATCCTCTGCCACCGTGCCATAGCATATCCGACCGTTGTTTTCCGCCATGACCGTTGCAGAGCTCCATCTTTTTCTGATTCAGCAATTATATAATGTTCTGTTATTCCTAAAAGAATCAAGATGATTAGATTCATAACGTTTGTTTGCAGTAGTATCATTTTGCTTTGCACTATCATTTGAACATTCACCCTTCACGAACCCAATGCCTTTTTTGTCCTTGTTCAATTTTTGCTTACTGAGCATGTCATGCAGTTTTAGAGTACTCTCATACTTCTCAATGGTCTTCCTAAGATCAACAATTTCATGTTCAAGTTTTTGAATTTCTTGATCTTTATGATTTAAGACAATACGAAGACAATAATCAACTCTCTTGGCTTCTTCAAGTTGAGTCTTCAACGAGACTATTTCTTGATTTGTGAGTTGCTCTTGTGCAAGATCTTGAGCAAGCATTTGTGTTTTGAGTTTTCTTAGCTCTTTTAATGCACATTTTAGTTCACCTTCTAGATCAACTTCGCCATCTTTAGCATCATTGTTGTTAGTATCTTCATGCTGAATGATTTCAACCATGAATATGTTTTCAGCTTCTTCATCTAAAGAATATTCAGATTCAGTGTCTGTTTCATTTTTGCTGAACAAACTCTTCTTCTTTTTGAAGTTGAATTTTTGTTTAGGTCTATAGGCCTTTTTCTTAGGTAGTTTTTCGGATTTCTCATTGTCACTATTTAGATCACCATAGGGGCACTTTGCAACAAAGTGGCCTATTTTACCATAGTTAAAACATTTGAAGGGAAGTGTTCCCTTATATTTTCCAGACCCCTTTTTGAGTTTTCTAACGAAGTGGGATTCCTTAGAATTAGAAAATTCTGATTTAGTAGCCTCATCTTTTTCTTTCCTTTCAGTATTAAAGGCGGTTTCTTTTGCAGAGGAATTGTTTTCACTGATTCTCATTTCATAGGCAGTCAGAGTGCCTTGTAGGCTATCTAGGGTAAGTTGGTCAAAGTGTTTCTTCTCTTATAGAGTAGAGACCTTAGCTTCAAATTTAGTCGGTAAGGTTCTGATGACCTTATTTACAACATCGAATTCTTTTACTTCTTCTCCCAAACCTTTCATAGCATTGACAATTTCATCAACTCTCAAGAAGTAATCAACTAATTTTTCATCGTCCCTCATTTTTATTTCCTCAAACTGATGTTTTAGAGTAAGGACTTTTGACTGTTTAACTTTTTCATTTCCTTGATAGATGGTTTCAATTTTAACCCCTTATTCCCTTGTAGAATTGTAGTTTTTGACTTTGATAAAGACATCTTTAGTCAATGCACACAGGAGAGCATGTTTTTCTCTTGCATTAGTTTCATATCTTTTCTTTTCATTAGAAGTTGTGGGAAATGTAGTTGGTACAGTGTACCCAGTTAACACTACGCTCCACACATCGAGGTCAATAGAAGTTAGATAAGTCTCCATTCGAATTTTCCAGAATACATAATTAGTTCCATCAAATAATGGAGCTCTAGTCATGGATGTGCCTTCATGAGCTTGAGACATTTTGAACAGACTCCAAGGCCAGAATCAATCCTAGGTTGGGTAGGCCAATTAGAGGACCCTACGCTCTGATACCAATTGTTGGAGTGAAAAAGACACTAAGAGGGGGGGGGGGGTGAATCGGTGTCATAAACTAAATTAATAAATTTTACATAAACTAAAACAAAGCAAATTTATTCTCTCATTTATCAATGATTAACTCATCCATATATTGAATGCAATCACATATAATTGTAATGAGAAGTATGACAATGAAACTTAGCATAACAAAGCATTCACACAATGAATTAGTGAAACATAGATAATCAATGTGACACAAGATATGCCGAGTGGAAAACCCCCCTAGGGTAGAAAAACCACTCCTAAACTGCTGCCTTTTTAGGCTTATATTAAAAACCACTTTTGAAAATGCCTTATAGGCTGATTTCTGAGCACCAACCCCTCATTTTGAAACACCAATTTCAAGGAGCACCAACCCATTTTCTATTTTCAGTAAGACATACAGTGATACAAAGGATCTCTTTGTTTCTCTCTTTTCTCTCAAGTGCCTCTTGATGGACAATACCTAAAATCCTCAAAGTTCAAGAATGAACCTTCAGAATTCCAGCCATTATCAAGTCTTAAGAAAACTTGATATTGAACATATATTCTAGATTTTCAATCTCAAAAACAAAGCATTTTTGCTTGTGTAGAAAAATACAGTAACTATTTTTTCTTCACTGGTTTTCACAATCTTTTCTCATAGTTCAAGGAAAAGTATTTTTTTTTCTCTATTTTTCTTCTTACATATATTTCTTAATTACATTGGCAAAAAATTACCACCCAATAACTCATCTCAAATCATTTTAAAGAATAAAGGTACTTTTTAATGTATCCCACTACCGTCGAATCTCTTTGCCAGGTATTGCAGTGATTCAGAGAAAATGTTCAACATGGAGGATAGCTTCTGACAAAATGGTCAAGGAATATGCAATTTTAGAAAGAAGACTGAACCCTGTCCACACAAGGAGCCTGCACAGGCAATGCTAATGAAAACAAAATTAAACAATATATACCATGCATAAAATACCCTCAAATATTGCTACAATAGAAAATATAACTGAAAAGTCCATTATTGTGCACCCAAGAACAACTACCACTGATTCCAAAAGAAAGACTGAAGTATTTTGCAGAAAGCATGATTACCCACCAATGAAAACATCATCCCCAAAAGCAGGACCAAAATATGATATGATAAAATATTTGGGTATCTATTTCAAATTATGAGAAACTGAAATGCAACATTTTTGACCATAGAAAATAAACCCATTTGATCATTTTTTAGAAAAGAGTAAACAATTGTCATCTATTTCAGTGCCAAGAGAAGTAACGGTCCCTCAAAATTTGAATGATAAGATGAATACCTGATGTGAATGATAGAGAATTTGTCATGGAGAAAATTTACCAAACTGGCAGAATAGAAAAACAACAAAACTTCTTCTAGGTTTGAGCCTTCACCCAAAGACAAGCGACTGACAAAGACACCGACCATGGCAAGGATCTTGCAGAGAGCTCCATAGCTGTCAATGAGTAGAAGTAAAACAAAAAAAGACTGAGTAACGACATAGAGCTAATCTCTATGGAGGCGGCAAAGCTAGGGTACCAAACCCTCAAGCTTGTGTAAAACAATACGATTTCCCTAGTCTTTCCTTTGCAAAGCAATCGATGCCATTTCCAAGAATTGATAAAGTTTAAAGTCCGAAAGGAATGAAGTCATAATTAGAAAACTCATAATGCATTTTGAATTCCACAAACAAGCCAATGCAATGCATGCCGACAATCTCATTACCTCTGGAATGCATACAAACCGTTGATCAACATCATCAATGGTAAGCTTTAATTGATGTTCAATGATCAATCAAGTAAGAATTCCAACACAATTATGTCTTTAATAATTTGTCACGACCACTTAAAATAAATGTCGATTACCTTAATCATCATTGTTACCAAGAATTCAAGACCATGTCACTTTCATAGTGGATTTTAAATAATCAATACCTCATACTTGTTGTCAGCCTTAAGGCCTGATGAAATATCAAACATAAGACTCGATTTCATGTTAATGTGAGGTTCAATTTATTGACCTTTATTCAAATCCATTTGTCATGCCATAAAGCCCGATATATTCAATGCCTTTTGAAATGTAATAAAGTCTAATACCCATGATAACCATATTAATACGCAAACCATATGACTCCTTTTAAAGTCATTTTCCCATGAAAATATCAATTGTTTAAGGAAATATGATAGGGTTTTCTTAAAAATAAAAACCAACTCCATTGATGATTCCAAAAGCCAAGTTAACTGTAAGCATTACCTGAATGAGGCTGAATAGAAAAACACAACTGAACATGGAAACATTATCCTGTAAACAAGATTCCTTGTAATTTTCACATGGATTCAAGAGATCAGTACCATCAAAACCAACATCATAATGCCGAATTCAAAACCAAGTATGCCAAGACAAAATATAAACTGTGCAACTGATAATCAACCAAAAAGATGTTGATCTAAAACACACTATTATCATCAAGGACAAATACCAAAAGAGAAGCTCAAAAATATCTTGTTATACAAATTTTCATGTGATAATGGTATGCATTGAAAGAGTCTATATCCAAATTTTTAGGGTCATATGTCTTCCACAACAAAAGATATTGATGAAAAAGTATCAGACTAAGAAGAGACATAGTTACAGTTGTAAAGTCTATGTAGGAATGTTTCACATTCCAACATAGATGATATTTATGCTTTGTATATTTTAGGAAGTTCTTGAAGATTTCAGAAGTGTGTGCACTATGAGTTTCAAGTGGTTTGGTGGTCTACGTGTTAAGCTTTGGGATGAATAGTTGGTTCATTCAATTGTTGCTTCACTAGTTTTATTGTGCAGTACCGACCTAAGGGTTTTGGGGTTGTACAAAACTAAATTGTGTATGGAGTAGAACTATAGGAGTATCTATAGGTCATGCCAACTTATCTTGGTGAAGAACACCCTTCAGTTACTTCCACAAGGTATGTATGATGGAGTTTTGAGTCAATAGGTTATGAGGCCACATGTTTCATCTAATTAGGTTGACCTAATTGATGATATGAGTATTTGAAAAATATATACATATATATAGAAGGTCAATTAATTAATGGTATTATGGTGAGAGGTGTGTAATGAAGTGAAAAATGTGATAGTGGTGATCTCGTGACAATGAGGAATGAAGTGTGTAAAGTCAATTTGTTGAGCCTAACTAGAACTGTATCTTCAGCATATAGCAAATGCATTGTAAGCAGTTCAAATTCTAGCAGTGAGCCATTCTTTTGTATATCTTTTACAATTATGGAAGAAGTGATCTTCCTTGGGTAATTAGCCCTCCTATTTTCTGGATAGTGAGTCCTCTAGGAAGTGAGTCCTTCAAGTAGTGAGCCTCTTGTAATCTATTGTAACCGGTTATGATATATTATGAGCTAATCCCCATCATGATTTTTCCCTTTGAAGGGTTTTCCATGTAAATCTGGTTTTCTTATGTCGATTATTGTGATGCATGCTTTAATTATTCCTTTCCAGTTCTATAATTTCATTGAGATGCTTTGAATGCACTTTTAAGATAATGAATTTCAGGGAATATTGATTCACCCCCCTCTTAGTATTCTAGTTATTCAACACAACACAAAAATTATGATAGCTTACCTCCAACTCTAGTTGGGGACAGTGTTGATAGATTGCCACTTCTCCAAGCTCAAAAGAACCAACTTTGCTAAGTCTCAAGAAGGAAGCTTGTGAAGGCAACATATAAACTAAGTAGGGTGTCGTGTAAAACTTGGAGGTTGTGAGGACATTACTCAATTTCTCATGAATGGTATCACTTATATGAATAGCTCAATCAATATTCTTCTTGTTAACAGTATTGATGATTTTGATGAAATTTAACCTCCATGGGTAGAAGTATCAAGCATGTTGATACCCAAATACCCTACTCAATAACATAATCAAATCTTTGACATCTTATCTAAATTCACTTCTATGCTAAATCCTGACCAGTTTGGCAGTTACCTTTCTAGGATGGACTAGCAGACTATTATTAATGTAAGTCAGGTTCTTGTTTATATGGTCATCAAAATGATTGATGGCCTTCTTCATGTCCACTGCCTCATATTCAAGATGGGCATGAATCTTGAAATTATTCTCGATCATTTATGCAATTACATCTAAAACCACTTCTCCCAATGCTCCCAATACCTTTCTAGTTGTATGGTTGTAATGAGAACAAGTGAGAACTAACTCAAGGGATTGAAATATCACTAGAAAGGCAGAAAATTGTACCAATCCTGAATTTTATAGAGCTCTAACCTTTAAAGTCCTAGTTTCATCATCATTGATTTTGTGCTTGAACTCATCCATGTCTATATGGCCTAGGTCAGTATCTTCAATCTCGACTTATGGGGTGAACATATTTGACGGTGGATTATATACCTTCTATTTGTACTTCATCTCTTTTGAATCCTTCAGTGGCATATCTCCTACATACATAGATATCACATATCACTATCTACATGTATTAGGAAGGAGCAACCCTACAAGACAAATTGTGTTAACCAATATTTATCTTTCATTATAGAATCACAACTTGTTTCGAAGAAGTTATACAAAAGCTTGGGGATTGGCCTTTGAGATTACCCCTTACCTCATACCAATAACATTTGTATTGAAGAGTTCAATTTTTACTTAATTTGGTTCTTCAAGCATTGAGGATCAAGGATCCCTTATACCCTATGTTTGAAATGGCTTACATACTCAACTTAGTTTATGCTTCGACCTTTCAAAGGTTGAGGATCAAGTATTCCTTTTACCTCTTGCATTAACAATATACTCTCTTTAAGTAGTATCTTTGACTCACAAAGTCCGAAGTATGTTTTTGGCATTGAGGATCAAAGACATCATTTTTCTCTTGTTTTCAATGTCACAATGAATTTAAGAAGGAAACCTAACTCATGACACTCAAAATTTTAATGTTTGTCGAAAGTTGGGGATCAGAGATGAAACTTAGCATTCTTCTTTTTAGTATCAAGTGTTGGAAGAATGGAGAAGATTAGTCTACATGTTGTCATTGATGTCACCATATTGTCAAATTGGTTTAATACCCTAAATCGGTGTGTAGAACAAGTCTACACCCTCTGGTGTTTGATCTGGTATTTTGGTCTACATATTCTCTCTGGCAATCATTGTGGTTTAAGGTTTTGAGAAAAGGCTTATGATCACTAGAAGTGTGTATGTATGTATTCCCGAATAATCATATGATTGGATGGTATACTGGCATCGGTTTTGGTGATTGCATTTCGTTATTAGGTTAATCATGGCCGACCTAATAATCAGTTATTAGCTCAACATGAATTGTGGTTATATGTGTAACCTAGCTTTGGTCTTAGCGGACATAGTATTGCATGACACATGGTTGAAGTATTTTCAGAGAAGCTTTGTATGAAGCCGACAAGTTATCTTTTTATAAATATGTATTGCATCCAATTAGGCCGGCCTAATTGATGCGTGTAGATATATCAGGTATATATACAAGATGGTTTGTAAGCAACTAGATTTTGTATTTGGAAGTGAGCCTATTTTGTAACTGGTATCGAAATAAATATATATATTGCGAGTTAATCCTCATCATGCTTTTCCCCTCATTGGGTTTTCCACATAAAAATTTGGTGTTCTTGTGTTGTGTGATTTCATGATTTATTCTTCCTCTTCTCTTGTTTATGCATTAAAGGAAATTATGCTGTTTTTTCAATAAGTTTTAGAAGATACTAATTCACCCCCCTCTCAATATCTTGAATATTCAATAGTAACACATTCATGGCCCGATGCCCAATTTTCCTTATTTTGACCTTGTTTAAACTTTTGAAGATATTTTGAAGGCATACTTTATCAAAATTTATTCATTGGGCTCTAGTCGAATAATTCATTTTGTAATTTCAAGTATCAAATTTCATGGTTTTGGTATTCTTCCTACCTCAATAAGGAAATGTATAAAGCATAATCCCGACATCCGATAGCTGAAAGGGGTTCTAACAAACCAATGTTTCGCTAAGTGTTTTATGTGGATTGTCAAGGATCGAGGATCAGGGATACTTCTTACCCTTTCACCTCTATAATAAAGATGGTAAAAGGAATTCCCAAAGGTTGAAACCCAAGAGTGTTTTAAATATTTCACTAAGTGTAGATATTTACATTTAAAGTTTGGGGTTTCGGTCCCATTTATTCATTTTAAGCTCATAACTAGCAATTTTGTTACTTGGGTAAAGGGTTTGGAGATTGGGGATTGGGGGTTCTTCATACCGAATGATGAATCATTTTAATTGGTAAGATGAACCCCCAACACCTGACATCCAATAGTTTCATTTGTTTCTCAAAACACTTAGATGGGAGAAAGGCATACCTTGGAGGCCTGACGCCCGACCGTTGACCTTGGGAATGTCATTGATCAACGTGCTAGAGAAAAAATCATTCTGGCGAGGAAACAAATTAAAAAGTAAAATGAAAGGCAAAGAGATGAAAGGAACCAAAAAAGGAAAACAAACAAGAGAAAACCCAAGGCCATATCAACAAAATGAAAAATAAAATGCCACAAGGGCAAGAAAAACCACAATCACACCAGATAAAACAATGATTTTAAACCACAATGAGAGGAAGGATCCAAAACCAACCTAGAGGAATACAAGGGAGGAAATAAATGAATAAAAAATGAATACACAACAACACCATGCACACAAGCACACAAGCACACACCCACCAATGATTACGGACGAAGCACCCACGAGCATGAGAAAAAGTACCACAAACATAGGAGTAAAAAATGACCAGAACATGTGAGCACACAAAGAAAATGACTACATCAGCAATGGAGTTCTTCGCACTAGGTCTCAAAGCCTTCAAACAAAAATGTGCAATAGTGAAAATGAAAAAGTGAGGCTTCATTTACTTAATAAACTCTTTAACTCCACAAATTGATGGTGCATTGATTGTAGTAGATGAAGTAATAAAAAATTGTGTCAGCACATTAAATTTTGAATGATTGATGGGACGTGCATGGGAAATAAGGTGCCGCAATCAAGAGCCGAGGGTCATGCATGCGAAAAGAAAAAAACCCGACCTGCGAAGTCTAATGGAAGAAAAAATGAGCAAACAATGAACACTGAAGGAGGGGTCAGGGATCGGGCCTGACAAGGCAAGTATTTACTTCCTCAAAATCTTGATATCCCGAACCTTGAAAAAGAAAAAAGGAAAAAGAAAACACAAGAAAGAAAGGAGAAAGGAAAATAAGGAAATGACAAAAAGAAAATAACGACACATAAAATAAGAAGAGGGGTGTCCCTGTTTTGTCAAAGATAAAATGGGACGTGAGTGTGAAAGAACAAAAAATAGAAACCAATGAAAAAAGTTCTTGCAAATCATTTATACCTTCAAATATTTTAAAACAAGCTTAAACTTAAGGAAATTACTAACCCAAGATTAATCAAAAGAGTCCATAAGAATCTGAGCACTTTAACCAACTTGTTGCAAGGTGTGTGTCCTTGGTCTCCTTGTTATGTGTAATGTAATGCTTGGGTTCATGACATGGCTTAACCGCCTCCCATGGATTCATTAACTCTAGAGGTTGTATCATGCATTAAGAGGTCGGTCTTTTGGTGCAACAACTGTCTTTGCAAAAATTGGTATCAAAAGCCTGGGTCATGTGTTTGAACCCCTCACTTGTGTTGGGGGAATTGTTGCAAGGTGTGTGCCCTTGGTATCCTTGTGTTGTGTAGTACATTGCTTAGGTTTGTGACATGACTTAACTACCTCCCATGGATTCATTAACTTTGATGATTGTATCAGGCATTAGCAGTTCAATCTTTTGGTGCAATGACAACCACATGTGAAATGCAACTTACCCATCACAATAGGATACTCTAGTTTCAAGTGTGTGCATTTTGATTAATTCCTTCAAAACATGGTCAAGATGTAATAGAATGACTTGTAAACCAAGAAAATTTATATGGTCTTTCCTTTTTCCCAACTATTTTTATTCATGTCTATTCTTTTATTTGTTTTGTTTTGAGACTTAGTTGGTGTGACCTGAGCATAGCTCTACTTCCAGTCAGGCATCTATAGCCCCAATAGAGATACCTCTGATTCCCTAAAACCTAAAATATAGCTCACTGCCAGCCGAACATCCATAGCGCCGATAAAGGTTATTTGAATCACCCATTTGCAGTTTAATCTTGATTTTCTGTTTCTTTTCTCATTCTTTTAAAAAAAAAAATTTTCTCCATGTTGTCACCATGTATTGGATTGGGAATCACTATGTAAGGTAGTGAAACAAATTCCTACACTAATCTTAAGAGGAGAATAATGCAAAACTTTTACAAATCTTTAACAATTATAAAAACTTAAACAAAAATAAACACAAATATCATGCATGCCATAACACAATGATTTACACGGGGAAAAACCTTTCAGGAGAAAAACCCCACACCCAAAAATCTTCCCAATATGTTATTCAGAAATCACAAAGATTACAATATACTTGTAGAGCAAGCTTCTCACAGGAGTATCACCACTCAGAGATCTAGAGGAAACACAACCACTATCAGACTCTTAGAATACATTGCAATACATAGCCATAATATAATACCCTCATAAAATAGGGTTGCCTTCTAGGGAAAATCAAGCTAATAAAATATCGGTCATCGGATATGAGACATAATGATGAATAATCCAGATTTACAATAATAAAATATAAATATTTTTTTTCTTTTGTGGGCGCTGCCCCTAAGCCCCTTCCAAGGCACACTACCCCTAGACCCCATCCAAGGGGATGATCCCCCTAGAATCCTTGTGGGGGATCCCTCACACACCCCCTCGTTATCATCGGTTGAATAGTACCTTATGTATCAACAATACCTTATGTAATTGCAAGGTTGATACACATTTTCTCAACCACACTATGGTCAATAAGAAGGAAAACACCTTTAGATTTGCTTGAATTCCAAGGTCATTGCTATTCATCCTAAATCCAAATCCTGATTCACTTAATTTGTAAGTGGTAAGACCCAGGCAACTACATTCATAGGTTTATTGAATTCAAAACATCAGATCATCTAAGACTTTAAAGCTTAATAACAAATTAGTAGACCTTGAGTTTAAACAGGGAAAAGGTCTAAAATTAGAAATACCATCAACATCCTATTCATGGTTGAATTTTGGGGTAAAAAAATTCATGAAATCCATAGAAAAACATAGAGCAAAATGAGAAGGAACAAAAATAAATAAGACACAATATACAAAATGACCAAAAAATGAAAAAAAACCTATTCTAATAATATATAAAGAGGGGTAACCCTCGTTCTTAGAATCCAAAGTAGTGTTTTAGAAATTTCCCATTGATAGGAAATGGGGTAGATTCTTCAATCATAGTACTAATATTGAAAGTGTTTTCTTCTAAGATTTCAAATATTTGGTAATGGCCGGTCCAAAGTCTATCAAACTTTGAATGGTTTCCTTTCTTTTCTTTGAAATTATCCCATAATAGAAGAATATTTGAGATCCTAAAAGCTTTTATTTTAGCTCTTTTTTCAAACCATCGCTTGACAACTGCTTGATGTTTTGAAACGTGCTTGAGGGAAACACTCCTCTTTTCATCTAGATTTAGCAGGTTAAGGAACCTAACCTGAACTTTGTCATAGATTTGTATTGCTTTTGGATTCAATTGTGTCAAGATTTTTTAGCATCAATTTCCATAATCCATATCATAGATTTGTATTGCTTATGGATTCAATTGTGTCAATTGAATCGAAAAGCAATACAAATCTATGATATGGATTGTGCAAACTTACTATCATTAACTAAACTTTGTCATCTGAATCTAGATAACTCTCCATGAAATTTAAGTTAGAATTTTGAGATTCATGGGAAATATAGGTTCTAAACCATAGACAAATTGATAAGAGGATGTCCTTAATACATTCTTGGTTCTAGTTTTTTGGCACGTAGTGCAAACTTAATATGGGAGTGCCAGTCTTTTGGGTTTTTATTTGAGAACTTCTTGATGACACCTATTAAGTTTTTGTTTGTAGATTCATTTGCTCCATTACCTTGGGGGTAATAGTTTTATGAGTACTTTAAAATCACTTTATGCTCAAATTCCCATTGTAGAAATTGAATTAAAGAAAAAGAAGGACTGCTCTCACATACCAAAGCAAATGACATCCCAAACCTGGTCTTTACATGGCCTTCTAAGAATTTGATCATGTCAGCAATAGTGCTTTGTCTGCAAGTGATTGCTTCAAACAACCTTGTGCAATAGCTAGTGGCTGCCAAAATGAACCTGTGTCTTACAGATGAGTGGTGATATATCATTCCAATAAAATCCAAGCCCCATTGGGTGAAAGGTTGTACCTCATGCATAGGCTATAGTGGGATGGGTGTATTTTACTCTTTGTTGGCTACTATTTGGCATATATGATAGGCCCTCACATGTTGGTAGGCATCTTTAAAAGGAGTTGGCCAGTAATATCCTATCCTCAATACCTGATGGGTAGTTGCTTCATCTGAACTGCGACCAGTGCCGAATATGTCATGAAATTTTGTTAAGATTGAACCAACATCCTCTTTCTCTAGGTACCTCAAGTAGACAAATTCATATTTTGTTTTGTATAAGACCCCAACATTTATCATATGTGCTTGAATTTTAATTCTTAATGCGTATCTCTGGGCTGCATTCATGCTATCTGAACATTTTTTTTGTAATAAATAGTGGATGATTTCCTTGTACCAATTGTCAAATGTGATATCTTGCTAAGTATACTACTAGCATACTAGCTATTGATCTAACCCAACTAGTGTCTTTGATAGCCCTTGGCCTCTCACTAGCTTCATGGTTTGGATCTCCATGTCATACTCTTATAGGATCACCAACAATTTTCCACATTGCTCCCCAAGCTCGTTATGCATTACCATTGACGTAACCGCTACATTGGGAACTATCGCTATCACCTTGATCCTCAAAACATAATGTCTAAATTTCTTGATAGCCTTGACAAGAGAAAATGATTGCTTATCCAAATTAGGATATCTGACAAGAATCTTCTGAAGCAAAACTACAGATATGGAAAGTCTTGGAATAATCTAGACTAGCCAATACAAGCACATTGGTAATGACTTCTTTGATTTTCTGGAAGGATTTTTGGATTTCACAGTCCATTCAATTTTGGCATTCTTCTTCAACATGTCATTTAATGGACACAATCTTTGTAAACTTGCTAATAAATTTCCTAATAAAATTAATCTTTTCGAAGAAAGATTTTAATTCTTTCTTACTATTAGGTAGTGACAACTTCAATATAGAATCAATCCTATTTGGATCTATGGAAATAACCTTTATAAAATAATATGCCCTAAGAGCTTTACCTTAGTAACTTTAAAAATTCATTTCTTAGGATTTAAATAGATACCCGATTCTTTACATCTTTGGAGTATTCTGTGCAATTCTCTCACATGGTTTGCTCTATCTTTTGAGAAAATTGTCATATCATCCATGTAAATAATTATACACTTTCCAATTATCCCTTTTAAAGCTATAACCATTTCCCTTTGGAAAGTGGCTCCAACATTGATGAGCCCAAATGGAATTCTTCAATATGCGAAGGTTCCCCATTTAGTGGTGAAAGAAGTCTTTAGCCTATCTTATTTGTGCACCATCACTTTTTTTTACCTTAAGTATCCATACAAGAATGACATCATTTGTGATTTGTTAACTATCTGTAAGACCTTATCTAGTGAAGGTAAGATATAGTTATCTTTTTCAGAAGCTCAGTTCATTTTTTGAAAGTCCACACATAGGTAGATTTCTCCATTCTTCTTTCATACATGCACTAGATTTTCCACCCATGTTGAATGTCACACCAAGTAGATAATTTTGGCACTTAGTAGCTTTTTGAATTCCTTTTGGATTAATGGCTCTAACAAAGCATTGACCGAACGCTACTTTTGTTTAAAAGGTTTCGTTTCCTTCTTTAAAGGAATGGTATGAGTAATTATACAAGTATCATAAGTCTTTAACTCTTCATAAATCCAAGCGATCACCTCTCTATAATCCTTCAAGACCTTGATTATACCATCCATTTCTTATGAAGTACATACCTACCCAACATAGACTTCTCTTTTATCTAACTCATCTCCTAAGTTATGGAGATCACACTTTCCTCCACCTAAATTTGATGGAATGCTTTGAAATTTTGTTGTATTGTCAAGATCAAACATCCTTTCCAAGGGAACCATCCCCTTAAAGATAGTGTTGGTTTTAAAATTGATTATGGAATCTTCAACTTCCTCAAATGGATCCCTATCACATTCATCAATAATCTATGCAAGAAAAATCCCAGAGTTGGTAATGAACTCAAGGATGTGTTGGTCATCTTCAAACACTTGAAAATTGGTGATATTATTTGGAATGGCTGGTACAGGGACCATCTCTATGGAGAATAATTTCAGATGAGAACCAGTCATGTGCTCCAAGGAACTAGTTGAGGTAACAAGAGTATTTTCAACATAATTCCTTCTTCTATGGATGTACTTTATGTTAAATTCCTCAAAATCTTCAATTAGATCCCACACTCTTTCTATAAGCAAGCAATATTTTATAGTGGCAAGAATACTAACTTCTTACTTTCCTTACTATGATATGAGAGTATCCTTCTACAAACAAACGCTTTACCTTCTTTTAGTGAGCAAGCAAAAATCCTATGATCAATGCTTCATACTGAGTAATGTTGTTGGTGTAGGTAAATTACAGTTGGAAAGCACCCAAAAATGACTTTCACTATGGATTAACTAACTTGACTACAACACCGTTTCCCTATTTATACTTAGACTTGTCAGCTCTGAGCTTCCACATGGTCTTATTTATGGGGACTTGTGCTAGCGCTCCTTTCTTCACCAGAGTGTCATTTTGATTGGAAATACCAGGATCTACCACTACTTCCTTCTTAATTTCAGCTAGATTTTCTTTTGTGAATAATAGGCTTTCCTTTCCATAGGTACATCTCTAAAGAGTATAGGGGATTCACCATCTATATTATGTTTATCTCCCAAATATTAATAATCCAATGAGTTCGAACTCTCATTTGTTATTGCGATTACTTCTGAATCACTATTTTCCAATCTTCGGTGGTGTATCATTTTTACTCTTGCCAATTCATCTTGGCAAGTTGGGAAAGAAAATCCAAAATGGTATCTATAATGTATTCAACACCAACTTGGAAAAAAAAGCACAAAAGTAACTGCATATTTTCCAATATTAGTCATGTTATTATACATCTTGCTTAGAAATTCTTGAAAAACATGGTCAAAAGTTTTGAATTCTTGCAGTCCTTTAATGGGACTATCTAAGTTTTCTTTTTCATCTGTTGTTAAAGATATCATCAGGATATCATTCATCTTATACACACCTAAGTCCAACTTTGTGAATGCAACCTCATTTGGAGCATTGTATTCAGTTATGACATGTTTTAACTTAGGCTAGGAATCAATCTTAATTTGATTGTTTAGTCCTTTCCATGGTAGCCAGAGTTGTGTGAAATCAGTTGAGAACCATCGTCTCAAGTTTTTGGTCCATTCTTTGCTAAGCAACATCGTTTACGTTTTTAGGATATCCACTAAATATATATCAATATATTCCTAGACTCTAGGGTTAGAGGCTAATTGTACATGGAAATTCCTTAATTCCCTTATGACCTTGACTTCCATTTTGTCCAACTGGACCACAACTCTATTGGTTGGCTTAAATGTTACTCCTAGCTTTTCACATATGGAGCAAGGTATAATATTACATGATACTCTAGAGTCTACTAAATGGTTATGTACATTTTTCCCAAACATGGATACTGGTAATAGAAATGGAGGTATTTCAATCTTACCTTTAAAAATTGTAGCCATAGCATCTAATGAGCTCAAGGAGTGACCTTTATCCATCCAGGGAGGGTTGAACAAAGAAATCTTAGAATTATCTAATGATTTTAGTAATACTTCTTTCTAAGTAGGACAGTGTTGCAAAATATCAAAAATGGAAATGTTAGCTTTGGTTTTCTTTAGGTCATCCATAACACTATACTTTTCCTCACTTGGGTTGAAAAATTTATGCATTTGAAAGCCACTAGATATTTAGTTCCCTTTGAATGACGCCTTAGGAGCAAGGGGATTATTATCCGCATGAGGATCTAGAGGAGTTGGACCCGATTTGGGTAGAATCCCATCAATCAATGGTTCTTTTCTACTTCTCAAATTATGAGTTTTTTTTTTTTTTTGGAAAGAAAAAACTTTACTATTTTCCAGCTTGTTTTCATTCTCAAAAGGGAAAGTAAATTCCTCTTTTTCAGAACGTTGACCCAAGTTTGCTTCATTTAATAAAGTAAGGGAGTCTACCATCATAGAATTCATAATACTTGTTGGGGTTTGGGTATTCCCATACATGAGGTTGGACATTCTTTGCATTTTTGGACAACTAGCCCCATTTTGGTCGAAAGTATCATGAAACCTACAATCGTTGGAATCTATGCAATTAGCCATATTAACAATTTCTAAGGGACTAGGAACTCCCCCATTGTTGGGCCTCGTATTCCACATTTTTTTGGGCGTTGTGAATTAAAATTGTTGCCTTGAAAGCCTTGGTTGTTCTAGTTATGACCCTAATTATATTTGTTTCCTGCATGAGGAGGGTTAAATTTTAGGCAGGTGAGTTCATTTGTTACTTGTGATAGCATCTTTTTTAGTGCTTTGAACTCATAAGCTATTTGGGAATTATGTCCCTGACCTAGGAGTGTTGCAAGTTGTTCGAAGAAAGGTCTCCCTAACTTTCTTGCTCTATTGGTAACATTAGCTTCCTGTCCATAACCCAGGTATGTAAGTGTGGGTGTGCCATGGGTTTGTTGGATTGTGGCTAGATAGGACATAAAGTTATGTGATGTATTTGCAACTCCTAGAATAAGATTCATTAGGGTTGTGCAGTTACTTAAGGCATTATTTCTAGTAGGGATCTGATTTACCATCCCTAGCAGACCAAGGGATGGTAAATATCTAGAAATGGTGTCTACCTATGAATCCGTTTGTTAGGAGGTGATAGATTCATTATAGATTTTATCCAATGTATCCCTATTAGCTGTAGGAAATATTCATAAGAATAGGTTGGTGAAGTGATCTAGGGATCTGAGGTAAGTCTGTACTACCACCAATTTAGGTATATTGTGTTGGATTTTGTGGTTGTGTTGCTGATATATTGTTGTCATTGATGTCAACACTATTACCATTTTAATTTGATTAAGGTTGTATATGTCAAGGAGATTGAGAAAATTGTAAAAAATATAGTATAGGAAGCCAGTGGAGCTGAGAAGGTTAGAATGTTGGAAAGCTCTGTGTGTTGAATATCTGAAGGTGCACTTCAAAGGGTTTGTTGCTGAACCTTTCTAGTATGTTGTCTGAAAGTTTCAGAGGTACACATAAATTTTTGAGGAAGTTATGAAGATCTATGTGCCTACAGTTATTCAGTTTCTATAGATGGTGTTCTTGGTAAAAGCAGATGAAATTATGGTAATATCATGTGTTGTGAATGTACCTATGATGTTCATGGATGAGTCTAGATTGTACTATATCCTTGTTGTACGTCCACAGTAATTAGAGTGTTCGTGATTGGAGATTTTACTGATATGTGCCCGAGTGTTCATGTTCTTGGCCAACATTATGGTGTTAGCGTGTTGCGGATCCATGAGGATTAATATTTTATTGTTTGGCATGTTTGGAGATGTTTGTTTGGGTCCTCACTATGTTGTGACCGACTTGTGTTGATACACATTGAAATTTATTCATGTATCAAGGCCGACAGTTGTAATTTATTCTTTATTTGTGGCTGATTGAATAATGGATGCAAATCCATGTAGCGGATATAAATACAAGATTTTTTTCCTCATTTATGACAAATGCTCAAGTGTACAAGTGATGTACAAGTGAGAATAAAGGTCAGATCATTCAGATCAGAGTGTGGAAGAGTTTGAAGAAGTTTTGTGTGCCTAACTGGAACTGTAATCAGGTTTTTGCAGGAGCTATTTTCTTAGTTCAAATTCATCAGATGAATTTAATCTGATTACTGTATGTAAGGAAATGAGCCTTCCCTTTGAGCAGTGTGCCTAAATGCAGGTGCATTCTCTTTTTATTCTTCATTATACTTCTAACAAGGTATAATCTTGTGGACTAACATCCACCATGGTTTTTCCCCTAACAGGGTTTCCATGTATAAAATCTTGGTGTTCATGTTTCTTTGATGTGCCGTTCTTATGCTTGCACTATTACTTATCAGATCTATGATATAAGGACTGGTTAATGCTGTATAAGTTTGATTTTGGTAACAACTGATTCACCCCCCCTCTCAGTTGTCTATCCTTGTTTTGCCAATAATTGGTATCAAAGCTAGTTCCTTTGAAAGAAGCTTAACAACTTGAGGTGATCCGAGATGGCATCATTTAAGAAGGATAGTCCTAGATTCGATGGTATAAACTACTCTCCATGGAAAGTCAAGATGGAATGTCATTTAAGGTGCATTGGTGAACCTTTCTGGAAGATGACACAAATTGCATATAATATTCCTCAAAATGGTCCCTCCTCTGAAGATGAGATCAAGCAAGCAGAAATTAATACCAAGTCAGTAGAAACATTGGTGAGTGCTTTGATAGATTCAAAAATGAAAAATGTGATGGGAATAAAGACTGCATACCAGATTTGGAAAAAGCTGGAAACATTGTATGAAGGAGATGCACTAGTGAAAAGTGCTAAGCTACAAAGTCTAAAAGGAAAATGGGAGAGCTTGAAGATGAGTGAAGATGAGAACATCTTTTCCTTCTTGCATAAGATAAATGAATTGGTGATGGACATTAGATGTGGTGGTGGAACTATGAATGATGATGAAATTGTGGCTAAGATACTTAGATCTGTGCCCCCTTCCTACAAGACAAAAGCTCATGCTATTGATGAACTCAAAATAGTGACAAATATTACAAAAGACATGTTGACTAGAAAACTTGCTGCATTTGAATTAAGTGAATTTGGTGAGTCTTCTCCTAAGACATAATCTGCTTTCAATGCCACTGTATTCAAGAAAAAGAGATATGATTTAGGAGAGAGTTCCCATAGAACATTGAGATATGAAGATGAGATGAAGTAGATTGAAGATGAAGAAAGGGAATTGGAAGAACTGGAAGCATTGATTGTGAAAAGAGAATCAAGAGGTCATGGTAATTACAAAGGAAAGTTACCTATTAAATTATTTTCTTGCAGTAAGATAGGTCATTTTTCTTCTAGATGTCTTGAAAGAGTTTCAAAATATAAGCTTGAGAATACTAGATTCCAAAGAAAGTGCTATTATGTTGAAGAAGGTGTAACTGGTGAAGAATCTGATAAAGAAACTAGAAATGAAGATGAATGGGTATTTATTGCTATCAAAGAAAATGGTCAAGTGTCCATTGAATCTGCTAGTAATGTAAATGTTAAGAAATCTCTTGTGGCCAAAGTTAAAGAGAAAGATGAGTGGGTAATTGATAGTGGATTCTCATATCATATGACTGGTGACAAAAGAAATTTTGTAAGCTTGTAAAACTATGATGGTGGTGTAGTGAGGTTTGGTGACAACACTTGTGGTGTGATTCGTGGTAGAGGCACTATTTATTTTGGTGGTAAGCACAATACTAATGATGTTCTTTATGTAGAATGCCTAAAGCATAAATTGTTGAGTGTTGGACAAATGGTAGACAAAGGCTACAATCTGCAGTTCAAGAATGGTAAGTGTAGAATAACATGAAGTTTAGAAAATATAATTGATTTAGGAACAAAGACAAAAGGTAATATCTTTCATTTAAGTACTGCTAGTCAAAGTTGTTTGATTGCTCAAATTGATGTAAGCTGGTTATGACATAGGAGGCTATGTCATGTGAACTTTGATAAAAATGCCAAGATAAGTTCTACTCAAGCAGTCAGAGATTTACCTAAGTTAGTGAAGCCTACTAACACTATGTGCAAGGAATTCCAGATGGGAAAGCAAACAAGAAATTCCTTCCGGAGAAAACAATACAGCTCTAGGGGAGTACTGGATTTGATACATACTGATCTATGTGGTCCTTCTAGAATCAGAAGCCTACAAGGTGAAATGTACTTTATGTTACTCATTGATGATTATTCTAGAATGATATGGGTTGCTTTCTTGAGAGAAAAACATGAAGCATTAGAAAAGTTCAAAAGTTTTAAAGCTATGGCAGAGAATGAGACAGGTCAAAATATCAAATGTTTAAGGTCAGACATAGGTGGTGAATTTACTTCACGGGAATTCAATTCTTTTTGTGAAGAGCATGGAATTCAAAGACAACTATCTGCTCCCCGGACCCCTCAATAGAATGGAGTTGTTGAAAGAAAGAACAAAACCATTTTAGACACTGCTAGAACCATGATACTGGAAGAAAATGTTCCTCATTTCTACTGGAGAGAAGCTATAAGTACTATTGTGTATACTATTAACAAGGTGAATGCCAACAGTAATTCTCGTAAGACACATTTTGAGATATGGTTTGGTTATAAGCCTACTATCAAATACTTCAAAAAATTTGGAAGAAAATGCTACATCAAGAGAGATGATGATATAGGTAAGTTTGATGCTAGAAGTGATGAAGGAATCTTCCTAGGATACTCTACTAAAAGAAAAGCTTACCGGTGCTTTAATAAAAGGTTGAAGAAAGTGGTTGAAAGTGCAAATGTTAAGGTTGATGAAGATATTGGTAAATCATCCAGAGTTAGTGATTATGATTCAAATGATCAACATGATGATGCTAACAATGATGCTCAGACACATAATCAACTTTAGATTTTTCATGAATCAAGGAAATCAAGAAGCAGAAACAAGCAAAAGTGTAGAAGAAAGATCACAAGAACAAGAGGTAAGAGAAAACTTCAAAACTCCTAAGTATGTGAGAAGAAATCATTTTTATAGTCAGATCATAGGAGACAAAACCAAAGGTGTGCAAACTAGAAGAATAATTCTAGAAGAATATTGTCTAATTTCTAAAGCTGAACCTAGAAATATAAGTGAAGCATGCAAGGATGAACATTGGATACAAGCCATGAAAGAAGAACTATTGCAGATACAAAAGAATAATACATGGGATCTTGTTCCTAGACCTCAGAACAAAAATGTGATTGGAACCAAGTGGGTGTTCTAGAATAAGCTGAACGAACAAGGTGATGTGGTTAGAAACAAAGCAAGATTGGTTTGCAAAGATTACTCACAGATGGAAGGTATTGATTTTGATTTTTTTTTTGCTCCTGTTGCTAGAATTGAGGCTGTTAGACTATTTCTTGTTTATGCTACTTTCAAGAACTACAAAGTTTATCAGATGGATGTGAATTCAACATTTTTGAATGGTAAACTAGAAGAAGAAGTTTATGTTGAACAACCAAATGGATTTTAGTTGACTGATGAAAAGGACATGGTATGTCGATTGAAGAAAGCTCTTTATGGACTAAAGCAAGCCCCTAGAGCTTGGTATGCTAGATTGGACAAATACTTGTTGAAACTTGGATTCAATAAAGGTATTGTTGACAAATTGTTTTATTTCAAATTGGATCAGAGCAAAGAATTGATCATTGAAGTCTTTGTTGATGATATTATCTTTGAAGGTGATGATGATTTGTGTATGAAGTTTGCCGATGAAATGAAAAGTGAATTTGAAATGTCAATGATAGGAGAGATAAAATTATTTTTGGGAATGAAAATTACTCAGTTAGATGATGGAATCTTTGTAACTCAATCTAATTATGTGAAAGAATTACTGAAAAAGTTTGGCATGGAAGATTCAAAACCAGTTGGTATACTTATGGCGACCAGATGAAAACTTACATAGAAAGATGATACTCCCAAAGAAAATAAGACAAGATATAGGTCAATGATTGGTGGACTAGTCTACTTAACTTAGACTAGGGCAGACATAATGAATGTTGTGTGCATGGTTTCTATATTTCAAGCTGATCCTAAAGAGTCCCATGTGACTGATGTGAAAAGAATATTTAGATATCTAAAAGGGACAACTGATCTTGGTCTTTGGTGTCCTAAGAATGATGGTCTTACTCTAAGTGCTTTTACTGATGCTGATTGGGCAGGAGATGTAGATGATAGGTTGAGTACAATTGGTGGTATGTTCTTCTTAAGTAAGAAGCTGGTATCTTGGTTAAGCAAAAAGAAAAACTCGATTTCATTATCTACTACTGAGGCAGAGTACATTGCTGCTGCAAACAATTCTACCCAAGTATTATGGATGAAGCAAATGTTGAGAGATGTCAGAATTGAGTATGAAGAACCCATTGCTATATTCTATGACAATTCAAGTGCCATTAACATTTCTAAGAATCCAGTATTGCATTCAAAGACAAAGCATATATCTATCAAGTATCACTTCTTGAGAGACAAAGTAAGTGACAAAAAAGTCAGACTAGAGTACATACCTACCAAAGAGAAAATTGTAGATATCTTTACAAAGTCATTTCCTAAGGATACTTTTGAGTACCTCAGAGGCAATTTAGGGGTAATTTCCCCTCCTAATCAGAACTAAGATGTAGGTATTTGCATCATTCTATGAATTGATTGCTATTTCATATTTTAGATTGATGTTGTGGTGACTGCTACTTAGGGGGAGTAGTCAAGTGTTTTCAAAATTGAAATCAGGGCATATGTACCTTTGCCATTGATGTCAAAGGGGGAGAGAAGCAATGTGAAAAAAATGGGAAAGAAGAGCAATGAAAGAAACAAAAAAAAGTGCACAATCTCAGGGGGAGATTGTTGAAGAAGAGTTAGTTGGGTTGATGGTATTATTTTTCATGTCATGTGTTGCCATCAATGCCAAAGGGGGAGATTGTTGGATGTAGTGGTTGTGTTGCTGATATATTGTTGTCATTGATGTCAACACTATTAGTATTTTAATCTGCTTAAGGCTGTATATGTCGAGGAGATTGAGAAAATTGTAAAAAATACAGTATAGATAGCCAGTGGAGCTGAGAAGGTCAGAATGTTGGAAAGCTCCATGTGTTGAAGATCTGAAGGTGCGCTTCAAAGGGTTTGTTGCTGAACCTTTCTAGTATGTTGTCCGAAAGTTTCAGAGGTGCGCATAAAGTTTTGTGGAAGTTATGAAGATCTGTGTGCCTACATTTATTCAGTTTCTATAGATGGTGTTCTTGGTCAAAGTGGATGAAATTATGGTAATCTCATGTGTTGCGCATGTACCTATGATGTTCATGGATGAGTCTAGATCATACTCTATCCTTGATTTACGTCCACAATAATTGGAGTGTTCATGATTGAATATTTTTCTGATATGTGCTTGAGTGTTCATGTTCTTGGCCGACATTGTGGTGTTAGCATGTTGCGAATCCATGAGGATTAATATTTTATTGTTTGGCATGTTTGGAGATGTTTGTTTGGGTCCTCACTATGTTGTGACCTACTTGTGTTGGTACACATTGAAATTTATTCATGTATCAAGGCCAACAGTTGTAATTTATTCTTTATTTGTGGCCGACTGAATAATGGATACAAATCCATGTAGCGGATATATATACAAGATTTTTTTCCCCATTTATGATAAGTGCTCAAGTGTACAAGTGATGTAAATGTGCGAATAAAGGTCAGATCATTCAGAGAAGAGTGTGGAAGAGTTTGAAGAAGTTTTGTGTGCCTAACTTGAACTGTAATCAGGCTTTTACAGAAGCTATTTTCTTAGTTCAAATTCATCAAATGGATTTAATCTGATTATTGTATGTAAGGCAGTGAGCCTTCCCTTTGAGTAGTGTGCTCTAGGTAGTGTGCCTGAATGCAAGTGCATTCTCTTTTTATTCTTCATTATACTTCTAACAAGGTATAATCTTGTGGACTAACATCCATTGTGGTTTTTCCCCTAACAAGGTTTCCACGTATAAAATCTTGGTGTTCATGTGTCTTTGATGTGTTGTTCTTATGCTTGCACTTTTAATTATCAGATCTATGATATAAGGATTGGTTAATGTTGTATAAGTTTGATTTTGGTAACAACTGATTCGCCCCCCCCTCTCAGTTGTTTATCCTTGTTTTGCCAACATATTGTAGGGATCTACCAACCTTTTGTACGTTCTATGGAACCTTGTGTTATAAATTCTTATTAGTGCATTGGCCTCTTTCCTACAAGATATGAATTGATGGTACAAAATGGCCAGATCTGTATATACTTTGAATTGGTTGATGAACTTGTCCTCTAGATCTTGCCATTTGTGATAACTTTAAGAAACCCCCTTCAAAAAAAGATATAAAATCCTGGCTAATCTTTCATTTTTTTAGGAAACAATATTAATTTCTATTGGAGAATCTTTCCTTTTTTTTGAAAAAAATATTAATTTTATTGGCGATTTTTTATATCACTAAAAGTTTGTAGAAAATTTTGGCGAATCTTGAAAAAATAATAGTAAAACATATTAATTATGATGGTGAATCCATCTAATATAAAAATAATTCTCATGGAAAAGTAGGGGGCCAAGGGTAGAAATTATTGATGGGTTTAAGGGGTAGACTATAATATTTACTTGCCACCATTATCTTAAAATATAATAAAATGACCCTCATTATATTCTGCAAGGTAAAATATACCCATGATTTGTAATTCTCATGGGGTGTGAAATTTATTTTCAATCATTGATCTAACAACCCTCATTGTAATTTGTGAGGTAAATGCACCCATTATGTATAATGCTCATCAAACCAAAAATTGTAGGCCCCATGAGCATTATAGATTGTGGATATATTTTACCTCATGGAATACAACAAGGGCCATTAGATTATATCATAAATCAATGGTGGAAGCTAAAGATTAGAAATATGGCCCTAAAGAAACTAATAATTATGATATACTATTAGCGAATTAATATAAATTTCTACTATAATTTATAAAATTTAGGCGAATCTAATCTAATCATGTATCGAATATTGTGGCAAATTTTTGAGTTAGTTTTTTTAATAAAATATATTCTTTGGAGATTTAAATAAGACTAT
The DNA here is from genome assembly GCA_007115665.2 of Sequoiadendron giganteum. Classification (NCBI taxonomy): domain Eukaryota; kingdom Viridiplantae; phylum Streptophyta; class Pinopsida; order Cupressales; family Cupressaceae; genus Sequoiadendron; species Sequoiadendron giganteum. The sequence goes on from VCHN02000014.1 coordinate 12,260,394, forward strand.
AGTAAAATTTTGTAAAAAATGTGGTGATTCAAGTCACGTTATATCTTGAACTATTAGCCAATTGGCGAATATTAGCCACTAAAAAAATCACTACTTGCCATGTATAGATTCCTCCTCTAGGTAGATTCAAATACTAGTTTTAGGAAAATTCCCCAAATGAATATGAGAACAATCTACAAACCACTTCCTAGTGGATAATCCATGCTCTATTGTAGATTTCCTTAAAATAAATTATGCGGTCTTCGATCGTTCGAGATTCACCATATAAAAACTTAGGTAAAAAATTTTCTAGGTTTTTGGGTAGCTCATGTAGAGCTCCTATTATGTTTAGAGGGGAAATTTCATCCACTGTAAAATATTCCATTTATAAGGAGGTACATCAATTGTTATTTTTTGTGTATGGTCAGACTTAGAGGTGAGGATTGTGGACCTGGGTTTAATAGGGAAGTTGTAGAATTGGAATTTTCACTTTTGATTTTACCCTTTTCACTCCTAGTTTTCCCGTGTTGAGTCAATTCCATTAGAACTTCCTTTATGGAGAATATTTGAGAATTCTATGATATCTATCTGAGGAAAATGATATAATATTTTCTAATTTTGCTAATTTCAGGCCCTCCTAGCTCCAATTCTGTTGAGGGCGATTTTAATCGCTTACAATGTGCTAGGCAATAAGGGTTTATTGCCTTTCTTGCAAAGTAATGAAATTACTCCAAGGTTCCTATATAGCTAGTTCTTAGTCATATTGGGATAACATAGGGTCATTGTCAACATGTTTATAAGGGTTCTAGCATCAAAGCTTATTAGAAATAACATACAATCAAAAATAATAATTTCGACAATTCATAAAAAAAAATTGCATTTCAGATTTATAACATATTTATATTTATTTCAATACTCTTCCAGTATTTCAAACTAATTTTAAAAGAAATTCAAAAGAGATAAAGTAACAAGAAGTAATACAAATAAAATCTAATCTTATTGAACAATGATAAGAAATGTTTTACCAATCATTTTTGTATGTTTAAACAAGATCTCCAAACCACTATTATAGCAAATAGTATTTCACACATTCACTAGTAATAGAAATGCAATCTTCAAAGTAAATGACTCACCACATAAGATTTTCACATTTCATGAAATTACAACACTAGCAAGCACACACAGATCTATGATAAAATCTTACTAAATTCCACAATTACCAACAAGATCTCATTATTTTGACAACTTAGATTGAAGCAAAATACTCATACCATCACCATGATGCCAAATCAAGATGCATGCAACACAAACGTAACCCTTTGATTAAATTAATAATCCAAAACTTTAGTAGGAAAAATCCACACTGAGATTGTATAGTTTGTTTGTAAAAAATTACATCAAAATTGGATCCTTTGGAATGAACCAGAATCAAATAATATAGAAAAACAAGTCCCTAAAATTGTGGGTCTAATAAAAAAGATAAGTGGAACTACCTCTAGCACTTTAGTTCTTAACTAAAAGCATACTAAAAATTAAACTATATCAAAATTGGGTTCCTTGATTGGAGTTTTAGTTAAATTGAACTAAACTTGAAAATAAAAACCAAACTGAAAATGCAACTAAAATCTAATTGAAGTGACCACCAGTCTAACTATTTGCTATCAATCTTGGTTGGTAAATTGTGTCTCAATATTGCAATTATATAAAGGTTATTTTTAATATATCACCAATAGGTGTAATGTACAATGGGAGCACGAGGTGGAGGGGAGGAGTGGGATGCTTGTAAACAATTTTTGTTAACTTTTTTAGAAAACTCCTAAATGACCAACATACATTAAATAAATGATATATTATAAATCTAGATTGTTAATTATTAGGTTTTAGATCTAATGGTGGATATTTTGTTGGCTTGTCTTGCCCTAGAAGGTAACCCTATTTTATGAGAGCATTGTACTACGATTGTAAATGGTGTTGTATTATGAGAGTTTGATAATGGTTGTGTTGTCTTTGGATCCCTGGTTGTGTCACGTATTGATTTTTGTCGTTTATTTAAATGCAATTATTAATCATGAGATTATTAATGTTTATGATTATTTAAATTGAAATTGAAATTTAAATGCAAATGAAATGATTTGAAATTCATTATTGTGAAATTCGGGGTTTGTCATTGCTGATGAGAAATTGAGTGCAAGTGAATGTAGGAACAGGTGAACGAGAATGAAGGCGAGAACATTGATCAGGTAGAGTCATTTTAGCCATTAGACATTAATGAGGATGATGGAATCTCACACACCACTTAGTTATTATTTTAATGTATTTTCGTGATGATTATTATTGGAAATTTTTAAATAAGTTTATCTCGATTGCTCAAATATATGTGAAAAAAAAAAATGTTTGTTTTAAATGGCAATTTGATTATTTTATGAGAAAAGTGATTTTATTTAAATAATTAATTCTTTGTGTAAATATTTTATAATTAGTTGAAAATAATAACGCTTTTATTCTAAATTATTGGAATAAACTTTTAATTGTGAAAATATATAAAATGTAAATGTGGTGTTATTGATTTATTTGTTATTTTCTCTTTTAATAAATGAAAGAGGAAAGATTTGTTTGAAGGAATAGATAAATATCAAAATAAATTATTGAAAACAAATTAGAAAACAAAAATACATTCAAAGTTGGAATTGAAATTGAAAACAAAGCAGTAGTTAACAAATTGAAAACAAATATCTTTCAATCAATTTGTATGCAATCAGAGATTAGAACTTGGAGTTCTAGAAATCATAGCTATGATTTTGTGGATCAAATTTAATTAAGAACTCCACGATTTGCATGGGGTGGAGGGAGGAGTAAATCCGTTTTTACATAGAAGAAGGAAGAGAAATTATCTTCTCAACACATGCGCATCAGAGACAGGAAGAAATCCGTTTTGGAGAAGGAGAGTTGTTTGTTGGAGTCTACATAATTCATGCGCAAGTGTGAAGAGAGAACATAGTCTATTTAACTCTCTCATGTGCGACCAGGAGACTTGGAATAGGGGTTAATAGTTTGCAGACTTCCCATGCGCGCAGGAAGGTGGAGAGAAAATAGACATAAAAAATCTCTCTCTCACACACGTGGGAGAAGGGAGGAAAGGCACGGTAGAGAGGAAAGGCAGGGAGAAAAAAAGAACAAAAATTGTCTCCCTCACATGCTAGGACAAGGAAAAAGGAAGGGCGCATGGGAGAAGAGGTGAAGGAGGTGCGTCCAGAAGGAGGAAGAGTTAGGAAGAACAAACAAAAATAGTTTTTTTTTATTAATTTGGCATTCTACGTATCACACGCCAAGGAGAGGAGGAGTCTGCCAGGAGAACAAGAAGGAGAATGCATGGGTAGAAGGAAGAGAATAGGAGAACAGAGGAACATAACTAGGAAAATAATTGATAGAGGAAACAAATAATCATTTCCAGATTTAGGAAACACACAACTATAGAAAATTACCAAGTAGATTCAATGAAAATAAATTCACAGTCAATTCAAAACTGAGTTTAATTCTTTATTTTTTTATTCTTGTATTTTAATTTGAACATAAAACATATCACTGTTTTTATCAATTTAGGAAAAGATCAAACACCAGACTATATTTTTAGTGAAGACAAAGTATAGATTTGAACAGAAAATCGTTGAAACTTGAACAAAAAATAGTATGTTTTAGATATATATTTCAAATATAAACATTTAGTAAAGATTGTCACCAAAAACAACATGTTTTTAGATTTAGAAAACCTCCAAGTGAAAACTATATTCATTATCTGTACAGACAGAGAATTAGAAATTGCAAGAAAAGATATCACAGAATAAAAATTGCTGAATGTTTTTCCAGAATGTTAAGATTAAATAATTTTGTGTATTTAAATATTCTTGAAAAGTAAAAGTGAAAATTGTTAAATCTCTAGGAATGATTTAAAAATGTTTCTAAAATAGAAGTAAATGTGAGGTGTTTACGTTTTTTTGTTGTAAAGATATTATTTTAACGGAAATATGATAAAAAAAGAAAAGAAATGAAAATAAAGTAAAACCCTATACCATCGTATCCTAGATGGTATGTTAGTTTGGTGCCTTAATGCAAAAGAAGTACAAATGGCCTTACAAGAGGTCCACAAAGGTATTTGTGGATCCCACTCTAGCAGACCTAACTTAGTCCAAAAGCTACTAAGAGCAAGATACTATTGGCCTTCCATGGAGCAAGACTACATTCAACATTCTAGAAGGTTTCGACAATGTCAGAAACATAGTGATCTAGTTCATGCACTAGCACAAGAGTTGAGACTCATCACAACACCATGTCCTTTTTCGCAATAGGGATTAGAATTGGTAGGTAAGATATCACCCGCTTCATCCAACGGGCATAAATTCATTATTACTGCAAAAAAATACTTCACAAAATGGATAGAGGCAATTCCATTGACCTATATCACTGGCAAACAGATATCAAAATTTATTTTGAATTATCTTATTTGTAGGTATGGAATCCCACAAAAAATTGTAACAGACAATGGCATCCCATTCAAGAATCAGGATGTCTAGGAACTTTGTTCCAAATTCTCAATCCAACATAGATTTTCTACACCCTACTATCCTCAAGGAAATGGGCAGGCAAAGGCATCCAATAAAACAATCCTGAAAATATTGAAAAAGATTGTCAATGATTTCGGTCGTGGTTAGAATTTGCAGTTAAATCCAACCTTATGGGCTTATAGAACTAGCATCTGCATACCTACTTGTGCCACACCTTTTTCATTGGTCTACAAATTATAAGCAGTGTTACTTATCGAAGTTGAAATCCCCTCATTGTGAATCTCACTAAAAGGCATGGTAAGTAATAAAGAATACAAGGTATCCATATTTAATGAATTAGAGCTCCTAGATGAAAGGCATTTGAGCGTGTTAAACCATCTGTAGGTTTATTAGAATCAGCTCAAACGAAGCTATGAAAAGAGAATCAAAGATATAGACTTTTAATTTGGTGACTTGGTCCTCAAGGATAATCAGAAGATACAATTGAATCAAGATGGCAAGGGTAAATTTGAACCTAATTGGTTAGGCCCATTCATCATAACAGTAAGTTATGGATCTGGGTAATATCAGTTGGCTACTCTCGAAGGAGAACCTCTAGCCGAACTGCTGAACAACAACCACCTCAAAAATTTCTATACATGAAACATATCAAAATACCCCAGGCCAAAGGGTAAAAATCCAAAAAAAAGAAAGAAGAGATGAAAAATACAAAAAAATCAAAATAAAAAAGCAATAAAAATAGTAAAGAGAAATAAAACATTCTTTGAGTGAAAACCACTTTGTGGCGCTCCTAGAATAGGTATCATAGAGAAAACTTGGTAAACAAGCACTATGCATGAATAAAACATACATTATTATCTATCAACGATTTTTCATAGCATCCACCCATCCATTTCATGAAATCATGTGTCCAATCATGACTTGTCATTGATTAGGGTAAGTCATTTTATTGGGGGTAACTTCTCGAAGCTAGTCGCGATTTAGATGTGGTAAAATTCAATCAAGGTCATAAAACAACTAAAAGTAAAAAACACTATAAAACAACAAAAATAAAAAAACATGTAGAAAATTTCAAAACAAAACAACATCGTTGGGTTATTCCTTCACTCAAACAACCTAAGATATCAACATTTGCTTGAACCTCATAGCTAGTTCAAGTAGATTTCCCACAACATATCCTCTAGACCGGAAGTGGAATATCAATCCAGGTTAACAATGTTGTTTATCCAAAAATAGTTTTATGTGTTGAGTCAAACGGTTGAACTACGTGGTCTCTGCATGTACAATGTAGGAAAGGCTTATTAGCCCCTAAAACCCTAGGTCAATCCCCTTAGGTTTCCAACATGATTTATTTCACTTAGTTAAAAAATACAAAATCCAAACAAATTCAAAATATAAAATCCCAAAAACATTCACAAAATAGAAAAGGTCAAACCAAGTGAACTACGAGCCTCTGCATGGACAATGTAGGCAAGGATTATCTTTGATGAGCCCCCAAAGCCCTAGGTTAGTCCCATGAAAAAAAAAAAAAAACAACATCATAAAAACTTAGAAAAAAACAAAAGGCCTGTCCCGTCATTAACGTCCACAATAAACATTTCAACCATAATAAACAAACTGTCCCAATCACCTTTTGATAAAAAAAGAAAGAAAGAAAGAAAACATCAACAACTAGAACTTTCAAGCAATAAAAATCACATAAGAGTTGAATATAAACAAACAAAAACAATGACAAAGTATCAACTACCTATCTTTTTAAACAAGTCCTAGCAACATCTTGAGATATGCTTTAACGGATCTGTTCCTACGATAGACATGATCAACAATGGATAATAGCCCCACCCTAAACAAATATGACAAGTGATACTGCAACTTTTTTTTATCTTTTTGTGGTCTTACTTATTTGATTTATTTACTGACTCATTCCAAAGATCTCTCAAGGATGTCCATAAGGATTTAGAGAAGAAGGAATGGGGGCAATTGAGCGTCATTTTGATTTGTTGTTTGTAAGATATGTTTGTAATATTACCATGGTGAATACTTTCTTTATTGAGTATGGAAGTTGTCTTAAAATAGTTTGTGAAGCAGTTACATGTTAGGTGTTTTATACCTCTCTATGTGATTTGTTTGAAACATTTTTCAAGCAATCCCCCCTATAATTTAAACAAAGTTTTCATATGTCTGGTATGAACAAAAATACTCTTTTTTTGTAGAGTCAAAGTCCACACAATGGATAAAAATTCACCTTGGTAATTCATACCTTGGTACATCGTATCTATTTTGCTACATCAAAAAGGATTGTTCAAACAATGAAGCATCTAAAGTGAAGCAAAGTCACATCATCAATTCTATCCATCATCATATTTCTACTAACTAGCAAACATCATCATATTTATTCTAATTAACATCATTTTTTCTATCTATCATCATAATTTTATTGGCAACACAAGGGTAGACAAATGAGAGGGGGGTGAATCAATTGTTATAGAATTTCAAACTTATTAAACTTCTTAACCTTTAATCTCATATTTGATTATTAACAATGAGAGAATGAATCAACAACGCATTAGAAACACACATAGCACCAAGATTTTTTGTGTGGAAACCTTGTTAGGGGAAAAACCACGATGGAGGTTAATCCACAAGTTATACCCTATTAGAAGTATAATAAAAATGAATAAGGAATGTAAATGCATTTAGGCACACTGCTTAGAGCTCATTGCTCAAAGGAAGACTCACTATCTTACATATAACTTTCAGATTAAATCCATCTGAAGAACTTGAACTAAGAAAGTAGCATCTGCTAATGCCTGAGTATAGTTCCGGTTAAGCACATGAACACTTCTTCACACTTTGCTCTGCTTTCAAATGATCTGAATCCTATTCACACATAACACACACACTTTTCATCTCTTTTAATTTTTACATACTCTTCCACACTTTTCCACACTTGACAAATGAAGAAACAATCACTTATATATATCTGCAACAAGAAATTACATTGCTTCATGTTAGCTTCAATGAAATAATAGAATGAATGCAAACTGGCGGCCCAAAACAATAAAGATTATTAATGCACATCAACCAAGGTTGACCACAACATAGTAGAGACCTGAAAAATGTCCTCGAACACAAAACACCTTCAATTAATCTTCCTCGAAGATCCACAAGACACTTCATTCACCCTATGGGCCATGGACATGAAAAACATGAACACGCAAGAGAAAATATTGGATCATGATCATAATGATCAATGTAGACATGTAAAACAAATATAACATGATCTAGAAACATCCACAAAAACTTCAAGAACATACACAACAACTTAGATTACCAAATACACAATATCTTCTTCCATGAACACCATTTTCAATACCAAAATAACTGTCTGAACACAGAAACCCATAACTTGCTCAAATCTTCATGTGTACCTCTAAAACTTACGGAGTAGAAACTTCATACATAGGCAAACAAACCCTTTAATACACAACTTCTCACCATCAACATACTGAACTTTCCAACACACTGATCTTCACTGCTTCACAGTCAACCTATAACATATTTTATTACAATTTTCTCAATATCCTTGACATATACAGTCTTAAAGACATTAATGCTAATAGTGTTGACATCAATGACAACCACATATCAGCAATACAACCACAACATCCAAAAATCTCCCCCTTTTGTATTGATGGCAACACATGATGTGAAAAATACCATCGACACAACTAACTTTTCTCCAACAATCTCTCCCTTAGATATTGCTCTTCTCTCCCTTACTGACTGTTCTTCCCCCCCCTTTTCTTTTTAGCTCTTCCAGAGTTTTTCACATTACTCTTCTCCCCCTTTGACATTAGTGGCAAAGGTACACAAGCTCTGAACCACATATCTAAATCATCTGACTACTCCCCCTGAGTAGAAGCCACCACAACATCAATCTGGATCAAGATATGACTATGAATGCATGGACTGATGCAAAGACTATGCATCTTAGTTCTGATTAGGAGGGGTAATCACCCCTAGCTTCCCTCTAAGATATTCAAAAGTATCCTTAGGCAACAACTTAGTAAAGATGTTTTCAATTTGTTCCTTAGTAGGCACATACTCCAGTCTGACTTCCTTATCACTCACTTTATCTCTTAAAAAGTGGTACTTGATAGATATATGCTTGGTCTTTGAATGCAACACCAGATTCTTAGAAATTTTTATAGCACTTGAATTATCATAGAATATGGCAATAGGTTCATCATACACAACTCTGATATCTTTCATCATTTGCTTCATCCACAATACTTGAGTACAATTGTTAGTAGCAACAATGTATTCTACCTCTGCAGTAGACAAAGAAACGACATTCTTCTTTTTACTTAACCATGAAATCAACTTCTTCCCCAAGAAAAATGTGCCACCACTAGTACTTTTCCTATCATTCACATCTCCTTCCCAATCAACATCAGTAAAGGAACTCAAAGTAAGATCATCATCTTTAGGATACCATAGATCAAAATCAATTGATCCCTTCAAGTATCTAAAAATTCTCTTCACAACAGTCACATGATATTCCTTAGGATTGACTTGAAATCTAGCAACAATGCATACAACATTCATGATGTCTGGTCTAGTTTGAGTCAAATAAAGCAATCCACCAATTATTGATTTGTATCTAGTCTAATTTTCATTCGGAGAATCATCATCTTGTGTCAACTTATATCTGGTCACCATGGGTGTACCATCTGTCTTTGAATCTTCCATACCAAATTTCTTTAGCAATTCCTTCACATACTTGGACTGAGATATAAATATTCCTTTATTTAACTGAGTAATTTGCAATCCCCCAAAAAAATTCAGTTCTCTAATCATTGACATCTCAAACTCATTTTGCATCTCATTAGAAAACTTCATGCACAAACCATCATCTCCTCCAGAAATGATATCATCAACAAAGACTTCCACAAACAAATCTTTATCATCATCAATTTTGAAATACAAATTACTATCACCAGTACCTTTGTTAAATCCAAGCTTCAACAAATACTTATCCAATCTGGCATACCAAGATCTAGGGGCTTGCTTGAGTCCATACAATGATTTCTTCAACCAACAAACCATATCTCCCTGATTAGTCAATTGAAATATATCAGATTGCTCAATATACACCTCTTCTTCTAGTTCACCATTTAGAAATGCTGACTTGACATCCATCTGATAAACTTTCTAGTTTTTGTAAGCATCATAAGCAAGAAACAGTCTCATAGCTTCAATTCTGGCAATAGGAGCAAAATTTTCTTCAAAGTCAATTCCTTCCATCTGAGAGTATCCTTTAAATACTAGTCTTTCTTTGTTTCTAATAACTTCACCTTGTTCATTCAATTTGTTTCTAAAGACCCATTTGGTTCCAATTACATTTTTGTCTTTAGGTCTAGGAACAAGAATCCATGCATTATTCTTCTCAATTTGTTGTAGTTATTCTTTCATTTCTTCCACCCTATGTTCATCTTTGCATGCTTCATTGACATTACTTGGCTCAGTCTTTGAAAAAAAACAATAGTCTTCTGCAATTCTTCTCCTAGTCCGGACACCTTTGTTCTTATCTCCTATAATTTGATTTTTTGAATGATTTAATCTCACATACCTTGGAGTCTTAGAGTGTTCTTGAATTTCAAGCTCTTCTAATCTCTCTTCTATGATCTCACTAGTCTCTCATTCTTCTTGATCTTATTGATTCACCAAAATGATCTGAACTTGATTTGAGGTCTGAATTTTGTTTGTACTATCATTCTGATCATCAGAATCATATCCACATGTTCTAGAGGGTTTAGAAATGTCTTCATCAACCCTAACATTTGCACTTTCAACCATTTTATTCAATATCTTATTGTAGCACCGGTAGGCCTTTCTCTTAGTAGAGTAACCAAGAAAGATTCCTTCATCACTTCTAGCATCAAACTTCCCTATATATTCATCTCTTCTAATATAGCACTTTCTTCCAAAGATTTTGAAATATTTAACAATAGGTTTATGACCAAACCATAGCTCAAAAGGAATCTTACCAATATTAGCTTTGATTTGTACCCGATTGAGGATATAAAATTCAATACTCACAACTTCTCTCCAATAGACATAAGGGACATTTCCTTCCAACATCATGGTTCTAGCAGAATCTAGAACTATCCTATTCTTCCTTTCCACAACTCCATTTTGTTGAGGGGTCCGCGGTGTAGATAATTGTCTCTTTATCCCATGTTCTTCACAAAAATAATCAAACTCACCGGAAGTGAATTCACCACCTCTATCTAATCTCAGACACTTAATCTTCAAACCTGTCTCTCTCTCAACCATAACCTTAAAGATCTTGAACTTTTCTAGAGCTTCAAATTTATCCAAAAATTCATTTGAACAATGTTGTCTACTCCGAAATGAAATTCTAGTTTGTTTTCCCAACTGGCATTCCTTGCATATGACATTAGTAGGCTTCACCAACTTGGGTAGATCTCTCACAACCCATGAGGAACTTATTTTGATAATACTGCCAAATTTTACATGACACATTCTTCTATGCCACAACCAACTCTCATCAACTTGAGCAATCATACAACTTTTACTAGCATCATTCAGATGAAAGATGTCAACTTTTGTTTTCGTACTAGAAGCAATCACATTTCTGGAACTTCCAAGTATGCAACACTTTCCATCTTTGAATTGAAGATTGTATCCCTTATCAACCATCTATCCAACGCTCAAAATATTATGCTTCAAACCTTCAACAAATAGAACATCATCAGTATTATGCTTACCATCAAAATAAATACATACTCTGCCATAGATTATACCACCATTGTTATCAGCAAATCTCACAACACCACCATCATACTTTTCCAGGCTTATAAATTTTATTTTATCACCTGTCATGTGATTTGAACATCCATTATCAATTACCCATTCATATTTTTCTTCAACTCGAGCAGCTAGGGCTTTCTCCACTTTTATACAACTAGCAGATTCAGTAGACACGGGATTATTTTCCTTGATAGAAATAAACACAAACTCATCTTCACTTGCATTCCCTTTGTTAGATTCATCATCTGTCACACCTTTATCAACAACATAATAACACTTCTTTTGAAATTTAGGCTTGTAAGGTCTATGCTTAGGAACTCTTTCTGGACACCTTGAAGAAAAATGACCTATCTTACTACAAGAAAAACATTTTATATGAAATTGTACTTTGTACTTACCTTCTCCTCTAGATTCCCTTTTGAAAATAAGTGTTTCAAGTTCATTCAATTCTCTTTCTTCTTCTTCAATCTGTCTCATTTATTCCTCATACCTGAATACCTTTCTAGAGGAAATTTCACCCAGATCATATCTATGTTTGTCTCTCCTAGAAGTAGTAGCTTTAAATGCAGATTATGTCATAGGAAGGGCATCACCAAATTCACTCAACTCAAAAGTAGTAAGTTTACGAACCAACATATCTCTAGTTACATTTACCACAGTCTAGAGCTCTGCAATAGCTATAGCTTTAACTTTGTATGCAGTAGGTACGTATCTAAGTACTTTAGCAACAATCTCTAATTCATCTAACTATCCACCATTCAGACTTTGTAGCTCTACAATCTTTACATTTGCATCTCCTTCATACAAGGTTTCTAACTTTTTCTAGATCTCATAAGCAGTCCTCAGCTCCATAACATTTGTCATCTCAGAATTAGTCAAAGCACTCAACAATGCTTCCTTAGCTCTGATATTATATTCAACATCCCTAATCTCAGTAGTAGTAGTAGTAGGACCATTCTGAGGAATAACATACCTATTACTTGTAATGTTCCAGTAGGATTCACCAATGCACTTCAAATGACACTCCATTCTAGACTTCCACAGAGTGTAGTTTGTTCCATCAAATCTCAGACTATACTTCTTGTATGTCACCATCTCAAATCACCTCAAGCTGTTAAAATTCTTCCAAGGAACCTGCTCTGATACCACTTGTTGGCAATACAAGGTAGACAACTGAGAGGGGGGTGAATAAATTGTTACATAATTTCAAACTTATTAAACTTATTAACCTTTAATCTCATATCTAATTATTAACAGTGAGAGCATGAATCAACAACACATCAAAAACACACATAACACCAATATTTTTGTGTGAAAACCCTGTTAGGGGAAAAACCACGGTGGAGGTTAATCCACAATTTATACCCTATTAGAAGTATAATAAAAATTAATAAGGAATGCACATGCATTCAGGCACACTTTCTAGAGCTCATTGCTCAAAGGAAGACTCGTTGTCTTATATAAAACTTTCAAATCAAATCCCTCTGAAGAACTTGAACTGAGAAAGTAGCATTTTCTAATGCTTGAGTACAATTCTGGTTAAGCACATGAACACTTCTTCACACTTCTTTGTTGGCAAGAGACACTTCTACTATCATTTGTTGTTGTCATTGATGGCAACCCTAATCAATGATCAGATACACATATCATCATTCGATCATACCAACAGATAGATTAAAGATTGTCAAGGAAGAATAGGGCATCCGATAATTCAATGTTCATCGATCTGTATGAAGATTTTCTATTATTGTTTTATGTTGCGCATCTTAGGAATTTTTTTTATCTCTATTACTATTGAAGAGCAGTGGCTTGTATCGATCCATGTGCAAGTTGAAAGATTTGGTTGGCTAATTCTCTATTTTATCAGTACTGGAGCCGACTTCATAAATGTATCATGTCACGGATGTATGAGAAGTAATTAGTTAAGTATTTTTGTGTTCGTACATCTTTGTTTGGGTCCTAGCCAAGTTGTGGCCGACTGTTGTGGATATGCATTACATATTATTCATGATTTGAGCTGACAGATATAAATATTCTCTTTGTTCTATTGAAGCTGACATAGTATAATTGAATTCTAAGTTACAAATATATATATATATATATATAATATTGTTTGTATCATTTTGGATGAAGTATGAAGTGTGTGGTAATGCGAATTATGAATTAGAGTAGAGAAGAAGAGTGATAATGCATAGTTTCACTTGCGCATAAAGAATCTATGTTGCGAGTGTGAGCAGAACAAAGCAAAAGTGCATAATTAGTCTGTAGGATAGAAGATTGAATATTGTGCCTAACCAGAACTGTAATCAGGCATATGTAGATGTTATTTTTCTTAGTTCAAAATCTCAAATGGTTTTAATTTGATTCTCTTTGTAAGGAAATGAGCCTTCCCTTTGAGCAACAAGCTCTAGGCAGTGTGCCTACATGCAATTGCATTCCCCATATTGAAAAGTTCATTTGAGTATACTCATATCATAATTGTGGATTGGTCACCCATCGTGGTTTTTCCCCTAACAGGGTTTCCATGTAAAAATCCTTGTGTTATGGTGTTGTGTTTATTTGCTTCATTTTTATGCACTATGATTGAATGTTGTTAATAATTTGAAGATAAATGTTAATAAAGTTAATTTTTGCACAACACTGATTCACCCCCCCCTCTTAGTGTAGCTTGTTTCCAACATTCTTCACTCTTCTTCACACTCTGCTTTTCTTTCAAATGATCTAAACCCTATTCGCACATAGCACACACACTTTTCATCTCTTTGCCTTTTCACACACTTGCACACACTTGCACACACTTCAAAAATGAAGAAACAATCACTTATATATATCCACAACAAGAAATTACATCGCTTCATGTCGGCTTCAACAAAATAATAGAATGAATGCAAACTATTGGCCCAAAACAATAAAAATTATTAATGTGCATCAACCAAGGTCAGCCACAACATAGTAGAGACCTAAAATAATGTCCTCGAACACAAAACACCTTCAATTAATCTTCCTCAAAGATCCAAAACACGCTTCATTCACCCTGTGAGCCATGAGCATGAAAAAATTGAACACGCAAGAGAAAACATCAGATCACGAGCACAATGATCAATGCAAATGTGCAAAACAGATAGAACATGATCTAGAAACATCCACAAAACACTTCAGGAACATACACAACAACTTAGATTACCAGATACACAGTATCTTCTTCCATGAACATGATTTTTAGTACCAGAATAACTGTCAGAACACAGAAACCCATAACTTGCTCAAATATTCATGCGCACCTCTAAAACTTATGAAGTAGAAAATTCATACATAGGTAAACAAACCCTTTAATACACAACTTCTCACCATCAACATACTAAACTATCCAACACACTGATCTTCACTGCTTCATAGTCAACCTGTAACATATTTTTTTACAATTTTCTCAATATCCTCGACATATACAGTCTTAAAGACATTAATGCTAATAGTGTTGACATAAATGACAACCACATATCAGCAATACAACCGCATCATCCAATAAATTATTTTAAATTAACAATCATCCTACATAACACATCATCAGTACCATATCCATTCTATATCCACAAATGTTATCAAAACATATCATGATGATAATAAACCAATTAAAAAAATTATGTATCATGTATGAGACATTCATCTATCAACATCCATCGCATCATAAAAAGAGACAAAGTATGATTCCTACATCTACATCATATCCATACATTAGGAAAAAACAAAAACACATATAAACATACATCATCATATATCGCCATCACATAAACATACAATGAGGCTGAAATGAAGAAGGTATATATCATATATATATCATCATCATCAAAAAAGAATATGTCATAAGTATATCCACAATGACACAAGTGTGATAGGAAAGTACAAAAATAACAACATATATACGAGGTATCGTCTGGACCAATGAATATGTATAGCACACATGTCTACAAAATGCCTCTGCACCATGAAACAACATGAAGATCAGGTATCAAAAATGGTAAAAAATCCAACAGGATGGATATAACACTACTAAAAACCAAAATGATCCAGTTGTCTCATAGAATGATTACCTACACTAGCACCAATATCGCCACTGCCATCGCTAACAACACTAGGTTCTCCAAACTATGGACACCGAAAGGCCCTAGGAATGGTAGCATCATATAAATTTTGATAATAGGTAGATTCTTGTAGATACCTATCTTGCTTTACTCACATACCATCACACTCTGTTTGAAGAGTATCTCTCTCTGCTATTAGTAATAGTACTTGAGCCTCTATAGCATTTTGTCTACCAATATCAGTCTCCCGATCGGCCCAAAGAGAATCTCTCTCTACTATCAATAATACTACCTGAGCCTTTGCCACATGTGGTCTACCGATTACACTATCTTGGTCAACCCTCATAGTATCTCGTTGAAGCCTTAGAGTGTCTACCAAAGCCTCTATGGCTTGTCACCGTGCAACCTCTACATCTTTTTCCAAATTCATTTGAGATAGCAACAAATCAACATATCTAGCTGGTGGAGGAGGATCTGGAACCTGTCTCTGACCTTGTGCATGAGGCACCCGCTCATCCTGAATATGCTCTACCTCATCACGTCAAGCTCAACCCAGCTGCTCTGTAAGAACCTCAACATGTTATCGCTCACCATGACAACCTGTGATACCAACTTTATCCACAATAGGACCACCTCTAGGATAAGTAAGCCTCAAAGGCCTATGTCATGTCCACCACTCCTAATAATCACGAGTAGTACCTAGATCTACCACTCCAACTGACCAACCCCAACCAACTGGGAAAAGTACTGCAAACTTGATAGTTCCAGTGTCTACATCAACCTGGATACCCCATAAATGGACCTCCCAACAAGTTCAACCAAACCAAGCCTCATAGGCATCAAGAATCTACCCCTATCTCTCACCAAACTGATGACAGACTCGATCAAGTAGATAACGCTCTATCACAGATGATGAATGACCAAGCAACCAACGGGTCTATTGACAGTACACAAGTTGATTTGAATCCTCTGACCAAACCTCACAGCTCATGCAAGGTCTCCATACAAAACCAGACATCTCATCAAACACACAATGCCACTAATGTAGATCCCCAGGAAAAGTGTAGTTCATAAAATCCTCATAATGATAACAGTATGGATCACTCGAAGAATGATCCTGAATCTCATCAAGATGAGTCAATGCAATATGCTCCCACACCCAAACAAGTAAGAGGGATACACATGTAGACAATGACCTCCCACCTTGATACACCACCTTGTGCATATCTCGGTAAAGGTGGGAAAGAAAATAGGCACCCCAGGTATATCTCGTACCATGCTCAAGCATACTCTCAATACATACACACCAGCCCACTGCAAACTATCGACCTCATCTATCAGGAACAACTAATCTTGATATCAAGATGCAAAGGACAAGAACGATAGGGTTTGCGCTATCTACAAAATTAGATAAATCAATCTCTACATCATGAACATCCACATATGTTGCACCTAACAATCACTACATAACAAGCTCGTCATGAATAGGAAATGAAGAATCCTCCACACATCCTCCAGAGTAATGGTTGCCTCCCCTATAGGCAAATGAAAAGAGGATGTCTCAGAGTGTCACCTCTCCATGAGAGCAGTCAACATTTTTGTATGGGTCCTGATAGGAGGCATGTAACAAATATGATAAAAACCCACTGCATCAAGAAATTCCCACTCCAATACACTGAATTGGGCAATCGGATCAAACAAGTGACGAGGACGTCTCTCTCTCGTCATGAGCAGTTAGAGATTTGCTTGCAAGCAACATAAACCAAGACGTTAGGGTTTCACTCTAAAAAAGTGAAGAAACATAAAACGAAACATGCTAGATGATAAACGACATGTATGACGCTAAACGAACACAAGATAGGGTTTACAACATACACATGATAAAAAAATGATGCTTAACAGAAAATGAACATAAGCTAGGGTTTCACTCTAAACAAGCAAAGAAACATAAAATGACACATGCTAGATGACAAACGACATGTATGATGCTAAATAGACACAAGCTAGGGTTTACAAAATATGCATGGTAACAAAACAATGCTTAACAAAAAATGAACATAAGCTAGGGTTCCACTATAAACAAGCAAAGCAACATAAAACAACACATGCTAGGTAACAAACAATAGTTGAGATGGTAAACAAACACAAGCCAAGGTTTTAGAACACAAATATGATGAAGAACGATATTCATGATGGTAAACAGACACATGCTAGGGTTTAGAACAAAGCTAAGAGAAAAATGATAGATAGAGAGTCAATTACCAGGTTCTGGGACAAATGCTCAATAGAAGACATACAAAAGCGCCATTTCAAGACAAAAGCATAGTTTTAGGACAATTGCACAAAAACTTGGGTGTAGTTTTCAGACAATTGCACAGTTTCTGAACAATTGCTCAAAACAAATACGCCAGTTTTGAGAAAATGCGTAGTTTTTGGACAGAAACACCAAAAACACCTAAAAAATGTGCCAAAACTGAGATAAATGCACCAAAACCTCAAAACCAATTCATTTTTCTGACAAAACTTCACACACACAAAACAAGAATGAAAACATGAAAAAAGCAAAAGGTGAAAAGGTACATACCGAGGCACTAATGTTTGAAGGTCGTCTATACTCTTGAACGAGCTCAAAATGATGTGGGGCAACCTCGAATCTCAACATTCTCCCTCAAAAACTGACAAAATGTGGAATCCAGAGACAATAATTAACAAAAGGAACCAAGCACAAATGATCCATTTTGAAGACAAATTGTCTATATAACACCTCAAGGAAACCCTAATTACACTCAGGAAATCTTCCTACTTACAAATTAGAAGCTCGAAAATGAGAAACGATGCACATTAACATAGAATATTTCAATCGAAAACATCGAAATGACAATTCAATAGTGTCAAGACCCTGACCTCAAAGCTTGAAATTTTTGGTCAACCTCTCGAGGGGGCAGCACAAAATTCTACCATTATTCCACTGAACACTGGGGCATAATTTTTTTTCAAAAAACTTAATCTTAAAAACAAAATATTTGAAACAAAGAAACCAATACTTTGTATCAAAGAGGGGAAAAATGTAGACATGTAAAAATGACTTGACACCTTTCACACAACCTCGAACAACATCAAACAACATTGAACGACATCAAACATAACTGAATGGTATCAAACAACACTGAACAACATCGAACAACCTCAAACAACGTCAAACAATATGGAACATCATCTCTGATCATCTCAGAATGACTCAAAATCATCCCGTAACATCTCAGAATGACTCAGAATCATCCCGTAACACTTTAGAATGACTCAAAATCATCCCGTAATACTTCAGAATTACTCAGAATCATCCTGTAACATCTCGAAATGACTCGAAATCATCTTGTAACATCTCAGAATGACTTAGAATCATCCCATAACATTTCAAAATGACTCAAAATCATCCTGTAACACTTCAAAATGACTCAGAATCATCCCATAACATCTTAGAATCACTTAGAATCATCTCGTAACACTTCGGAATGACTCGAAATCATCGTATAACACTTCAAGAATGACTCAAAATCATCTCATAACACCTCAAAATGATTCAAAATCATCTCGTAACACTTTAGAATGACTTGAAATCATCTCGTAACACTTTGAAATGACTCAGAATCATCCCATAACAACTCATAACAACTTGGAATCATCTCAGAATCATCTCGTAATGTCTCAGATCATTTTGCATCATCTCAGAATCATCCTAAAACATCTCAAAATTATCTTGTAATGTCTTAGATCATCTCGAAATCATACCGCAATGTTCCCGCATGACACCACATCACATCACATCAAAATGACATCAAAAACCCCAATTCCTGTATGAATTGAATAATACAACATTATTTAATTAATTCACTTTTTCATCATTTCAGAAAAATTTAATAAATTTCATTTATTTAATAAAGTCCCAAAAACCCTAATTCCTCTATTAATTAAATAAAACAACATTATTTGATTAATTCACGTTTCATCATTTTGACCAATTAAATAAATCTTATTTATTTAATAAAGTCCCAATCCCACTATATTTCATCCTGATTAATTAAATAACACTAATTATTTAATTACATCGCTAAATCATCTTATTCCCCTAAGTGGATTAAATTATTAAATAATAACTTAATTACAACACTTTCCCTCCAAAATTTGAATAATTAAATCAAACTATTCAAATCAATTATCAATAATCAAATCAAAACTAATGCAACTTTGTTTGCAAAATTCAAACTTGATTTTCACATTCAAACTCCAAAAAGGAATTAATTAATTAAATCAATTAATTCATATTCCTCATCCACTTTTTGATTGAGCAAATTACGATTGCTGACTAAACAATCTAATTTGCTAACTAATCAATCTATTTTGTTAACTAAAACATCAGATTCCTAACTAAGCCATCACAAACTTGACTGATCAATCTATTCTATTAACTGATCAATCATATCCCTGACTGACCAATCTATTTCCCAAACACACAAATTGTGCAATCCACTTTGCACAATTCTCTCATGTCTAAATCCTCTCAACACACTCTGACTATTGATCTAGATATTCTTCAAAACAATCTTGATCATCCATTTCAAATCTCATTTTCTATATAACAAACATCTCTCCTCACAAAAAAGGATCAAAGAATTAGCATACATTGAGAAAAGAAGTGTTGTCAAGATCATCCTTGAGAGAGCTTCATCCATTGTCTTCGATCAACCAAATACAACAAGCATTCATCCACACTTTTCACATGAACTTTGGAGGCTTCCTTGTGATAAGAGCAATCCAACATCAAGCGAATACACTCCTCTATGAGATTGTAAAGTCTATCATTTGTATTCATTTCATTTGGTAATTAGTAGGTTCCTCATCATTCTTACAATATAATAGTTTCAATTTTGTATGTGTAGGAGTTTTTAGATTTTAGATTTAAGCTTTTTGGCTGTAGATTAGATTTCTTCATCAAATTGCTTTCATGTCCCCCTTGGATCATTAATCTAACATCCTTCTTCCCCCTCACACAACCAATCATCAAAATCAATGGTCAAATCATTCATCTTATTTCTTCTATCTTCTCTCCACACTAACTTGGTATCATGACAGCCAACAAAAACATCATCAATGCATCCATCCTGCATCCACAAATCATTAGCATGCATACATCTTGCATTATCACAACATCTCATAATTAAAGAAAAACATAATCTATTAGTATCATCATTATCATCTAATTTGTTTTGAATAATATAGATTTATTCTAGGTGTCTTAAATCCTTGCATTATCATAAGCATGAGTACGAACATCTACATTAACATACATATCATGAACATATAGATATCCATACATCCATATACATACATCATGACATCATAAATTGCATAGAAAATTATACGTAAAAGAAATGCATCCATATAATTTACATAAACATAACATCTGCATATCAGAACATCCATCCCATAACATGTTGTTGGTGCCAATCACCTAGCACCTGGACCCTCTCTTGATTTTGATTTCGACCTCTACCTCGGCCACCATCCTTGCCTCTGTCTCGTTTGCCATCTCTACCTCTACCTTTGCCTCTACTTGGGTATCCATCCACTGAATCTTTCAAGTGTGTCAGTGGCCTAAACCATGCATCATAGGCTAGAGTGGTGCCTACATCTAGGACACCCTGATCATATGCCCACAATTATGGGACAAGTTCTTGAAACTCATTGATCACCACAATGGGATCAATGGCGGCTCCCCCCTAAGTCTCTCTTTGTGACCTAGCAAACATAGCAATGTAATCTCATGCTAGTACATCTCGTGTCTCCCCAAACTATCGAGCGATGTGGTATGGAAGGTACAACTCAATGATGGTGAACTCTCGACCCTGTATGTATCGAGTATTTTGTGCAAATTCCAACTGTTGTTGGTCATCATACCACCATGGATGCTATAGCCACGACCTTCATCTGAACACTGCCATGCCATCAATGAAATGACACCAATATGCCAAACCTATGGGGCTCGTGTGTTGAAAAGTCATTGACACCCTGTATCGAAAGACAACGTGCTCATCCTCATGAATATCGATGAGAACAACCAAAGGCCTCAACACTGCAATGTGCTTGTATGCTCATATGTGCAACAAGGTCACTCCTGCTCTGATACTCCTACCCTCTTAATAGATGACCTCATGCATATCATGGTTAAAAGAGGCAAGGAGAACTATACCCCAAGCATACATGATTTCTCTCTTTATTATACCCTCCCATGCTAACCCCCATCCGAGACTAAAACCTCTGCCCCGTCGATCTGGGGAAACGACGCCACAAATCAAGGCTGCAACTAATTATTTGAATGTGTTGACCTGACCTCGGTAGAAATCAAGATCAATTTGGGAGTTGACAAGAATAACCTATCGTCTGTGAAGAAACAAAAGACATACATATCTCCCAACATCTGGGTCATAAATGATAGGCTCACAATGGATAGGCAATCACAGAATATGCCACACATCCTCAAGTGTGATGGTTGCCTCCCCCATGGGAAATTGAAAACAAGAGGGTTTGTTGTGCCACCTCTCAACCAACACTATCATCATGGTAAGATGGGTCCTAACCTCGAGCAGGAAAGTGACAAAGCCTAACCCTAGCCTCCCCAATCACTCCACTTCCAAATCATCAAAGTCTCTAGCTATAGAAAAAATGTTATATCTATGCTATCGAGACATCAACAGTGGAGGATCCTCCTGCACACATCGCACACAGTGTCAATTTATCGAAAAAGTCAAAAAATTGATCAAACTTTAAGACTTTGCACCCAATTCATGAATCGTGTCACTAAAATCAATAGCATCATTGATTTTTTAGTGCATCGCTATATCAATTTTAGGAATGTGTCACCAATTTGGCAATGTGTATCGCTACGCTCAATAGAGAATCAGTATTGACATGCGTCACAATATTAAAATATTGGGGTGTGTCGCCCACCATATCTCAACATCGTTGAACTTGAAAAACCCATGCATCATTACATTACCTTGACAACACCATAATCAGTTGCATTGCTAAATCAAAAAATTGGGGGTTGTGGTGCTGGACATAGCATGTGTCACTAAAAAATCAATAGTGACACTTTTGACACTTCAAAAGTGTTGTTATATAGCGATGCACCTATCGACCTAACTTTGACTCCCTATTAAATGCACCTGAAAGAAAAAACCAAGAGAAGTTTTGAGTCACATACCCGGGGTCCTGTGTCTGCATGCCGCTAATACTCTTGAACTTGATCCGCAAGATGAATAGGGAGCGCACGGTGAGCCATTTCGATGGGATGTTAGAGCTCAAGATGCAAAAATATTTAAGGTGTGAATGCACAAATGAATTGAAAGTGACCCTTTCCTCACCTATTTAAGCCTAAAATTTAGGGTTTTTAACCTTAATCTCAGCAAAAAGCTAGGGTTTTTCACCATTTTCAAAAATCTTGCCAAACTAAAGCTTATTTTACATCATTTTTTTGCATCTTGGAGTCTTTTCGGACCCCTAAGACAACATTTTTAACCTTTGTCAAGAAATCAACCCAAAATTTAAGATTTCTGCCTGATTTCTCGAGGGGGTAGGGAACCAGCTTATTCCTTCCGTTGAGGCGATAGTGGGGCAACTAAAAATTAAAAAATAAATAAATAATTTGGGTAGCAATTTTAATCCAAAAAAGCGTTATTCTTTGAACCAACATAATAGGTACCTCGCTTCAAAGAGGGACAAAATGTAGACACTTAAAAATGTCCTAAATGATATCATGCACTCAAATTAGGTATACTGACATTATTTCATCCTAAAACCCTCCTCTTTTTGTTTAATTGATTAAAGTATCCTCGCTATTTAATTAATTGCATCATTTTCATCTATTAACATAATTAATTTAATCAGGTTAATTCACACCCTTTCAAGCTAACATTTTGTCTTATTAAATTAAATACATCAAAACATTGAATTTAACATCCCTAAGTCCTCTTATTTAATTAAATAACCCTAGGTTATTTAATTAAATATCATATCACTTTCCCATTTTCATTAAATCATTTTATTTAATGAATATGGTCTAAATCCCCTAATTTGCATAGTTGAAACTTTATTTAATTATCAAATTACTAATAAATCTAATTCCCCCCACTTGCAAGGGAATATTCCACCTTTGCACATTCCTCCAAAAGGGAATATTCCCATGGAATATTCCTTCCCCTTTTGCACATTAAAATTTTGTTTTAATTTACTAAATATCTAATTTTCCTCACCCATGAGGATATTCTAAAGAATATTCTTCCTTTTAACAAACTTATAAGACTTCATGTGCAAGTTAACTTACTTAACTTCTTGGGAAAGTTAAGAGTGTGTTTGTTTGAAAGAATATGGACCCTTAATTCTTTCCTTGATCCATGTGATCATTGGTTCTTATCCATTGATGAGAATCCATGATCCATGTTTCACCTCTCCTCCATCATTGACCATTGATTAACCTTTTTTATCTCAACCCTCCATTTCTCATTTGCTCTCCTATAAATAGGTCACTATTTGGAGACAAATGGATCCATTTTTTAACATCAAACTTATGTTGTTAAATCCCTTGCATTTGCGCTTACCTTTTTTCATCATTTTAGCTTGATTACTTGCATTAATTAGCTTAGCTTCCATTAATGGTCTCCATGGTAATATAGATGCATTCATTTAGCTTATTTGGTAATTATGATTTCGATCTCTTTTAGCTTAGAATCCATTTAGATTAGCTTTACACTCACACATCTTGATCATTTTAGCATAAATCATGTTAAAATAGCTTGCATCATGTTCATTTAGCTTTAAATAATGTTTCATCACACATCTCACAATGGTTTCATCAGTTTTCTTTAAAAAAATTAATTGAAACAAGCTCATTATCCAAGGGATTGGGAAAGGGTTGTTGTTCCACATCAACACGACACCACTCCACGAATAGGATAAGTTTCAATGGATTAGAGTAGGCATTTTAAAGCTTTCATAGTTTAGCATGACAGTTTTAATGGATTCCCTAGTTTAGTGTTTATTTGAATGATCTCTATTGGGTTTGACGTTTAGTAACATGAATATACTTTGTATCCTCATGAATCAAGTGTAGTCAGTACATACTAATCCGTCAGTCACAACCATAAATTTGATATATATGTGTTGAGTTTGGGATTTGAGCGTTCTAAATTAGATCTTCATGTTTATTATAAAATTGATGGTGATCCTTTCTTGTTTATTGCATTACATGATGATATGATATTTATTGGCAAAGGGAAAGGTATGATTTCAGAACTGAAATCTCAACTTGTTGCTAAATTTGAAATGAAAGATCTTGGTGCAACTAGGAACATTCTTGGGATAAAATTTAAAAGAGATAGAGTGAACAAAAAGCTATGGCTTGGCCAAAGTAAGTATGTCAATTCAATTTTACAAATATTTAACATGCATGATTGTAGACCATTGTGTGTTCCCTTTTCTATTGGAACAAATTTATCTATTTCAAATTGTCCAACATCTCCATCAGCGATGGAAGACATGAGAAAAGTACCTTACCAAAGTGCAGTTAGAAGTTTGATATATGTTATGGTTTGTACTAGACCCTAAGACATTGCCCAACCAGTGAGATTTCTTTCCAGATATATGTTTAATCCTGGTAGAGTTCATTGGGATGTAGTTAAAAGAGTCTTCAGATATTTGTGTGATACCTTGCAGTATTCCTTGTGTTATCATAGTAATTTAACTGAAGATAATATTTCCCTTGATATTCATGGTTATATGGATTCAAACTAGGTAGGTGATATTGATAGCAGATGATCCACCAATGCTTATGTTTTTACTTTATTTGGTGGTGCAATTAGTTGGACGAGAAAGTGATGGGTTGTGGTTTCTTTGTCCACTACTAAAGTAGAGTATATGACAACTACTCATGCTTGTAAAGAATTCATTTGGCTTAAGATATCATGTTTAGATATTGGAATAAAACAAGGTGTAGTGACAATTTATTGTGATAGTCAAAGTGCTATATTTCTATCCAAGAACTTGACATTTCATGTCAAGACCAACCACACTGATGTACAGTATCATTTTGCTCAATATATGGTTGAATATGGTAGGGTGAAGATGGTTAAGGTGGAAACTTTGATGAATGTTTTTGATTCTTTAACCAAGCCTGTGAGCATAGAGAAGTTTAGATGGTGTTTAGAGACTATGGGCCTTTCAACCCCTAGCAATTAGGAAACAATGTTTACTCCCTCTCGTTGCTCTTGTAAGGTGTTGAACAAGTGGGATATTTGTTGGGAAATTGTGTCTCAACCTTGAAATTATATAAAGTTTATTGTTGATAAGATATATATATGAACATATATATTTCCGAGTTACATTGATAGGTGTAATATTCAATGGGAGCACGAGGTGGAGGGGAGGAGTGGGATGCATATAAACAATTTTTTATTTTTTTAGAAAACTCCTAAATGGCCGAAATACACTAAATAAATGATATATTATTAATTTAGACCGTTAATTATTAGGTTTTAGATCTAATGGTGGATAT
Organism: Sequoiadendron giganteum; assembly: GCA_007115665.2. Taxonomy (NCBI): domain Eukaryota; kingdom Viridiplantae; phylum Streptophyta; class Pinopsida; order Cupressales; family Cupressaceae; genus Sequoiadendron; species Sequoiadendron giganteum. Next base: position 12,286,457 of record VCHN02000014.1, read on the forward strand.
TTTGTTGGCTTGTCTTGCCCTAGAAGGTAGCCCTATTTTATAAGGGTGTTATACTACAATTGTAGATGGTGATGTATTCTGAGATTCTGATAATAGTCATGTTGTCTCTAGATCTTTAGTTGGTGATACTCTTGTGAGTGTTGAGAAACTATGTCTCAACTTCCAGCTTGAATTACCACCTTTTCATACTTGGCATGGAAAATGTTCTTTTCTACCTTTACCGCCATACCGCAGCGGTCTCCCTTTCTGTTCTGGTGGTACTGCAGTGAAAGGTTTTGCATTTACTGCCATACCGCTCTCGGTCTCCTTACTCACCGCGGTGGCCGTGGTATCAGTCTCTGTGATGTATTCTGGCTTTGGTGGTGGCAGTCCTGTCGGTTACCGCCATATCGCAAGCGGTGGGTCCACTCACCGCAGTAGCGCGGTGGGTCCACTCACCGCAGTAGTGTGGTGAGACCACCTACGGCTGGGTTTGGTGGTTACTGCCCTATCGTGGCCAATCAAGAGACTGACCGTGGTGGCTGCGATATGACCGCTAGTGGTCTAGCTGACGGTTATTGCCATACCGTGAGGTGGCCTATCAGCCCCCGCAATAGCATGGTAAGACCATCAGCGGTCCCACTGACCGGTCACCTCCACACCACGGTCATGTCAAATGACTGCAGCGATAGCACGGTGGTGTCTTCGGTGGAGTTGCTGACGAACTCGGATGAGCTCACCGTTATACCGCAGGGTGACTTGGGAAGTGTAGGTTTGGTTGGTGTGAGCTCGGATGAGCTCACTGCCATATCACGAGTTGGTCGATCAAGCTCGATAGTAGAGTGGTAAGAGCTCAGATGAGCTCAGTTGACTTACCGCCATACTGCGAGCTGGTCGGATGAGCTTGATGGTAGCGCAGTAAAGACTTGGAGAGCTCGCTCAAGCTCGGGGCCAGTCTTGACCGAGTTGGACTTAGTGTCAGAAGCGGATAGCAAATGAGGTGTGGACATGTGGCTCAGTGTCTGAACATTGATTGGACAAAAACCAAACGAGTAATTGTAGCAGTTGCAGTTCGGCTCAGGGTGGCGAACAGGACCTGATTTGGGTAAAGAAGTTATGGCCTAGGTGGCTCGATGCAAAAAGATCGATATGGGAAGATCTTTGGTGCGATTGAATCAAACATGATTGTACCTTGTGATCGGCAGTTGACTGACAGAATTGAATGCAATGTTTGACTTAAGGAAGTCAAGGACATATTGCATGAGTGAGAGTTTTTTGTTCGAACGGTATGTGGTGAGAACATTGTAACAGAGATATTTCTAGAAGTGATTGTTGTGAGCTGATCAAAGAAGACTGTAATTTTGTATGTAACTATTTTGTTATTGTAATACAAATTATCTGGACTTTGTGTGGTGGGTTTTTTACCTGAAAAGGTTTTCCCACGTATATCTTGTGTCAATATGTGAATGCTAAATTCAGTCATCTATTTTACATGCATGTATTCATCTCAATTAGTTTTAGAATGTTATTGAAACCTGTTTATGCTCTTCTCCTATGTTGTATTAGTGTTAAGGGAATGTATTCCGCACTATTGGGTCTCTAGATCCATGCCTGTTTTTCCCCTTTAGTGAGAAGCTTGCTCTGCAAGTATATTGCAATCTTTGTAATTTCTGATAATATATTGGGTGGCTTTTGGAGTGTGGGTTTTTTCTCTCGAAAGGATTTTCCCCACGTAAATCAATATTTTGTGGTATGCATGATATTTATGTTTATTTTTGTTTAAGTTTATGTAATTGCTAAATATCTGTAAAGTTTCACATTATTCTCCTCTCAAGATTAGTGTAGGAAGTTGTTCTGCTACTTTAGCTTCCTTACAAATCTAACTATCAACCATCTGAATCCCACTGCCAACCTCTTATCTTTGCATCTGGGCATGACTTCTTGCATGAGAAGTTATCAAAAACTTCCAACGTAGATTCTTTTCTAGATCTAGGCATGATTTTGTTTTTGGTGACATCAATTAAATAAATTTCTAATGTCAATTCTTTATTCCTTACAACTAGGCATCCCATTTCTATAGCATCAATTGTTTTAAAAAACATAAACATTAGTGACCATTTCCTTGTCTCCAACTATATTGGGAGGCTATTAGTGAATGTTGATACCACTTCATTCATTTTATCCATTGTTGGGCCTTTGTGAAACTATATTCTTACTTTCTGATCAAAGGTTGTTTTTTCCATCTATTGTTGAATGTTCTTGAAGGTCTCCAACTCTTCTTGCAATGACTTGAGTCTAACCTTCTTATTCACCATTGTATCAATTCCCTCATGTGTCACTTGTCCCCACATTTGTACTTGTAGTTCTTCAACCATTTCACCATGCTCTCACACTAACATAGGAGTATCCCAAAACATGCACCCCAAGTCTTCAATTGCTTGGTGAATGTTACTCATTGCCTGTTTTTCTTAGATTCTATCTATATTTAACTTGGTATTACACTTATTCAAAAATTTGACCAAAAAATCTATTTTCCTTGCCAATATTGAGATCTCATCCTTTTCTCTTTGTTCAATTATTGCAACTTTCGAGAATTCCTCCATTTCTATTTCATTTATTTGGATCCAATTTTGATGTAATTTTTTAAAAGCAAATAATACAATCTCAATGTGGATTTTTCCTACTGAATGTGTGGACTATTAATTTAATTAAAAGGTTACACTTATGTTTCATGCATCTTGATTTGGCATCATGGTGATGGTATGAGTATCTTGCTTCAATCTAAGTTGTCAAGATAATGAGATCTCATTGGTAATTATGGAATTGAGTAATATTTCTTCTTAGATATGTGTGTGCTAGATGGAATTTTGATAGCATGAAATTTTAAAATCTTATGTGGTGATTCATTTCCTTTGAAGATTACCTTGTTATTATTGGTGAATGTGTAAAATACTATTGTCTATAATAGCAGTTTGGAGATCTTGTTTACATGTATAAAAATTATTGGTAGAATATTTCTTATCATTGTCTAATTAGATTAGATTTTATTTGTATTACTTCTTGTTACTCTATCTCTTTTGATATTTCTTTTAAAATCAGTTTGAAATACTTGAAGAGCATTGAAATAAATATAATTTTTTTATAAATCTGAAATGCAATCTATTTTTATAAATGATTAAAATTATAATTCCTAATTGCATGTTATTTTTAGTAAGCTTTGATGCTTGAACCCTTGTAAACATGTTGACAACAACCTTGTGCTATCCCAACATGGCTAAGAACTAATTATATAGGAACCTTGGAGTAGTTTCACTAATTTTAAAGAGGGAAAATAAACCCTTCTTCCCTAGCACGTTGTAAGTGATTAAAACCACCCTCAACACCTCTAAAATTTTCTCCTCTACTTCTGGAACTACTTTTTTGCCTTCTTCCCAACTTTTACTTTTCCTTGAGAGCATATTGATAAGCTTCCTCCATTGTTTTTATCATCACCATGCTAAGCTCATCTTAGATAGAAATATTCAACCCATTCACATACCTTGCGACCCGTTCTTCACCATCTTCAATGTCTAGCACGAAGTCCCAACTTGTAGAATTCTTTTATATACTCCATGAAATTCAAATATCTCTGTTTAAGATTTTGAAGTTTCTTAAACAAAATAATGTGATAGTCTACAGGCAATAATTTAGCCTTCAACTTTCTAACCATATTCTCCCATGTTTACTATTTTCTTTTCCTTTCCTCTCACTTTCAATCTTCACTTGATCCCACCATAGGTATGCATGCCTTTCAACCTTGTGCAAGCATACTTCACCTTCATATTGTCTTTGGTGGTCTTCAAGTCAAAATAATTTTCCATATCTACAATCCAATTAATGATTTCTTCTAGATTTAGTCTTCCACTGTAGATTGACGGGTCCATCCTTGGCTTAGTACCCAACTTGGATAGCACTTGCAAGAACCTCTTTTCCTATGCATCTCCTCTTTCCGCTTCTGCAACTTCTTCTTCTTTACTAACATCCTCTATACAAACCCCTCTCTATTGTGAGGTTTCTATGGCCTGCAAGCATGTTGTTATTCCTCTCAACATCTCCATAATAGTAGTATTGTCTTCTCCTCATGGTGATCTTCATCTCCCATATCCTCTATATGCCAAATGGTGTAGCTCAACAATTGAGAATCCACGAGATTGTCAATTGTTGTAGAGAATTAACCTTAGAGATTTTTGAATGCAAAAATGGGAAAATATAATAAAATAAGAAATCTAAAATATTATTTTATTTCAATGTTCCCGCAACAAAAATTTAATACAATGGCTACACTAATTTCCAAACTATGCCACTCCTGCAACAACAATTTATGGGAAATTATATGAAAGCTTCAAACATTCTAGAAAACTTCTATAAGCAAGCCAAAAATTAGATATCAACTCATTAAACTATTAAGAAGCACCTAAAACATACACACCAATTCAACAATCTCATCTTCCTTTTCATACATTCATCTTTTCCTTCATTTTTCTCATTCTTTTTCCAACACCAACCTACAAGCAAACACAAGCAAACTTCATTTTCTATGAAAAAACCTATAGGCAACCAAAAATTAGATCATTTCTCTCTTTTAACAAAAAAAAGTAGTTGCAACACACTTCCATTGACATCAAATTCTCCCTCCCTCAAAACAATCACCATTTTTCACACCTTCCTTGCATATTTTTCCCTGCCAAAAGCTCTTAGGCAAATCGGGCGTGGGATTTCCTCCTTGTTTCCAATAAAATCTTCTAAACCTTCATTATTCCTTTTTGGGCATGGTATTCCTCTTCCAACATATTCCTTCAATGTGCAATTCAAAAATTTCCTTCTTGTTCTCCAATCCACTCTCTCCACTTTTCCCAACGCCCTACATTCCAAACTTGCAACAAAATGCAAATTACAAAATTCAAAATGGAGTTATAGAGCACATTAAATGCCCACTCCAAGCTTGGGCATGGGATTTTACTTTTTGTCAAAATAACACCTTACAAAAATTTAAAGAAATTTAACAATTAAGCAATTGATTTTCCCACAACTTGTCACCAAATTCTAATATGTTGGAGGAGTTGAGAATTTCAATAATTTATGCCTACAACGAAAAATCAAAATAAAACACAAGCATCAAAATTTAAAATGTGTTTTTATTAGAGTGATGGTGGCGGTCAATCTTCCCTGTGTGGGCTAGGGGAAACCCTTGTCACGTTGTTCTTGTATGCGTGTGGTTTCTTTGCATTGGTTCCTGTTGGTGATTGTGGTCAGGAGGAGGTTTGTCTTCGAGGGTTTGATGGGTGTTTGGAGTGGTTCATGTTTGCATTTTGGTTTGGGTCTTTTTGCTTGGTGGGGATTTCAATGTCTTCTAGCCTGGTGGTGGCTGGAGGTGATAAGACTCATAATGGATCTTCATCGGGCCTGCATGCACATCGAAAAAAGATGTACTATGCGAGTGAGGATTCGAAAATGAAGAAAGTAAATGGTTGTTGGCCTTAGAGCCAAGATAGGCCAGTTTTGGTCCTTTCTCCTGATTCAGTGATTGAAGATGTTTTATATTAGAGCTGAAATGATCTCATTTGCAAGTTTCTTGGTATCCCTATTCCTTTGCTTTCTTTGGAAGCTTGGATCAAGCATTCATGGCAGATTGAAAGAGATATGGAGATTATGCTTTCCGCTAACAATTATTTTATGGTTTTTTTCTCCAATATGGTTGATTGAAATCAGGTTTTTGAAGGAGGTCCATAATTATACAATCATGTTGGGTTGTTTATTAAACCCTAGAATATGGATTTTAATTCGGCCGAAGAGCTGCCTTCTCGAGTTTCTGTTTGGGTTTGGTTGTCATGGCTCCCCCTAGAGTTTTGGATTGCTGCTCTTTTTGGGAAGTCTACTGCGGTAGCCTAACAAACCCTTGAAAAGAAGGTGATTTCTTTTCCTGAATCTTTGTGGAGGTTGATCTGTATAATCCCCTGTCAGATTCATTGGAAATTTGTCTTGGCTCATCATCATGGATTCAACAATTAAAATAATTATCTCTTCCTTTTCAGTGTTAGATATGTCATGAGTATGGCCATGTTCAACAACAATTCCCTAAGGTTCGTAAAGAATCTCATTCCACTAATTCCCCTTATTCTTCAACTTTGTTTATGGGTAAAGAAGACAAGGGGAAAGCTCCCATGATGGAGGGTGGTTCGCGTAAGGATAAGGATGGTTTTGTGCTATTTACAACTAGGGCTAAGGGTTAGGGTTAGAAGAGGACTTTGAAGAATCGACAGATTGATGAGGGATTTAACCAATTTGAAGTGTTAGATACTATTGCCTTGGAGGAGGGGATTCCACTCGATATCACTCCTACAGTTGTTGGTGTGGGTGTGGAGGTTGTGTCGGTTCCCAGGCCAGGTCATGATTTACATGGAGTGCAAGCTCAACAGGTGACCTTGAATGATCCTATGCAAGATGATATTGTTTTGGTTGATTTGGCTAAGGAGGTTTTAGCTTCTAATATGGGTAAGGGGTCTTCTTGGGGCTTGGGGTTGAAACAACGCCTCCTTAAGAAAGGTCCTTCTGACAACTCTTCAAAAGGGCGTAAGATGAATATTGAGAAGATCAAGGTTACTAGAGATTTATTAGTGGAATTAGGGGTTGTTAAACCCATTGATGTTCACTTTTCTCAATCCCCTCCATGATTATTCTCTCTTGGAATGTAAGGGGATTGAATAGCACCTCTCGTCAAAAGGTTGTTCATGATTTGGTTGCACTTCATTTGCCAGACATCTTTTGTGTTCAAGAGACTAAGGTTTATGTTGATGTCATGCTTTAGTATGCTTCTCGTATCTAGAATTCTGGTCAATGTTAGTGCATTGGATCTCAAGGTAATTCTAGAGGTTTGGCTTTTTTTGGGATCCACGCAAGATTACTCCCCTTTGGTGGATTTCTAGTCATTTTTCTATCTCCATGGTTGCTTCCGCTTTGGATTCTGGTGAGACTATTCTAATTACTAATGTTTATGCTCCAATTGACATTCATGGTAAAATCCAACTTTGGGCACACATTAGGTATGTTTTTTCTTGTGCTCCTTATCTTCCTCAGATCTTAGGTGGTGATTTTAATTTTGTGTTGAGTTTGGAGGAGAAAAGAGGAGGGTTTCCTAGGTTAGGTCCAGCTTCTGATCTTTTTCGAGCTCGGGTGGATTCTCTTGCTTTAGTGGATGTTAAGCCCTCTAATGGGATTTTCATTTGGAATAATAGAGGGAGTGGAGAGGAAGTGATCTCTGAATGGTTGGATAGATTTCTTGTCTCCTATTTTTGGGTTGGCGGCGGCTTGGTTACTAGTTCTGAAATTCTTGACTAGAGAGGTTCTGATCATTGGCCAATTAATTATTTTGCTTCTTCTTTTGTTGTTCTAAAGAATCCTCCTTTTAAATTTTAGCTTATGTGGCTTTGGGACTCTTCGTTGCATGACTTAGTGGCTAAGTGGTGGAGAGAGGGAGGCCCTGCTTATGGCACAACTATGTATTTATTTGTTAAGAAACTTCAATATGTCAAATATCACCTTAAGAGATGGAATAGGTTATGTTTCGGCAACCTTAAGTCCAAGAAGAGGAATGCTTTGGACCATCTTGCTGTGATTACTCACCAAATTTGAGATAATGGATTCTTGGATGCTCTTGGCAGAGCTGAATCCCATGCCATGTGAAATATGGAAGAGTGGGAGCTTCATGAGGAGATTTATTGGAAACAGAAGGCTCAGATTGATTGGCTCCAGGAAGGGGATAGGAATACTGCTTTCTTTCATCATTTTGTTTAGGCTCATCATAATAAGGGGTACATTTCTTCTCTGGTTACTTTTGTAGGGATTCAAATTTCTTCTCTTTCATCTATGTCTCACGAGGCTCATCAGTTTTACTCTGCTCTTTTTACTGAATATTCCCTTCCTATAGCTATGGAGGAGAATTTGATCCTTTCTTGTATTCCTTCTTTGATAAAAAATGTGATGAATGATTCTCTCATTCATCTGATTTTGCTTCCTGAGTTAGAGGAGGTTGTGTTTGGGATGAAAAAAGGTAAAGCTCCAGGCTGAATGTTTCCCTATTGAATTTTTTCAAGAGTTTTGGGATATTATTAATTTGGATTTGTTGGAGGTTGTTAAGGAATCTCTTCATAGTAAGCAAATGCTTTGAACCTTGAATTCTACCTTCTTGGTTCTCATTCCCAAAAAGGAAGGTGATGATAAGCTCAAAAAATTTCAACCTATTTCTCTTTGTAATGTGGTGTATAAGATTATCACTAAATTGATTACAACGAGGCTCAAAACTTGTCTTAATATTGTGATCTTTGAGGAACAAGGGGGTTTTATGGCTGGAAAACAAATTTTGGATGGGGTGGTGGTGGTTTATGAGGTTATTCACTCTATGACAACTTCTAAGGAGAGATCTATGTTGATCAAATTAGACATGGCCAAGGCTTATGATAGAGTAAAATGGAGTTTTCTTCAAAAAATTCTCTTAGATTTTGTTTTTAGTCCTGAATGGGTGCATTGGACTATGAGTTGTGTTACTTCTTCATCTTTCTCAATTATTTTGAATGGTAAACCTTTAGAGCCTTTTAGTGCTTCCAAAGGCCTTCGCCAAGGGAATCCTCTTTCCCCTTACCTGTTTATTATTATGGTTGAGGGTTTGGGCCATTTTCTAAAGTTTCAAGCTTCTTTGGGCTTGATTTATGGGTGGCAATGGGGAAATTGTTTGCCACAACTCTATTGGATTGGCTCATCTTCAGGAAGCTAAATATTTTTGGCAAGCCTTGGATATTTACCATGTTGCTTTAGATCAAAAATTTAATGAGCATAATTCCTCCATTTTCTTCTTTAATACTCCCCAGGCTATTCAGAAGTGTATTGTTGATATTCTTTAGTTTCAGATTGGGTCACTTCCCTTTGTTTATTTGGGCATTCCTCTTACTATTGGTAGACATCCCAGGTCCTCTTGACAGATTTTGATTGACAAGTTGCATAAGAAGGTTAACCACTGGACTCATCGTTGGTTATCGACTGCTACTTGATTGAATCTTTTAAAGTCTGTTATTCAAGCTCTTCCTATCTATAGGTGTTTTATTCAGGCTGCTCCCATGTATTTTCTTTGAGAATTTGATGCCCTATCTCGACTATTTCTTTGGAACGGTAATTTATCAACAGCTAAATGGAGCCTTGTTAAGTAGGAAACTATGTGCAGACCTAAGAATGAGGGCGGCCTTGGCTTATGATCTACTATTTTGAATGGGTAAGTTCTTGTTGCTAAGTTATATTGGTGTTGGTGTTCTAGCTAGAATCAGCTTTGGGCAAATATTCTCACCCATAAGTATCTTAAAGATGTTAATGTGTTTGATGTCCCTCCCTTTCCTTTGGTAGGAAGTGGTTCTATGATCTGGAATACTTTGAAACTGGGGGCTCAGTTGGAAAAGAATGGTCTCTTTTGGATCTGTCATACAGGATGTCAAGCTCTTTTCTGGCTGAATTCTTGGGATGGTCATCCTTCTATCCTTTCTACTATCCTCACCTTTAGCCCCTTTAAGATACTTTTACTGCTACTAGCTAGGACACTATTGACCATTATAAGATTGCCCATAATTATGGGTTGGTTGTTCGTTTTCGTTGGAAACATCCTTCTAAATGACCTCTAGGAGGATTTGAGGAAGATAGGGAAGAGATGGCACAAATTATGGAGTCTCGTGAGTGCACTACCCTAGTTGGGAATGATGTTTTGGCTTGGGCAAGCAATGATTTGTCTGGAAATTTTCTATTTCTATTGGTTATGTTGAGCTAGTGCGGTAAATTTTTTGGGATGGGCAGGTTCCTTGGTGGAAGCAAGTCTGGTACAAGTTCTCATGGCCCAAGTGTAATTTTTTCATGTGGTTGGTGGTCCACAAATGGTGTCTTACTTGGGATAATTTATGTAAGCATTGTTTTTAGGGCCCCTCGATGCGTGTTTTGTGTCGAGATAGTGAAGAAAGTGTCTCTCATCTCTTTTTCCAGTGTTCCTTCACTAGACATGTTTGGCACTTTTGGTGGGATGTGGAATCAAGGTTGTTGGCATGTCTCTTCTTTGGCTGAGTTTTTTGTTCGATGGGGCAAGGCCCCTTCAAAACCTCTTTCTTCAAGTTTCTTTGGCCCTTCTTTTATTATTTGGTATATCTAGTTGGAGAGGAATCATTAGATCTTTCAAGATATGTTGTTGGGGGCCCACCATTTGTGGTGGAAAATTCTCCACTCTTTAGGAGAAATTGTTTCGACAAAATGTGACTTGATGAAGGTTGTGGATCTTGGTGATGTTATTTGCTACAATTGTCTCCATCTTCCTCCTCCACATGGCCAGCTCATGAGAAATAGATGCAGACATCCTCTTCCAAAGATAAATAGGGTGGGGAGGTGGAGTCCTCCACTATAGGGCATTATGAAAATCAACACAGATGGGTCTTCTCGGGAAAACCCTAGTCTTGTTGGAATTGGTGGAGTTGGGATAAATAGCTTGGGGACTGTTAAATTTATTTATTTTGTTTATAAAGGTCATCATACTAATAATTTGATGGAGGATCCTACTATTTTATATGTTATGGAGCATGCTTGTGCTCTTGGATGGAGTAGGCTCATTTGTGAATTTGATTCACAGGTGGTGGTGCATTTTTTGACCCAACAACATTCTAAGGTTGTTAGCTGGTAGTTAATTTTGGTTGTTAACCAGATTCTTATTTTGTGTGCTTCTTTGGATTCTATTACTTTCACACATCTCCCTAGGGAGTGGAATGACGTTGCGGATTATTTGGCCAAATGGGATTATCAAATACAAAACTGGAATATTGTGGATAAGGGTCAATTACCTTTGGATTTTTTTGGTGTAATTAAATGTGTTGTACCTTGTCCTAGGTCATGATTACACCTTGGTTAAGTTTACTTAGGGTCCACATAGGAGGTAGCTGGAGCTTTTCCACCTTTGGTGGACTTATCATGTTATTACTTTATCACTTCCACCTTTCATGGATATATCATGTGATTAACTCTCCACCCTTTGTGGGTGATCCATCATTTGTGGTGATTATCACATTATCACTTTTCCACTTTAGGTGGAGTGATAGCTTTTCATAGTTGTCTCATGTCATACTTGTCATAATCTTATGCCCTTCTATGTTCTCACCTTGGCTATATAACTAAGGGGTCTCCTATGTACATATAGACAATCACATCATATCATTGAATCATATTGATAAGAATACAATTCATTGTTGTCACATTTTGTTCTCTTTTTTTGTGCTTTCCATTTGGTCTCAAGATCTTGGTAAGCATAGCCAATTCTAGCATAGTATCAAAGCAAGTTAGGTGCCATTGGAGAGTCTTTTTCTGAAGAGAGATACCAGATTTGGGGAGGTTCCATTCTTGGCTCTTTATTGTAGGTTCATATCAAAGCTTGCTAGTACAAATCTGAGCTCACCATTGCGTCTGGAAGGTTTGAGAAAGTCGATTTTTCTTTTTGTTTCATCCAAATCTATGAGGGTTTGAAGCTGAAGAGTGGTTGCTAGATCCAGAAGGTAGCTACATTTTTGGAGCATTTTGGGTCAAATCCAACCCTACCATTGCATCCAAAAGGGTCAAAAATCATACGATCGATTGCCAAATCATCCAAATCGGAGTAGTTGTCTGGTGAGGAAAAAATATTTTTCCCAAAGAGTCGTACGACCCCCTAGGTCATCATTATTGAAGAGACAGTACAATTTTCTTTTTAAAATAATTTTTTTTTTTTGAAATTCGAGTGATTAAATCTTTTTTGAAAAGATTGTATTTAAAAATTTAAAAAAAAAATTAAAGTCTGCGGGTTTTCTTTTGTACTCTATACAGGGTACCCAGTACCCGTAGTAGAGGTACGACAAGCCCCAAGGTTGTTGCATGGCCTCTGGTCGTGGCCCCACTTTCTCCTACCAACGTTTGAAATAACCGACATCGACAAACTAGTCAACTCCAAATACTAGCATTCAATAAACACCGACGACCATCCAAAAACAACTAGCGGTTAGTTCACCCTTCCGATAGCCTTCATTAACTATTTGGCAGGAAACTCAAAAATCTAGCAATATCAATAATAACCGACGACAGCATAAACTTGAAGATTCTAGCGAATATTCCCCACATCAGAATATTCCAACCGAATATTCCACCGGCCAATCAAATGGACCCCAACAGTCAAATAGGCGTCAATTTTAAGCAGGAGATTTTTTTTACGGGCTGCGGGACATCAAATTTAAGCCAACTAATTTCTGACGTCAACAAGGCATCAGTGCTGATGTTAGCACCCTTAAGAAATTTTCTACCCCTCATGGTTGGAGTTTTTGTTTTTGCAGTCGAACTTTAGAGCCTCATATCTCACTCATTTTGAGTCCTTTTTTCGAGCATTTTTTTTTATTTGGGCTAATTTTTCACGCTCTTCGCATTGGTGCAAACATCTTTTGGTTTTGGTGTCTTTTTTTTCTATCAATTGCATATTCTCATAGGTGTTGCTACTTCATCCTTATTTTGGGAACTTCGGTAGCTCATATCTTGCTCCTATGGTAACATTTTTGGGTGATTTTTTTTGAAAGTGCATGATTTTTCATGTACTTTACATTGGTGTAGCCAGATTGATCTCATCTGCTATAAATTTTCACTTTGAGCTTGAGGCATATTTTTGGCAATTTGCATGTACTAAGATCAAAGACCACTTCATTGTTTTTGGCAAGTAGCAACTGTAAATGCACTAAGTATAAAGTGCCAAATCAGATATTGCTTGGGGGGTTTCTTGATTGAGTTATTTGGGGGGGTAATCTTGCAGTGGTTGATTGCATTCTTTTGCTTGGTTTGTGTTATTGCAATGGGGAAATCTCAAATTGAACTCCTAACTCCACATAATTATGCTACATGGAGAAAATAAGTATGGAACTATCTCATGATGAAAGGTCTAATAGGTCATCTAAAGGACATTATTCAACAACCTACTGATACTAAAGAATTGGAAAAATGGGAGATTGATCATGAGAAAACACTTGGATGCATATGTTCATTAGTCTCATTTGATTTGCAATTTCATATTGAATCATGCAAAACACCTAAAGAGGCTTGGGAAACTTTTGAAAATTTGTATGGTAAAACATATAAGATTAGGGGATATCAGATTGATAATGATTTGATGAATCTTGATCCTAAAATTTTTGACCACATCCAAGACTACATCTCCAAAATCAATCAATTAACAACACAATTGAAAGAATGTAGCATTGATAAAGAAGATTTACAATTGATTTTGAATGTGTTATCTAAGCTTGGTCTTGAGTATTCAGTGTTTTTTTTTTGTTTTCATACCCATCAACTCTTTATGGGAGCATCATATGTGGATCCTAAGTTTGATGACTTTACAAATCTCCTAATCCAAGAGGAAGCTAAGTTAATGAACATGGGTCTAATCAAGTCTTCCAAGTCACATGCATTAATGGCTAGTGAGTCTAAGGTACAAAAAGAATCAGGGAATCTTGATAAGAAGCAAAAGAAGAAAAAGAACAAGCCATATAAAGAATCAAAATCTTCAACAACAAAATCATAAAAGAAGGAGAGACCTTTTTGTGCATATTGCAAGAAGGATGGACATGAAGAACACTATTGTGATAAGAAGGATATTGATGAGTTGAAAAATCTTCTCAAAAGGAATCACATTGATTTTCCTTCTAGAATGTCTAAATCACCTTCAAAACAGTCTAAAAAGGACAAAGGTCAAGCATCTACATCAAGATATAAAGGACAAGCTCTTTGTGCTTTTTCAGGTCCAAGATTAGGGAGATGGCTTCTAGATTCAGAAGCTTCTCATCTTATGGAATATTTTCATTCTATATTCTCTTCATTCCATCCTTGTACTATGTCTCTTATCTTGATGGGAAATAATACATACATGTGTGTAATTGGGAAGAGATCTATTAGTTTTGGGGACAACACTTTCCAGAATTTTTTGTGTGTTCCTCATTTGACGAACAATCTTCTTTCCATATATCAGATTACACATGGTGGAGATGGAAGTACTATGGAGTTCACACCTAATTCAATCATCATTCGAGACTTGGAGAGTAGAGATATCATTGCTACTGGGGTGGTTGATCATTCATCTCGGTTGTATACTTTTGCAGATTTTGATTCTAATGGTGACATTGTTCCTTCGGTTGTTGATCACACTTCTAGCATGAACTATGATTTAGAGAAGACATTTAGCTTCTTGAACTTGGGATTTCTCACATCAGATCAAGTACTTGAGCCATGCATTCTATCTCCTCCATCTATTGTTGCATTTGATGATACTTGTGTTGCCATAGTTTTGGTTCCTTGTGATTCATTGCAACAAGACATTCGTTGTCTTTCAGATTTGGCTATTTTGGATGGCTTCTTGACAAGTATTTCAGACTTGTTTGTGGAGTCTCATATTGCAGATTTGGGGGAAATCATCGATAGCATTCATCTTCTCTTTGATGAAGATGCTCCTTCTTCAGTTGTTGTGAGGGAACACTCTGACCCTCTTGTTCATTCTCTACATGATCATTCTTCACAGTTTGATGTGACTGTGGATACTTTTGGACAACATTTGGAGGAGGATTGTTTGTCTTCAAAGGGGATATCCTTGTCTTTGGATCATTTTCTACATTCATCTCTACTAGATTTTGGATTGTCCTCTTTAGTAGTGTGCCTAGAATTCCCATTTGGAGTGTGTCAACTTTTGGCATCGACATGGAGACACTTGAGCATGCTTCAAAGACATCATCACATATCATCCATATTCTTGATATCCTGCATACATCTATTGTTTTTTTTCTTCCTAAGGGGAGGAATTTTGTTCGATGAGATTGGATCATCTTCAACATTCGATGTCGAGCTTCTATCACCATTGCAGGAGACTCAACATTGAGGGGGGGCTGCCTTGTCTCTCTTCTACTTCTCTCTTATGGGGGGGTGTTTTTCCTCTCATGGGGTTTTTACCTTCTCATTCATCATTGAGAGCATTTCTTTTTTGTATCATTTATCTCTCTTTTGGAGAGGAGTTTTTTCCCGTTGGGTTTTCTCCTTTTCTTCGTTTGTGAGAGATTTATTTTCATTTGTACATGGGTACCTAACATGGCCTAGTTGTCAAGACCCATCTTGCATTGCTTTCTTTTGTGTACATTCTTCCTAAGTTGCACTTAAGGGGGGTGTCGTAATTAAATGTGTTGTACCTTGTCCTAGGTCATGACTACACCTTAGTTAAGTTTACTTAGGGACCACATAGGAGGTAGTTGGAGGTTTTCCAACTTTAGTGGACTTATCATGTTATTAATTTATCACTTCCACCTTTCATGGATATATCATGTGATTAACTCTCTACCCTTTGTGGGTGATCCACCATTTGCGGTGATTATCACATTATCACTTTTCCACTTTAGGTGGAGTGATAGTTTTACATAGTTGTCTCATGTCATAAGATTACGACACTTGTCATAATATTATGCCCTTCTATGTTCTCACTTGGCTATATAACCAAGGGTTCTCCTATGTACATATAGACAATCACATCATATCATTGAATCATATTGATAAGAATACAGTTCATTCTTGTCACATTTTGTTCTCTTTTTGTGATTTCCATTTGGTCTCAAGATCTTGGTAGCCATATCCAATTCTAACAGGTTTTTCTTAATAGTTAGATCACTTAGTGGAACTTGATAGGGCTTTTTGATGCCATTGCTTTTTATTTCTTCTTGTTTGAATAAATTTAAACCCCTCTTTTATTGAAAAATTTAAAATGTTTTTCATTGTGTAGGATTGCATGTGCACCCGTATGCTCCTACATCACATTATAACATGAGTGTGTTATAAAGATAACACACTATAACACAATCATAATATAATGTGAGTGTGTTTCTAAGAATCATAAATAACTATCTTTCTCTTTGCATCTCCCTTTAGATCACACTCTCCCTCTACCTTAGACTATATACATGAAATAAATATTTAAGTATAAAAGACAATTTTATATGGATATTTATTTTCTTATAAATTAAGTTATATCTCATGTATATTATTTTAGGATGTTTGAAAATGGGTTTAGATCTCTAAGAATTATAATGAAAATTCAAGGTTTGGGAAGATCTTATTTTTTTTTACTAATCAATAGGCTACTAACATCTCGCAATTGTCTAAGGGTAAATTTATAACTATTTAAAAGTATCATTAAGATTGTAATTATAAAAAGGAGGACATATTCTTATACAAGAGATTTTAAAAGTGGGAGGGGCAAGCCCCCCACACCCCCTCATAAAGAACTAAGATCCAAACACAACTGCAACAAAAACCTTTAAATAAAAAAGATAATCAAGCTCCATTACCAACACTTCCTCCCTGACTCTCACTATCCGTTTCTCTCCTTCTACCTCTATCTTCATCTCTACCTCTATCTTCCACTCATATCTGTCTCTAGAGACATCTCTCTCTCTCTATCCATCCCTCTCTTCTTATCCCTTTTTCTAGACCTCTATATCTATATCTCTATTTACCTCTCTCTATCTCTCCATATTTTACCTTCTATATCTCTCTTTCTTTATCTCTATCTCCTTATCTCTCCATATCTATCTCCCCCCTCTCTCTCCCTCCCTCTCTACCCCTCCCTCTCCCCCCTCTACCTATCTCTCCATTTCTCTTCTCTCATCTATCTTTCCCAAGTTATATATATCTCTAGATATCTCTCCCTCTTTATATCCCTATCTCTCCCTCTCTCTCTCTCTCTTTATCCCCATCACCCCCTCTTTCTATATATCTCCCTCACCCTTCTCCCTCTATATATATTGATAATTTCTTTCCTCTCTCCCCCCTCTTCTCTATCTCCCTCTCTGCCTATCTCTCTCCCTTTCTCTACCTCTATCTCTCTATCTCCCCCCCTCTTTATTTACCCCCCTCTTTCCCTCCCTCCCTCCTCCCTTCTCTATCTCCCCCTCTCTTTGTGTGTGTATATATCACTCTCTAACCATCTATATATATCATTTACCTCTCTCTATCTCTATATCTACTTCTATCTCCCCCTCTATCTCCATCTTTCTCTTTCTATCTCTAGATATGTCTCCCTCTTTCTATCCATCCCTCTTTTTCCATCTCTCTTCTTATAAATTTATATTTATATCTCTATTTGTCTCTATGGCTCTCTTATCTTTATCTCTCCATATTTCTCCTTCTATATCTCCCTCTCTTTATCTCTATCTCCTTATCTCTCATCTCTTCACCCCTATCTCTCTCCCTCTCCCTATCTTTATTTTCCTATATCTCTCTCTCATCCTATTCTCTATATTTATCTCCTCCATCTCTCTCTATCCCTCTCTCCTCTAAATCTCTCTATTTATCTCCCCCTCTCCCTCCATATATATTTTCCTCCCTATCTCTCTCCCTGTTAGTAATGTAACTTGATTATCTTTCTAATTCAAAGTTTTTTTTTGTTTTAGCCATATTTGGATCTTAGTTCTTTATGGGGGATGTGGGGGACTTTCCATTCCCACCTCTATCATAAGGGGAGAGAAATAGAGATAGGAGAAAGGATAAGTCTAGGAGTCTAAACTATGGAAAAGCATACAAATTCAATAACGTATGTAAATTATTCAACCTCGAGCTTTTATGTTCTAATAAACTTCATGAGGAAAGGCACAATTATATGGACCAAATTTCCTTTTCAAGGTTTTAATGTAAAACACTCCTTTATATAATTAAAATATGTTTATGTAAATGATGAAAAGGCCTGTCATATTATATGAATCTAAAATTGTTTAACTTTTAAAGGCCTTTAGAAATTATTGTAAGGAAAAATATTACATGACTCAACTTATCAAGATTTATTGCAAAAAATGATAACACTAGATGAAAGATAATAAATAGACAGATTTGTGATTTTGAGGAAATAAAATCCAGATTTCCAAAAGTTTTTGATCAACAATTATGTATATTGATTCCATTTAAAAGAAAAATCCTTGTAAAGTATTTAATCAAGCAAAGTTGATAGAATTTTCCCCTAGATATAATAGGTGCCCTAAATAAACTAACATGCAAAGTCTAGGAGAACCAGGGATTTAGTGAAGATTTGATGAGAGCTCAAATACAAAATTATTGAGGAGAATGGATGGCCATCAATACAAGAGATTAAATACATGTTGAATAGAGTCTTGTATGCCTGAAGGGAGCTAAGGAAGCTGGATGCATAGGTTCAACATCTAAGAACACAAGTTAATATGGCCAATGAAGTCTTAAGTGACATGAACAAGACTAGATTGCCTAATCCTACAACAAACAATGATACCCTTATAAATATAGGTGAATGGAAACAAGGTATTAACACATCATCTCCTACCCCACCCTTTCTATAGCTGATATATTGACATGTTTGGAAAAAAAATTAAGACTAAGGAGATCCCTACATCCCAAGATGTAAATGTTGCCAACCATGTCGTTGAAACTTGGTGTTGAGGCATTTGGAAAAGTAAGCTTGTGGTGTCATACTAGAATAGGATTCAATATTAGATGAGCTTCACAAAATTATAAATACCTCATATTACCAAGAATTCCAAGTGACAAAAAAAAATTTACAAAACAAGTGTTTTCAGTAGGGAAAGTCAAGAAGTGGATAAAAAGATTACACCAGAATATGTATAATGAATCAAGCAGGTAAGGAGAGAATCCATCAAATATAAGGAAGGGGGTTTACATGTTTAGATAACTCAACCAATATACAAGGATAAGTTTCATATTAATTAGATCCAATCAAAATACAAGGGCGATTTAAACTTAGAGTAGCAAAATTCACTTCAAAAGTATGTGCTAAATGAAATCTCATAAACAAATACATAAAATTCTACCACATAGAGGTATGTACCTAGTGGATGCAAGAATAATAACATCTCTTACAAAATGTTGAATGCATCATGGTTTCCTATTGAAGAGAACCATCTAGATTCTTCACAATCTTCACAAGGATCGTGTTTGTGGAGTAGCATTTTTCACTATGCCAAAAAGAAATGGGATCTTCCTTATTTAATTCAATTTCAACTTCTCAATTTTTCCTGTTGCAACATAGGTGTCGCTATATGAGTGGAAAAATGAAATCCAACCTTTAATGCATTTCCCATCCCCTCCTCTATCGCGGGCTTCATGGACAACTCCCTCATGCAAACTGTTACACCATAAAAATAACTTTCTATGCAATTTAAACAAATATTGCATGTTTTAGAATAATTTCTATTTAGTTATTTTATTTATTACTTTTATTAATTTAATTTAAATTAAATTAAAACTTTTAAATATCAAATATATGAATATATATATCTATATATCTAGAATTGTAATGACCACAATCGTATAACAAGGAATTTACATGGGTTTTAACCATAACATAAAAAGCAACTATTCCTTAAAATTAGGGCATAATTTATTTTTTAATAAATAAAAGATACATTTGCATAATTAAAAACATGAGTGAAGCATTTAGCTCCATTTCAATATTTCAAACTAGAAAGTATGAATTACTTTTCTTTTCATCATTTTCCACATAATCAATTTCAAATATGTATACATCATAAACAAATAAGGAACAAGGGTTAGAGATCCATATCTAGATACTTTCTTTCTTTCTTTTAGTCTCTCAAGACTCGATAAGTCATTTGCAAGAGGGAGAGCATCACCCAAGTGCTTTACCTCCAACTATGGACTTTATCGGTCCCCCACATACCTTCCTAACTGGAAGTGACCCTAACCTTCAACAAAGGAAATAGTTAAGGACCCCCTAATAATAGCCATTTAAGATCTAGTGTTGTGCCCTACTTAACTAATACCATCTATCAACTATGGAGACCTTCCAACTATGAAAGACAACTTTTATTGTGTTAAGTATCCAAAACACAGTGAACCAACAAGTGCATGCAGAGACTAATGCACCCACTTTGGCCAAAGTTATTTGTATTAAATAGAATCGCTACTTACTTGGAGCAACGTCATTTTTTCACCCACCTTGCTCGACTTAGAGAACCTAATCTGACCTTGTAATAATTCAAACTTACTATTTGATTATTGGTTAACACTTCATACAAAGTTTCATCTAAAAAGTGATGTCTTTATTTAAGTCATACTCCTAGACACCTATCAATCTTGAGCATTATAATGCTCCTTGAATATTGTCCATCCTGAGTATAGTACTACCCCTTGACACCCATCAATCTCGAGCATAGTACTTTTCCTTGTTAATTCATAATTCATATAGGTTGGTTAAGTCTTCTCGACTTTAGAGCACCCATGTTACACCCACATAACAACTTGGGCCTTGGCAACTACCATATATTCTAGTTCTTACTTACTAAGTTGATAAAAAAAAATACTGGTTATACTTTACTGGCCTATAATACCCAAGTTATGTTCTTGTAACTTCTTGGGACTTAGCAACTACCACTTATTCTAGTCCTTCATATTAACCATGGGAGTATATGCTCTCCCATTCTAAGAATAAAGTAGTTGATACTGATGACCCACGATCTTTGACTAGACTCTCTTCATCACAACAAATAGTATTGACAAAATGTTCATTATATATAAATAATAAATATTATTCTTGAACTGAATATTCCTTCCTCATATTATAATATAGGATGTCCATTGTTTAGTTCCACTATAGAATCCTTTCTCAGAATGTAAAGAATCACTAAGTAAATAATTCATCTGAGTTGTAGAATTTTTGAATCGAACACCCGAGTTACTTTCATGTAACTACTTGGGTCTTGTCTATAACCACTTGTTCAAATATTTACCATAACCCTTCAGAGCTACTACTCTCGTAATATAATGTTTAATCAAATCTTGACCTATCTGGTCATCATAAGTTATACTAATGCATATACTCATTCCTATAGTAATGGTTACATTTTCAAATAGGAAATTAACTTCCTTTTAAGTTTATGGCCTTTCATTGTCAACATTATAGTCTTGTTTATTAAGGTTAAAACCTTTGTAGACCAACTGGTTCTACTAACATAAGGATTATATTCACAACAAAATACCCACTAGGGTGGTAAAATAACAAAGCAATTTAACTTCGTGGACAAGGTAATCCTCCCCTGTTATGATTCTTGCATCATCTGGGGTCTAGGCATCAGCCTTAAATCAAGTTCTTTCAACCCATAGGTTTAACCATCCACTTAATTATTAGGTTATTTAGAAAAATAAGGTTGACTCTTATGCCAATATCTTTACCTTCCTATGGTCATTCACAAATCATTGACATCATGTCACAAGTACAAAGAAATAACATAGTTTGAGCCAACTAAAGGATTACTACCCTTTAAACAAGAAATAAGACTTTCAAACACTCGTCATTAGGTTGGGTTCATAAAACAACTCAAAAGATAAGGGGGTTTACCAATAGGTAATAATATCCATTTAGTGAGCATTTATTACACATGCTCAAAATCACATAAACTCATTTTGAAGTAGTATAACATACTAAGGCTTTTTATTTAGCATTCATGGAGATATACGCAATATAAGTAATTTTATTCTATTTTATAAGACATATTATTGATTTCGTTCTCATAAGCTTTTAGAGTGCTTTTATAATACATAATCGTACCATATTGTACATAGATTCAAATCTAACATTAACAAGTTATTGTTGATGGGTGTTTTTTCACTTCTCAACACAGACACTGCACAAGTGCAATGCCTCTCTTGAAAGGTAATTTCTGCAACTAAGTTTTAGAAATCACCCCTAGGTTTCTCAGGTGTTAGGTCATGACAATGCTTGGAATAGTTCAGTTGGTTGATGTGATTTGTTGGTAATCAGAAAGGGAATTTATGGTTCGTAAGCTTGATGGAATTAGGACTGCAAAAAGAGTTTAATTGAATTCTAAAAATGAGATACAATTGTTGCAAGTTAAAAATAATAGTCTAAAACTCCTCTCAATTCATAAAATTTGACTTGGTTAAGATACTAGAACTTGGTTTTGATTCCAATTTTCAAAGAAAACTCAAAAGGTAAAATGGATAAGAAGTTTCCTAGACCTGCAACTAATGTTGAGAAGTAACAATGGAGAATGCTACAGTGGACAACCTTCCCAAAACTAAGTTCCACTTAACCAAGGCACCCTACAGTCTCATGAAATAACTGTAATCTTCTAAGGTCTGCACATTTTCAAACCATTCATTCACCATTAATGCATGAATAAAGATTGAACATAAATTGCAAAACTGATAATAAGCTCAGACTAACTTTACACTACTGCTCATCATCAATAAACAACAAAAAGTATGAGCCAGAAAGGAGTCAGCACCATAGCATTCTCCACCATCAAAGTACAACATAAACTAACTACTGAAAGCAACTTAAAACTAAAATAGTAAAGATAAAATCTAATATCGAGAAGATGAATCATGCATACATGTGAAGAAACACAAGAATCCACAAAACAATGCAATTCTCATTAAATTTTTGCAGCATGCCTTTACACAACAACTCAACTCTCTCTTTGAAAATGAGAGGAGACACCCTATTTATAGTTTCCCAAAAGTGAAATGAATGGCCAAGATTTACTTTCATTGTGTGCCCTAGATTCATTTTACATTAAGGTTTCACCTACCCCCAAAATATAACAATATAAAATACATTTTTGTCTTTTTCCTTGTTTTGTCTTTTATTAGCCTTGACACTATAACAATTTTTTCTTGTAGTGGCAGCCATCCATATAACTACACTATCAAATACTCATCATCTATGACAAGCTTTCCATCATTCTTCTGGATGGTAGCATACACCATGAGTTTCTCAATCAAATCTTGGAGCCTATCCCATTCCATGATATCTGATTGTGGAATCTAAAATTTGATCTTTTTGAATCTTTCCATGATCTCCTCCAAATGCTTGGTGCATCTAGGGGTGGCCTTGATAATTTGCTTAGATTAGACAAAGGCCCTCGTAGGAAAATCCATAAAGTTTGACGACAGTGCATTTGCATCCCCTTGTTCCATCTTCTTGTGGAAGAATGGCTTAATCTTTTCTGGATCTATCTCCAGGGTGAACATTTCATAATTAGTCATCATCCTGAGGTATTCCTCGCTGTCGATCTAGTGCTCTACGACCCATTCATGGTCAAGCCTTAATTCATGAAAAGCCCTCTCCAATACCTCTTTTATGTGATATAGGCTCATCTTCCATGTCTCTACTAGCCAATAATCATCCTCTAGTAATCCCAACTCCTTTTTCCATACCGCCTTAGAGAGCTTGAGGATGATCTTGAACTTTGGGTAGGTGATTCTATATAACTTTGAGAATCGGTGGTAGGTTCTGATGGAGTTCTCGAACTATTTCTGCAACTCCTAGAACTTATTGTACATCCTGGTAGCATGTCGAAGGACCATATATCCATTGTATAATATATGATTGAACTAATCCGCCATGTCCTTGGTCCAGTTCTCTTCTCCATCTTGCTTATATCTTCCTTGGAGAGCATCGAGGGTGGTGTCGATGATGTTGTTGCAGCCTCCTCTTCTTTAGACGTCTATTGTTAGATATAAGTGGCAAGATCCACTACATGAGCTTTTAGTTCCTCCTTAGAGGATTGGCCTTTATCCATTTGCTACATGATAGAGGCTACGGATTCATGGAACTCATCTATTCTTTATTCGTGGGTCGCCAGGCCTAGATTGATCGTTGAAATGCTATGTCTTTGCACAACGCATGTTCCTTTGTCTGCTACAGGGGTAGAAAAATCTATTGTTCTAGATCCAGAGGCATCCACTTTGATATGGGAGTGAACCTTAGGCTTCTTCTCTTTTCTTATTTTGGTTTGCACTCGGGCTAGGATTTCCTCTAGTCTTGCTTTGGGATTGACAACCACGAGGGCCTTCTTCTTTTCCAATTACTGTTCTAGCCACTCAAGCACCTTGGTAGATTCCTTGGGTGATTCATGCTCCCTTTCTTCTCTTTGTTCATCTCGAGGTTGTTCCTCTTCATTTCCAAGGGCTTCTTGATCAAGGGTTTCCTTTTCATTCAATTCCTTTTCAGGGGCTGCCTTTCCTTCATTATTTGGCTTAGTGGTGGTAGTATCCTTTTCAACAATATTTTCCCCTTGGTGTGCCCTCTCTTCTTCATGCACAGTGTCATCATGGCTCTGAGATTTAGAGCTCTCTTCTTGGGCATCTCTCTTTTCTTCTTTCTCTTATTCTTCTTCTTCCTCTTCCTCCTTTTCTGGAGGTATTTCTTCATCCTCGACTAGGCCCTTGTCTTGACCGATCAAAGAACACTCATCCAATATCTCTAGATCTATGTATGTTTCCACCTTCTCCTCCTTAGAGAGATGCTCTTTTGGGTCACTTGTTTCACTTGTGCCTTTGTTATGTTGGGGCAGCTCTTCATCCAGCTCTTGATCTGAGGTTTCCACAACATATCGCTCATTGAGGGCCTCAGTTTCCTCCTCTGAAGAATGTGACTTTTCTTCATCGAACACCACCTTATCCAAATTTATATTTAGCCCTGCCTCTAGGTGTTCAAAATATTCTTCTTGGTCAAAGTCCTCGGGCTCCTCAACTATATCCTTTGCAATCTTTCTATGTTGCTCTACGTGGCGCCTCTCCATTTTTTCTAAAATTTGTGTATGTGTGTGATTTTAACGTGTCAGTGAGTAATTAATCATAACTAAACAACACACAAGAAATTAAATGTATGATATCTAATGAAGGAGAAATAATAAAACAAACTATTACAACCCTGCATTCAAACTCATTTCATTGTCCTCTATTCCTGGTGATTCCTCAATTCATGCTCTCAGAATTATTCATTGCACATGAATGTGTGGAATGGCAACCTAAGAAATGAGCAGCTACGATGCAATGCAAACTAAAATGCCTACATGCTTATACTTTTTGTGTTTTTGAAAATAAATTATTGAATGATCTATGATGAGAGGTTGTTGTGATTGAAATGATGTTAAAACTAATAATTCAAATCTAAAGATAATGTTGTATAAAAGATGCAAGAAACTAAATGCTAGAATGGAAATGTCATGATAAAGTTAAATGAAATAAAACACTAAAATGCAAACTACAATGATGACTAAAAGTGCTCTCCAATTTGCAATGAGATTTTTGCAGCATAAACTTGTCAAATTCTCCTTGTTGAAAAGTTGTAGAAATGTGTTCTATTTATAGAATTTTCCAAGTTGGGAATGATGTGGCAGTGATGAATGGTTGAGATTGTGATCTTGCGGCATCAACGGTTGAGCATGAAGAGGTTAGAGAGAATCATGGAGGTTGTTCCCTGCTTGAGAATAATTTGCCAAGTGTTGAAAGGAATCAGAGGAAAGAAGAAGCCATGTGTCCAAGGAGGTTTCAAAGTTGTTACAGGTTTGTTGATGGAAAATCCACATTTTAGAAATTAAAAAATTCAATTTCATGTGACACATGGTGAGGTGGCAGGTGAGGTGGAAGGTAGTTCGAAGAATATGTAGAAATGTGCCAAATTGAAATAAAAATTCAATTTTAATTGAAGATGGAAAATTAGCATGATGACAAATTAGTTAATTTGTGCATTTAACCAATTTAAGAGGAAAATGATTTTGGAGGCCAATTTGAATTAAAAATTCAAATTTAAGTGGAAGAGGGCAAACTAACTAAATGACAAATTAGTTAATTTGTGCATTTAATTAATTTGAGAGGGAAATGATTTTGGATAAGAAGAATATTTAGAAGTGAACTATATAAATAAATTTTTCAATTTATTTATAAGTAGAATTAAATTTTTTATTAATTAAATAAAAAGTATTTAATTAATTTGTGCTCGGACCATTTTTAAGTGCATACATTTTGCCCCTCTTTGAAGTGATGTTCGTAGATGCATTGCTTCAAAAAATTATTTTTCAGACTACGATGATAAAATTTCAACATGCCCCAGACTCTAATTTTGCAGTGATGATGAAAGGATGCCCCCTCGTGAGATAAATCAAGGATTTTGAATTTTTGATGATTTTTTAAATTTTTTGATGATTAAATGATTTTTCGATGATATGTTGATGATCATTAGATTTGATGAGGATGACTTGATTTATCTCTTGATAATGATAATAGTTCTGCCACATTGGAGATTAATTGATTAAAAGGTCCATTTTGAAAAATTAAATAAATGCCACAATACTTACCCCTTAATCAACCCTTAAAAGGTCAAAAAGGGTAAAAGATAGTTCATTTGTAACTTGTGCATTTTGAAAACTTGAGAGAGAGAAGATCCAAGATGGATAGGATTTCGTGCCACACTCACAAATTCGAGCAAGTTCGTCGCCACCAGCATGCAGCCGCATATGGACCTCCGGTATGTACCTCAAGAACCTCTTTTTTTAAAATTTAAATTCAAATTTTCTTGCTTTTTTGCTTTTAAAATTTTGGATTTTTACATGTTTTAGCGCATTAGGTTATACTTTTAACGGATCCGAAATCTGATACAGTGCATAGAGTCATTGTATTAACGCATAGGGTTAGGTTAGGATCCAAAATTAGGGTAGTGCATTAGGAACCCATTTTAGTGCATTAGGGTGTTAGATTAGCACATAGGGTTTTCAGTGCATCGATGAGATAAAGTCGTGCATAGGGTTTTCAGCACATCGATGAGATAAAGTCATACATAGGGTAGGTCAAATAGCACATCTAGGAAATGACGCATCGAGACCCTATTCTGACACATCTGATTCATTTTCTAACGCATCCAAGAAATGGCACATCAGGATTGTGTTCTGGCGCATACGGTAGATTTTCTAGCGTATCTGGTAGATTAGTGCATAGAAGCTCTATTTTAGCGCATTGACCCAAAATTGATGATTTTCATAGATTCCGCCTAGATTTTGATGATTGATGATCACGTTAGCCAATGATAGGATGATGTTGATTGATAGATTGATGATCATCCTCGTGATAGGCAAGGAACAATGAGAGGATAGATAAAATTGATTGATTGATGATCGTCCTCATGATAGGCAAGAAATGATGATAGGTTGATTGATGTTGATTGATCTCATGATAAATGAGAGTTGAGTGATGGGATAAGTTCTCCTCGAGATTTGATGAAAATATCACATGAGCTGATTTGATTAAATGATATGTTGAGTGATAGGTTGATTTGATTGATGTGCTGACTTGATGCTTTAATTTTATTCTAGGAGGGTGGCTTAGGGAACTTACAGGTTCGAGAGCACTTTCTGCAGACATGGGACATGATCCCACATCTGACTCAGGTAGATCTTGCCATTATTGACCAGTACAGTTTGACTTCTTTGATTGATATGCCCCAGTATCGGATTAATCAAGGGCTATTGACGATACTTGCAGAGTGGTGGTATAGTGACCACAACACCTTCCATCTAGCGACCAGGGAGATTACAGTGACCCCTAAGGATGTTTATCACATATTGAGGATACCAATTGTAGGGGATTTAGTGGTATATGATCATGAGGAGCAGGGGGGACTGATGCTATTTGCTAGATTTTTCATGATGATCAATTTATTGGGTATGAGATTCCTTGGCGGATTTTGATTGCATTCGAGTGGCCCTTGCCATGCATGCTTGCAGGATTCATTGGAGGATTTCTCTGCCCTGATCGTAGGTTGAAGGGCTTTTTAGTTGGCTAGGGTCAAATTTTGGACAGTATGATTGCCCATGGTACGAGATATGCTTGGGGTTCATACATGATTGCACACCTATATCATGATTTGCAATAGGTAGTTTATCTTTGAGTGAGCAGTCTCATAGCAGGATGTATCTTATTGCAGCTCTGGGCCTGGGAGCACATAGCTATTACGTGGCTAGTGGGAGGCAAGACTCGCCCAGTAAGACAACTGTATGTTTTTGGTTACACCAGGCCACTTGTCCAGCAAAAGTTGGGCAAGTTGGAGTATTGGAGGAGAGTCCTCGATGATTTGGACACTATTATATCACGACTATATCTTGATTGTGAGGTATGACCAGAGGATGATACTAAGATTCCCTATGTATTTTGTAGCAAGTATTTGATTAGCAGGATGCCATACATCATTGAGAGGTTTCGTTTTAGCAGAGTGTACAAGCAATATGGTCAGATTTAGGGAATGTCACAAGGGGTGGCACATTATTCACGACACATACATGACATTCTAGAGTGGGGGCCAGCCCTTGATTATGATGCGACATGTGCAGAGTACTACGACTTACAATAGATTTTGTGGTAGTACCTCAGGGAGATAGTGGATGGACAGATGCCGACAGATTATTTTGAGTATTTTCATAGGAACCCATTTCCACAGATATCCAATTTAGATGATCCTGCACCCATTTTGGAGGTCGAAAGGAGGGTAGGGCTAGCCATGCAGTGGAGGGGAGATGGAGGTGAGGAGGAGGTGGGAGAGGAGGAGATGGGAGATGACGAGGGGATGATGAAGGAGATGCTCCAAATTTTGGGGTCATCCCCAAGAGGAGGAGGTCAACACCCGATGGACAACGGCCAATGATTCATAGGATGCCCTCCTCGGGGCAGCAAATACAGATAGCTGGATTACAAGCTCAAGTGCAAACACTTCAGGGGAAAATACAAACACTACAGGCGCAGTTATCCCAGGCACAGGCTCAGCTACAGGCACAAGCACCAGCACAGTTATAGGTACAGGGGTAGATGGTATAGTTGAAGGCTCAAGTAGCCACCCTTACTGCTGAGAGAGATGTCACCAGGAGACAAGGGGAGTAGGCTGTGGCAGTGGTAAAAAAGATATAGATAGCTGTTGAGGGTGCTGGTATAGGTGATCTAGTATGAGAGCTCAGAGAGTCCACCAAGGAGGTGGAGTATTATAGGGGCGGGTACCATAAGGAAGTGCTAGTAGAGCAGAGGGTCAGCTATGCTCGATCTAGATCCAGTCACTCCCAGCCCCGTACTACCAACAGAGGTGTAACACAGCCATTTCCAAGGGGACCACCAGGCAGACCTCCCCAAGGAGCAGGACCATTAGGGATAGGACCATCAGGGGCATGCGATGTTGGGGAGAGGCCTGTGACCTCCAGGGGCAACACCACAAGATCACCTGGCCACACTTGATATATTGTACTTTGATTCAGATACTTAGCTTTGCCACATTTTTGATGTATCATTTCCTAGTTCATTTGATATCATTGTATACTCGACATGTTATTACTTTAAGGTTATATGATATGCAGCGGCGTTTGATAATCCATGTGTTGATGTTTTTATTATGGATGGATGCATTTAATTTGTATTCTATGTGATTATGCCATGTTCTTTATGATTATGTTATGGATGCATGTATGGATGTCTTAATGAGATGTTGATGCCATGATCTTATATGTTTATGAATGGTGCATTTATGAGATGAATGAGATGGATGCGATATATGTGTTTATGAATGATGCATTGTATTTTTGTAATTTTTCACATGTATATATCGATGTATGGATGCAAATATGAATGCAAAAATGGATTTATTATGGAATGGAAATGTATGAAAAAGGGATATGGATGATGGATGTATGGTTTATGGGTTCCAAAAGATAAATGAATGAATAGATTTTGAACATGATACATGCAGATGTATGGGTTTATGATAATGCTCTCGTTTTGGATTTTTCATGAGGCGAATAAATGGCCTAGATGTATTGATGATTATGAATGATGGTTATATATGGATGGATGATGAATGAAAATGTATATATGATTTTATGTTATGCCACTATGTGATGTTGATTATTCTCTTATGTGTAATGAATGTTATTATGTAAATGAAATGTAATGCACTTTTATGTATTTTTGGTATTTTTTATGCAAATATGTGACCTAAATGCATAAATACAAATAAATTATGATGATGATGTGATGTTATTATGACTACTATGATGAATGTTGGTGGCTTGTATATCTTGGAGGAGCATTTTCTTTTCCCACTCTTGGTCTTCTCATTAGTGAAGTTTATTTAAGAGGTATTTGCCCACTATATATTTCAGATGTGTTTGATATTTTCTTTCATGATATGGATCTTGAATTGTTGTTTTAAGGTTCTGGAGGATTCGTAGTGGAAGGTGGACAACATAGTTTATCTCCTTGAGCTTTTGTGTTATATCATTTTTTATGAGAACTGGTAGGAGATAGTTATATGGGTTGTCCTGAAATGGGAAATGAAGTAGTTTGATCTTCTTTGAGAGGCTTACATCCATGATTGGTTATATGTTACATATGTTAAGTTTGAACGATTGGGTGTTGTTATGGCTTTTCCTTTGGGATGTGAAGGAGATCATACTTGACATAGTTGGATTTTAGAGGTGTATGTAGGAGGATGTTCTATAGGTATATGTTGTGTAGAGCTTCTCTCTTTAGTCTTGGTTGTCTTCCTAGAAGTTTGATTTCATTTTATATTGGTTTAAGATTTGGTCGGAGATTTTGTCTTCACTCAAGTTTTGAGTGGTAACGTGGAGGTTCTTTATCTTTTTCTATGTTGGTTTTTGATGAACTTGGAAGAAATCTGGAAGATTGTTGAGAGAAATGATTCTTGTAGCAGTTGGTTGGAGGTTATGCACTTCATTGTGGATTTTTTCCTTGGTACTACATGGTTATACTTTCTATGTGCTAGAATTGGTAGACTTGTTATGTCATTGATATTTTAGATTTGGCATTACCCATGTAGTGGGAGTACCTGGATGTGTTTTGGTCTTCTTCAATTGGTTTGTACATGGTACTTGTATCAGTGGTTGATGGGTTGGTTGTGCTGGTGGCATGAGTTTACTAATATGGATACCTTGAAGGTATGAATGATTAGATGTATTAGCATGAGTTGTGGGTACTATTTTCAGTCACGTGTTTTTATCAGTTGGATAGGAGTAGTCAGACTGATTGTTTTCCTAGCTGATGCTTTTTATCTTGTTTTTCTAGAGTAATGGTAGTTTTTTTTTTTGATATTACTGGGATCTTTTGCTTGTGTTCATTGGAATGGTGCATATTCACCTTGGCTAGTACCTTTCTTCCATAGGTGATATGTTGGAGGATGACAGGGATTGTTGCCTGAACGGTGGACATCTTAGATGTCATTGCAGAAGTCTTGATGGAGCATGAGAACATGTTTGAGATCTATGTGGTTTCATGGAAGACTATGATTGGTTACAATTTTGGATAGTTAGTTACAGTTGGATACTTGATTATGTTGCATATTGTCTAATAGACTATTATTTATGGAAACATGTTGGTTGGGTGTCCTGAATGCTATTAAATAGGGTCTGAATTGGTGGTGCCAATGTGATCTTAGTAGTTTTGGAGTGCTCTAGAGGTGCCAGTGTGATCTTCATCAAGTGCGAGATTGTTGGAATTATGTGCATCAATCCCACTGGCCTAAACCTCTAAGAGAGTAATGTTGGTGTGATCGCTGAGATGTCTGGCCGAATTGCATAATTGTGAAGTTCATGCTTATACCATTGTACCATTGGATGATTGTGAGAGAGGTGCAGTAGCGCGATTTCCACCATACCATGGGAACCTTCTGGCTAACGTGTGGTAGTGTGGTGTTACTGCCATACCACGGGAGTCTTCTAGTTGAGGTGCGGTAGTGCGATGTTACCGCCATATCAGGGGAGCCTTCATACTAAGGTGCAGTAGTGCAGTGTCACTGCCATATCGTGGGACCCTTCTTACTATCTGGTAGTAGTACGGTTACCGCCATACCGTGGAAGCCTTCTCAGAGTCAAGTGATAGTGTGGTATACCACCACTCCATGGGATCCTTTTGGATGTTAAGTGGTAGTGTGATGCATGGGAGAATGAGAATGGACTTGGTTGACTATTGAGGTGTACGCCGAACAATGGAGGATGATTGTTGCCTTGGAGATGGTCGTTCGATCACCAGAAAGTTTGATAGTTGCTAAATAAAGGAAACTGAATTGAACCATTTGTACAAAGAACAAATTGATTATGATTGTTTCTATACATTGGAACGTATAGTAACTATTATGGGTTTGATGGTTGTATGATCAAATGATCAGTGTGAGTGTTTGAGCAGTATGCACATAGCATTGTAACTGTGAGAACATTGAGACACAAAGAATAGAGAAGAATGTGAACCTGTGATGGCTATGAGGCTGTGTTGGCCGAGAGGCTAGTTGAGTGAGTCAACTGGGAATGAATATGCAGTGTATGTTGTGTGAGAACATTGGAACAATGCAAGGGTTCTGAATAATGTTGTTGCTTGTATTCTCCAGATGAAACAAGATGTAACACATGTAAAGGTTATGAGCCTGAGATTGTATTGTAACTTTATTTGTTGTTGAATAATACAATGGTCGATCTTTTCGAGTGTGGGGTTTTTTACCCGAAAGGGTTTTCCCCATGTAAATCTGTGTGTTCATTTGTTTGTCTTCCATGTTGTTTCATTATGTAATTTGAATATGTGCAGAAATGTTGAATATGGTTTATCCCGCATGTTATTTTCTCAGAAGGGTTAATGTGGGAACTCAACTATGCCAATTTTCACTTTATGGCATAGTAGTTAGTGTCTTTGAGGCAATTTGAAGGATTTAAAATCACCAAAGGCATTGGTTTTATTAGATGTTTCATTCTAAGATGGCCCAATAATCAATTTCTCAACACTTTGTTTCTTCATCCTTTTGATGCTCTTTATATCCCAAGCCTATTTTTTCTTTTGAATTGGTTATGATGGGTTGGATAGGTTCTATGATACCTTCTTTCCTTTTTCCAATATGTCCTTGTCTGTCATATCCCATCTTTTATAAGATTGAGAATCCTTTACCATACTGAGTGGTTTGGACAATAATCGTTGTTGCTTGAGAATTAGTTTCATTCTTGTAGATCCAATTCAAAATATCTTTGTCATCATATTCCTCTGCTTGGGTTCTTGCTTTTATGAATCGACCATCAAAAAGTGTGACCAATTGTGAGGATGGTTAGGATGAGGTTGATGGTTGACCATAGTATTTTGGCGACATTAACTATGAGAGGCAGAGGGATTGTTCAATGGAGTACTCAGCCACACCTTTATCTTTGAATTGGGCTTTCTTTTCAAATTGTTTGGCCAGAGTATTGAGCTGGGCTTCAGAATTAGTAGATGTAGAGGGGCTAGGTTCTTCCCTTTTCTCCAGTTGTTTGGATGATGAACTTGATTGGCTTCCTTCATTGGAGGATATGGCTAGAAACTTTGACAAGGGATTAGCTTGACTGGAACTATTGAGGATATCAGGGGTGGAATCAAGAGCTTCATAGTTATGAGGCACAAATACATCCTAGACGGCCTTAAGGTTATTGCAATGTTGAGGACTATTTGAATCAGCAGGATTGGCAATTTCTTGTCCATTGCAAGGAAATTTTAGACACTGATGGTTTGTTGAAGGTACCGCTTGAATTTCATTGATCCAAGGATGACCCAAGAGTATATTATATGTCAAATCCTTATCCAAAACTTGAAAAACCACATCTTTCTAAATTGACCCTACCTGAATTGGTAATACAATCAATCCTTTTAAAGCTCTTTCTTCATCATCATATGCTTTGATGGTAATCTTCTTCCTTGCATCTATTGCATTTTCAGAGAACCCTAGTGCATGGACAAGCTTTAAAGTACATATATTAAGACTGGCTCCTTCATCTATAAGGACGTGCTTGACACGAATTTTATGGATTAGAACCTCAATATGAAGGGTCACATTATGAGGATGGGTGAGAGATACATCATCATTTTATGAAAAGGATAAGCAATGAGGCACAACTAGATGTCTCATCATGGCTTGGAAAGCATAGACTTCCAAATTATTTGGCACTGTTGTATCGACTAGGGCTTTTTCCAAGATCTCCTTGTGAGCAGGAGAGATTTTAAGGAGCTCCAATATTGATATTTGCATGGGAATTTCCTAGAGCTGGTCGACAATATTATATTGATGAGATGTAGTAGTAGGTGCTTTGGAAGCATTTCCCTTCAAAAAATATTTAGTTTGAGCCCTTGTGGTCACATTAACGGGCACACTATCTTGTTTTCCATTGATTTTGATGACATTAATTTGATTATCCGTTACAACCATGTCTTGTTGGATATTAAGGACTTGATTAGAGAGGATGTTGGTTTTTTTGATTAGATGATTGGTTGCAACAGGATCTGGTGTGTCATTGATTTCAATGTCATATGTGTGATCTTCAACGGCTGAAATATGAAGGATGATGGTATTCTAAATATAGTTTACATTCTTTCCTTTTTTGTTCATGTTAGAAGATTCTCCTTTATCATAATTTGGAAAATGGTTTTTGAATATCCCATGATCAGTGTTTGTCTAAGGCTCTTTGATCCTTATGATCTTATTGTCAATCAAATCTTGTGTCTTATGCTTCAATTGCATGCAACTATTGGTTAGGTGACCTTTGCATCAATGAAATTCACAAAAATGGGCTTCATTCCACCATGATGATTTTATTTTGGGTTCAAAACCTCGGGTGTCAGGTAGAGTGATAAGACTTTCTGTAATAAGCTCTTTCAATGTGGATTTGCATGATTGACCCAAAGGTGTAAACTTTCGATGGTTGTTCGATGTTTCATAGGGTAGAGTCTTGGATGATGTGTTACCTCGATTGTTTTGAATATTGCCCTGGTTGGTATTTTGGTTGTTTCTTTGGTTGGTATTTTGGGTGGTCTTTTGATTGGTATTTGAGGTGCTTCCTGATAAATTAAAGACTAGTTTAGCATTATGCATTTCAATCAAGGTATCATTACCATTATTTTTGTACTTTTGTCAAAACTTTGGTTTATCATTGTTGGAGGAATTGGATGAATTGATTTCGTTATAAATTTTCAATATTCCTCGTTTGAACAAAGCCTCTTCAATCTTGATCCCATTTTTGATCAATTTCTCAAAAGTTGGAGGGCATTGTAATTCGAGCCTATAGCTCATGTCATCATTCAAGTTATCAATGAATACCTCTATCTTTTGTTTTTTAGATATGGGTCAGGGATACCTTGCGAATAATCTTCTCCATCTTTTTAGGAATATGAGGAATGATTCCCCTTTCTTTTGTTTCACATTATAAATATCTTTCATCATGATCCCATGTTGGATATTATATGAGTATTGGGTAATAAACTTGTTTACCAATTCCTCAAAATATTTGATCCCTAGAAGTAATTGTGAGAACCATTGCATGCATTTCCCTCCCAAACTATGTGGGAATAATCTCATCAAATATGTATCCTCATGGGAAAATTCAAGACTCATTGTTCATAATTCCCTTATGTGATCTACGAGATTGGTTTTCCCATTGTACTTGTCGTATTTGGGAAATTCACAATGATTGGGAAATGGTATCATGTTGACACTTTGATCGAATGGGTAGGGAAACATATCTTGTAAGGAGTATCTCTTGGTAGTCCTCATTTTCGTGTTTTGCATTTGTTGTTGAAGAGATTGGATTTGTTGTTTCAAAGTGTCCATGGGGTCATTGGTTTTCACTTCATTTCTTATTTTAATTTGTGTCTCAGTTTTTGTTTTCTTAGGAGTTCTTTTCAATTTAGTGACATCAAAATCATCGAGTAGCTTGACTCCTTTGTTTGCTAACATCAAGAGGTATCTTTCCCCATCCTTTTTGAAAACCTTTTCCAGGAATTTGTGGAAACTTGGGTCTTGTTGGGCTTGTTGGACATCTTCTTCATTTACCTCCTCGGTTTTGGTTGAATGGATGTTGTGAAAGGGGTTTTCTTCTTATTCAGCCATGGTATCTTGGGTTTCAATTTCTTTTTCTTGGAGTTTTAGCCTTTGGAATCTTTTTTGGATGGGCATACAAGTGATGATGATGTTCTAAATGTTTGACCAAAGTTTGAGAGTGCCAAAAGGGATTGATTAAAATCTGATTAAGCAAGCTTTATTTCGGGATAAAGGATGACGAATCTTGATGGAGGATGATAAATCTTGATGGTCAAATGCAGTTGCTAAATCAGAAATGGGTGTGATGAAGAAGACACTTTTGGATGTTTGATCAAAGATTAGATGAGGGATTTTCACTTGAAAATGCCGGTTTCAACAAGATTGAGCTCTATTAGATCAGCTAATTTGGACAATTGGAAAATTGTATTGCCGGTTGAGGGATGAAAGAATGATGAATGGGTTGACTATGAGTATGCTTTTGTGAAAGAGCTCTTCATTGATAATAAGCTTGTGAAGATAAAGGCACTAAAGAAAAATCATCAATGTATCCTCTATCAAATTCGTGATATCTATGGATGAAGGTTTGATAGTCAAGCAAGACCTTCCTACTTTGGTACAAGAAGCATCTTCTTTTCAAAAGTTTCTTATAGCCAAGTTGCTTCTTTGGTTTCTTGATTCTTTTGATAAGAGATTTCTTGACAAAAAATGTTGATTTCCAATCCCTTAACATAAAATGATTGGTGTAAACCTCACAGCTTGATTCTACAAGGAATAGATGTTGTTTGATAGGGAATATCCAAACTGGATGTTAACTAATAGGCAAAAGGTCAAATTTAGCTCTCAGTTTGAAATTTTACCACATGCGCTAAAATAGTGCCCAGATGCACCAAAACTTAAATGCACTATAGAATGGTCTAGATGCACTATAAAAAGGTCTGAATGCACCAGAACAGGCTATGGATGCACTATGGAAAGGTCTAGATGCACTACAAGATTCAATGGATGCGTTGAAACGGTATATGCTGGGATATGAGTGGGATACACCAAAACAATAAATGTATGCGCTAAAATATGCAATGTATGAACTAGGGCAGTTAATGGATGCACTGAAATATGACAAGGATGTGCTGGGGCATTCATTGGATGCGCTGAACTGGAAAATGTTTTCTAATTTTTGATAGTTTGACAAATTCTTCTGATTTTTGGTAGTGAATTTGAACTGTTTGGTTGAATTATCTTTTGAATCATTGGTTGGATATTTTAGAGTGTAGTGTTTGCTTGAATTTTGATTTAAAACACATAGGTGAAGACACATCAAACAAGCACAATCCTAGGCTATGTAAGGCAATATTCTTTTGGATTCCACATGGATTTTACTCTAGCACACTTATTCTTAGTGGGTGGTTTAGAAGCTTGGCCGCACAAGCTCCCCCTTACAGTGCACTCACTTCTCGAGCCAACCAAGCTTCAAACTCCCATGAATCTTCCATGGAAAGTTTCTCACCTCTACTAAAAATTGCAAGAATTTGGATATCTTGGCAACGACCGTTGTTGCACCAAACAATAGAAAGGTAATTTTTGGCTTACTACAACAAAAGGGGCTTTAGTAAGGGAATTTTGTTATGGGTGGGCTATACATACGACAAGATTAGCTCTGTTAAGGAGGAATCCCAACCTATAGAGGTTACACTTTATAGTTTTTCACGTACCACATGGGTACTAAGGGAATCACTTGTCGGCATAACCATTCGTTGTCCTTGAACTTTCCTCAAGTCCTCATTTTATATACCAGTTGGAAGGGCTTGGCCTTAGCCTATTACTGGTCTAGGTCATTCCCTTAGGGTGACTACCTCTTGTCCCACCAAGGCAGGCCCTCTAAGGATAAAAATAAAAATGAACGAATGGGTCTGGATTTCTTATCACCCAATTAAGGGGAGAGCATACACGCCTACCACTCCAAACACAACAAGCATGGTGTTAATGTATCCTTCTAATTAAGCTAGATTCCTATCTTAACAAAAGGAAATGAACAATTAAATCCCTACAAACAATTGTTAGTAGTTTCAAGCTTTAAATTCTTTAACAATGTTCTTTTAATTGTTCTTGCAAAGTCGTTGACTGCATACAAGGTTCCTGCAAAACAAAAGAGCATAAATCAGTTTTTGGAATCTAAAAAATTTATAGTAAAAACTAGATGCGCCATTACAGCAACTGAATGTGCTAAAAGAGAAACTGAATGCACTAAATGATAGACTGAATGCGCTAAATTGGAAAAGCACAAAATGAAATTTAAAACTCCCCGATGCACTGAAAGAACAGTTGTATGCACTAGAACAACAACCAGATGCGCTGAAATAGAAGCTGAATATGCTAGAAGAACCGCTAGATGCATCGAAACAATAACCCGATGCACCAAAAAAGTTTCCAAATGCGCCAAAGAAAAATTCAGATGTACTGATTCAAAAATTTTGATAGAAAACATATTAAAATATGGGTCTCGGCCCCATGGTGGATGCAAAAATGTATGTGTGTGATTTTAACGTGTCAGTGAGTAATTAATCATAACTAAACGATACACAAGCAATTAAATGTATTATATCTAATGAAGGAGAAATAATAAAACAAACTATTACAACCCTGTATTCGAACTCATTCTATTGTCCTCTATTCCTGGTGATTCCTCAATTCATGCTCTCAGAATTATTCATTGCACATGAATGTGTGGAATGGAAACCTAAGAAATGAGAAACTATGATGCAATGCAAACTAAAATTCCTACATGCTTATATTTTTGTGTTTTTGAAAATAAATTGTTGAATGATCTATGATGAGAGGTTGTTGTGATTGAAATGATGCTAAAACTAGTAATGCAAATCTAAAGATAATGTTGTATAAAATATGCAAGAAACTAAATGCTAGAATGGAAATTCCATGATAAAGTTAAATGAACTAAAACACTAAAATGCAAACTATAATGATCACTAAAAGTGCTCTCCAATTTGCAATGAGATTTCTACAGCATAAACTTGTCAAATTATCCTTGTTGAAAAGTTGTAGAAATATGTTCTAATTATAGATTTTTTCAAGCTAGGAATGATGTTGCAGTGATGAATGGTTGAGATTGTGATCCTGTGGCATCGACGGTTGAGCACGGAGAGGTTAGAGAGAATCATGGAGGTTGTTCCCTGCTTGAGAACAATTTGTCAAGTGTTAAAAGGAATCAGAGGAAAGAAGAAGCCATGTGTCCAAGAAGGTTTCAAATTTGTTACGGGTTTTTTGATGGAAAATCCACATTTTAGAAATTAGAAAATTCAATTTCATGTGACACATGGTGAGGTGGCAGGTGAGGTGGAAGGTAGTTAGAAGAATATGTAGAAATGTGCCAAATTGAATTAAAAATTCAATTTTAAATGAAGATGGGAAATTAGCATGCTGACAAATTAGTTAATTTGTGCATTTAACCAATTTAAGAGAAAAATGATTTTGGAGGCCAATTTGAATTAAAAATTCAAATTTAAGTGGAAGAGGGAAAACTAACTAAATGACAAATTAGTTAATTTGTGCATTTAATTAATTTGAGAGGGAAATGATTTTGGATAAGAAGAATATTTAGAAGTGAACTATATAAATAAATTTTGCAATTTATTTATAAGTAGAGGAATAAAAAAAATTATTAATTAAATAACAAGTATTTAATTAATTCCTACTTAGAACATTTTTAAGTTCATACATTTTGCATTGTGGCTTCCATCGTCAGAGGCTCTATGGGTGGCGGTGGAAGGGGTAGAGCAGTAGCAACTTGGGCCATGAAATCCTGGACTTCGAGATCGAGCATTATTCTGAAAATCTCGGGAGGTGCATTCTACATATATGTCATGAAAGCATGTGGCAGAGTAAGAGGCGGCATGGTGGCAATGGTTATTGTAGGCATTGGAGTAGAGAGAGTGGAAATTGAGGAGGAAGTGAGGAAGATGACCGTGGGGACATGGTGGAGGAGGAAGAGTTGAGAATCATGATCAAATCTGTTAGTGAGGTGGAGGCAAGGAGAAACGAGATGTTCACAACAGGTGGAGATGAGACAAGCATTAATTGGGAGGAAGAGAGTGGAAGAGTGGAAAAGGTGGTAGTAGCAGTGGGAGTGGAAGTTGTAGGTGGAGATCACAATTGCTTGGGGTTCTCTTCTCCTTCATGTTGGGGGTCCTCCTCTATGGTAGGAATTTCACTCATGAATCCCCCTATTCTCTTTGCCATTTTTCATGATTCCCCTCTGTAGTCTTCTTGGAGTATACCTTATGCTTAGGATTACGCTCGGGTGCATCCTTTCTTTTCTTTGATCTTGTCATTGGAGGGGATTTGGGTGCTTCCTTGGATGGGGTAGCAGTCGCTCCACTGTCTATTTCGTTGTTGTCGTAAGTCAATTTTGCACCCTATATTTTGAGCTGAGTGATTTGGGCATCTATCCATTGCCTTGTCATATTCTCAATGGGTTGTGTCAATATATCTAGGTCAGTGACCTCTTCTTCATTCCAATCTATCATTGGTAGAGGCATTTTGGCTATAGCATTGAACCTGCCATCAATAATATTGTTTTCCTCCTCCACTATCTAATTAGGTATAGGGAACAAATTCACTAACTTCATAAATTAGTTTGTAATTCTCATGTAGTGCCTCATTCACATTTATTTGTCATCTGCATGATTAGCCTAAAATTCTTCGACCTAAATTCTATGGGCATATTGCTTCCCAACCCATTTCTTCAATTTTTCATAAGGGTCCATTCTCCCTCGGTTGATGTGGAGATCTAAGCTATACTCCGCCAATTCCCTTTCTGAATATTCTGCACATTGGGAGGCGGAACATGAGTACATCCCTTGCCTGAAGGTTAGGGGATATGGAATTCAAGGCCTATGTTTGTCACTCAGTAATGTGTGGGCATTTTTTAGCTATCAAGAGACCTCAAGAAGAACCAAGCAGTTGTTGGCATAATGAGGCAACCGACAGGGCTTCCCTGAGAAACCCTCCATTCTGAAATAGGTGAACTTTGGGAACTATATGAACGGATACCAAAACTAGAGGATGAAGGCCTTGGCATTGTGCGAGACTCTTCTATCAAAATCTCCCCCAAGTAGTCTGATGATGTGCCTGATGAAGACATCATTCACCCTCCTTTTTTCTCTTTTTTAGTTTCGGTACTGTAGTTGAGGGTAGTGATCATATACTTTGAGGTCCCCTTTCTTTGCTTCCAGGTTGCTTGCGATGAAGAGTCCTTTGTATGGAAACTTTTCTGCCAGGATGTACACCAGGTATGAATTCATATAAAACTTAGAAGTTTTCTTCACAGCCATGAGCTGGTCATGCATGTTATCACTAATTATTTTTCCCAATGGAACTTTGTCTTGCCTCAGATGATTTCCTTATTGAAGTAGAACATCCATTCTTCAAAGAAAGCAATGCCACAAAGATACATTACCCTACTTAGTAAGGTGACCAAGTCATGGTATTCTTCATAAAAGTCAATCCTAAACAATTCCTGGGGAACTTTGGTAGTGTTTCCCCTCTTATCCTTCAACCAATGCTGGTTGATCAATCTTCTACATCTGAGGGGGTCTTCTTTCCACATGTTCTTGACATATTCTTTGTCTAGTTCCTCCATGATATCAAATGTGGGAATGTAAAACATTTTTTCAATAGATTTAGTAGATAGATCTGCTAACACCCTACCATCATGGTCAATGATCTTCTTGTTGTTGTGATAGCATTCCCTATAGGCCATAACCAGCTCTAGAGCAATGAGTGTGGGAGGGAAGCCAATTGCCTTAGCGAGACCACTCGCTCTATTTTTTCATCCATTCTCCATTGTGGGGTGGACTACTACCCTCTATTTGAATTCATCGATGTCCACGTGTCCAAGGTTGGTGTCTGACATGGAATCCCAAGTGGATCTGAGCTTGGAGGTGCACTCCACCCCATGAAATTAGTATTTCATCTAGTCTTTCTTCTATTTTCCTCTTGGTTAACGTGTAGGCTTCTTCCCTTTATCAACTTTCTTCACGTACTTCCCTGATGGACCCATAATAGGTTCCATAAATTTTGCATCAAAAGATGCAGTAAGTACATTCACATAGAAATTAGGGAAAGCATTAGTTAGATCTTGCAAAATAGGGTTAGATCCAATAATACATCGCTAGAAGATAATAAAATTCATAAAAATTCATCATTTCAAGCTCATTTGGATTAGAAAAGACAATGCGGGCCCAGGCGTACAGGTTTCCCTGTGATGGAAGTCGTTAGGAGGGGCTGGTAGTAGGACTGAATTGGGGTCACGGAAACCCACAAATAGTCACCCGCAACATAGGTTTTGCATTAAGGATTTGTCGGTCAAAGTCTTCAAAAGGCAATTTTGCACATGCAAAAATTGGTTATTAAGGCTCTTGTAGTCAGTTGATTGATCATTAGGATTTTGTGAGTTTAGGGCGTGCGGGTGCTAGAGGCTTGATGGATGTTTGAGACCATGTCATTAAGTAATGAAAATCACATGACACCCTATAGAAGGAATCTCGAATTGTAGGACCCATAGGCACCACGAACGTCGAGCCTAACATTACAAGGTTTGATCTTCATGAGGGATGCAGGTAGGAGCCACTGAGTGGCCGATAAAGGTTTGTCATTATTGAATGGTTGAGGGTGAGTGGCAGTTTGCATGCAACGACCCACATTGATGGGCTCACATGACATTGAAGACTTAGATTTCTCATTAAAATTCCTAGGTGGAATTGGCTTAGGTGGAGTCCATAGTGTGAACGAACGAGGTTGCTCAGACATTAAGGAGCAGTGAAGGAAGAGGGATGGCCCACAAAAGGACTCCCATAGAGACTGACCCACATTTAGGATAGGACTTAGTCATTCTTATGCCAAATGGTGACATAGATGGTGGGCTCTATGTTGTGAGCGAAAGGAACAATTTTGCCGCTAACAAATGACATTCGAGTAATGGTGGCCCACGGATGACAATCTGCAAGGCGTGACCCACAAACCCCTCAGACTTAGCATTTTTGTGCTTGGGTAGAACCAAAATGGCACCAAAGGGAGTGGAATTCACAACACATAAGGAAGGGGAAGCCTTTCCGCAAGGCAACGATGCTTTGATAACGGCGAGCTGCGAACGACGAACCACAATGAGCCACCCGCAAGGAATTTCCACTTGTCGATTTTCTTCCACTCCACGGAGGCACTTTTGGTAGGGTCCGTAATGTAGAAAGGAGACATTGGTTGGCCATTTTCCAATGGCAGCATGGAGGCGGCCACTCAAAAGTGGTGGCCCGCATGAACGAACTCGCAGGGGCTCATAGATTTAGGTTTTTTTGTTGAAGGCTTCATCATTTTGTGTTTGACTAAGACAATGGTGGGAATGTTGTGGGCCACAAAGGATCCTTCACTATATGAAGAACAACGAAGATAGGATGGAGTTTTGCACGATAATTAGGGTGTCATTTAAGAAATTCCAAGGAGGTTTATAGGGCGAGGAGCGGATTCCATGTGTGGCACTAATTGCCATGACAGCCGCTCAGAGATTTGATGGTTTCTTTAAGGGATTTCATCATTTATTTACAAACCCTAGATATGAAAAGACATTCATTTCAAATTTTAAAGGGGTGACATACCTGGAAATGATGTGAAGATTTGATGAAGATCTTGCCTTGGATCGTTTAGGAGCTAATGCGGGTGTGGGAATTTCGATCATCGTTTTCCTCTCCTTAGAATTTCAAATTGGTCAGTGTAGGCAAAGGGTCATTTATGAACCTGCATTGAATGTGTTGTATGGAAACCACCATTGTAGGTAGGGCGCAATAAATCAACAGTTCAATGGAGAAATATGTGGGACCTACAATGCGGGGTGATCCATGGGTCTCATCATTAAGTACCAGCAAAGGGATGAGGGTGAAGCAGAGTGCGGGATTTGCCATGCGGGTGGATGTCTTAGGTCGACCATTAGTGGAATGATAAAGAGACAATAGCATTGCACAAAGGGCAACTCGCAATTGTGGACCCATGGAATTTGAAGGACATCAGGGCAACTGACTAAGGGAAGTCTGCATGGAATGGCCCGCATGAGCCAAAAACTTAGGGAGTTTGGGGGAAGTGATTTTGGTGAACTAGGGAATGATGACTTGGGTGTTCTTGACCACTTTAAGCTCAAAATTAGGGGCACA
The DNA here is from genome assembly GCA_007115665.2 of Sequoiadendron giganteum. Classification (NCBI taxonomy): domain Eukaryota; kingdom Viridiplantae; phylum Streptophyta; class Pinopsida; order Cupressales; family Cupressaceae; genus Sequoiadendron; species Sequoiadendron giganteum. The sequence continues at coordinate 12,330,407 of VCHN02000014.1, forward strand.
CAAAACAAGGCAAAGGTGAAATGACCTGGTGAAGATGAAGGAAAGAGGGGGTCCCCATTCTAAACAGGGTGTGTGTGCTATAGGAATAACATATGGAGACTCCACTAGGAGAATTCTCTCGAGCATTCTAAGGGTAAGGATTCATTTGGAACCCAAAATCTCTAGTTTCACAGACCAGAAGCTAGTTTCCCTAAACAAAGTAGGGACTTAAAGGAGGACGAGATCCTTAGTTGGATCCAATCACAGAAACACCTCAAAAGTGTGTGTAGAGTGTGTTCATTTCCTTCCTTCAAATACCATAACAGATAGTAGTCAATCGGTCGAGGCAAGCTACGTAAGTCGTTTGACCCCAAAAGTAACCTAGACACTGCTCTAGTGCCAATCAAGCATCCATAGCCTTGATGAAGTTGTCATTGTAATCCCATAAACATTTCTCTATTTCCAGCCAGGTGTCCATAGCCTCGATAGAGTTACTCGCACACCCATACAGTTGCTTATTTTGACACTTTCTTTCTTTCTTTTTAATATTTTCCTTTTGATGTTCCTTTTCTTTTTGCTCAACTGTGTAAGCATCAAAGCTTATAATGGGTTTGGAATCACAGTGGTCACTAGAGAAGACTTAAGATTTTTCACTTGCCGAAACCTCATAACGACTATTGCATAGCTCATCAAGAATATTTAAAGTGTGTTTCCATGTGTAGTCTGAGATAGGCGTGAGAGAATTTAAAGAAGGGTCCCATTCTAAATTAAGTCAAAGTTCAAGTAAGGAAACCCACTTCACGAGAGCGGTCAAAAGTCCATAATAAAAAATGAAAACATATCCAAAGAACAAATGGGAGCAAGCGGAATAGTAGGCCCCCTGACAAGATACGCACGACCGCTACTTAAAAACAAAAGATACCCTCAACAAAACAAAAGTTGGGAAAGCAAGCAAAAGCGAAGCAAAAATGAAGCGGTGAAACGAAATAACCTACCCTAACCTATGTACAACTATATACAAAGAAAGATCTTAAGTAGCTCAAGCAAGGAAATAATGCTTTAGAAACTGCTTGTTGACAGGCAATGAGACATCCTCTCTAATTAGTGCTTTGAGGTGAAAGGAATTCTCCTAGAATCTCAAAAATTTGAAGGGGCCAAGCCAGAGCTTGTTGAATTTGTCATGTCCCCCTTTATTCTCACGGGCCTTGTCCCAATAGAGGACTAAATTAGCAATCCTAAAGGCCTTTACTTTGGCTCAGTGATCAAACCATCATTTGACTATGCCCTAGTTTTTGGTGAAACTTTCTATTGCTTGAACACAGACTTCTTCTAAATGCAATAACTCAGCAAGGCGGGTCTCTTGATGTTCGCCCTCCTCATAGAACGTATTGAAAAATTGGAGCATGGGAATCTTGAGGTGTACTATAAAAATCAGCTCCAAGAGGTACACTAGGCAAAACAGGGAGTTTCCCAAGGCAGCCTTGTGGTGAGTGCGATCTTCCCATAAGGAAAAATATAGTTGGGTGTGCCAATCTTTCAGGTTCTTTTCAAGCAACTTCTTGATTAGAGTTAGCAAATTCTTATTTATGGATTTAGCTAGGCCATTCCCTTGAGGGTAGTAGTTGGATGAGAATTTAAGTGTGATACCATAATCAAAGGCCCAACTAGCAAACTTAAGAGATGAAAAGGTAGGACCATTATCACACACAAGGGCAAACCGGAAACTGAAGTGATTTAAGATAAATCTTTCTAAGAAATTAGTAATAATTTCAATGGTGCATTGCCTACATGCTATTGCTTATGTCCATCTAGTGCAGTAATCAAAAGTGGTCAGAATGTACCTATGGCCTGCAGAGGATGGTGGGCTTACCAGACCAATGAAGTCAAGTCCCCACTAAGCGAATGACCTTACCTCTAGGACTGGTTGCAATAGGACATCATTTATTTCCCTAGTGGTAGTAGTGTGATAGACATGATAGGTTCTGACATGGTTGTGAGTGTCCTTAAATAACGTTGGCCAATAGTACTTGGCTCATAGAATTTGGTGAGTAGTTGAGGGGCCAGATCTGTGGCCAATCCCAAACTTGTCGTGAAATTGTTTCAGCACCTCAACTGCCTCTTCTTTCCCAAGGCATATGAGATAGATCCCTTCATGGTTTCTCTTGTATAGTATAGATCTCTACAACATATAGTTTCTACTCTTTAATCTGAGAGCACATTTCTGGACTCCTGATAGCCGCGGTGGGCACTTGTTGTTCAACAAGTAATAAACAATGTCGTCATACCACCTCCCTGGGGAGACATCCTCCAAGTGGTATTGCTACACTGTGAGCTCCAGCTCAATTTTTTCTATTTTTCGAGTGAGGGCTTGTCCTCAGATTAGCTTCATGGGTTGGATCTCCATGTCATATTCTTGTAGCCACATGACCCATTTTTCTCTTTTTTCTCCCAACTCATTTTGGATTAACAGGGTCTTGATAGTGGAATCTAACACAATAGTGAATACCTTGTTCCTCAAGATGTAATGTAGAAACTTCTTAACTCCTCTAACCAAATCATATGCCTATTTTTCAACATTGTGGTACCGTAATTCTACATCTTTTAATGGAGCACTCATGAATGCAATAGGGTGCTTGTTCCTGTCATCATCTTTATGGGTCAACATGCTGGCACAAGAATGATATGAAGAAAATGAGTAAATTTAAAATGGCTTTAGATAGTCTGAACTAACCAACACTGGTGCATCAGTAATAGCTCTCTTGATTTCTTAAAAAGCATGTTTGTCTTCTGGTGTGTCCATTCTAGTTTGGCATCTTGCTTAAGCATAGCATTCAGTGGCTTAACAATTTCAGCAAAGTCAGTGATAAACTTCTTGATGAAGTTGATCTTTCCGAAGAAGGATTTCAATTCTTTCTTGTTTTCTGGGAGTTGAATCTTCAATATGGCCTGGACTCGTTTGGGGTCAATGGAGATTCCCTTTTTTGAAATCACATGTCTTAGCAATTTTCCTTTAGTAACCCCAAACATACACTTCTTCAGGTTCAGTGAGATGCCAAATTCTCTACATTTTTGGAAGGACTTACACAAATCAAAGACATAGTCTCCTCTTTTCTTTGAAAAAATAGTGAGGTCATCCCTATATATGATGATGCACTTGTTGATAAAATCCTTGAAGGCAATATCCATTACATGTTGAAATATGTTGCCCACGTTAATTAACCCAAACAAAATTCTTTTGTATGCAAAGGTTCCCCATTTTGTGGTAAATGTTGTTTTGTGCCTATCTTCATACTGCACCATCACCTGATTATACTCGGAATAACCATCCAAAAAAGACATCATTTGAGACCCCTTGATAATTTGCAACACCTCATCCAATGATGGCACCGGGTAATTGTCCTTTTCAGAAGCTCTATTGAGGTTGTAGAAATCCACACATAATCTAATTTCTCCATTCTTTTTCCTGACTAGAACCAAATTTTCCACCCACATGGAGTTTCTGACAGGGAAGATGATTATGGCTGACAGTATCTTTTGAACTTTTTTGAAAATAATTAGTTCCAATAATGCATTAATTGGGCGTTGATGTTGTTGGAAAGGTCGGACATCTGGCTTGAGAGGGATGGTGTGAGTAATAATTTAAGTATCATATGTCTTCAAATCCTCGTATCTCCATACAATCACACTGTGATAGGTGTGTATGGCGTTAATGATCCCTTTCCTTTCCTCGAGTGTGCACACCTTGCCTATGAACACATTTTTAACTTCTTCAGCAGTACCCATGTTATGAGTATCACATTGGTTGTCAATTGAATCCTTCTTGGCTTGTTGATATTGATCCCTTATTTGATCTAAATCAAATATTATTTCTAACTGAACCATACCTCATGGTATCATGTTTTTTTTTAGATTAATAACCCCTTCTATGTCATGTTCGACCTCCTCAGGTTTTGCTTCATCAATGATTTGAGTTGCAAACACATCAGAGCTTTTGATGAAATCAAGGATGTGCTTGTCATCATTAAAAATTTGAAAATTAGTGACATTGTTGGGCACTGATGAGGTAGAGGTAAGCTCCATAGTGAATTTCTTCAAGCCAAACAAGGACAACGGCTGAAGGGTGCTAGCTTCCTGGGCTAATGCATCGAGAATTTGATTTTTGGAATGTGGGATTAGCTGAATATTAAATGCATCAAATCCTTCTATGAGATCCCATACCCTATGTCTATAGTTTGCTAACCTTCTATCATGGTAGGAATATAATTTCCTAACTTTTTTCACCACTAGTTCGGAATCACCAAACACTTATAATATTTTAACCTTCTTCCTTAATGCCATTAAAAGTCTGTGAACTTGGTGCAGGAGCACCTAGAAAACACCTTGGAAACACTAGGCATAAGCAATTTTCATTTTGAAGTTATAAGGTCATGGTGACCATTGCTATAGAGATAGAGACTTCATAAAATGCCTTTGTCAAGAGCTGTCAGGAGTTATCCAGAGCTATCAGGAGTGGCAAAGTTTAGGAGTTTAGACACTCATTTTTGTTAGTTTCTAGGAAATTGGCAAAGGTGGCAAAATGGAACATTTTGCACTTTTTCCACTTTGTAACTAACATGTACGACCAAGGAAGGTATAACCACTTTGGGAAACCTTTATAAGGTGTGCCAAGACCTGTGTGAAAGGTTGGAAGGCATTGGAAGTTTTTGTAATTTGAAAGTTTCATGAATGACAAGCGTGGACAGTAGGAAGATTAGCTAATTTTTCTGTGTTTTTGTCCTTGGTAGTGTGTTAATGGCATAACCAGGCATTGATATACGTGTGAGATGTAATGTGATTGTCTTCCAAGTATTGGTTGGGTCTGTAGATAGTTGTTTTTACCATTTCAAGTTTTTGATTTCAGTTAATTAGTTTCTTTCTTTTGCTGTTCTGATTGGCAGACCGTTAGAAATGGAATTCTAGTCCACTCTTCCCCTATACCTAGTGTATGGGCTCTTGGAAACGGTGGCTAGGCTCCATTTTTGTATCTAGAGTAGAGGTAGGAGTCCTTAAGGGTCAGGAATTCATGAAGGAAGACTTCTCCTAGGCGAGCTTGACAATGCCTGGCTAGGAAAGTCTTGAAGTGCAAAGCACTTAGCTTGCAGGGGAGACCTTTCCTTGATAAACCCAATGGTAGAAAGGTGGAAGGAAGCCTTGAAGAGGCTTGGTACCAAGAAGGAGGTCCCAACAGTCCGTTTGATGGGAGAACAAAATAACAGTTCACAGTGAGGTCAGAAAATGGCTTAAACAAGCCTAAATTTGCTAAACTAAGGGTTATGACAGAGTACGGACAGTGGAGGCTCCAAACTCCGAAAATATTTAAGGTGTGGGCAAGGGTATCACGAATTCCAAGAAAATATTGGGAATCTTTTGGAGAATTTAGGAGAGTTACCTCATTCTCTTGGGAAGAAGACCTATTTTGGAAGCCTAGAACTAAGGAACTAAAACCCTATATGAGGGTTTGGTGAAAGCGAAGGAAGAATGGAGTTTGGTGAACCTACAAGAACCCTAGGAGGAAGGTTGGAAGCCTGTAGAAACCTCTCTACACCCCTGCAAAGAACAAATTGAGAATTGAGAGTAACTGACCTTTAGGGAAGTTTAAAGGTTAAGGGAAGCAAAGAAACAAGGCACCAAGATTGGCTTGGTAGATTAAGGGTTTGATGATAGTAGGGTTGGCCAGTAGAACCAGGGGTGCCTACATATGAGATAGGACCTATAGGTTAGGGTGGGAGAGTCACCTAGGAGTTCTTGAGAACAAGGACCCAGAGCATGGAACAGTGAGTGTTCCATCCAACCCTGCCCTATTAGATTGGTATCAGAGCAAGTTAAAGATTTGGGAGTGAATTGTGTATGTCAGACTTTGAATCCAGTAGTTCCACAACTATGGGGACAAACATTGAGTTGGCAAAGAAGGTTGAAGATTAGGAAGAATATAATAGAAGGTTGAGAGAAAGATTGGCACAACTGGAGCAAGCATTGAACAATGTGCAAATCAAAGCCGAAGAGGTCAGTGATAGATTGGAGGGCAGGGAACCAAAGATTGAAGAGGTTGTAGAGGAAGACAAGACCCCTGAACCTGACCCTGTTCTACAAGAGGAGCCTTTCTTGAAGGCATTGAAAGCTTTGAGTGGGAAATCACTTGAAGGTATACCACTATTTAGTGGAAAATTGGAAGTTGATTTGGTCATAGATTGGATAGAAGGCATGGAGAACCATTTTGAATGTGATGGAGTCACTAAAGCATAGAGGGTGAAGGTGGCCAAGTCTAGATTGAGAGGATCTACCTTGACATGGTGGAAATTCATTCAGACAGAGAGGGAAAAGGAAGGCAAGAGGCCTATTTCAACTTGGAAAGGTATGGTGGCCAAAGTGAGGGAAGCTTACATACCAGATGACTATGAGATTCAGTTACACAAGAAGAGGCAAATTTTGAGGCAAAGAGACCAGGATGTGAACACCTACACTAAGGAGTTTCAAAAACTTTATATGAGGTCCAATGTCTTAGAAGATGAATGTCTCAAAGTGGCTAGGTATCTGAACGGTTTGAAGTGGAACATCCAAGAAGAGATGACTCTTCTAAGCCCCAAGACAGTGCATTAGTGTTATCAATTAGTCATCAAGATTGAGGAAAGAAGCAAGAGGAAACATGATAAGGCTTCTAAGAGTAGAGGCAAAGGAAGAGATCAAAGAGATCAACGAGGACATAGAGGTGGCTACCAAGGTAGAGGAAATGAGCAAAGAAATGAAGGTGAATCTAAACTCACAGAGCATGGAGGTGAAACATCTTCTAGAGGAGGTTATGGAAGAGGTAGAGGTTCTCAAGAAGGATCCAATAGAGGAAGAGGAGCAGGCAGGAGCAATTCATACTTTGCTACCATGAAATGTTACCATTATGGTCAAGTAGGCCATCCAGCTTATAGGTGCCCGGAGAAAGCATCATATTCAAATGCTAAGAAGAGGGTGGAATATGCACAAGAGGACACTATGAGCATCAAATCACCTGAGATTAGTCATATTGAATCTGAAATGGGAGAGAATCTGATGTTTAGGAGAGTGTTGATCAGACAACCGGTCAAGGAAGAACCAAAACAAAGAAGGGCTCTATTTAGAGTGAGATGCAAGATACTTGGAAAAGTATGCAAGGTCATTGTAGATTCAGGTTCAACAGATAATATCATCTCTGAAGAGGCAGTAAAGAAGCTAAAATTGGAAAAGGTACCCCACACTAACCCCTACAAGGTGACATGGTTGAACAAAGGGCAAAGTGTTCTTGTCAATGAGCAAGTAACGGTGGAATTTTCTATTGGAGGGTACAAAGATAAGTTAGTTTTTGATGTATTACCCATGGATGCATGTCATCTACTATTGGGAAGACCATGGCAATATGACAGGAGTGCCATGTATGATCGAAAGGAGAATACAATTTCATTTAAGAAGGATGGGAAGACTTTTAAGTTGCAGTCACTGTCAGAAGAGGATGAAGGACAGTCAAAGACACCAAGTGTTCTGCTAAGTAGTGGGAAGGAGTTCCTTAACACCCTACATAAAGAAGGAGAAGGATATGTAGTCTTGTTGCAGTCCAAAGAGGAAGATAAGACTGAAAAACCAGTCATACCCGAAGCAGTCCAGAATTTGCTTGAAAAGTATAAAGACATAGTAAGTGATGGTACACCTGCAACTTTACCTCCTAAAAGAGCTATTAGTCATCAAATTGACTTCATACCTGGAGCATCATTTCCTAACAAAGCAGCATATAAGCTTACACCGGATTAGAATTTGGAAGTGGCTAGACAAGTGCAGGAGTTGTTGGATCAAGGCTTGATTAGAAAAAGCATTAGCCCATGTGCAGTACCAGTGGTCTTAGCAACTAAGAAAGGAGGCAAGTGAAGATTATGCACTGACTCTAGAGCAATAAATAGGATCATAATCAGGTATAGGTTCCCCATTCCTAGAATTGAAGACTTGATGGATTGTCTTGGAGGAGCTCAGTATTATACCAAATTGGATCTCAAGAGTGGATACCATCAGATCAGAATCAAGGATGGAGATGAGTGGAAAACAACATTCAAGACAACAGATGGATTGTATGAGTGGAGAGTTATGCCATTTGGCCTCTCTAATGCCCCTAGTACATTCATGAGACTCATGAATGAAGTGCTCAAGGACTTTACAGGGTTATTTGTGGTGGTATATCTTGATGATATACTCATCTTCAGCAAGATAGTAGAGGAACACCTTAAACATGTGGAGATGGTTCTTAGGAGATTACAAGAGGAGAAGCTCGCCATCAACCTAGAGAAGTGTGATTTTTTTAAACAAGAACTTGTATATTTAGGTTTTGTAGTGTCTCAAGGATTACGAAAAATGGATCCAAGCAAGGTGGAAGCTATCCTAAATTGGCCTACACCAACAATAGGGACTGAGGTAAGAAGTTTCCATGGATTGGCTCAATTTTATAGGAAATTCATAAGAAACTTTAGTGGCATATGTGCACCAATCCTAGAGACAATCAAGGGTGGTTTGAAAACTAAGTTTGTATGGACTCAAGAGGCTAAGAAAGTATTTGAGAAACTGAAACAAGAGGTGGCAACTCAACCTATTCTCTTATTGCCAAGCTTTGACAAATTGTTTACTGTGGAGTGTGATGCTAGTGGAGTTGTAGTAGGAGGAGTGCTTAGTCAAGAGGGCAAGCCCATAACTTTCTTCAATGAAAAGCTCAATGAAGCCAAGAAGAAGTATTCTACCTATGATCTAGAACTATATGCTTTGGTTTAGTCACTTAGGAAGTGGAGGCATTACCTTCTACCCAAGGAGTTTGTGGTCTTTACAGACAATCAGGCACTGAGTTATATCAACACCCAAGAGAAGTTGAGCAATAGATAGTTGAAGTGGATGGAGTACATCCAAGCTTTTAATTTCACCATCAAGCACAAGAAGGGCCAAATGAATAAGGTAGCAGATGCATTGAGTAGAAGATTGCTGACAGTCCAAGAAATACAGATCAAGAGCATTGGCATAGAGAGTTTCAAAGATCTCTATGGGGAGGATGAAGATTTCTCAGAGGCCTACAAGGTATGTTCTAACTTTGAGAATCATTTTCATAGCCAATACTCAGAGTATACTTTGCAAAGTGGATTGTTGTTTAAAGGGAATAGGTTATATGTTCCAAAAGGGTCAATGAGGGAAAACCTCATTCAAGAAAAGCATAATGGTAGTCTTAGTGGACATTATGGCATCAATAAGACATTAGAACTAGTGCAAAGGTTCTACTATTGGCCTAAGTTGGCAAGAGATGTCAGGAGATATGTGGAGCAATGTGTTGTGTGTATGAAAGCTAAGAGAGGAGCTAGTAATGTTGGCCTATATCAACCCTTACCCATTCCTAACAGACCATGGGAGTGTGTGAGCATGGATTTTGTGGTAGGACTTCCTAAGACCAAGACTGGTTTTGATAGTGTGTATGTAGTGGTGGACAGATTCAGCAAGATGAGTCACTTTATTCCTTGTAAAACTACTCATGATGCTAGCTATATAGCTCACCTTTTCTTCAAGGAGATTGTTAGGATCCATGGCTTGCCTTTAAGTTTTGTTTCAGACAGGGATGTTAAATTCATGAGTCACTTTTGGAAGACTCTATGGAGCAGATTGGGTACCAACCTATCTTTTGGATCAGCTTACCATCCTCAGACCGATGGGAAAACAGAGGTGGTTAACAGGGTGCTAGGTAACCTTCTAAGGTGCCTAACTAAAGAATATGGACAAACTTGGGAAATGGTGATCTCACAGGCTGAGTATGCTTACAATGATAGTGTCAACCGGACCACAGGGAAGAGTCCATTTGAGATTGTGTATGGAATGCACCCAAGAGGTATATGTGAGCTCAGGGATCTAGAAGCTATGGAGAATAGGAGTGGACATGCTAAATAATTCACTCAAACCATGAAGGAGATTCAAGAGTAGGTAAAGAGGATAGTCACCGAGGCTACTCAAAAATTGAAAGACAAGGTAGACATGTCAAGGAAGGATGTGCAATTTGCAGTAGGAGACTTTGTCATGGTTCACCTTAACAAATCAAGGTTGCAAAAGGGAATGTCAACCAAGTTGAAAATGAAAAGAGTAGGACCATGCAAGATATTAGCTAAGTATGGGAAGAATGCATACAAGGTGGAGTTACCTTCTAATTTGGGAATTTCACCAGTTTTCAATGTTACAGATTTGATTAGATTCAAGGGATCAGTCAATGACTTAGCTCAGAACAGAAGGGAGATCTTCAAGGATGTCAGTAACATACCCCTACCTACTCAAGACAAGCAACAGGCCGAAAGAATTTTGGAGTCAAGAGTGAACAAGTCTATGAGGCATAAGGTGTACATGGAGCATCTTATCAAGTGGCAGAACAAGCCTGAATTTGAGGCTACATGGGTACAAGAAGATCAGTTCAAGCAGCATGGCATTGATATGTCACTGATCTTTCCTTCCATTCCTTAGTGTTTGGGCAGAGAGGGGGAGAATGGTGCAGGAGCACCTAGAAAACACCTAGGAAACACTAGGCATAGGTAATTTTGATTTTGAAGTTATAAGGTCATGGTGACCATTGCTATAGAGATAGAGACTTCATAAAATTCCTTAGTCAGGATTTTTCAGGAGTTATCCAAAGCTATCAAGAGTGGCAAAGTTTAGGATTTTAGACACTCATTTTTGTTAGTTTCTAGGAAATTGGCAAAGGTGGCAAAATGGAACATTTTGCACTTTTGCCACCTTGTAACTAACATGTACGACCAAGGAAGGTATAACCACTTTGGGAAACCTTTATAAGGTGTGCCAAGACCTGTGTGAAAGGTTGGAAGGCATTGGAAGTTTTTGTAATTTGAAAGTTTCATGAATGACAAGCGAGGACAATAGGAAGATTAGCTAATTTTTCTATGTTTTTGTCCTTAGTAGTGTGTTAATGGCATAACCAGGCATTGATATATGTGTGAGATGTAATGTGATTGTCTTCCAAGTATTGGTTGGGTCTGTAGATAGTTGTTTTTACCATTTCAAGTTTTTGATTTCAGTTAATTAGTTTCTTTCTTTTGTTGTTCTGATTGGCAGACCGTTAGAAATGGAGTTCTAGTCCACTCTTCCCCTATACCTGGTGTATGGGCTCTTGGAAATAGTGGCTAGGCTCCATGCATGTATCTACAGTAGAGGTAGGAGTCCTTAAGGGTCAGGAATTCATGAAGGAAGACTTCTCCTAGGCGAGCTTGACAGTGCCCGGATAGGAAAGTCTTGAAGTGCAAAGCACTTAACTTGCAGGGGAGACCTTTCCTTGATAAACCTCATGGTAGAAAGGTGGAAGGAAGCCTTGCAGAGGCTTGGTACCAAGGAGGAGGTCCCAATAGTCCATTTGATGGGAGAACAAAATAACAGTTCACAGTGAGGTCAGAAAATGGCTTAAACAAGCCTAAATTTGCTAAACTAAGGGTTATGACAGAGTACGGACAGTGGAGGCTCCAAACTCCAAAAACATTTAAGGTGTGGGCAAGGGTATCATGAGTTCCAAGAAAAGATTGGGAGTCTTTTGGAGAATTTAGGAGAGTTACCTCATTCTCTCGGGAAGAAGACCTATTTTGGAAGCCTAGAACTAAGGGACTAAAACCTTAGATGAGGGTTTAGTGAAATCGAAGGAACAATGGAGTTTGGTGAACCTACAAGAACCCTAGGAAAAAGTTTGGAAGCCTGTAGAAACCTCTCTACACCCCTGCAAAGAACAAACTAAGAATTGAGAGTAATTGACCTTTAGGGAAGATTAAAGGTTAAGGGAAGCAAAGAAACAAGGCACCAAGATTCGCTTGGTAGATTAAGGGTTTGATGATAGTAGGGTTGGCCAGTAGAACTAGGGGTGCCTACATATGAGATAGGACCTATAGGTTAAGGTGGGAGAGTCACCTAGGAGTTCTTGAGAACAAGGACCCAGAGCATGGAACAATGAGTGTTCCATCCAACCCCGCCCTATCAGAACTAGTGCTTCATATTCTGCTACATTATTTGTGCAATAAATTTGAAGTCTGTGAGAAAAAAAATATGCCTTACCTATATGACTAATGATTTTGAAACCAACTCTCGCTCCTTGCTTGGATTTGGACCCATCAAAGTGTAATGTCTAGAACTTAGAAGATTCCTTGACTTTGGAGCTAGGGGAGCACATTCCCTTACTCGGTTGTATATTTGCTTTAGTAGCCTTAGGTGGTTGTGTGGACTCAGCAGAGTCTTGATCTGGCTATTGTGCTCAGGGTTGCACTTCAAGATTAACTTGCTTGGTTATATGCTCCATTGTTGCTTGGTATAGACAGCGTTTGAATTCAGAATGGGAAACATTGTGTACCCTGCACCAACTAGGTAATAATAGCTCCTGAAAGTCCATTCTTGCTCCTAGACTAAGTTGATCTTGCACACATTTTTGCATAAATTCTTGGAATCCTTCTAGCAATCCAAGGTTATCATCCTCATAGGATTCTTCATCGTTGGATTCAATCAGCACCTTTGTGCTCTCAGGTGCATGAGTTAGGTTGGTGGGGGAACTACATAACACAAGAAGGACCTCCTCGACCACTTCTTCTTCCTAAAATTCTTCATCATAGTCATAAGCCATGGGTCAATAATTTCATAGTTTTGTTTTAGTGAACAAAACCTCGTTTATATTCTTGTACTCAATAATCAAAAACTTCATGTGAGGCTCGCAGTCAATGTGAATCTAGTTTAGAAACCCTTTCTAGGCCAGCCAAAGATGGGAATAGTCGGTTGCAGCATATCTGCTCAAGGCACGGGTGAAGTCCCTTCCTAGTATGATACCAGTTGTGTTAGAAATGTTGGTAACCTGAATGTCAATTACTTGTTGTACCCTTGGATCAACAGTGATTTGCATGGGCATTCTATTTATTTCTCCCACTATGTTCACTTTCATTTTGTCCAACTAAGCCACCTTTCGTCGAGAGGGAGTTGGAGTTATTCCCAAGTCCTTACATATGGACAAGGGCATGACATTGGCTAAGGCTCCTAAATCAAAGAGGAAGTTATGTAGATTCTTGCCAAATATTCTTATGGTTGTCACGAAAGGAGGCGTTTATAATTTCCCTTGAAATAACCCAACTGATACGTCAGCTTGAGTGACTTGAGTCCTATCCTTGTCAATATTCTTATCCTTAGTTTGTGTTGGGATTTGCTCCTTGACGATAATTTTATCTAATGATTGATTCTTGTTAGCTAGTTGATTCAGAGGTTGATCGGGCCTTTTCAAGACTTCCTTAATTACTGGTTCATTTTCAAGGGCCTTAAAGGAGACCCTTTTTGCAGGTACTTCCTAAGCTAGTTTGGATGGGGAAGCTCCTTTTAATGACTTGAAGAGGGCACTTCAAACAGCTGGGATTTTGAATAGTTCAAAATCCGACAAACTCACTTTGACTTTCTTCAATTCCTCTACCACATATTCCCCCATTTGTTCTATTTTTATGTCAAAAAAAATATTTTGGGAGAAACTAGCGGGTTGGTCCTGGGCTTGACCCGACTGTCTATTTCTATTGAAATACTGGGTAGGCACATGGGGGTAATTTTTATTGTTGTTGGCATTAGGGTCAAGTTGGGTATTGAAGTTGTTAGGAGGAGTGGAAATCTTAAAAGGTCCACCATTTTATCTGTTTCTCAAGTTATAAGGGGTTGTCCTTTGGTGGAACATATGGACCTCATCCTCATGGGCTTCCTCTTCATCTACAGGACCATTATCTACTGAATTAAAGAGCTTTGACAAGGGGCTCTTGTTACCTCTTATGCTTCCTTGTCCTTTTGGGCAACCTCCTCGGGCGTGTTGCTTTCACCTTGCAAGAATAGAGATTGATTGACCACCAGCACCGAGGAATCATATGGTTCTGAGGGAACTATGTCTCTAAAACTTGAGCCATCAACAACATTCTGGACCTCCACTTGGAAGATCTCTGTTGTGGTCTAGAATTTTGGGCAATCCAACTCAGAATGTCTGCTTGTCTTGTGGATCTGGCACCATTCAGACAAGGTGGCCTCATCCAATTATACTCCACTTGTCATCTTCTCACCATTACTTGGTTGGTTGAGAGGAGTGGAACACCTCCTTTGTTTGGCCTAGTGTTCCATGTTCTATTCTGCCTCTTGGAAGGCCTTCTTTCAAAAAAATTCCTTGAACTTTGCTCTCTTTCATAATTCTAGCCCGTAGAGGTGCCAGTGTCCTGGTTGTCTCTATTAAGGTTGGCTTGGATGCTCCTTTGAGATGCTTGTAGTTGGTTGTTCTGATTCCTTAGATGGGTCATCTCAGTAGACATCTTCTTTACCAATTTTGTTAACTCATCAATCTGATCCTTTTCTGTGTTACCCTATTGTGGTGCCAAATTTTGGAGGAACATCGGTTGTGTCACAAGTTGGTTTTGTTGAATAGGTAGAAATTCTAAATTTTGCAAGTATGTGGGCACTTGGGGTTGTTGTGAATAGGCCTACTATTGCAAAGGTTGTAGGTAATGAGGCATCGGTGGTGCTTGGTTCAAGGGTTACACTGGATGGGGCACTAATGGTAGTTGAGGAACTTGATTTAGCATTGGTGTTTGATGGGTTAGGCCATGAGTAAGCCCTTGGATCTAACTTGGATGTGCAGATGGGCCTAATGAGGGCAGTGGTCCTATAATATTTTGCCCCAAGTCCATGCTTGCTATGAATTCCTCTGCATAATCATCCACCAACCTAGCAAGTGGTGGGAACATTCTTTTTACCATTACAGATGTGAGGTTATCTAAGGCAATATAGTATACCAACCGAGCGAAAGGATCATCCACTACATAGGCAGGTTGCACCTTCATATAGGCTTTGTGGAACCTATCATTGAATGAGCTAATAGGCTCATTGACTTATCTCCTAACAAACATGAACTATTGGTATAACTTCGAAGGGATGACAAGAAGTTTGAACTTCTACAAGAAAGTGCTCTTCAATTAATCCCAAGTGGTTATGGTTTCGGTCGGTAAATGGATATACCAATAAAAGGCCTCATCCCCTAATGAGTAAGGGAAGAGTCTGCAAGCCACGTCTTCATGTTCAATTTTCATATCTTTCAAAGCTATTTAGAATATTTTAATATATTATTTTGCTATCCTCTACAGATCTCATGGATGGAACTTAGTGCAAAAGCCTTCCAGATTCTTAAGCATGTCATGATAGTCGTTAAAGGAAAAAGGGTAAGGTTATTACCCAACCATGCCATGGGAGGTTGAGGTGGAGGCAGTTGTTCCATATTACATTAAGGCTACAAAGGGACTACATCTAGGACAACGCCTTGGAACTGTAGTGCAATAGCAGGGGCAACACCTTGGTTGCGAGGAGCTGGGATAGGGGCAGTGCCTTGGTTGTGTGGAGTTGGGACAGAGGCAGTGCCTTGGCTGTCGGAGGTGAAGGGGGGAAAGGAAGTTTGGAATGGATGAGGAGAGGAAGCGGGTGTTGGAAATGAAGTGGAGGAATGGGATGGATAGAGGGAAGGAGATAGAGGGGATGGAGGTCAACTGGATGGGTTCAAAGCAGATGCTTCCCATTTCTTGGCTCTCTTAGCCCTTGTAGGGGTCTTAAGCTCTTGGAACTCCCCTTTGTCTGGTGTTGATGTCAAGACTCTATGGAACCTTTGAGGAAAGAAGGAACCAATTCGATCCAGCTTAGCAAGGCCTTACTTCTAGCGCCAATTTTGTTGATGGGTTTTTTTGCACTTCTCAACATAGACACTGCACAAGTGCAATGCCTCTCTTGAAAGGTAATTTTTGCAACTAAGTTTTAGAAATCACCTCAAGGTCTCTCAAGTGTCCGGTCATGACAATTCTTGGAATAGTTCAATCGGTTGATGTGATTTGTTGGTAATCACAAAGGGCATTATGGTCGTAAGCTTGATGGAATTAGGTCTACAAAAGGACTTTAATTGAATTCTAAAAATGAGTTACAATTGCTACAAGTTCAAGACAACAATCTAAAACTCCTCTCAATTCATCAGATTTGACTTGGTTGTGATGCTAGAACTTGGTTTTGATTCCAATTTTCAAAGAAAATTCAAAATAGAAAAGGGATAATAAGTTTCCTAGACCTGCAACTAATGTTGAATAGTAACAATGGAGGTTGCTACATTGGACAACCTTCCCAAAACTAAGTTCCACTTAGTCAAGGCAACCTATAGTCTCATGAAACAAGTGCAATCTTCTCTAAGTTCTCTAGATTTTCAAACCATTCATTCACCATTAATGCATGAATAAAGATTGAACTTAAGGTGAAGCAGTAATAATAAGCTCAGACTAACTTTACACTACTGCTCATCATCAATAAAAAACAAAAAGTATGACCAAAAAGGATTCAACACCATAGCATTCTTCACCATCAAAGTACAACATAAAATAACTACTAAAAGCAATGTAAAACTAAAATATCAAAGCTAAAATCTAATATTGAGAAGATGAATAATGCATTCATGTGAAGAAACACAAGAATCCATCAAAACAATGCAATTCTCATTAAATTTGTGTAGCATGCCTTTACACAACAACTCAACTCTCTCTTTGAAAATGAGAGGAGACCTCCTATTTATAGTTTTCCAAAAGTGAAATGAATGGCCACTAATTAATTTCATTGTGTGACCAGGATTCATTTACATTAGGGTTTCACCTACCCCCAAAATATAATAATACAAAATACATTTTTGTCTATTTCCATGTTTTGTCTTTTAGTAGCCCTGATACTGTAGCACTTTTGTCTTGTAGTGGCAACCATCCTTATAACTACACTATCAAATAATCATCACGTATGAAAGGATTTCCATCATTCTTCTGGATGGTAGCATACACCACAAATTTCCCAATCAAAGCCCAGAGCTTATCCCATTCCATGATATTTGATTGCAGGATCTAAAAGTTGATCTTTTTGAATCTTTTCATGATCTGCTCCCAATGCTTGGTGCATCTAGGGGTGGCCTTGATAACTTACTCAAATTGGACAAAGGCCCTCGCAGCAAAATCCATAAAGTCCAACGATAGTGCATCTGTAGCCCCTTGTTTCATCTTCTTGTGGAAGAATGGCTTAATATTTTCTACATCTATCTCTAAGGTAGGCATTTCATAATTGGTCATCATCTTGAGGTATTCCTCTCTGTCGGTCTGGTGCTCTACAACCCATTCATGGTCAAGCTTTAATTTATGCAAAGCCCTCTCCAAAACCTCTTTTCTGTGATCTGGGCTCATCTGCCATGTCTCTACTAGCCAATAATCATCCTTTGGTAGTCCTAGCTCCTTTTTCAAAACCCCCTTAGAGAGCTTGAGGATGCTCTCCAGCTTTGGGTAGGTGATTCTATATAACTTCATGAATTGGTGGCAAGTTTTGATGGAGTTCTCAAATATTTTATGTAACTCTTGGAACTTATTGTACATCCTAGCAACATGTCGAAGGTCCATATCTCTATTGTATAATACATGGTTGAACTAGTCTGCTAGGGCCTTAGTCTAGTTCTTCCTCTTCTCTGTCTTGCTTATATCTTCCTTGGAGAGCAACGAGGGTGGTGTCGATGATGTTGTTGGATCCTCCTCTTCTGTAGACGTCCACTACTGGATATAAGTGGTAAGATTTGCTACTTGTGCTTTCAGTTCTTCCTTAGTGGATTGGTCTTTATCCATTTGTTACATGATAGACACTATGGATCCATGGAACTCATCTATTCTCTATTCATGATTCATCGAACCCAGATTGATCGTTGAAATGTTATAGCTTTACATGGCACTTGTTCCTTTGTCTGCTATAGGGGTAGAAATTTCTATTATTCTAGATCTAGGGGCATCCACTGTGATATGAGAGAAAACCTTAGGCTTCTTCTCTTTTCTTGTTTTGGTTTGTGCTCGAGCTAGGATTGCCTCTAGTCTTGCTTTAGGGTAGACAACCATGGGGGCCTTCTTCTTTTCCAATTGTTGTTCTAGCCACTCGGGCACCTTGGCAGATTCCTTGGGTGATTCATGCTCTCTTTCTTCTCTTTGTTCATCTTGAGGTTGTTCCTCTTCATTTCCAAGGGATTCTTGATCAAGGGTTTCCTTTTCATTCAATTCCTTTTCAGGGGTGGCCTTTCCTTTATTGTCTGGCTTAGTGGCAGTAGCATCCTTTTCAATAATATTTTCCCCTTGGCATTCCCTCTCTTCTTTGTGCACAGTGTCATCATGGCTTTGATATTTAGAGCTCTCTTCTTGGGCATCTCTCTTTTTTTCTTTCTCTTGTTCTTGTTCTTCCTCTTCCTCCTTTTCTGGAGGTACTTCTTCATCCTAGACCAGGCCCTTATCTTGGTCGATTGGAGAATGTTCATCTAATATCTCTAGATTTATGTTTATGTTCACCTTCTCCTCCTCAGAGTGATGCTCTTTTGGGTCACTTGTTCCTTTGTTATGGTAGGGCAACTCTTGATCTAAGGTTTCCACAACATACCGCTCATTGAGGGCCTTGGTGTCCTCCTCTGAAGAATGTGAATTTTCCTCATTGGATGCCACCTTATCCAAATTTATATTTAGCCTTGCCTCTGGGTGTTCAAAATATTCTTCTTGCTCAAATTCCTCGAGCTCCTCAACTATATCGTTTGCAATCTCCCTCGATTTCTCTACGTGGCACCTCTCCATTTCTTCTAAAATTTGCATTGTGGCTTCTGTCATGGGAGGCTTTTTGGGTGAAGGTGCAAGGG
Organism: Sequoiadendron giganteum; assembly: GCA_007115665.2. Taxonomy (NCBI): domain Eukaryota; kingdom Viridiplantae; phylum Streptophyta; class Pinopsida; order Cupressales; family Cupressaceae; genus Sequoiadendron; species Sequoiadendron giganteum. The sequence continues at coordinate 12,349,158 of VCHN02000014.1, forward strand.
GTAGGGAAGCAACAACCTAGGCCATGAAAGCTTGGACTTTGGGATTGAGCATTATTTCAGAAACTTTGGGAGGTGCATTCTGCATATATGCCACGAAAGCATGTGACAAAGTAAGAGGCGACATGATGGCAGTGGTTATTGTAGGTGTTGTAGTAGAGAGAGTGGGAAATGGAGGAGAAATCAAGGAAGATGACCATGGGGACGTGGTGGAGGAAGATTCGAGAACCACAACTAGAGTCGTTGGTGAGGTGGAGGTGAGGTGAACCAAGATGTTCACGACATGTGGAGATGAGACAGGCATTGCCTGGGAGGTGAAAAGTGGAGGGGTGGAAAAGGTAGTAGCAGTAACGAGAGTGAAAGTGGTAGGTGGAAAGTGCGACTTCTCAGGGTTATCTTCTCCTTCATATTGGGGGTCCTCCTATATGGTAGGCATTTCACTCATGAATCCCCTTGTTCTCTTTGCCCTTTTTGATAATTCCCCCTCCGTAGTCTTCCTGGAGTATACCTTATGCTTAGGATTATGCTTAGGTGCATCCTTTCAATTCTTCAATCTTGTGATTAGAGGGGATTAGGGTGCTTCCTCTGATGGGGTAGCAATCACTCCACTATCTATTTCATTTTTGAGCTCATCCTCAAGCTCTCCATAAGTCAATTTTGTGCCCTATATTTTGAGTTGAGTGATTCGGGCTTCTAACCATTGCCTTTTCATATTATCAATGGGTCATGTCAATATATCAAGGTCAATGATCTCTTCTTCATTCCAATCTATCATTGGTAGAGGCATGTTGGCCACAACATTGAACCTATCATCAATAATATTGTTTTCCTCCTCCACTATCTGATCATGTATAGGGAACAAATTCACTAACTTCACAAATTGGGTTGTCATTTTCATGTAGTGCCTCATTCACACTTCTTTTTTGTCTGCACAGTTAGCCCATAAGTCTTCGACCTGAGGTCTATGGGAATATTTCTTTTCGACCTATATCTTCAATTTTCTATAAGGGTCCATTCTCCCTCGGTTGGTGTGGAGATCTAAGTTATACTCCACCAATTCCCTTTTTGAATATTCTACATATTGGGAGGTGGGACAGGAGTATATCCCTTGCCCAAAGGTCAAGGGATATGGAATCCTAGGCCTATGTTTGTCACTGAGTAATGTGTGGGAATTTTGTAGCTTTCGAGAGACCTTGAATAAAATCAAGTGGTTGTTGGCATAATGAGGCAATTGATAGGGCTTCCCTAAGAAACCCTCCATTCTGACATAGGTGAACTTTGGGAACTGTATGAATAGATACCCAAATCGGAGGATGAAGGCCTTGGCATTGTGCAACACTCTTCTTTCAAAGTCTCCCCCAAGTTGTTTGATGATGTACCCAATGAAGGCATCATTCACTCTCATATATTCTCTTTTGTAGTTATGGTATTGTAGCTGATGGTAGCGATCATATACTTTGAGGTACCCTTTCTTTGCTTTTGGGTGGCTTGCGATGAAGAGTCCTTTGTATGGAAACTTTTCCACCAAGAGGTACACCAGGTATAATTCATATAAAACTTAGAAGTTTTCTTCACATCCATGAGTTGTTCATGCATGTTATCACTGATTATTTTTTCCCAATGGAACTTTGTCTTGCCTTGGATGATTTTCTTGATGAAGTAGAACATCCATTCTTCAAAGAAAGTAACATCTGGGAGACCCATTACCCTACTTAGTAAGGTGACCAAGTCATTGTATTGTTCATAAAAGTCACTCCTGAATAATTCTTGGGGCACTTTTCCAGTGTTGCCTCTCTTATCCTTCAACCAATGTCGGTTAAGCAACCTTTTGCATCTGAGGGGGTCTACTTTCCACATGTTCTCGACATATTCTTTCTCTATTTCCTCCATGACATCAAATGTGGGAATGCAAAATTTTTTTCCAATAGATTTAGCAAATAGATCTGCTAACACCCTGCCATCATGGTCAATGATCTTCCTGTTGTTGTGATAGAATTCCCTATAGGCCATAACTAGCTCTGGAGCAATGGGTGTGAGATGGAAGCCGACTACCTTAGTGAGACCACTCGATCATATTTTTCATGCATTCTCCATTTGTGGGGTGGACTATTACCCTCTGTTTGAATTCATCAATGTCCACGTGTCCAAGGTTGGTGTCTGACACGGAATCCCAGGTGGAGCTAAGATTAGAGGTGCACTCCACCCCATGAAATTGGTATTTAATTTGGTCTTTCTCCTCTATTCCTCTTGGTGGATGTCCAGGCTTCTTCCCTTTATCAACTTTCTCTACGGAATTCCATAATGGACCTGCGATAGGTTCCATAAATTTTGCATGCAAAGATGCAGTAAGTACATTCACATAGAAATTAGGGAAAGCTTTAGTTAGATCCTACAAAATAGGGTTAGATCCAATAATGCATCACTAGAATATCATAAAATTATCATTTCAAGCTCATTTGGAACAGAAAAGACAATGCGAGCCCAAAGGTGTGGGTTTCCCTAGGCTGGAAGTTGTCAAGAGATACTAGTAGTAGCACAACGCTAGGGTCACAAAAACCCATAGACAATCACCCACAACATAGGTTCCACATTAAGGATTTTTCAGTCAAAGCCTTCATAAGGCAATTTTGCACGTGCACAAATTGGTTATTAAGGCTCCTGGAATTAGTTGATTGATCATTAGGATTTTGTGGGTTCAGGGCATGTGGGTGCCAAAGGCTTGATGGATGTTTGAGACCCTACCATTAATTAATAACAATCATAGCATGATGCCCCACAGAAGGAAGCTCGTATTGCAGGACCCGTAGGTGCCACGAACATTGAGCCTAAAATTACAAGGTTTGATCTTCGTGAGGGTTGCGAGGAGCTGTGGGGTGGCCGATAAAGGTTTTTCATTATTGAATGACTGAGGGTGAGTGGTAGTCCTCATGCAGCGGCCCACATTGATGGGCTCACATGAAATTGAAGACTTAGATTTCTCATTAAAATTTCCAAGCAGAATTAGCTTAGGCAGAGTTTGCAGTGCAAACAGACAAGGTTGCTCGAACGCTAAGGAGCAAAGAAGGAAGAGGGGTGGTCTGCAAAAGGACTCCAATAAAGATCAGCCCGCATTCAAGATAGGAATTAGTCATTCTTATGAAAAATGGTGACATAGATGGTGGGCTACGTGTTGCAAACGGAAGGAACATTTTTTTCGCTAACAAATGGCATTCAGGCAACGACGACCATAGGTGGAAGTCCACAAGACACGGCTCACAAACCCTTGAGACTTAGCATTTTTGTGCTTATGCAGAACTATAACAGTGCCAGAGGGAGTGGACCCTGCAATATAGAAGAAGGCGTAGCTTCACCGCAAGGCAACATCACTTGGATAACGGTGGGCTGCAGACGAGAACCTTCAATGAGCCACCTGCAAGGAATTTCCACTTGAGGATTTTCTTTCACTCAGCAGAGGCAATTTTGGTGGGGTCCATAATGCAAAAGGAGATATTAGCTGTCCATTTTCCAATGGTAGCATGGAGGTGGTGGCCCGCATGAACAGATCCATAGGGGCTCAAAGATAGGTTTTTTCATTGAAGGCTTCGTCATTTTGTGTTTGACTGAGATGGTGGTGGGAACATTGCGGGCTGCAAAGGCTCCTTCATTGTATGAAGAATAAAAAATACGGGATGGAGTTCTGCATGACAATTAGGGCATCGTTTAAGCAATTTTGAGGAGGTTTATAGGGTGAGGATTGGATTCCTTATACAGAGTCGATTGCCATGATAATCGCTCAGAGATTTGAGAGCTTCTTTAAGGGATTTCATCATTTATTTACAAACCCTAGATATGAAAATACATGCATTTTTAATTTTAAAGGGGCGAAATACCTGGAAATGATGTGAAGATTTGATGAAGATCTTGCCTTGGATCATTCAGGAGCTAATGCGGGCACGGGGGTTTCGATCGTCATTTTCCTCTCCTCAGAATTTCAAATTGTTCGATGAAAATGGCAATATTTATGACCTACATTGAATGTGTTGTATAGTAGCCACCATAGTAGGTAGGGCACGGAAAATCAACAAGTCAGCAGAGAAAGACGCGGGATCCACAATGCGGGGTGACCCATGGGTATTGTTGTTAAGTACCAACGAAGGGACGAGGGTGAAGTGAAGTGTGGGATTCACCATGCGGGTGGAAATCTCAGGTTGGTCATTAGTGGAATGACAAAGAGACAACAACATCACACAAAGGGCGGCCCGCAACTGCAAACCTATGGGGTTTGAAGAGTTAGGGTTAGAAGGCAAATATCTTAACAAGTTAAATAGAGATTTGATCAATAAAACAGAGAAATCAAACACACACAAAATTATAGCAGAAACAAGACAACACAAAGAATTTAACATGTTTCACCCAATCTGGCCTACATCCACAAAACTGCAGCCATCCAATGATTTTATTATCTAGTGCAAAATATATTACAATCTTGCAAATAATTCAATATAACAACTCCCCATCCCAACCACTTATAACAAGCTTTTAGAAGCTTCCAGAAATTAGTGTTTACAAAGTCGGCTTTTTTCTTTTTCAGTGACGAAGCGAAAAAAAGATAAAAAAAATTCTCAAGGGTTGTCGCCCCCAGACCCCAATGAGGATACATGAAGAGTGTACAGTACTAAAGAGTGTACAATATAGCATGATCAATCACCACATACCAACAATCTCCCACTTGGAGATTGATCCTGGATGACACCGTTGCACTTACAACTCCCACTGGAAATAAGCACCTTGGACCTTGCTACTCTGTTATAATTTTAACCATGAAGACCAATTGAAGCTAAAGAGGATCTCATCTTCTCCATTGTCACTGCCTTTGTAAACATATCTGCTAGATTGGCATCTGTCTGTATCTTTTTCAGCTTTACCTGTCCATCCTCCAACACCAACCAAATGAAATGATATCTCAGTTGTATGTGTTTGGTCTTCGAGTGCAAGGTAGAATTCTTTGAAAGATGTATAACACTTTGGTTGTCTATAAACAAGTGATTTTCAGCCTGTTGTTTTCCCAACTCTTCCATGAAAAATTGCAGCCATATCATCTTCTTTGCTACCTCTGTTGTAGCAACATACTTTTCCTCTGTGGTGGATAAAGCAACTAGCTTTTGCAATCAATAAATCCAACTCACTACTTTCCCACCAACTGTAAATACATAACTTGTGGTAATCCACTTGGCATCTATATCCCCTGCCAAATCTGAGTCAACATAGCCTTTTAAATCAGTATTAGAACCCCCAAAACATAAACATTTATTGGATGTACCTCTCAAGTACTTGAGAATCCATTTTATTGCATTCCAATGCTCAAATCCATGATTACTCATATACCCGCTAACAACTCCTACGACATATGCAATATCTGGTCTCGTGCATACCATGGCATACATTGAACTACCTACAGCTGAAGCATATGGTACCTTGGACATTTTTTCTTCCTCCTCTTGTGTCTTTGGACACACATCCTTAGTCAATTTGACATCACTGGACAAAGGTGTTTTGACAACTTTTGCATTCTCCATATGAAATCTCTACAACACCTTGTCAACATAATTAGCTTGAGATAGAAACAATTTTTTGTTTTTCCTATCTCTTGTAATCTTCATACCAAGGATTTTTTTTGCTACCCCCAAATCCTTCATATCAAATGAATTTGTTAACTGTTGTTTTAACTCCTTTATGCGATCCATGTTAGATCCCGCTACAAGCATATCATCAACATATAAACATAAAATAATGTAGCTATCTTCAGCTAACCTCTTAAAGTAAACACAATGGTCTGAGTTACACTTGTTGTAGCCTTGCTCAACCACAAAACTATCAAATTTAATATACCATTTTCAAGGTGCTTGCTTCAATCCATATAAACTTTTCTTCAATATGCACACTAGTTTCTCCTTACCTTTGACCTTAAATCCTTGTGGTTGTTCCATATATATTTCCTCATCCAAATCACCATCGAGAAAGGTTGTTTTAACATCAAGTTGTTCTAAATGCAAATCTTCAGTAGCCACAATACTTAAAATAGTACGAATAGAATTCATTTTAACAACGGGAGAAAATATTTCATCAAAATCAACACCCTTTTTCTGTGCAAATCCCTTTACAACTAATCTGGCTTTAAATCTTTTCTTACCTCCATCCTCCTCTTTTAGCCTATAAACCCTTTTGTTTGGTAAAGCCTTTTTACCTACAGGCAACTTGCATAATTCCCAAGTCTAATTTTTCAGCAAGAAGTTCATTTCTTCTTCCATTCCATGCTCCCATTGAACCTTGGTATCCACCTGCATAACTTCATCATAACAATCTGGTTCACCAGCATCAGTTAATAAAATAGAATACAAAGAGGGAGAAAATCTTTCTGGAGGTCTACTTATCCTTGAAGATCGTCTAACATTCATTGGAGTTTGTGGTATTTGTTGTTGTTGTTGTTGTTGTTTTGTGGAGCATGAGGATCCACTGGAACATCATTTTTTGGAGTATCATCCAGCACTGCATAATCATTTTCTTTCTTCTCATGCTGCTACAACTGATCTTTGTACAACACTTTCTCATTGAATATGATATCCCTGCTTCTCACAATTTTCTTATTTTCAAAATACCAAAGCCTATAACCAAATTCATCAATGCCATATCCAATAAATATACATTTTTTTGATTTTGCATCAAGCTTGGTTCTATTTTCAGAGTCTACATGTGCAAATGCTTCACAACCGAAGGTTTTGAGAAAAGAATAACTCACCTTCTTACCTGTCCATGCTTCCTCTAGAATACCACAACCCAAAGGATTATAGGGACCTCTATTAATTAAATAAATAGTATTGTTTACAGCCTCTGCCCACATGTTTAAAGGCAACCCAACATGCAATCTCATAGTCTGTGCACGCTCCATTATTGTTCTATTCATGCGCTCAGCCACTCCATTTTCTTGTGGAGTCCTTGGAACCGTTTTCTACCTACGAATAGAATTAGAGGGAAAATAATCTTCAAACTCTTTGTTGCAATACTCACCACCATTATCAGATCTAAGACATTTTAACTTTTTACCCATCTCATTCTCAACCAAGCTTCTCCACTTTTTAAAAGTTTCAAATACATCAAATTTCTGCCTAAGGAAATAAATCCATACCTTCTTAGTTGCATCATCAATGAATGTAACATAATACTGAGAGCCACTGAGAGAAGATACCTGAGCTGGTCCCCATACATCCATATGCACAAGCTCCAATTTCTCATCTTTCTTTTGTTTCCCATCTTTGAGAAAACTAACTCTCTTTTATTTTCCATACACACAACTTTCACAGAAATCCATATTAACACATTTTAGACCTGGTAAGACATTCTTTGAATCAAGTACTTTCACACCTTTTTCACTCATGTGCCCAAGTCTATTATGTCATAGCGTTGATTCAGAATCCACAACAACTTTCTGATTTTCTACTTGCTGAACTACAACAATTGTTCCTGAACATTGATTTTTATCTGCAATAGCGAAAGTAGAAGGAACAATATGACCTGTACAAAGATATAAGGTGCCTACTTTCACACCTTTTTCTACCACTAAAGCACCTTTTGTAACCTTCCAATTTTTATCACTAAATGTAACAACACAACCTTCATCATCTAGTTGCCCTGCTGAAATTAAATTTCTTCTTAACTTTGGAATGTGTCTTACCTTATGTAGTAGCCAATGATTCTCATTCTGCAACTAATCTTGATTCTTCCCTTTCGAACAATCTGATAGGGTTCATTATCTCTCAAATAAACTAGCCCAAGATCCCCTTGGACATAATCAAGAAAATAATTTCTATGGGGCGTAGAATGAAATGAAGCCCCTGAATCTAACACCCAAGAATCATTAGCATTGTCAAGGGAAAGAATCAAAGCATCTTCATCAGATTTATTACTTACCACAATTGTCTCTTTATTTCCTTCCTTTTTGTCTCCTTTATTTTTTTCAAACCAACAATCTTTCTTTAAATGACCCAGCTTACCACAGTACCAGCAATCCCTCTTGTTTCTAGATTGGGACCTTTTGTCCTTTGATTTTCCTCGTGACTTCCCACGACTTCCAGAATTGTTTCCTCTCTCCTTTGTTCTGCCCCTGATTTTCTGTATTCAAAACACTACCTGATGTGGATGTTCCACCTGAGCTTTTCCTACGAATTTCCTTGCTCAAAATAACACCAATAACATCATCAAATTTCAATGTATTCGAACCAGAAATAGAATTACTAATAGCCATTACCAAGCTATTCCATCTTTCAGGAAAAGAACACAGAATCAATAGAGCCCTAACTTCTTCATCAAAGTACATTTACAAAATTTAATTGACTGATAACCGTATTAAACTCATTTAAATGATCAACAACTGAACCACCTTCTACCATTTTCATATTAAATAAATGCTTCATAAGAAATACCTTATTCGAAGCAGAAGGATTTTCATATAAGTTCACCAGGGTTTCCATCAACTCTAGAGTTGTCTTTGTTATTATAATATTAAATGCCACCGATTGTGCCAAGCACAAACGAATACTGCCAAGTGCCTTTCTGTCCAAAATATCCCATTCCTCATCAAACATTGCTGAGGTTTTCTTGGTTTTCCCTTCTAATGGTCACCATAAATCCTTCTAATAGAGGTAGTCCTCCATCTACATCTTCCATAACTAGTAGTTCTTCCCATTGAACTTCTCAACCTTAAAATTAACCTCATCTGTCATTTCTCCCACTCAACCGTGAGACCTTCCTATAGATGATAACCGAACACAACCTTGCTCTGATACCACTTGTTAGGGTTAGAAGGAAGATATCTTAACAAGTTAAATGCAGATTTGATCAATAAAACAGAGAAATAAAACACACAAAAAATTATAGCAGAAACAAGACAACACAGAGAATTTAACGTGGTTCGCCCAATCCGGGCTACATCCACAAAACCACAGCCATCAAATGATTTTATTAGCCAGTGAAAAACATATTACAATCTCATGAATAATTTGATACAACAACTCCCCATCCCAACCGCTTATAACAAGCTTTTAGAAGCTTCCAAAAATTAGGGTTTACAAAGTTGACTTTTTTTTTTCGGTGACAAAGCAAAAAAAGTGAGATTTTTTTTTGGGGATACATGAAGAGTGTACAGTATAGCATGATCAGTTGCCACATACCAACATGAAGGACATCAGGGCAATTGACAAAGGTAAATCCGCATGGAATGGCCCGCATGAGCCAAAAACTTAGGGAATTTGGGGGAAGTGATTTTGGTCAACTGGGGAATGATGACTTGAGTTTTCCTAACCACTTTAAGCTCAAAATTAGGGGCATGCAAAAAACTGCAAAGGAGAAATGACCCAGTGAAGATGAAGGAAAGAAGGGGTCCCCGTTCTAAATAAGGCATGTGTGTTATATGCACAATGGTTATTAACATTCATCCCTTATTTTTTAACTTAACATATTCATTCTCAAGTCATTCATTTATTTCTTTTTATTTTCTCATTAAAATAAAACAAGCATAGAAATAGTATAGAAACATAAGAAACATGCTTGTTATTTCTACTTTGATTTGCTACCAATTGTTCCTTGCAACCCTATCTTCCAAACTCTATCTCCCTTTCTTGCTCAGCTTCCTTCTTGCTTTGAAGAACAATCTTCACACCTCTAAAAATACCATTCCAAACTAAACTAGACTAATTTCAGACTTAATAAACTTTAGAGTAATTTTGACACAATCTTTATGCCTTTTCCTTCTTGGTAACCAACCATTCTACAATGAAAAACTCTTGTATTTATAGACAAGAGATTCAACTACCTTGCTCTCCACTATAATAAATTGATGACCATTCACTAATGTAGCAATAAACTCCCATAAACTGATAACTAACTACTAATAACTAATCATAATGCAAAGTAGTTTGAGAACATTAAAAGATCAGATTGAAATGAATTTATGGCTGCTTCTCCATGCTAAGATAGTTGCAAATTAAAAAATAAAAATAAACTTTCGTAGTCTTCTCCAAAACCCGCGTTGAAATCTGCCTTATATTGACTTATATTGATTCCAATTAAATAGCATGTTTTTACCACTAAGTGGTTGGAAAATAGCATGAATGGATTGACTAAAATATCCCCTCAATAAGGTGTTGAAAACTTCCTTTAAATCTGAATTAAGTTTGTTACAACTTCCACTAACTTTGTTGACTTATTCAAAGTTATTTTCCATGCTTAATAAGCTTAACATAATACACCACATTATGGTTGTTCAAACTCCCTTAATACTAGCAGATATATCTACCTTTTTAAGGGCACATGAGGTATAATATTCTCATGCACATGCTGCTATATAACAACAAATTAAAAAGGTTATTATTTGTAACAGTTTTACCAAGTCTTGCACCCCTTTTTATGACCATTAAGAACTCTAGTTTTATCCAAAATTTGAATTTGTAGGGTTGCTTCAAGCATTGAATAAGCTTTAATTTCAGCCAATTCGTAGCCAACTACCTTGCCAAATAATTGCATTTTAAATATGTTTAATATCAGCTATTATGTGGCCCTTTACATTGGCCCATTAACTTGGATTTTTAAGCCTCACAACTTGTCAACTTAATTAATTTTAATTTCCTCTTTGAATATTAAAATAATTGATTTTTACTTACAATATTATTTCTCAACTATATATATTTAAATGATTGAGTTGTATAACTATGATGCATACACACATACCAAGATATACATAATATCATTTCCTTAGTTGAATATCATTAATACAATATGAATTCTAAATCCACTTTGATGATAATATATGTTGGCCCACAGTTGTTGTTGCACCAAAAGATCAACCTAGTAATGCCCGATACAACTACCAGAGTTAACGGATCCACGGGAGGTGGTTTGTCCATGTCACGAATCCTGAGGGGAGCGCTGACCATCTTCCAACAAACTCCCCCTCAATGTTACATCAAGGAATTTAAACCCAAAACCTTTGGCTTTGATACCACTTATTGGCCCACAGTTGTCGTTGCACCAAAATATCGACCTATTAATGCCCGATACAACTGCCAGAGTTAATGGATCCACAGGAGGTGGTTAGTCCATGTCATGAATCTCAAGGGAAGCATTGACCATCTGCCAACAATATCAACTATATATATATATTCATTACGTTAATAGGAATACCAATAACCCTAAAACCTTTTATAAGGAAATTAACTTGACTTGACTTAGGTTCATGTAACTGAAAGACATAACTTAAGAACAACTTACTTGATTACGACAATATCCAAACCTGACCTAAGAATAATTCAATGAACTCAGATGGATTTACTATTCAAATCTTATCCATTTCCTTCTCTTAGGTGATACTCCCCCTCATCCATTAGAGGCACAAAATTTAATCTTGTATATCCACTTGGACAACCAAAACCTGTAGTTAGCCATTTCATTTATATTGCATCCATATCATTGCATATACATCATTATTTCCATTCAATAAATAAAAACATTGCATTACATATATTTCATCTAAACATTCAACTTGTCAATC